>JBBGZY010000126.1:2500-1345000 GCA_037952925.1 Lithobates clamitans
AATCCAAAAGCCAAAAATATTTTTTTGTGGATTAGGTAGAAATATTTAAATATAATTATATTTTGCTACATCATTAAGATACCATTATATTTTTGTCTATGAACATTTTATACTAAATGCAGAACTTAATGCATAACAACCATTAATAAAAACATCTCCTTTTATAGGATTTTAACAAATGTGTGGTTTGTTATTTCAAGGCTCAGTATCAGTTTGGTTATAATTGTCAAAAAGTTGTTTACAGTGGCAATGGAGCTTATTTAGACATTTTTAAAATTCAAATACAGTTGGCACTACAACTGCTCGACCATAACCTAGGAGACAGCCCAAAAGAAAGGCAAGCAATAAATATAATGCCAGATTTCAGCAATATTTTTTTTATTGTCAAAAAATTATATATCCTGGCCCATTGCAATGGCCCCCCTACCCATAAAATAATCAACATATTGCTGTCTAACCTGACGGGAACTTTGGGGGGCCAAGCCAGTACGGACAGTATCCAGGCCTGTAAGGTTGGCTTCTATTTGTCCGGCCTCAGGCCCAACTGTGCCTATATAATTGGCAGAATGCTTATTTAAAAAGTTGTGCAGAATGCAGCACGATAAAATTATAAAATTAAGTTTGTATTCCGCCAAATTAATGGCTGTTTGAAACAGGCGGAACCGGCTGGCCAGAATTCCAAACGCATTCTCAACCACTCTTCTAGCTCTGGCCAGCCGGTAATTAAAAACCCTCCTCTCCGGGGTGAGGGTTCTTTGGGGGAATGGCCTCATGAGGTGCTTGCTCAGAGCGAAGGCTTCATCGGCAATGAAGACAAAGGGGAGTCCTTCCACGTTATCCTCATCAGGTGGCAATCCCAGGCCACCACTCTGGAGACGCTGGCAGAACTCCGTCTGGGCAAATACTCCTCCATCCGACATCCGGCCATTCTTCCCCACGTCCACATATAAAAAATCATAGTGTGCCGACACCACCGCCATTAAAACAATACTGTGGAACCCCTTATAATTAAAATAATATGACCCCGAATGGGGTGGTGGCACAATGTGGACATGTTTCCCATCTATAGCCCCTCCACAATTGGGAAAGTCCCAACGGCTGGCAAAATGGGATGCCACAGTCTGCAATTCCTGTGGCGTTGAAGGAAACTGGGGAATCAAACAAGAAAACCAAAATCAATTAATTTGGAAGCTAACATTGCAAGAAAATTAGACAATTAAAAACATTATTCCCCAGCATCAGTATAACATTCAATAATTTAATTCTTCTGGAATAACTAATATGGAAAAAGGCACACTTATCAGATTGCTCACCCCCTCTGATAGAACATTGATTACATTTTAGGGGGTTGTGAAATCCCTAAAAAAAATTACTTTAACAACACGCAGGAATTTAGGGACTAACAAAGGCTACAAGACTGCAGTTGTCGCACTCTGCAGGTGCAGTTGCTAACCAGCTTACAGTAAATGAGGTAATGTCAAAAGGCATTCATGTTGCAAAGAGTACACAATCACATGCAAGGGCAATTAATGAAAACACTTTGAGGCTTGCATATGATTTGATGATGGAAATCAGCAGAGCTTCTGCTCATTTACTAAAGCACTGGAACAAATGCACTTGTAGAATGCACATGCATTTTGCTAAGTGCAACATAGATTTGCTTTAGACAAATCAACACCACAGAACATTCAAGCAAATTTTAACGAGGGTGGGGGTGGGGGGGTTGTGAAATCTAGCTAATTGCTAATTAGCAGCACACTATTTGGAGTGAGTTCAGGTGGGGGGGGGGGGGTTGTGAAATCTAGCTAATTGCTAATTAGCAGCACACTATTTGGAGTGAGTTCAGGTGGGGGGGGGGTTTGTGAAATCTAGCTAATTGCTAATTAGCAGCACACTATTTGGAGTGAGTTCAGGTGGGGGGGGGTTGTGAAATCTAGCTAATTGCTAATTAGCAGCACACTATTTGGAGTGAGTTCAGGTGGGGGGGGGGGTTTGTGAAATCTAGCTAATTGCTAATTAGCAGCACACTATTTGGAGTGAGTTCAGGTGGGGGGGGGGGTTGTGAAATCTAGCTAATTGCTAATTATAAGCACACTAAATACACTCCAACAAAATACATTCAAAATGAGTAGACTAGGTGGATATGTTCCCATCACTTCATGCTGGGAAGGTTATTGAAGGAAACTATACATGCATGACAAAAAATAACAGGAAAAAATTCCAGCATGTGTGCGGATAAAAAGGGGACATTCACACTATATTGCAATGATGGGAAGTAGTGTTTGAAGCAAGAAATACATTACATTATCAAAGATTACATAAAAGAACATGTGATGCTAATAAAATAAAAATATCTTACCTTAATATAGTCCTTCTGCAGGACCTGTATGATGGCAGAACAGGTCTCTGGGATAATGATCCCCAGAGCCTGGGGGGAGATGCCTGTCGAGAACTTAAGGTCCTGCAGGCTTCTCCCTGTGGCCAAATACCGCAAGGTAGCGACCAGCCTCTGCTCCGGAGTGATGGCTTGCCTCATGCAGGTATCCTGCCTGCTGATATAGGGGGTCAGCAAAGCCACCAAACGGTCAAAAACGGGGTCCGTCATCCGGAGAAAGTTCCTGAAATCCTCAGGATTATTCTCACGGATCTCACGGAGCAAAGGCATGTGACAGAACTGGTCACGCTGAAGCAACCAATTCTTGGTCCATGAACTCCTCCTCGCCCTGTTCATGGACTGGTCTTGGGCTGAAGAATAAACTACAGCACCAAGCACATACAATGCACGAGCTCTACGACGAGTACGTACAGGTAACATGGCTTCAAAACGGTCGGCTGGTCAGAACGCACTAAACAGAACGCACTGAAGAACAGCAAGGCCTGTGAAGAACGACCTGAAAATCAGGAACGAGCGGCCAATAAAACAAAGATTTCTCAATGCCAACTGACCAAACGCACTGAAAAGCAGATACAAACCTCACAAGCACAGACTGAACAACAGTTAAAACGAACTGAAAAATACGAGTCTTACAAGCGCGAATCGTCTCTCACCAAACTTCTACTAACACGAGATAAACACGAGATTAGCAGAAGGAGCCCAAAGGGTGTCGTACGGGCTATTGAACTTCCGTTTTATAGTCTCGTCGGACTTGGTGTACGTCACAGCGTACTAAGCTGGCGTACTTTTGTGTGGTCGTGTGTGGGCAAGTCCGTTCGTAAGAAAGTCTGCCCCAAGTCCGCCGAAGGTACGCCGGAAGTATGTCGGACAAGCTGTCCGACTTTTGTAGCTGCAAAGTCCGACCGTGTGTACGCGGCATAACTGCTTCAAGACCAGAAACTATCACCCTCATCCTGCCCAGGCCATTTTTACAATTTCAGAGCTGTCACTGTACCCAAATTAATTATATATCATTTTGTGAGACAGACAGAGCTTTCTTTTCGAGGCATTTAATCACTGCTTAAAAAAAAATTGCTATATGAAGAACAAAAATATCAAACATTTAAAAAAAAAAATCTTAGTTTCTCTTAAATAATTTTGCAAATAAATATTGATTATTCATACATTTAGGTCAAAATGTATTTTACTACCTTTCTTTGTTAAAAATAACCCAAATCAGTATGTATTATTTAGTTTGTGTGAAAGTTATAGAGTCTACAAACTATGGTATATACAGGCAGTCCCTAGGTTATAAATAAGATAGGGTCTGTGTAGGTTTGTTCATAAGTTGGAACATGTACTGTACACTCCAGCCAAAAAATAATAATTTTTACGTTTTTTGGATATTAGAGAGAAGGATAAACACCCCTGTAAGATTTGTTTTGCTGTCTGTGCCCCTGTTCAGAAGATTTCACCTCACCTCACATGACAACTGGATTTTGAAAATTTTGGGTTGTTGTGGAAACAAGGATTTCATGTAATGTTAAGCCCGGTTCACACAGGGGCGGCACGACTTGCAGGTCGCCTCAGCGAGGCGACCTGCAAACGACTGCCCGGGCGACTTGCAAAACGACTTCTGTATAGAAGTCTATGCAAGTCGCCCCAAGTCGCCCCCAAAGTAATACAGAAACCTTTTTCTAAGTCGGAGCGACTTGCGTCGCTCTGATTAGAACGGTTCCATAGCACAGAACGGGAGGCGACTTGTCAGGCGACTAGGTCGCCTGACAAGTCGCCCCAGTGTGAACCAAGCCTTAGCTGTAAGCAACAAACACATACAGGAAAAAAACTCCAGTTGTCTGATAGGAGAGGTGACAGGGACAAAATATTGTTACAGAAGGAAGCACAGTGGATTTTTCTGTTAAACTCAATGTTGCCTAAAGGATTGAATACGGATCTGTCACTGCATAGCTTTCTATAGGAAAAATTGGTAGTGTAGGTACCAGTCCCCTCTAATATTGGAACAATGGACAAGAGATGCTGATGTATTTATACCGTATATTTATTTTCATTTGTGCTTGTTTTCAGTTTTTGGGTATTTATGTCTATATTATGGACTATATACATAACCCAATAATGGAAGGTAGCCTGTTTTTTTGTGGTTTATTGTATTGCCTTACAGCTTTTTTTCCTTTATAGTTTTCTAGATAATAATAAATAGTATTAGTGAGGTAGTCATTAAGGATGAGCCGAACACCCCCCCCCCAAGTTATTGTCATAAAAAGTGTTTGGGGACCCGGGTCCTGCTCCAGGGACATGTATCAATGCAAAAAAAAGTTTTAAAAACTGATGTTTTTTCGGGACCAGTGATTTTATTAATACTTAAAGTGAAACAATAAACATTAAATATTCCTTTAAATATCGTGCCTGAGGGGTGTCTATAGTATGTCTGTAAAATGGCACAGTTTTCCCATGTTTAGAACAGTACCACAGCAAATTGACATTTCTAAAGGAAAAAAGTCATTTAAAACTGATCGCGGGTCTCGGCAATATAGATAAAACTTATTGAAAAAAATGTCATGGGTTCCCCCCCAGTCCATTACCAGGCCATTTGGGTCTGGTTGAATATTAAGGGAAACCCCGAATCAAAAATTATTGGGTGGGGGTCCCCCCAAAATCCATACAAGGCCCTTCAGGGAGGGTGAGAGAGTGCCCCTCCTCCTCCTGAACCATACCAGGCCACATGCCCTCAACATGGGGAGGGTGCTTGGAGTAGAACCCCAAAGCACCTTGTCCCATCAACATGGGGACAAGTTGCTTTGGGAGGCAACTCCAAAGCACCCTCCCTATGTTGAGGGCATGTGACCTGGTATGATTCAGGAGGGTGGGGGCGCTCTCTTGTCCCCCCTCTTTTCCTGCGGCCTGCCAGGTTATGATCGGATAAGGGTCTGGTATGGATTTTGGGGGCCCCTATGCCATTTTTTAAAATTTTGGAGCAGGGTTCCCCTTAAATTCCATACCAGACCCTTTGGGTCTGGTATGGATTTGGGGGGGACCCCACGCCATTTTTTTCTAAATTTGGTGCAGGGTTCCCCTTAATTTCCATACCAGACCTGAAGCGCCTGGTATGGATTTTGGGGGGACACCCACGCAATTTTTTTTTACATTTTTTGTTTGGGGTTCCCTTTAATATTCATACCAGACCCAAAGGGCCTGGTAATGGACTAGGGGGAGCCCATGCCATTAATGAGTTTTAACTACATTGCCGAGACCCGACAATTCATTACAGCCGTGATCAGTTTTAAATGACTTTTTTCCTTTAGAAATATCATTTTGCTGTGTTACTGTTCTAAACACGGGAAAACTGTGCCACTTTACAGGTATGCTATAGACACCCCCCAGGCACGATATTTAAGGAAATATTTAATGGACTAGGGAGAGCCCATGCCATTTCTTTCAATGAGTTTTATCTACATTGCCGAGACCCGACAATTCATTACAGCCACGATCAGTTTTCAAATTACTTTTTTCCTTTAGAATTTTAATTTTGGTGTGGTACTGTTTTAAACACGGGAAAACTGTGCCACTTTACAGGCATACTATAGACACCCCCAGGCACGATATTTAAAGAAATATTGAATTTTTATTGTTTCACTTTAAGCATTATTAAAATCACTGCTCCCGAAAAATAGCCATTTTTAAAACTTTTTCTTGCATTGATTCATGTTCCCTGGAGCAGGACTCAGGTCCCCAAACACTTTTTATAACAATAACTTGCATATAAGCCTTTAAAATGAGCACTTTTGGTTTTTCATTTTAATATCCCCTAGACTTTAACGGTGTTCCGCAGCTTTCGAATTTACTGCAAACACCGCATAATGTTTGTTGTTCGCCGAATGTCCGAACAACCAAAATTCGGCCCGGACTTCTGCTCAGGCTGAACCGTTCGCCCATTCCTCGTCCCCAATAGCAGGCTGAGTACCCTCCTCTCTATCCCCATTCCATCCAGCTGCCAGCATCTTCTCTGTTAGATCTAAGTCAAAGAAGGCAGGCTGAGGAAGGGGGCGGGTACAGTGTTTTCCCATTGGTTGAGGAGGCAGCAGAGTGGCTGTATATCAATCCACTTCTGAAACCTGCCTGTCGGGTCTAGCTAAGGCTCCTTTCACACTGCCGTGACTTAAAAGTAGCGTTATTTTACTGGGATTTTCCCAGGATTTTGCGGCCACGATTTTAAAGCGATTTCAGGGAATGCCTGTGTAAACTTGAGGTATATGGACCTCAACTCACATGAAAGTCAGACCAAAGTAGTACAGGGACTACTTTGAAGTTGGCACAACTTGAAGTCGCACATATATGAATGTTTATCATTGGAAATCATTGGGAATGACTTGTCATGCGACTTTGCAGTCCCAAGTTGCAGGACAGGTCGCACAAGTGTAAAAGGGGCCTAACATGAGAATTTTGGGGGTGTTTTGGGGGTGCTTAAAGATATTTTGGCGATGTTTGAGCACCCCCAAGCACTTTTCAAGCTGCATTGAAGTTAAACACATTCATTCTATTATCTATATAGTCATTGCAAATCATGTAATCTTTAGAGTTACAGAACTTTATAAAACATGTCTTCTCAAAATTGTCTATAGACAGGTATTCCTTCAAGGCATTTGTGTTCTCCTTAGCTGTAATCCTCTTACCAAAAGTCACCAGACATTCATCTTTTACTTAGGCTGTACATTCACCTGTAAACATTTTTGTTTGGATGAGAAATAATTAATTGCATAAATTTCTATATTTTAGGGCCCATACACACGATCAGACTTTTTGACAACAAACATGCAAATTACCTGTTTTAAGGAAAAATCCGACCGTGTGTACGCTCCATCTGACAAACTTTTTCGGTTTTCATCGGACAAATGTTCGCTGTGCAAACAGACAAACATTCCAGCAACAAAAGTCCTATGGTGCAAAATCCTTTCGTTTGTACACAAGTCCATCGGACTTTAGTCCAAAGTACAAACATGCATACTCAGAACCAATGCAAAAGATCAGACAACAATACAGAAGCTGACTAAAGGGTGGTGGTAAAGAGCTGAAAAACCACGTGATATGGTGAAAGTTGGCTGAAAAAGTCCTGCTGTGTGTATGCATACCAAGTTCATGGCCAACACCCTTTGGACAGAAATCCATGGAAAAGTTTGTTTGAAGTCTGATCGTGTGTATGAGGCTTTACATGCAACCGAACTTACCATTTGTTTAGCTATTATTGGAAGTATAATTTAACAATTGTACAAAAACAATCCAGCTATTCACTGCCTTATTCCTTGCAAAAAGAAAAAGGCTTTTTTGTGTATATGACTAAGTTGTCTTACATTAACATTTTAATTGAATTCAAAATGTGCATGCAAAATACAAAGTATGTATGTATGTATGTATGTATGTAATGATGTTTTCATTTTCATAGAATTGATAAGTAAACAGAATACCAAAAGAGATTAATGATAAACACATTTTCATAACAATAGTACTGTAACCATATACAAATCACATCCTTTTTTCTTTTAAACCAACTCATTATGAATGTGCACTAGGCAGGCCATATTTACAGCTATTTTTGTATTTTTGTGCATAGTAATAATTTTAGAACCTTTTGCAAAAGAGAGGACACGCTTAATAAATACATATAAATGCAACAAACATTTGATTCATTTGCCTTTTTTTGTATATACAGTAATTGTAAAAAAAAAAAACCTCTATTATGACCCAGGAAGCTAAACAATAAGTATGCATATTATTTATTTAACTTTTCTGCTTCTTATATCCTTTTTATATCAGTACATTTTTATTGTATTTCAAAGGCAATTACAAAGTAATGTGCGAATACAGCGGGTGCATAGACAAAAGAAGAAAAATTGACATAAACTGAAAATAAACATAAAATATAAATTGAACATAGTTTAATTAAGGAGGTTGAACAGAAACACTAATATTGATATCATGGTAGGGATACTGCTTCATACCTCCTTTTACAGCCTTGTCTAGTTGATTAATTATGCCATTTTACTTGTATTTATAGTCATTTAGTTCTGACATCATCACACAACTGATTAGATTAAAAATGTACGCAATTAATACGTTTGGCGAAGCACAAACACATACACAAGGGATTCGATTAAAACCTATGCAATTAATACCTTTGATGAAGCATAAACTACTTTACATACTCTGTAAAGTAGAGTGAGTTGTTCATTTATTTAACCGAACATTTAACCCTTCAATATGTTTTTTCTGGAAAAAACACCCTAAATGAATGATTTTAGCTTGCTTAGGAACTTTGTATCATAAACAATTATTTTAATAAAATACTTGTTTTAACTTGTTTTGTTTTTTTTTTACGCTTTTTTGGTATCTTTCAGTGCTGAAGATAGTGTTTAATCTCTTTGCAGCCACCTTATCTCCTCATGCACTCATTCAAGCATTTAACTTTTTTTACCCTTTTTTGGTATCTTTCAGTGCTGAAGATAGTGTTTAATACCTTTGCAGCCACCTTATGTCTTCATGCACTCATTCAAGCATTGAATGAGGCATTTCTCAGGGTGGGTTTCCTAATTGTGTCCACAGTTACATAGTTACATAATAGGTGAGGTTGAAAAAAGACACAAGTCCATCAAGTCCAACCTATGTATGTGATTATATGTTATATTGTATATCCCTGTATGTTGCGGTCGTTCAGGTGCTTATCTAATAGTTTTTTGAAACTATCTATGCTTCCCGCTGAGATCACCGCCCTTGGAAGGGAATTCCACATCCTTGCCTCTCTTACAGTAAAGAAACCTCTACGTAGTTTAAGGTTAAACCTCTTTTCTTCTAATTGTAATGAGTGGCCACGTGTCTTGTTAAACTCCCTTCCACAAAAAAGTTTTATCCCTATTGTGGGGTCACCAGTACGGTATTTATAAATTGAAAACATATCCCCTCTCAAGCGTCTCTTCTCCAGAGAGAATAAGTTCAGTGCTTGCAACCTTTCCTCATAACTAATATCTTCCAGACCCTTTATTAGCTTAAATGGATAAGGGGAGAGAAACTGCGCTTGTAGTAAACACTATGAATGAAAATTCAAAAGAAATACAGAATAAAGCAGCAACTCTTAAAATGCGATATCACAAAAAAAAAAACGTATAACCAAGGAGTAGAGTCGTGCTTAACCACATAAGGACCAGCCTTGTTTTGGATTTTAGGTTTTCACATGTTTAAAACAGATTTTTTTGCTAGAAAATTACTTAGAACCCCCAAACATTATATATGTTTTTTTTCTAACACCCTAGAGAATAAAATGGCGGTCGTTGCAATGCTTTTTTTGCACCATATTTGCGCAGCGGTTTTTATAAGCGCACTTTTTTGGGGAAAAATTCACTTTTTTGAATAAAAAAAAAAGACAACAGTAAAGTTAGCCCAATTTTTTTTATATTGTGAAATATAATGTTATGCCAAGTAAATTAATACCCAACATGTCACTCTTCAAAATTGCGCCCGCTCGTGGAATGGCGTCAAACTTTTACCCTCAAAAATCTCCATAGGCGACGTTTAAAAAATTCTACAGGTTGCATGTTTTGTGTTACAGAGGAGGTCTAGGACTAGAATTATTGCTCTCGCTCTACCGGTCTCGGTGATACCTCACATGTTTGGTTTGACCACCGTTTTCATATGCGGGCACTACTCACGTATGTGTTCGCTTCTGCGCGCAAGCTCGTCGGGACAGGGGGGTTTTTAAATTTTTTTTTAATTTTTATTATTTATTTTACATTTTTTTTTGTTTACACTGTTTAAAAAAAAAAAAAATTGTGTCACTTTTATTCCTATTACAAGCAATCTAAACATCCCTTGTAATAGAAAAAAGCATGACAGGACCTCTCAAATATGAGATCTGGGGTCAAAAAGACCTCAGATCTCATATTTACACTAGAATGCAATAAAAAAAAAAAGTCATTTAAAAAAATGACATTGAAAAAAATATGCCTTTAAGAAGCGTGGGCGGAAGTGACGTTTTGACGTCGCTTCCGCCCAGCAGTGTCATGAAGACGAGTGGGCGCCATCTTAGCATCACTCGTCTCCTGACACAGGATGGAGATGGATGCAATCGCCTCCGCCGCTATCGACGGCTCCGGTAAGCGGCGGAGGTAACCGGATCACGGCGGGAGGGAGGGTCCCTCTCCCGCCACCGATAAAAGTGTTCTTGCGGCAAATCGGCCGCAGGGACCACTTTTATCAGAAAGCCGGCCGCCGCACGAAAACGGGGATTTCGGGGTTATGGCAGCTAGCTGCTGCCATAACAACGGTATCCCCCATCAAAGTTTGGACGTACATCGTCGTGCGGCGGTCCAGAAGTGGTTAATATATGACATGACATCCTAATCATAAGAATATCAGAAAACTATTGATACAATACATAATCCTTGTTCCAGTAAAAAATCAGTTAAAAATAAATAAATATAAAAAATTTAATAAAAAATAAAAAACAAAAAATATATAAAAATATGCCTATAATGTCTCCAATATTACACAGTCTTATGTGTTAGAGAAAAAAACACAGTTGTAGAACTTGAGGTAGTGAAGAAAAAGTCACACTCCTGAGTTCCCAATCACAGTTAATTCAGTATATTATCCACACCGCTTGTGACCATCACCAGGGAGAAAGTGTGCCTGCTTACCGGATAGTAGGGATGAGCCGAACACCCCCCGGTTCGGTTCGCAGCAGAACATGCGAACAGGCAAAAAATTAGCTTGAACACGCGAACACCGTTAAAGTCTATGGGACACGAACATGAATAATCAAAAGTGCTAATTTTAAAGGCTTATATGCATGGAATTGTCATAAAAAGTGTTTGGGGACCTGGGTCCTGCCCCCAGGGGACATGTATTAATGCAAAAAAAAGTTTTAAAAATGGCCATTTTTTCGGGAGCAGTGATTTTAATAATGCTTAAAGCAAAACAATAAAAGTGAAATATTCCTTTTAATTTCGTACCTGGGGGGTGTCTATAGTATGCCTGTAAAGTTGCGCATAATTCCCGTGTTTAGAACAGTCTGAGAGCAATATGACATTTCTAAAGGAAAAAAGTCATTTAAAAGTACTCGCGGCTATAATGAATTGTGTATGGGAGAAATCAAAAGTGCTAATTTTAAAGGCTTATATGCATGGTATTGTCATAAAAAGAAAAAAAAAAGAAAAGCTGCTTGCTGCCACCGATCTGCCTTCATGGGAGGCACCCGCTGTAATGACCGGCTTCTCAGGTGACAGTTCTTTTATAACTGAGGGCGGGGCCACACAATGACATCGCCGGGTGACCCCGCCCCCCTCAGATGCATGGGGACATCCCTATGGCTTCCCCATAGTGTCAAAGGCGACAGTGTCACTTGGTTGCATCACCGGGTGGCCCCACCCCCTCTGATGCTACGGGGAAGCCATAGGGATGTCCCTGTGCATCAGAGGGGGCAGGGTCACCCGGTGACGTCATCATGTGGCCCTGCCCTCAGTTATAAAAGAACTGTCACCTGAGAGGCCGGTCATTATGGCGGGTGCCTTCCATGGAGGCAGATTGGTGGCAGCGTTCGGCTTTTTTTTTTTTCTTTTTCGGACCTGATAGGGACCGACAATTCATTATAGCCGCAAGTACTTTCAAATGACTTTTTGTTCCTTTAGAAATGTCATTTTGCTCTCGGACTGTTCTAAACATGGGAAACACTTTACAGGCATACTATAGACACCCCCCAGGTACGAAATTTAAAGGAATATTTCACTTTTATTGTTTCACTTTAAGCATTATTAAAATCACTGCTCCCGAAAAAATGTCCCTTTTTAAAACTTTTTTTCGCATTTATACATGTCCCCTGGGGCAGGGCCCGGGTCCCCAAACACTTTTTATGACAATACCATGTATATAAGCCTTTAAAATTAGCACTTTTGATTTCTCCCATAGACTTTTAAAGGGTGTTCCGCAGCTTTCGAATGGACAGCATACTTTAAGTGCAGCCGGACCAGAGTCTTGTAGAGCGAGAGAATTATCATTTTATCTCTGGAGTTGATCCCCTTTTTAATGCATGACAATATTCTGTTTGCTTTGTTAGCAGCAGCTTGGCATTGCATGCCATTGCTGAGCCTATCATCTACTAGTGTTACGTACCATGTAGTAGATTCTGACTTGTAGGAGGAGACCTCTCTTACAGCCCTGGCTCAAGAGCCACTGGAGTGGGAATAGTAGACTCAAGAGCGCAGTGAGGTAGGAGTGCCTGTTTGTGGTGTAGGCATGGATGAATGGACGATGAGCCACAAGATAGGTCCGGATGCTGATGTCAGCGGTGGCAGGTGCAGGTCAGTGACCTAGAAGCTGGCAGGTACAGACTGGAGCAGAGTGAGACAAGCCGGGTCAAACACAGGTAATCAAATAGAACTGATCAGTAGACTGGAGCAGAATGAGACAAGCCGGGTCAAACACAGGTAGTCAGGCAGATAGGGCTGTAGCTGAAGCAGAGTCTGATGAACAGGCAGAGGTCATCAGAGGTTGGCAGAGACAGAGGTCATCAACAAGATATCAGCAAGGAAGTCCTTATAGCAGGGTCAAGGCAAGCCAAGGTCAGAGTTGGAGAAATCGGATAGGTCAATGGAGCCGGGTCAATACAATGGATCAGAAAGTAGGTACAGGTTTTCAGGAATCACTGGCTGTAGATCAAACAGCACTGCACTTGTGCATCTGCTGTCCTTTTAAAGGTCTATTGGCCCCAAACAGCGTCTAATGCACACGTACATGCATCGGGACGCGTGCCTCCGCGCACGTGTGCACACACACGCATCTGGCGCGTGTCCTCGCACACAAGTTGTCCGGCTTGTACTGGTGCCCCCTCCCAAGGGGCAGCCTCCGGATGTCCAACTGGCTCTTCTTTTCTGGATGGGCAAGAAAAAAGGCACGACTCAGTCTCCTTGTGTGAATGTTACATTCAGGCTCCCAGGAATTGTCTTTCTGGGCCATACCCTTTCCACTCAATTAGGAATTGTACTCGGTTTTGCCGTTTCCTACAATCTAGAATGGCCTCTACCTCATACTCCTCACTTCCATCAACCAGAACAGGTTCTGGTGGTCTGGATCCTCTGTCAGGAAAGGGGTCAGGTACTTCAGGCTTTAACAAGGATGCATGAAAATATAGGGGGGGAGGTGCTGCGCTAACCAGAAGAAAGCTGTAAATCTCTGCCTGTGGTCGATTAATAAAATGACATAAAAACGCATAATAAATCGCATAAATCGCATAAATAAGTGTTGACACTAAAAACATTCAAGTCTTAATAATCAGCATCATGTGTATGTGAAAAAAGTGCATAAAAAAATCCTTTTCAGTTGGTATATACTAAATGACAAAAAAAACGCATGTAAAATCGCATAAATAAGTGTTGACACTAAAAACATATAAATCTACATAATCATATGTAAGTGCACAAAGGGACATAAACACTACTTCATGTGAATAATTCTAAATAAAAATACATAGAATAAATCAGAAATAACCATCAAAAACATATCCTTATAAATGGTGCAAAACGTACAAAGTGCCAGTGCTTAAAGGTGATCTAGATATCGCAAATAAAACACATCAATCCAACGCAATATGGATAATAAATAATATAAATAAATGTCCCAATAATAGTGATATAAAATATATTGTGCTGGCCTGCGAAACAAATGACCAATGACATGCCAGTAAGTGCAGCAAACTTAAAGTGCCAGTGTAAAAGTCATTGAAGGTGCAAAAGCAAGTTCTGGTGTATTCAACAAAACAACAGTGGGGTGTCTGGGATGCAATTCACTCAGTGTCCTCTTTGTGCATAAAACACTAATGTAAGCAGTGGCCCCTTACCTAGCGATGCTAGGTCAACCGCATGAATTGTAGCTAAAACGCCAGGTCCTGAGCCTCCATCGCGTCCCTATATCCACGCTTGCCGGTGTTGGGTTATCCTAATGGCAACTGATTACAAGTGGCTATGGTCCTATCAGGGGTCCTGGACCAGCGCGGATCCTAGCTCAGCCTCCACATCTCAGTTATGTATGTACAGGAATATGCAGGACAAAGGTACTTGATAGTGAAGTATGTCTTAACCAGGTAATGCTTTATTAAAAAACTTTAAGTAGATGTACTCACATAAAAACAATGCAGAGCAAACCTCTCTCCTACGAGCAGTGAACTCGTTCTGTGTCTAGCAATGTGAAACAGCCTATTCCGTCCCTACGCGTGTCATCACCGATCACGTGACTTCTTCAGGGGATCATCCTACATAGCTACAATTCATGCGTTTGACCTAGCATCGCTAGGTAAGGGGCCACTGCTTACATTAGTTTTTTATGCACGAAGAGGACACTGAGTAAATTGCATCCCAGACACCCCACTGTTGTTTTGTTGAATACACCAGAACTTGCTTTTGCACCTTCAATGACTTTTACACTGGCACTTTAAGTTTGCTGCACTTACTGGCATGTCATTGGTCATTTGTTTCGCAGGCCAGCACAATATATTTTATATCACTATTATTGGGACATTTATTTATATTATTTATTATCCATATTGCGTTGGATTGATGTGTTTTATTTGCGATATCTAGATCACCTTTAAGCGCTGGCACTTTGTACGTTTTGCACCATTTATAAGGATATGTTTTTGATGGTTATTTCTGATTTATTCTATGTATTTTTATTTAGAATTATTCACATGAAGTAGTGTTTATGTCCCTTTGTGTACCTACACATGATTATGTAGATTTATATGTTTTTAGTGTCAACACTTATTTATGCGATTTTACATGCGTTTTTTTTGGTCATTTAGTATATACCAACTGAAAAAGATTTTTTTATGCACTTTTTTTCACATACACATGATGCTGATTATTAAGACTTGAATGTTTTTAGTGTCAACACTTATTTATGCGATTTATGCAATTTATTATGCGATTTTATGTCATTTTATTAATCGACCACAGGCAGAGATTTACAGCTTTCTTCTGGTTAGCGCAGCACCTCCCCCACTATACCTCAGTTTGATTTTGGGCTTATGTCTGACCCTTGCTTCGGTGCATGCAGCTGTCCAGTCGCATACGTGCGTTTTTACTATTTTTCTGAGTTCTCGTTTTCTTTTCTTTTTCCAATTGGGTAGCGCAGGAATATTCTTATTACATTTCAAGGATGCATGAAAGACAGGGTGAACTTTTAATGAATCAGGTAAGCATAGTTCATACGATACCTCGTTAATCTTTTTCTTCACTGGAAATGGTCCTATGAACTTGGTGACAATTTCCTTGAAGGACATGCCAGCCTAAGATTAACCGTGGAGAGCCATACCTTTTCACCCAACTGCAGATTTAATTCACCTCATCTCTTCCTATTGAAAGCCTTCTTGCTGTCCGCTTGGACCTTGGTTACTGCTTCCTGCAATATCCGGTTATTGCGGCTGAGGAAGTCCACCGTGTCCTGGGCTGCTGGGACTGAAGTTTCTGGAAGAAAATTAGGTAAAAATTACAGGTGAAAGCCATAGTTAGCAAAAAAAGGGGACTGCCCCGTATCAGAATGACTGGCGTTGTTGTATGCAAATTCTGCTAGGGGCAGTAAGGACACCTAATTGTCCTGGACAAAGGTTGTGAAACATCTGATGTACTGCTCAAGGGTTTGATTAGTCCTCTCGGTCTGTCCATTGGTTTGGGAATGATAGGCTGAGGATAGAGCTAGTTCAATTTTCAGGGTTTCACACAAGGGCCTCCAGAAGTGCGAAGTGAATTGTACCCCTCTATCTGACACAATATTTGCAGGGACTCCATGTAATCTGACAATTTCCTTAACAAATACTTTGGCAGTCTCTATGGCAGACGGGGTACCTTTTAGTGGCAGGAAGTGGGCCATTTTGGACAATCGGTCCACAACTACAAAAATTGCAGTACATCCTTCAGAACAAGTTCTACTATAAAATCCATGGGGATCATCCTCCATGGTCTGTCAGGAATGGGCAATGGTTTTTTCCATAAAGATTTTATTAAGTATAAAGAAGTAAACATACAAAGCATCCTCACGCAACATATGTTACAGCATGTTTAGGACAAACATTAGTACCTTCAGACAAGAAAGCTGGGAAAATAAAACTTGAAGAGGCGAGTCCAGGAGCCTGATGGGTAAACCCAAACATTAGCGACTGTGGGCAGAGGGTCACATTATCAATTTTCACCTCCCCCCTGTTTCCTCTCCCTGCACCATTAGGAAGAGGAAAACCAGCAGTAAAATGTACCTGGGACTCAACTTAAGCGTCATAACGCCTTTGAAGGCTTGTAGGGTACTGTAAATGTTGAAACTCCGAATGGAAAAAGGTGTCCAACTTAGGTGGGATCAGAAAGTGAGGGATAAAAATATTCATTTATAATCCCTAGCTCTCATAGAGAAACCGAACTAGGGTTGAGAAGAGAAAAGAAGAGAAGAAATAGTAGAAACGGAGAGGAAAGAAAAGGAGCGATCAAGAGACAGAGGGAGGAAGGGGGGGTGGGGGCGCAGGAAGAGCTATGGAGAGGGGGGAGGGAATTCAAGAGGCCGCCTTCACCCGCCCGCCCGCCAAGCACCGCATGTTATTCAATTTCAAGGTCAAAGGGCAACCCTAACGGGTATACTGAAGGTGTTTATCAGTAGATGTATAATGAATCCAACATGCCCAAGTGATTGGGAATTTGTGCATTTGGTCTTGCGAGATATATATCAACTCCTCCATGTCTTTTATTTTGGTGATTCTCGCGAACCACTCCCTGATCGTTGGGGTACTTGTGGAACGCCATAGTTTGGAAATGCATAGTCTAGCTGCATTGACCATGTGCATGGCTAAGGACTTATGGTATACTTTTTTGGAGAGAGAGGTGTGATGTAGGAGGTATTGGGCTGGAGTGTAGTCTAGCTTAAACGTAGTGACCTGAGTGATGATCTCATGAACTTCCGTCCAAAATGGCTGAAGTTTCTCGCAGGCCCACCAGATATGGAGCATAGTACCCCTTTCCTTCTCACATCACCAGCAGGTGTCAGGTATATCCGACGAGAATTTATGGAGGCGAGAGGGCGTTCTATACCATCTGGTAATTACCTTATAACAATTTTCCTGTATTGCCACATTTAGCGAGCCTTTATGGGCATATTCATGGATTGTATTCCAGTCTTCTGTTGTGAGGTGTATTTGTAAGTCTCTGTTCCAGGACTCTTGTGAGGGTACAGGGCAATGGTTTTAATAGTCCCCAGGCCCGACTTCTTACCTTTTTATTCTGAGTGCAGACAGGGCATGCATTTACATATTTCTTGCAAAACTCCTCCAGGCCAGGCCACCAGAATGTGTGTTGCACCAGCTCAAGGGTTTTATGGACACCAAATTGACCTGCCAGTGGACGATCATTAAGAAGTCTCAATACCCCATCTCGCACATCCTCAGGAACGAAGATTTGACTTCCTTTCCAGAGTAGACTATCTTTATATGTCAGAGTGACCCTGGGGGATTTAAAAATGTCCATGGAAGTTTCCTTGTGTTGGGAGAGAAAGTCTGTTTGGAGAAGCAGAAAGTTGGCTGCAGGCAAGATAGTGTCTGGGACAGATAGATCCTTGGGGTTATCATACATCCGAGACAAAGCATTCAGTTTGACATTCTTTGATCCAGGTCTATAAGTGATATGAAATGAAAAGCGTGAAAAGAACAGAGCCCATCGAGCTTGGCGTGGTTTTAGATGTCTGGCAGATCGTAGGTATTCAAGATTCTTGTGGTCAGTGTATATTAGTATTGGGTGGATGGCACCTTTTAACAAGTATCTCCACTCCTCTAATGCGCCCTTTATAGCAAGCAATTCCCGGTCTCCAACATCATAATTTTTATCCACAGGAGAAAGTTTTCATGAGAAAAAAGCCACAGGAGGCGTTAAATCTTTGATACCTTACCGTTGAGCGATAACTGCCCTACTGCTATTTCGGATGCATCCACTTCGAGGATGTAGGGCAGTGATGAGTCCAGATGACTGAGAATTGGGGCTAAGGTAAAAAGTCTCTTTAGTATCTTGAAGGCTTCTTGGGCTTCTGAATTCCAGTGGAATCGCAAGATCTTCTTGGTCAGCTGAGTAATGGAAGAGATTATAGTAAAGAACCCCTTAATAAATTTTCTGTAGAAATTTGCAAAGCCTACAAAACGTTGCACTCCCTTCTTGCCATAGGCACAGGCCAGTCTAATATGGCGGACACCTTGTAGGGGTCCATTTTGATTCCAGTTATGGCAATTAAAGCGCTGCGCAAACTTTTGGTACTATATAAATCCTGTCTAATAATATAATAATAAATCCTGTATAATAATAATAGTCCTAGGAACTGAATGCTCTCCTGCTCGAACTCACATTTTTCTGCCTTTGCATATAGTCCGTGTTGGCGAAGCCAACAAAACACCATGCAGACATGTTCCCGATGTTGGTCAAGTGTTCTGGAGAAAATTAGGATATCGTCCAAGTAGACGATTACAAAAATGTCCAGGAAGTCTTTGAACACATCAATAATGAAATGCTGGAAGATGGCAGGGGCATTTCAGAGCCCAAATGGCATGACCAAGTATTCATAGTGGCCGAACCGAGTACAGAAGGCTGTTTTCCACTCATCCCCAGCTCGGATGCGGACCAGATTATAGGCTCCCCTCAGCTCTAATTTGGTGAAGATGGTGACTGGTCATCATTTCTGAAACAGTTCAGGCATTAATGGCAAAGGATATCAATTTTTGACCGTAATTTCTTTTAGCTCACGGAAGTCATACATGGACGCAGAGTTTGGTCTTTCTTTGCTACAAAAAATATTCCGGCACCTGCTGGAGAAGTACAGTACCTGACCGTGAGAATGTGTTTCCAGCATGATCCCATCCCGCTGGTTCTCAGCGACAGGGTACTGTGCATCTCGCGCTGACTCACTCATCGGGAAAGGAAAACTGTATTTTTTCCTTTCGCAATGAGAGACAAGCATTGCTGACAGGTGTCTGGTATGAATCATGAGGGGAACGCCGCGCCAAATTTTAAATAAAAAACCGTCATGAGTTCCCCTCCAGGGGCATACCAGGCCCTTGGGTCTGGTATAGATTTTAAGGTTAACCCCTACGCCGAAAAAATGGTGTGGGGGTCCTCCCAAAATCCATACCAGACTCTTATCCGAGCACGCAGCCCGGCCGGCCAGGAAAGAGGGTGGGGACGAGTGAGCGCCCCCCTTAGCCGTACCAGGCCACATGGCCTCAACATGGGGGATGGGCGCTTCGGGCAGGGGGGTGCCCTGCGGCCCCCCCACCCCAAAGCACCTTGTCCCCATGTTGTTGAGGACAAGGGCCTCTTCCCGACAACCCTGGCCGTTGGTTGTCGGGGTCTGCGGGCGGAGGGCTTATCGGAATCTACCTTTAATAAGAGGGCCCCCAGATCCCGGCCCCCCACCCTATTTGAATGAGTATGGGGTACATTGTACCCCTACCCATTCACCTGGGGGAAAAAGTGTCAATAAAAATACACACTAGACAGGTTTTTAAAGTAAATTATTAGTCAGCTCTGGGGGTCTTCTTCCGACTTCGGAGGTCTTCTTTCGACTTCGGGGGTCTTCTTCCGACTTCTCTGCTCTCTCCGGCCTCTTCTTCTGGTGTCCGGTTCTTCTCCCGCTCTCCGGCCTCTTTTCCGCTCTCCGGTTCTTCTGCCGGGCTCCTCCGCTATCTTCTGCTCTTTTGCCGCTCTTTTGCTAGTGGTGGCCCGGTCTTCGTCGTCTTGCTGTCATAAGGGGCGGGGTCACCACCCTGTGACCATGCCCTATGCCTATATAAGTCGTTGCACACCCATGAACACAGCATAACAGCGGGAGAGAGCATCATATCAACGTCAGAAGAAGAGAAGAGGGAAGAAGACGATGAAGAAGACCGAGCCACCGCTAGCAAGAGAGCGGCAAAAGAGCAGAAGATAGCGGAGGAGCCCGTCAGAAGAACCGGAGAGCGGGAGAAGAAGCAGAGAAGAGGCTGGAGAGCGGGAGAAGAACCGGACACTGGGAGAAGAGGCCGGAGAGATCAGAGAAGTGGGAAGAGACCCCCAAAGTTGGAAGAAGACCCCGGAGCTGCCTAATAAATTACTTTAAAAACCTGTGTAGTGTGTTTTTTATTGACACTTTTTTCCCCAGGTGAATGGGTAGGGGTACGATGTACCCCATACTTATTCACATAGGGTGGGGGGTTGGGATCTGGGGGCCCCCTTATTAAAGGGGGCTCCCGGATTCCGATAAGCCCCCCACCCGCAGACCCCGACAACCAACGGCCAGGGTTGTCGGGAAGAGGCCCTTGTCCTCATCAACATGGGGACAAGGTGCTTTGGGGTGGGGGGGCCGCAGGGGGCCCCCCTTCCCCAAAGCACCCACCCCCCATGTTGAGGGCTGCGGCCTGGTATGGTTTGGGAGGGGGGAACTCGCTTGTCCCCACCCCCTTTCCTGACCGGCTGAGCTGCATGCTCGGATAAGGGTCTGGTTTGAATTTTGGGGGGACCCCCACGCTGTTTTTTTCGGCGTAGGGGGCTCCCCTTAAAATCCATACCAGACCTGAGGGCCTGGTATGCTCTGCGACAGGGCTCGCAAGGTGTTAATCTCGCTGATAAAAGCGGCAAGATTTACTTACTTTTCTAGTCCCATCGTACTTCATCACGTTCAAAATGAACATGTGTGGGCAAGTCCGGAAGTCCGCCGTAACTCCGTCAAAAGTCAGTCGGGAAGACCGTCGGACCTATTCTGCCGGAAAGTCTGGTCGTGTGTGCGCGAGTCCGTTTATCTGGAAAGTCCATCGGAAGTCTGACGAAAGTCCATCGGATAAACCGTCGGACCAGTCCGGTCAAAAAGTTTGCTCATGTGTACGCGGCATAGGAAACTAGGTAAGGTAGGAGTTTGCAAATGTAGCTTTTATCTTATCCATGTATTTTTACTTTAAAAAAGAAAAATGTACAATATCCCACTTTGATATCAGCCCACATAGATTGCAAGGATGTTCATCTCCTTTTTAAACCATAGACTAATAGGATAACCCTAGGGTTCTAGCACCAATCTTCCTGCTTTCCGAGGTCAGCCATTTTAAGTGCTCACAACCCTCTTTAACATGCAGACACCATAAATGGTCCACTCTGCTTTTTTTTCATTACAGTTTGGTTTTCTCTGTACTTTTGGTGGGTATACCAGGTTGTGGCCCTTAGACACACCTGTGCAGAAACAGGAACAGAACCAGATTGTCATAGAAAAATGAATAGTGAAGCCCTTGTGGTAAAATAGCAAAGGATACACTAGATCTTCACTAGGGCACCCCTTATAATGTAAAAATAAAAACATAATGTGATCCTGCGCTACAGTAAAACCACAAACAAATTTTATCACTATACGTAATAAATAAACCTGCAGTGTCTAAAATAGAGAACCAATAGTGTTTCTCTTACAATGTGAAAAAAATAATAAATCAACAAAAAACAAATAAATAAATCAATCCAAGGGCATGAAGAGTAATATATGTCTCTTAATAAGATCTTCAAAAAAAAAATTATATATATAAAAGTGCGTTAATCACAAGTGTCTGTGCAGAGAGATCACGCAAAAATAGTTCCAGTAAAGGCAGTGGGCAAGGAAAGGTATAAATCCAAAAAATGAGCTCACAGAGCCCTCACCTTCATAACTTGAAAAATCAGCATGTAATGGACAGGAATCAGTTGTGTTGTTACCACTTCAACCACCAGGGGGTCCTCCATTCCACTGTATGCACGACCACCCGAAGTGTCAATCTAAGCCCATAGATAAGAAGTGATCCTGTTGTGCCGATATCCACCACTAGGGGGTCCTCTACTTCACCAAATGGGCGACCTCAAATAGACATTCCATCCAAATCCTCATCCGACCTCGTCACCTGGGGAAGAGATGTCACCAGGATGCAATATGGGAAGAAGACAATCCAGCGAAGGCAGTGTGATGCTTTAGACCAGTGGTCATCATCCCTGTCCTCAGGGCCCACCAACAGGCCAGGTTTGCAAGATAACTTACACAGGCGTAAAGCACAGCAGAAAGCAGCATCACAGGCAGCATCTTCCAGCCTGTGATGCTGCTTTCTGCTGTGCTGTATGAGGACCCCCTAGTGGTGGATATGTTTATTTTATATTAGTTTTTATACAGCACATTTAGTAGCGCGAAGGCTTTTTCACATTTTTATTACCCCTTATAATGTGTTGGACTTTACTGGTGGGTATGCCAGGTTGAATAATAAAATAAGTGTAGCGCTATAAAATGTCCAATATAAAGGCCGTTAGGCCAATCAGTTCCAAAAACGTATAATAAGGAAGGATCATCCGTATATATGACAATAGGTAATCTTCAAAAAAAATTTCAAAACAAGGACATCTGGCATCCAAAATGAAGACAGACACACTCCCACCGAGAGATGAAAAGGCTTACCAGATAGGGTGGACCCAAAGGGGCATACGCCGGGTTGGGTCGGATAAGGCTTGGGTGGTGAGTGGCTGTAAGTGGCCCGGAGAGGTGATGTTTGTGAATGGTCCCAGAAATTACTGTATCCCTCAAAGCGGTACCCGAATCTTGAGGGGTGTGGATGGTCCCACGGATGTAGGTGGTCCCACGAGTCACGGAGGGGTGGAGTATATGGAACGACAAACACGTTGTGGTATCCCTAAAGGTGATGTTTTATAAGCCAAAAGATGATGGTGACAGATAAAGAAAAAGAAGGAATGGCCACATAGTGTGAATCCGTAAAAAAGAAAATTTATTTAAAATGAAGATATACACTCACATGTAGATCCGTATAAAAACAGCGCTGTAAAGGAGTGGCAACAGTAGGGTCCTACCCGACGCGTTTCATCTTCATAGACGTCGTCTGGGAAGTTCCCCCCACTGTAGCCACCAAGATATATAAAAAGAGAGAAAGAGTGAAGTTTGAAGAACAAAAAAATATATATATAATAATGCTAATCCAAAAACACATGTAAATGTGCAATAGTGGAGTGGACTCACATGAAGGTATACATGAAATATTCACCATATATGCACATACAATAGTTATAATACATCTGTAAACGCATGGGGATGTGCATAAAATATTCCCTATATATAGTAAATGCAATGCATTCATGGATACAATAAATGTATGCGTGTAGAGTATACCCACAAACACGTGAATGCATATAAAATATGAAACATAGATGGTAAACAGGAGAGAGATCGACACATATTGCTCTCATTAAGAACTGAGATACTAAACACACAGTCCCCCGACACTATAAGCTACACCACAATCATGTTATAGTGGGGACACAATTTGTGGTGATAGATAGATATGTCCCCCCTTGGAGGGGAGGTGCCATGACCAGGGGTGTATCCCGTTTGGAGACCTTCTGGATTCATGAGCTCCACACACTTTTTCCATTAGGTATTAATGTAGAGTTAGACGTCAATGCCTTTATAAATAAAGCTTGACGCCTACCTCTATGTGTCGATCTCTCTCCTGTTTACCATCTATATTTCATATTTTATATGCATTCACGTGTTTGTGGGTATACTCTATACGCATACATTTATTGTATCCATGAATGCATTGCATTTACTATATATAGGGAATATTTTATGCACATCCCCATGTGAGTTCGCACCACGATTGCATATTTACATTTATTGCGTTTACAGATGTATTATAACTATTGTATGTGCATATATGGTGAATATTTCATGTATACCTTCATGTGAGTCCACTCCACTATTGCACATTTACATGTGTTTTTGGATTAGCATTATTATATTTTTTTCTTTTTTTTTTTTCTTCAAACTTCACTCTTTCCCTTTTGGGAACATGTCAGTGATTTATCTATAACATTTTTACACTTTCAATATGTGCAATCCATATATTTTTCACGTGCACACATATTTAGATTAGTGTTTTTTTTCTATTTTTGTGATTTGGGGCCACCATATGCCCTTCCGGGTCATTACTAGCAACTCCGGGTGGTGTACATGAGGGGGCCGGGCAGTGATGCCTTTTACCTCCCAGCATTGGCCTGCCCTTATCCCCACACTCTGACGCTTCACATTCTCTTCACTACGTATGTGCACTATACGTCATGCCCTGCTGTCTGGGGCTGACGTTGCTATTTTCCTCACCGAGATCCTCCCCCTCACTAGCGTCACCCAGTCACGCTTTGCCACCTGGTGCTGACGTCATGGCCTCCTTCACGGAGTTCCTCCCCCTTACCTAGCGTCACTCAATCTCTTCCACTACGTTTGCGCACATTGCGCATGCGCGGCACCTTGTGTAATATTTGGATGCGCGCGCAGACTGCCGCGCTAGTTCACAACGAACGGCTTTGTATTTTCACTTGATACATTATTTTGCATACACTGCACATTGCACTTTTTGGCCCATTATGAGGCCATTATTTGTTTACTATATTTTTGGCCATGTTATCTCTTCACTTCCGGCACTCACATTAATACTAATGTGAGGCGTGGAACGCACGCCAGGCGGCCATCTTGGCCAATACCGGAAGTGATTTGTTTTTATCTGTGGAGCTGATTCTCATGAATACTGATGTACTCCCTATGTATATCTTGGTGGCTACAGTGGGGGGAACTTCCCAGACGACGTCTATGAAGACGAAACGCATCGGGTAAGACCCTACTGTTGCCACTCCTTTACAGCGCTGTTTTTATATGGATCTACATGTGAGTGTATATCTTCATTTTAAATAAATTTTCTTTTTTACGGATTCACACTATGTGGCCATTCCTTCTTTTTCTTTATCTGTCACCATCATCTTTTGGCTTATAAAACATCACCTTTAGGGATACCACAACGTGTTTGTCATTCCATATACTCCACCCCTCCGTGACTCGTGGGACCACCTACATCCGTGGGACCATCCACACCCCTCAAGATTCGGGTACCGCTTTGAGGGATACAGTAATTTATGGGACCATTCACAAACATCACCTCTCCGGGCCACTTACAGCCACTCACCACCCAAGCCTTATCCGACCCAACCCGGCGTATGCCCCTTTGGGTCCACCCTATCTGGTAAGCCTTTTCATCTCTCGGTGGGAGTGTGTCTGTCTTCATTTTGGATGCCAGATGTCCTTGTTTTGAAATGTTTTTTTGAAGATTACCTATTGTCATATATACGGATGATCCTTCCTTATTATGCATTTTTGGAACTGATTGGCCTAACGGCCTTTATGTTGGACATTTTATAGCGCTACACTTATTTTATTATTCTTCCATTTAACATCTTGTTGGTTGTGTTAGCTGCTCCCGTCTCTTTTTTGTGCAGCGCAGAATTATTTTGTATACATCCTCTTCCGGGTATGTCAGGTTGCAGTCAGTTCACACCTGTGCATCTGAAAATAGAACCAGAGCAAGATACACAGTCAATCAGAAAATCAATCATTAAAGTGGACAGACAAATGGACAGGGTGAGTAATGAACAAGCGTAGTCAGAAATAAGCTTCAGTTAGTAAATTAGGCAACAGAAATGCAGAAAATAAAATGGGCAGGGGTTAGGAAATTGTTCCCCAGGCAAAAGTTATTGCTCTGAACACAGCTAAAGAGTGAACTTGGAGACTTATCCTGTAGGTGCGATATAAACCAGCAGGTGAGTTGCTGCAGTATCTATACTTACCGGTAGGGATGAGCCGAACACCCCCCGGTTCGGTTCGCACCAGAACCTGCGAACGGACAGAAAATTTGCAGGAACGTTAGAACCCCATTGACGTCCATGGGACTCGAACGTTCGAAATCAAAAGTGCTCATTTTGAAGGCTAATTTGCATGGTATTTTCCTAAAAAGGGTTTGGGGACCCGGGTCCTGCCCCAGGGGACATGTATCAATGCAAAAAAAACTTTTAAAAACAGCCGTTCTTTCGGGAGAAGTGATTTTAATGATGCTTAAAGTAAAAAAAAAGTGAAATATTCCTTTAAATATCGTACCTGAGGGGTGTCTATAGTATGCCTGTAAAGTGGCGCGTGTTTCCCGTGCTTAGAACAGTCCCTGCACAAAATGTCATTTTTAAAGGAAAAAAAAGTCATTTAAAACTGCTTGTGCCTTTAATGTAATGTCGGGTCCTGCAATATGGATGGAAATCAGTGAGACAAACGGCATGGGTACCCCCCAGTCCATTACCAGGCCCTTTGGGTTTTGTATGGATATTAAGGGGAACCCCACACCCAAATTAAAAAAGGAAACAACAGTATACAGGCTCTGTACTCTGAACAGCAGTATACAGTCGGTGCAAACAAGACAGGGACTGTAGGCTTGATGTTAAGTAGAATCTGTTTGTAATTTTGAACTGGTACATTTTTAACGTGTTTAGCTCCAGCCAAAAAATCTATTTTAAGCTTTTTGGAAAACATAGGGAAGGGTTATCACCCCTGTTACATTTATTTTGCTGTCTGTGCTCCTCTTCAGAAGATTTCACCTCACTTTTTGTCCCAATGACAAATGTTTTTTGAAAATTTGAGGTTTTTGTGAAACAAGGATTGGTGATAAAGCATCAGTGGAAAGGAGAAATGTTTTTCCCATATTAACTCTTACAGGAGAGAATTTCCCTTCCTAGGGGTAGATTTCATCTCACTTCCTGTTGTCTCCTTCCGTTTGCAAGTAGGAGTCGTTTGTAAGTTGGATGTTTGAAAGTAGGGGCCTGCCCTATATACTCAGCAGAAATTTGGGCCTTAGGTGTTGTTGTGGCCACAATATTGTAAGCCCTCACAGGGCCCTGCTGTGAAATATTAGATCAAGAATTGTAATTACATGCCCCTGTTGAACAGGGTCAGAAAAATTGGGCCTTTGGTGGTGGTGCTGGTGCCACAACACTGTAAGTCCTCACTCGCTCTTGGTGGGCGCAGAAATGGGCCCTGCTGTGAAATATTAGATCAAGAATTGTAATTACATGCCCCTGTTAAACAGGGGCTGAAAAATTGGGCCTTAGGCACTGGTGCCACAACACTGCAACCCCTCACAGATACTCTAGTTGGAACGCAGGAACGAGCCCTGCTGCAAATTATTGCATCAAAAAATGTAATTACATGCCCCTGTTAAACAGGGGATGAAAAATTGGGCCTTAGGCACTGGTGCTGGTGCCACAACACTGCAACCCCTCACAGATACTCTAGTTGGAACGCAGGAACCAGCCCTGCTGCAAAGTATTGCATCAAAAATTGTAATTACACGCCCCCCTAAACAGGGGCTGAAAAATTGGGCCTTAGGCACTGGTGCTGGTGCAACAACACTGCAACCCCTCACAGATACTCTAGTTGGAATGCAGAAACGAGCCCTGCTGCAAAGTTTTGCATCAAAAATTGTAATTACACGCCCCTGCTAAACAGGGGCTGAAAAATTAGGCCTTAGGCACTGGTGCTGGTGCCACAACACTGCAACCCCTCACAGATACTCTAGTTGGAACGCAGGAACGAGCCCTGCTGCAAAGTATTGCATCAAAAATTGTAATTACACGCCCCTGTTAAACAGGGGCTTAAAAATTGGGCCTTAGGCACTGGTGCTGGTGCAACAACACTGCAACCCCTCACAGATACTCTAGTTGGAATGCAGAAACGAGCCCTGCTGCAAAGTTTTGCATCAAAAATTGTAATTACACGCCCCTGCTAAACAGGGGCTGAAAAATTAGGCCTTAGGCACTGGTGCTGGTGCCACAACACTGCAACTCCTCACAGATACTCTAGTTGGAACGCAGGAACGAGCCCTGCTGCAAAGTATTGCATTTAAAATTGTAATTACACGCCCCTGTTAAACAGGGGCTGAAAAATTGGGCCTTAGGCACTGGTGCTGGTGCCACAACACTGCAACCCCTCACAGTTACTTTAGTTGGAACGCAGGAACGAGCCCTGCTGCAAAGTATTGCATCAAAAATTGTAATTACACGCCCCTGTTAAACAGGGGCTGAAAAATTGGGCCTTAAGCACTGGTGGCGGCACCCAGAACCAAAAATTTTCTTACAAGCTATCAGCATGATCATTGAGGAGGAAGAGGATAATTACTCTTGGTAGCTGGTGGTGATCCAAGACTGATTCATTTTTATGAAGATCAGTTGATCAACCGAGTCGGTGGACAGACGCACCCTTTGATTGGTTACAAAGCCTCCAGCAGCACTGAATGTGCGTTCCGAAAGAACGCTGGATGCAGGACAGGCCAGTAGCTCAATTGCATACTGTGCAAGCTCTGGCCAGTGATCCATCCTCAAGACCCAGTAACCCAGATGATTTTCGGTGGGAAAGGTGTCCAAGTCAGATCTTGCCCCTAGGTATTCCTGCACCATGTAAAACAGACGCTGGCGATGGTTGCTGGAACCGATCATACCTTGGCTTACCTACTAAAAAATTGTTTGAATGCATCGGTCAGACGGCCACCTTCTCCACCGCTCCTTCTTTGACTGACCAAAGCCTCAGCAACATGTTGTCCAGAAACAGGAGTTTGTAACCTTCCAGTCTCTGGGAACGCGTTGCACAGACCTTTCTGCAAGGCCTCCCGAAGATGTTTCATCCTCTGCTCCCTCTGCGACGGCAAGATAAGGTCCGCAACCTTACCCTTGTAAAGTGGATCAAGGAGGGTTGCCAGCCAGTATTGGTCCTTCTCCTTGATACCACGAATACGAGGATCCTTACACAGGCTTTGCAGGATCAGGGAGGCCATGCAGCTTAGGTTTGCTGAGGCATTCGGTCGGGAGTCCTCTGGGTCACTAAGGATGACATGGTCCGCAGCCACCTCCTCCCAGAACCGTACAAGTCCATGTGTTTCTTGGGACTGATCCCTTAAAGACTGCTGCTGATGCTGAGTGCCAGGCTCCACCTCCATACTGACACAATCCTCCTCCTCCTCTTCCTGTGTGATCGGCGGGCATGCAGGAACACTGTCTGGATAAAGGGGGCCTTGAGAGCTAAGGAAGTCCTCCTCTTCCTGCCTCTGTTCTGCCTCAAGTGCCCTGTCCATTATTCCACGCAACATGTGCTCCAACAGGTGGACAAGGGGGACAGTGTCACTGATGCATGCACTGTCACTGCTCACCATCCTTGTGGCCTCCTCAAATGGTGACAGGACAGTGCATGCATCCCTGATCATGGCCCACTGGTGTGGGGAAAAAAAAAACAAGCTCCCCTGACCCTGTCCTGGTGCCATAGTCGCACAGGTACTCAATGATGGCCCTCTGCTGCGTGTGCAGCTACTGCAGCATGGCCAATATTGTTGGGCATGTCACAGATTAGGCAGTTCTTGGGCAGGTTAAACTCCTTTTGGAGGTCTGCCAGCTGAGCACTGGCATTACATGACCGGCAGAAATGCACACAGACTTTCCTGGCCTGCCTCAGGACATCCTGTAAAGCCCGGGTACCTGCCCAAGAACCGCTGCACCACCAAGTTAAGGACGTGAGCCAAACAGGGCACATGGGTCATTTGTCCCTGTCGGAGGGCAGAAAGTAGGTTGGTGCCATTGTCGCAAACCACCATTCCTGCCTTAAGTTGGCGTGGCGTCAACCACCTCTGAACCTGCCCCTGCAGAGCTAACAGAACCTCTGCCCCAGTGTGGCTCCTGTCCCCCAAGCACACCAGCTCAAGCACCGAATGGCATCTTTTGACCTGCATACTTGCGTAGCCCCTTGAATGACTACAGAGCACCGCTGGTTCCGAGAACAAAGCACATGAAGAGGCAATGGAGGAAGAAGAAGAGGAGGGGGTGGAGGAGAGAGGTGTGTCACAATCATTAGTAGTGGCATTTTGGAGGCGTGGTGGCGGAACAACCTCCAACACTACTGCAACTTGTCCTGCATCCTTCCCAGCTGCCAGCAGAGTTACCCAATGTGCGGTGAAACTTAGGTAACGTCCCTGTCCATGCCTGCTGGACCATGAGTCAGCGGTAATATGCACCTTACCGCTGACCGCCCTGTCCAGCGAGGCATGGACATTGCCTTCCACATGCAGGTAGAGAGCCGGAATCGCCTTCTGTGAGAAAAAGTGGCATTTGGGTACCTGCCACTGAGGAACCGCACACTCCACAAACTCACGGAACTGGGCAGAGTCTACCAACTGAAAAGGCAGCAGTTGAAGTGCTAGCAATTTTGTCAAGCTAGCATTCAACCTCTGGGCATGTGGATGGCTGGGAGCGGACTTCTTTCGGCGGTGCAGCAGTTGGGGCAGGGAAATTTGCCTGGTACAATCTGACGTTGGTGTACCGAAAGCAGATTGCCCACAAGTACTTGGCTGTGACACACCTAATTCTACACCTTCATTACTCTCAGTGCAGGTCTCAGAGAGGACTGAAGGTATCGTGGGGTTGGAGATCTCAGCTGATGAGGAGTAAGGAGAGGTCCTCTTTGTTCTTTGGTGTGGGTCTTTTAGATATGCTTGTCAACAAACTGCATGGCAGGTCAACATATGTCTGGTCAAGCATGTGGTGCCCAAGCGGTAGATGTTTTGGCCACGCGAGATACGCTTGAGACATATGTTGCAAATAGCAGCGGTGCGATCTGATGCACTCGTCTCAAAAAAGGCCCACACCAAAGAACTTTTGGAATAACAGTCAGAGACAGCAGCGCCCTGCACATGCGGAGCTTTGGGGTGTGATGCAGTCAGTGTGCTGCCCTTAGGCTGGCCCCTGGAGGGCATCCTGCCTCGTTGGTGATGTGCCGCCTCCTCCTCCTCTCTCCTATCAGGCACCCACGTTGAGTCAGTGACCTCATCATCCCCTCCCTCCTCATCACTGGAGCAAACCTGGCAGTATGCTGCAGCAGGGGGAGCATGACTGCCAGATTGCTGTTCTTCTTGGGCACCCCTTCTGTCCGTGCTCACGTTACTGTCTTCATCTAGCTCAGTATCATCATCAGAGCCTTCTAGCTGGGCATCCTCCTGGAGCATGTTCCCAACACTGTGGTCAAACAGTTCGAGGCACTCCTCAGGAGGACATGATGGGGCTAGGGAAGGAGTCACTGATGCCATTGAGCTGAGGGAAGAGGCCGCGTTGGCAGCTGCTTTGCCAGACAAAGTACCCTGAGCATGGGTGAGAGAGGATGAGGAGGATGAGGATGGCTTGGTCATCCACTCGACCAAGTCTTCCGCATGTTGCGGCTCAACACGGTCAGCTGCCGAAAAAAAGGCAAGGCGTGTCCCACGGCCACTAAACTGGGATATATACTGTATATATATATATATACTGATACTGCAGCTAGCAAAATCAACTGCCTGCCTGTAGTATGAGAACACCACCAACCTTCTACAGGTAGCTTTAGCTGAACACTGTGCAGAGCTCGCAAAAAACTAACTTGTAGCTTATTTAGCTGCCTGCGGTAGTGATAGGATCAGGAAAATACCACCAACCTTCTACAGGTAGCTTAAGGTGAATACTGTGCAGAGCTCACAAAAAAATAACTTGTAGCTTATTTAGCTGCCTGCGGTAGTGATAGGATCAGGAAAACACCACCAACCTTCTACAGGTAGCTTTAGCTGAACACTGTGCAGAGCTTGCACTACACTAACTTGTAGTTTTAGCTGAACACTGTGAGGAGGACGTACTACACTAACTTGTAGCTTTAGCTGAACACTGTGCAGAGGTCGCACTACACTAACTTGTAGTTTTAGCTGAACACTGTTCAGAGGACGCACTACACTAACTTGTAGCTTTAGCTGAACACTGTGCAGAGCTCGCACTACACTAACTTGTAGTTTTAGCTGAACACTGTTCAGAAGATGCACTACACTAACTTGTAGCTTTAGCTGAACACTGTGCAGAGGTCGCACTACACTAACTTGTATTTTTAGCTGAACACTGTTCAGAGGACGCACTACACTAACTTGTAGCTTTAGCTGAACACTGTGAGGAGGACGCACTACCCTAACTTGTAGCTTTAGCTGAACACTGTGCACTACACTACAGTAACTTGTAGTTTTAGCTGAACACTGTGAGGAGGACACACTACACTAACTTGTAGCTTATTTAGCTGCCAGCGGTAGTGATAGGATCAGGAAAACACCACCAACCTTCTACAGGTAGCTTTAGCTGAACACTGTGCAGAGCTCGCACTACACTAACTTGTAGTTTTTTTAGCTGCCTGCGGTAGTGATAGGATCAGGAAAACACCACCAACCTTCTACAGGTAGCTTTAGCTGAACACTGTGCAGAGCTCGCACTACATTAACTTGTAGTTTTAGCTGAACACTGTGAGGAGGACACACTACACTAACTTGTAGCTTTAGCTGAACACTGTGCAGAGGTCGCACTACACTAATTTGTAGTTTTAGCTGAACACTGTGAGGAGGACGCACTACACTAACTTGTAGCTTTAGCTGAACACTGTGCAGAGGTCACACTGAACTAACTTGTAGCTTTAGCTGAACACTGTGAGGAGGACGCACTACACTAACTTGTGGTTTTAGCTGAACAATGTGCAGAGGTCACACTAAACTAACTTGTAGCTTTAACTGAACACTGTGAACACTGTGAGGAGGACGCACTACACTAACTGTAAATAGTCTAGCTGCCTGACTGTGGTACTAATAGGATCAAAAGAACACTAGCAATTTTCTTCAGGTAGCTGTAAATACTGTAACAAGACAAGCCTGCCTGTCAGTAGGAAGATAACAGGAATGGATCTAGCTAAACTGAATACAGTGTATATATATATATATATATATATATATATATATATACAACACCTAGGATGCATATATATATACACAATACACTGTAAGTGCAGCTAACTCACTGACTGTCCTGCCTAATCTATCTAACTTAAATCAAATGACACTGTCTCTCTGTCTATCTCTTTCAACACACACTACACAGGGCCGCTGTGCAGGCGGCCTTATATAGTGTGGGGCATGTACTAAATCCCCTGAGCCATATTGGCCAAAGCCTCCTTGGCTTTGGCCAATTACGGCTCTCTGTTCAGACGGCGCTGTGATTGGCAAAGCATGCGGGTCATAGTGCATGCTTGGCCAATCATCAGCCAGCAATGCACTGCGATGCCGCAGTGAATTATGGGCCGTGACGCGCCACACGAATTTGGCGTGAAAGGCCCATATTGTTCGCAATTCGGCGAACGGGCGAACAGACGATGTTCGAGTCGAACATGGGTTTGACTCAAACACGAAGCTCATCCCTACTTACCAGCCTTGGAGGAAAGCCTGCTGTATAAAGGAAGAAAAGCCCACATGCTAACAGAATCACATATAGCAGATCTGCTTTACTGCTAATCTGTGACAAAGATAAGGTCTCATTAGGAAGAGTGAGAGGTAAATGGTTATTTACACAATATAGGAAGAGCAAGGAATCTTAGCTAGACCAAACAATTTTTCTCCACTGTTTTTATGTTTTATTGTATTTTACACTATTTACAGATTATAATTTTTTAAGAACTAAGGCCAAAACTTTTTTGGCCCTACTTCTATGGATCACAGGAGTGAAGTTTGTTCTGCATTCCTGTGACCTATTTTCACTTGAAGACTGAGTCAGCAGCTCCCTCCCCTCCACAGCCCTGTGCTCCAGTGAGTTTTGGAGGGGCAGAGCAGAGAGCTGGTAACTGACAGTCAGAGCTCTCTGAGTGGAGGGGAGAACTAAGTGATCAATGGTTTTTGATCGCTCATTTCTCAGTGCAAAGGCTGCAGGGGACTGATTGCAGCATTGGATCGATTCTGCATCCGCCTAAGTGAGTATAAGGTTTTTGATTTTTATAAACCTTATACTTCTCTTTTAAATCTTTTTAATTTAGTATTTTTGTTATTGTTTTGTGATAAGGCTGTCCCTGCACTGTTTAAGCATGCATGTTGGGATGGGATGGCAAGGATATAAGTTGAATGCTTACAAGCAATTAAAACGCCTGATTTAACGTATTTGTCTGCCTTGTACACACATGAAACAATCCTGTTATGGCTCTGCATCAGTAACAAAGATATTACACTCAAACCAAATATAACCCCTGATTTAAAGAGGACCGATGTGAATGCATCTGTAATAGCAAACAATGTTCTAACTAGGGATGAGCTTCGAGTTCGAGTCGAACTCATGTTCGACTCGAACATTGACTGTTCGCAAGTTCGCCGAACAGCGAACAATTTGGGGTGTTCGCGGCAAATTCGAATGCCGCGGAACACCCTTTAAAAGTCTATGGGAGAAATCAAAAGTGCTAATTTTAAAGGCTAATATGCAAGTTATTGTCATAAAAAGTGTTTGGGGACCTGGGTCCTGCCCCAGGAGACATGGATCAATGCAAAAAAAGTTTTAAAAACGGCCGTTTTTTCAGGAGCAGTGATTTTAATAATGCTCAAAGTCAAACAATAAAAGTGTAATATCCCTTTAAATTTCGTACCTGGGGGGTGTCTATAGTATGCCTGTAAAGGGGCGCATGTTTCCTGTGTTTAGAACAGTCTGACAGCAACAGTCTGACATTTTGAAGGAAAAAACTCATTTAAAACTACCCGCGGCTATTGCATTGCCGACAATACACATAGAAGTTCATTGATAAAAACGGCATAGGAATTCCCCAAAGGGAAACCCCGAACCAAAATTAAAAAAAAAAATTGATGTGGGAGTCCCCCTAAATTCCATACCAGGCCCTTCAGGTCTGATATGGATATTAAGGGGAACCCCGGCCAAAATTTTAAAAAAAATTACATGGGGTTCCCCCTAAATTCCATACCAGACCCTTCAGGTCTGGTATGGATTTTAAGGGGAACCCCGCGCCAAAAAAAAAAAAAAAAACGGCGTGGGATCCCCCCAAAAATCCATACCAGACCCTTATCCGAGCACGCAACCTGGCAGGCCGCAGGAAAAGAGGGGGGGACGAGAGTGCGCCCCCCCCTCCTGAACCGTACCAGGCTACATGCCCTCAACATTGGGAGGGTGCTTTGGGGTACCCAGAAGGGTCTGGTATGGAATTTAGGGGGAACCCCACGTCATTTTTTTTTTTAAATTTTGGCTGGGGTTCCCCTTAATATCCATATCAGACCTGAAGGGCCTGGTATGGAATTTAGGGGGACTCCCACATCATTTTTTTTTTTTAAATTTTGGTTCGGGGTTCCCCTTTGGGGAATTCCTATGCCGTTTTTATCAATGAACTTCTATGTTTATTGTCGGCAATGCAATAGCCGCGGGTAGTTTTAAATGAGTTTTTTTCCTTCAAAATGTCATTTTGCTGTCAGACTGTTCTAAACACAGGAAACATGCGCCCCTTTACAGGCATACTATAGACACCCCCCAGGTACGAAATTTAAAGGGATATTACACTTTTATTGTTTGACTTTAAGCATTATTAAAATCACTGCTCTTAAAAAAACGGCCGTTTTTAAAACTTTTTTTTGCATTGATCCATGTCCCCTGGGGCAGGACCCGGGTCCCCAAACACTTTTTATGACAATAACTTGCATATTAGCCTTTAAAATTAGCACTTTTGATTATTCATGTTCGTGTCCCATAGACTTTAACGGTGTTCGCGTGTTCGAACAAACTTTTTTCCTGTTCGCATGTTCTGATGCAAACCGAACAGGGGGGTGTTCAGCTCATCCCTAGTTCTAACCATCTTACTTTGTTGTGGTGGATGTATGGAGACAAAGCACATCTTGTTTTATAAATATTTTCTCATGGGCACAGGAGACATTAGTCTCAACTGCCAAAGATAAAGAGTTTTATGACAATGCCTTAGCTGACTTTGCTTGAACAGTCCAAAGCTTGGGGCAAAATCACAATTCTTGAAATTCTTTGTTCTGTTTAGGCAGATTTTTAAAGCCGGTGTCTTGTCAAATACAGTCCCCTATCATATAGTGTCCTCCCTGTACTGCGCAGGCGCAGTACGGAGGACAAACGAGACGCCGAAAGTCTCCGAAGTTCAACAGCTGATCGTCAGCTGTACACGGCGCCTGCGCATTTATTCTTACCCTATGTTCAGGATCATTCCCTACTATCCAAGTGGACATAGAGTTAGAATAAATATTTGCCGAGCGCAGCGAGGCCGTGCCCGAAGCGTGGCGAGCGAAGCGAGCCCGCGAGGGGCCCTCTTACACAGCCATGGCTAACAGGTGCCCGAGCGCCGTCTACAGCTGATGGTCAGCTGATCAACTTCGGACATTTTCGGTATCTCCTGCTCCTCTGTACTGCGCAGGCGCTGCGCCTGCGCAGTACGAGGCGGACACTATCTGATACGAGGACACTATATGGCAGAACACCGGCTATAGATTATATGATTTTCTTTCCTGCAACCCGTGAAATTTTCTCAATTTCCCCATCAACACAGTCATTGTTGATGGGGGAATCCCTTGCATGGAGCTATTGTGTTCTCTGGGTGGGGGGGGCTATGGCAATAATCACATCCTAAATATCCAACATGATGGATCGCCTTGGGTACAATCAGTCTGTCTATACAATTTCGGCCATAGAGATAAGGGGGGTGGGGAAGAGAATGTGAGTGATGTGATTGATGTAATGTAAGGTGGTTTAGGTGCACACTGTTTTTGCACTACATTAGTTGGAGTTCCGCTTTAATTTAATCAAGTTAACTTAATCTATTAGAGTATCTAATACATTACTCCTCCATCCAAAGTAGAGACATATAAGATAGGAAGCGTGTTACTAGCTGGATCACCAGGTGAGAATGAGAAAAAAACGTAAAAAAGAAAACCGTGGATTGGTTAGCTGTTTTTGGGCTTAATACAGCTTTAAGTGATTTGCCTCTTGAAATTCCTGACTATTTTCTTGGAAGCAATTCCATGCATAGCATACACTGTAGAATGAAAAAAAGATGGATGTGCCAAATATCATAAGCACTTTAGACAAGAAATGGCCACACACCACTGTGGATCAAAATCCTCTTTATTTGGACATCCCAAAAATTACAGGCATCAGAATGCTGGGTGTCGCAGGATGTTCAAATAGAGGATTTTGATCTACAGTGATGTGCAGCCATTTCTTCTAATTTCATTGTGTGCAGAGGCGAGCCGAGGCAAGCACCTGCTGGATCATTAGACTTCCTTGTATCTCCTGGAGCTACGGGTTTTCTTTTTTCCATCACTTTAGACAAATTCACGAGAATTTCAGGCCTAAAGTTAAACACTGCTAAATTATTGGCACTAAATATAAATATCCCATCAGACCTCCTTTCTAAATGCAAGAATCACTTTCCATTTTCTTGGAGACAAGATTCAGTACTCTATCTAGGTATCCACCCTAGCTCAACTATAGATAAGACAATAGGGTGGATGCCATTAGAACTATACAAAAGAAACTACTTGCCTATGTTTAAAAAAAACTGGTTGAAGTACTGGACAGATGATCATAATATAACCTAACATGGATGGTTAGAATGATTTTGATCCAAATTACTTTGTTACCCAAACTCAACTACTGTGTTAGATATCCTCCAATTCACTTAGTAAAAGCAGATTTCCAGAAACTCCAATCAAAAATACAATTTATTTATGGAAAGAAAGGGCATAATCTTTCAATAAAATTTCTTCACACAGGATCAGGGGGACTTGGGGGTTCTAAAATGTTTTATTATTATCAGTCATCCCAATTGTGTCAATTGTCCATCATCTACCCTCCAAGCGAAAAGCCCAACTGGGTCTTTATGCAACCACTTGGAGCCTCCTCTATTTTTGTAGAGCTGCTTAAGTGACTACCCTCAAAACATAAACTACCAGTCCTGGTCCCAACATTTTCTCTTTCTTCAGCCCTGTGGGACTCCTTATGTAAACTGACCAGCCTTCTGTCTCATCACTTGTGCCTTGCTCCACTCTTTGAAAATCTTCTCACCAGTCTTGTCTCGACAATCCCTTAAATGGTGCCTAGACAAAGGTTTGTACCACATAGGCCATTTCTTTAATCTAGTGGGTCTGTTAATGTTGAAATACTCCTTATAACAACTCAAAATACTCAATTTCAAAAATAAATATCCAAATAAATGTGATAGTCCATGAAAATCAATCAGCAGTAAAGATGACATGAAACCTCCACCAGACTTCAGTGTGCAAAGTAAAAGCACACCACACCCACGTGTTATCAATCTGCTTACCAGAAAGACATGAAAAATAGGCGTTGTAATCATATAATGCAGAGGGTCAACAGCAGATCCGAATGGCAAACTCCATCATGGGCAGCCACAACATGGAAACGGTCAGGTCACCACATAGCAGAAGACTCAGGATTCGCATTAAAGATGGATAAATTGGTGCAGTCATCAACAGGAACAAACCAGTAAGAAGAAAACAACAATAGTAAAGCTCGTAAGGTAAAAACACTCGTAGTTTATTGTAGTCTACTTACAGTTATGAAGTAAAAATCATCGCAAAACAGGAACAATCCGCGGCTCTCAGCGTACTTGCATCGGCCAGCCTGACATGTTTCATCCTATGTGGATATCATCAGAGGCGTGGCCAATGATGCAAGCACGCTCAAATATATAGTACACATCATAAGTCATGCTGACCTCTGATAGGGCAGCATGACACATACAACAGCTGTTTCAATTAACAGATTCCGGCTGCGCCTGCACACTACGGCCGTGCTGTCATTAAACCAGGAAGTGAAAAGATAGCTAGGATCGGCCGCGCATGCGCAGTGCGGTCGTGCGTTCCAGCGAAACAGGAAAACAAAACCAGCCAGCACGTCTATTCATTGTAATGGGCGGGACAACATGAACAGTACCGTCCTTGCTGATAGGTGTAAATGATCCAACCGCACATGCGCGGTACGGTCGTACTAACCAGGACTCATATACTAAAAACAAGGGAGAAGAAAAAAACCTAAAGAGACCGCACATGTGCAGTTGAACTGTGCGGATAAAGGAACAACAGTCTGAACCAACCTCAATGCATTCTCACCTGCGATGGGATATATTGGGCAGGGCAGTTGTCACCACCCTTCGTGGCTCAAATCAGTACCCAGGTTACGGCGGAATTGTACTCTTAAAGAAGACTTTTTTTACACAGGCCGCTACTTTGAAAGAAAGATTCATGGAAAAAGGGTATTCATCTAATGATCTGAGTACAGTTATTAACAAAGTGGGGACTACAGATCGAGCTTCGATCCTACAGATTAAAGAAAAATCCTTGTCAAGAGAGATTGATTATAATTTCTCAATGGTCACAACTTACTCTTAGCAACACTCTGATAATAAAAAGATCCTAACTAAATATTGGGGTGTTCTCAAAAATGATACGTTTTTGGGTCCAGTACTTCCTGATCGGCCACAAGTTATATTCAAAGGTGTTCCTCCCCTTAAACTCCAAGTAGCACCCAACATTCTAGATGCCTCTAATAGAGTGTCTTTTTTTCAAAAATCAAAAGGCTATCACCCTTGCCTCTGTTGTAATGTTTGTGCTATCAATAAGAACAAGAGCAGGAAAATATGCCAGTTTAAATCTCATGCCACTGGTAGAGTCTTTGACATTAACACCTTCATTACCTGTACCTCGCTTAATGTGGTATACTTATTGATTTGCCCTTGCGGCATACAATATGTGGGCCGCACGACACGAGCTATGCATGTTAGGGTAAATGAGCATATAACCAATATTAAGAAGGGATTCCCGAAACACACTGTTTCCCGACACTACTTGGAGTGTCATAATCAGAATCCCATGGGAACGACCTTTGTGGCCATTGATAGGTTCAACCCACACTGGCGTGGTAGTTCGTCCAAACGGGAAATTTCTAAACTTGAGACCCGCTGGATATACGAACTAAAGTGCTACACCCCTTTTGGCATGAATGTCGATTGGGATGTGAATTGTTTTATTAATAATAGCTAAATTTATTTTCTATGAATATATTTATTTTTTTATATATATTGACACTAGGGGGCAGTGTCCACATTTATATTGCTATTATTTTACACATTTTTAAATTTATATTTTTTATATTTTAAAAAAAAATTTGTGCATATTTCTTGTTAGTATATGTTCATCACATTTAACTGGGGATGTGCACATATATTTTTTAGGGCTATTAATATCGCTGTATTTGTTTGAGAACCTCCTATTTTTTTCTCTTCAATATCGGTTATAGCTCTTTTATACCTTACATTTTTAATCTGTTGGTCCATGCAGGTTTTTTAAATGATGATGTAGAATAACTTTTGATTAATTACCTTATGGTTATATATTATACACGAATGTGCCTTAGCTATATCGCTTCCGGTCCTGGTGTTATTCGACTTCCGGATGTTGATATGGCATATGTGCAGCCCCTTAAATGTTTCTCCTGTTGGTTGGCGGTGACTTTGTTCCGCCCATCGCAGGTGAGAATGCATTGAGGTTGGTTCAGGCTGTTGTTCCTTTATCCGCACAGTTCAACTGCGCATGTGTGGTCTCTTTAGGTTTTTTCTTCTCCCTTGTTTTTAGTATATGAGTCCTGGTTAGTACGACCGTACCGCGCATGTGCGGTCGGATTGTTTACATCTATCAGCAAGGACTGTACTGTTCAAGTTGTCCCGCCCATTGCAATGAATATACGCGCTGGCTGGTTTTGTTTTCCTGTTTCGCCGGAACGCACGACCGCACTGCGCATGCGTGGCCGATCTTAGCTGTCTTTTCACTTCCTGGTTTAATGACAGCACGGCCGTAGTGCGCAGGCGCGGCCGGAATCTGTTAACTGAAACAGCTGTTGTATGTGTCATGCTGCCCTATCAGAGGTCAGCATGACTTATGATGTGTACTATATATTTGAGCGTGCTTGCATCATTGGCCACGCCTCTGATGATATCCACACAGGATGAAACATGTCAGGCTGGCCGATGCAAGTACGCTGAGAGCCGCGGATTGTTCCTGTTTTGCGATGATTTTTACTTCATAACTGTAAGTAGACTACAATAAACTACGAGTGTTTTTACCTTACGGGCTTCACTTTTGTTGTTTTCTTCTTACTGGTTTGTTCCTGTTGATGACTGCACCAATTTATCCATCTTTAATGCGAATCCTGAGTCTTCTGCTATGTGGTGACCTGACCGTTTCCATGTTGTGCCTGCCCATGATGGAGTTTGCCATTCGGATCTGCTGTTGACCCTCTGCATTATATGATTACAACGCCTATTTTTCATGTCTTTCTGGTAAGCAGATTGATAGCACGTGGGTGTGGTGTGCTTTTCCTTTGCGCACTGAAGTCTGGTGGAGGTTTCATGTCATCTTTACTGCTGATTGAGTTTCATGGACTATCACATTTATTTGGATATTTATTTCATTTAAGCGCTGCATTTGGACTTTTATACTTTTATGTTTGATGAAATCTACAAACTATGCTAGCTGCTTTTGTTGCCCTTTTTTAGTTAGCGCAGATATTTGTTTGTTTGTTTTTCAGTGTATCAACAATTAATGGGCAGTTAGGTCCCCCCATCAAATTACTTTGACAGCATGGGAAGCAGAAGTTGGAGTCTCATATTTGGAGTTTAATATTTTATAGCAAGGTGGTTCTTCAGATGGCATTCTTCCATGGCATTCTAAATGTCTTCTTTGTCGTAACTAATTTTAATAGTCTGTCAAAGTGTTATCTAATTCTCAGGAGGTGCCCATGTTTCCAGGAACCTCTTGAGTGTGCTTAAGTGGTTGTGAACACCAGGGAGCAATGCTTCATATAAAATGGTAATGCCCTAAAATCTTGGGATTTTGGAATGGAGTATTGGCCCTGATACTGAAAGTTATTGGAATACAAGTCTCTAGCAGGGGCTGTCCATTAAGGGCACACAGGTGCTGCCCCCGTCCATCGCCGCCTCCCCTATTCATGCATCCGGCCCACACACCAGCGCATGGATTCCAATGCGGATGGGCTGTTTTTTTAAGCACTGATTAGAGCCAGAGGCTCTAATAGGCTTCAATGTATGGTGGGCTCGGGACACAGAGAGTGCACTCTGAGCCCACCCCTGTGTGTTATAACAGCGAATCAATATTCACTGTTGTAACACTGATCCTCCTCCCAGCCAATCAGGAAGCGGGTATTGACACAGATCACCCAATTGGCTGAAAGGACAGGTGAACCTATTGGATGCCTAGGAGGAGGAGGGAGGAGCCGCATGGCGGAAGCCCCTGTGATGCAGAGAGGACACAGGAGCAGCTGCCCGCCACCCATAGGACCCTGCAACCAGCCGCCCGTAGGAGCCTGCAACCCGCACATATGAGCCAACAAAATGGCGCCAGTACGAGCCCACAACCCACGCATAGGAGCCCTCAACATGGCCGCTGTCCGCCACCCGTTGGAGCCCGCCCACCTGCAACTGATGGGGTAAGTGCCGGGGTCCGATGGGGTAAGTGACAGGGTTTTATTCTGTAATAAAACAATTCAGGATATTCTAAGGTTCTCTCAAACTTTAATCTTCTATATGTTCTAAACAAGTAAAACCATAATAGCAAGGGCTTAGAAAACACAATCGGTAGCTTTATTCTTAACTAGAACCAAAAAATGTATTGAGATGCTAGCACCATAAGGCTTACAGAGGCACAAAACCACTCCCAGCTGGCCAGGTCAGTAGGCTAGTAAATCTTAGGTTGCTTACATTTCCTTCCACTTCAGTGACCATGACCTTACAACAGAATCGTTCAGCAGACTCTGCTAAACAAAAGAAAAGTTGTGATCAGCGGCCTTGTAAAATGTGACCCACTACTCCCGCCACTGCTCCTGCTCTGTCTCCTCTGCTCTATGATTCCCTAGTCCCTTTTACATCCCCTTAACAGCTCCCTCACTACTCTGATTCCCCTCCTTTCCTCAATCACCTTCCCAAAGATCCCTTGGCATCCCCTAGCGCTGCTGGATTACCCTACTCCACTGACTGGATGGAGATCAGAGGGGGCAGGTAAATATATCATATTTACTGACCTTTTTTTCCCCTGAATGAACACAACATGTGATTGATACTGATTACTCACTGTAGTCATTCATAACTGAAGCATAGTAAAAGTTGCTTACAATGCTTTCAGGTTGGGAATGAACAGAAAGCCTCTGTACAGAGCACTACTTGTTCATTCATTCATTACAGAGAATGGAACTGGAGATCTTTGTGCTCAATACCTTTGTCTTAAAAGTGAGGCATTAAGGGTCTATTTAGGCTCCTGATTTTAATCCAAGCCCACACAATAGGGCTGTTAAAAAAAATTGTAAAAAATAATTAAAAAAATAAAGTGATAAAAAAAAGTTATTCAAAGAAAATAACCTCTTGATATGCAGTATCACTGCAATATTATAAATAAATATATAGGATTCTGTGACTTCCCATTTGTTCATATATATATACATAGTCTTTAATTATTTCCCTTTTTTTTTTTTTTTATATACCTTCTGATTTAAGCTCCAAACATGGTGATGGCAATACATTGCTATGGCCACTATACTGCAACAAATTATATGATGAAATATAATGGGAAGCCACAGAACTAGGTGAACATGACCCTTCTGAATGTCAGATGCACTTCCATCTATAATGACATATCAGAAATGCATTGGAGATGAAAATAAATGGTTTCTAAAAGTAAAATATGTTTAGGAGGCACCAATAAAAACAAATAACAACTACGTATCAATAATTTTTATTTTTATTCTAATCAATTATTATTCCCATTACTAATTCTTTTATTAAGTATCAAATAGAAATTCATGATTCATTCAAATTATTTAAATCTTCACTTACAGGATTGTTCCTCTTCGCTCCAGTATACTGCTGTGGCTTGCACGCATCCGGGAGGGGCAGGGGTAGGTGAAGCCTTTTATACATATCTCCCCTCTTGGGGAATCACTATGTAGTTGAGAAAGTACCCAGGGAGCAGCATTCCGCACCTACAAATAACAATCAACCGCCATCTCCTTTCGCTCAAGCATTCTTTGGCTTGCTTTGTAGCTTTTATTTTCTAATACATAGAAACCAACGATAACACAACAGGTAGGTAACCATTAGATCATTTAACCTGTAAATGGTTATTAACATCCAGATATATATGGCAACCTACCAACTATATCCCTTTAACCAATTTAGATGAACTCCTCTCTTTCAATTATGCCCCTGAAGAAGGATTGAAATAGAATGTTTTCCGAAACGCGTCGGGCTTGAAAAGAGTTCCATCATTAATATGTTATCTTTTTAACAGAAACAGATAAGAAATTGTACAAAATTATGTCTATCACATAATGTGTTTTCGTTGTTTGTAATGTCTACAATGTTTTTTAATATGAGAATTTGTGAATAAATAAAAATACTATTTTACTCTCTACACTAGTTTTTACTCCTCCACTCTACATATAAAAAACTGTATGCAAGTGCCGGAAAAATCCACTTAGGGGAACCCCATTTTCTTTGAATGAAATTTTTGGATGTGGCACGGCCTTTTCCCCCACTAACCTAGGAGAACTAGTCACTCTTTTGAATGATAAAAAAAAGAAACATAACTGAGGGCTTATTCACACAGGCCTGTGTCCTGTACAGTATGATTAGTGGTTTGATTATGCATTGCCACTTGGCACTCCATCCAGGCAGCCTGTGTTACTCATTTGGAATACAACAGCTTTACGAACACAGCCACAGGCCCTAATTTGACAGGGGAGCAACTCTGAATAAACGATGTCTGTGTTCAGGGTCACACACTCACACGCATGTCAAATTAGGACCTGAGGCTGTGTTTCTACAGCCGCTGCATCCCATAGAGTAACATAGGCTGCCTGCATGCAGCTCCTGGCATCTACAGCCAAATAAACAAACCACTCATTGCACTGCACAAGCCAATGTGCCTGTGTTAATGAGTTCCAACATCTCATTTACACACATAGCACATTTCTGCTCCCAGGAGTAATAGGTTTTGCATACAGCCACCAGCAGCACCCTGACAGACACTGTTGATGTATGCATGTAATCTCACATCTTGGGCACAAACTTGGCACATAATAAATCTGTATATGCATGTAACCACTCATATGTGCAGTTTAATGTGTACAACCATGGTGTCTGTTAACCTGTCATTAATTTGTACGGGCTGCTTACCACAGCTGTTACCAAACAGCTTTGAATCTTGTGCTCAGAAATACACTCCTACTTGATTTTCAACAGCTCTATGAAACCATGTGAATTGCACTGAATTGTAATAAAATATATACCTGCATCATTTTATCACAACGTACACCAATGCAGTGCACTCATGGTACTGCAATTGGACGTTAGCACCATGCATAGATAAAAGCCAATCTCCAGCTTATTTAATTTACAGTTTTGAGTAAAATTAAAAGTCAGCAGCTACAAATGCTTTAGCTGCTGACTTTAATATTAGGGCACTTACTTGTCCAGACATCCAGCGGTGTTCTCACCCGATCCAATCCTTTAATCGACTATCGGGTGCTAGCACCACCATCTTAACTAAAGGAAACCTTAGGGACCAAGGGAAGCCTCGTGGCTTTACAGCCAGTCTCCTACTGCGCATGCACAAAGCACGCTGCACTTTGTGAATGGGCCTTATTCTTCTGTAACCTGTGAGGTGTCCCAGAAGGCTGTGGGGAAAGGAGGGGGGCCAAACTTCCGGCTCAGTTGGCTGCGGCAACTGGTAGGTACAAATAGGCAGACAAGTGGAACTTTCCCTTTGGGGTGGAGCTCCGCTTTAATATACAACAAATCAAAACAAGCACTATAATTGTACACTACCATGCAGATACCCAACAATCTAATTGTCAAGTACAGGATACACATTTACAATACACAACATGTACCTGGTGTGCCTGCTTGGCCTATGGCTCTTAACAAAACATTAAATGACTAGTAAATTTCTACTTATATAAATAAATAAAAAGTTTTCCTACAAAAGTGTTCAACTACCAAAGATATTTCAGACACAGGATTAGGGAAAGAATGCCTTATATTTCACAGTTGAAGTGAAATGAATCCACCCACTCCAGGTTTTACGAAAACAAGCTTCCTGTCTTTTCACCAATGCCATAAGCTCCTCCATATGCATTATATCATTCACTGCTCTAATCCAGTGTCCCACCTTTGGTCGAGAAGAGGACTTCCAATATGCCAGTATACAGGCCCTTGCCACGTTAAGGAGATGTCTTACCACTGATTGGCGATATCTACCCCTTGAGAGAGGGCTGAGATATAACAAACATGCTGCTGGGTCCCGATCTAGGGAGAGACCAGCGATATCTTTAATCAGAGTGCACACCTCTTGTCAATAGGGGCAAATTCTGGGGCATGTTCAGATAATATGGAAGAGTATTCCCCTTTTTTCTCTGGAGTGCCAAAAAATGGGGTCAGCATTAAAGAACATGTCGTGCAGCTTCACTGGAGATCTATACTATCTACTTAAAAGCTTGTACCCTGCTTCCTGTAGTTTTGAAGGGAAAGAAAGTTTATGTATGAAATAATAGATAAAACCTAACCTAAGGGAGGAGGGGGAGGAGGGGGAGGCGGACCTCCTATCACAATTTGGATTAGCAGCAAGGATGGGAAGTGTTATCATAATGGCAGATTTTAATTATCCAGACATATACTAGGCAGAGGGAACCACGCTTTTGTCTAAAGCTCGCGAGTTCCTAAATGTTTTGAAGGTCAATTTCATGGGTCAGATGGTAGACGCACCAACTAGAAATAAAGCGTTACTGGATCTACTGATTACCAACAATACAGACCTGATCGTGGACGTGGATATACGGGGAAATTTAGGAAACAGCGATCACAGGTCAATTGGCTTCAGTATAAATCACACAAATAGGAAGCAAATACAAAGACACTGAATTTCAAAAGAGCCAACTTCCCTAAACTATGAACCTTGCTAGAATATATGAATTGGAATAAAATCTTAGGAACAAAGAACACGGAGGAGAGATGAGTTTGTTTTAAGAGCATATTAAATAAGGGCATTAGCCAGTGGATCCATTGGGTAATACATTTAAAAGAGCAAACAAAAGTCCTGGATGGCTTAACGTCAATGTAAAAATGCATATAAAAGCAAAAGAGAAGGCCTTCAAAAAATACAAGGTTGAGGGATTATCATCAGCATTCAAACTTTATAAAGAATGCAACAAGAAATGTAAGGGTTGAATTAGGGTGGCTAAAATAGAACATGAAAGACACATAGCGGAGGAGAGCAAAATAAATCCCAAGAAATTCTTTAACCACTTAAGGACCAGCCTTGTTTTGGATTTTAGGTGTTTAAAACAGTTTTTTTTTGCTAGAAAATGACTTAGAACCCCCAAACATTATATATTGTTTTTTTCTAACACACTAGAGAATAAAATGGTGGTCATTGTAATACTTTTTTTGCACGGTATTTGCGCAGCGGACATATAAGCGCACTTTTTTGGGAAAAAATTCACTTTTTTGAATAAAAAAATAAGACAACAGTAAAGTTAGCCCAATTTTTTTTTATATTGTGAAATATAATGTTACACCAAGTAAATTGATACCCAACATGTCACGCTTCAAAATTCCGCCCGCTCGTGAAATGGCGTCAAACTTTTACCCTCAAAAATCTCCATAGGCAACGTTTAAAAAATTCTACAGGTCGCATGTTTTGCGTTACAGAGGAGGTCTAGGGTTAAAATTATTGCTCTCGCTCTACCTGTCGTGTCGATACCTCACATGTGTGGTTTGACAGAACCTCTTAAATATGAGATCGGGGGTCAAAAAGACCTCAGATCTCATATTTACACTAAAATGCAATTAAAAAAAAAAAAAAAAGTAAAAAAATGACATTGAAAAAAAAGTGCCTTTAAGAGGCGTGGGAGGAAGTGACGTTTTGACGTCGCTTCCGCCCAGCAGTGTCATGGAGACGAGTGGGCGCCATCTTAGGTTCACTCATCTCCAGGCACAGAAGGGAGACAGACGCGATCACCTCCGCCGCTACCGACGACTCCAGTAAGCAGCGGAGGGCACCGGATCGCGGCGGGAGGGGGGCCCCTCTCCCGCCACCGATAAAAGTCGTCTCATGGCGAATCCGCCGCAGGGACCACTTTTATCTGAAAGCCGACCGCCGCACAAAACCGGGGATACTGTGGTTATGGCAGCTAGAATGTGAGTTAGGGACCTTAGATTGTAAGCTCCTTGAGGGTATAGGGACTGATGTGAATGTATAATATATATATATGTAAAGCGCTGCGTAAATTGACGGCGCTATATAAGTACCTGAAATAAATAAATAATAAATAAAATAACAGTGATATCCGCCGCCAAAGTTTGAACGTATATCGGCGTGCGGCGGTCGGCAAGTAGTTAAGTATGTAAACAGTAAAAAAGGGAGGACAGACCATATTGGCCCCATAAACAATGAGGAAGGACATCTGGTTATAAAGGATGGGGAGATGGCAAAGGTATTGAATTTATTTTTCTTCTCTGTCTTCACAAGGGGATCGGGGGGCTTCAGTAACCAAAACTGCAGTGTTTATCACAGAAAGCACCCTCATGGCTAACAGAGGACAGAATTAGAACTTGGGAAACGTAACATTATTAAATCACCTGGACCGGATGGCTTGCACCCGAGGGTACTTAGGGAACTCAGTCAAGTAATTGCCAGACCATTGTTCCTAATTTTTACTGACAGTCTACTGACTGGAATGGTACCAGCGGATTTGAGAAAAGCCAATGTAGCACCAATATTTAAAAAGGGCCCAAAATACATCCTGGGGAATACAGACCAGTTAGCCTAACATCAATAGTAGGCAAGCTTTTGGAGACAAGAAGGGCGTGCAGAGCTTCATTGGATTTGCAAATTTCTATGGGAAATTCATTAAGGGATTTTCTGCCATCATTTCACCCATCACGCAGCTAACCAAGCAGAACTGTCATTTTCACTGGAGCCCGGAGGCTCAGGAGGCCTTTGAAGAATTAAAGAGACGTTTCACTTCAGCTCCGATCCTCAGTCATCCTGATCCATCTTTACCCTTTATCCTGGAGGTTGATGCTTCCGAAGTGGCCGTGGGTGCATTCATCTCTCAACGGCAGGGCAACAAGGATCTGATGCACCCCGTGGGATTTTTCTCCAGGAAACTCTCGTCGGCTGAGCAAAATTACGACGTGGGTGATCGGGAACTACTTGCCATCAAGGCAGCATTAGAAGAGTGGAGGTATCTGTTAGAGGGCGCAGTTCATCCGGTTCTAATATATACTGATCACAAGAATCTCGAATACTTAAGATCTGCTAAGAGACTGAAACCCCGACAAGCCCGGTGGGCCCTATTCTTTACACATTTCTGCTTCCACATCACTTACTGGCCAGGAACTAAAAACATAAAACCAGACGTGCTATCAGGCATGTTTGACAATCCTAAAGACCTTTCTGTACCCGACACCATTCTGCCGGCTAATAGCTTCTTGCTCCTTCAGACGGATCTCCTGTCCTTGATCAGAGAAGCATCGCCAGAACCTTCAAGTCTCCAGGGATTCACCCTAACATCTCGAGATGGGTTACTGTGGAGAGGAAGTCAAATATTTGTACCGGAAAACATCCGAGTCAAGGTGCTAACTTTATTGCATGACCATCCACTTGCAGGACATTTTGGGGTTTGTAAGACCCTTGAACTCGTGCAACGCACGTTCTGGTGGCCTAACCTGAAAGAATTTTGCAGGAAGTACGTCAACTCTTGTTCTGTTTGCATCCAAAATAAAACTTCTAGGAACCGAGCCTGGGGACTGTTGAGAACGTTGCGCATACCAGATAGGCCCTGGAGGATGATAGCAATGGACTTTATAGTTGAGCTACCATGCTCTGAAGGATGTTCGGCGATCTTTGTGGTCGTCGATCGTCTGTCTAAGATGGCCCGTTTTGTGCCCTTAAAGGGGATGCCTTCTGCCATAGAAACGGCCCGTGTGTTCATCAAAGAGATCGTTAAGCTGCACGGAGTCCCCGCAAATATAATGCCTGATAGGGGGGTGCAGTTTACTTCACTCTTCTGGAAAGCCCAGTGTGAAATCTTGAAAATTGAACTAGCCCTGTCCTCAGCATACCATCCCCAAACTAACGGGCAAACAGAAAGGACAAATCAGACACTGGAGCAATACATTAGGTGTTTTACATCTTTTGTACAAGACGATTGGGTGTCCCTACTGCCCCTTGCGGAATTCGCTTATAATAATGCCAGCCACTCTGCCACCGGTCAGTCTCCTTTCTTTGCCAATTATGGTTTTCATGTATCTTTCTTACCAGATTTTCTGCCAGAATCCTCAGTTCCAGCGGTCCAGGACACAGTACAGTTCCTCAGTCACAATAATCAGATGTTACAGGAAGCGGTATCCAAGGCACAAGCAGACAGCAAAAGGATCTTCGATCAAAAAAGAAGAGGAGATCTGAACCTGCAGCTTGGTGATAAGGTATGGCTGTCTACCAATAACATTAAGTTGGCTTGTCCTTCCAAAAAGTTTGCTCCTAAATTTATTGGGCCCTTCCCGGTGAAAAGAAATATTAATGAGGTATCTTATGAACTGTGTTTACCGGACTCACTTAAAATCCATCCTGTATTCCATGTGTCACTATTGAAGCCTGCTGTAGCCGACCCCTTTCCTGATAGGGGCACCAGGGTCCCTGAACCTGTTTTGGTGGACAGAAATGAGGAATACGAAGTGGAGGCCATCCTCGATTGCAGGAAGAGATTGGGGCAGGTACAATTTTTGATTAAATGGAAAGGGTATGGTCCAGAGAATAATTCATGGGAACCTGACAGCAATATTCATGCTAAACGTTTGATCCATGCCTATTTCTCTGCTCATCCTGAAAAGAAGACTTATCTGGGCATCCGGAGGCTGCCCGTTGGGAGGGGGCAATGTCAGGGACATGTCGGTGGCCGTCGGGCTAACAGGCGTGTGCGCAGGTGCACGAGGGGCTTTTCCAGGGCAGTTCAGCTGAATTCCCCACAGGGGGGTGCCGGCGCGCTCCCGCGCTGGCTCTGTTTGGCGCCAAAGACCCTTTAAAAGTTTGTCAGATGCTTCCATCAGGTGCTGTTCGTCTGCAGCTCTGCACCTGAGTTCCTGTATCCTGTTTGCTGTTATTATCTGCTATTGACCCGGCTATGTCTCACCATTCCTCTGTCTCCAACCCGACCCGGCCTGCCTTACCTTGCTTATATCTTGTGACCCGTTGCCGAACACCTGCCTGCCTGACTATTCTGTGATCATTCCTTCTGCCATATACCTGCCTGATCTCCTGCCGATACGGACTTTTTGACTCTGCTTTGCCTGTGTCCTGTGACGCTGCTTCCAGCCTGCTCTTCCTGCCTGCTCTTCCTGTTCCAGGTTCTGCTTCTGCCATATCATCCACCTGTCTGCTTACGGATCCGCTTCTGCTTGTCAGCATCCGCTTCTGCTTGTCAGCATCCACAGCTCAGCCATCCCGAAGGGACATCTTCTCAAGCTCCTGTGTTGGCCGCCGCAAGGACCCGCATCAGGCACTCCTACCCACTGTGCTCAAGAGACCACTGTTCCCACTCCAGTGGCTCCTGAACCAGCGTTTAAGAGAGGTCTCCTTCTATCAGTCGGGCTCAACTACCAGGTACCTAACACCTGTGGTCGACACCATTTTGACAACTTCACCCAGTACTTCCTGCACATCAGCATCCACATCTTCAGGGTGTGTGGTGAGTTGTCCTTCTTCAGGATGTTCAGTAGGTGCTGGGTTTCTGGTGTCCCCAGATGTCACTCTTCTTTTCTCCCCTATGTGAATACAAAAAAGGTATACCTAGCAGACAGATATGTTAGGCTAGAAATAGTAATATGAAACATTGCTTGGAAGTGACTTTCAATTGTCTGTTTTGGCAGAGTTCCAAGCTGAATACATGATTTTTTCCCTTTCAAAAGCTGTAATACTTACCTGTTTTGTGCAAGTTTCACACACAGAGACCCCTAGTATCTACTGGAGCACCTGCGTGGGACACCATAACAAGGGCGTTATGGTGTCCCACACTAGCGCTCCTGCATACAGATGCATAAACAGCTGCTGAGTGTCCTCTCCTGACACTGAATAAAGTTGACGTTTCATTATAGTTTCAAACACATCTAGACAACAATCTAAGGAACTTATTTTAATCAAAGCAGGCCTGAACAAATGTATGTAACCTGCATCTCCCAAAAACTAAGTATTATTGGTCGAACAAACAATGTTTAATGTCCCGCAAATGATTCCTGTGTCCACGAACATAAAACTTGGCATTTTAAACTGTACAACAGTAAGGAAAAGAACATGGACCAGCACGAAAGTAATAATAATAATAATAGGAACACACGACAAGTGCTTTTTTGCAGCACTTTCCTGATCTTTCTATAACGATCTTCCTCTTGCAATTTAACCACCTCAATACTAGGCACTTTCGCCCCCTTCCTTCCCAGACCAATTTTCAGCTTTCAGCGCTCTCGCACTTTTAATGACAATTACTCAGTCATGCTACGCTGTACCCAAATGAAATGTTTATCATTTTGTTCGCACAAATAGAGCTTTCTTTTGGTGGTATTTATTCATGACTCCATTTTTTTTTTTTGCGATATAAGCGCAAAAATAGTGGAAATTTGGAAAAAAAAACAATATTTTCTTTTTTCTATTTTAAAAGAAATCCAGTAAAATCGAATTTTGTCATAAATTTAAACCAAAATTTATTCTGCTACATGTTTTTGATAAAAAAAATCCTGGTAAGTGTATAATAATTGGTTTGTGTGATCACAGACATATGTACGCAAATGATCATGTACAGATGTGTGCAGGTGATCACGTACATATGTGTGCAGATTACCACTGGGACATGTGATTTTAGTGGGACATATGTGGGGTACAGCTTTTTTTATTATTTGGGGACATGTGTTTTGGGGACATGTGTGTTTTTCATTATGTGGGGACATGTGTGTGTATTACATTATGTGGGGACATGTGTGTGTTTTACATGTATGTATTTACATGTGTGTTGACACTAGGTTGGTGATCAGTGAGTAAAAAGCTGTAAAAATCAGCTCTTACTCACTGATCATCAGCCGGCTGCAGCGATCCCCTCTCCTCTCCTCCTCAGCGACAACTTCCGTGTGAGGAGAGGAGAGCTGATCGCCTAGCAACCGGCTGTGTTTACATCACATGACGGCTGTGATTGGACACGGCCGTCATGTGATCAGGAGGGCCAATCACAGAGCCCTCCTGCCGATCTGAGATGCGCTGTGTGCGGGTGACACGAGCGCATCGGGATTGCGCCGCTGCGCGGGCCCGCGCGCGGGCACGCGCGCGCGATCCCGCTCCTTCTGATGAACGTTCCTTAACGTCCACTCAGAAGGAGAGAGCGCCCACCCGGCCATTTATGTACATTGGCCGGGTGGGAAGTAGTTAAGGTCTGACCAGGGTTTTCTCAACTGATCCTTGGATCGTTGTACCCCAAAAGTTCTACGCAGACTTCTCCCAACTTTAGCCATTATCTTGGCCTTTCTGGCATTTGGGTTTCTGTGCGGTTCATGATTCCCATCATAGTCTGTCCTCAATAAGATGTCCACATCCCCACCATTTCTTCAAAGGACATATTTGAGGCCTTATATCTCCCCCTGCATCTGGACATTTCTTGCTCTGGGCTTTCGTCGTTGCTGCTATCAGCATGCCCCTGCTGTCTCTCCGCCATTTGCTCTCCCACTGCCCCGAAATATGAGAGGCAGGGAATACACTAGAAAGAAGGACGGGGCGGAGTTTGATGCATGCGCAGTGTATATAAAGCATAACGAGCATTCGCTGTAACGACCGTAGGAAAGATCTGTGAGTGGAGGACATAAGATCGTTATCACACTAAGGAATGTTAATACTAAGGTACAATTGTAAATTGGAGCATCAGTGGTTAGTAGCCTATACTGCTTATAGATTGAGGCCTATATTGGGACCAGATTATGAGAGTTTAGCCTGACATTAGGGTTTGTTTTGTGTTGTGTCTTGCAGGTAAAATATTGGATACATTTCTATTTAATTTTCTTACTGGAATTTATCCAGCAACACTGGGAGCTGCCATGTCTATGGCAAGTTAAAAGCAGGGATTATTCCAACAAAATCAAGAGGAAGGCAGCGATGGAGAAACTACTGGAATTGGTGAAGCCTGTGTATCCCACTGCAGCCATCAATTACTTGAAGGCCAAAATTGGTAGCCTGTGGAGTACATATAATAGGGAGCGCAAGAAGGTGCAGGATTCCAAGACATCCAGAGCAACAGCAGATGACAGCCTGGCCCTTCAGCACAGGAAGAAGATGTTGAGGAGCCCAGCTTGAGCCAGGTATAGCATTGTTGAACATATCTGTTGGCAAAAATTGAATGATGTTAACTAGACGTTATTGATCCCAAATTTCTGCTTTAACAAAGTGGTTTCCATATCAATAGACAGTAGTGGCCAAAAATGATTTGGACAAGAATGAAAAATGCTGGGGTCACAATGATAGTCTTTTCTATTTGTGAACATTCAATTTGCAACAGCCATGAGCTCTAAAATGTGTATGATTGATGACCAAAAACCTAAAAATATGTCCCATTTTCATACACAAAAAGTGTCAGCCAAGAGGAGGCTGTGCCGAGCAGCCAGACTGAATCTCAGGTTCCTCCCCTCCGTCCTCTAACTAAAAGGGCCAGGAAGTCGGGGAACCTGGATGAGGCCATGGCTGTGTTTCTCAGGCATGCCACAAGTGCTAATAACATGCCCCCTGATGGCTTTTGGATGCATGATGGGCAACAAATGAAAAGGGACGGAGGAGGACAAGCCCAGTATGTGCGAAGAGATCATCCTTCAGCTCCTCAACAAGGGGAGGAGGGGCCAAATCACAACGCAAACGCACATATGCAAAATCGACCATACTCCTCCACCACCTCCACCAACACCACAGCCACCCCACCCACCACAGCAGCATGGCGAACCATGGCCAATGCAGCCACAACACCCCCAACAAGGCTGCTGGGCTGGGGATTATCACCAGTATCTTTTATAATTTTCTTTTTTTTTTATTTGAGTTATACCTTTTTTATTTTTTTTTGGCATTTTTGATTTAATTTGTTTAATTTGTGTGGAAGGAAGTGTCCTGGGTTCAGTCTGATCTGGCAAAAAACGAAGGCTGTTGGAAGACCACAGCCTCTTGACATATATGTCATCTGCTGCTGCTCCCAATCTCTCGGAGTCCAGGACCGTATTGTGCTCCCTATTAAATGGACTCCTCAGGTTACCAATTTGAAATTCAAATAATTGATGTCTGCCCTGGGGTACAAATGCCTTACCAATTCCAACTGTTTCTCCATCGTTGCCTTCCTCTTGATTTTTATATGACCTTGTGCTCCCTATTAAATAAAAAATGTTGTTTTTGCCAAATACATGGCTGTGTTTTACTTAAAAAAGAACAGTTTGTTTGTGAGTAGGCAGGTACATTTCAAAAATGCAATGTCAAATTAACAAGGGACACCAACATAGTTGTATCTGTTTAGCTTAAAAAATACAAGATAATAATGGTGTTGTGGTAACTTTTTTTTTTTTTACAATCTTTATTTATCAAACATTTTTACAAAATTTTTATATAAAACATATACACATACATACATCTACACAGAAAAAAAATAAATCATGGTGTATAGGGGCATTCACAATTAATATTCAGATCATTTTATATATCCCCATGATCTATACTAGCATCATCTGTATACATTTCTGGATATAATTCGTTACTCTATCTTTGCACGGCCCCTATATCTACCACACAATACTATCCCAGTACCCCCCATCCATACCCATCATACACCCTCAACCAATCCTCTTACACAACACCACTCAGCTAACCGAAAAGCAAACAAAAAAAAAAAAATTTTTCTCCAATTCAGAAGAACTCTCCCCCCTTCTCCAACTCTTCATCACAGTATTTGCTCTATCTTTATCCCCTTTTTCTCGTTCCCCTATCGCGGCGAGGTTCTAGACTCTTCCCACGCTCTTCCTGTACCTACTCATCTCCTTCCCTCTAATATCATCCTCTCCTCTAAGGATCGCATCACTCCCATTTCACATTCCCATTCTTTTATGGAGGGGGCTTTTTTATTTTTCCAATTTCTAGCTATGACGGTACGTGCCGCAGTTATATAGTACTTCAGAGTTCCCTTTTTTATATTTTTTATTGATCCAGGGATCATTGACAATATCGCCACATATATATCTGATTGTATCTTTACCCCGGTTGTAGCCCTGTATATTTTAAATACCTTTTCCCAAAATGATTGAATTTCTGGACAAAAATACCAGATATGCGACATTGAGCCTTTTGCTACTTCACATCTCCAACATCTGTCTGTATTATCTGAATTTATTTTGTTCATATCAACTGGACATTTATACCACCTGGCTAGTATTTTGTAATTTCTTTCTTGATGCCTAGTAGAGATTGATAATTTATGAGTTACTGTAATTGCTTTTTCCCATTTAGCTCTAGGGATAACCATCCCTAGTTCCTCCTCCCATTTTATTATGTATTGTAACCCTTCCTCCTTGTTTTCTGAAATTAAATATTTATACACAACAGATAAGATATGTGTGGGTCTATGTTTCTGTAACAGTATTTTTTCTAACCCTAACAATGGTCTATTCATTATGGACTCCTTCGTCAAAGATGAAATGTATTGCTGGAGTTGTCCATGCTGAAACCATTTCTTTCTATATTCGGTACCAAGGGCCTCCAATGGGGGGAGTTTATTTTCTTCCATTATTTCCACTATCCTCGTATCATCCCTCCTTTGCCACTTTAGGAAGGTCTTGGCTTTAAAAGCAAGTGGGAATTCCGGGTTGCTAAAGAGGGGGGTCATTGGACCTCTCAATGTAGATCCTATCCCCTTTTTATCAAATCGTCCCACACTTTCAAGGTTGATACGACCAAGAAGGGCATATCCCCTTCCCGGGGTCTATATTCCCTCTTAATCCAAGGTAATGATTTCAGTTTTATGTCTGTGACTTCTTCCTCCAGTTTCACCCATTGTTTGTTGTCCATATTATGGAACCAATCCACAATCCTGGTTATAAATATTGATCTGAGGTACAACGAAATGTCTGGGAGAGCCAGTCCACCATCCTTTTTTAGTCTATATAATGTTTTCCTATTTATTCTGGCGCTCTTTTTTGCCCAAATGAAACTTCCTATAGCCTTACGGATTTGATACATTACGGTTCTTAAGGGATATATAGGTATCGTTTGGAGTATATAAATAATTTTAGGCAGTATATCCATTTTTACAATGTTTATCCTTCCCATCCAGGAAAAGGTCCCTCTATCATAAAGTTGTAGTGTCTTTGTTATTTTACGTATTAGTGGAAGATAGTTAAGTTCCTGTATCTTATTCATCTCTCTAGGGATAAAAATTCCGAGGTATTTAATTGCCTCCTCCTGCCATTTAAATGAAAAGTTTTTTTTTTAGGAGCTCAACCAAAGAGTTAGACAGAGATGTTGTGGTAACTTGACACAAAAAAACAAAAACAAAAACAAATTATAATAATACTATATATATTATTCTGGAGATCACTAGAAAAAAAATACGTTTGTCAGAACTCTGTGAATATCACCAGCAATGCAGCTTCATTATTAAACCATTTTAAAGAAGAAGAGAATGCGCTGCATTGAGAGAGATTTCATAATTTGCTGCGTCATGAATGTGATATCTCCATTACGAACGCTAGTTTTACAAGACCGACCGCTTCTGGCTTGTCCTAGCTTCCGAGCACGCGTGTTTGTACTTTGGACTTTTGTCCCACGGACTTGTGTACACACGCTCGGAAAATCCGACAACACACATTTGTCCGCGGAAAAATTGAAAACCTGCTAGTCGACATTTGTTGGCAGAAAGTCCAACAACAATTGTCCGATGGAGCATATGTGGTTGGATTTACCGCCAACAGACTCACAACAAACATTTCCCATCGGATTTATATGGTCTATCCTCGGCTTAAGAGCAGCAAGGATGTGGAATTCCCTTCCACAGGCGGTGGTCTCAGCGGGGGGGCATTAATAGTTTCAAAAAACTATTAGATAAGCACATGAATGACCACAACATACAGGGATATACAATGTAATACTGACATATAATCACACACATAGGTTGGACTTGATGGACTTGTGTCTTTTTTCAACCTCACTATGTAACTACCGTATTTATCGGCGTATAACACGCACTTTTTTCCCCTTAAAATCAGGGGAAAATCGTGGGTGTGTGTCATACGCCGATCCCCGCTAATTGTGATCTATCGGAGCGATCACCACCGACATTCACATAGCGTGTAATTTTAAATATGGTGCAGCGGAGTTCAGAGGGACTCGGCGGCGCTGAACGAGCGCCGCCGAGATCACAGTGACTGGGTGGAGCCGAGATACACATAGCCGAGTGTTCTCGGCTCTTTCCGGCGCTGCTCACAGTCCCGCCCAATCCCGCCGATGGACCTATGTTATGTCCATCATAGGGCGGGACTGGGCATGACTGTGAGCGGCAACGAGAAGAGCCGAGTACACTCAGCTATGTGTATCTCGGCTCCGCCCAGTCACTGAGTCCCTCCGAACTCCACGGCTCCATATTTAAAACTACACGCTTTGTGTATGTCGGCGGCGATCTGTCAAAGGCAAGCATGTAATGGACACTGGGGGCAAGGCTGCACTGACCACTGGGGCAAGGCTGCACTGGGGCAAGGCTGCACTGGGGCAAAGCTGCACTGACAAGGCTGCACTGGGGCAAAGCTGCACTGACAATTCTGCACTGGGGCAAAGCTGCACTGACAAGGCTGCACTGGGGCAAAGCTGCACTGACAAGGCTGCAATGGACACTGGGGCAAGGCTGCAGATAGACACGATAACGCTGCATTGATGGGCATTTAAATGTAAGTTTTTTTTCCCTTAAACTTCCCTCCTAAAAGTTTTTTCCTTAAAATTCCCTCCTAAACTTGGGGTGCGTGTTATACGCCGGCGCGTGTTATACGCCGATAAATACGGTATGTAACTATGTAACCTATTTGATCAGCCGACTCAGAGGGTGTTATTAGCACAGCGTATATGCCTTAGATAGTCCCTGCCATACTGGCCGACCTTCTACACACAATCGTGTAAGCATGGATTGTTTATCAATTATAGATTTCCAACCATTTGAGTCTGGAAAATTCAAGCAATCGGAATTTACCTACCTCTAAGAACCAACAAAATTTGGGATGCACAATGTAACGTTCTCAATTAATGAAACAAAACCTCTGTGCACTGATCACAACATCTCCTAACACTTCATATACAGTACATGTAAATATGTTGAAAATCGTGAAATATCAATAAAGTCCACTCACCTTGTGATCAAAATAAAAAACAAAAAAAAAATGCAAATATACAAAATGAAATATATACAGTATATAAGATAAGAATATATGTATATATGTATATATATATATATATATATATATATATATATATATATATATATATATATATATATATGCAGTTTTCTTCCTTGTGCATATGCCTTCGCAGTGTTGATAAATAATTCACTCCAGCTCCTCCACCATCAGATGTGCTCTCACCTGACAGCATGTGACCTTACAACTAAGTGAGATCAAGAAATGCTTTTAGTCCTTCCAGGAGTTATAGGTGTATCTTACAGGCTTTCCTTCTTCCTCTGTAGGAACCCACTCACAGCATGTCAATGTTTAACCATGGCCATAGTAGAAGAGGGGAAAGAATTGCCACAATAGTACTTATAATGTTTATAAAACTAAATACCTTTATTTAAAACTACATATAATTTACTTATCAGCTTTTATCAGTTTGCAACTGTGTATCAGTTTGCTTTCCTTCCCTTCCATTCTCAGCGTCGTGATGTCAGTATACCCCTCCCCTATGTGTTACGCCACAGGGTCATGTGGCTTCCTCAGGCGGATTGTAGAATTATTTATATGGTCTATCTAGCATTATTTATATGGTCTATCCTCCGCCATTTTGTAGTAGGCTAATGTTCGTATCCTCCTCTTTCACCATTTTCCTATAGCTCATTCCTCGGATTATCACCACTCATCCCACTATGTAGTTCACCATTGGGCTGCCTCTTCCTAACCCTCATTTATACAGTATTTATATCTATAGATGGCATATTATTAATACTATGGATTTGACCTTAATCCTCCTCCCCTAATTACCCTCAGCCAATTATGTCTTTAAAAATAATAGGCATATGCAATAGCCATAACATATCATAATTACTAATCATTGCACCCTATTTAGGTATCTTAATATGTGAATGCTCATATTTTATTTCCTCTCACCCCTATTATGTATACAATTTATATCACATAAGTAGATAACACTATCCAAATGTAGACCTATTTATTAAATTAACCCTATGTAACCAGGCTTAATAAATGTAACTGCCTACAGTTTATCATTTACAAATATTTGTTATTTATTAACTCAATACAGTTTTAGCTTTTAGATTTAGTAAGAAGTAATAGCAGTAATTGTGTAAGTTTTGCTGTGCTTGTGTTCGCTAGAAATGATTTGAGTGTATTTTTAACAAAAATTTAATTTGATAAACATTTGCACAACTATCACAAGACCTAAAAAATCAGTATCACCTGCTTTTTATTATACTTATCCTATGCTTTCAGAAAATGTATAGTTTGGGGGTTTGGGGATTGTAGAGTAGGGGGTCTTCTACAAACTTTGAAAGCTGTAAGTGAAAAAAAAATTAGCAAAAATTGCAAAAAGGGTCTGGCCACCTGAGCTTAACAGCTGCTTCTCGTTTGCCATTTATAGGCTGTGTGCAGACAGGAAGCAGCGCAGATGCAGGTTAACGTACCTTTACATCAGCCCACATCGGCATGCACCCAGTGATTGGTGCCCCCTCAGACACAGCAGATCACATTACTGCTGTGTCTGGCTGATCACACGGTCTTGTGATTGCTGTGTCCAATCACAGCAAGCACATAGTATTGAATGGAAACCGAATGAAAATATTGGTTCTCTCTGCTCTCACACAGATCAGCTGTGAGAGCAGAGAAAGCATTGCTGCAGTATGTGAGTGTACAGCAGCCTGTCAGGCTGCATGTACACTCACAGACTGCAGTGTCAGCCTGTCTCAGTGTCCCTGATCAATGTGCCCAGTATAATACAAATAAAGAGTGCAGCCAGCCCCTGTCACCTGCCCCAGTGTCACCAATGCTAATAGTAAGACTGCAATATACCATACCAACTTCCTAATCACCGCCGTACACCGTATCAGCACCCTGACACTCCATACACCATAGCAGCATCCTGATCACCTCCATACACCATACCAGCATCCTGACCACTACCACGTGATACCAGCGTCCTGATCACCACCATACGCCATACCAGTGTCCTGATCACTGCTATACACCAAACCAGCTTCCTGATCCAAAACGCCATAACCTATACCAGTGTCCTAATCTTCACCAAATGCCATACTAGTGTTCTGATCACCACCTAATGCCATACCAGCATCCTGATCACTGCCATAACCCATACAGTACCAGCATCCTGATCACTCCCATACACCATACCATAGTTTGTAGAGTCTAAAACTTTTACACAGACTAAATAATATACAGTGTTTTGGATTATTTTTATTTTAAAAAAGTAGCAGAATAAATGTTGGCCTAATTTTATGAAGAAAGTCTATTTATTTGCAAAATTTTTTTACAAAACTAGAAAATAGTGTTTTTTTTTTTTTCAAATTGTTAGCTTCTTTTCTGTTTATATCGTAACTGTCACTCAAAGTGTGACAGTGCTGAAAGCTGAAAATTGGCCTGGACTGGAAGGGAATGAAAGTGTTTGAACTGGTTAAAAGTGGAGCACAGGGCCTGACAGTGAAAGGGTTAATTATGTTAAAGCGGAGTTCCACACAAAAATGGAACTTCTGCTTTTCGGAACCCTCCCCCCCTCCGGTGTCACATTTGGCACCTTTCAGGGGGGAGGGGGGTGCAGATACCTGTCTAAGACAGGTATTTGCACCCACTTCCGGCATAGACTCCCATGGGAGTCTATGCCTCTTCCCATCCCCACTGCGCTGTCTGCTGGGAACACACAGCTCCCAGGAGAGAGCGGGGACCACTAGGGACGTGCAGCGCGACTCGCGCATGCGCAGTAGGGAACCGGGAAGTGAAGCCGCAACGCTTCACTTCCTGATTCCCTCACCTAGGATGGCGGCGGCAGCTGCCGAGAACCGAGCGGGACCCTGGGACAGGTAAGTGGCCATGTATTAAAAGTCAGCAGCTGCAGTATTTGTAGCTGCTGGCTTTTAATATTTTTTTTTTTTGGCGGTGTGAGTGAACCCCCGCTTTAATACACATTAGCCTCCTTGTTTAATCTCCACCCCATTCAAAACTATTCAACCTGTTTGAATTGAATCACTCTTTCTCTCTATCTGTTGCTTTGTCTTTCTTTTCTTCTTTTCTTTGTCTTATCTGCTGAAACTTTTCCAGTTGCTGTAAGGTCATGAGAGAAAATGGTAGTGAAGGACCAATAGATTGGCATGCTTTAAGGACATAGCAAAAACACTTTGTATGAAAAGCTATAATGTTTGTACTCTTACTTAGCTACAGCTAATGAATGCTCATGGATACCATAACATTTCTGTATTTGTTACATCATTTATATTGAAAGTGAAAAAAGGAATTTTTTTAAAACAAAATCATAACTAGCCAGAAAATTGTTTACAATTTACTGTTTTGAAATACATTTTTTAACTTTCATAATAAGTTTTTATTGAGAATAGATCTTGTATTGAATACAAAGTAAATTACAGGTATAAAGTGACACATTTTATCCTCAGTAAGAGCCTTCTAAGTATAACTAGTTAGTATTTGTTTAGTTATTGTGACAAAATATCATGATGCAATCGCACATTATAATAAAGATACCTGCATGTCATGTAGCTGCAATACATTTTCATACAGTAAACAGATTGTTAAAACACATTATACTTCTCAACAGGATTACATTGTAAATTCACGATTAAACAAATAAAGAAAACATTCATCTTTGTAGTTTTCTACTTTCTTGAGGGGAAATTTAAAATGTATTCATCTCCATAAAACATTCTGTTCTCACACAGCTGAAGCACTATCAAGATGATTTATATACATCTTAAGATGCCATCTTTCATATTTGAGCTGATCTTGACATCTCATTTGTCAAGCAAACCTATAAGTATATGGTTTGGAAATAAATTATCCAGATGTAGGTTTTAGATTTGTAGAGATGCAATTTATGTTTCATTTTTACATTAACAGTTCAGCTACGGTACATTTTCGTTAATATAATATTTATTTATTTTGGGTAATAGGGCAAGTATTGTAATTCAGGTCACTTAATTTAAAGCAATTGTATTTGAAAAAAATATAGCTCTCATTTGGCGGGAGCCTTCATTGGGTGCAAATCTCTTTATTTTTGTTTTGGGGGGGTCGCGGCCAGCATTCATAGTGATTGACACTGGATCTACACTGGGGTACATTTTTTTTCATTTTTTTAAAAAATGTCAAAAACTATCTCCTGTGTTTATTTATAATATAATTTTTGGTGAATGAGTAGTACCCCATACTCATTCACATGGGGGAGTGGAACCTGGGGACCCCTTTGTTAAAGGGGGCTTCCAGGTTCTAACAAGCCCCCTGTCCGCAGACCCCTGAAACGAATGGCCCGGTTTGTGGGGAGTAGGCCCTTGTCCCCATAACATGACCCATGCTGTTTTTTTCAGCAATTTTTAAATGCTTGCAATTCTTTTCTTTACATTCAGCTATCAGCTGATGACTCATTGAGTGTTAAGGATGCAGCCGCCTGCTCCTTATCAACCAGCTATTTATACTGTTTGCTAAGGAATACTGAAGCTTTCACTACTGAAATACCGTATGACTTAATAGGCTCTGTATTGTGGTGCTTTCCAGACTTAAGCGTACTGTGTTAGTTCACTGAGGAGCACTTTGCGGTAGAATAACGCTTTGTGAATGGAGCTTCATATTAGTTATCAGCATGTAAAACAAAGATAGAAGCGCCACTGAAGTAAACTGTATGACATTTATTTGAACAAGGCATAAAAGCACTTACATCTAGGAAAAGTAAATGAAGCACATAATGGAGTCCTGTAAGGTGAGTCTCTGCACTGGCTGGGTTGCAGTGGTGGTTCAGTAGCCTTATCTCCTGTGGGCGCCAATCGTCAGTTAGATGTGTTAGGCTGGAACAGGAAGAGGGGCTGGAACACACATGGACCACAGCGATGCCTGACATCACCGGATATGACGCAATGCGCTTCGGAGCGTGCGCTCTGCCAATGGTGATAACAGGCATGCTCCTTTTCCAAGCTGGCTTGTACAGGAGTGTGAGTGCCTTATATAAGGGGCGGTGATTGGCGGATGTGGTGTATCAATTAACACTCACATGAATAGACAGTTTGGAAGTCCCTCTAGTGGCTGAGATTGGCGCCATCTTGTGGCTTAAAACTAAAATTACTCATAAAAAGGCAATAGTGAGATTACCAGTGTTTAGTGCTTAGCAGGACAACGATTGGTACAAATATAAAAAGATAAAAACACAGAAAGACAACATGCATCTTTAACAAGCCAATTGGAATTAATGGTTAATAACATGATGTTGAATGATAAAAATTAATTGAATGATATCTAAAAATTCTAAAAGAAAACCCACATAAAATTCAATATTATAATAAAATATACTTTGCTAATGTGGTGTGTTTTTGTGAGGAACATTACATACTCATATAATAAGTATTGTGTTTGAAATAGCTCTCTATATGTGCATGGGGGAGACCGCAATTGGATAAATCATATGCATCATGACAAGATGATGCATAGAAGTAGATGAAATGCCAGAATGGATGACAATTGTTTCATTATAAATATATGTAATGAAACAAAACAAACGTGTCAGAATTTTGTACCTATAGAGACTAAATTACTAGGTATCATGACGATAGGCATATATGATATTCAATCGAAATCCATTGATGAACATGTTCACATGTTGGTCAGAACACCTATAGTGTGGACACAACATCTGGTCATCTAGGCAGTTCTGTATGAAAAAATGGTATGACCGGATGTTACACATAATAGACTTTTGTCTATAATCTATTGCTCATCACCTCAACTTGGTAGTGGAGATAATGTGCAATATACATAGAATTATCCATATATATAATATAGGGGAATTGGGTATGGGTAATTAGCAGTCATGCTCAGCATGAAGGGAAGGGTGGGTGATGTAATGGTGAGGTGAGTGCTATGTATATGTAATAATCCCAACGTGGGCGACTAGGTGCCCTATCCTTAGCTATGTCAGCCGCAAGTCTGGCTCGACACTACTGAGGGGTAGGGCAGCCCATCCTGCGCAAAGCTAGGCAGACCACAAAGTAGTAATATGGGCAACTAAGTTAACCTTATACCATTATATACTTACTGAAGTGAGTGATGGGAAGAGGGGGGGGGGGGACAAAGGTGCCTTCTTTGGATTAGGGACCATCCGAATTCCAGGTTGAAGTAGTGGAAAAAATATCTGTAACAAACTTAGTACATTAATTAAAATATAGACAAAAAAAAGAGGGGGGGGGGGTGGTGAAAAAGAAAAAAAAGGGGGAGGGGGGAAGGGGAGAATAGGGAAAGAAAGAAGGAACAGGGTGATATGCATGTAAACTGGTGTGTGATGTTATATGATGGTCGCCACCTCTAAGTCCCCATTCAACCCTAATGGCGAGAGGGTATCCAGAGAGTATATCCAGTATGTCTCCCTTTTGCAAAGCCAGTGGAATCTCTCTGCCTCTGGAAGACCCCTGGGTATTTGTTCCAGCACTCAAACTTCGAGGCCTGTGGTCAATTTTTTATACCAGTTAGTAAAGTGGTGAGGGACACTATGTGTGTCCTTTCCTTCCTCTACTAGGCAATGGTGTTCTTCAAAATGTTTTCAGAGTGGGCGGATAGTACGGCCTATGTACAACAAGTTACATGGGCATGTCAAACAGTAAATGACAAAATCTGATGAACAATTATAGAATTCATCAAATTTACAGTATATGTTTTTCCTTTGGCAGTATATTCTTTTGGTTGGTTGCATATTGGTTGTGTTTTATGAAAGCACACGTTTTACATGGTGCCTTTTTACAATAGAACATATGACAAATGGGAATTTTGAGGGCTTGGACTTTATAGGCACGACCACAAGGGATATATAGTATAAAAATATAAATTTATTAAACATAGAAAAATATTTTTTTTCAAAAGACACATTGTCAGCAGAAAATCAGTCCATCAAACAGGGTTGCAGCAATATAGCCAGTACATAGCTCTGGGAAATAACATCAACAGTTTAGGGTTGAGATACCAATCATTCCATAATTGGATCGTTGAACTCTGAAGAGAAGCTATGTAATTATTAGAGATGGTATTGGCGACTTGTGCTCAACATGTTGCACGCTTAGCGCTTCTTCAGGAGGCTGGGACAGACGTACTGGATAAAAGACAAAACATCAAATAAAAAATAGCATAATACACTTGGAATCTAGAAATAAAATATAAAAATTGATGTATACACTGCGACTAGGGGATGCTGTGATGGAAAACTTTCTTAAAGTACTAATTTAAATGCTATATTTCAAATTCATACTACTGTTATATGGTACTAGATTTGTTAATCTCTGATTCTGGGTAAAAACAGCTGTTACTTTATTATTTTTCTATGTCTACTATTGTAATTATTATATGTCACTCCATGTGTTGTATTGTCATTATTGATCTTGCCCTGCGACTTCTGGATTTATGCTGCTTTTCTGCTGTCCTCCCGATGGTGATTAAGTCTAGTTACGGTCGGATCATTGGACACTTTTTCATTACTATGCGGCCGCTCAGCACCACATCCCCTATTCTTATGGGATGGTGGCGCATGTTGGTATCACTAGAGGGAGCACTCTTCCCCTGTTGTATCCCTGGTCGCAGTTGCGGTTCCTGTCCTTTGCGTTGTTTTTGCCATCTATGCCGACGTTGAGTCGGGGAGCATACGCAGTTTGCGCCCAGTGGCCGGCTTGGATGACGTCGCATCGGCCCTCGCCGATTGGTTGACTACAAGCGGGGCGTGTGTGCAAAAGCATGCTGTATAGCATCCCCTTTACCCAGTCCTCGGTTGCAGTCGCTTCCTACCTGAGCGATTGTCCTCACTTTTACTTTTGATTCGATTGCTACTATCAGGTATCCGCTGTGAATTGAGTTTTCTGTCTCTTGGTCTAGGCTTCATTCCCGTCCTTGGCCCCCTGTTTCCCCCCCCACTCCCCCCTCCTCCTCCCTCCATTTCCCCTTCCTATTCCCTCCCCCTTCCCCATTTTTCCCAGTTCCCATATATAGCTGTATCCTCTGACTCTATATATATCTTCAGATTACTACTTTATCAACCCAGCATTTAGCTAATTCCCTTCCCGTTTTTGTTATACCCCACCAGGTGCCCTTGTATGGTGTCCAACATTTACATCTATCATTGAAGCCTCTTATCTTTATAGTTGTCTTCATGTAGGCACTTTATGGAGAGGCACCTGTTTATCTCTATACCTTTATTACTATGGTAAGTGTCTATGCGCACTCCCTTATGACATCTGTAATTTACAATAATATTTTTTTACATCCAACCCCAATTACTCATTGCACTCTTTTATCATTTACCAGATCCATTTTGCATCATTAATACCATTTATCAATGATTGCTTGAACTATTCCGTTCCAACTTATTGGTTGGTTTTCTCAAAAAAGCTAAACATTTCTACCCGTTTGTTTTTTCCTTTCCCCCAACACTTTTTTACACACGTAAGTATACAACCTCCTCTCAATATTAGTACTACATGTTCTTGGGTTCCCCAATCATTATTTAATTTATCTTATTATCGGTTTAAATAATATTTAGAAGACAGCATATACCTTCTCTTTTTTATAATAATAGGGACCATGGAGCACTTCACCTCCTGGTGCCACTTACATATCAATATCATACTATTTCTTAATACGAGATTCTATGGAAAGTACTATATTGTATTCTGTTACACATGTCCCCATAGTTTACGACTTTTACCTGGTACCTTCATGTTGACCTGCCTTTCGGTTTTTCATCACAGCATCCCCTAGTTGCAGTGTATACATCAATTTTTACATTTTATTTCTAGATTCCAAGTGTATTATGTTATTTTTTTATTTGATGTTTTGTCTTTTATCCAGTAAGTCTGTCCCATGCTCCTGAAGAAGCGCTAAGAGCACAACATGTTGAGCCCAAGACACCAATACCATCTCTAATAATTACATAGCTTCTCTTCAGGGTTCAACGATCCAATTATGGAATGATTGGTATCTCATCCCTAAACTGTTGATGTGATGTTATCTCCCAGAGCTATGTACTGGCTATATTACTGCAACCCTGTTTGATGGACTGATTTTCTGCTGACAATGTGTCTTTTTAAAAAAAATATGGCCAGATTTGCCTAGTATGGTGAAAAGTTTGCACCCATTACAGTTCCCTGTATTTGTAAAAAGAATTCCGCATCAAAACTAAAACAGTTATTGGTCAGACACAATTATGTTGCATCCAAGATGAACTGAACTTGTCTGGGTTTAGAATATGGGTCTAGGGATAGAAAATGATTCAGAGCCGACAGACCAAAAGCATGTGGTATAAATGTGTAGAGAGAGTTCACATCTACACATCTATACCACATATTTATATACCACATGAATAATTTTCTATCCCTAGACCCATATTCTAACCCCAGAGAAGTTCAGTTCATCTTGGATGCAACAGCATTTTGTCTGACCCATAACTATGTTAGTTTTGATGGGGAATTCTTTTTACAAATACAGGGAACTGCAATGGGTTCCAACTTTGCACCATCCTATGCAAATCTGGCCATGGGTTTATGGGAATCTAGGTACATTTGGAACAACAACCCATTTGCCAGTAACCTAATATTTTTTGGGCCAGTATATAGACTACGTAATCATCATCTGGGACAGCCCCCCCAGACCTAGTAAAGGACTTTGTAGAAAATTCCAATAACAATCCATTTGGACTCTCCAAGACCAAAACACATTACTTTCCTAGCCTTGGAATAGAGCCACCATGATAGGGCAATACAACCCAAAAACTATACCAAACCCACTGCAGGAAACTCTCTGCTTCACTATAACATCTGTCATGTAAAAACGTGTGTTTTCGTAAAACACGGCAAAAAAGAATATACTGCCAAAGGAAAAACATATAAATTTGATGAATTCTATAATTGTTCATCAGATTTCGTCATTTACTGTTTGACATGCCCATGTAACTTGTTGTACATAGGCTGTACTATCCGCCCACTCCTAAAACATTTTGGAGAACGCCATCTCCTAGAAGAAGAAGTAAAGGACAAACATAGTGTCCCTCACCACTTTGCTAACTCATAAAAAATCGACCACAGGCCTCGAATTTTGGGTGCTGGAACAAATACCCAGGGATCTTCCAGAGGCAGAGAGATTCCACCGGCTTTGCGAAAGGGAGACATACTGGATATACTCTTTGGATATATAGACAAAAACTCACCCAAGCTCTACCGCATATTTATAGTATGATGAGCTGAATAACGGTGCTCAGGCCAATGTGTCCCATACATCAAAATTGCAAAAAGAATGCCGGCTTCTTCTTAATCTTTATTGAGCACAGGCAGCAGTGTGACATCAAAACGCTAACAAGTTTCGGCAAAAGCCTTCCTCATAGCATACAGATTTCTAATAAAATCAAGTTTATATAAGAAAAGGTATACATTCCTCCAAAAAAGGGGATGGTACAATCCGATTTAAGATCAATTAACAATTAAAATCATGTGAGGTTGGTATAACCAGAACCACGGGCCTCAAGTTTGGGTGCTGGAACAAATACCCAGGGGTCTTCTAGAGGCAGAGAGATTGCACCGGCTTTGCGAAAGGGAGACATACTGGATATACTCTCTGGATACCCTCTCGCCAGGAGTATTGAATGAGGAATTAGAGGTGGCGACCATCATATAACATCACACACCAGTTCACATACACATCACCCTGTCTCTTTTTGCTTTCCCCTTTCCCCTCTCCCCCCCTTTTTTTGCTGCCCCCCCCCCCTGTTTTTTTGTCTATATTTTAATCAATGTACTAATTTTGTTACAGATCTTTTTTCTACTACTTTAACCTGGAAGTCGGGTGGTCCCTAATCCAAGGGAGTTTGGGCACATTTGTCACTCCTCTTCTTCCCTTCCCTTCCCCCTTCCCATCATTCACTTCAGTAAGTATATAATGGTATAAGGTTAACTTAGTTGCCCATATTACTACTCTGTGGTCTGGCTAGCATTGTGCATGATGGGCTGCCCTGCCCCTCAGTAGTGTCGAGCCAGACTTGCGGCTGACATAGCTGAGGAAAGAGCACCTAGTCACCCACATTGGGATTATCACATATCCATAGCACTCACCTCACTATTACATCCCCCACCCTTCCCATCATGCTGAGCATGACTGCTAATTACCCATACCCAATTCCCGTATATATTATATACATGGATAATTCTATGTATATATCATGGAAAAACACATATGCGAGAGTTAAAGGAGCTGCACACCCCAAAGAAATGAAAACATGGAAAGGTTCCCCACAGGTTTTTTTGGCAGCAAAATAAATAAAATATATAATTGTAAAAAAAGTATTATTTTATTTGATGAAAAAACTTAAATTATACAAAGAATCTAAAATATGAGCAATGGTTAGTGACATAAACACAGGGTAACCAAAATTGAGGGTGACATTATACATCATAGGAACAATATTTACAAATTACGTTACACCATAGGATGCATAAGAATCCCCCAATGCATTTCAGCCCTTACATTCGTGGTCTTCTTCAGGAGTTTTTAGAGTTCTAGAAAATACATCAAAAAAGGTTTTTTACCAGTTAGAATTCACATTTGGTGATGTACAATAAAGATACAGTATTACTTCATATAAACAATCATATATTAGCCATCCATTGCTTCCTATCTATGATGATATATTTACCCTTCAAATGATGGACCTCACGTAACCAGAGATTTAAAAGCAGTTGCTTTCAATTGTTCCTGTTCCTTTGTGTGTCTCCTCAGTGTCCCCCCAGATGAGCCCCCAATACACAGGACTTACAAGGGGCCATGCACTTAGACCCCAGGGGGAAGGAGCACCTGCCATTTGTAGACCCCTGAAGAAGACCACAAATGTAAGACTCAAAATGCATTGGAGTATTCTTATGCATCCTATGGTCCAACGCAATTTGTAAACATTGTTCCTATTATGTCTAATGTCACCATCAATTTTGATTACCCTGTTATTATGTCACTAACCAGAGCTCATATTTTAAATTCTTTGTATATTTGAATTTTTTTCATCAAATAAAATAAAAAAAAAATTACAATGATATATTTTGTTTATTTTGCTGCTAAAAAACTCTGTGGGGAACCTTTCCATGTTTTCATTTCTTTGGGGTGTGTAGCTCCTTTGACTCTCGCATATGTGTTTTTCCATAATATACTCTTTTGGGTGGTTAAACACCCCTTCCCCTTTTAACACATGAGAGCTAAAATATGAGCCAAGGTGTATCCCAATTGTGTGTTTGAAAACACTTGTTATATTTTCCTATTGTTTGAAAGCACCATATATCAGGAAAAACTAGCTAGGCTATTGGGGTATATATAAATTTAATGACTATTGTCCAGTCCAGAAAAATTGTTCTAGGGCTGCGTGTGTATATATATATATATATATATATATATATATATATATATGAAATGAACCCCCCTCCCAGAACTTCATTTTATTCACTATTTTGTGGAGATACACCTTATATATAGCTCATTAGAATTTTCATATCAATAATTAGTGTGAAGGATAAGAACATGAACAAATTAATGATAGAAGACTTCCTGGCATGGTGGGGGAGAAGTGATCTTCACGATTCTCCCCAATACATTCCCGCAGTTGTGCCTTTGGCCACTGGGGGGAGCCTGCACCATGCCGGCCTTGTCCCGTGATCGCCATTGGACATGTCTGTGGTGCCGCGTGCACCACAGACATGACTTTTTGGTGCACATGTGATGACATAGTGGCATCACGCAACTGCGGCAAAGGTGGCGATGGATGCCGGGGCTTCGGCCTTCCAGAACGCCAGGGGGACCACACTGATGCCGTCAATGACCAGTGCGGTGGGGATTGTTGTAATATGTTCATCAATTTATGTGGGACATTATAATATTATATGTACACATACAGTACAATATTGACCAGGCCAGAATTCAATTGACAATGGTTGATTTGTCCAAGCCAACTGAATTTTAACATAGCAAGGGGACAGCTGAAGACCTTTTGATGTGTTAATCTTTGCAAGTCTACCTAGGTGTGTGAGGTATGGTCTGTTAACCTAATTGAACATTTCAAAGGGTGTTCAGGTGGTATCTGTTAATCTAATCTAATTAGACATATCAAAGTGGACTTGTTGATGTTGATATGCGGGAGTGCAGATTGGGGCGGTTTATGACCGCAGCTGTTCAGGGTTGGGGGTTGTTGTCTGTCTGAAAGACTAAAAAGCATATCAAAGGCCTAAATGGAAACAGCCAATCAAATTGCTCAGCCATTCAGTGTCTAGTGAATATAACATGGGGTTCAGTCTATAGTTTAGTATCGTCCTGTCTGTGTATGACTATCAAGGCGCAGACCTAGGAAAAATGGGACTCTGAATTATATACTGTTGGATTTTTGTCATCTGTGGACTTTGGACCTTGTTCTGTGTTGGAAGTCAATAAAGTGCATCTCTCTGGAAGAATTGGGTTGCTGTGGAAGAGTACTTACATCATCATTATAATAACTACTAAATTAATTATTCACCCAATACATTATATCACTACATTGGTGCCGTTCAAGTGACCAGAAGAGCATTTTCGGACTTAGTAACAGAAGTCAGTGGTGACAACAATCCTGTGAGGTGGACAGAAGTCTGATGAAGAACCAGGAGCTGTGCTGTGACTCTAATATCTGATTGTGACATAGGAGAGTCTGATCTACCAAATTAAACAAGTTGGGAACCCCAGAATTATTCTCTGGAGACTGGAAACAAAAAAAGGGACTGTGTCGTGCACCAGAAGACCTGAACTGGAAGCTGAAGGAGTAACTAATGCGGTGAGTAAAATATATATTTTTTTAACTATTAATAATATAGTCAAAATGATTACTCAGTGTGAAGCTAGTGTCAGTTCTGATAAAGTTAACAGATGGGTATTAAAATGTATTAAGCGTCATGGCGGTCCATATGACATTCCAGAAAAATGTAAGCAGACGTGGACTATGATGAAGGAATTTTTAGAGAAAAATGTTTTTGATAGCAAAATTTCAGAAAGTAAAATAAAAGGTTGTATTGTGCAGGGCTTGTTATCTTGCTGTTTAACAATGGAAAGTTCTTTGAAGGGAAAGGTTGAGGAAATTAGCCAGTTACAGAATGCAGTTGAAAATAACAACAGTGTTTGTGAGAGGTTACAAAACCAATCAGACACTGAGACAGTAAATTTAAAATCGCATGCAGTTACCATCGGGGGGAGCTTTGCTTGAGAAATCTAAACGTTATGATGAATTATCAGAGGAAAATGAGAGATTAAAATGAAGAATTATGGAATTAGAGAAGAGATCTCAATAATGCAGATATGCATCAAATCTTGGATTCAGCAATCTGCAGCAAAATACAAACACAAACTTTCTATCAAATGAAACAGAACCTCATATTAAATCTGATCATTCATTACCAGCTGCACCCACTATGGCTACCACAGTTTATAACATTAATAATAATACAGGTGAAGTTCAGCTTATAATGAAGCCTTTGAAACCAAAAGAATTAGACGCAATTCTTAAAGAAATAGGAATGGTTCCCTACCATGATTTAAACAGATTTTTAAAATAGTTTTGTGACGTGCAGCAGGTCAGAGATATGTATAATCTCCTTGTCAAAAGAAGTTTATTGAGTATACAATATTATAAAGATACATAAAGTAAGTTTACAAGGATCTATAAAGTAAGCTCATTGTTTTACAGTAGGGTTTATATAGGTAAATATCATGAAATTTCAAATATTAAATATTGGGTTCACGTAAACCTAAATTAAAGATATATATCATTTCCTTAGTTACTTTTGTAGGTATTTAAATGATTTATACCTACTATACATATTGTTTACAAGTAGAGTGTATATAGGTCAAATAAATTCTGATAATGAGCTTTAATCGTAAGGTGGAGAAAAGCAAAGAGAAAGAAGAAAAAGGGTTGAAAGGTAGAGGTATGGTCCACAAGGTTGTCCCGCTCGTCAGTTTATTATTCTTTTTAGTTCTCTTTGAAGCCTTAGAATGGGTGTCTCTGTAAGTCATTTAATCCGATACCATGGCAACAGGACAGAGTCATTGAAGTTTGACAGGAACTGTTGTTTTATCCAAGGATGCCAAAGTTTTTCAAATTTTGGAATTTGATTTTGATCGATGGCTACCATCTTAGCATGGCACATTGTATTATTCATTCTGTGAATTGTTTGAGATATGTATAATCTCAACCCATCTGACTTAGAAAGAGTTTTGCAACATTCTATAGGAAGTGGTCTTTGGATTAAAAATTAAACAGATCTGTATTCAGCCTCTTAGAACAAGGGACATATTACTGGAACTATTTTGAGTTTTGTATGGTGTACGTCCTGATGTTACTATTCATGGGAGGATCCAACAGATGCAAAATGAATCTCCATATGAATTGTCACACAGGATAGCAACTATTATGGAATTATTGGTCGGTAATAATCTTGCATTTGAGCGTGGTGGCTTGATACATATGAGTATGTTTCTAGATGCTTTGCATGAAGATATCAAACACAATATTTTATTAGTTACCCCAAATACTCATGATTTAAAAGACATATTGTTGAGAGCAGACCATTTATAGAAAAAGTCAAATGAGCAAGCTGTCAAAATTGATTTAGCCACATTGTTTAGGACAAATACTGAACCTAAAGATCAAAAGATAATATCTTATGATAACACCCAGAGAGGAGACACCGGGTCAAATATAGGTGATATTAATATGAAAAACAGAGCTGACCAAAATAATAATAAGAAAAGGTCCAAGACTTGGATACTATTTTCTCAGTTAAAACAGAAATATGACCACCTGAAGATTGAGTATGACAAGATGAGAGGGGAACGTAATAAATTATTAGAGCAGTTGAAGGGGTTACAGGGTGTCATAAATGAAGATGTAGATTCTCCAGATCTGTTTTTGAATGCAAATGACACTTGTCTAGCAGTGGGGGTGAATTAGCTTCAAACTGTAAACGTGTAAATAGTGCTTTGTTTTAACTTCAAACAACGTTTAAGGACCTCGCTAATGAGTTTTTGTTGGAGAGTTCTTGTCTTTTAGATATTTGTCCAGAGCTGCTCGTTTGCATGTGAATAGCAGAAATACTAGAAGTATCTGACATTGCTGGCTAGTGGGGGAGAAACGCTGAATAGACAGTATATCACTATACAAGGAATTAAAAAGAATTCATGGACTCTCTCAAATATTCATCAAGCAATGGACCTTTTTTCTTTTTTCTTCAAAGCCCTAATTTTTAATTTTTCTCCTTTTTGCTGATATATTTTGCTTTTAATTTTTTATTTTCATTATGTTTTATTTCTTGAACTTTATCTTAAAACCAAAGAGAAGCATTTAAACCTAAAATAATTTTCATAACATCTGTACATATTACATAATGCATATTGATCAATATATTTGACATCTAAGATGAGATGCCGCACAATGGCTTGGTATAGCATAAATTATAGTATGTTGGGTGGTTTTCCTAAATTTATAAGAGGGGCAATTGAAATTCATCGCTCCAGTCATGATTTGAAACTTTGTTGAATCAGTTGTTTATAATATGATAAAGGCTATGACATATATGGATGAAAAAGACCTTTCTACCTTTCTTTTCAATCTTAGTTTATTCCAATAAAAGGGTAAAACAGAAAGATAAAGTACTTTACAGTGTAGTATAGCATAAATTTTACACAGAACAATAAGGGGAACCTTTACTATATACGCACAGGAATATATGCTTTGGTATACAGCTTCTGGTGAAATACTATATTATCACATTGTATATAGAGGACTTTAATGTAATAGTAGAATAACATGCGTGGGGGAACCATCCTATATCCACCTTTGTAATTTCTCATGTTGGTGTTATCAGGAGGTTCCTCCTAATCAGGCTGGAACGCTGTAGGGATCATTTAATCACTTATTATAAATATTCATGTTATTGAGCAATTCTGGGCATATGATCTTTGTTTATATATTTGAGTGACTGGTTCAGTACATAAAGAAAAGGAGACAGAGAGAGAGGTAAGAATGATAGCATGTAGAGAGATAAGGGATGACAACAAAAGTGGGAAGCACCCCAGCATGGCTAATCAGTGAGTAAAGATGGGGCATCCCTGGCCCATATGGGGAAGTCATCGGAGTAACGAAACATCGACCATGAGGTCCAGGTGGTGGAGAACTGTTCCTCCTTCCCTGCTTCCTGCGCCAGCAGGCACTCCAGATCTCTTATCCGATCCACTTCAACAGCCCAATCACCCAAGGAAGGCACATCTATTTTTCTCCAATGTCTGGGGATCACTGTCCTGACTGCAGCCAAAAAGTGGCGCAGTATGTCTTTTTTAATCAGCTTGAGTGGGCCCGGAAGCATAGATAGTAGGGCTATCTCTGGTGTGGGCTTAATTGAGGTCGCCATCAGCCTGCTGTATAGATCAAAGACCTTTTGCCAAAGTTTCCGAATTGGAGGGCAGGCCTACCAGATGTGGAGCATTGTCCCACTAGAGGACAGGCATCTCCAACAAGTACCTGATAGAGAGGGGTTAAACCGTTGGATAGTCACCGGGCATCTGTACCACCTTGTTAATAGCTTAAACCCTTTTTCTTGAGTCTTAGTTGCCAAAGAGATCCTATGCATTAAGATAAAGCTTTATGCCAATCAGCAGGGGAGATGGAATGCTGTAGATCTGTTTCCTATTTCTGTGTGTACATTGGAAGGTCAGGGGTAGATACGTTCAATAGAAGGGAATATAACAGTGATACTACATGTGTTGGCGGGTCTGGTTGTAAGAGCAGCTCATCAAAGTCTGTCGGGTCATCCAGGATTTCTGAAATGGGGGAGAAAGTACGTATGTATGACATTAATTGACTCCTTTGTAACCACATGATTGGGGGTCCCGGACCCATCTGGGGAGGTATGTCTGGTCTCAAAGATGGGTCAGCACGTAATACCTGTGCTAAACGTCTATGACTATCCCTATTCCAGGGTCCAAATCTCTCCTCATCCTCCGCCGGAGGGAAAGCGGGAGTTCCAAAGAGAGGAGTCATCAGGCCCCAAGGTTTAGATAATTTACTTGTTAATAGCAGTCGGTCCCATATCTGAAGAGTCTGATGAGTGAGAGCAGTAGAGAGGGTACTATCCTTACGCCGAGCCGTAGGTATCCACAGCAGGGCGCAAAGATCAGCCCCATTGAGATGTTTCTCCAATTGAACCCAGAGCTTGGAGGAAGGGTGGTGAAACCAATCCACAATACGTGTGAGTACCGCTGCCTTATGGTAGAAAGAGGTATCCGGGACCCCCGCTCCCCCCTGGCCTTCGGAAGAATCATTGTGTCATACTTTATCCTGAGGCGGCTTCCTTGCGATATGAAGTTAGAAAAAATCTGACGAAGTGTTTTGAAAAACGGGGTGAAAATGTGAATAGGAATGGTTTGAAAAAGATAGAGGAATCGAGGGAGGACATCCATCTTTAAAACATTCACCCTACCCAACCAAGAGAGCTGTTTAGATGCGTATGTGGTCAGATCCGCTTGTGTTCTAAGAAGTAGGGGGGTAAAGTTGCTGTTGAATAGTTGGGAAGCGTCTGTTGGGATGTGAATTCCTAGATAACGAATAGATGTGGAGTTTGTCTTAAAAGGGAAGGAAGACACGAGCTGGTGGAGAGCTGCTTCTGGGAGTGAAATATTGAGTATTTCTGACTTACTATGATTAACTTTAAAGTTACTAACATCTCCATATCTCTGAAACTCCTGCATAATGGAGGGTAAGGAGACTTGCGGTTGGGTCACAAATATGAGCAAGTCATCTGCAAATAGGGCAAGTTTAGTATGTATGGGGCCTATACTAACACCGTGGGCAGCCGGGTTGTTTCTAAGGGCGATGGTTAGGTGTTCCATAACAAGAACATAGGGAATAGGGGACAAGAGGCACCCCTGTTGCGTTCCATTGCGAATAGTGAATTTTGGAGCTAGAGATCCGTTTAGTCTAATCCTAGCGGAGGGAGAGGTATAGAGGGACATTATTCTGGAGAGCATGTTTTGGCCTAGACCCAATTGTTGCAGTGACAGGCGAAGAAATTGCCAGTCGACACGGTCGAAGGCCTTCTCCGCGTCTACCGTGAGAAGGCACAATGGGACATTGTGGGCTCGAGCATAATCGGCAATGAGAAGTGTTTTCAGGGTGTTATCTCGTGCCTCTCGTCCACTCACAAAGCCCACTTGATCTAGGTGTATTAATCGGGGTAACAACAGTTGTAGTCTATTAGCTAGCACCTTCGCATACACCTTCAGATCTACCCCTATCAGTGAAATGGGTCGGTAATTAGCACATATGTTCAGGTCTTTGTCTGGTTTTGGGATGAGGTTGATATGTGCCTCTAAAGTTTGCGGCAGAAATACTGATCGCTCAGAGATTGAGTTAAATACTTTTGTTAAGAAGGGAGTGAGAAGGGGAGCAAATTGTTTATAAAATTTCGGGGTGAAGTCATCAGGGCCCGGACTTTAACCAGATGGGGTAGAGGCAATGGCGCGGGCAACCTCTTCCGATATCGGAGCTTCAAGGTCCTCTATCGTTTCGTCATCTAGAGTAGGTAATGCATTTTGTGCGATATATGAGGCTTGTGCGTCTGCTCTAGTACAGGGGGGCTCAGTGGAGCTTGTTGTAGGTATGTTATAGAGGGATTGATAGAAGTCCTGGAAAACTTGTCCCATCTCAGAAGGTGACGAGACAGTTTTCCCAGAATTGTCCCGTATGTGGGGTATAAAGGTGTTAGGTTGTTTGGTATGTAGGGTGCGAGCTAGTGATCTACCACATTTATCACGGAATTTGTATTGGTGAAAGGCTAGTTTGTTCGCAAAGGTACGGGCTGAAACCTCCGCAAGCACCTCCACAGTCGGGGAGGGTTTATGGGTAGTCTCTAGTGTCCTGAGTTTGTGTACCACCGTGGCTATCGCAGCCGAGCGTTCTTTTTTCATGCGAGCACCCATTTGGATAAAACTACCGGGTAATACCGCCTTTAATGCCTCCCATTTAATGGGTGGTGAGGTGTCATCAGAGGTGTGGTCTGTAAAAAAGGTCAAAATAGTCTCTGCTATCTGAGTATCGAACCCTGGCTCAGTCAGAAGCGAGTCATTTAAACTCCATGTCCATTCTTTTATTGGGGTAGAGGGGACTGCAAGTGTTCGAAGCGATGTTCAGCCCGTTTACATTGTATGAACAGAGTTTCAATTGGGGGCGTGAGGTCACCGTGTGAGCCATGCTGGGGTGCTAGAGGTTGTATAGGAGAGAAAGCAAAAAGGTATAGAGGAAAAGTAGGTAGAACAGTTCGGGGTAGGATGGGGAGAAGGGGTGAAATACGTAAGTGGGAGAAAAAGAAGAGAAAAGAAAAAGAAAGGAAAGAGAGGAAAGAGAAGAGTGTGAGGATAATGGAAGAAGTAAGGTGTAAATAAAAGGACACCTAAAAAATGTGTCCAGAAAACGAATGTGTTTGCTAACGCAAAACGCTGCGTGAGATATCACGCTTTAGGCACAAACAGTACCTGTCCTACTGTAGGGGGAAGGTCAAAATGAGTGGACCTGAGCCGTGATCCCGACAGCGAATCAGGCATGTATATAGTGTATGTGGCACACTGAACATGTAATACGTAGGTGAAGCATGAAGCATAAGGCAACTTAACGAGAACAGATGAGAACAATCAACTAAATATAAACAGTGGGTATAAGTAGTTAACCTGGGATTATATAGAAAATAAATTGCAATTACATTGGCTCCCACTTGTAGAAAAATCATTTAGCCAAAACTATAGTATGTGCATAGGGGGAATAGGAGGAGCGGGGGATCCACCCGAGGAGGCACCCAATCGCTCCATGCGTGGCGCCTTTTAAACTTACATTCTCCTGAGGCGGAGATTAATTAAGACCGGAGGCCAAACCTCCCTCTGGAGTAGCATCCCCCACTCCCGCCACACCCCCCCCCACCGCACGCTACATAGGAAGGGGCTGAGAGGGAACAATCTGACACAAAGCAGAACATTTTATAAAAAACCTGTTGGTGTATTGTAGCATTACCTGACGCCCTTCATAGTGAGAGTCCCAAGGTGACCATAGGCTATGTTCTCTCCCGAACCCAGCCAAATAGTAAATTGGCAAAGAGCAGGAAAAGAGCCAATAGGTCCGAGCCCTGTTTTCACTACATCTTTTACCAAGTTTTCCGGGAGTCTCGGGCTTTAGGATAGAAAAGCACAGTTCAAAAATGGGAGTAACTTTGCAAAACAACACAAGCCGTCCGTCTCCTACCAACTTCCGAGTTAATCTTCTGGAGAGGTAGGTCGTCTCATCCCTGGGCCAGAAGAGACTGATCTAGACCTAGGTCATCTGCGGCGCTTTGGGAGTGGACCAAGTCCCAACTGTCTCGATCCATCGTCTGGAGGGTCCACCAGTTCAAGACGTCTACTGGCTCTTGTTCAATAAATAGGAAAAAGTCAGGTAGTTGGTCCGGATCGGAGAGCCTGCTGTCTCCCCGTGTCACCTTGATGCTGAAGGGGTGACCCCATGTATAGGAGGCACCGGCTTGCCGTATAAGGTCTAGTAGAGGGTGCACCACTCGACGCATGTATAGCGTATTGCGAGACAAGTCAGGGTATAGGTGGATAGAGGCTCCAAAGAAGTCCACTGAGCCCATGTTCCATGCTTTTCGCATGATCTCCTCTTTTAAGGTGTAATAGTGGACCCGACATAGGACATCGCGGGTGCGACCATCTTGGGCCCCACCTGGCCCGCCTACCCTGTGAACACGATCCAATTCAATTGGTGATGCTGCCTCTCTTCCCAGCACTTTATTGAGGATGGATATGACAGTGGGTTTCAGTTCTGATCCCGATGTTGCCTCAGGTAGACCTTGCAGTCTAATATTATTTCTGCGACTGTGATTTTCGCTGTCTTCTATGTGGGGCTGCTGGTGGCGTAGGCGACGGAGTTGTGTCGTGGATGCAGATTCAAGAGCTGTTACACGTGCCTCATGGACATCTTGAGCAGTAGTTAAGACCGATACCGCTTCCTCATTAGCTGTGACTTTTTGTCTCAGAGCGTTTAGCTCTACTTGTAGGGAATCCTCCATCTTGCTTGCCCATGATTCGAAATCAGTTCTGAAGGCAGAGAGGAGGGCTGTAGCTTCCGTTCTAATGGGTACTCCTGACAAGGGATGAGGGGTTGTCTGGAATTCCCCGGTGTCTGTGTCTTGTGATGTGACTGACCTTGTAGAGGAGGCTGATGTCTCTCCTCTGGAATCTTGGAGTTTCTCATTTGTGTCTTTTGTCATGCAGGCTGCTGCGGGAGTGGCGGTGGGTGGCTTGGTCTTCCCGGGGTTGCGGCCGGGCGCCATCTTGTCTTAAGGGGTCCGGGGATCAGTCGGCGCTGTTCTGATTAGATACCTCTGTATGGTGTCCTGTTGAGGGTCAGCAAGCTCCGAGGAGTGTGAGATAGCTGCCGCCATGTAAAATGCAGGTGTGCTGTATTGTGGGGATAGCCTGTAGCTGTCGGGATGGCACGGGACTCAGGGGTGTGCGGTTTCAGCCAACCATGGTCGATTGCTCTCTATCAAAACCCCAGCCTCCACAAAAATGAGGGGGACTGGGGGGAAGGGCAGGCCCGAGAGAGCAGCAGTGTCTCCCTGTCAGCGCGGATGTAGATCCTAAGTGCTGTATGCGCGGAGGTACAGGGAGGAGAGCACAGTCTAATTATGACTCATTACTTTAAAGTGTGGGCCCATCTTTACTGTTAGGCCGCAAGATGCTGGATGTCCCGAAAAAAACTGTACCTGAGTCTCTGAGGTCTGTGGAGGGGTATCCACTGTATATGACGGTGAGCTGGGTGTCCCTTGTACCACCGATCACGGTACTATAATCCGGTAGTGCTGGAGGCCTCACAGGCCTTGGATCTGCTGTAGGCCGCAGGTGTCCAGGGCCTATTTCTGCTGATGCTTCTGTAGGATCCTGGGTCCCCTCTCAGTCCGGTCAGCTCTGGAGTCAGCGGTCTTGGCTACAGGCTGGCCGATCGCCCTCCGCACTGCCGATCACGGTACGCGAGTCCAGGGAAGCTGGCCGTCCTGTAGGCCGCAAGATGGCGGCCAGCGTCCGCGGCCTGAGGGTATCTCAATCCACCGGCTGAGCTGGTCAAATGACCCCAGGAGCAGTGCAGCCAGTACCCGGCAATCATGGGATAGATTTGGGGAAAGATTTTAGGCTGTATGTGCTCTGGATGATAATGGATTGCAGAGGACTCGGCGGAGCTCCTCTGCAGCACGTCCACCCACCTCAATGTCCCACCTTTCTACCTTTCATGGTGAGGTTACTGGCAAGAATTTCCGCTGCCGCTTTGTCTGGATAGAAGATCTGATAAACACTGATGTCAAGCTGATTCTATCTGAACCATCGTGTGGGGGTATATGTATATGTTGGTATAACATTCAGGTGGAATCATGGACTGAATTATCCAAGTAACTACTCTATTGAAGACAATGTGGGGTCAGCCTACAGCAAATGACAAAAAAAAATATATTGTGGCTGGCAATGAACAAATTCTGGTACTTGACAGATACACAACAGGTCATCATTGCTCAAATAGGAAATGGAAAGAAGCAGATGTGAAATGTAAAATGCTTGCAAGATGGACTCATGAATGTCAAGTGCAAGGAAATAGTTTGCAGTACAGTTTTTATTTCTATATCCAAACCTTTTGACCTTGAAAGTGAGTGCTGGTACATTGATGGTTCTTCTTATCATAAAGATGTAAGTAGAATGTTTGTGTAAAACAGTGGTTCTCAACTCCAGTCCTCGGGACCCACCAACAGGCCAGATTTTAAGTATTACCTTGGGGAGTTGCAGACTAGAATACTGCAATCACTGAGCAGCAAGTGATATCACCTGTGATGTATTTCAGCTATCTTGCAAACCTGGCCTGTTGGGGGGCCCTGAGGACTGGAGTTGAGAACCACTGGTGTAAAAGCATCTTTAAAAATGAAAAGCTTGAGCCTGGAGATGAGAGAATCCTGGACTTATGTGAATTGGAGCTCCCAGAGCATACCAAGTTTACCTTCAGTGAGATGGTGAGAGATGTGATGAAGTCAGACCGAAGAATGGACTGTGACATCAGCTCATCTTTGCGCAATTTTCAAGATCTTGATGTGATATAATAAGGCCTAACAGCTATATGGGCCACTGATGTTTACCAAATCCTTTTCCAGTCATGGTCTAAAAGTTATATTCTCTAATAACTGTTTCATGGGGATATTTTAGAGGCTGGTGAAGAGAGATGTAACCAGTTTCAACTTCATATTTTATTGGAGCCATTGTAAAGCATTCAGTACCTTAAATTTTCAAGATCTTGATGTGATATAATAAGGCCTAACAGCTATATGGGCCACTGATGTTTACCAAATCCTTTTCCAGTCATGGTCTAAAAGTTATATTATCTAATAACTGTTTCATGGGGATATTTTAGAGGCTGGTGAAGAGAGATATAACCAGTTTCAACTTCATATTTTATTGGAGCCATTGTAAAGCATTCAGTACCTTAAATTTTCAAGATCTTGATGTGATATAATAAGGCCTAACAGCTATATGGGCCACTGATGTTTACCAAATCCTTTTCCAGTCATGGTCTAAAAGTTATATTATCTAATAACTGTTTCATGGGGATATTTTAGAGGCTGGTGAAGAGAGATGTAACCAGTTTCAACTTCATATTTTATTGGAGCCATTGTCAAACATTCAGTACCTTAAATCGTAAATGATATTTTTTGTTGTTTGATTTATGGGTCAGTTCTAGTAGTTAGAACTGACCCAAGTGGGGGTATATGTTGTAATATGTTCACCGATTTATGTGGGACATTATATTATTATATGTATGTACACATACAGTACAATATTGACCAGGCCAGAATTCAATTGACAATTGTTGATTTGTCCAAGCCAACTGAATTTTAACATAGCAAGGGGACAGCTGAAGACCCTTTGATGTGTTAATCTTATGCAAGTCTACCTAGGTGTGTGAGGTATGGCCTGTTAACCTAATTGAACATTTCAAAGGGTGTTCAGGTGGTATCTGTTAATCTAATCTAATTACACATATCAAAGGGGACTTGTTGATGTTGATATGCGGGAGTGCAGATTGGGGCGGTTTATGACCGCAGCTGTTCACAGTTGGGGGTTGTTGTCTGTCTGAAAGACTAAAAGCATATCAAAGGCCTAAATGGAAACAGCCAATCAAATTGCTCAGCCATTCAGTGTCTAGTAATATAACATGGCGTTCAGTCTATAGTTTAGTATCGTCCTGTCTGTTTATGACGATGAAGGCGCAGACCTAGGAAAAAGGGGTCTCTGAATTATATACTGTTGGATTTTTGTCACCTGTGGACTTTGAACCTTGTTCTGTGTTGGAAGTCAAAAAAGTGCATCTCTCTGGAAGAATTGGGTTGCTGCAGAAGAGTACTTACATCATCATTATAATAACTACTAAATTAATTATTCACCCAATACATTATATCACTACAGGGATGGGGGGAAGAGGGGAGGACGACACCTACCACGCTCCAATCAATCATGGATTGGAGGGTATTTAAAGTGGATCTTGAGGTGATCCCTGGAGGACCAATCAATGTTCATACTACGAGAGGAAAGCAGAACAGTAAGTGTCATTGTGGACACACTGGTGGGGTGGATACCCCACTAATTATTATTTACACTATTGCACTAATTTTACCTCATACAGATTGTTTTTTTACCAACCCAACTTTGAAAACTGCCTATGAGCGCATATACTTTAGCTAAGTCTGGCATCTTGCACTACATCTTTAATATCAGAGTTGAAATACATTTATTTTAACAATCATGTTCACCTATCACAGCAATAACATTGGCACTTTTTTTGTTTTTTGTTTTTCTTTCTAAGCACCAGCATATAACATATTGCAGTTCCTATTATTTAATCACCTATCATGCACAATTAATTCTCTCACTTCTGATTGACCCAATAGTGGTCCCTTTTATTTACACATTCATGCACTGAATCTTTATGCACAATCACTCTGATCTTGATAGATCCCATGGGTTTATTATTTAACCCATGGGTAAATTAAAAAAGTATTTTCTTAAAAAAACATGTAATAAGCATCTAATATAAACATCAATGAAATAGATAGCCATTCTAATTAATTGGTTGATCATATCAAGTGGGATCCTTAGCCAGCTAGGAGTAACACTGAGCACTTTTATAAAAATGATTTCTGTTTACTTATTCTGACCTCCTAATTACAAATTGCAGGTGCTCCTTCCTCCACTCCCTCCTTTTTCTGGGGTCTAAGTGCGTGGCCCCTTGTAAGTCCTGTGGATTGGGGGCCCACCTGAAGAAGACCATGAATGTAAGGGTCGAAATGCATTGGGGTATTCTTATGCATCCTATGGTGTAAGGTAATTTATAAACATTGTTCCTATGATGTATAATATCACCATCAATTCTTTGTCATCAAATAAAATAATCAATTTTTTACAATTATTTTATTTTATTTTTTACTTTGTTTATTTTAATTCTATGTATATTGCACATTAACTCCACTACAAAGTTGAGGTGATGAGCAATAGATTCTAGACAAAATTCTATTGCGTATAACATCCTGTCATTCCATTTCTTCATACAGAACTGCCTAGATGACCAGATGTTGTGTCCACACTATAGGTGTTCTGACCAACATGTGGACATGTTCACCAATGGATATCCATTGAATATCATATATGCCTATCCGCAAGATACCTAGTAATTTAGTCTCTATAGGTGCAAAATTCTGACACATTTTTTGTAATGATGCATATGATTTATCCAATTGTGGTCTACCCCATGCACATATAGAGAGCTATTTCAAACATAATTCTTATTATGTGAGTATGTAATGTTCCTCACAAAAACATACCACATACCACATAGCGGAGTCTATTTTATTATAATATTAAATTTTATGCGGGTTTTCTTTTAAAATTTTTAGACATCATTCAATTAATTTTTATCATTCAACATTATGTTTGTTATTTACCATTAATTCTTATTGGCTTGTTTAAGATGGATGTTGTCTTTCTTTGTTTTTATCTTTTAAATTTTTTTACAATTTTGTACCAATTGATGTCTTGCCAAGTACTAATCACTGGTAATATTACTATTGCCTTTTTATGAGTAATTTTAGTTTTAAGCCACAAGATGGAGCCAATCTCGGCCACTAGAGGGCCTTCCGAACTGTGCATTCATGTGAGTGTTAATTGATGCACCACATCCGCCAATCACCACCCCTTATATAAGGCACTCACACTCCTGTACAAGCCAGCTTGAAAAAGAAGTGTGCCTGTCATCACCATCGGCAGAGCTCACGCTCGAAAACGCGTTGCATCATATCCGGTGATGTCAGACACCGCTGTGGTCCACATGTGTTCCACATGTGTTTCAGCCCCTCTTCTTGTTCCAGCCTAACACATCTAGCTGACGTTCAGCGCCCAGAGGAGATAAGGCTACTCACCTTACAGGACTCCATGATGTGCTTAATTTATCTTACCTAGATGTAAGTCCTTTTATGTCTTGTTTAAATAAATGTCATACAGTTTACTTCAGCAGCACTTCTATCTTTGTTTTACATATTCCTGGAGTTTTGCTTCTGCCTTCCTCAGGAGGATTGCCCTAAGTACCGAACTGTCCCACACTATTATCATTGGACCATCATCTGATGCATGTGCATATACTTATTTCCCCTATCTACGTCCACAGGCCTCACTCAGACTGCTGACCCCTGATTGAGTGTTTTTACTCCCTCATTCCCTGTCATATTAAGTATTACTGTTTAACAGTTTGCACCAGTATCACCCAATTGTATGTCTTAGTTATCAGCATGCATGCTGAAATTGGAACAACAATTTTAGGCTCATAATTCACAGATATCTTTAAACTGTAACGGCTTTTAGAGCGTTGCTTATGGCCAATTTTGGGTACCATCATTTTTCAAGATTTCTCAGGCTTATACAATTTTGAGGCTTGACATATTTAGTATGTATTTACACGACACATCCTCATCTTTTTCTTTTTACCAAAAAAATTGATTATATTGTGTTTGCTGTCAATAAATTTAATTTGAGTATTTTTTTTACTGAAAATTATAGATTTTATCAACAGTAAAGCAACTTTTGTGACATAAAAAAATTGCAACTGCCACAATTTTTTTCAAAGCAGTCTCTGCTTTCATAAAATTTATGATGTGATTTTTTTTTTAATATGCATTTTAGTTTGCACACAATGAAACTCTTGCAGCTAAAGGGTTAAAGGAATAGGTATAAAAAATCCGGAAAATGTAAAAAAATGTAATAAAGTGGAATCCAAATATGAAAAATGGTACCCTAGTAATGAGTTAAACAGACTGCCAGCTGAGTGGATATTTAATTAAAATCTCATTTATATTATATTCAGTCTCTTTAATAAGTATGATGAAATGGTAATAGAAAACTATAAACGGAATGCTTTAACTCATTATTTAGAAGATCACATTATTTTATTTTACAGGAAATCCCATCATAAAATAATGATAAATTGTAGAAATTTGTATATCGCTAATGATTTTTCAATGGTTTTGAAATAAAGGGAAGATGGTTATACTAATTATCTTAACAAACAAGGATTCATGTAAATGAAAACTTTGCTGATGACTGCCCTGCCCAACATTGCCTTCCACGTGATCATACAGCGTTAGAATGGCTTTATGTGCAAAGAAATAGCTACTGGGAACCAGCACATTCTGCAAATTAATAAAGGGAATTTAGACACTGGGCATGTGGATGGCAAGCAGTGTATTTTTTTTTCGATGCAGCAGCTGGGGCAGAGAAATTTGCCTGCTATACTCTACAGCTAGTAATGTGCTGCTGGCAGACGTGTTGCAAGGACCTGTGACATTCTTTTCTTTGCCATCATGCCTGTCAGTTGAGGCTACTGAGAGGTCATGAGATAAAGCAGGGGTAGACATAAAAGGTGAGGAGAAGAATTGTGTCCCTTTTGTGTGGCTTTCAGTTTCTCCTGCCAATGGGCTGATCAGGGCTGGACTGGGAATAAAATTCAGCCCTAGAAATAATTTCATACCAGCCCCACAGCATTGTTATACCAGCGCAACAGCATAACGTCATTATTTTCTTGTTCATTGAAGGGAAAACTATGCATTTTCAAGCACATTTGAAGAGTGCATTATATATAGAGAAGACAGATATGAAATCACATAGGGCTTTATATATATATATATATATAAGCAAATTGCGGGTAAAAGTGGTCAATCATGACCCCAGGAACTCAGAACGTGGGTGGACCACCTTCTGCAGAAAGAATACACTTTCTGGCCCCAGTCAGCCTGTCCTCTGGTCCTGGGGAAGTGGAGAGCACTGGGTGGGAGCTGGAGAGAAGGGGCAGCTGGGAGTACTGGCGGGGTTGGAGAACACATGGGTGGGGCAAAGAGCAAGGGGAAGTGGAGATAACAGGGGTGGGGAGCAGAGAGTGCTGGGGGGGAACTTGAGAGCACTGGTGGGCCAAAAAGAACAGGGGTGGAGAGCATGGGAGGCTGAGAGCACTGGGGGGACTAAGAGTGTGGGGTGTCGAAGAGCACTGGGGGGGAGCTTGAGAGCACTGGGGGGCAGAAAAACAGGAGTGGAGAGCACGGGGGCTGGAGAACACTGGGGGGTACAAAGAGCAGGGGAAGTGGAGAGCAATGGGGCAGAGCTTAAGAGCACCAGTGGGGGCCAGAAAGAACAGGGGTGGAAAGCACGGGGGAATGGAGAGCACTATGGGGGGCGGAGAGCACTGGCGGGGTTGGAGAGCACATGGGTGGGGGCAAAATGCAGGGGGAGTGGAGAGTACAGGGGTGGGGAGCAGAGAGTGCTGGGGGAAGCTTGAGAGCACTGGGGGGAGCCAAAAGAACAGGAGTGGAGAGCATGGGGGGCACAGAGCAGTGGGAGGGGCTGGAGAGCGATGGGTAGAGCTTGAGAGCACCGGGGGGCCAGAAAGAACAGGGGTGGGGAGCACGGGGGGGCAGGAGAGCACTGTGGGGGCAAAGAGCACTGGGGTGGGGGCTGGAGAGTGATGGGAAGAGCTGGAGAGCACTGGGGGAAGAAAGAACAGGGGTGGAGAGCACTGGGGGGAGTGGAGAGCACTTGGTGGGGAGTGGAGAGCACTGGGATGGTGGCTAGAGAAGGATGAGGAGAGCTGGAGAGTGGGGGGGCAGAAAGAACAGGGGTGGAGAGAACTGTGCGGGGGGGGCTGGAGAGTGTGGTGGGGGAGGAGAGCACTGGGGGGGAGCCAGGAAGCACAAGGAGATTTGGGGGGACAGTAAAAGAAGTTGGATAGGAGGATCGGCAGAGGGGCCACATATAGCAGAAATGAGCTTTCTATATTCCTCCATGCAGCCGCTGAATACTTGATTCTCCTCCTCTCCCTTCTGCAAGCATTTAGCGGCTGCATGGAGGAATATAGAAAGCTAATTTCCTCTATATGCGGCCCCTCTGCCGATTGTCCTATCCAGGCACACAGGGCGGGCATCTCCTCCTGTGGATCACGGAGCTGGCTGGGTCTGTGTTCGGCGGTGGCGCTGTAACAAGGTCCCGCCCCCTTAGACCGGCTTGTGTGACAGGCGGAACACTGATTCTATCTACTATCACACGAGCCGCTCTAAGGGGGCGGGACCTTGTTACAGCGCCACCGCTGAACACAGACCCAGCCAACTCCGTGATCCACAGGAGCAGGAGAGAGGGGAGCACTGCCGCCGCAACTCAAAGCGGCCACAGGGCAAGTGGCCTACCGGGAAATTTCCCGGTATCCTGGTAGACCAGTCCATCCCTGGGGCTGATTGGTGGGAGGTTAAATGCCTTTGAAAGAATGTGATACCCAACAGGCTGGTGTTTTTGCCACTCCTGACCTGCTTGCGGCAGAGATTGAAAATTACAACAGTGAGATCAGCTGCACATGTGCTAAAAAAGGCCTGTGCAGCTGAGCTATGGGAAGTGAGCCAAGAGATAACAGATCCGCAACCTGTTTGAATAGGGTGGCTGTTACATAGTTACATAGTTACATAGTTACATAGTAGGTGAGGTTGAAAAAAGACACAAGACTATCAAGTCTAACCTATGTGTGTGATTATATGTCAGTATTACATTGAATATCCCTGTATGTTGCGGTCATCCAGGTGCTTATCTAATAGTTTCTTGAAACTATCAATGCTCCCCGCTGAGACCACCACCTGTGGAAGGGAATTCCACATCCTTTCCGCTCTTACAGTAAAGAATCCTCTACATAGTTTAAGGTTAAAAACATCTTTTCTTCTAATTTTAATGAGTGGCCATTCTGCGAAAAAGTTTTATTCCTATTGTGGGGTCACCAGTACGGTATTTGTATATTATAATCATATCCCCTCTCAAGCGTCTCTTCCCCAGAGAGAATAAGTTCAGTGCTCGCAACCTTTCCTCATAACTAACATCCTCCAGACCCTTTATTAGCTTTGTTGCCCTTCTTTGTACTCGCTTCATTTCCAGTACATCCTTCCTGAGGACTGGTGCCCAGAACTGGACAGCATACTCTAGGTGCGGCCGGACCAGAGTCTTGTAGAGCGGGAGAATTATCATTTTATCTCTGGAGTTGATCCCCTTTTTAATGCATGCCAATATTCTGTTTGCATGCAAGAGGCAATAATAACAGTACTCCCAAAAGCAGCAAAAGATAGGCTGCTATTGGACTCTTATCGCCCAATATCTCTACTAAATGTGGATGTCAAGCTTTTTGCTAGAGTCTTGGCTAAGAGGCTATCCCAAGTAATTTGCAAGTTGGCCCACTGTGATCAGTCTGGCTTTATACCCAACCGTTCTACGGCTGACAACATAAGGCGACTATACATGAATCTACAGGTGCCGGTGGATAATCCGGGAGGTAGGGCCATTCTATCACTGGACGCTGCAAAGGCATTTGATAGTGTAGAGTGGCCCTATTTCTTGGAAATACTGGCAAGATTTGGAGTGGGGAATAAATTTATAGCGTGGGTAAAGGTGCTTTATTCTAAACCTAGTGCCAGACTGCGCATCAACAATAACCTTTCCTCTCCACTTGAGCTATATAGAGGTACCCGACAGGGATGCCCATTGTCTCCATTGCTGTTCGCCCTGGCGGTAGAGCCTCTGGCCATATTGATCCGCAATGCACCGGAGGTGGCAGGGTTCCGTAGGGGCCAGAGGGAAGAAAAGATATCTTTATATGCAGACGATGTGCTTATATATTTAGGCGACACAGCCACCTCGTTGCGAGCAGCGAAGGAGATAATAGGGGATTTTGGAAGTTTTTTAGGCTTTACCATCAACTGGTCAAAATCAACTTTAATGCCCATAGATCAGTTGAAGAAACAGCTACCAGAGGGGGCAGAACAAATAGTTATAGTCAACAGCTTTAAATATCTGGGAGTGATGGTATCTCCGGATCCGGCTGAGTACCTTCAGCTAAATCTGGGTCCACTGTTCGCTAGACAGAAAGTGAAATGTAACAGCTGGTGTAAGCTTCCACGATCAGTAATAAGACGAGCAAATTTAATAAAAATGGTATGGGCCCCGCAGCAACTGTATGTCTTCCACAATTCCCCAATGTGGATTTCAAACAAATGGCTTAAGCAAATCGATACATTGATGAGGGAATTAATATGGAAAAAAAGGCAGCTAGGATCAGTTTAGCTACATTGCAATATGGAAAGGACAGAGGAGGACTGGCAGTACCCCATTCCAAAATGTATTTTTTGGCCTCACAGCTACAGCAGATGGCAGGGTGGGGGCAGGAAGGAAATGAGGACCCTATATGTAAATTGGTGACCATATCAGACCCCGCATTAGAGGCGGCCTCCCATATGGAGATGGACCTGCCAAGCATGAATGGTTCAGAATCTATGAGTATCCTCCTCAAAAGGGTATAGGGGGAGATCTGGAAAGCGCTGAAAATAATGGGTGTGCTCCCCTTTACCCCGATATGGCACAATAAAAGATACCCTGAGGTACAGGAATTGCAGGGTTTCACCCCCTGGAAAGAGAGGGGGATCTGGTTCTTTGCATGTCTTTATGAGGGGAAGGTGTTGAAGACATATGAACAGCTATGTAGGGAATTTCAGTTAAATCCCAGGAGCTTCTATCAATATCTTCAACTTCGTCATGCGTTGCAGGCTCAAAAAACAACACACTCCTTGACAATATCAACATCACCTTTGTTGAGAGAAGTTCTTGAAGCAGACACTAGGAAAGGACTAACATCAAAAATTTATAGGGAATTGCTGTCCTCAGTTCAGGACCATGCCTCGTTAAAATGCCGAAACATATGGGTGGAAGATATAGGGGAGATAGATGGAAACCAGTGGGAAATGGCACTTGAATCTATTCCAGCAGTATCGGTATCCGCATCCCATAGATTGTCACAATTATTTATTTTGCATAGGGCATAAAGAACATCAGTGCAGTTATATAAATGGGGTGGAAGAGACTCCCCTCTGTGCCCTAAATGTAGAATACATAAGGGGGACTTTATACACCTAATTTGGAGGTGTCCAAAATTACACAGGTACTGGGAAGAAGTCTCCCAGTGTATTACTAGACTAGCACAAGTTCCTGTCCCTCTAAACCCGGTAGTGTACCTGCTTGGAGTCATAGATGCAGAAATGTTCCCAAGAGGAATGTACTACATGTTAACCAGATTGATGTATCTAGCCAGAAAACTTATTGCAAAATACTGGATGGCACCAGCGGTACCCACGGGGAAGCAGTGGATCTCCTATGTAAACTTCTTGCTTCTTAGAGAGCGATTGACGTATAGTCGTAGGAGAGAGAAGGGCAAATTTGACACTATATGGCAATCATGGCTGGGGGGTGCGGATCTAGCACCATCTCAACTGGTAGTGGAAAGACTCCAGATGTAGAACTCTGGGGGAGGTGTAGGGGAGGGAAGGGCGGGGAGGAGAAGAAAAGAATGGCCTGAAGGAGTAAAGGTTGAATATTTAGATAGGAGAGAGCATAGGTGGCGGGGGAAGAAAGAAAAAAAAAAAGAAGAGAAAAAGGCAGAAAGAGAAAAAGCGAGTTTAAATTGAGGACTGCCACTGACAGAAATTTAAAAACTATAAAGAAATAAAAAAATAAGAAAGGGGGAACAACAGAGTCGCAGTCAGAAAAACTGCGGCTGACAATTTAAAAAGGGGGGCAGGCACGGGACAAAAAACAAGAAAAAAATGCAGCGAAAAAAAATAAGGGGGTAAAAAGTACTGTATACAGCACTAAATGTTATGTAATGCTATGTTAAACACTGCACTACACTAACACTACTACACCAATACACTACAATATACTCACACACTACACTAACACTGCACTGACACACTACACTATACTCAGACTACACTGACACTCTACACTCAGAGTCACAATAACACACTAACTCTCTAGTAATGAACAGAGCCCTGATCTATCTATCTCCACTCCAACAACACACTGCAAAAGGTTCCAGTGGGAAGAAACCTTGTATAGTGTTGGGTGGTACTATGAGCACTGAGTCATGATTGGGCAAAGTCATCATGACTTTGTCCATACAAGAGCTCTGACTGTGCTCTGTGCCTTGATTGGGCAAAGCCTTGCACCTGACCAGCGGTCAAGTGCATTGCTTCATCCATTTAGGGCCCTAGAATCCTGTACAGTGCGTAGTGCATTGTGGGGTGCTCGCCTAGCGAACATCCACTGAACAGAGCAGGTAAGTATGACATGTTTGTTATTTTTAAATGAAAAAAACAGAGACTTTAGTATCACTTTAATATGTAAGTCACTTGTGATCCCTGGCTGGTTTGTTGACATTCAGCTTCCAACCAGGGAGCAACCATGCATGAAGGAGTATTGACAGTAGAGGATTGTTGAGGCGGCACTTATTGTGTGCATGTTGGGTTATCAGAGCACCATTCATTGTGATTGCTAATGGATCTCCATGTCTGTTTTTTTATGTTATTTTTATTTTTTTGTAAATAAGTAGCCAGGGGATTCCTTACTAATTCACCTAAAGGAGAATTATCTGGGGCCCCCAATTTACAGACTCCCATGGGCATAGTGTGATTTGATGGGTGGAGAGCCCTTGCAAAGCACCCATGTTAGGGACCTGGTATGGTTCGTCGAGGGCTGCACCATGCATTCCTAGCCATCCATGCTGCTTGCTCAGAAATGGGTCTGGTATAAATTTTTCAGGGGCACCCCATTTCATTTTTTAATGAGGGGTCCCCTCCTAGGATCAATACCAAACCTTAAGGGATCTTGTATGCATTTTTAGGGGGAAACTCCACAGTTATTTTTTTCCATGTGACTCCCTTATAAAATTCATACCAGATACTCATCATGGATAAGGGTCTGGTATAGATTTGGGGGGGGGACTCATTCCTTTTTAAAATAAAAAAACAGACCCTTATTCTGGACAAGGGTCTGTTATAAATGGTAAGGTATTCCCAAAGCATGTTATTTAAAGGAACTGTGTATTTTTAATGTTGCCCCATAAGCCTTCTGCTACCTGCTGAATAGTATTTTTAAAACTTTTTTTTTTGCATTGGTACATGTCTCCCATTGCAGTGCCCAGCTACCCAATATTCAGCACCCATACATTTTAATAAAGTTCAGGCACTATGTTCAGGTTTGGGTATCTCAGACAGGGTTCAACAAACAAACATTCAGTGAATGGAACTCAGGCCAGTTCAATCATCACTAGGTACCAGCCCCAACAACCCTTAGAATCAGATACTTACCCCTATGCCATATAAGGTGAAATTTGCATTTGTTGTTGTTGTTGTTCCACAGCAGATTGTCTTTTGATTCCCAGATACAATCCTCTAAATCCTGGGCCCCATTTTAACCATGGATAGGGATTCTTTCATATGTAGATAAAAGACACCATACATTTTAGTAAATTATTTGTATTTATTAAAATAACAAAAAAAAAACTTACATTTCCAGTGGCTATCCCTAACACTGGTCTAAAAGTTCATGCATTCATCTCTCTGCCTTTGCTGGTAGTTATAGTCTTTTGTCTGCATAAATCTACACACTTGTTTGTAGATTTTCTTTTTAAAACTCTTTAACAAGGGTACTTCAAGGTTGTACACCATGCAGAAAAGTTTCATACATTAGCCTAATAGGTAAAGGGTTTGTTCAAACTCTTTATTATTCTCAAACTTTTTCTCATAGTTAAAGTAAATACAATGTACAGTAACTGCTTGCTGCAACCATTAGTTTCACAAAAAAAATCTCAAACAGTGTAAACAACTCCATTGGTGACATAAATTATCTAAATTTAGGAATTCTGCGTTACAATATATCACATGAATGACATAAACAGTGGAAAAGCTTTTCCTTAAATGGGCATTCATGATAAAGACAGGATAGGTTGAGCGATTCATACAGAAGACCAAAAATAATAATATCGAAATTTATGACACTTTTTGCTTGAGGTACACCTAAATACATGTCTTTGGTGCATAAAGAATACATTGGTGGCAGCTCAGTAAACTGGTAATTTAGTTTAGATTGAAATTAAATTTACATTTACATTTAAGTTATCTTGGAGCTATTCTTGTCCCCCCAATAAACAGCATGGCATACTTTCACTTAGTTTGCAAGCCTATTGTCATATCATTGTCATTTGTTCTCTGTGTATTGTAATGACTGCCTCTTCATTTCCAGTGTATAGTAATGATTGCCTGTTTGTTCCTCTTGTATTGACACTGTTGCTCTTGTTTTGACACAATTGCCTATTTGTTGCATGTGTATTTTCAGAATACTGTTTCTTTCCAACAAATTTCCACGATCGCCTATTTATTACCCAGCTATTGTCACAATTTTCCATTTTTTACCTATGTTTTGTTTTGATTGCCCATTTGTTGCCTGTGTATAGTCAAAATTGCCTGCTTCATTCTGTTGCATTGCCACGATTTCCCCTCTGCAGCTAACAAATGGACAGTCATTTTAGGCTCGGTTCACACTGGATGCCAATTTGGCTCACAGCAGGGGTCCGGTGCGTACTGGTTCACCGTTTCAGGTCCTATTTCAGCCTAAATTTTGTACCTGAAATGGACCAAAAGACACACAAAGCTCCTGTGAAAACTCACACTGGAGCCGCATCAGAGATATGTGAACTGGCTTCATAGAGAGCCGGTCACATTCTCCTGCTATTGCAAATTGGATTTGGTGATCCTGCATCCAATTCGCAATAGTGTGAACCCGGCCTTAGTGCATAGGAAGCATATTGTATCCTGAATTCATCCTGGGAATTATTGATATGACTTTCCTCTCAGTAGCACCTCAAGGCCTCCCACTTTCTCTGTCCACAAGGTTGGCTATCAGCACATACTGTGCTTTTCTAGTTCATCCAATCCTTCTTTGAACCACTGGAGAGCTCTTCAACTATTTATTTTTTTGCATTCGCTGCCTAATCCCATGCTTTTTCTTAGGAAGCTACATCCTTTGGAGGAGATATGTCTGGGAGAGGCCCCGATTCGGGGATCACTGTCCACCCCCTACAAATACCTCTTAGAACTACATGCACAGACCGACCCTCCTTACCTTGTTAAATGGGAGAGGGACTTACGAGTCACTATCCCCCGATCCTCAAAAAGAGTGCATACTCCTTTTTGCACACGAGTCTCTACTATGTAGCAGATACCAGGAAACCACTTACAAACAGTGACCCGTTGGTATAGGACCCCATCAGTTCTCGCCAAGTTATTTCCCCAACAAAGTGATTGCTGCTGGAGTTGTAGTTCATGTGCAGGCAATCTCTTACACATTTTTTGTTAATGCCCTGTTTTTCGTACATTCTGGCAACCAGTGCTTCAACTAATTCACAAATTCGCAGACATTTCCCAGCATGATGATCCCACAGCAGTTTTGCTTAATCGTACTCCTCTAATCAGGAAGCAGTACCATAAGTCTCCACTCAATCACTTGTTAAACGTAGCTCACGCTTGTATCCCTAGTATGTAGAAACAATATGCTGCCCCGACGGTTGCCCAATGAAGAGTGAACAATATCAAACAAATAGCAGACCTGACTTCGACCCTTCAGGACAAGACTGACGGACATAAGACCAGATGGTTCTACTGGGACCTCTTTCAGTTCTCTGATGAGTACCCTCAATAAGTATGAAATGCCACAATGGGCTACTCGTGGTGTAATAGTACTGACTAATACTGACTGGCTCCACCAGTGGTGACATCCCCCTTCCCCCCTTTTTTTTCTCTCCTCCCTGCTTCTCCCCCCCCCCCCCAATTTTTTTTTCTTTTCTTGTTCATTTCTTTACTTTGTTAAAAAAAATCTTTTGGTGCACACCAGTCCTGGCTGATGTGGAAACACATGGTTTCTGCATAAATCAAAGAAATGTGAAGTGCTACCTATCCTGCTAGCTCGTTTAATTAAATATTATGCAAACACCTGTTAAATATTAATGAAACAAACACATATAAACATGGCAAGAGTGGTGATGACCCCTCAAAGGTCAACTAAAGCAAAAAGACAATTATAGCTTATAGTGACATATCACATTTGTGAACCATTTGATATACAGTATACTCAAAATTAACATGCAGTTGAAATAACCATAAGCAATCTTAAATGGATACTGTAAATAGTCCTTTTAGAAAAGTGATCATAAAATCCAATTCATTCACTTAGTGCACATGCTCATACAGTCTCTATAAATACCGTATATACTCGAGTATAAGTCGTTCCGAGTATAAGTCGAGGCCCTAATTTACCACAAAAAAATGGGAAAAACTTATTGACCCGAGTATAAGACGAGGGTGAGAAATGCACAGCTACTGTAAGTGGAAAAGAGGGTCAACAATGCCCATTTGCAGCCTCACTGTGCCCATTTGCATGCCTCACTGTGCCCATTTGCAGCCATAGGTCCCCCGAACTTCAAACTCGGTAGTTAAGTGTTCCTAGATGCCCCCTAGCTGCAGCCAAAATTTGGGGTCTCTGAACCCAAAGTGTCCCGAAATGACATTGCTGCAGATGGACACAGTTGACCAAATTTGGGGCCCCGTATCTTGGGGATCAAAAATCGGTTCAGAAAATGTCAAGCACTTTTCTGCAGCAGAGAATGACATTTTCCGAACCTATTTTGGGGCCCCGTATCTTGGGGCCACTTAGTGCTAGAAACCCCAGCTTTGGATATGCTGTGGTACCACTGGGTTTGCATACCAAATTTGGGGTTCCTAGCACCAAGTGGCCCTGAGATACGGGGCCCCAAAGTTGGTTCAGAAAATGACATTTTTTGCTGCAGAAAAGTGCTTGACTCAAGTATAAGTCGAGGGGGGCACTTTCAGCACAAAAAAATGTGCTGAAAAACTCGACTTATACTCGAGTATATACGGTAATCGGAAATCCATTAATAAAATTCAGTGCAAATCTCGTGTTTCTCTCTCAAACCCCCCCTCAAAAACAAAACAAAAAAAACAAAACCCTAAAGTGCCTCCACTGGTCACAATATGCACTCACCTCCAGGGGAGACCCTACCAGGGGTCTACAATGGCATTCCCCTTAAGGGTATTTATCCAATGGCCAGCTGCTTTCCTGGTGCTTCTTGGACTCTTGTTCCTTTAGACTGTGTGCATCATACACATATGTCATAAGAACAGGAAAAACTAACATAGTGTTGAACTGTATAAAAATGGGTCTTTATTAAATACAAATAATCACACTCACATTTATAGGTGCACTGGCTCTGGTGCACACAGATTGCTTGCTTTGTACAGTTGGGATCATAAAACCCCTTGTCCCTCAAACATCCCATGTCACTCAAACATTTGCAGATTCTCAGTCCTGTGCTCCCCAGTGGCAATCTGCTTCCTGGTAGTATGTGATGACGTCACATGCTCCGCCCGACATGTTTCGTCACTGATCATGTGACTTTTTCAAGTTTTTGCATACTTTACTTTAGTCACTGTAAGGCACTTTTTCCACACTGAATTTTGCTCAGCACTTTGCTCAGCGATCACTCTTGGAACCCTAGAAGCGTTTCCCAATTCAATGCGCCAGATTCATAGTGTTATTTTGCTTGATGTATGATATACCAGAATATTGGATCTTTTTGATTGATGCAGATTTGTTTTTATATGCATACTGATACCTTTTCTATGTAATTGTCAGATACTATTGTTTGCTGACTTGCACTGACCTGGAATGTGCATTTTACAACTGTGTTCAGGCTATGTATGATATCATTGTTATCTGGTCCAAGCCATTAAATTAAAAAAAAACCCAATAAATAAATAAATAAGCATATTGTAACAATTGTTAATTTCTTCTCCAAATATTGTCTTGATTGTCTTTTTTTATCTACATAATATATAAAAATTGCCCATTGGGTGCTTCCTACATGAGCAATTATTAAAACAAAACTCAGGGATTGTTTTAAAGCTCGGTTCACATCTATGTAGTTTGCTACTGGTGCATTCAACATCAAATTTTGCTGCCCATTTTGCATTTTTGCACATGTAATTTTACTGCGTTTTGCTGCGGTTTGCATTCTTTGCATTTCATTCTTCAGAGCGCAAATTGCTGCAAAATCACAGCAAAAACTACATGCTTTTCTGAAGCTTCTCCATTGAAGTCTATGGAACCAGAATGTATAAGTCCCCCACCCCATATAAAAATAGTACCAATGTGATCAACTAAATTTGACAAAAATAGAGAATGCTAATCAGTAGCTTTAAGGTAAAATTAATTTTGCTCAGCTCATCTCTAAATATTGGTAGTATAAATAGTCAATGAAAGCAGGCAAACAATCATATTTTTCTGGGGTATATTTGGCAGTGCTAAGGGCTACAATAACTATTTAACGACCGCCCTATATATATATATATTTTACTGCTGTATATAGTACACCCCTCACATTTTTGTAAATGTTTTATTATATCTTTTCATGTGACATCACTGAAGAAATTACACTTTGCTATGAAGTAAAGTAGTGAGTGTACAGCTTGTATAACAGTGTAAATTTGCTGTCCCCTCAAAATAACTCAACACACAGCCATTAATGTCTAAATCGCTGGCAATAAAAGTGAGTACACCCCTAAGTGAAAATGTCCAAATTGGGCCCAATTAGCCATTTTCCCACCACCGGTGTCATGTGACTTGTTAGTGTTACAGGTTACAAGGTCTCAGGTGTGAATGGGGAGCAGGTGTGTTAAATTTGGTGTTATCGCTCTCACTCTCTCCGACTGATCACTGGAAGTTAAACATGGCACCTCATGGCAAAGAACTCTCTGAGGATCTGAAAAAATAATTGTTGCTGTACATAAAGATGGCCTAGGCTATAAGAATATTGCCGAGACCCTGAAACTGAGCTGCAACATGGTGGCCAAGACCATACAGCAGTTTAACAGGACAGGTTCCACTCAGAACAGGCCTCGTATGGTCAACCAAAGAAGTTGCGTGCACATGCTCAGTGTCATATCCAGAGGTTGTCTTTGGGAAATATATGTATGAGTACTGCCAGCATTGCTGCAGGGGTTGAAGGGGTGGGGGGTCAGCCTGTCAGTACTCAGACCATACACCGCACACTGCTTCAAATTGGTCTGCATGGCTGTCATCCCAGAATGAAGCCTTTTCTCAAGATGATGCACAAGAAAGCCTGCAGTTTGCTGAAGACAAGCAGACTGAGGACATGGATTACTGGACCCATGTACTGTGGCCTGATGAGACCAAGATGAGCTTATTTGGTTCAGATGGTGTCACGTGTGTGTGGCGGCAACTAGGTGAGAAGTACAAAGACAAGTGTGTCTTGCTTACAGTCAAGCATGGTGGTGAGAGTGTCATGGTCTGGGAATGCCAACATGTACTGTGACATATTGAAGCAGAGCATGATCCCCTCCCTTCGGAGACTGGGCTTCAGGGCAGTATTCCAACATGATAACGACCCCAAACACACCTCCAAGATGACCACTGCCTTGCTAAAGAAGCTGAGGGTAAGGTGATGGACTGGCCAAGCATGTCTCCAAACCTAAACCCTATTGAGCATCTCTGGGGCATCCTCAAATGGAAGGTGGAAGAGCGCAAGGTCTCTAACATCCACCAGCTCCATAAAGTCATCATGGAAGAGTGAAAGAGGACTCTGTTGGCAACCTGTGAAGCTCTATGCCCAAGAGGGTTAAGGCAGTGCTGAAAAAAATGGTGGTGACACAAAATATTGACACTTTGGGCCCAATTTGTACATTTTTACTTAGGAGTGTACTTATTTTTGTTGCCAGTGGTTTAGACATTAATGGCTGTGTGTTGAGTAATTTGGTGGGACAGCAAATTTACACTGTTATACAAGCTGTACACTCACTACTTTACATTGTAGCAAAGTGTCATTTCTTCAGTGTTGTCACATGAAAAGATAAAATAAAATATTTACAAAAATGTGAGGGGTGTACCTATTTTGTGAGATCCTGTATATATATATATATATATATATATATATATATATATATATATATTGTGTTATTGGGGGTTATTTAGCTTCAGTGTAGAGCCTACCAGTGACCTGAGTCTACACCAGATATGCAGTTTAAAGGCTTATTTGGCCCATGTTTATTGAAGTAAAAGAAAAACAGTCCACCTGACTCCCATGCACAGACTTCCTCTCTGTCGGGTGGGGCCCTGAGCCATAGCCAGGTCACAACTAAATAGCCCAGCACACAGCTGTGCAATCTGCATGCCTTTCTCTCCAAAATCTGGTGTAAGACAGCAATATTCCAGGTAGCACAGGGTCCCAATGCCACAATATATATATATATATATATATATATATATATATATATATATATATATATATATATATATATATATATATATGTATATATATATATATATATATATATATGTATGTATATATATATATATATATATATATATATGTATGTGTATATATGTATATATATATATATATATATATATATATATATATATATATATATATATATATATATATATATATATACGTGATTTTGCACTTCCGGGTAGGGAGTGCACATGTGTGCCGCCGGCGCCTTGTTTCTGCTGTGATTTGTCACAGCAGAACGCGATCAGTGGGTGTCGGCCAAATGGATGTCCACCGGCACCCGCCCGTCGGCAAGGTGAGAGGTTGAATGGAGCTCTGCCTATGTAAATAAGGAAGATTTCCGTCCTGCCAGAGGGGATGTGATAGATCTATAACATCTTTAATTTAAAACACTACACACAGTACACAAAACCACTGGCTAGGCACACATTTAACCCTTTAATCACTCTAGATGTTTAACTCCTTCCCATCTAGTGTCATTATGACAGTGACAGTGCATATTTATAGCACTGATCACTGTATTCGTTTTACCGGTTCCCACAAAGTGTCAAAAGTGTCAGTTAGAGTCTGATTGTTCGCTGCAATATTACAGTTTTGCTAAAAGGTCACCGATTGCCACCATTACCAGTATAAAAAAATGAATCTGATATATATCCCATACTTTGCAGATGCTAAAACTTTTGCGCAAACCAATCAACATATGCTTATTGGGATTTTATTTTTACCAAAAAATATGTAGCAGAATACATATTGGCCTGAATTTATGAAGAAATTAAATTTTTTAATTGGATATGTTTTATAACAGAACTTAAAAAAAATATATATATTTTTTTAAATTGTTGGGTCTGGTATGGATTTTATAGGGAACCTCACGCCAAAATTAATAAAAAATGGCATGGGGCCCACCAAAATTCATACAGGACACTTATATGAGCATGCAGTCTGGCAGGTCAGGAAAGGGGGGTGAGCGAGCGCCACCCCAAACCATACCAGGCCACATGCCCTCAACATGGGGGGGTGCTTTGGGGCAGGGCAGGGGAGGCATTCGGCGGACAGCCATCAATTAGTGCAGAGCGTTATTTTTTTGGGGTGTGGTGAGGGTTGTGATTGATAATGGATTTACATTATTTCTTAATAAAGGAACTATCAAAAACCATCTGTGTTTTTATTACTTTTTGACATTTTTTAGTGAATACAGTGGGGCAAAAAAGTATTTAGTCAGCCACCAATTGTGCAAGTTCTCCCACTTAAAAAAATGAGAGAGGCCTGTAATTGTCATCATAGGAATACCTCAACTATGAGAGACAAAATGTGGAAACAAATCCAGACAATCACAAAAATCAGACATGTGATTGTCTGGATTTGTTTCCACATTTTGTCTCTCATAGTACCTCATACTCATTCACATGGGGGGGCAGGATCTGGGAGCTTCCAAATTTCGATAAGCCCCTGCCCACAACCCAGGATTGTGGGGAAGAGACCCTTGTCTCCATCAACATGGTGACAAGGCGCTTTGGTACAGGGGTGCTCACTTACCCCTCCTTTTCTGATCTGTCAGGCTGAATGCTCGGATAAGGGTCTGGTATGGATTTTAGAGGGGGCTCCACGTTTTTTGTTTTAAATTTTGGCATGGGGTTCTCCTTTAAATCCATACTAGACCTGAAGGGTCTTCAGGTCTGGTATGGACGAGGGGGGGGCCCATGCCATTTTTTCTTAATTTTTTTTAAATAGCCGAGTGCCGGCAATTACAACCTTGAGTCAATTTAAACGTGATTTGACTAATTTTCTTTTTTCTTTAGAAATGTCATTTTTGCTGTAGCATGTTTTATACAGCCTACAGATGTGCCACTTAGGGAGCCCAACAGGCACTATATATAAAGGAATTTTTCATTGTTATTGTTACACTTTAACTACTTAAGCCCAGGACCATTTGGCTGGCCAAAGACCAGAGCACTTTTTGCGATTCGGCACTGTGTCGCTTTAACTGAAAATTGCGCGGTCGTGCGACGTGGCTCCCAAACAAAATTGACATCCTTTTTTTCCCACAAATAGAGCTTTCTTTTGGTGGTATTTAATCACATCTGCGATTTTTATTTTTTGCGCTATAAACAAAATAAGAGCGACAATTTTGAAAAAAACACATTATTTTTTACATTTTGCTATAATAAATATCCCCCAAAAATATATAAAAAAACATTTTTTTTCCTCAGTTTAGGCCTGATACGTATTCTTCTACATATTTTTGGTAAAAAAAAATCGCAATAAGCGTTTATTGCTTGGTTTGCGCAAAAGTTATAGCGTTTATTAAATAGGGGATAGTTTTATGGCATTTTTATTAATAATTTTTTTTTTTACTAGTAATGGCGGTGATCAGCGATTTTTATTGTGACTGTGACGTTATGGTGGACATGTCAGACATTTTTGACACGTTTTTGGGACCATTGTCATTTATACAGCGATCAGTGCGATTAAAATTGCACTGATTACTGTGTAAATGACACTGCAGTGAAGGGGTTAACCACTAGGGGGCAGGAGGGGTTAATCAGTACTAGGGGAGTGTTTTCTAACTGTAGGGGGGAGGGGCTGTGTGTGTCACTACGCTGATCACTGCTCCCGATGTAAGCAGTGATCAGTGACACTTGTCACTAGGCAGAACGGGGAGATGCTGTTTACATCAGCATCTCCCCGTTCGTCCTCTCCGTGAGGTGATCGCGGGTATCCCCGCGGCGATCGAGTCCGCAGGACCCGTGACCCGACTCACGGAGCTCCCGGCCGGCGCGCGCACGCATTTTTACATTGATACATGTCCCCCAGGGCATTACTCGGACCCTCATGCACTTTTTATGGCCAATTACTTACATATAAGCCTTCAAAATCGGAACTTTTGATTTTTCAAGTTCGGCTCCCATAGACTTCAATGGGGTTCACCCATGATCATGAACTGCAAAGATGGTAAAAAAGTATATGTGTATATCAGAAAGACCCTGCGGATATAGGTGAACTTCCTGTAGTGTTGGGTATGCATGTTGCAAAATATAATCAGCGACTGATGGCGTGGCCCAGCCCATTGGTGAGTATGGGGTCCCACAGTCTGGCCCCGATGGTTACTCACCTCCCTGCCTATTTGATGCAACATACACTCATTCATTTGATTGACTACTTGTATTATAGATATAGCAAAGCATTTACCCCTGAAGAGCCAGTGCGGTCTCACGAAATGTCATCGGGTACTACTGACGCTTGCATATGTATATTCGTATACACTGTTTTTTTTTTTCATTGAAAAGGTGTTTATTGAGATTTTCAATAATATACAGAGAAATAATGAAAACGTAGGATAGAAAACAAAAAATAAGGAACAAGAAACAAGAAGAAGCACATAACCAGAGCAAATGTACTTACAGTATACTTCCAGACTTATGTGAAACTCTACAATTTATACATACAGACATTTATGTAGTGTTGTATATGTTAGGCCATATTTCCCACAGTTTGTCAAATTTATCGCATTTAAGCGAGTTAATTGCTAAAAGTCATTCAAAGGTGTAGTTTTGTTGAACTTTCCTAATTACATCAGTAATGTTAACTGTTGGGATGTTTTTTCAGTTGTGAAGTATCAAGAACCTAGCAACTAACAGGATGTGAGACACCACATGTCTCATGGAGTATGGGAAGTTTTCTAGTCTGAATAATAGTATAGCCAGCGTCAGGTTTGGGGGTGTAATTATTCCCGTGAGGGATGAGATGAGTTTGAATGTTTGGTTCCAGAAGCTAGTTACGCTGGGGCATTCCCAAAATGTGTGGAGAAGATGATCTTTATTAGGTCATCTAATAATTCGTACATTCGTAAATTCGTACATTCGTAAATTCGTACATTCGCACATTCGTAAATTCGTACATTAGTAAATTAGTGAATTCGTAAATTTGTAAATTCATAAATTCGGAAATCTGAAATAATAATTAACTAATAATAACTTAACTATTACTAGTAACTATTAAATTATAGGTATTGTAATTTCCTTTCAAATTTGGGTGTTAGTGAATGTAACACATACAAATTTATCCAAAGTTACGAATGATCCAAAATAACGAATGCCGTATCCAAACGAATGGAACATAATTAATTAATAATAATAACTAACAATAATAATAATAAAAACGTTTTATTATTATTATTAATTTGTTCCGTTCCATTTGTTTAGATGCAGCATTCGTTATTTCGGATAATTCGTGACTTTGGATAAATTCGTATTTGTTACGTTCACTTACAGCCAAATTTGAAAGGAAATTACAATACCTATAATTTAATAGTTAGTTACTATTTCAGATTTTCGAATTTTCAGGTTTTTGGATTTTCAAATTTTGAATTTACAAATTTCCGAATTTTCTAATTTACAAATGTATGAATTTGCGAATTTACGAATGTACAAATTCACGAATGTACGAATGAATGAATGTACAAATTTACGAATGTACGAATGAAGGAACTTTACGAATGTACGAATGTACGAATTTACGAATTGTGATCATAACGAATGACCTGAAAAACAAAAAAAATAAAAATAAACTAATAAAACGAAAATGAACACATTTTTTGGCTGTGCACATGTCTAACCTTTAACCTCTAACCCAGCAGTTAATTACCTCGAGCGATGTTTCTCAATGGCTAGTACAGTGTGATACAGTTTGTATATTTTGAAACGCGAACTTCCATTGTTCGTCTCTAGTTGTTATTCCTATTTCTATATCCCATTTCATATGTGTTCTTGTTTTTTTTAAATCTTTTTTGTTCTGTAGTAGGTTATAATATATGGATATGCCTTTGTTGTGCAATGAGCCTCAGGTAAGGTGTTGCCATACTGAGGTTGGAAGGTGGGTATTGTTCCACGGGTGTGTGTGCATAAAGTGAGCTACTCGCATACAGGTAAAAAGCATGTTTCCTGACAGACTCCATGGCAGCCTACGTATGGGTTAATCCCGCCTCTCATATCTCTTAGGACCCCACTCCCATAAATCTTTGCAACTAGACAGAGACCGTGTTCCTTTTTTGTCCTCCTCCTAGGACCAAGGTAGTCTTACCTTAAAAAGTTGTCGGTCCAGTCCTGGTGGTTTGCACGCGAAGATGACGGTTCTGGCGGTGTCCTTTCTGGAGTCCATTTACCTTAGCTATTAGCAGGGTGGACATGGGCAAGTATTGCGGTGCCTTGAAGAGCTTAATAGCTGGCCATTGGCAGGCAAGCGGCAACATGGCCATTCATCCCAGCTATTAGCGGGAGGCCCTTTCATGAAAATGCCCTGGTCGTGCAGTATGAGAAATGGCTCCCAGTCCCAGGCCGGATCGAATCGGTGCCGTGGTGGTGATGTATACTGTTTTTTCTTTTACATGGCAGCCTGTTTTTGTTTGTTGTCTGTCCCCTGTAGCTCCATCCTCTTCCTGGTCATGGCGGCTGGGACGCATCTGCGTTCCAGTTCGCCGCTTCTTAGACCTTCTGCGCATGCGCGAGCCGCGATTGAAATTGAGGCTTGGTTGCGCGTGCGCGGTCCGGGCAAGATGGCGGCGGTCGCGCATGCGCGCGGTGTCTATGGGGTGGCATCGTACACAGCGTGGGTGCGCTGTGAGCGCGATGACATCATCCTGGGCGGCAGATTTAAATAGCTGTCAGATTCAGCTATTTCTTGGGATGCTTTCATGTTTCAGCAGCTGATTCCCCGAGCACATATCTTGACTGGTCAAGGTAGGAGTTATGCTGCACTGCCTGCCTATGGTTTTTTACTAATTGCTAAAAGATCAGTTGCTTATATACTGTCTTGATTGCTTTCAGTGTCTTTCTGGTCATTTGTTGGCTATGGATGTGTCACCGCCCCCCAGTGGCCAACCCTTACTCTGCAGGTAGGATGGAATTAATTTTCCCTCTGCCTGTTTTTGTTTTGGGTTTTATTATCAGGTGCACGTTAACTCTGTTTTTTTCCCTCAGCCCTTCTAGGTCTGAACACCGTTCTTCGGCACGTGAAGCTAGTGACAAGTCTACAGTAGGTGACCGAGATATTGTGTCAATCTCGCCGCACTTCTCGGCGAGATTTGACACCTACGAGCCCCGTCGCAGGAGCCAGCGCCGAGATGGCTCACTCATCGGGAAAGGAAAACTTTGTTTTCCTTCCGCGATGAGTGACAGGCAGCGCTGACAGCTGTCTAGTATGAATCCTGAGGCGGGAACACCGCGCCAAATTTTCAATGAAAAAACCGGCGTGGGTCCCCCCCTCGGAGGCATACCAGGCCCTTAGGTCTGGCATGGATTGTAAGGGGAACCCCCTATGCCGAAAAATCGGCGTGGGGGTCCCCCCCAAATCCATACCAGACCCTTATCCGAGCACGCAGCCCGGCCGGCCAGGAAAGGGGGTGGGGACGAGCGAGCGCCCCCCCCCCCCTCCTGAGCCGTACCAGGCCGCATGCCCTCAACATGGGGGGGTGGGTGCCATGGGGGAGGGGGGCGCCCTGCGGCCCCCCACCCCAAAGCACCTTGCCCCCATGTTGATGAGGACAAGGGCCTCTTCCCGACAACCCTGGCCGTTGGTTGTCGGGGTCTGCGGGCGGGGGGCTTATCGGAATCCGGGAGCCCCCCTTTAATAAGGGGGCCCCCAGATCCCGGCCCCCCACCCTGTGTGAATGAGTTTGGGGTACATAGTACCCCTACCCATTCACCTAGGGAAAAGTGTCAATATAAAAAAAAACACACTACACAGGTTTTAAGAGTAATTTATTAGTCAGCTCCGGGGTCTTCTTCCGACTTCGGGGGGTCTCCTTCCACATTCTCCCGGTGTTCGGCCTCCTCTCCCGGTGTTCGGCCTCTTCTCCCGGGCCCCGCCGCTATCTTCTTCCAGCTCTATTGCCAGCGAGGGGCCCGGTCTGCTGCCGCTGTCTTGTCGCCGCTGTCTTGTCGCCGCTGTCTCGCCGCTGCTGTCTTATTAAAGGGGGGCTCCCGGATTCCGATAAGCCCCCCGCCCGCAGACCCCGATAACCAACGGCCAGGGTTGTCGGGAAGAGGCCCTTGTACTCATCAACATGGGGGCAAGGTGCTTTGGGGTGGGGGGGCCGCAGGGCGCCCCCCTCCCCCATGGCACCCACCCCCCCATGTTGAGGGCATGCGGCCTGGTACGGCTCAGGAGGGGGGGCGCTCGCTCGTCCCCACCCCCTTTCCTGGCCGGCCGGGCTGCGTGCTCGGATAAGGGTCTGGTATGGATTTGGGGGGGACCCCCACGCCGATTTTTCGGCATAGGGGGTTCCCCTTACAATCCATGCCAGACCTAAGGGCCTGGTATGCCTCCGAGGGGGGGACCCACGCCGGTTTTTTCATTGAAAATTTGGCGCGGTGTTCCCGCCTCAGGATTCATACTAGACAGCTGTCAGCGCTGCCTGTCACTCATCGCGGAAGGAAAACAAAGTTTTCCTTTCCCGATGAGTGAGCCAGCGCGACATTCACAGTACCCTGTCGCCGAGAAACACAATCTCGCGGTCAGGTACTGTAGATCACAAAACCGTCACTCTACGTCAAGCTCTAGATGTCCTAGATCATCCTCCAGATGGTCCACGTCTAGTCGTCATTCTCACCGCCACTGCAGCCGCTCTGATAAGAAAGCATGCTGGGGATGTAGAGCTCAGGTCCCAGAGGGTAAATCTCTCTGTGAGCTATGCTATGCTCGAGCTGTTAAAGAACGGGGAGCTGGAGACCAACAGGTGGAGGCTCTGGTTAGAAGAGTGGTTCAAGAGTCGTTGAACAGGACAGATCCCATTCGTACAACCAGCCCTCCTGCTGCTCCCCCACCAGTTCCTGACAGGGTTGACCCTGAGGTTCCAGGTCCCTCTCGATGAAGTCTCTCCTTGAGTGGTTCCTCGGACAGCGAAGCGGATGTGGAAGACTCCAGTACAGACTTTGATTTTTCCTTCATTCCACAGATGGTTAAAGCGGTTAAAGACGCATTGAGATGGGAGGAGCCAGTAGAAGCCCCCTCTAAACAGAGAAAGTACTTCAAACAGCTCAGGAAAGAACGCCCAAATTTCCCCTTCCTGGGTGAACTTGGGGAAATTATTTCAAATGAATGGAGTAAAGTTGAGAGGAAGAACTCGCTGATTTCCAAGATAGCGAAAATGTACCCATTCAAAAGTGAGGAGGTAAAGCATCTGGAGGCTGCACCCCTCATTGATGCGGCTTTAATGAGGTTAGTGAAACATGTCACGCTTCCTCTGGAAGACACCAACACTGACCTCAAACGCATTTATATTACGGCAGGCATGGCTTGTAAACCAGCCCTGGCTCTTGCAGCTTTGTCTAAAGCTACGGAAGCATGGACGGATGATATGGATGCAGTATTGGGAAAGATCTCTGAGGAGTTGCTCGAGAACTCACCAGTATATGAGCTGAAGCTGGCATCAGCCTTTCTGGGGGAAGCATCCCTGGATATTATTCGCCTTGTGGCACGTGTCATGCTTTCCTCGGTAACGGCGATTTGCGCCTTGTGGTTGCGCCCGTGGGTTGCGGATCCTGCCTCTAAACAGGCATGGTGTAAAATTCCCTTTGAGGGTTCCTCCCTCTTTGGGAATAAACTGGATTCTGCCATTACCCATGCTACAGGGGGTAAATCAGGGTTCTTACCCCAAGATCGCCGCCTTTTTGGTCAGAGGAGAACTTATCCCAAACAAGATCAGGAGCGTGTGAGGGATGCACGCCGCTACAGACCTGGTCGTGATTTCAGAAAAAACTGGAGCAGAAATCAACCTTCAGGGCAGAAGTCCTCGAAGTCAGCTTCTTCTGGGGGACGTGAGGCTGCGAAGTCCTTTTGATATAGAGCCTGTCCAGACGGAGTGAGTCAGAGCTCGTTTACTCCGTTTCCAGCACATTTGGGCAGCCTCGATTCGGGATTTGTGGACCGTCAAAACGGTCTCTTCGGGTCATACCTGGGTGTTCAGCAGCCCACCCACACACCGGTTTGTTCCTACAACTCTTCCTCACATAGAAGAGAAGAAACAGGTTCTTCTGTCATATACGGACTCACTAGTAGCCCAAGGGGCCACCATTCAAGTACCAACAGAAGAGAGATTCCTAGGGGTGTACTCCCCCCTTTTCATGGTTCTCAAAAGGAATGGGTCCTGGAGACCGGTAATCGACTTGACTTATCTGAACTCCTTCATCAAGAAGGAAAAATTCAAGATGGAGACTCTGCTAACAATACGCCAGACGATACAACCGGGAAATTGGCTTGTCTCCATAGACCTGAAAGATGCCTACTTTCACGTGCCGATTGCACAGAAATTTCAGATGTACCTCCGATTCGAGTAGATCAGAGGCATCTCCAATTCACATGTCTCCCATTCGTGCTTACAACATCGCCTCGAGTGTTTTCGAAGCTCTTATTGGCTGTGGTAGCATTAATCAGGGTCAAAGGTATCCGATTACACCATTATTTGGACGACCTACTTCTGCTTTCACAAGACAGGGGTCAGCTGCTGGCACATCGAGATCAGGTTATCTCTACCATAACAGAGTTCGGTTGGCTGTTGAACAAGGAGAAGAGTCATCTAGATCCAACGCAGTCTCTAATATTCCTTGGAGCCCAATTCAACACCGTGGAGAGTACCATCTCTCTGCCTCTGGAGAAAATTCCGGTGATTCAGGAAAGAATTCGTCTGGCATTATCATCACCTCTTCTCAGAGCCCCGCAATGTCTAAAGATAATCGGCACCATGGTAGCCACAGTCCCCATGGTGAAGTGGGCGCAATGGAGGATGCGACCCTTTCAGAAGGGGTTTTTCCAACAGTGGGATCCAGGGTCTCGAGACCAGCTGGTACGAGTAACCACCTCCATGCGGGAGAGCCTCCTCTGGTGGCTGCAATGGAGGAATCTTCTCAATTGCCATTTCATAGCGCCTGTCTCCTGCATCACAGTGACGACGGATGCAAGCAACAGAGGTTGGGGCTCTCTCTGTCTGACGGAGGTAGCCCAAGGCAGATGGGACTTCCCATCCCAGGGGATAGTCTCGTATATCCTGGAGCTTCGAGCTGCCTTCCGTGCACTTCAAGCCTTTTCCCACCTGACATCAGGGGCCTCAGTCCTCCTGAGACTGGACAATAGGACTGCAGTGTCTTACATCAAGAGGCAGGGGGCACCCGCAGTCTCTCTTTACTGAAAGAAGTAAGTCCGATCATGTCCTGGGCCCAGGCGAATTTGACAAATTTATCGGCTGTTTATCTCCCCAGAACTCAGAATGTTCAGGCGGACTTCCTTTCAAGGGTCACCCTGGACAACAACGAATGGTCTCTCCACACCGAAGTGTTCAACTGGGTCTTGTCTCTGGGAGCGATGCTAGAAGTGGATCTGTTTGCATTCCCTTGCAACTTCAAACTGCAGAAATATTACATGAGGTGTCGCTGTCCCCAAGCCTTCGGAGTGGATGCCCTGACGGATCAGTGGAGATTCCTCAAGGCCTACGCCTTTCCCCCGGTACCAGTCATACTTCGGTTTCTATTAAGACTTAGGTGGGAAGAAGTCGAGGTAGTGGCGATTGTTCCTTTCTGGCCCAACAGGCCATGGTTTCCTCTCCTGGTTCAGCTCAGTTACCGGGATCCAGTCCCTCTCCCGGCCAGACCAGATCTCCTGTCGCAAGGAACATCTCTTCACCCATGCCCATCTCATCTCCATCTGATGGCTTGGTGGTTGAGAGGGGAAGGCTGGAAGCACTAGGATGTCCAAGTTCAGCGATTGCTACATTGTTGAATGCCAGAAGAGCGGGCACCAACAGAGTCTATCAAAGAATTTGGTCAAAATTTGCGGACTATGTGGCCTCCACTAATGACTCTTGTATTGACCCAAAGATACAGGATATTCTGGGTTTTCTGCAGACAGGCCTGGATCTGTCTTTGTCGGTTAGCTCCTTACGAGTAAAAGTTTCTGCAATCTCCGCCTTCACAGGTGTATCATGGGCCAGGCACCCCCTTATGAGACAGTTCTTCAGGGGACCAATAAGACTTAGACCTCAAGAGGGACAAGAGGGAGATCCCATTTCTAAATGGGATCTCCCTCTTGTCCTGGACTTCTTCGCAGGAAGAGAAATATGTCATGTGGACCAGTCATCTGTTAAGGAACTTTCCCTCAGAGTGGTCTTTTTAGTAGCCATAACATCGGCTAAGAGGGTTTCCGAAATTGGTTCCTTAGGATTCAAAGAACCATTCCTTACATTCTTCCCTGATCGAGTGGTCCTGATTCCTATGTTAGGTTCAAATCCCAAAGTAACAACTGTTTTCCATGAAAATCAGGAAATTGTTCTTCCTACGTTCAAGTCTTCTGAGGACTCTAATATTCACCCTCTAGATGTCGGAGAAGTTCTAAAACAATACTTGGAAGCCACAGCTTCTTTTCGCCAATCTGATCACTTGTTTGTCCTCTTCCACGGTAAAAACAAGGGAAAGCGTGCTTCCTCTAGAACCATTGCAGCATGGATTGTTCAGGCCATTCAGTGGGCTTACAAGTCTAAAGGTTTGGCTCCTCCGGAGGCAGTGACCGCTCATTCTACCAGGAGCGTTTCTACATCATGGGCAGCATCCCGGCATGTATCTTCGGAAGTGATCTGTAAAGCAGCCTCATGGTCATCAATTAATACCTTTATGACACACTATTGTGTAGAACCGGCTTCCTTGTCTTCGGTTAACTTTGGTTTGCACGTATTATCTGTTGATGGTGCCAATTAAACCTTTTTTTCTTTAACCAGCAATTGCCCACCCGGGCGTGTATGGCTAGTTATTTCCCATATGTAGGCTGCCATGGAGTCTGTCAGGAAAACTGAAAATTTATATCAAATACTTACCGTAATTTTCCTTTCCTGATGGACTCCATGGCAGCAGGAGTTCCCTCCCATTTGCTGGAGTAGGCTAAGTTATGGAACACGGTCTCTGTCTAGTTGCAAAGATTTATGGGAGTGGGGTCCTATGAGGTATGAGAGGTGGGATTAACCCATACATAGGCTGCCATGGAGTCCATCAGGAAAGGAAAATTACGGTAAGTATTTGATATAAATTTTCTGTTTTTTTGGCATATTGTGTTCTTTCATTAAACATTCTGCAGATTTTGGTCTGTTATTGTGGAGTAAGTCTTGTACCATTTTAATCCCTTTGGAGGGGAATGCTTTCAAGGATATCATTGGTATATTGGCTTCCATCATGCTTAGTGGAAGAGTGAAGTCTATTGCTCTGCTATTAGCAAGTTGGCGAGTTAGGAGAAATCTCCAAGCTTTTAGTGATACGGTGATGGTGGGGGATAGATTTCTGATACTTCAGGGTATCCAACTGTCTCCCATTAGGACCGTTGGTAAGTTCAGCACAGGAGCTAGGGATTTTTCCATCTCCACCCACAGTGGTATATCAGTGGAGGAAAACCAGTACTTGAGTTGGTCCAGTATAGTTGCCTACATGTAATCGTGCACATCTATCAGTCCCGCCCCCCCCCTGCTTTTTTATGAGGTATTAGAGTAGATTGTGAGCAACTTGCTTTCTTTATGCCCCACAAGAGTTTTCATTGAAGACTAGAGAGGGATTTGAGATAATGTGCTGGAATGGTTATTGGGAGTACTCTGAAAACATATAGGATTTGTAGGAGAATTAGCATTTTGAATGCTGCTAACCTGCCTAACCAGAATAGATCACATTTGGCTATGTTGTTGGTTTGGGTTGCTATTTTGGTTAGAAGGGGTTACAGGTTAGTATCTATTAGGGAGCCAGTGTTGCTAGTCAGGGTAATGCCTAGGTATAGTATACCTTTAGAGCTCCATGTATACGGAAGTGATTGTTGTAATTTAATGCGGTCCTCGGTAGGTATACCCAGATCAAGGATGAGGGATTTGGAGCAATTTACCTTATAATATGAAGAAAAAAGTATATAAAAATATACAGAGGATGTGGGACTTTGTGTGAAGCATATGACAGCCAAAAGAATAATAGGGTGAATATGAAAGAATTTTATTAAACATTGCTTTATACATACATATTCCAGGTAGCATTGATAAATAACATACACAAGATAATAAACCCATTGAACACAGTTCATTGTACATATGTTGGTAACAACAAAAGTATGCAAAAGACACAATAATGACTATAAATTGGTAATAAAATGGTAATTTCATATGGTAAGGATATTTAAAATTCCCAGGTTCACCATAAAGTATAAGTGTATGCCAATGATTAGAAAGGATATGGCCTGCAAGACCTATGGCCTCACTAGCCTGTAAGGGTACGGAAAACATAACGGCTTGAAGTTCTTGATAAAACAAGTGGATACACGGCAAACAGTAGCTCTATGTGTTTCGTGGCTTAAGCCACACCATCAGGAGCAGGCACGTGTGGTTTCTATAAAAATTGAAAAAACAATAGAAATTGTAAATACAAGGACAAGGTTAGGGGTAAAGTATAGGACCACCATAACCGGGGCTTACCTACTTAGATTGGGCATGCCGAAGGTACAGTGGCAAGCCCCTACAAGCAGTCCGGAGAACGACTCCATAACGGGAGCTGAGGTGGGCAGCCCCGCGGGTCTGGGAGGGGCGGTACTCACGGCAGGCACGGCAACCGAGGACATTCTGGGAGTGAAGGGACAATGTTGAGCAAGGGGGTATGGAAAACATAGGGGGGAGGGGGAAAGGGGAGGGACAGGATGAAGAAGAGAGGGGAGGGAAGATTTCTTCTATATGAATAGGGATGGAAGCATTTGGTTCAGCTCTACCAGCTTAGTTATATTAGTCCTTCTGCCATTAATGACCTATGTTCAGTCTCCCCTGCTTTATCCGTTTAACTTTGTAACCATTTTAATTTGTTATTCTCTAGAGATCTGTAATAATTTTCATTGCTCCAATTTTTTAACCTGCTTGGTTTTGGTGCTGTTGATGGGGGGTGTGATGGGTCATCCTGCGGTCTGGTTTTTCTCCTATCCCGGGGACTGCCATACACCTTGCGGACGTCCCCCCTTCCCCACCGTTTTTGTGGCCTGGGGGGGCGGATGTGCTGTCAATGCGTGTCGGTGTCACGCATCAGATGCTGTGCGCGAGGCGCCGTTCTGACGCCACCGTGCACACGCTGTGTTTACCATACTCGTGGGCTATGGGGGAGCTTGCTATGTGCCGATGGCCAGAAGCGGCCGTCTGGCAGATGGCGCTCCTCCTCTCGCCCCACGGCGAGACTTTGGTGGACATCTCAGTGGCGGGTGTATTTAGGGGCGCTCCCCGGATGGCTACGGCACTCAAGGCTTTCTACACACCAACCACCACATGGATTGTTTCTTTGTTGGCCCTCCTGGTTCCCTTCACTGGGTTCCTCATACACACTAGGTAGATTGGCACCTCCAACTGTTTCATCACTATTATCATTTTTGGTTTCACTTGTTTCCACTCACTCACATAACATCTACCCCATCTTGCCCATTCACTTCATTCCCTGTCCTCACATTCCCACCCCACCTTTTCCCTCCCTTCCCCTCCCCATTCCTTCCTTCCCCCATCCTTTCTCTCCCCCCATTCCTGCCATGTCCCCTTTCCCCCCCTCCCCCTTCCCTCTCCCCTTACCTCCCCCCCTCTTTTACCTTCCTCCCCCTTCCCCCTCCCCCTTTTTTCTTACCCACTATCTTCCCTTTCCCTCCTGTTGTCTTCCCTCCCCTCTCCTCTTCTTCCTGTCCCTCCCCTTTCCCCTCCCCCCCTCTTCCCCTATGTTTTCCATACCCCCTTGCTCACCATTGTCACTTCACTCCCAGAATGTCCTCGGTTGCTGTGCCTGCCGTGAGTACCGCCCCTCCCAGAACCGTGGGGCTGCCCACCTCAGCTCCCGGTATGGAGTTGTTCTCCGGACTGCTTGTAGGGCCTTGCCACTGTACCTTCAGCATGCCCAATCTAAGTAGGTAAGCCCTGGTTATGGTGGTCCTATACTTTACCTGTAACCTTGGCCTTGTATTTACAACTCCTATTGTTTTTTATTTTTATTTTTACAGGCTAGGGAGGTCATAGGTCCTGCAGGCCATATCCTTTCTAATCATTGACATACACTTATACTTTGTGGTGAACCTGGGAATTTTAAATATCCTTACCATATGAAATTACCATTTTATTACCAATTTATAGTCATTATCGTGTCTTTTGCATACTTTTGTTGTTACCAACATATGTACCATGAACTGTGTTTAATGGGTTTATTACCTTGTGTATGTTATTTATCAATGCTACCTGTAATATGTATGTATAATGCAACGTTTAATAAAATTCCTTCATATTCACCCTATTATTCTTTTGGCTGTCATATGCTTCACACAAAGTCCCACAACCTCTGTATATGTTTATATACTTTTTTTCCCAATACAAATGGGATGGATATCTATGACCTTACCAGGTTATGATATCATTTAAAGTCCCTAGGGATGGAAATACATGATCTTACCAGATCATGGCTTCCTGAAAGTCCCTAATATTCCCCCTTTTCCCCCCAATTTTCTTCTGTATGAATAGGGATGGAAGCATTTGATTCAGCTCTACCAGCTTAGATATATTAGTCACTCTGCCATTAATGACCTATGTTCAGTCTCCCCTGCTTTATCCGTTTAACTTTGTAACCATTTTAATTTGTTATTCTTTAGAGATCCGTAATAATTTTTATTGCTCCAATTGTTTAACCTGCTTGGTTTTGGTGCTGTTGATGGGGGGTGTGTTGGGTCATCCTGCGGTCTGGTTTTTCTCCTATCCTGGGGGCTGCGACATGCCTTGCGGACGTCCCCCTTCCCCCACCGTTTTTGCGGCCTAGGGGGGCGGATGTGCTGTCAATGCGTGTAGGTGTCACGCATCCGATGCTGTGCGCGAGGCGCCGCTCTGACGCCGCCGCGCATACGCTGTGTTTACTATACTCGTGGGCTATGGGGGAGCTTGCTACGTGCTGATGGCCGAAAGCGGCCGTCTGGCACTTGACGCTCCTCCCCCGCCCCACGGCGTGACATTGGTGGACATCCCCGCAGTGGGTGTATTTAGGGGCGCTCCCCAGATGGCTATGGCACTCAAGGCTTTCTACACGCCATCCACCACACAGATTGTTTCTTTGTTGGCCCTCCTGGTTCCCTTCACTGGGTTCCTCATACACACTAGGTAAATTGGCACCTCCAACTGTTTCATCACTATTATCATTTTTGGTTTCACTTGTTCCCACTCACTCACATAACATCTACCCCATCTTGCCCACTCACTTCATTCCCTGTCCTCACATTCCCACCCCACCTTTTCCCTCCCCTCCCTCTTCCTTCCTTCACCCCTCCTTTCTCTCCCCCCCATTCCTGCCATGTCCCCTTTTCCCCCCTCCCCCTTCCCTCTCCCCTTACCTCCTTCCCCCCCTCTTTTTCCTTCCTCCCCCTTCCCCTCCCGCCCTTTTTTCTTACTCACTATCTTCCCTTTCCCTCCTGTTGTCTTCCCTCCCCTCTCCTCTTCTTCCTGTCCCTCCCCTTTCCCCTTTCCCCCCTCTTCTCCTATGTTTTCCATACCCCCTTGCTTACCATTGTCACTTCATTCCCAGAATGTCCTTGGTTGACGTGCCTGCCGTGAGTACCGCCCCTCCCAGACCCGTGGGGCTGCCCACCTCAGCTCAGGGTATGGATTCGTTCTCCGGACTGTGTCAGGAAATGTTCCATCCGCTGGTAATACCTGTTATTTGGCATGCAGTACTGAGGTCCACCAGCAGGTGTCTCCTGGCAGTTTGGAACTGTCAGGACAGCTTTTCCCTGTTAATAGTATATCATCTTGGGCCACAGTACTGGCGTCCACCAGCGGATGGATCCTGGCAGTGTGGAGCAGACAGTACCTCCTGCAATCAGGTGTCACTTGAGGCCAATAACTAGCCTATAAATACCCGGCAAACATTCACATGTTTGCCTTGATTTCTTCATTGCCTCCTGACCTGCTAGCGATCTGATCCTGTGCCCTGAACCTGATCCTGTCTCCCTGTCTCGGACCCTATCCTGTCCCACCTGTTACCTTGCATCCCTGTCTGCAGTCTGACCCATCCATCCTCTCCCTGTTCTGTGTTCCATACCCCATCTACTGACTTCCCTGTGTATGACCTTGGCCTGGCTTTCGTTTATGTCTCTGGAACATCCCCTGCTGATCTGCTGTGTATGACCCTGGCCTGGCTATTGTTTATGATCCTGGTATTTCCCATTTATTGCACTTATCTGTCTATTGTTATTTGTGGGTCTCTGTCTGTGGTTGGTTATTGCACTGTGTCATATTGGAGTTGGTTGTATTATATTACTCACTTTCCTTAATAAATTAATATATTTTCACTTATATACGTTTTGGTGTCCTCTGTCGCAGATCACACGGTTCTGGTCACACCTGTTTATGACAGACTGCTTGTAGGGCCTTGCCACTGTACCTTCGGCATGCCCAATCTAAGTAGGTAAGCCCTGGTTATGGTGGTCCTATACTTTACCCGTAACCTTGTCCTTGTATTTACAATTTCTATTGTTTTATATTTTTTCAATTTTTATAGAAACCACATGTGCCTGCTCCTGATGAGTGGCTTAAGCCACGAAACGCGTAGAGCTACTGTTTGCCGTGTATCCACTTGTTTTATCAAAAACTTCAAGCCATTATGTTTTCCGTACCCTTACAGGCTAGTGAGGCCATAGGTCCTGCAGGACATATCCTTTCGAATCATTGGCATACACTTATACTTTGTGGTGAACCTGGGAATTTTAAATATCCTTACCATATAAAATTATTGTTTTATTACCAATTTATAGTCATTATCGTGTCTTTTGCATACTTTTGTTGTTACCAACATATGTACCATGAACTGTGTTCAATGGGTTTATTACCTTGTGTATGTTATTTATCAATGCTACCTGGAACATGTATGTATAATGCAATGTTTAATAAAATTACTTCAAATTTACCCTATTATTCTTTTGGCTGTCATATGCTTCACACAAAGTGCCACAACCTCTGTATATGTTTATATACTTTTTTCTTCCAATACAAATGGGATGGATATCTATGACCTTACCAGGCCATGATAAAATTTAAAGTCCCTAGGGATGGAAATACATGATCTTACCAGATCATGGCTTTCTGAAAGTCCCTAATATTCCCCCTTTTTCCCCCAATTTTCTTCTATATGAATAGGGATGGAAGCATTTGATCCAGCTCTACCAGCTTAGATATATTAGTAGCTCTGCCACTAATGACCTATGTTCAGTCTCCCCTGCTTTATCCGTTTAACTTTGTAACCATTTTAATTTGTTATTCTTTAGAGATCCGTAATAATTTTTATTGCTCCAATTGTTTAACCTGCTTGGTTTTGGTGCTGTTGATGGGGGGTGTGTTGGGTCATCCTGCGGTCTGCTTTTTCTCCTATCCTGGGGGCTGCGACATGCCTTGCGGACGTCCCCCTTCCCCCACCACTTTTGCGGCCTGGGGGGCCGGATGTGCTGTCAATGCGTGTAGGTGTCACGCATGCGATGCTGTGCACGAGGTGCCGTTCTGACGCCGCCGCGCACACGCTGTGTTTACTATACTCGTGGGCTATGGGGGAGCTTGCTACGTGCTGATAGCCGGAAGCGGCCGTCTGGCACTTGACGCTCCTCCCCCCGCCCCACGGCGTGACATTGGTGGACATCCCCGCAGCGGGTGTATTTAGGGGCGCTCCCCAGATGGCTATGGCACTCGAGGCTTTCTACACACCATCCACCACACGGATTGTTTCTGTGTTGGCCCTCCTGGTTCCCTTCACTGAGTTCCTCATACACACTAGGTAAATTGGCACCTCCAACTGTTTCATCACTATTATCATTTTTGGTTTCACTTGTTCCCTCTCACTCACATAATATCTACCCCATCTTGCCCATTCACTTCATTCCCTCTCCTCACATTCCCACTCCACCTTTTCCCTCCCCTCCCTCTTCCTTCCTTCAACCCTCCTTTCTCTCCCCCCCATTCCTGCCATGTCCCCTTTTCCCCCTTCCCCTTCCCTCTCCCCTTACCTCCTCCCCCCCTCTTTTTCCTTCCTCCCCCTTCCCCTCCCCCCCTTTTTTCTCACCCACTATCTTTTCCTTTCCCTCCTGTTGTCTTCCCTCCCCTCTCCTCTTCTTCCTGTCCCTCCCCTTTCCCCTTTCCCCCCTCTTCCCCTATGTTTTTCATACCCCCTTGCTTACCATTGTCACTTCACTCCCAGAATGTCCTCGGTTGATGTGCCTGCCGTGAGTACCGCCCCTCCCAGACCCGTGGGGCTGCCCTCCTCAGCTCCCGGTATGGAGTCGTTCTCCGGACTGCTTGTAGGGCCTTGCCACTGTACCTTCGGCATGCCCAATCTAAGTAGGTAAGCCCTGGTTATGGTGGTCCTATACTTTACCCCTAACCTTGTCCTTGTATTTACAATTTCTATTGTTTTTTATTTTTTCAATTTTTGTAGAAACCACATTTGCCTGCTCCTGATGAGTGTCTTAAGCCACAAAACGCGTAGAGCTACTGTTTGCCGTGTATCCACTTGTTTTATCAAGAACTTCAAGCCATTATGTTTTCCGTACCCTTACAGGCTAGTGAGGCCATAGGTCCTGCGGGCCACATCCTTTCAAATCATTGGCATACACTTATACTTTGCGGTGAACCTGGGAATTTTAAATATCCTTACCATATGAAATTACTGTTTTATTACCAATTTATAGTCATTATCGTGTCTTTTGCATACTTTTGTTGTTACCAACATATGTACCATGAACTGTGTTCAATGGGTTTATTACCTTGTGTATGTTATTTATCAATGCTACCTGTAATATGTATGTATAATGCAATGTTTAATAAAATTACTTCATATTCACCCTATTATTCTTTTGGCTGTCATATGCTTCACACAAAGTCCCACAACCTCTGTATATGTTTATACACTTTTTTCTTCCAATACAAATGGGATGGATATCTATGACCTTACCAGGCCATGATATAATTTAAAGTCCCTAGGGATGGAAATACATGATCTTACCAGATCATGGCTTCCTGAAAGTCCCTAATATTCCCCCTTTTTCCCCCAATTTTCTTCTATATGAATAGGGATGGAAGCATTTGATTCAGCTCTACCAGCTTAGATATATTAGTCCTTCTGCCATTAATGACCTATGTTCAGTCTCCCCTGCTTTATCTGTTTAACTTTGTAACCATTTTAATTTGTTATTCTTTAGAGATCCGTAATAATTTTTATTGCTCCAATTGTTTAACCTGCTTCTTTTTGGTGCTGTTGATAAGGGGTGTGTTGGGTCATCCTGCGGTCTGGTTTTTCTCCTATCCCAGGGGCTGCGACACGCCTTGCAGACGCCCCTCTTCCCCCTCCGTTTTTGCGGCCTGGGGGGGCAGATGTGCTGTCAATGCCTGTTGGTGTCACGCATCCGATGCTGTGCGTGAGGTGCCGTTCTGACGCCGCCGCGCACACGCTGTGTTTACCATACTCGTGGGCTATGGGGGAGCTTGCTACATGCTGATGGCCGGAAGTGGCCGTCTGGCACTTGACGCTCCTCCCCCCGACCCACGGCGTGACATTGGTGGACATCCCCGCAGCAGGTGTATTTAGGGGCACTCCCCGGATGGCTATGGCACTCGAGGCTTTCTACACACCATCCACCACACGGATTGTTTCTTTGTTGGCCCTCCTGGTTCCCGTCACTGGGTTCCTCATACACACTAGGTAAATTGGCACCTCCAACTGTTTCATTACTATTATCATTTTTGGTTTCACTTGTTCCCACTCACTCACATAACATCTACCCCATCTTGCCCATTAACTCCCTTCCCTGTCCTCACATTCTCACCCCACCTTTTCCCTCTCCTCTTCCTTCCTTCCTTCCTTCCTTCCTTCCTTCCTTCCTTCCTTCCTTCCTTCCTTCCTTCCTTCCTTCCTTCCTTCCTTCCTTCCTTCCTTCCTTCCTTCCTTCCTTCCTTCCTTCCTTCCTTCCTTCCTTCCTTCCTTCCTTCCTTCCTTCCTTCCTTCCTTCCTTCCTTCCTTCCTTCCTTCCTTCCTTCCTTCCCCCCCTCCTTTCCCTCCCCCCCCATTCCTGCCATGTCCCCTTTCCCCCCCTGCCCCCTTACCTCTCCCCCCCTTTTTCCTTCCTCACCCTTCCCCCCCTTTTTTCTTTCCCACTTTCTTCCCTTTCCCTCCTGTTGTCTTCCCTCCCCTCTCCTCTTTTTCCTGTCCCTCCCCTTTCCCCTTTCCCCCCTCCCCCCCTATGTTTTCCATACCCCCTTGCTCACCATTGTCCCTTCACTCCCAGAATGTCCTCTGTTGCCGTACCTGCCATGAGTACCGCCCCTCCCAGACCTGCGGGGCTGCCCACCTCAGCTCCCGGTATGGAGTCGTTCTCCGGACTGCTTGTAGGGCCTTGCCACTGTACCTTCGGCATGCCCAATCTAAGTAGGTAAGCCCTGGTTATGGTGGTCCTATACTTTACCCCTATCCTTATCCTTGTATTTACAATTTCTATTGTTTTTTATTTTTTCAATTTTTATAGAAACCACACGTGCCTGCTACTGATGAGTGGCTTAAGCCACGAAATGCATAGAGCTACTTTTTGCCATGTATCCACTTGTTTTATCAAGAACTTCAAGCCTTTATGTTTTCCGTACCCTTACAGGCTAGTGAGGTCATAGGTCCTGCAGGCCATATCCTTTCTAATCATTGGCATACACTTTTATTTTGTGGTGAACCTGGGAATTTTAAATATCCTTACCATATGAAATTACCATTTTATTACCAATTTATAGTCATTATCGTGTCTTTTGCATACTTTTATTGTTACCAACATATGTACCATGAACTGTGTTCAATGGGTTTATTACCTTGTGTATGTTATTTATCAATGCTACCTGGAATATGTATGTATAATGCAATGTGTAATAAAATCCCTTCATATTCACCCTATTATTCACCCTATTATATCAGCTCTACCACCTTAGATATATTAGTCCTTCTGCCATTAATGACCTATGTTCAGTCTCTCCTGCTTTATCCGTTTAACTTTGTAACAATTTTAATTTGTTATTCTGTAGAGATCCGTAATAATTTGTGTTGATTCATTTGTTTAACCTGCTTGGTTTTGGTGCTGTTGATGGGGGGTGTGTTGGGTCATCCTGCAGTCTGGTTTTTCCCCTATCCTGGGGGCTGCGACATGCCTTGCGGACGTCCCCCCTCCCCCCTTTTTTGCGGCCTAGGGGGCGGATGTGCTATCAATGTGTGTTGGTGTCACGCATCCGATGCTGTGCGCGAGGCGCCGTTCTGACGCCGCCGCAAACACGCTGTGTTTACCATACTCGTGGGCTATGGGAGAGCTAGCTACGTGCCGTTGGCCATCTGGTGCTTGGCGCTCCTCCCCCACCCCACGGCGTGACATTGGTGGACATCCCCGCGGCGGGTGTATTTAGGGGCGCTCCCCGGATGGCTATGGCACTCGAGGCTTTCTACACACCATCCACCACATGGATTGTTTCTTTGTTGGCCCTCCTGGTTCCCTTCACTGGGTTCCTCATACACACTCGGTAAATTGGCACCTCCAACTGTTTCACTTGTTCCCACTCACTTGTTTCTGGTTTTTGGTTTCACTTGTTCCCACTCACTCACATAACATCTGACCCATCTTGCCCATTCACTTACTTCCCTGTCCTCACGTTCTCACCCCACTTTTTACCTCCTCTCCCCCATTCCTTCCTCCCCCCTCCTTTCCCTCCCCCCATTCCTGCCATGTCCCCTTTCGCCCCTCCCCCTTCCCTCTCCCCTTACCTCCTTTCTCCACTCTTTTCCTTCCTCCCCCTCCCCCCTTTTTTCTTTCCCACTTTCTTCCCTTTCCCTCCTGTTGTCTTCCCTCCCCTCTCCTCTTCTTCCTGTCCCTCCCCTTTCCCTTTTCCCCCCTCCCCCTATGTTTTCCATACCCCTTGCTCACCATTGTCCCTTCACTCCCAGAATGTCCTCGGTTGCCGTGCCTGCCATGAGTACCGCCTCTCCCAGACCTGCGGGGCTGCCTACCTCAGCTCCCGGTATGGAGTCGTTTTCCAGACTGCTTGTAGGGCCTTGCTACTGTACCTTCGGCATGCCCAATCTAAGTAGGTAAGCCCTGTTATGGTGGTCCTATACTTTACCCCTTTTAAAGGAGCGAGGTTGGGACTTTGAATGAGACGTGGGTCTCCATCCCTGTGCATACTGGAAACAGGAGAAGTGGGACTTTAAATGAGGTGTGCAAAAAAGGCCAAAGGATCAGTCACCATATAACAAACCATTTATTGATAGACAATAGCCTAGTGGCACAGTGTTATTCCAAAATGTGCATAATACATTCAGGTGTTGTACATATGCATCCTTATATATACACATGGTAAATAGAAATGACAAAACCCAAATGATGCAGGGCAAGAGATAATAAAAAGTTATAACATCCATGAAATGCACACGATCACAGCATTGGTGTGAGGAAACCTATGGATGTGTAACCCTGGTAAAAAAATATTGATATGGGGCATGTAGTAAGCCCAACGCGTTTCGTGTATCAAACACTCTTCAGGGGCAATTGAGCACCAACATCTAAAAGCAAAAACAAAAAATAAAAAAGGAAAAAGTCCAATGAGTAAAAATTGATTGTGCATAAGGAAAAAGAGGTATGCATATAGGAGAGGCAGAAAGCCATACTTCCCTGATGTATACTCACTTGGCCGAGGAGTGCAAACTCTATGGGTTCCACAGTCACAGGCCACCGACTGAGTCGGGTCCAGGAGCTGAGGGAGGAGCATTCAGACAGGGGGAGAGAGCGCCAAGCACACACAGAGATTCCCCATGGAGTAGTATGTCCACACTGGTATTTAAGGAGGGGAGTAAGTCTGTAGTGATGATAAAGATAATGTGTATAAGGTATGCTCCTAGGCTAGCCAGAGCCCCCAATCACAAAGTAAATGTGATAAAACATATGAGCATGTAATAACCCCCTTACCTATGGATAGTGGGTGCTGGTCACATGTATCCTGCTCAGTGATGGACGTGCTGCCTGAAGGTGGGCTAGCGAAGAAATGGGGGGCCCCTTATGTGCACCTAGCCACCCCTCCAAGTCGGGAAACTCCCCCCAGTGTCACTCAGTGCAGGCACCAGGCAGACGAAGGCTCCTCCAGCGCAGCGGCACTGGCCGCCTACAGCTGCTGGGGACGCCGCCGTCCACGTGTCCGCACAGGAAGTGAACACAACGCCAACAGCTATGAGTAAGCACTCAAACAAGAGTGCGAAACGCGTCAGCTGTGTCTGTACCATCTGCCTGATTGTCCTGTATTTTTGATGATCCTATTTTTACAATAAAGAAGAATTTTTAACTTTATCCAGTGTGCGGCATCCAGATTCTCTTGTTTTAAACCTTGCTTCAATTTGCATTTAGCCAGCACCTGGGACTCCCCTCCTCTGAAGGATCTACTCAACACACACCTGGGAGCAAGTCTACCTAAGCGGTGAATCACTTTCCCTGTTTTGTCAACCCCAACAGTGGGACGGACGTCACGTGTATGGCGTGGAGGAGTGATGCCGACGCAGGGAGGGGGACCCGCCCCGATCCCCCGTCACCCACAAGGATGACGAGGAGAGGAGAGGAAGGGAGAGGGACCCCACCATGCGCGCAGCTCCCGGACACCGAAACAGGAAGGTAACCATGGAGACGTGGACTCCCTGTCGGAGGCACACTACAAAACTGCATCAATGGGGAAAAAAATTTAAAAAAAAGATGGAATATGAACCACTAGATGAAAGGATGCATGTAAACAAAAAAATGCATAAAAAAGGACATGTGTCATACTAGACAACCCCTAATCGGAGGCCAACGATTCAGGGCAAGTGTCCTATGGACTGATGTCCATGTTGGTGAGATAACCCAGAGGCCTCAATGCACACCTCCATCCCTATATCGAGTTTAAAGGAGGGAGGTTGGGACTTTGAATGAGACGTGGGTCTCCATCCCTGTGCATACTGGAAACGGGAGAAGTGGGACTTTAAATGAGGTGTGCAAAAAAGGCCAAAGGATCAGTCACCATATAACAAACCATTTATTGATAGACAATAGCCTAGTGGCACAGTGTTATTCCAAAATGTGCATAATACATTCAGGTGTTGTACATATACATCCTTATATATACACATGGTAAATAAAAATGACAAAACCCAAATGATGCAGGGCAAGAGATAATAAATACTTTACCCCTAACCTTGTCCTTGTATTTACAATTTCTATTGTTTTTTATGTTTTCAACTTTTATAGAAACCACACGTGCCTGCTCCTGATGAGTGGCTTAAGCCACGAAACGCGTAGAGCTACTGTTTGCCATGTATCCACTTGTTTTATAAAGAACTTCAAGCCATTATGTTTTCCATACCCTTACAGGCTAGTGAGGCCATAGGTCCTGCAGGCCATATTCTTTCTAATCATTGGCATACACTTATACTTTGTGGTGAACCTGGGAATTTTAAATATCCTTACCATATGAAATTACCTTTTTTTTACCAATTTATAGTCATTATCGTGTCTTTTGCATACTTTTTTTGTTACCAACATATGTACCATGAACAGTGTTAAATGGGTTTATTATGTTATTTATCAATGCTACCTGGAATACGCATGTATAATGCAATGTTTAATAAAATTCCTTCATATTCACCCTATTATTCTTTTGACTGTCACATGCTTCACACAAAGTCCCACATCCTCTGTATATGTTTATATACTTTTTTCTTCCAATACAAATGGGATGGCTATCTATGACCTTACCAGGCCATGATATCATTTAAAGTCCCTAGGGATGCAAATACATGATCCTACCAGATCATGGCTTCCTGAAATTCCCTAATATTCCCCCTTTTTCCCCCAATTTTCACCTTATAATATGAGACATCACCAAAGGATTTCAGTATTTCATGTGCTATAGGGAGTGAGGCAAGTGGGTTTGTTAATAGCAATACCACATCATCTGCGAACAAATTTATAACATGTGAAGTGGATCCAAATTGGAAACAGGTTATGTTAGCATGTGTTCTGATGGCCTCCGCCAGGGGTTCAATCATGAGATTGAAAATTGTCGGTGATAAAAGGCAACCCTGGCGGGTTCCATAGTTATTTGAAATGGAATGGAGAGCATGCTGGACGTGTACACCTGTACCGAGGGACAAGAGTATAAGGCTAGTACTGCATTCAGTATATGGCCACATAAACCAAATTTAGACAAAGTCATTGACATGTAATTCCAGTTTACTCTATCAAACGCCTGCTCTGCGTCTATGGAAAGCAGCAGAGAAGGCGTTTTGTTTTTTCAACATGGTGAAAATATGTTAATTATTCTCCTTGTAGCATCTGAGGTTTGTCCCCCCCTCACGAATCCCATCTGGTCCCTTTGAATCAGGAATGGAATAAAGTCAGCTAGTCGCTTGGCTATTAGTTTAACGTAGATTTTGATATCGGTATTTAATAGAGAAATTGGACGAAAATTGGGTGGTGTATTAGGTTCCTTGCCTGGTTTGGGTAGGGTGACTATATATGCTTGTAACATCTCTGGGGGAAATGTTTCTGTGTCTGCAGCTTTTGTAAAGACTGTTTGTAAATGTGGTGCAAGGTAAGATCTGAATGTTTTGAAATTTTCATTTAAAAACCTGTCAGGCCCAGGTGATTTGCCATTCGGTAATGTATCTATTGCAGCTTCTATTTCAGGTACAGTGAACAGGGAGTTTAAAGAGAGAAGTTGGGGCTCTGATATAGCTGGAAAATTTAAATTTTGAAGGAAGTTTTGAATGTTTTTGTGTGTAGGTTGGTATGTGCAGGGGTCATCTTTGATATTGTACAGATTACTATAGTAATCAGCGAACTGGTTAGCGATATCCTGTGGGTTAATGATTTTATGTTTGAGAGTAGGATGTATCAAGTGGGCAATTCTTAGTTTTCACTGCTTTTATTCTATTGGCTAAGTATTTGCCTGCTCTGTTGGCGTTGACATATGAATGCAGTTTCAGGCGTGTAAGATGGTAATCATATTGTTGAGACAGTAGACTTCTAAGTCCCTCTCTCAGACGTGAGAGTTTTTGGGTAAGAATAATGTTAGGTGCTTGTTTGTTTTGTGTTTCTAAGGTATGTATATCGGTTAGAATAGAGTTGATATGAGTTGTATGTCGCTTCTTTTCTCTAGCTGAGTAGTATTAGTATGCCCCTCATGTATGCCTTATGGCATTTCATGAGGTGAAAGGGTTCTCCATGGAATTTGCATTGCATAGAAGAAAATTGCTAATATGTTGGGAGATCTTTGTGGAGGTTCGGGGTTCCTGTATTAATCTGACATTACTGCGCCAGATGGGTGGGGAAGAGGAGACAACCTGGTCATTAATGGCAATAGCAATAGCTGCATGGTCAGACCATCTCATGTATCTGCGCAGACGAGGCTTTTTGTAGTAGCCATTTATCTGTTAGGAATAAGTCGATGCGCGAATAGGAGCAATGCCTGTGTGAAAATAAAGTATAGTCTCTTGAATTTGCATTTAAACATCTCCAAACATCAAACAATTCTGCATTGTGTGTTTGTTTTGCTCAAATATGAGAAGCTGTTTGTTTTTGGAGCAGACATATCCATTTTAGGATCTACGATGAGATTAAAGTCACCACACACAATGAGATTGCCGTATAGCTGAGTCTTAATTTTCCTTAGCAGCCTGCTGAGAAAACGGATCTGATGTAAGTTCGGGGCATATAAGGATACCAACGTATATGGGTTTAAATTGCTATCTCCCTTCAGGATGATGTATCTGCCATTGGCATCAAGGATAGTTTCTCTGTGTTGAAAGGATATAGTGTTCCTCAGAGCGATTAATACTCCTCTTTTTTTATGGCCTGGCGTACATGCCAAGAATACATGTGGATAGTCCTTATTTGAACAACTAGGGGCTTTGGATTCCTGAAAATGAGTCTCCTGGACACACAGGATATCTGCCCTGTGCTTCTTGGCTTCTGTCCACATGGGGAGTCTTTTTGCGGGATGGTTCAATCCCCTAGCATTGATGGATAGGCAGTTAATGGGCATAAGGAAAGTTTTGTGAATTCTGTCGTGCTATGTGGTGCATATACTCACTTTGACCATAGTAGATGTTCAGATAGAAGGTATTGAATCTGGCTTTGTCCAGGGTAGGATGAGAGTTGACTGCTGGTCAGGGTGCTTCAAGCATGGAACAAGTAAAACAAAAGTAGTGAAGAAAGAACAAAATTAGTGAAACAAATTAAAAAAACGTAGTAGGAAAAGGATCCATAAACCGATCCAAGTGCAGGCGTAACTGCTAAAAAGAATCTGGATAGGAAAAACAGGGATCGTAACATATAACCCTTGTGTCCAGAGAGAATTGAATGATATGTAATGTGTTAAACTCATACGCTTCCACCGGCATTTTTCTTTGAGGAGCGTTTGCGGGAGACCACTTGCCAGTCCTGTATTGGGCTAGGTGTTGGAGCATGAGCAGCTGTCATAGCCTTGATCAGGTAGTATGCCCCATTGGCGCAATGCTGCTATGCCTTCTTTCAGTGTGAATATCAGTACTGATACGCCATTGTGAGTAATCGAAAGCTTGGTGGGATACTTCCATTTGGGGATAATATTGTGATTCCTCAGGGCCTTAGTTATTGTCGCTAGATTGCGACGTTGTTGGAGCGTATGCCTGGACAGGTCCGGGAGCAGTTGTGGTTCTGCATACTGTGGATGCCTGTTGTCGCATCTGCAGGAGGTTGTTAGGATTTGTTCCTTGACATGGTAGTAGTGCACCCTGAGTAACACATCTCTAGGAGTGGAAGAAAGGAAGGTTTGGGGATACGATAGATGCGAGCCACAATGAGATCCTGTGGTGACAGAGATGGCAGCAGCATTGAGAATAGCGTCTGTGTATATGACAGTAGTTGCGTGGCAGGTATGGTTTCTGGGATCCCCCTAATTTTTAATCTTCCAAATCTGCCACTTTGTTTTTTAACCATGCGATTTCCTCATTGTGGTTGCTATGGGCATCCACCATTGTATTGAAGGATGAGGTAAAGTCACTCATGCGCTGCTCAATATGATCAACCCTGCTGCCTAAGGCCTGTACTTCCTTCTGACAGTGATTTATCCCTGCAGTCATGTCAGCAAAGGATGCACTTTAAAATAACCTCTCTACATGAACAGCCCCAATATGCGCTACTCCCTCTGGCAGGATGTGCATAAACTCCAATGTGATATCATCTGCCTCTTGCTTCTGAGACTAATTTCTCTGCTCAGAAGGCCTTGCAATTCAGCCATAAGCGCTTTCCTCACATCTACAGTGCCAATGCGCATGTCAAGAAATGCGGCATTTTGATTGCAGTTAAGGAAAATCTAACATTCAAACTCTTTGAAGATCTTACAGATGCTAATGGCTGGTACGCCATCCTCGTCTGTGAATTCAATAATACTATCTATACCATAGCCAACATCTTTGCACCCAATACTAGGCAGCTTTCCTTTCTCCACAAAGTATGGAGAAAGCTCCAAAAGGTACTGAAAGGACAGTCAATCATGTGTAGGCAGGTTCTACATATCTTGGTCGGGCAGAATAGCTGCATTTAAGATGTTGATCTTACCCAAAATGCTATACTGTTTTTGAGCACTGCCCATACATGTCCCTGCCTCTTTCTTTCTATCACTGAAATGCATGACAAGTCAATACGTGAACCATTGTTTCAATTGGTCAAGGACAACTGCTAAATAATAATCTTTAATGTCTGGAAGACCCATGCCATCCACTTCCTTAAGTGTGATCAAGGCGGCATAAGAGCATTTGGGTCTTTTGCTTTGCCAAACATACAGTGGGGAGAACAAGTATTTGAAACACTGCTGATTTTGCAGGTTTTCCTACTTACAAAGCAAATAAGTGGCAGGGGACTGCACTCTGGCATAGGCATGCGTGGAGTGGCTATATACTGTATAGACAGCTTTTATTTACAAAGGCTATACCTAGGCCCTTGGAGTAATGACTTTATGTCAATAGAAAGGAGAGTCTACTATATGTAAAATTATCATTTTTAAATTGTTTTTTTTAAGATATACAGTATATGTTGGTACTTGTGCTCCGTTTAATTGAACTATATGGTCTTAAATTGTTTATGTGGCTTTTTACTGATGTAGGGGCTCCCAAAACATCAACGATTGTTTTATAAATATAGCATTAGTCCCAATTGTATCTGTTATATTATAGCCCTGGTGAAGAGGTGCCCCAAAACACATTGGCAATTTTAAATGAACTCTGGTCAGCATACATTTCTGGACCTAAAACTTCTTGGCATCCTCCTCTCTATAAAATTGAAGGAAAATACTTGATAGGAATTATAACCCCTCACCACCCTATCCAAAACTAAGGGAAAAAAGGTTTTGTTACAGATACACTATACAACAGTGGGACAGTCTAGCACTTTATATAACAAGGACAAAATAAAAATTTAAATTTAAAACAGCTCTTTATGCTTTCATTATATCTAATGATAGTCATATAGAAAAAATAAGTGGTAGAAGACAGTGATATAAGTAACCCAGGAGTAGTAACACAAAGGTTTACAGGAATCAGACTTCTCTCAATGCAAACATGTGCAGAGGCCGAATATAGGATCAGAGGCTTTCAAATAATAAAACAGTAAGATGTAGAATCAGAAATAGTATGCTAACAAATGTTTCTTACCTCCAATATGCATTATAAAAAGAAAAGATGTAACAAAAGAAAAAAAAATAACGCATTCCAGATGTACTTGTCCTTGTCCTTAGTCAAACCATGTAAAAACAGGTACAATTATTACTAGTATTTATGTAAGTAATTTCAGAAATTATATAGTGCAAAGCAATTAATTACAATCAGAACATTAAATATAAAAGATGTTACCAAATATTCAGTCTGTGCACACAAAAGTGAAAAATAAATATGCATGTAGATAAAGTCATTAAGACTTTGAGAATGACATGTGTGTGTATTAACTTTAATTAGCCAGTCATGTGCAGATTATTAATTAAGTGAACACGGATTTTCTTTTCACATGATTGTATAAATGATGCCAATAATTCACACAATTTATTGTGTTAATATTATCAAGCCCTTTAGTTAATCCGTGTCAGTGTAACACCATAGATGTAGATACATAAAAGATAATGGTAGTTATTTACGAAAGGCAAATCCACCTTGCACTGCAAATGCACTTGAAAGTGCACTGAAAGTGCACTTGGAAGTGCAGTCGCTCTAAATCTAAGTGGTAGATCTGAAATGAGTGGAAGCTCTGCTGATTTTATCATCCAATCATGTGCAAGCTAAAATGCTGTTTTTTATTTTCCTTGCATGTCCCCCTCGGATCTACGGCGACTTTACTTCCAAGAGCACTTTCAGTGCACTTTCAAGTGCACTTGCAGTGCAAAGTGGATTTTCCTTTAGTAAATAACCCCCAATGTCCAGTATGTGGTAAATATAAACAATCATAGGTTCAGGCATTAATGCCTTTTCGCATGCCAACTAGCAAATCTGTGATCAGTGATACAAATAGTGATAAAACTGAAAGTAGTAATTACAGGCAAGCATGAAACATTGGAGATGATGTACTAAAGGCAAACAGACTGTTAATTTTGTAAGAGAAGTTGTACTTTTTGAGGGAGTTTTCCCCAGAGCTTAGTCAATGAAATAAGCTATCTTGACTTCCACAATTCAAACATGTGCAAGAAAAAAGCTGTTTTTTTATTTTTTTTATGTGCATATGATAACACATTTTTTCACCACATTCACCAAGCTCTAGGAAACATCCTCTTGCAAAGTGTACCCTTTCTTCCATGGTGAACAGTCTATTTGCCTTTAGTGAATCAACCCCAGTGTTTGAATTACAAATTATTCTCAGGTGTACATACATAGTAATACTATTAACCGACTGCTGAATCTCTTTACTACTCAGTGAGGAAAAACAGGGAAGACCAAACATAATCTGAAAAAACAATAACAATCCAATAAATGCAATATTAAAAAAAAAACAAATGCAGATCAAAATGTAATCCATACAGATGTAAAGTATTTTACTTGTATATCCAGAACACTTCCTTTATTTTTACCAGCAGCACCATAATTCCTGCACGTTTAACCACTTCCGGACCGCTCACTGTATATATACGTCATTTTTTTGAAGATGGATATCTCGGTAACGGCAGCAGCTGCTGCCACAACCGAGATATCCATCTTTACAGTGAGCGATTCTCTACCAGATAATGGTGGTCTCAGCGGCGGGTTCGCCGCGAGATCACCGTTATCGGCGGCGGGAGAGGTGCCACCCCCCCTCCCGCCGCTCTCCCGCACCCTCCGCCGCTTACCGGAGCCGTCGGTAACGGCGGAGGAGATCGGGTCCTGTCAGTGCTTCGGTATAGAGACGAGTGAGGCCAAGATGGCGCCCACCCGTCTCCATACCATGTGACGGCCGGAGCGGCGTCATAACGATGGCTCCGCCCACTCTCTTAAAGGCACAAATTTTTTAAATGTCATTTTTTTAAACGACTTTTTTTTTTTTTTTTTTTTTTTTTTGCATTTTAGTCTAAATATGAGATCTGAGGACTTTTTGACCCCAGATCTCATATTTAAGAGGACCTGTCATGCTTTTTTCTATTACAAGGGATGTTTACATTCCTTGTAATAGGAATAAAAGTGATCCAATTTTTTTTTTTTTTTAAAACAGTGAAAAAATAAATAAAATAAAATAAAATAAATAATAAAAAAAAAAAAAAAAAATTTTTAAAGCGCCCTGTCCCGACGAGCTCGCACGCAGAAGCGAACGCATACGTGAGTAGCGCCCGCATATGAACACGGTAGTCAAACCACACATGTGAGGTATCGCCGCGACCGGTAGAGTGAGAGCAATAATTCTAGCCCTAGACCTCCTCTGTAACGCAAAACATGCAATCTGTAGAATTTTTTAAACGTCGCCTATGGAGATTTTTAAGGGTAAAAGTTTGACGCTATTCCACGAGCGGGCGCAATTTTGAAGCGTGACATGTTGGGTATCAATTTACTTGGCGTAACATTATATTTCACAATATAAAAAAAAATTGGGCTAACTTTACTGTTGTCTTATTTTTTTTTTCAAAAAAGTGAATTTTTTCCAAAAAAAGTGCGCTTAGAAGACCGCTGCGCAAATACGGTGCAAAAAAAAGTATTGCAATGACCGCTATTGTATTCTCTAGGATGTTAGAAAAAAAACAATATATAATGTTTGGGGGTTCTAAGTAATTTTCTAGCAAAAAAACCTGTTTTAAACTTGTAAACACCTAAAATCCAAAACGAGGCTGGTCCTACGGCGACTTTACTTCCAAGAGCACTTTCAGTGCACTTTCAAGTGCACTTGCAGTGCAAAGTGGATTTTCCTTTAGTAAATAACCCCCAATGTCCAGTATGTGGTAAATATAAACAATCATAGGTTCAGGCATTAATGCCTTTTCGCATGCCAACTAGCAAATCTGTGATCAGTGATACAAATAGTGATAAAACTGAAAGTAGTAATTACAGGCAAGCATGAAACATTGGAGATGATGTACTAAAGGCAAACAGACTGTTAATTTTGTAAGAGAAGTTGTACTTTTTGAGGGAGTTTTCCCCAGAGCTTAGTCAATGAAATAAGCTATCTTGACTTCCACAATTCAAACATGTGCAAGAAAAAAGCTGTTTTTTTATTTTTTTTATGTGCATATGATAACACATTTTTTCACCACATTCACCAAGCTCTAGGAAACATCCTCTTGCAAAGTGTACCCTTTCTTCCATGGTGAACAGTCTATTTGCCTTTAGTGAATCAACCCCAGTGTTTGAATTACAAATTATTCTCAGGTGTACATACATAGTAATACTATTAACCGACTGCTGAATCTCTTTACTACTCAGTGAGGAAAAACAGGGAAGACCAAACATAATCTGAAAAAACAATAACAATCCAATAAATGCAATATTAAAAAAAAAACAAATGCAGATCAAAATGTAATCCATACAGATGTAAAGTATTTTACTTGTATATCCAGAACACTTCCTTTATTTTTACCAGCAGCACCATAATTCCTGCACGTTTAAGTATAAGTACTAAATCAATCACAATAAATTTTAATTGGGGCACTGTATGTGATTTCTGTATGAAGTGCCCAGCTAAAGGTTGCTCTATTAAATTATCTCTGATAGCATACCTACAGTATGTCTAGAAATCTTTTATTTTACTTGCTGAATTGTTCTACCAATATAGCAAAGGCCTCAAGAACATTTTTCATTCATGACTTAAGTATTAAGACAGACATATTAATCCATAATTGATAAAAGGTGTTCTTTATGCAGATGAAAAAACGTTTCCTCCTTGTTTATGTAGAGCTAAGAATAAAATTCAAAGCCAAAATTCTCCCACACAAGGGTGACTGCAGTCAGGGGATATCTTATGAAATATACAGAATCAAGACCATTACATTTAACACTGTGACTGAAATGCTTTGATAACTGAAAGAACATAAACATAAACTGAAAATGTATAACCAAAACAATATCAAAAAATAAGAAAGCCAGCTTAACGATTTTGAGCTGGTGTATTGTAAGGTCAGGTTGCAAATAGCATAAACCTGAAACAGAGAAATCAGATGTATAAGGGGCAAAAATGCCCCTAACTCCAAAAGTCATATCCGGACCTCCAGTGGAGGTCAAGGTATGAGTGGAGTGGGGTGGCATAGCCTCGACATCCGCCAAACTAGCCTGCTAAATTCAAAAATAGTGCATAACGTGTGCATGTCAAAAGGAAAAAAAAGGGAAAAAAATGGAAAAATGTCTCGATCCAAAGGACTACTGCAATGCAAGTTGTGTCCATAATGGGGGACCATCAGAGAGTACGTTAGAGAGGATGGAGGAAGTTCCGGAGACACCACTGTACCAATGAAAAGATAGGAGTATGACCAACCTATAAAAATCAGGAAAATAAAAACAAATAAAAAATAAAAATAAAAGCATGGTTGGTCAGGTTTTAAATGGCATATAGGGAAAATATATAAGTGTTCAGATGTCTTCATTCAGATGTCATCTGAGGCAGAGGGATCCTATCAAGTAAGAATTCCGGATGTGTGCTGTAGAAGGATGTGGGGTACTGTGCAGTCCAAGGGGTTCTGCATGAAGGCACTTCCAAAAGTGGCCATTAGGTGGAGTGCTGACATCAGGAAACGCCAGGGCATGGCTAACAGTCAAATTGTGAGGAAAGGTAGTGGGATCCATAATGATGATGATTATATGCAGCAAAATGAGGTTTAATTAAAATTTTGGCCCAAGTCTTATCTGGAACGCCTTCTGTCGCGTCTCGGGAAAGGTATGCGCCAGATAGGTGTTGGCCTAGATGTGGAAGGTGGACGAGGAAGGGCTTAAACCTCTATAAGTCCCAGTCTAACTAAGATTTCCTGAACTTCCAATAGTGTAGGTTGTACCATTATGAGGGACTGGGAGGTTAAAAGGGAAGCCCCATCTGTACCGAATATGTGCAGGTGCTAGCACCGTGGTAACTTCCTTCATTTTACAACATCAGTCCAAGGTTGCGGGAGAGGTGTCAGGGTATATTTGTATAGAGGAGCCATCCAGGGTAATGTTATGAGAGTTGCGGGCGGCTCTGAGGATCTCCTCTTTTACAAGGAAGTCTTTTAGACAGAGAACAATATCTCGGGGGGTTTATCCACAGGGGGTTTCGGATGGAGTGCCCTGTGAATGCGGTTACAAGTAAAGGATTCAATTTCATGGTCAGGTAGTAGAGACTGGAATAACTTGTGCATGGCAGGGATGAGGTCAGAGTTGGATTCTGAGATTTTTTCTGCGATTGCGGTTGTCGGGATCCTTGACTTGGTATTGCAATTGCGTGACAGTTGCAGTAAGGGATTCATACTCTCTGGAGAGGTCATTATTGGCTATACGGAGTTCATCATGCTTTGATTCCAAAGCGGTCAGTACAGGCCCCTAAGGCAGCAATCTCCTGTGTCAGAGTATTGGTACTTTTGTGTAATTCTGTTTGTAACTTGGTAGCTATTTTGCTATAGATAGATTCCAGGCTTTTGTCTAAGTCCTCTTTTGTGAGAGGGGGTATGTACTCACTGTCCTGTAGTGAAGCAGGGATGTCCTGAGTGTTCTGTGATGAAGGAGAGGCAGGGCTGCCGGCGCCATTTGGGACATGCTGTGTCGCTCCTGTTTCCCAGGCAGATAGTTTGTTAGAGACCTCTGCACGGTCCCAGCCAGTCCAGTGGAGGTTGCGCATGCACCCCCCACTAATAAATATTTTAACTGAATTTAAATGTCAAAAGTTTTATTGAACTTTTCGACATTAATACAGAGTATCAAAGAACAGTAACAGGATGAACCATCAACGCTACATCTTTATAGATAAGAGAGAAAGGATACCAAAAACAACACAAAAAGAAAAATGAAATATTATAAAGTAAGACCTATGTCACATGAGCACAATAAGAAGGCTATGTATAGGTTAAACTTATAACAAATGTTTTTCTGAAGTAACATCTGAGTACCCGTACAGTTGGGTAGAGATAAGAGTCTGCGATATATCATACTTGTATATAAAAAGAATATATTGTGGAGGCCAGGACCGATCGAGCATCCCTCGGAACCTCACGCATCCCACCCCTTTGGGAGCTTACTGTGGAAATGCGTAGTGTCCACAAGAGACCCCCGACCCGCCAACCCCCCTGGGCCCGGACCCACCACCGGGCGGGGCTGAGGAGAGCCCAGTCCCCTCCCTCACGCCGGGATGCGTGTGAAGATCCCGCTCGTGGGGAGGTCCAGGCGCCCCCCTCCCCACTGACGAAATGGGAACCGCCCCCAAGGCCTCTGACACATTTCCTGAGTTACCAGTATACAAAAGTGAGGAGGGGGGCTAGGGTGCCCCATGAAAGAGGGAAAAGGTGAGAAAGGGGAGAAAACAAGGAAGAGAAAGAATCAGGGAGGGGGAACAGATCCCTCAGTATCCTGTACTACTCCCGGGATTAGGGGAATGTTACAGTAGATTGCCCAAGGATCCCAAATACTGTAAAGCTATGATCCAAGAGACTTTTCTCTTGAACCCTAGATAGGAAACACCAGGTTTTTTCCAGGCTTTGGCTATGGATACTTTAGCTCCTAAGAGGACGAAGTAGACCAGTGCCTGAGAGAGTCTAGGAAGAGCTGCGATATTTCTATTTAGAAGAGCTACCTGTGGGTCAGCTGCTATCGAGACTTTAGTGATTTTGCTGAGAGTTGTAAAGACTTTCTGCCAGAATGTACGTATGCGTGGACAGGACCACCAAGTGTGTAGCATTTTACCTTCCAGTTCGCAACCCCTGTAACATAGGGGGGGGGCCCTGGGAAGATAACTGATAGTCTAGCAGGGACATAGTACCATCGCGTCAACACCTTCACACTGGCTTCAATAAGCGAAACATTTAGGATTCCCTTATATGCTCTATTAAAAGAGGTATACCATGCCTGTGTGGGCCAAGAGATGTCCATTTCTTCCTCCCAGGCTCGAGCGTAGGTTGGTTTGTCTGTGAGTGACATTAGAGCAGAATAAATCAAGGAGATCCCCCCCCCTCTGGACCTCTGTGTTTACACACCAGTTTTCATAAGGAGTAATCAAAGGAGGATCTTTTTGATGGGACCAGATTGAGGTAAGGAAGTGTGAGATTTGTGAAAATCTAAAAACCTCAGAATCTGGCAGGTCTAGTTTTTTCCTACAATATGATAATTTGATTGGACCATTAGAGGAGAGGAAGTGACCAATTCTGTATAAGCGTTTATCAGTCTACCATTGGAAATCTTTGATGGCTAGACCGGGTGAAAAGTCGGCATTGTGAAATAAATGGGCTAATGGTTTCATTGGGGAAGTCAGGTTATGGTGAGAAAGAAGTTTAGAGCACAGGGCCATTGAATGGGAGAGGGTAGGAGACATAATGGCAGGCCTAAGTTTCGGATTACACAAGAGGAGATAGTCAATGGTGTTCTTCGGAATGGCGCATCTCTCCATCGCGAGCCATTCAGGCTTCTGACCTTATATATTATATATACCCGATATTTGGGACAACTGTGCTGCCCTGTAATATTCCCAAAGAATGGGCAGACCTAATCCCCCCTGAGATTTCAGCTGAGTCTTAGAGGGACACCTATAACCCTTATGTCCCCACACGAATCGGGTAATCTCCGGTTAAAATTTGCTAAGGACTTGTTTCCTTATTGGGATTGGGAGGGAGCGGAATAAATATAGTACCCTAGGGAGTAGGGTCATTTTCACAGCGTTAACCCTACCCAACCAGGATAGACCACATCTGGACCATCTCTCCAGGTCACTCTTACATTTCTTAAATATAGGTGGGAAGTTGGCTTTGAAGAGACTATCTATGTCCGGAGTGATTTTAATACCTAGATAGGGGATTTCGGACCTGGCCCAAGTAAATTCAAAATTGTTGGAAATTTGAGTTAGTAGGTCTGGAGGAACTGTTATGTTTAACGCTAATGATTTGGACATGTTTACTTGTAGGCCTGACACTACACTAAAATCGCGTAGGATTTTGTATATGATGGGGGTAGACGTCAGGGGGGAGGTTACGTATAAGAGGAGGTCATCAGCATATAGTGCACATTTGTGCTCCTGTCCTCCACACCGAACTCCCCTAACGTCTGGGTTATTTCTAAATGCCGCTGCCAGTGTTTCAATCGTGATCGTGAAGAGGAGAGGGCAGAGAGGGCATCCCTGTCTGGTGCCCCTCCCTATCCTGAATGGTTCAGAGTACCTACCCATGAGATGAACCTGGACTGAAGGGGACGAGTAAAGGGCTTTAATCAGATTCAGGATATACGGGCCGAAGTCCCACTTCTGTAAAATCAATGTGAGGTAGGACCATTCCACTAAATCAAAAGCCTTGTGTAAGTTTATGGAAAGAAGGAATCCTATTTGGGGGGAGTTCCCATCCCACCTCAACTTAAGTATAGAAACCACATCTATTGTTCTACGAATCTGGTCCTGACCCTGTCTCCCAGGGATGAAGCCCACCTGATCCCCGTGTATATAGTCTGCAATAAAGCTTGCTACTCTATTGGCCATAATCTTTGTCATTATTTTAATATCATTGTTTATAAGTGAGATGGGTCTGTAATTACCTAGCTCGCTAGGGGCTTTTTTTTGGAATCAATGAGATGTAGGCGGAATTGAGGTCTAAACCCAGGAGGGCTCCATCGCTGAGGGAGTTGAAAAACTTAGCCATGTGTGGGGCCAAACTTGGACCAAATTTCTTGTAATATCCTGTAGAGAAGCTGTCAGGGCCAGGGGCCAAGCCCTCCTTTAGGGCTTTAATGGTGTCTAAAATCTCTGATGTAGTGAAGGGGCTCTCTAGGAGCTCCCTATGATCCTTCGTTAGAGAGGGTAAGGGGATATTGTCCAAGAAACGGTCCATTTGCTGGTTAGGGGGGGGGGTTTAGAATTGTAAAGCTACGAGTAGAAACGGGAGAATTCTTCCATTATCTTAGTTGGGTTCTGGGTTAAGTCCCCGGAGGAGGTCTTAATTTTGGGAAAAGCTAGGGACTGTAGTTTAGGGCTGAGCTTTGCCGCCAGTCTGGAACCCATCTTGTCAGTTTGGGAGTAAAATTTAGCCCCTGTCCACCGTAAATATTTTTCAGCTGCTGTCATCAGGGCAAGGTTAAGGAGAGCTCTAGATCTGTCCAGAACTCTCAGTGTCTCGTGAGTGGGATGAGTCTTGTGTGTCTGAGCTAACTTTTGGTATTTCACCGTTAGATTTCGTATGTCCGCTTTATGTTCCGCTTTGAGTTTCGAGGTTGTCTGGATTATATGCCCCCTGATAACTGATTTATTGGCTGCCCATACCGTTAAGGGGGAAACGTTGCTCGTTTGATTTAATCGGAAATATTCTTTAATGCCTGAATCTAGAATTGAGCACTGTATCTCATCGTTAAACAGGGATTCTTGTAAGCGCCAACGGGGAGGTCCTCTAGGTCCTCCCGGTCTTCGTATTGTCATAGTGACCATCGAGTGATCAGAAAGTAACAAGTCTATAATTTTCGAGCCTAAGATAAGTGGGATAGTATGTGACCTTGTGAAGATGTGGTCTATGCTGGCAAAAGAGTTATGGGGGCCGAGAAATGGGTGTAATCTTTATTGTGTGGATTGGTTTCCCTCCACACATCTATAAGCCCTTCCTCGTGAAGTAGATTAGAAATTTTGGTACTTTGCTTGGAGGACCTTTTTGGTTTTGGTTTCCCATTTGCCGACTTGTCCAAGGCAAAGTCAAAGGCGGTATTTGAGTCTCCACCCATAATCACCGACCCCTTTAGGTGTGGATGTATTGTATTTAACATAGACTGAAAAAAGGTTTTTTGACCCTTGTTAGGTGCATAGTATGAGACAAAACTAAAAGGTTTGCCATCTACCTGTCCTGACACCACCAAGAAACAACCCAGCGAATCAGTGAAAACCTCCGGCTGTGACAAGTTAATGTGTTTGGCAAAACATACTGCTACTCCCTTACTTTTATTTTGAGCTGATGCCAAGAAGAATTGGGGGTAATGTTGGTGTAGAAATTTGGGAGTAAAGGTGGCTGGAAAATGTGTCTCTTGTAACAGTATAATGTCTGCGTGTATTGAGTGATATGATTGAAAAAGTTTTCTGCGCTTGATAGGAGAGTTCATCCCCTGTGCATTGTGCGAGATAATTTTGAGGGGCGGGTGAGAATTTTTTGTATCAACCATGATCCAGAGGGGGGTAATACAACCCTAATTTTAGTTTCTTACCTTTGGGTCGCAGGGCGAGAACACCCTGGGGCCCATTTCGGTGTGATGTCACTCCGATCGAGCCTGGGATTCAAGATCCGGACACCTCCCGAGATCCGAGAGAGCCTGTATTACAATGTGAGAGAGGAGATAGGAGGGAGGAGGAGAAAGAGATGAAAAGAGGAGTGAAAAGGGAGAGGTAGGTTAAACCATTAAGCATGTGTGCCATACCTGCAATATATATGAGCATTTGCTGGAGCAAAAGTAAAAAAAAAACAACCACATTGGGGTCCCCTGACCCCACCCAACCCCAGAGGTAGAAGTGGCTAGCCACCTCAACCTACAAAAAAGTGTGCTGGTGAACCCTAAATAGGGAACACCAAGGAGAGACCAGGTTCTCCTACAAAAAAAAAACCTGGTCCCTAAGGGAGGCGCACTGAGTCCACCACAGCCCCAGCACCTCAGACATAGCTAACTGAAGACTATCCTCTAGCCTATGATGTACATAAGACAGAGTGCCTTTAAGTCAAAAATATTTTTAAAAAAAGGACAAAATGTGAGACTAATACCTTATTAAAATTTCAAAAATAAGCAAAGTGCAACAGGAAACTTTTCCTAGAACCTGAGAATCTTACGTGGCATCCGGCCCTAAAGGCCGGTTGACCCTAAGATAAGTAGTTAACTCAGTACAGCATTACCCATGGAGAATTGTCCCGTGAATTAACATAACTCTGTGACTGACCCCCCTGTCCATGAGGGAAGACACAGTCCTGAAGATAAACACATTCTCGGTGACAAAAGAAACATGCGGGCAGATATACTAAAGAAGGAGAAAACGTATCAAAGTCGTCTTGGTTAGAGACTACCATGAGAAAAGGGAGCTAGTCCCTGCTCCGTAGAGCTAAGTGTGAACAGTACCGATCAGGGCCCCGATCCGTAAACAGGACGATGGGAGTCATGGAGGAAGATTTTCCTTAGATCGTTTAGTGTTCTGTTTCAGCCAGGAAGGTTGCAGTGGGCTAGCTGGTGGAGGCCTTTTCGTGGAAGATGATGATGTCCCCCTGTCTGCTTGTGTAGACATTGGCTCCAATGGGATCAAGCCCAGCTGTTGTAGAAGACATTCCCCTTCCACAAAAGATGAGAAAAAGTAATTTCTATTTTTGAAAGAAAAGTTCAGTCTCAGTGGAAAGGACCACCTATAAGCAATTTCCTTGCCCAGCAACAATTGAAGTAGCGGTTTTAGGGCCCTTCTTTTCTGCACCGTATAGGGGGAAAAATCTGCAAAGATCTGGATTTTATGACCCATCAGCGTTAAGTTGTCTGCATACCTGGCTTTCTTCATTACCTCTTCCTTAACGGTGAAGAAGTAAGGTTTCACTATTATGTCCCGTGGTAGGCCGTCAGCGCGGGGAGGTTGTAGAGCTCTATGAGCCCTGTGTAATTCAAGCTGGTGTTCTGCAATCCCAGGGATAAGGTCTTTTACGAGGGTTTTGATAGCTGTATGCACGTCTTTCAAAGATTCTGGGACCCCCCAGACCCTGAAATTGTAGCGTCTGGACCTGTTTTCAAGGTCGTCTATTTTTGCCCAGGCCGTTTCAAGCTGATCCTGAACCTCTTGTAACCTTGCAGAATTTTGGTTGATCCGGGCCCCTGCCTGATCAGCTTTTTTCTCAATATTGTCAATTCTCATTCCAATCTGTTGCAGGTCAGCATGAATAGAAGACATTATATGCGCTGCGTTCTGTGCCAAACTTTTGGATAACATGTGTGCAAAGGCTACCATCATGGAGGGAAAGTCTGTGGGAATGGGTGCTGCTTCCTGAGCTTCACTGACAGAAAGCAGCAATCCTGTGTGAGGATCCATCATGGGGGTGGAAGGGAGCCCTGAGTTCATCCTGGATAACAGGGATTCCGTGGAGGAAGGGGATGCAATCTGGGGCTGTAGCTGGTTTACAGTACCTGGAGATGGAACTGGTAACAGATCCTGGTCTGCAATAAAGTCCTCCTCTGACTCTTTTATGTGAGGGCCTCGTGGGGCGGCCGCCATCTTGGCATAGCTGACCGGGCCTACCGCTGCCGTCATCTGGCTTGTCAGGCTCCTTCTGGCATTACCCACTGACATTGGGATGTTCCCTGATGTATCCACCTACAGATGGGGTCTGTGTGTCGCTATGACGGGCGCTCTATCGACTCCTGAGGCTAAAGCAGGGCTGTAGTGGAGCAGAGCTTCAGTAGCCGGCAGCCATCTTGGAGCTGCTGCGCATACACACTCATTTTAACTGAATTTAAACCAGAGGGTGTGCAATTTATTTTTATTTGCACAAAGATGTAAAATGAGGTCACTTCATATTAAGTTTAAAGCAGTTATTATTACTTATTTTTGTGCCATATCTTAAAAAGCCCTTAATCGACAAGTAGTTGTCTGTTTGGGAGAAGAATAAGTAAGTATTGGGAACATATATTTACTGATGAAATTAAAACCGTGGGGTTTAATTTTGTTAAAAGCTTGTTATATTCCACAGTCCACACTAAAGTGTGGAGTGAAAATAAAATTGTGTTTTTTAGATGTTGACTAAAGTATGGTTTTAAAGCTCAACCCCTGCCAAAACATTTCTTATATTGGATGCTTTTTGCACCTCAGCTGGGAAGAATCCTGGTAATTTTTTGTTCCTCCTCATACCAATCTTCTAAAAATAAACTGTGGAAACAAAAAGCAACAAAAGCTGAACAATATTCTAACCTTCCGTACTCAAATATATATTTTTTCTTTGCTATTGATATGTTCAGTGGATTAAGTTCTCCTCATCTTTTAATTCTGCTCAACACCTGTCAAATAAGCAGGTAGTGATGGAAAATCTCATTAGCAGGGACACAGACAGTAATGCAGACTTGGCAGAGGTTCTAATACTTTTCCACTCTTTTAAAAACTGACTGAAAATTGGAGGACAAAATAGGGTTTTCAACAGTTTACAATCAGCAACATGTCCCTCTTAAGCATCCATTAACCACTTCAGCCCCAGAAGGATTTACCCCCTTCCTGACCAAGCTCTTTTTTGCGATACGGCACTGCATCACTTTAACTGATAATTGCGCGGTCCTGCAACATTTTACCCAAGCAAAATTGACATCCACTTTTCATGAAAAATAGAGCTTTCTTTTGGTGGTATTTGATTACCTCTGCGGTTTTTATTTTTTGCACTATAAACAAAAAAAGAGCGTCAATTTTGAAAAATTAGCTATATTTTTTACTTTTTGCTATAATAAATATTCCAAAAAAATTGATAAAAAAAAATTTCTTCCTCAGTTTAGGCCAATATGTATTCTTCTACATATTTTTGGTAAAAAAATCGCAATGAGCGTATACTGATTGGTTTGCACAAAAGTTATTGCGTCTACAAAATAGGGGACAGATTTATGGCATTTTTATTATTAATTTGTTTATTCATAATGGCAGCGATCTGCGAGTTTTATCATGACTGCGACATTGCGGTGGACAGATTGGACACTTTTAACACTATTTTGGGACCATTGGCATTTATACAGTGATCAGTGCTATAAAAATGCACTGATTACTGTGTAAATGTCACTGGCAGGGAAGAGGTTAAACACTAGGGAGCGATCAAGGGGTTAAGTGTGTTCCCTTGTCGTGTTCTAACTGTAGGGGGGATGGGCTCACTAGAACATGACAGAGATCACTGCTCCCAATCACTGGGAGCAGTAGATCCCTGTCATGTTGTTAGGCAGAAAAGGGAAATGCCTTGTTTACCCTTTCTGCCTCTCTGTGCCATGATCGCGGGCCACCGGCAGACATTGAGTCCGCAAGACCCATGGGCATGCTCCCGCGGTGCGTGGCGTGCACGCGCCTGCTAACCACTGATGACGGAGTGATGTACGGGTACGTCGTTTTGCGCACACGTGCCACTTTGCCGACGTATATCGGTGTAAACCAGTTGGCAAGTGGTTAAAAATACGATTTAATTGTGGGATATTTATGGGATAAACATTCACTGCAGTCTGAAATCAAGCACTGTAATTAAGAAAAAATGTATATATACACCTGCAGTAAACATTTACTAAATTTCATGTTCACTGCTTTATAAATATAACCTTTGAGTCTATTTACTACTGACTCAAATTTGCTGTGTAATTTTTCTGATGATGAACATTTGATTTGTGGGCTTTAAAAAATATATGCAAATAGATATTACAATAAACTAAGTAAGTGGTCATCATTTGATTCAATGTACCCACAGCTAATTCTTTTCCTAATGTATTTTACTAAATATTCTTTTCCGTATTTGATATTTTTAGTGGAGTCGTGGAGTTACATTGAAACTATCTATTTACCTGCATATTCCCTTTTTTATTTACAACTTAGGTTTTAGCTAACATATTTTATTGTTCTTGATTTCTCTGATTACTTTGTATTATATAATTTGTGGTTGTATCACTTACAGGTTCTAATATTAGTAGCTGATCCACTCAAACCTTATACATAAAAATACCACTAAACATTCAGGTGCAAAAACAGGACACCAACAGACTTATTTATCCTAAGCTTTTTGCTACAGCTGTCTCATAGACAGTATATACTTGAGTATAAGCAGAGTTTTCAGCCCCTTTGAGGAGCCCCTTTGAGGAGGCTGAACCCCACCCCCCTCGGCTTATACTCGAGTGAGCCATACCTTTCATTACTAAAACAGTGTGTGTCTCCCGCTGTGTTATGCAGTCTGTTAGGCCGTCCATTGTAAAGAGGCCTGCCTCCTCCTGGTCTGTGATAGAGGAACACTGATACAATGCTGGGAAACTGTATCAGCGATCCGTCTGCAGATGGACACAGTGAGACTAAAGATGGGCACAATGAGACTACAGATGGGCACAGTGAGACTACAGATGGGAACAGTGAGACTACAGATGGGCACAATTAGGCTGCAAATGGTCACAGTGAGACTACAAATGGGCACAATTAAACTGCAAATGAGCAAAGTGAGGCTGCAGACAGGCTCATCGCGACAGGACAGGCAAAACAAGCAATTGCTTGGGGCCCCGAGCTGGCCCTCGCTTCCTATAAGCTGCAGCCTGTAGCATGGCCGAGCTCCTCTTCCCTCCTCCTGCAGTCAGCGCGGTACAGGACTCAGGAGATTCAGTTTCCTGTTCCCGGCCACACTGACAGGAAGTGCACAAACTGAGTGCTCACTTCCTTTCAGTCTGGCCGGCTGGGAACAGAAAACTGAATGTCCTGCCGTGCGGTACGCGCTAGGGGAGTAAAAAGAACAGGGGGGGTAGTAAGGAGGGTTTTGCGTGCGTGCGTGCGGGGGGGTTGGGGGCCTCCATGTCCATTTTGCTTGGGGCCCCCAAATTCTTCAAACGGCCCTGGCTGCAGATGGGCATTGTTTACCCAGTAGCTGCTGCATTTTCCCACCCTAGGCTTATACTCGAGTCAATATGTTTTCCCAGTTTTTTGTGGTAAAATTAGGTGCCTCGGCTTATATTTGGGTCGGTCTATACTCGAGTATATACGGTACTGTATATCTGTATCTGTTTATGCCGATATGTATTCTTCTACATATTTTTGGTAAAAAAAATCACAAAAAGTGTATATTGATTGGTTTGCGAAAAAGGGGGGCTACCACTGACATGACAGAGATCAATGTTCCCGATGACAGGGAACAGAAGATCTCTGTCATGTTACTAGGCAGAACAGGGAAATGCCTTGTTTACATAGGCAGTTCCCCATTCTGCCTCTCCTCACAGTGATGGCAGGCTGCCAGCAGACATCAAGTCCGCGAGACCTGTGGGAACACTCCCGTTCCACGTGACAGGCGCGCATGCGCGCTATCCTGCTTTTGCAGACTGACATACAGGTACGTCAGTTTGCGCAGGAGCGCCATTCTGCTGACGTATATCGGCGCGAGCTGGTCGGCAAGCGGTTAAAATACAAAATTCCTTTAAATAACATTTAGGATTCTTACAATGCAAAATTATATAAAAAAAGATATTGCTGCTTTATGACAATACCTTTCCTGCTGATTTCCATTTAGCAGCAAGAGTCCAGTGGGAGATATATATATATATAAAATATATTTTTTTATTCTGTTCTATTGTTTTTCTATGCTTTTCTTTTCTTTTCTATTATTTTATATTCTATAATAGTCTTTTCTATAAAAATTCTAATTCATTCTATATGAAATTTGAATTTCGAAACATGGCTTCTGAAGTTCGAATTTCGTATAGAATAAATTTGAATTTGAATAGAAAAGAATAGAAAAGAATAGACTTCTTTTCTACTCTATTCTAATCTTTTCTATTCAAATTCATAATATATATATATATATATATATATATATATATATATATTTCTATTGTTTTTCTATTAATTTCTATTCTATTCTAATCTTTTCTATGCAAATTCATTCTATACAAAATTCGAATTTTGGAAGATGTTATATATATATATATATATATATATAGTACCTGACCGCGAGATTGTGTTTCCAGCGTGATACCATCGCGCTGGTTCTCGGCGACAGGGTACTGTGCATGTCGCACTGGCTCACTGATCGGGAAAGGAAAACTTTGTTTTCCTTTCACGATGAGTGACAGGCAGTGTTGACAGCTGTCTGGTATGAATCCTGAAGGGGAACGCCGCGCCAAATTTTAAATGAAAAAATCGGCGTGGGTTCCCCCCCCAGGAGCATACCAGGCCCTTAGGTCTGGCATGGATTGTAAGGGGAACCCCCTACGCCGAAAAATCCAGACCCTTATCCGAGCACGCAGCCCAGCCGGCCAGGAAAGGGGGTGGGGACGAACGAGCGCCCCCCCTCCTGAGCCGTACCAGATCGCATTTCCCTGACATGGGGGGTGGGTGCCCGCAGGGCTCCCCCCTTCCCCCAAGGCACCCACCCCCCATGTTGAAGGCATGCGGCCTGGTACAGCTAAGGAGGGGGGGTGCTCGCTCGTCCCCACCCCCTTTCCTGGCCGGCCGGGCTGCGTGCTTGGATAAGGGTCTGGTATGGATTTTGGGGGGACCCCCATGCCGATTTTTCGGCATAGGGGGTTCCCCTTACAATCCATACCAGACCTAAGGGCCTGGTATGGCCCTGGGTGGGAACCCACACCAATTTTTTCATTTAAAATTTGGCGCGGCGTTCCCCCTCAGGATTCATACCAGACAGCTGTCAGCACTGCCTGTCACTCATCGGGAAAGGAAAACAAAGTTTTCCTTTCCCGATCAGTGAGCCATCTCGGCGCTGGCTCCCGCGACGGGGCTCGCAGGTGTCAAAGCTCGCCAAAAAATTCAATTTAATTCTATACGAATTTCAAATTTTGCAAAATGGTTATATATAGTTTACTTTTTCAAATTTGGTCAAAGTTTTTCGAATGCGGTAGAATTTTTTCAAATATAAAACTAAATGAATCCCGAAAATAAATGTAACGAATGCAAATTTAACGAAACAAATTTAGTTAAATAACAAATCGTTTCAAAACGAAACAAAACACATTTTTTCATGCTGCACATGTCTAATATATGGTCCCCTCTAATTATACAGAGGGCTTCCAGATTAAACTATTAGTTCACCCTACATTACCCCACCTTCTTATTGGGGCATTAGCGGTGGGGAAGAGAATCTTGTCATTCAGCATTGGGACAAGGGTGCTTTGCAAGGAAATTTTGCTACTCCCATTGCAAGATATCTCCTCAATGTTTAAAGGCATGTGGCCTGAGTGGCTCACTGACCTCCCTTTACTGGCCACCCAAGCTGCATGCCTGCATACGGGTGTGGGTGGAATTCCACCCTTTTTCTGATTTTTTTTTCTTCTAAGGGACTGCATTGTAGTGTGACATAACACCATGTGTATGTTATTTAAAGGGTTTGTATATTTTTTAGTGATGCCTTTCAAGCCACATGAAAAGACCCACTCTCTTCTGCACAGTATATGTATTTTTTAAATTTTGCATTGGTAGATGTCCCCATGGCAATACTGAACTCCCCATGTCCCTTTTAGCAATAGTTTGTCTATTAGCGTTTAAAATAGTGAATACAAAAATAACAACTGTAGACTTTAATTGGGTTCCGTGCTAATTTCAGGGTTTGACAAACTTCCTGCAAACTGAACTGGGGAAGACTTGATCATCACTTATAATGTATCATATAGATCAAGAATGTATTTGTTAAGATACATTTTTTTGTGCTTTTCAGCATCTCATAAATTGGTAATTACTAACTTTATACATGTCAGAAAGAAAGGTGACCACAAAATTCACCTTCTGGCCCCCATTAAAATTCTATATCCCTATGAGTGAAACTGAACTATAACTTTTCCCCTAGACACCCTTGCATTTGAGTTAATTATTTATATACCAATAAGAGACATTTTCTGTTTCAATTGCTATTAAAGAGTGTCACCAGCATAATTTTATATTTACCTTTTTAAATCAGAAAACGCTTTATTGAAATCACAATAAAACATAAGTTAAATATTTCCAGAGCTAATATAGAAATAAAAATGTGGTAGCAAAATTTGCATTTCCTTACACATTCCACATAAGGGTAAATAATAAAATGACAAAATAGATTGATAAGCAGCTTTACCACTAATTTAGTGATTCCAGTACTGACAACACTATGGAATTAGTTCCAAGGATTTGAGGCTTGTTACAAACATAAGCATATCTAGCCTTGTAGGATTCTTCCTGCCCTAAGTTGAGGGGACTCAGGCTTTTAATCATGGGTTATAATGCTTTTCAAATTTATTAGGCTAACCCCTGTATGATATATGTATTTTTCATTTTGAGTGTGTCACCCATACATTATAGCCATTTCTTAGTTATAGGAGGATCCTCTGATTTTCAGTATCTCAAAATGACCCCGCGTGCCTGGAATATAGCTCTTGCTACTGCTTCCCTTGTTTCTGTGGGGAGTTTTAGATTGTCTAACATGTGTAGTAGATAATGTTTAGGGTCAATTTGTATAGAGGCCTGAAATACAGCATTCAGAGTTTACACTGTTAAAAACCAGTACAAATGTAATTTGGGGCCAGTGCCACAATAAATGAATCAGGTTGCTGTGGCCTCTGGGGAATTTATAAGTGGGATCTTCGAGGATGCCCATTTTTAAAAGTGAAAGCGAGTGGGCAGCTTTACAGATGAAAAAATGACTTTCACCAGAAAGCTGGCAGAGTTCTTGAAAGCTGTACAAAATAGTAGCCGGGAGTGTGTTTAAAAAATTAAAATGGTCTGGCAGCCAAAGCGTTAAACAAATTCACCCTCACTGCCCACTTTGTTGATTGTCGACAGCCAGTGCAGAAATTAAAGGGACAAATGCACAACAGTGACAACAGATGATAATAAAAGCCTGACAGAGGTCTTTATTGCTCTATTCAAATGTTAATATTTTGGCTGGCCTTCTGCTTTAAACATACACATGCCTATTATATTTAGGAAAAATTTCCATGATTAAGTTAAAAGCATGCCCTTTTAAATGGTTAGTTCATTGTAGACATGTGCACTGCTGAAAAATTAGTTTGTTTTAGTTTCATGCTTTTTTTTTTTCATAAATTCGTAAATTCAAAAATTCGTAAATTCAGAAATTCGAACATTCGGAAATCCAAAAGTCTGAAAATAAGAAAGAAAATTTGAAAATCTGAAAATTTGAAATAATTAACTAACCAACTAATAATAAAAAAATAACTATTAAATTATAGGTATTGGAATTTCGTTTCAAATTTGGCTGTTAGTGAACATAACAAATACGAATTTATCTGAAGTTACAAATTATCTGAAATAACGAATGCTGCATCAAAACAAATGGAATGGAACAAAATAATAATAAATTATAATAACAATAAAAAGTAATTTGTTGCATTCCATTCATTATTTCGGATAATTCGTAACTTCGGATAAATTCGTATTTGTTACATTCACTAACAGCCAAATTTGAAAGGAAATTCTAGTTAAATCTAAAGTTATTATTTCAGATTTTCTAATGTTCAGGTTTTCAAATTTTCAGATTTTTGTTCTTATTTTCGGATTTTTGTTCTTTTGAATTTTCCGTACTTTCATTCTTTTTTTCGTATTTTTGAATTTCCGAATATCCGAACTGTCAAATTTTCGAATTTCAGAATTTTAGATTTTCTGAAATCTCTTATTTTTGAATTTCCGAATATTCAGAAAAATTTGTTAAACATAGTTACATAGTTACATAGTAGGTGAGGTTGAAAAAAGACACAAGTCCATCAAGTCCAACCTATGTGTGTGATTATGTGTCAGTATTACATTACATATCCCTGTATATTGCGGTCATTCAGGTGATTATCTAATAGTTTCTTGAAGCTATCAATGCTCCCCGCTGAGACCACCGCCTGTGGAAGGGAATTCCACATCCTTGCCGCTCTTACAGTAAAGAACCCTCTACGTAGTTTAAGGTTAAACCTCTTTTCTTCTAATTGTAATGAGTGGCCACGAGTCTTATTAAACTCTCTTCTGCAAAAAAGTTTTATCCCTATTGTGGGGTCACCTGTACAGTATTTGTAAATTGAAATCATATCCCCTCTCAAGCGTCTCTTCTCCAGAGAGAATAAGTTCAGTACTCGCAACCTTTCCTCATAACGAAGATCCTCCAGACTCTTTATTAGCTTTGTTGCCCTTCTTTGTACTCGCTCCATTTCCAGTACATCCTTCCTGAGGACTGGTGCCCAGAACTGGACAGCATACTCCAGGTGCGGGCGGACCAGAGTCTTGTAGAGCGGGAGAATTATCGTTTTATCTCTGCAGTTGATCCCCCTTTTAATGCATGCCAATATTCTGTTTGCTTTATTAGCAGCAGCTTGGCATTGCATGCCATTGCTGAGCCTATCATCCACTAGGACCCCCAAGTCCTTTTCCATCCTAGATTCCCCCAGAGGTTCTCCCCCCAGTGTATAGATTGCATTCATATTTTTGCCACCCAAATGCATTATTTTACATTTTTCTACATTGAACCTCATTTTCCATGTAGTCGCCCACCCCATTAATTTGTTCAGGTCTTTTTGCAAGATTTCCACATCCTGTGGAGAAGTTATTGCCCTGCTTAGCTTAGTATCGTCTGCAAATACAGAGATTGAACTGTTTATCCCATCCTCCAGGTCATTTATGAACAAATTAAATAGGATTGGTCCCAGCACAGAACCCTGGGGGACCCCACTACCCACCTCTGAGTACTCCCCATTTATCACCACCCTCTGAACACGCCCTTGTAGCCAGTTTTCAATCCATGTACTCACCCTATGGTCCATGCCAACGCACCTTATTTTGTACAGTAAACGTTTATGGGGAACTGTGTCAAATGCTTTTGCAAAATCCAGATACACCACGTCTACGGGCTTTCCTTTATCTAGATGGCAACTCACCTCCTCATAGAAGGTTAATAGATTGGTTTGGCAAGAACGATTCTTTATGAATCCATGCTGACTACTGCTAATGATATCATTCTTATTACTAAAATCTTGTATATAGTCCCTTATCATCCCCTCCAAGAGTTTACATACTATTGATGTTAGGCTAACTGGTCTGTAATTCCCAGGGATGTTTTTTGGGCCCTTTTTAAATATTGGTGCTACATTGGCTTTTCTCCAATCAGCTGGTACCATTCCAGTCAATAGACTGTCTGTAAAAATTAGGAACAACGGTCTGGCAACCACCTGACTGAGTTCCCTAAGTACCCTCGGATGCAAGCCATCTGGTCCCGGTGATTTATTAATGTTAAGTTTCTCAAGTCTAATTTTAATTCTGTCCTCTGTTAACCATGTAGGTGCTTCCTGTGTTGTGTCATGAGGATAAACACTGCAGTTTTGGTTACTGAAGCCCCCCGATTCACTCGTGAAGACTGAGGAGAAGAATAGATTCAATACCTCTGCCATCTCCCCATCCTTTGTAACCAGATGTCCTTCCTCATTCTTTATGGGGCCAATATGGTCTGTCCTCCCTTTTTTACTGTTTAAATACTTAAAGAATTTCTTGGGATTTTTTTTGCTCTCCTCCGCTTTGTGTCTTTCATGTTCTATCTTAGCCGTCCTAATTGCACCCTTACATTTCTTATTGCATTCTTTATAAATTCTGAATGCTGTGGATGATCCCTCAACCTTGTATTTTTTGAAGGCCTTCTCCTTTGCTTTTATATGCATTTTTACATTGGACTTAAGCCATCTAGGATGTTTGTTCGCTCTTTTAAATTTATTACCCAATGGGATACATTGGCTAATGCCCTTATTTAATATGCTCTTAAAGCAAACCCATCTCTCCTCCGTATTCTTTGTTCCTAATATTTTATCCCAATTTATGCCTTTTAGCAAGGTTTGTAGTTTAGGGAAGTTGGCTCTTTTGAAATTCAGTGTCTTTGTGTTCCCTTCATGTCTCCTATTTGTGTGATTTATACTGAAACTAATTGACCTGTGATCGCTGTTACCTAAATTGCCCCGTATTTCCACATCTGTTATCAGGTCTGTATTGTTGGTAATCAGTAGATCTAGTAATGTTTTATTTCTAGTTGGTGCGTCTACCATCTGACCCATAAAATTGTCCTGCAAGACACTAAGGAACTGGCGAGCCTTAAATGAATGCGCGGTTCCCTCCGCCCAGTCTATGTCTGGATAATTAAAATCCCCCATTATGATAACACTTCCCATCCTTGCTGCTAATCCAATTTGTGATAGGAGATCCGTCTCCACTTCCTCCCTCGGGTTAGGGGGCCTATAGCATACTCCCAGTATTATTTTCCACTTAGCTTCATCCCTTTGGAGCTCTACCCATAAAGATTCCACCTCCTCCCTAGCCCCCTCAGTGATGTCATCTCTCACATTCACTTGTACATTATTCTTGATATATAGGCATACCCCTCCCCCTTTTTTACCCTCTCTATCCTTGCGGTATAGGGTATACCCTTGAATGTTTGCCAGCCAATCATGAGAGCTGTTGAACCAGGTCTCTGAAATTCCCACAAAATCCAAATCCTCCTTGTACAACAGTATCTCTAGTTCACCCATCTTGTCCGCCAGGCTCCTGGCATTGGTGAACAAGCCACATAGTTTAGACCGGTCGCATATTGTCCTCGTATTGGGTGTTTCAAGATTGCAACTTGGACTTGTTACTATACTCACCTTGTGTTTTTGTGCTTTGGTTAACCTACCACTAATGCCCCCAATACTACCCTCTGGAATATCTTCCGCGCTGGCTATCACTGTCTCTGGACCCTTCCCCCCATCGCCTAGTTTAAAAACCCCTTTTTGGCCATCTTCATTCCCAGCAGATCTGCACCCTCCTCATTTAGGTGCAGTCCGTCCCTTCTATAGTACCGGTTACCGACTGAGAAGTCGGCCCAGTCCTCCAGGAACCCAAACCCCTCCTTACTACACCAGCTCTTCAGCCACTTGTTTACTTCCCTAATCTCCCTCTGCCTCTCTGGTGTGGCTCGATGTACCGGTAGTATTCCTGAGAACACTACCTTGGAGGTCCTTTTCCTCCCAAGTCCCTAAAATCTTCTTCTTTAGGACACTCCATCTGCCTCTGACTTTGTCATTGGTGCCAACGTGCACCATGACAGCCGGGTCTTCCCCAGCCCCTCCCAGTAATCTGTCCACAAGATCCGTGATGTGCCGAACCCGAGCGCCCGGTAGACAACATACTGTTCGGCGCTTCAGGTCTTGGTTACAGATTGCCCTCTCTGTCCTTCTAAGAATTGAGTCCCCTACCACCAGAATCTGTCTTTCCTTTCCCTTTGCTGCCCCCCCACTCTCACTGGAGGAGTTCTTCCCCTGGCAGCTAGGAGAGTCCCTCATCTCCAGCAGTAATGGTCCCTGACTGGTTACACCAATGTCACTCAATGGAGCGTACTTATTGGGATGCTCCAGTCCTGGATCGGCCTCGCTGGCACTTCCCCCTCTACCCCTCCTGACTGTCACCCATCTACTCTTTGCTAGTGCCTGCACCTCTTTGTCTCCACCCGCCTCTGTGCTGGCCCCTGCCGGCACCTGCCGTGTACGTTCCTGGCTCACCTTTAGTATGGAGGGACTTCTCAGTGCTGACAGTTGCTTCCCCAGATTCAGAACCTGGGCTTCCAGGGAAACAATGTGCTTACATTTTGCACAGCAGTATTCGCCCTCGATCGGATGATCAAGGAACGCATACATGCGGCAAGATGTACAAAGAGTCGCCTCTCCACACCCGCCGGGCATAGTACCTATTAAATTTAGTGAGGATTTGGGGATTTTACCCTGTCCAAATTACCTAACAACTAGCTTCCTGGCACTAATACTCAAGACAATACACAGGTACACGACAAGACAATACACAGGTACACAATACACAAGTACTAACGATCCACACACACTACTCAGACAACACTCAGATACTCACACTACACAGGTACTATGACCCCTGTTATAACCTCCTGTTTTAAACTCTTGTTTTTAACTCCCACTTAATCCAGCTCCACTTACACCAAGCTCCACCGCTTCAAACTGAGCACGCTCAGACTGAGTCCTACAACAAGTTAAACAGGCACCTGGGAGCAATTAACCACACCCCTTAATTGATAGACTGATGAAACAAGAAAAAAGTGACAGCAAAAGGCAAATTAAAAACTAAAAGGAAAAGTCCCCAAAATGCAACCCAGCAAACACCAACAGACAGCAGCAAACACACACCAACAGACAGCAGCAAACACACACCAACAGACAGCAGCAAACACCCACCAACAGACAGCAGCAAACACCCACCAACAGACAGCAGCAAACACCCACCAACAGACAGCAGCAAACACCAACAGACAGCAAACACCAACAGACAGCAAACACCAACAGACAGCAAGACTTGTATACTCTAACACTTGTTTTTAACTCCCACTTAATCCAGCTCCACTTACACCATGCTCCACCGCTTCAAACTGAGCACGCTCAGACTGAGTCCTACAACAAGTTAAATAGGCACCTGGGAGCAATTAACCACACCCCTTAATTGATAGACTGATGAAACAAGAAAAAAAAAAAAAGCTATTTAAAAAGTGACAGCAAAAGGCAAATTAAAAACTAAAAGGAAAAGTCCCCAAAATGCAACCCAGCAAACACCAACAGACAGCAGAAAACACACACCAACAGACAGCAGCAAACACACACCAACAGACAGCAGCAAACACCCACCAACAGACAGCAGCAAACACCCACCAACAGACAGCAGCAAACACCAACAGACAGCAAACACCAACAGACAGCAAACACCAACAGACAGCAAGACTTGTATACTCTAACACTTGTTTTTAACTCCCACTTAATCCAGCTCCACTTACACCAAGCTCCACCGCTTCAAACTGAGCACGCTCAGACTGAGTCCTACAACAAGTTAAATAGGCACCTGGGAGCAATTAACCACACCCCTTAATTGATAGACTGATGAAACAAGAAAAAAAAAAAAAAAAGCTATTTAAAAAGTGACAGCAAAAGGCAAATTAAAAACTAAAAGGAAAAGTCCCCAAAATGCAACCCAGCAAACACCAACAGACAGCAGCAAACACACACCAACAGACAGCAGCAAACACACACCAACAGACAGCAGCAAACACACACCAACAGACAGCAGCAAACACACACCAACAGACAGCAGCAAACACCCACCAACAGACAGCAGCAAACACCCACCAACAGACAGCAGCAAACACCCACCAACAGACAGCAGCAAACACCAACAGACAGCAAACACCAACAGACAACAAACACCAACAGACAGCAAGACTTGTATACTCTAACACTTGTTTTTAACTCCCACTTAATCCAGCTCCACTTACACCAAGCTCCACCACTTCAAACTGAGCACGCTCAGACTGAGTCCTACAACAAGTTAAATAGGCACCTGGGAGCAATTAACCACACCCCTTAATTGATAGACTGATGAAACAAGAAAAAAAAAAAAAGCTATTTAAAAAGTGACAGCAAAAGGCAAATTAAAAACTAAAAGGAAAAGTCCCCAAAATGCAACCCAGCAAACACCAACAGACAGCAGCAAACACACACCAACAGACAGCAGCAAACACACACCAACAGACAGCAGCAAACACACACCAACAGACAGCAGCAAACACCCACCAACAGACAGCAGCAAACACCCACCAACAGACAGCAAACACCAACAGACAGCAAACACCAACAGACAGCAAACACCAACAGACAGCAAGACTTGTATACTCTAACACTTGTTTTTAACTCCCACTTAATCCAGCTCCACTTACACCAAGCTCCACCGCTTCAAACTGAGCACGCTCAGACTGAGTCCTACAACAAGTTAAATAGGCACCTGGGAGCAATTAACCACACCCTTAATTGATAGACTGATGAAACAAGAAAAAAAAAAAAGCTATTTAAAAAGTGACAGCAAAAGGCAAATTAAAAACTAAAAGGAAAAGTCCCCAAAATGCAACCCAGCAAACACCAACAGACAGCAGCAAACACACACCAACAGACAGCAGCAAACACACACCAACAGACAGCAGCAAACACCCACCAACAGACAGCAGCAAACACCCACCAACAGACAGCAGCAAACACCCACCAACAGACAGCAGCAAACACCAACAGACAGCAAACACCAACAGACAGCAAGACTTGTATACTCTAACACTTGTTTTTAACTCCCACTTAATCCAGCTCCACTTACACCAAGCTCCACCGCTTCAAACTGAGCACGCTCATACTGAGTCCTACAACACGTTAAATAGGCACCTGGGAGCAATTAACCACACCCCTTAATTGATAGACTGATGAAACAAGAAAAAAAAAAAAAAGCTATTTAAAAAGTGACAGCAAAAGGCAAATTAAAAACTAAAAGGAAAAGTCCCCAAAATGCAACCCAGCAAACACCAACAGACAGCAGCAAACACACACCAACAGACAGCAGCAAACACACACCAACAGACAGCAGCAAACACACACCAACAGACAGCAGCAAACACACACCAACAGACAGCAGCAAACACCCACCAACAGACAGCAGCAAACACCCACCAACAGACAGCAGCAAACACCAACAGACAGCAAACACCAACAGACAGCAAACACCAACAGACAGCAAGACTTGTATACTCTAACACTTGTTTTTAACTCCCACTTAATCCAGCTCCACTTACATCAAGCTCCACCGCTTCAAACTGAGCACCAGGTTTTCATTAATTCTGATATTTCTGAATTAACTAATTTGTCAAAATTCATTAAAAAAAAACAAATTCGGAACTAAACTAATTGCACATGTAAAATTGCTAGTGTATCCAAGGGGCCCTAGTACATCCTAAACCATTGAGAAGAGAAGCTACATTTTTATTCCTTCAAATCGAGACATAAACAAGTCTCAGCTCTCCCTCCCCCTATCACAGCAGATTAAGGTCCCAGGAGGAAGAAAATGTCATTGCCTGCTCTTTTGTATACAGAGGAGTGTGGAGTGAAAATCTCATTTTTGTGCTTTACCCGTCCCACCTGTGCAGTCACGCTGTCGACACAATGCATTATGGAATATGTCGTTTTATCCTGATTACTAAACTACAGTGCCTGATCACATGTCAACACCTGGGAAAATAGCTTTAGCAGTGCATCTTTTGAAGTGTGGACTGAAATGCACCAACAGAAAGAAGGGGTAAAAATGTTTTCTGGAATATGACTTTGCATGCATTGCTTTGCCTTGGTAGTAGATTTAATCACTGTACAGGGTTTTTTTTTTACTATTAAAAGTGAAATAACTCTTAAGAGTCTATAATAATATTTGGAAATTTGACATATAACATTTTGGATTGGATTGCCTTTTTCTCTCTTTATATAGAACTCTTGTGATTTCAAGTCAAATGGCACTCTTCTCAAGATAGATAACTGACTGGTTTCAGAACTACTTAATTGGAGAACAAAGCTTTTATTTCCACTCCAACATCCACATTTTATGTTTTACAGCTGATGGAGTTAATTAAAAACAAAACACCTTTGAAATCAGTAGGGTATACAAGCTATACAAGAAGGATAGAGGTTGCTCTGTTCAATATGCAAAAAAGTCTCATACATTAGTTTAGCTCTTTGAGAGAATGGTTCATCTGGCCGAAGTTTTGGCAATAATATTTCTTTTTACTGCATTCATTTTCACTGCGTATCCCATCATATAATACCGTTTGTAATGCTGTACAGAAATGACCATTGCTTCGTTGTATTGTTATACAATAAACATTTTCTTCACTTGATGAAATATTTTGGAAGGGTCTCTGTTTATACAGGTATAAGAAGCTAATTTGCAGTTTGGGGTTTGTTGTTATTACAAGTATGGGACTTAGAGCTGCATAGCAACAAGCTACAAATATACGAATGTCATTGATTTCAGTCTCCACTTTAGGTAATGTTAATGTATAGATCCACAAAGAGTTATCTAATCCGAAAAGCAAGACATAAAGGGCTACCAATAAAAAGACAGCTCTTGAAGCTTTATCTTTAGTTGATCTCCTTTGGGGATTGTTCAAACCCTTCGTTTTTCTCATACTTTTTTCATGGTTAAACAAAGTAAATACAATGTAGCTGCTTGCCACAATCATTAGTGTCACAAAAATCAAATCCCGAACAGTGTAAAAAACTCCATTGGCAATATAAGATATCTGGTTTAGGAATTCAGCATCACAATATATCACATGAAGGGCATAAGCTGCGGATATGTTTTTCCTGGCATGGGCATTCATGACAAAGACAGGGTAAGTTGAGAGATTCATAATCCAAAAGACCAAAATGATAATAATTGGATTTTTGGACACTTTTTGTTTAAGGTACACCCACATTCCTGTCATTGGAGCAATAAGAATACATTGGTGGCAGCTTAGTAAGCTGGTAACACCTATAGACATTGCCCTATTAACTCTATAAGTGTATAGGACAAGTTTGCACTCTGTATCATCAAGCAAGTTCTCAACTGCAATAGCATCCAATGTCTGTGGAATAACACGTGCTATGATAATAAGAAAATTATTAAAGGAGAGCACTGTCAATATTTTATTATTTGATAATAATTTTCTTTCCTTTAGTCTAATGTAAGTAAATTGAACTAAAATAAACAAATTTCCTGGGATACCTATTATCATCAAAAGCATAAATGCAGAAGCTTTCAGTATTTGCTGGGGGTCCATAGATATATGTATCTGCAAAGATAAAGATAGGTATTTTAGATGTGTACATTAAAAAATATGAGGAGGAAGACACATCACATTACATTTACTAAATAAGAACTAGTTAGTGTTGTATATTTGCTATTTTTCACAACCCTTTGTTATCATTAGGATAAAACTAGACAGTAAGGCTGAGGGAAACTGCGAGCTTTCCTTTTGTCAAAATTTCAGCAAAAGCTTTTTTAGGACGCATTTCAGAAAAATGTCACCATTACATAGAAATGCATTTGAGTCTATTGAGAACATGAAATTAAAGCAAACCTATCACTTTGAAAGTGATTGTAAGTGCTAGATTTTTTTAAAAATAAAATAATAAACATGTCATACAGGTAAGCACAAATCAGCCCCAAGCCTCCTCTTCTTGGGTCTCTCACCAACACTCCTGACTCCCCCCCCCATAGCAAACCACTTTCTAAGGGGCACTCGTGTGTGCTCGCTACTGAGCTGTGCTCTGTGTGTCCATTTTAATCTTTCCACCTCCACAAAAACAAAAAGCTGGCCATTTTTCTTTATTTATGCTATAACCCACCCCCTGCCTTAAATATTTTCTAGACTTATCAATCCCCTCCTGCAGCCTCCAGGGATATCCACATCATAGTTCCTGGAGGTATCAGTAGCAAGGTTGCAAGAACCAGTCAGAGACAGCCAACTGCCAATAATGTCAAAAAGAAAGAAATGGTGGCACAGGCTTGAGTGGCAGATAACAAAACAATGCTGGATTTACTGGGCTTGAAGGCAATAAGAAATAACAAAGGAGGTGGAAGCTAAACTTCAGGCACGAAATTGTTCATGTAAATATAAAACTCAATAGCCACAACAGAATATAAATCCATTTTGTGTGCACCAAATGACTTTGCAAACCTAATTATTATATCATCAAAGGAGTGGTGACATCATTACTGTGCTGTAGAGGGCAGAGCTTTTGGAGGGACCCAACAGATCCACCCACCTCAAGCCACCTGCAGAAAACTACAGGACTAAGGTGGATACAAGACCACTTGCCCTAATGATAGAGAGTATCAGTGACTGGTCTTAGGTGTACATTTATTAAAAAGAGATCATTTTTCTAATTTCAGTTGTCAGCAGTTCTCAGAGAAAAAAACATCTCTTCTGGCACCCTGCTTATGAAGTGGAGAACATTTGTTCTCAGAGGGAGAACAGAGGAGTAGTTTTTCCTCTGAGAACAGCTGAGATCCGTGTATAAAAGGGAGGGCTGCCTGAGATCTTGTGTACTTACAGAGCAGCTGAGTTTAACCCCTTGGCGCCAGCCGCACGCAATTATGAGGCCTCTCCACGCCTGGTCCTTGGTTCCGAGATGCCGCGTATTTTCATGAATTGCTGTCCATACAGCTGTGCCAAGACCATGCACGTTGTGCGCTCCTGACACAGTTACCGGCGCCAAATCGAAAGCTCCCGCTGTTTTGCTATCAGGCACCTGCGTGAAGATGTAAAAAGATGTAAAAAGTGAAACTAAAGTTAAAAAGAGCATGTAATTACATGAAAGGGGCCTGCGATCATGTCACAGAGTGGCAGAATAGGGAGATGCCTTTTTAAACAAGGCATTTCCCTGTTCTGCCTAGCAACATGACAGAGATCTACTGCTCCCTGTCATCAGGAGAAGTGATCTCTGTCATTTTGTAGTGAGGCAATACCCCCCACAGTTAGAATCCCTAGGACACACTTAACCCCTTGATCGCCCCCTAGTGTTTAACCCCTTCCCTGCCAGTGTCATTTACACAGTAATCAGTGCATTTTTATAGCACTGATCGCTGTATAAATGACAATGTTCCCAAAACAGTTTCAAAAGTGCCCGATGTGTCCGCCATAATGTCACAGGCATGATAAAAATCGCAGATCGCCGCCATTACTAATAATAAAAATAATAATAAAAATGCCATAAATCTATCCCCTGTTTTGTGCACGCTATAACCTTTGCGCAATCCAATCAATATATGCTTATTGTGATTTTTTATTTTACCAAAAATATGTTGAAGAATACATATCGGCCTAAACGGAGAAAGAAATTATTTTTTGGGGATATTTATTATAGCAAAAAGTAAAAAATATTCCTTTTTTTTCAAAATTGTCTTTTTTTTTTGTTTATAGCGCAAAAAATAAAAAACGCAGAGGTGATCAAATACCACCAAAAGAAAGCTCTATTTTTGGGAAAAAAAGGACGTCAATTTTGTTTGGGTGCAGCATCACACGATCGCGCAATTGTCAGTTAAAGCAACGCAGTGCGGAGTCGCAAAAAGTGCTCTGGTCAGGAAGGGGGTAAATCCTTCCGGGGCTGAAGTGGTTAAAGGTGTATTTTGGCTCCTTTTTATTGTGCATTTTGGCATTATATACACACATTTTGCAGTTTTTTAACATGCCATATTTTTTTTAATGCACATTTTGGCGCTTTTCTAAACACCATGTAATACTGCAAAAGTGGCATATACAAATAAAGCAATGCCACTAACCACTTGACCTCTCAAAGATTTACCCAATTCCTGACCAAGCCATTTTTGGAAAATACGGCACTGTGTTACTTTAACTGACAATTGCGCGGTTGTGCGACACTGTACTGAAATTAAATGTATGCCCTTTTTTCCCCAAAATAGAGCTTTCTTTTAGTGGTGTTTGATCACCTCTGGATTTTTTATTTTTTGATCTATGAACAAAAAAAGGCCGACAATTTTGAAAATAAAAAAACTATATTTTTTACTCTCTGCTAAAAAATATACAGTATTTATCGGCGTATAACACGCACCGGCGTATAACACGCACCCCAATTTAGGAGGGAATTTTAAGGAAAAAAAAACTTTTAGGAGGGAAGTTGAAGGGAAAAAAACTTACATTTAAATGCCCATCATTGCAGCCTTCTCAGTGCAGCCTTGCCCCAGTGCAGCCATGTCAGTGCAGCCTTCCCCAGTGCAGCCTTGTCAGTGCAGCCTTGTCAGTGCAGCCATGTCAGTGCAGCCATGTCAGTGCAGCCATGTCAGTGCAGCCTTCCCCAGTGCAGCCATGTCAGTGCAGCCATATCAGTGCAGCCTTCTCAGTGCAGCCTTCCCCAGTGCAGCCTTGCCCCAGTGCAGCCTTCCCCAGTGCAGCCTTCCCCAGTGCAGCCTTGCCCCAGTGCAGCCTTCGATCCCCTGTCCCTGCTTGCTGGGCTTCAAAATCGCGGACCGCGATTAGAAAATGGCGCCGCCGGCACCGAAATACACAGAGCCGGTCCTCGGCTCTTTCCGGCGGCTCTCGTTTACTTTCGGTTTCACTCGTAGCCCCGAGCGGAGCTATCCCAACCTACTCGGATAGCTCCGCTCGGGGCTACGAGTGAAACCGAAAGTAAACGAGAGCCGCCGGAAAGAGACGAGGACCGGCTCTGTGTATTTCGGCGCCGGCGGCGCCATTTTCAAATCGCGGTCGGCGATTTTGTTATTTTGACAGGTCGGGATCGCAGGGGATCGGCGTATAACACGCACCTGCGACTTTCCCCTGATTTTAAGGGGAAAAAAGTGCGTGTTATACGCCGATAAATACGGTATCCAATAAAAAAAATTGAAAAAATCAAATGTCTTCAATAATTTTGGCAAATATATATCGGCTACATATTTTTGGTCAAAAAAAATCCCAGTGAGCATATATTGATTGGTTAGCACAAAAGTTATAGCATCTACAAACTATGGGATATTTTTATTTATTTATTTTTCTAATAGTAATGGCAGTGGACAGCGACTGGACTGGGCTGGACTGAGATATAGCGGCAGACATTCTGACACTAATTGGCAGTTTTGACAGTTTTTGGGGAACAGTGACACTAATACACTGATCAGTGATAAAAAATAAGCACTATCGCCATACTAATGACAATGGCTGGGAAGGGGTTAACATCAGGGGCGATCAAAGGGTTAACTGTGTGCCTAACTTGTGTTTTTGTACAGCGTGGGAAGTGCTTTTACTAGGGAAAGACATGGATCCTGGTCCCTGCTTTGCAGAGACACAAGATCCATGTCTTCCCCCCTGTCAGAATGGCGATCTGCCTTGTTTACATAGGCAGACCACTGCTCTGTGTCTGCAGGATGATTGGTGGGTACCGGCGGACATCGAGTTTGCGGTACCTGCCACTAGGTTCCCACTGTGTGTGATCGGTGCACAACTGCCGCCCTGTAGCAGTAAAACTGTTATGAGGTGGACAGCAAGTGGTTAACTTGCCTGTAAATGGTATTTACCTGTAAGCTTGGTTTTATTTGCAGAAAACAGCACGCAACTTACCAAAATACATACCAAGCTCTTAAGGAACTGGTATGTATTTTTGGTGACCTTTGGGGGGTTCCAATGCCTTTTACTATATCATTTTGGTGTCAAATGTTGTTTTTCTTGCTAAAATTACACTTTTGCTGTAGTAGAACATGGGTGGGGTTCTCTTCCCTATGCCTTTGGCATTACCTTGCCAAAATGCATACCAAACGCTCTTCTAAGCATACAGCTTGGGGGGCGTGGTCAAGATGGTGACCAGATAGGACATGGGGAAGGGGAGCTTCGCACCTGGTAGGCATTACATATGTAAGAACGGGTCTTAGGAATACCCTATTACACCCGCAAAGCTGCAGACCAAGTCGGGCATGTGAAGGGGAGTTCTCGGTGCCCAAAGGAAGCAGAATCCGGCTCCTGGAACTCCACCGCGGGTCCTAGACACACGTGGGTCGGCACACTCCAAAATGGTGTCCCTGACGGATCAAGCCGAGACACCTCCGCTCGGAATGGACCAATTTCAGGCGCTTATGCAGGCCATCACAGGGTGCCAAACTACCCTAACTACTAAAATCGAGTAAATGCAGCTCGAGATGGGACTCATCAGGCGTGACATGGATAAACATTGGGACAGACTGACAGAGGCGGAGTTGAGGGTAGGGGAGACTGAAGACACAGTCTGTGACCACGCTGTCTCCCTCTGCACGCTGCAGGTTTAAATGAAAGTGCTGGAATCCCGTGCTGAGGACCAGGAAAACAGAAATCGCAGAAACAATCTGCGTCTGGTGGGCCTCCCTGAGGGAGTTGAGGGAAGAGATCCGGAGGCTTATACTGAACACCTCTTACGCACACTCCTCCCGCAGGCGCCATTCTGCCAGCACTTTGCGTCGAACGGGCTCATAGAATGCCATCTTCCCAGGGCCCGCCAGGAGCCCCGCCACGCACGTTTATTTTCTGTCTCCTAAACTTTAAAGATCAGGATCTCGTCTTGAGGGAGGCAAGAAGGCTGGGAAAACTGCGATATGAAAATGCAAAGATCATGCTATTCCCGGACTATTCGGTGGAAACGCAGAGGCAACGCAGAACATTCGATCCAGTCAAGGCCCAGCTGCGAGCCAAGGGGCTTAAATACAATATGATGTTCCCGGTGCGTCTCAGGGTAGTAGATGGGGAAGCTACCAAGTTTTTCACTGAACAATGTCCAACTGCATATATTACTCTGATAACAGTGGGGGGGGCTGATGCGCCCTTTTGGTCAGCGGACTGTGGCCGCTTGCTGCTGGGTCCCCCCCACCTCCCTTTCTCCTCCTGGACAGTGAGAGATTGCATTCATCTCCTATACATATTTGCCCTGGGTCTGTTGGGGGAGGGGGGAGGTGACAGGAATATATCCTCAGCTGCATGTTTGGACAGGGAGGATGGGATACTTCTCTGATCCCCTTTATGCCACGCTGATTGAGTTGTAGGTATACCAGGAGTTCTTGTTCCCCTCTTGGCTATGTTCGAGACTAGACCAATATAATGTATTATCTCTGGAGGCTCTGGACTCATGGGGCGAGTTGCGAGTGGGTGGTTACCCCATCCCCCCCAACGGCCATGTTAACAATTCTTTTTCATAAGTTTTTTTTTAAAAATTGCAACTAAGACTGGGCCCTTAGAGTATTCTAAGTGTAAAAGTGCATCTCAAATGTCATGATGTGCCTTGTTCCTTTTAAATACCCTTAGTTATATGCTGCCTACAGGAGCTACTCATGGTGGAATCCCTGAAATCCACATAAAGACCGGTGTCCTAGGTGTGCCGTTTGCTACACACTGCCCCCATAGGAGTAATCTCCTACTTTTGAGTTTAACTAAGTTTGGTTTGGGTAATCAAACACCCCGAGGTTTAGTTTTTGGGGGTGTGGGGTGGGTTGGGAGGGATGTTCTGCTTTTTCAGTTTCAGTTTTTGTTTCTTTATTATTTTTTCACATGCCTTGTACAACAGACAGTCATATTGCAGCAAATGTGTCACTCATGCCGTCATGGTCTCTAACCTATTGTCTTTTGGCATGGTGCTGAGGGGGCCCATAGGGGGAGCCCGACTAGGTGGGATGCCGCTCTCTTTGCTAGTTCACAAATCTCTTAATTTTGAGCCCCTGGATATTGTCACAGACCCGGAGGGACGGTACGTCCTGGTACACGCTAAGATAGATATGATAGAGATGGTGCTGGTGGGTCTGTATCTGCCGCCTCCTGCCAATGTCTCCCTACTACATAAATTGATTGCCCTGGTTGCCCAGTTTCATTCAGATAATGTGATTGTGGCGGGAGATTTTAAAATCCATCCCTTGATAGACTGTCCCCTGATCCCACTCCGGATTCAGCTTTGTCCTGATGGGCTGAGGTTTTCGGGCTGGAGGATGTGTGGAGGTGAAAGCACCCGTCAGATCGTATGTACACCTGTCACTCCACTTCCCACAACACATTATCCCGCATTGACTTATTTTACGCTAGTGCAAGTGTGCTTCCTAAAATTACAGGGATCGAGATGTTACCTTGGGGCATTTCTGATCATTCCCCATTGCTATGCACACTGCAGTCCATTACCCCCCAAGCCGATAGAATCTGGCGCCTATCTCAATACTGGATTGAACACCCCACCATAGAGATAGAAATGGCCAAAGAAATAAAGGGGTATTGGTCATGTAACGCTAATACTTCCACGGCAGGGATGGTCTGGGGTGCTTTTAAGGCTTATGTAAGGGGCTGCTATCTTTCATCCATAGCTCGGGAACGGAGGAATGATGGGATCACATTAGAGGAAGCAGAAGCTAAAGTCCGAGACTTGGAATCTCAGTTTATCCTTACTGCTAACCCAATTGTATCCCAAGATATGAAAGTAGCTTATCGTGAAGTGATGCTGCTCAGGGTAGCTAAGGCAAATAAAAGACAATTAGCCCAAACGCAGAAAATATTTGAACAAGGTGAGAAAACAGGCAGACTATTGGCCTGGATCTCCAGGGAGCAATCCTCGATCTCAACCATAGCCAGTATACGCAAAAATGATGGTACTTTAGCGACAGACCCTGTCAACATAAATATTTGCTTTGCTGACTTTTATACTGCATTATACTCCTCCAGAGCGCAATACTCCTTTGTGGAGCTGGCTAAGTTCTTGGATGAGCTGCAGCTCCCGTCCCTCTCTCCGGAGGCCAGGGAAAGTTTGGATGCCCCAATTAAATTAGAGGAGGTACAACAGGCACTGGGCTCTATGCAAACAGGGAAGACCCCAGGTATAGATGGACTCCCCCCTGAATTTCATAAAAGGTACATAGATGAGGTGGCCACTAAAATGCATGACATGGTCTCAAAGACCCTACAGGATGACGATCTCCCACCATCTATGGCACAAGCCATTATAGTAGTGATTCCCAAGCCTGGGAAAGACCCCCAATTGTGCTCCTCTTACTGACCCATTTCCCTTCTTAATTCGGATGCAAAAGTGCTGACTAAAATTCTTGCCAGACGGTTGAATGAAGTAATACTCACCCTAATCCATGAGGATCAATCTGGCTTTATGCCGGGCAAAGGGACTGATATTAATATTTGCAGGTTGTATACTACGGTCCTGGCTTCTGGAGATGAAGAAAAGAGAGGAAGAAGTGGTGGCCTCCCTTGATGTGGAGAAGACCTTTGACTCTGTAGAGTGGGCCTATCTCTGGGGGTTCCTCCGCAAATTCGGGTTTGATCCAGTCTTTATCTCCTGGGTCCGGGCAGTGTACAAATCCCCGACGGCCAGAGTACAAACCGGTACGGTTCTCTCCCAGCCCTTCTCTTTAAGCAGGGGAACCAGACAGGGGTGTCCCCTTTCACCGGGACTTTTTGCACTGGCAATTGAACCCATGGCAGCTCTCCTCTGTTCCACGCCTGAGATTAGAGGGATTGTCAGAGGACCACTTCAGGAAAAGGTGTCGTTATATGCAGATGACACCTTGCTGTATCTTAGAGATGACGGGGCCGCACAGGCGGATGGGCAGCTGCATAGAGTCTCCCAGTTTAGATATTTGGGAGTGGAGATACAGCGGGATCTAAAGCAATATATTACCCATAACCTTAAGCCCAGTAGTCAACCAGCTATCCCAAAAATGCACCACATGGAAATCCCTGCCCCTAACTCCGGTCGGTAGGGTTAATTTAGTAAAAATGTCAGTTTTACCTAAGCTCACCTATCTTTTTCGCCAGACCCCTGTGCCCATACCAAACAGCTTCTTTAATAAACTCAACGGAATCATTACCTCCTTTGTTTGGAATGGGAAGATCCCCAGAATAGCAAAATCGACACTACAACTACCTCTTACACTAGGGGGATTAGCATTACCCTGTTTCTTAAAATATTATTGGGCTGCGGTCCTTGTGACCGTTAAGTGGTGGCTCTCGGAAAACCCGGCTAACCCTGCATCCTCGTTAGAGGCAGCACTCCTGGGCTCATATACGTAACTGAGGAATTTGATCCATAGAGGCCCTAGGTCTAATCCAAAGATAACCCTTCCTATGAGGACAACACTTAAAGTATGGAATGCCATTTGCAAACAGTTGGTCAGACCAGATGTGTGGTCCCCAACGACCCCCCCTATGGGGATATCCTCATCTGCCCCACTTCCGCACCATCCCTGATCCAGTGGTGTGGGCCAAATGTGGGATCATAACACTAGGGTATATAGTCTCTCAAGGACAACTGCTCTCTTTTGATGACCTAAAGAGAGAACGGGGCCTACCGAACCATATGTTTTTTAGGTTTCTCCAACTAAGACATGCCTTTTGTTCTCAATTCCCCTCTCTGGTGGTCCTGGACATGTCAGCCGTGGAAGTTGAGCTTAAATCCCCTGATGGTGCGAGAACATTATCCACTATATATAATATTTTAGCTACACTTGACACATCTAGAATCTCTTAGTTATTCAACCTTTGGCAAAGGGACATTTCAGAATTAGCAGACGATGACTGGGAAGAGGGCATTCAGCAGTACTTGCCCCTAGTGTTCTCAGCAAAAGATAGATTCATACAATTGAAGTTTATACACCGGGCATACTACTCCCCAGCACACTTGACAAATATATACCCTGATCACAAGGCAAATTGCCCCAAATGTGGCTCGGATGGGGTGGACTTCTTCCACCTGTGTCCTACCTGACATCAACTCGGTAGGAAAACTGACAGTCCCCTATAGCCAATCCCTTTGTTGTTGGGTATCTGTGACTTTATGGAAATCCCCTGGGGAAAAAAGCTGTTTATTTTTTATATCACATTTTATGCCAGGAAAGCGATACTATTGCAATGGAACCAATCCACATCACCTACCAAGCAACTATGGCAATCTCTAGTCAATGCAGCATTGCCACTATATAAAATAACATATTTGGGCAGGAACTGTCCTAAAAAATTTGAGAAAATCTGGGCAGCGTGGGTGAAGGCGAAACATTTGACCATGGAGTGAACTTGAGAATGGCAATTGGTGGAGGCCCTCACCTCTCCCCCCCTCCCCCTCTCACCAACACCCTCATATGTCTCCCTTCTCTTTGCCTAGTGAAGACTTAGAAATTTTTTGTTGTGAGAAATGTGCCAAGCAACTTCTACATTTGCTGTTAATAGATAAAAGCTAATTCTGAATGTGTGAACTTACTTTCTGTCTGTAAGTATCTGTAACCTGGCTTTGTATATTTGTCTGTGTACTTTGAATAAACTTTATGTAAAAAAAAAAAAAAAGCATACAGCTTGGATGGACAGGATAGAAAGATCACAGCCATGCAGCCCACCCCTTAAAGCATGCCAGGCCACATGTTCTTGACATACATTATGAGGGTACCTTGCCTGGTGGGACCCTTTTGGCAAAGCCCCTTGTCCCCATGATGATGAGAACAAGGGCCTCCTCCCCACAACCCTGGCCCAGTGGTTGTGGGTGCCATCTGTGGGCAGGAGGCTTATCAGGATCTGGAAGCACCTTTGGAAATAAGGGGCCCCTCAGATACTGCACACATGTGAATGAGTAAAGGGTACAAAAAAGTTAACAGTTAATAAATACATCAGACACAAGTGCTTTAATAAAGAAATAGAAGATGTCCCACAATGTAAATCCATCATCAAACATGTCCAACTATGAAGATCCTTGTCAATCACAGCAATGCCCCTGACCCGCCTAATGAAAAAAAAAACACTGACTGCCATGACACTCTGCTCTTAATGGAGATTCACACTGAATAAAAAAAAAGTAAGTTACTGTTGTTGACTGGGGGCACTTGGACTGTTACTCTTTAGACGACTCTTGATACTTTGTGTGGTTTATAATACCACAACCTGTTCACATTTTTTACGAGTTCCACTTTCTTCTCAATACCAGGTCTCCTCTTTAGTGTCAGCTACTTGGCTGCCAGCTTGGTGTTTTGTGAGCCCTCTTCCCCTCCCCTACGTTATATCTTGTAGGTGTCATCTTTGGCTCTAGTTCCCAGGTATGCTTCCTGTCGCTAGTTTCCATATATATGCATGTAATTTGTACCACCTCTGGGACCCATTATCTCTCGGATCCCAGTACATATGGGTGTCCACCTCTATTAAATTGCCATTTCTCATGGGATTGTATGCTTGGTCTTAGGTCCGAAGATCCTCTTGGACCCCAGCCCACGCACAGGCGCCGCGCCAATTTCTTGGACGTAGCGTTTTTCAGCACCTATGGGGACTGTACTCCTTATATGAATCACCTATAGTATTTCACCTACCCACAATTGGATTTTTCGCTATGTGCACACGGCCTGGGATACCGCAGCAGAGCTGATTGTATGTCCTGAATGCTTTTATAACATTTGCATTGGGTAAGTGAGTTCATTCTCACAAAGACCTTCACAGGATGTGGGGGGTATACCATCTTATATATGTATGTGATGTTAACCATTTGTCTTTTACTTTTGTAATGTTTAATAGATGATAATTCTCACTTGTCAAACCTTGATGAAGGACTTTCCGAAACGCGTCGGTTTAGTGAGACTTACCTCATTCCATACCATTGGTCCATTGGTTTTCTTTGCCATGTTGTGGTATTCTTTATCTCATACATGTTGCCCTTGATGCAATTGTTTGTATGTATCATTTGTGTTTGATTCAACAATTTTATATGGTGTATTTTTTGTCATGTTTCTGTACTTTGTAATAAAATTACCTTTTTTACCTATAATGTATTATTTATGGTAATGCCCTCAAAATCCCACCCAAGGGGAACCCTTTGTTCTTTTTCTCTACTATGGGATGTGGCATACCTTCCTTGTTTACTACTTCCGGTCAGAGCCCTCTCATTCACACTGAATAACAGCTCCTTTCCTGACAGGTGAAAGAAAACAAAGGTGTGGGGATGGTGTCTGCTCTTATTGACCAAATATGGCCAGGGCTATTGACCAAATATGGCCACGGCCATATTTGGCCAGTGATGTATGCTACCATACTCATACCTTGCAATGCAGGGTAATGCACTTTCATACATTGTGGTGTGCTACATTGCTAAAAATATTGCATGCACCTTTTTTGTGCATTTTGGTGCATTAGGCAAGTCCTCCTGCACTTGTAGCTCATGGCAGTCCAAAAAAGTAGCTCAAAGTCAGCAAATCAGCCAAGTTATGCAGGTTGGGAGTCGGGAGCTCAAACAACGAGCGTCTTCACTCCATCATGACCAAGCCACACCCCCCAGTTGCAACTTTAAGTCAAATAGATTGGAGCAGGTGCCATTAAATCAGTAGCCTGCAACTCGTCATGTGACTTTATGTGTACAAAGTCTCATAACAAGTCTTAAACACTTCATACATTCACAGTAGGAGCACAGATAAGGAGCACAAATCACTGGCTGTCAGCTAATGAGGAATTCTTTAAGATTTCACTTTTTAAGCAATCAATTTTCAGCAAGCACTGGACACTTTTTTAAGCACAAGTCACTGTATTTATGATATAATGTATTGCAAATAAGAATTTAATATTACTCTGAAATTTTTTTCTGATCATCATCACTACACCAGGCCTAATTCAGGAGGGCAAATATTTCACACACTGGGCAGCACCCACCAGAGGGTACAACATATACCCATAAATAGCTCACTCCTTGTCACATTTTTTTCACTTTTTCCATTTTTTCTATTGAAACTAATTCAATTCACTTTTTATTACTAGATTCACATCTTTGATGTACATATTTTGATTTGTAATCTAGTATGTCAAACGCCCGCCAGAGGGTGTAACACACATTTTACATTTTTTTACATATTTTTTATTTTTATTTTATTTTTATTTATATTTTATATTGATCATCTATTCCACTTTTCATACATTTATTTGTGACACCAAATCTGCACACCTCATCTCCTTTTTGTGTAATATGGATGCTGGCTCCATGCAGAGGGTATAGCACTCCAACATATTTCACCATTCCACCACTTTTATACATATGTCACTCTGATTAAATCAGCCCCATAACCCTAGGATTTTTATTACCTCTAGCACATATATTGCCATTAGTCTAAGTATTGACCTTTACTGTAAGAAATGCTTTTTTGAATATCCCCTTGGTATGGTCCCTTTCCCCTATACTGTTTTATATCTATAACACATGCTCTGGCACACTGCAAAGAGTGCAAAGATAGCAGAATACCACAACAGGGGAAATCGTATATTGCCTAATTAAAACAGCGCCACACCTACATCCTCTTTTCACCAACTTCATACAGTACCACAGTAAACCTAGGAGCAGATTATTATGGAGCATATAAATCAATATCCCATCTAAATTAGAAGGTACTATAAAATTTTTTTAGCTGTAATATGCAAAACACTTGGCTCTACTATTGTGCCCCTCCCACCCCCCACAAGCATCAAAAAATGTAGTCCCCTAAAAAATACCAAGGCTAGGCCAGAATATTTTATAGTCTTCTCATATTTTACACTAAGTTGAGTGACAAAGTGTAAAAAATTTACTTTATTTTTAGATTTTGATTGACTGTTGGTAAAAAAGCCCAACTTCAACCCAAATCATTGTTTTTTCCTTTTTTGACAGTTTGAGGAACTATTAGATCAACTATTAGATTTTGGTTGCTTTTTTCAACACTGCAAGAAAGATTTCTCATCACACCATGTTCTGCCTCATGTCCATCTTCTTCAGAAGATGTGAGGAAACATCTCTCCAGTGAAGACACAAAAAGAAACTAAGTCTAATCCTTCCTGAGGCCTGGTTCACAACTATGCATTTTCAGTTTTGCAGAAACACACTACAGTTTATTTAACATGGTTTCCTATGGGTCATGTTCACATCTATTTATTTAATGGAAAGGGCAGTGGATTTTTTTCTGGTTTTTGGTTCCATGGACTTCAAAGGATCAAAAATGTGCATTGAAAAATGCAAAATGCACCTGGAATAGTCAAAGTGCAACCTGCATAGGTGTGAACCAGGCCTTTTAGCTTAAATTATTCCTTAAATAAAAAATGTTTTATTGTTGTCCATGTACCCAGTGGGGGAATTTCCTCTCATTTTCTATTCTGTACAATAATGTTTAGATGTGCTGGATGAAAAATATCATTAGCAGCAACCCAGGCAGTAATACAAACTTTAGCACATTTCCTCTCTAGCAAAAAATAAAGTTATGGGTGAAAATGCTTTCACAATTTTCAACATGTCTGTCTCAAAAGTATCAATCAAAAGTAAACCTTGGAATTTAGTAATTTTTTTACGGACTCAGTTTGGTTTCAGATGATTTTTTGGACATTGAAGAATAAATCTAAATGGCCATTAGATGAAATTCAGTATCCATTGTTTGATTCAATTTACCCACAGTCATATTTTTCTCTAGTTTATTTTGCTTGTAGATCTTAACTATATTTGCTATTTAGAATATACTGGATTCTATTCTATTTATGTGTCTGATTATGTGGAATATACATTCATTTAGTTAAATCACCAGTATACAGTATTTATATTTCATATGCAACTTGGATATTAGCTAACATCATTTATAAATATTTTCTGAATTACCCTAATTAGTTTGCATTATCTAAGTTCTCCTTGTATCACTTGAAAATTCTAAATAGAATATGAATAGCTGATAAACTCAGAACTTTCAAGTCTGTTTTTGCACCTGGAAATTTAGTGGTATTATTGCCTAAAAGGTTATTTTTTTGTAAAAAACTGTTTTATATTTTATGGCAAAGGATGTGTACATTTGAAACAGGAACTTTTTCACATCTTTCCCAATAAAGTCATCCTTTTGAGAAGTATGACATGTGCATGTGATTATATGTATAACTGTAGTAAAATTCATGAGGTGGACTGTGAACTCCCTTCACTACAAGGTAGCAGTATTAAAATGGTTAGGTGTACTTGCTATAAATGTTTTTGGTGTAGCAGTGCAGAAGTCACTATGCAAATATTTTTTTAGGAGGCAATCTTTTTTCAGTATTGCAAGTAGTTATTATTGCTGGACCTGGCCATTCCACACATTACTGTCTCTAGCCTTTGATAAAGTGCTGCTGTCCATTGCTTTTTCAACTGTATGAGGAAGCAAAAATTATAGACCCAAGCCCCTCTAAAAAAAGAAGGAAATACAATTTTAAACTTAAAATTTTACAAAGTAAGAGTTTTCCTAGCAAAGCTGCTTAGTTCATCATACCTAGTAGGTGCTTATTGTTACAGTTAAAGCAATTATGAATGCTCAGTAATGCAATCAAACATAGCATGAATGGATATATATATATATATATATATATATATATATATATATATATATATATATATATATATATACTTTAGAGTGTTATGTATCTTTGTATCTTATCATATTCAGGAGGATGTAAATCTCACTCTATACCAATGAATACTGTTATTGTTATTGCTGGTTATGTATATTATTTCATGGAAAAGTAGCAGGTCAGAAACATACCTCTGTGAACAGTATACCTCTGCTAGAATTTGTTCAGCTATATAAGTCCCTTCTATTTATATTATATAGCTGCTGTAATCACAATTCAGTGGGGATTGATTACGGCTCAACAACATATGTAATTTGCTAATGTCATTTGCTTTGTTAATTTGCTCAATTAATTTTAACTCTGAGTAAACCCAAATTGAATGAAGGGCTTTTACATAAAAGAATACTGGTATAAGTAAAAAAAATAATAATTTGAGCAGCGAGTGTTATACGTAAGTAAAAGAGTGATATCTTTCTACACATCTTGGTATATTCTTAAGAATTAAGATTATGTGTGCCAGAAATAAACTGTACCACATTATGTATGGACTAATCTTCATAAAAGGTATATTTCAAATGAAAATGTATGGCCACCAATTTTGTTCTTATATTGCTTCTCTAATTGCCATCATTGATGCTGCTATACACTGGTTTTATTGAATTTTCTAGCACTATACTTGCTTCAAAAATTACCAATGAAATTATTGCTGTCTTTCCAGTAATTGCATCACATATATTGTCAGAGAAAATTTGGTGTAATGCTACAGTATTTGCACTGTGTATAACACTAATTTTGTTGAAATGCTTACCTTTTAATTATTTTTATAAAATCTGGAGGTCAAATGATATCTTTTGAAATATATTTTGACTAACTTAAAATATGTATCCCCCTTTACAGCCAAATTGGGATAAAACCTACTTTATATTTGTTAAATGTTCTCATTTACATAGCATAACAAAAACAAAAAATTGCAGCAGAACTTTTTAAAATGTTATTTCCTAGAAACTCCAGCACTGTAAAATCCTTCTAGTTCCTCATGTTTAGGAGGAGCTGGGAAGGAAGCCAATAGCAGGAACCACTAGAAGGTACACAGCTGGGGAAAGCTCAGCTAAAGCCAATACCGATGACACAAAGCCGCTGGGCTGGACCTGCTCACAGGATACAACCACCACTGGTGGCTTTGTGTTATTGGTATCAGCTTGAGCAGAGCTTCCTCCCAGCTGTGTACCTTCTAGCAGTTCCTGCTATTGGCTTCCACCCCAACTCCTCATAAACAAAAAGAACTAGTAGGATTTTACAGGGCTGGAGTTTCTAGAAAAGAGCATTTAAAAAAGGTAAGCTGCATTTTTTTTTTATCTAAGGAAGTCTGCTATTGTCTTCCCTACGATTTCCCTGGCCAGAAGACAGATCATGCCATCTCACCTGGGACCTCCTCCATTGGCAACACAGCTCTTAAATGTAAGCAGATATTGTAGATTTTCTTCGATAAAGTGATTGGAGGTCCTTTGTCCTCCCTGTCAGCTACCCACACAGAACCTTGGAAGTTTATGGGGCTATCTATATGCGCGGGTCCGGGCTGAGGAAATTCATTGTGAGATCCCTGCTATTCATCTTGTGTCAACTTGTGTACATGTATTCTTCATGGACTGACGATGAACTTTTTAATCAATAGATGTAACATTTTAGTTTAAAAAGGAGATACTTGCTCTGTTTTGTGTTTTTATAAATAATAAAAAAGGGAATAATGCCCCGTACACACGGTCAGATTTTCCGATGGAAAATGCTCGATGGGAGCTTGTTGTCGGAAATTCCGACCGTGTGTAGGCTCCATTGGACATTTTCCATTGGAATTTCCGTCACACAAAATGTGAGATCTGGATCTCAAATTTTCAGATTGTGTGTACACAATTCCGACGCACAAAGTTTCACGCATGCTCTCAATCAAGTACGAGACAGAAGTGCTCGTTCTGGTAATACTAGCATTTGTAATGGAGATAGCACATTTGTCATGCTGCAAATATTAAAAACTTTTAATGCAGCGCATTCTCTTCTTCTTTATAATGCTAGAATAATGAAATTGTTTTGCTGCTGATATTTACACAGAGTTCTCACAAACTGATTTCTTTATTATTTTTTGTGATCTCATGAATATTTTTTTTTCCTCAGATCTCCATAATAATGTTTAGAATTTTTATTTATATATATATATATATATATATATATATATACTAGATCTCCTTTTTTTTATAGTGATCTCCATAATAATGTTTAGAATTTTTGTTTATATATATATTTTTTTTATCCAGATCTCCTATTTTTTTTTTTTTTTTTATAGTGATCTCCATAATTGTTTCTTTTGTTTTGTGTCAAGTTACCACAACACCATTATTATCTTATATTTTTTAACTTCAAGGAGGTTGGGGTTGGTGTTAATTTGACATTGTATTTTTGAAATGTACCTGCCTACTCACAAACAAACTGTCCTTTTTTAAGTAAAACACATAGGCAAGTATTTGTGAAAAATAAATAGCCATTTATTATGGGTCATAACAAAATAAAAAGGAAGGCAACGCTGGAGAAACTGGTGACATTTGCAAAGCCTTTGTACCCCAGGGCAGACATCAATTATCTTACAGTCAAAATTGGTGGCCTGAGAAGTCCTTATAATAGTTAGCACAATCCAGTCCAGGACTACAAGAGATCAGGAAAAGCAGCAGATGACATATCTGTCCCCAGGCTGTGATCTTACAACAGCCTGCGTCTTTTGCCAGACCAGACTGAACCCAGGCCATCATTTTCTTGTCTTCCTTCCACGCTTCCTTCCATGCTTGCTTCAAGGCTGTGGCTCTGGTGTTGTAGTTGTGGCAGGAGGTGGAGAAGAACGAGGAGGACCATGGTTGAACTCACAAACGTGGCTTTGGCTTGTGAGTTCGCCCCTCAACCCCTTATTTAAGACTTGTAACATAACTTCCTCACATAAGAGGCGTTGGCCCTCCTCCATTTCCTGCATTTTGCAGGCTGCCATGTAGGCATAGTCCTCTTGAATATTGGGGGGGCTCTGAGGGCCGCAGTAGCCTTCCGAAATAGGCCAAGTGCTGCCTCCTCCAGGTTACTCCTCTTCCTGGTGTTTTTTTTTTGGAAGGTGGAGGGGAGGGACCTGGGATTTGGGCAGGCTATTGGGCCCAGCCACCTCCTGGCTGCCACTTACCCCTGCCACCTCCTGGCTGACACTTTCCACAGCCTCCTCCTGGCTGAGACTTTCCTGTGTATAAAAACGGGACATAGTTTTAGTTTTTGGTTCATCAATCACACATCATTTTCAGCTCATGACTGTTGCAAATTGAATGTTAATAAATAGAAAAGACTATCATTCTGACACCAGCATTTTTCATTCTTGTCCCAATCATTTGTGGCCACTACTGTCTATTGATAAGTAAAAGGCCCAGGTTGGACATTGGAAGCCTCAGCTGAGGTGGAAGGAAGCCTTGAAGGAAGACTGGAGAGTGCTGGCCTGGGTTCAGTCTGGCCTGCCAGAAAATGCAGCCTGTCATAGTACCACAGCCTGGGTACATAAATGTCATCTCCTGCAGCTCCTGATCTCTGGGAATCCTGGACCTTCTTGTGCTCCCTGTTATAAGTGCTCCTTATGCCACCAATTAGGGCCTTCAAATAGTTGATGTCTGCCGTGGGGATCACCGGCTTCACAAATTTCAGCAATTGATCCAGCGCTGCCTTCCTCTTTGTTTTATTGTTATAAAAGGGGTGGTTTACCTGCCACAGACAGGGAAGCTCCCTGTACATATCAATGAATATGGGGATAAAGTCCTGATCATTCAATGGATCCATTTTCTCTGCAAGACACAACACAAGACAAACCCTAATGTCAGGCTAAACTCTCCTAATCTTGTCCCAATATAGGCCTCAATCTATAAGCAGTATAGGCCACTGATGCACCAAGTTAAAATTGTACCTTCGCTCTAACGATCAGCGATTCCGATACTCCTTCCTGCTCTCACAGATCGTACGTACGATGCACGCCTGTTACGCTTTATATACACTGTGCATGCGTGAAACTCCGGCCGCCCCTGACATTCTTTCTAGTCTATTCCCCGCCCCTTGTCTATCAGCGCAGTGGGAGAGCACATGGTGGAGAAAGAGCAAGTGCATGCAGAGGAGAGCAGCAACGACGAAAGCCTGGAGCCATGAACGTCCCGGTGGAGATTTAAGGCCTCAAATATGTCCTTTATAGAGATGGTGGAGATGGTGGACATCTTGAAGAGGGCCAACTATGATGGGAAGCATGGACCTTACCCAAACCCAAATGTCAGAAAGGCCAAGATCATGGCTAAAGTTGTGAAAAGTCTGCACAGGAATTTTGGGGTACGACGATCCAAGATTCAATTGACGAAATGCTGGTCAGACCTGAAAATGAGGGAGCAGGATCAGTACAGAAAGATCAAGAGAGTTCTTCAAAAAAGTAAGTAGTTGTCGTGTGTTTCTATTATTATTATTATTATTATTATTATTTGCATGCTGCTCCATGTGCTTTTCTTTACTGTTATACAGTTTAAAATGGCAACTTTCAGGTTCGTGGGCACAGTAACCGTTCGTAGTAAACATCGTTCGTTCGCCCACTAATACAATGTTTTTGGCAGATCCACATTTGTTCAGGCCTCCTTGTATTAAAAGAAGTTTATAACATTGTTGTCTAGATGGGTTTGTACTAGAATGAAATGCAAACTTGATTCAGTGTAAGTAGAGGACACTCAGCAGCTGTTTACACATCTGAACACAGGAGCACTAGTGTGGGACACCAGAACAAACTTTTTAGGGTGTCCCACACAGGTGCTCCAGTGGATACTAGGGGTGTCTCCATGTGTGAAAATTGTACAAAAAAAGGTAAGTATTCCAGCTTTAGAAAGGGAAAAAAAAATAATGTCTTCAGCTTGGAACTCTGCCAAAAAAGACAATTGTATGACACTGCGAGACAATATTTCATATTACTATTTCTGGCCTCAAATATCTGTGTGCTAAGTACCCCTTTTTTTTATTCACATAGGGGAGAAAAGACTTGGGACATCTGAGGACACCAGGGACCCCCCACCTCCGAAAGAAAAGCAAATACCACACCACAACCAGAAGATGTGGAGAAAGGAGAGGTTTATGAAGTGGGCGAAATAGTGACCACAACAGGTGAGTGCCTGGGACCACAGCTTCAGGTAATAGATGAATGCCTGCATATTTATAATACATGGTGTGTTTTTTTTTATTTTAGGTGATGTGGATGTTGTGGAAGAAGATTTGCATTTCATAAGTGCAAGTGCACACATCCTCATCGGGGAAATCATGGTGTACAATTGTGATTTACAAAAGGAAGACATCAATGATATGGAGAAAAGTCTCAAAAACATCATTGATGTTTTAGGCAGAATCTAAAAAAACCACAACATTCTTCTAGTTTATTTCTATTTTTAGTATTTTCACACATTTTAAATATTTTTTAGAAAGCCAAATTTTGAAGATGCACACAATGGGGGTCATTTACTATAGAGCTGCGGCGCTAATTGCCGGTAATTAGCGCTAATTAGCACTAATTAGTGCTAATTAGTGCTAATTAGCGCTAAAACGGTATTCACTATAGTGCTGGTGAGAAAATACTCCCAAAATCGAATTTACTATAGTTCCCTGAAACCAAATAGCGCCCAAACCCTTACTCTGTTAAAACTTGGAGTAGTGCACATGGAAATAATGTTTAGAGCATGATATAATTGCCTAAATGGTACTGAAATATGCGGTATATTATTTAACCACTTAAGGACCGCCTCACGCAAGGTGGCACGGGCAGGCAGAATCACGTACATACACGTGATCTGCCTCCCGCGGGCGGGGGGTCCTATGGGACCCCCCCGGTGCCAGAGACGGTCCGCTTTTGTCCAGGGGCGATCAGAGGTGAGGGGGAGACCATCCATTCGTGGCCCCCCTCGCGATCGCCGCTGGCCAATCGAATCATTCCTCTGCTGCTGTATGCTAAACAGCAGCAAAGGAAATGATGTCATCTCTCCTCGGCTCGGTATTTTCCGTTCCGACGCCGAGGAGAGAAGACATCAATGTGAGTGCACAACACACACACACACACAGTGAAACATGTCAGGCACACAAAACACCCCCCTTTACCCCCCGATGCCCACGATCACCCCCTAATCACCCCTCCCCCATCACACTGACACCAATCAGTTTTTTTTTTGTGTCAGTTTGTGACAGTTAGTGTGTTAGGGCAGTTAGGGTTAGCCCCCTTTAGGTCTAGGGTACCCCCTAACCCCCCCTAATAAAGTTTTAACCCCTTGATCACCCCCCGTCGCCAGTGTCGTTAAGCAATCATTTTTCTGATCGCTGTATTAGTGTCACTGGTGACGCTAGTTAGGGAGGTAAATATTTAAGTTCGCCGTCAGCATTTTATAGCGACAGGGACCCCCATATACTATCTAATAAATGTTTTAACCCCTTGATTGCCCCCTAGTTAACCTTTTCACCACTGATCACCGTATAACCGTTACGGGTGTCGCTGGTTAGTTCGTTTATTTTTTATAGTGTCAGGGCACCCGCTGTTTATTACCGAATAAAGGTTTAGCCCCCTGATCACCCGGCGGTGATTTGCATCGCCCCAGGCAGCGTCAGATTAGTGCCAGTACCGCTAACACCCACGCACGCAGCATAACCCTACCTTAGTGGTATAGTATCTGAACGGATCAATATCTGATCCGATCAGATCTATACTAGCGTCCCCAGCAGTTTAGGGTTCCCAAAAACGCAGTGTTAGCGGGATCAGCCCAGATACCTGCTAGCACCTGCATTTTGCCCCTCCGCCCGGCCCAGCCCAGCCAACCCAAGTGCAGTATCGATCGATCACTGTCACTTACAAAACACTAAACTCATAACTGCAGCGTTCGCAGAGTCAGGTCTGATCCCTGAGATCGCTAACAGTTTTTTTGGTAGCGTTTTGGTGAACTGGCAAGCACCAGCGGCCTAGTACACCCCGGTCGTAGTCAAACCAGCACTGCAGTAACAATTGGTGACGTGGCGAGTCCCATAAGTGCAGTTCAAGCTGGTGAGGTGGCAAGCACAAGTAGTGTCCCGCTGGCACCAAGAAGAAGACAAACACAGGCCCGTCCTGCCCATAGTGCCCTTCCTGCTGCATTCGCCAATCCTAATTGGGAACCCACAACTTCTGCAGCACCCGTACTTCCCCCATTCACATCCCCGACTAGAGTGGCTCCAAACATCTCTATGGCCTAAGAAACCGGAAGCTACGAGCATTTCATGACTTAGATTTCGCCGGATATAAACAGCGCCATTGGGAAATTGGGAAAGCATTTTATCACACCAATCTTGGTGTGGTCAGATGCTTTGAGGGCAGAGGAGAGATCTAGGGTCTAACAGACCCCAATTTTTTCAAAAAATAGTACCTGTCACTACCTATTGCTATCATAGGGGATATTTAAATTCCCTGAGATAACAATAAAAATGATTTAAAAAAAAAAAAATGAAAGGAACAGTTTAAAAATAAGATAAAAAAGCAAAAAAATAATAAAGAAAAAAAAAAGCACCCCTGTCCCCCCTGCTCTCGCGCAAAGGCGAACGCAAGCGTCGGTCTGGCGTCAAATGTAAACAGCAATTGCACCATGCATGTGAGGTGTCAGCGCGAACGTCAGATCGAGGGCAGTAATTTTAGCAGTAGACCTCCTCTGTAAATCTAAAGGGGTAACCTGTAAAGGCTTTTAAAGGCTTTTAAAAATGTATTTAGTTTGTCGCCACTGTTTGTGCACAATTTTAAAGCATGTCATGTTTGGTATCCATGTACTCGGACTAAGATCATCTTTTTTATACCATCAAACATTTGGGCAATATAGTGTGTTTTAGTGCATTAAAATTTAAAAAAGTGTGTTTTTTCCCCCAAAAATGCGTTTGAAAAATCTCTGCGCAAATACTGTGTGAAAGAAAAAATTAAACACCCACCATTTTAATCTGTAGGGCATTTGCTTTAAAAAAATATATAATGGGGGGCGTGGCTTGCGAGCGTGCGGAATGGCAGCATAGAACCAGAGCTCCGGTGAATCCCAGGAGAAAAGTGGCTCAAATCGAACCATCGAGCTCCGTTTTGGTCTCCCACGGCAAGCGATCCATGTGAGGACAAGACAGGAACAATGCCCAGAAAAAGGAAGGAGCAGAGGAAGCCACAAAGGCTGATGGATTTCCATGACATGAAGCAGCATGACGGTAGGCAAGATGGCGCTGGGTCATCATCTATCCCTGTAAACAACTCCTCTAACAATCCTCCTAAAAAGAGCAGCCTCATTCCAAATAGACCCACAACAGGGAGCCCACAACCATACTCTCCCTCTACCCCCTCAGGCAGCCCAGCTAAGGCTAAATTTAGAATGGATGGAGAGGGATCCCTCGGAGCGGCCAGCCCTGGCATGGATTCTGGGGATGATACACGTGAGCTCCCTGACTCCATTGAAACCTTCCCTACCATGCATAAACCCGTGATTGACACTGTTCTGAAAGATATGCTTTTATCATTAAGAAGCTCACTGCAATCCGATCTGATGACCTGCATGCATAAGTTTAACACTAGTATTCAGGCAGTAGAAACCCGGGTTGAGCAAATTGAGCAAAAAATGGGAGAGTATGCTGTCACCATTAATGATCTAGTGGATTCACATGAAGAAAAGGAAGGGGACACTGAATGGCTAAAGGCTAAAATCGCAGACATTGAAGACAGAAATAGGAGGATTAACTTGAAAATCAGGGGGATCCCTGAAACGATGCAGCAAGCTGATTTGCGCTCTTATGCTTCCTCATTGTTTAAATCTCTCCTTCCTGATCTCTCTGATCTTGAGATCACGATTGATAGAATTCATCGCCTGCCAAAACCATCGTACCTGTCAGAACACATCCCTAGAGATGTAATCTTATGCTTACACTTCTATCATGCCAAAGAACAGCTGATGCTGACTATGCGTAAGAAGGATCAAATTCCTGCACAATACCAGCATCTACAGTTTTATGCAGATCTTTCTCAATACACACTTCAAAAAAGAAAGAACTTAAACACCATTATTAAAGTATTGAGAAACCATAATATCATGTACAGATGGGGATACCCTACCAAACTATCCATCACAAGAGATGGACGCACCCACGTGGTGAATTCCCTAGAAAAAGGACTTTCTCTTCTAGAGGAGTGGAAGATCATCCCTGAACAGGAGCTGGGTACTACTCGGTCCCCCAGGTCAGTAGAGCCTTCGTGGAAGACGGTCACATCAAGAAACGCTAAAACGCACACCTGAGCCAAGATGGTTATCCCATGATCTACAAGTTCCTGGAGATTGAGTGCTCATAAATTTGAAATTTATCCCCCCACAGCCTGAACAGCAAGTGCTGTACACAAACATTTCTAGTTATCAGAGTTTAGGATCAACTCCTGAAAATGTTGATCTTATGCGAGACTGTTACTTGCACTATTCTCAGAGTTTTCGTTTGCTTTTATGTTTTCTTCTTTTTGTCCTTGGAAATTGCAGCAGTCGGATTCCATGAAACCACAGATGAAACAGGTTTTGTATCAGCATTCAAGGAGAAAGGAAAAATCTCATCCAGCCTTCAAATTACACTCAACCCTACTGCATTAAGGTCACCTAACTGTGAGTATGTCTTAAGCATTACCACGCCACATGACACCTACTCCCTGCTATTCCAAAAAAATCCACAAGAGGGTAATATTTCCTCAAAAATTACTTCTAATTAAAACCATCCTCTTAGCATCCTATTACCTTATCTATGGGTATAAAAATCATTTCCATTAATGCTAAGGGTCTCAATCAACCCGCCAAGAGGAGGTCAATGTGGAGAGAGGCCCTTTCCAATAAGTCTGACGTCATATGCGTGCAGGAAACACACTTTTCTGCAGTGGCTGCCCCTTCTTGCACCCATAGGAGTTACCCTTATGTTTTTACAGCCAAGAGACTCAGTGGCATTTACGCTTCATGACACAGTTGAAGATCCTAGAGGATGATATTTAATCTTAAGATGCGACCTTAATTCAATCACATACACTATAGTTATTGTGTATGCACCCACCAACACCAAGTGCACTTCCTCCATAAAATTCTTCGCATAACTAAAAGACATCAAAGAGGAAGAGTGATAATATGTGGGGACTTCAACGCAACACCCGACCCAAGCCTGGATTCTTCCTCTGGTACAAGGCGTTCAGGCCCTTCTCTTTCAGCCATACTTCACTCACAAGATCTCTATGACGCTTGGAGGTGCATGCATGCCGGCGAAAGGGACTATACTTTTTTTTCCTCTCCACATAGGGTTTATTCACGCATAGACCTTTTTCTTGTAGACCAAGGTACTCTAACTCAAGTGATGTCTACAACCATTAACACCATTACGTGATCGGAATATGCGTCTATTACCCTTTCTCTGAGCGATGAAACAGTATGTAATATACCTCACATGTGGAGATCAAATACCTATCTGATGCAACAACCAAATTTTAGAAATGTCATAAGTAAGCATTTAAACGAATTCTTTAGTATAAACGCTTCATCTGTGCAGGATCAATTTGTCCTATGGAATACTCACAAAGCGTACATACGCGGTATCTTTATAATAATGGGGGCTAGAGCTAAGAGGCAGCAGCGACAACTCATAAAAGAGCTGACAGACAAAATTTTCCTACTCAAATCTTGTAACAAACAAAATCCGTCACACCTAATCTCCCAACAACTCACAAAACTACGCTATGACCTAAGATTGCTATTACTCGAAAACTTCGAAAGGGCCTCCAAAAAATTCAAAATGACATATTACGCCACAGGAAACAAAGCTGGCAAAACACTAGCACATAGGATAAAAGGACACAGACATAAAACAAAGATCCCTTTTATACTGCACCCCCTTACTAAACACAAACTCTACCATCCCCAAGACATAGCTGACACTTTCAGCCACTATTATAGTTCGCTTTACAATCTGAAAGATGACACAAATACTATACAACCTAGCACTGACTAAATCAACTCCTTTCTACAACATCTAGATATACCTACACTCACGCAAGAACACCTTCAGACTTTAAATCAACAGTTTACCACAGAAGAAATAAATAAAGCCATTGATTCCCTCCCCAGCAACAAATCACCAGGCCCAGACGGATTCTCTGGGGAGTACTACAAAACCTTCAAACATTTATTGATCCCATATATGGAACGCACTTTTAATGCTGCTGCTGCCTCAGCCTCTTTACCACTAGAAATGTTATTTGCAATTATAGTGACATTACCAAAGCCGGGGAAGGAACCTACCACTCCCTCAAATTTTAGGCCCATTTCATTGCTCAATTCCGATTTGAAAATCTATGCCAAAATTATTGCATCCCGCTTATTACATATACTCCCCCTACTCATATATCCCGATGAAACCGGGTTTACGAAAGGTCGCCAGACATCTGACACCACTCGGAGACTGATAAACATCATACATCTAGCTAAGGTGCATAAAAGGCCTTCTCTGCTATTGGCGTTAGACGCGGAGAAGGCCTTTGACCGCATCCACTGGCAATACCTTACCCAGGTCCTGCATAGATTTGGTTTTACAGGTACTATACTATCAGCAATCTTAGCCCTATACTCTAAACCCTCTGCCCAAGTATTCACATCAGGAGCACTATCTAAACCATTTAACATAACAAATGGCACAAGACAGGGCTGCCCCCTGTCTCCCTTAATCTTTAACCTGCTCATAGAACCCTTGGCTATATATATCCGCTCCCACCCTGAAATAAAAGGCTTTACTATAGCTAAATCCACCCATAAGATTAGTCTATTCGCAGATGACATAATCATGATTTTAACTAATGTGGAAACTTCACTGGCTTTGGTACATACAGCTCTGGACATGTTTAATAAGGTATCTTATTATAAAGTAAATGAGAGTAAATCTTATTTAATGGGATTAGGTATTGACTCTAGCCTGCAAACTAAACTCAGTTCACAATTCCCATACACATGGGAAAATAAGGGGATAAGGTACTTGGGTACAACCCTAACAGCAACAACGGACAACTTAGCAATAGACAATTTCACTCATTTCCTAGGACCGCTGCAGAAAAAATTATTGGAACTAGCTAAAGTAGAACTGTCATGGTCAGGCCGACTGGCAGCGTTTAAGATGATGGTCCTGCCACAGCTGCTATACTTATTTAGAACGCTTCCAATCCCTATTCCTAATTCCTTCTTTAACAAAGCTCAAGCCCAGATCAATAAGTTTCTCTGGCAGGGCAAGAAGGCCAGATGTTCCTTTATGAAACTAACTAAATCTAGAGATGCTGGGGGAATAGGACACGTCATATTAAAAGACTATTATACAGCGACAATCCTTTCACAAGCAAAATTCTGGTTGTCCCAATCACAGACTCATAGATGGTTAGAATTAGAAGAGGCACAAACACCTGGACCAAAACTAGCAGATCTCCTATTGTTAAACAATACCCAACTATATACCCAGGCACACTTGTCTCCCACAATGGAAGCCACATTACTGGCTTGGAAGATGTTCACATCGTTAGAATTTTTGAACCAAACAACCAAAAATATGCCAATTACTTTAACTAGTCTCACATTGGCCATACCAAATCTACACATAACACATTGGACATCTAGAGGCATACTTACACTTGAAGATCTTATTTCAAGGCCTCAAACCCAAAAGGTTTGAGGCCTTGAAAATAGAATATGGTTTGCACAAAAAGGATCATTACAGTTACCTCCAGATTTCTCATCTACTCCAAAAACTCCCGAGCACATCTATTAAGGTGCCTTGGCGAGTATACCTCTACCTCACAAATCCGAACACTAACATAAAAGGAATATCTTTATTTTATAATTTGCTAAATAATAAACATGTCTTTACTAAAACCAACAACATCATAGTGTGGGAACGTGATCTAGGTACAACTTTCACTGAAGAAAAATGGCAAAAAAATATATAATGTTTGGGGGTTCAAAGTAATTTTCTTGCAAAAAAAAAATTTTTTTCATGTAAACAAAAAGTGTCAGAAAGGGCTTTGTCTTCAAGTGGTTAGAAGAGTGGGTGATGTGTGACATAAGCTTCTAAATGTGCATAAAATGCCAGGACAGTTCAAAACCCCCCCAAATGACCCCATTTTGGAAAGTAGACACCCCAAGCTATTTGCTGAGAGTCATGTTGAGTCCATGGAATATTTTATATTGTGAAACAAGTTGTGGGAAAGAGACACATTTTTTTTTTACACAAAGTTGTCACTAAATGATATATTGCTTAAACATTCCATGGGAATATGTGAAATTACACAGGGATTGAGTATGGGGATACCACATGTGTGGGACTTTTTGGGAGCCTAGCCTCGTACGGGACCCCGAAAACCAAGCACCGCCTTCAGGCTTTGTAAGGGCGTAAATTTTTGATTTCACTCTTCACTGCCTATCACAGTTTCGGAGGCCATGGAATGCCCAGGTGGCACAAACCCCCCCCCAAATGACCCCATTTTGGAAAGTAGACACCCCAAGCTATTTGCTGAGAGGTATAGTGAGTATTTTGCAGACCTCACTTTTTGTCACAAAGTTTTGGAAATTGAAAAAAGAAAAAAAAATGTTTTTCTTGTCTTTCTTAATTTTCAAAACAAATGAGAGCTGCAAAATACTCACCATGCCTTTCAGCAAATAGCTTGGGGTGTCTACTTTCCAAAATGGGGTCATTTGGGGGGGTTTTGTGCCACCTGGGCATTCCATGGCCTCCGAAACTGTGATAGGCAGTGAAGAGTGAAATCAAAAATGTACACCCTTAGAAATCCTGAAGGCGGTGATTGGATTTCGGGGCCACGTACGCAGCTAGGCTCCCAAAAAGTCCCACACATGTGGTATCCCCATACTCAGGAGAAGCAGCTAAATGTATTTTGGGGTGCAATTCCACATATGCCCATGGCCTGTGTGAGCAATATATCATTTAGTGACAACTTTGTGCAAAAAAAAAAAAAAAGTGTCACTTTCCCGCAACTTGTGTCAAAATATAAAATATTCAATGGACTCAACATGCCTCTCAGCAAATAGCTTGGGGTGTCTACTTTCCAAAATTGGTTCATGGGGGGGGGGGGGGTTGTGCCATCTGGGCATTTTATGGCCTTCAAAACTGTGATAGGTAGTGAGGAGTGAAATCAAAAATTTACGCCCTTAGAAATCCTGAAGGCGGTGATTGGTTTTCGGGGCCCCGTACATGGCTAGGCTCCCAAAAAGTCCCACACATGTGGTATCCCTGTACTCAGGAGAAGCAGCTGAATGTATTTTGGGGTGCAATTCCACATAGGCCCATGGCCTGTGTGAGCAATATATCATTTAGTGACAACTTTTTGTAAATATTTTTTTTTGTCATTATTCAATCACTTGGGACAAAAAATAAATATTTAATGGGTTCAACATGCCTCTCAGCAATTTCCTTGGGGTGTCTACTTTCCAAAATGGGGTCATTTGGGGGGGGGGGGTTGTACTGCCCTGCCATTTTAGCACCTCAAGAAATGACATAGGCAGTCATAAACTAAAAGCTGTGTAAATTCCAGTAAATGTACCCTAGTTTGTAGATGCTATAACTTTTGCGCAAACCAATAAATATACGCTTATTGACATTTTTAATGTTGAGATGAAATGTATCTTTCTCTGAAATAAATTTTCCTTTGCAACATTGTTGCTTCTACTTAAAATATTTTGTTTTTAAGAATGCTAGAATGTGGAATGTTATGATGTTTTGGTAAAATATATTTTTCTCTGTCACTTTCATTTGTTACTCTCCATCTCACAACAATATTTACCCAAACTCACACAGGTGTCTTTATAATCCACAAACAATACCATTGCTGGTGCAAATTTAAAATGAATCACAATTTTTGGTGCTTTTTATTATTTCCAAATATTCATAATTTGAGCCCAAAAAATGTGATATGTGTACCAACATCAGAAAGCAAAATGTAATTCCCAAAAATTTGAGGGTAATATTCTACTCTCACCCACAAAAAAAGTTGTCTCAAGTTGTGTAGAGAAGTTGTCTCATCTCCCAGGTCCTACAACTATGTCTAAATGTAGTATTTATGTGTAGGAGGGTTCCACCACCATTGTAAGTCTTTTCCAGATACACTATTTAGCCAAAAGTATTGGGACACCTGCCTTTACACACACATGAACATCAGCCCAGTCTTAGTCCGTAGGGTTAAAATTTGATTTGGCCCACCCTTTGCAGCTAGAACAACTTCTGGGAAGGCTGTCCACAAGGTTTAGTGTGTCTATGGGAATGTTTAATCATTCTTCCAGAACTGCATTTGTGAGGCCAGGCACTGATGTTGGATGAGAAGTCCTGGCTCACAGTCTCTACTCAATTCAGCCAAAGGGTGTTCTATCGGGTTGAGGCCAGGACTCTGTGCAGGCCAGTCAAGTTTCTCCACCCCAAACTTGCTCATCCATGTCTTTATGGACCTTGCTTTGTGCACTGGTGTGCAGTCATGTTATAACAGGAAGGGGCTTTCCCCAAACTGTTCCCACAAAGTTGGGAGCATGAAATTGTCCAAAGTGTCTTGGTATGCTGACGCCTTAAGAGTTCCCTTAACTGGAACTAAGAGGCCAAGCCCAACCCCTGAAAAACAACCGCACATCATAATCCCCCTCCACCAAATCATTTGGACCAGTGCACAAAGCAAGGTCCATAAATACATAGATGAGTGATTTTGGGGTGGAGGAACTTGATTGGCCTGGACAGAGTCCTGACCTCAACACAACAGAACACCTTGGGGATGGATTAGAGAGGAGACTGTAGGTCAGGCCTTCTAGTCCAACATCAGTGCCTGACCTCACAATTGCACTTGGAAGAATGGTCAAACATTCCCATAGATACACTCCTAAACCTTGTGGACAGCCTTCCCAGAAGAGTTGAAGCTGTTATAGCTGCAAAAGGTCGGCCAAATGAGTTTTGAATCCAATACTAATACTGGGATTCCATTACAGTTCATGTGGGTTTAAAGGCAGGCGTCCCAATACTTAGGCCAATATATTGTATATTGCTTGTGACACTGAGCATGGCTATGGACTTAGGGCTGGTTCACACCACAGAGATGCAGAGAACATGTGTGGGGCTGCCTGGTGGCTAAGTGGGTAGCAGTTCTGCACCTGGGATGTTGGTTCAATTCCCCAACATGCTAATCCTTTTGTTGAAGTTTGTATGTTCTCCCTGTGTGGGTTTCTCACCACAATCCACAGACATGCTGGCACATTATTTGTCTCCTGTCAAAATAGGTTATAATGTAAGAAAGTTAATTTTGGACTTTATATTGGAAGCTTATTGCAGCCAGGGACTGATGCTAATGTTTATTAGCACTAATCATGCCCAGGGACTTGGACATTTAAAATTTTAGGGTTTACACTGCACAGGTACATATGCTTAGAAAACTGTTGCTTTGTTTATGTGGATGCAAATGGACTTTGATCTTTGACCTGTAGTTGGAGATTTGATGCACATAGCCAAGGCTAACACAGTTGCAAATAGTATTATGTGTTCCTGCTTATCAGGTGCAATCACTTTAGACATACATGAAGAGATGGATTGAAAGATACTGGTGGGCGTGTACTTCTATTGGGTGTGTCAGTGTTCTAACAATACAACCTCTCTTATATAAAGGCCTGCAGTAGGGGAGTTCATTTGGCCTGAGAAGGTCAGGTTTTTTGCTGTGATTTGTGAGTTAGAAGGAATGATATAGTGCATATTGACAAATGCCCAACTAGAGAAATTTGATGAAATTCTTGTGCATTTTTTCAATCAAAAGTGGGTTTATGTGGTCATGCTGTCAATGTTGTATGTGTATTGTTCCTGTCTGATCATGCAAACATTGTTTGGAAGCATCTGCTGACTTTCTACCCTTTTTGATCTCGTTTAATTGTGTACACCGAAATGCAGCTTCCAGCAGAACATGGTCACCAATGTATGTATGTGTGGATTGTGGGCTGGTGGTGGGTGTTTTGAATAAGTCTTTTGTAATATTATGTTGGCATGCTTTGTAAGAATGACTTAAGTATGTTTCTATAATCTTGCAGATAATGTGATGTGTTGCCAATTATACACTGAAATTAAAGCCGTGCCAATCTAAGGTTTTGTCAAATTTTAGATTATAAGCTCCTATGAGTAGGGCCCTTAAAATCCCATTGCTAAATGTAGCACCATATATCCTGTCCGAATTTTTTTGAAGCTAGTAAATGAATGTAATTTTTTTTCCTGACAGGCTCCATGGCAGCATACGTGTGGGTTGACCCCGCCTCCATAACTACCCAATAGGACCCCTCCCTATAAATTTCAGCTGTGGGCTCTCAGTCGTGTTCCTTTTTTGTCCTCCTCCGTAGGACCTTATGTTTGGTTCTCCTACCTGAAGACGATGTCCCGCGATTGTATCGGCCGACTGATGTGATGTCTCATCCCTCCAATAAGCCTTGACTGTTAGCAGGGTATGAAGTGTATTGCAGAGTAAGCGCTGAAGAGCTGGAGTCATTTTTGAATGAAAAGCGCGCACAGGCCGATTGCCTAGCAGTATGCAGGTGGCCATTATCTGCCAAAAGCCCGGTGTGTGTATGGATGTTCTGGCCGAGTCGATCGTAGGTGGTGGTGAGCATATATCGCCTTCATGGCAGCAGTGTATATATTTGTTGTTGTTGTTTTTTCTCTCTGTATGCTCTTTGTCAAATTGCCTATGCAGCGGCTGGTTCCCTGTGTGTTCCAGCCGCCGCTCCCTCTACTTCCGGGTTCTGTCTGCGTTCTGCGCAGGCGCAGTTCCGGAACGAAAGCGAGGCCTGGTTTCGCGCATGCGCACGACGACCGTGGGCCTGGCGTGGCCGTGACGTCACGCGGCACCAATTTTAAAAGCCTGGGGAAGCTTGCAGAGCTCGGGAATGATCGTGGGCATAGCGGCGACTTCCCTGAGCATCTGCAGAGCCTTCCCCAGGTAAGTGCAGTACAGATGGGTCTGTGCTTGCTGTTTTGCTTTCTGGTGTATCTGATTTACTCTGTGTTCACCTGCAGTGATTCCCAGCATCAGCCATGGACTCTTCACTGCCTCCTGGTGGCCAGTCCTCTCGCAGCAGGTAGGATTTGAAAGTATATTTCTTTACTTACCTGCTGGGGGGAAGAGAGCGGAGTGTAGGGCATCATTCTGACTTGTGCCTTTCTCTCTCTCTATTCCTGTCTTCCTTCTTTCCTTAGCCCTTTTAGGTCTGATCAAAGACAAAGTAGTTCCCGCAGAAGGAGCGGGTCATCTAAATCACACCACCGGCATTCCTCCTCTGGCTCTAGACACCATGGTTCATCCTCTAAGTCTAAAGACCACAGTAGAGGCTCTCCTCACCCCCCTCATCTCATAGGGGACCGGAGAAAATATGTTGGGGATGCAGGGCCCCAGTTCCTGCCAGCAAGTCTCTCTGTGACCGCTGTCTTTCTAAAGCAGCTAATGAGAGGGAAGGTGCAGGCCAACACCTGGAAACTCTAATCAAGCGAGTTGTGAAAGAATCGCTGCAGGAGAGAGACGCTGCAAAGCCTCGTGATTCTCCTCAAGATCAACTGATTCCCCTGTCAGAAGAGGGTCCAGTTCCTGAGACGTGGGAGTCTTCTCAACCTAGCCACCAGTCTGCCCCCCCTTCAGATAGTGGGTCAGAAGCAGATGATCCTGGGATGGGCTTTGAATATGCCCTGGTTCCTTCTCTGGTGAAAGCGGTTAAAAACGCTCTGGTTTGGGAAGAACCAGTTATTTCTCCTGCTAAACAGAGAAAGTTTTTCAAACAGCTCAGCAAGGAGCGTCATTATTTTCCTTTCCTCACGGAAGTGGGAGCTGTAATTTTTGAAGAATGGGGCAAGATAGATAAAAAAAGCTCTATGCAATCCAAAGTCGCAAAACTATACCCTTTCAAGGAAGAAGAGGTTAAACACCTTGAGTCAGCTCCCTTGGTAGATGCTGCATTAATGAGGCTTGTGAGATATGTGACTCTGCCTCTTGAAGATACAGTCTCATTTAAAGATCCGCTAGAGAGACGGATTGATGCCGACCTAAAAAGGATTTACCTGACAGCAGGCACAGTGTGCAAACCAGCTCTGGCCTTAGCAGCAGTCTCTAAAGCTTTGGAGGCATGGTCAGACAATGTGAATGATTCTCTTAGAGGTATCTCTGAAGAAGCGGCTAAGAGCTCCCCTATTAAGGAAATCAGGCTTGCCTCTGCCTTTCTGGGGGGGTCTCTATTGACATTGTTCGCCTAGTGGCTCGGGTGATGTTGTCGTCGGTCACCGCCCGTCGGGCCTTGTGGCTGCGACCTTGGTTGGCGGATCCAGCCTCTAAACAGGCTTGGTGCCGTATTCCATTTGAGGGTTCATCCCTCTTCGGCAACAAGCTGGATAGCGCCATTATCCGGGCTACGGGTGGTAAATCGGGGTTCCTCCCTCAAGACAGGCGTTTACAGAATCAAAAACGCACCTTTTCAAGATCGCAGAACACCGACCGTGCAAGGGAAGCACGTAGCTATAGGCCTGGTCGGGAATTTTCTAGATCCTGGAAATCCAGGCAGTCCTCTTTTAAAAAGCCCACAAAAGGGGCTTCTACCAGTAACCAGGACTCCACTAAGTCCTTTTGAAATTGGGCCTGCTCAAACATGTCAGGTGGGGGCTCGTCTGCTCCACTTCCGGCATGTTTGGGCGGCCTCAATTCGGGATTTCTGGACTGTCAAGACAGTGTCCTCAGGCCACACCTGGGTTTTCAACAGCACTCCCAGACTAAGATTTATACCAACAAATCTTCCAAGTTCAGAAGAGAAGAAACAAGTTCTTTTAGCTTACATAAGCTCTTTATTAGCTCAAAACGCAGCCATTCCTGTTCCAGATGGCGAACGAGGAGAAGGCATGTATTCTCCTCTGTTTCTGGTACAGAAGAAGAACGGCACATGGAGGCCTGTTATAGACCTGACTCATCTCAACCGGGTTTATCCGAAAGGAAAAATTCAAGATGGAGTCACTATTAACGATTCAACAATCGGTTCATCTAGGAGATTGGCTGGTGTCAATAGACTTGAAAGACGCCTACTTTCATGTCCCAGTGGCGGCAGACTTCCAAAAGTTCCTTCGCTTTGCTGTAGGCGATCAACACTTACAGTTTACCTGCCTTCCATTTGGTCTCACAACATCACCTCGGGTGTTTTCCAAGGTTCTGCTGGCTGTTGTTGCTCTGCTCCGAGTCAAAGGAGTTCGCCTTCACCACTATCTCGACAACCTCCTCCTTCTAGGTCAGGACAAGGGTCAGCTTCTAAAGCACAGGAGTCTAGTAATTTCCACTCTCCAAGAGTTTGGGTGGCTCCTGAATTTGGAGAAAAGTCATCTGATTCCATCTCAGTCTCTCATATTTCTAGGTGCCCATTTCAACACACTAGAGGGCACCATCTCGCTACCAGAGGAGAAGATCGTGGTGATCCGGGAAAGGATCCGTTCGACTCTTGCTTCATCTCACCTTTCCGCTCTTCAATGTCTGAAGGTGATCGGCACAATGGCAGCTACCATTCCCATGGTGAAGTGGGCTCAATGGCGCACTCGCCCATTCCAGAAAGGGTTTCTCCAACAGTGGGATTCTCCCAGCAGGAATCAGCGCATCCTTCTCACTCCATCCATGAGAGAGTCTCTCCTTTGGTGGCTCCAAGGGAAAAATCTCCGCAATTGCCATTCGATTCTTCCCATCACATGGGTCACAGTGACCTCAGATGCCAGCAATCGGGGCTGGGGTGCTCATTGCCTGTCAGAAGTGGCTCAGGGCAGATGGATCTCGCCATCTCAGAAGACTGTATCCAACATTTTGGAACTTCGAGCGGCCTTTCAGGCGCTCAGATCCTTCTACCATCTGATAAAGAACTCCTCAGTGATGCTCCGGTTGGACAACACAACCGCGGTGGCCTATATAAGGAAACAAGGTGGGACTCGCAGCTGGTCCCTCCTAAGGGAAGTGGAGCCAATCATGAACTGGGCTCAGAAGAATCTGTCCAACATTTCGGCAGTCTACATTCCGGGGGTCCAGAATGTTCAGGCGGACTTTCTGTCCCGTGTTCAAATGGACAACAACGAGTGGTCCCTGCACAAAGAGGTGTTCAAGTGGCTCCTGACACTGGGAGTGTCTCCAGAAGTGGATCTGTTTGCATCCCCATGCAACTACAAACTCACCAAGTATTACTCGAGGTTCCAGGATCCCCAAGCATATGGGGTAAATGCCCTCACGGATCGGTGGAGGTTCAACAAGGCGTATGCCTTCCCTCCGGTACCTGTGATACTCCAGTTTCTCCACAGGCTCAGAACAGAGGAAGTGGAAGTCATGGCAGTGATACCGTTTTGGCCCAACAGGCCATGGTTTCCCCTCTTAACTCTCCTCAGTTATCGGGAGTCAATCCCTCTGCCTCTCAGGGCGGATCTTCTGTCCCAAGGTTCTATCCTGCATCCATGCCCTGCTCATCTAGATCTCAGGGTTTGGTTTTTGAGAGGGGAAGGCTTGAAGCCTTAGGTTGTCCAGAAGAAGCCATCCCGACGCTTCTGAATGCCAGACGGAAGAGCACTAATAGAGTGTATGAACGTATCTGGTCCAAGTTCACAGAGCACATGGCCTCTAGACCTAATCCTTGTGGTTCTCCAAAAGTCCAGGATATCCTCAGCTTTCTGCAAACAGGGTTGGATTTGCCTCTAGCAGTAAGTTCCCTTCGTGTGCAAATATCATCCATCTCGGCATTCACAGGAATTTCATGGGCTAACCATGCCCTGGTTCGCCAATTCTTCAAGGGTGCTATCAGGCTAAGACCTCAAAGGAAACCGAGATTCCCCAAATGGGATCTTCCCCTTGTTCTAGATTTCCTTTCCACGCTTGGAACAGATCCTGAAAATCCTCTATCAGTTAAAGACCTCACATTCAAGACCGTCTTCCTGGTGGCAGTAACTCCAGCCAAGAGAGTGTCTGAAATCAGGAACTTAGGTTCCAAAGAGCCTTTCCTGACCTTTTTCCCAGATAGAGCAGTATTAATTCCCATGTTGGGCTCAAACCCTAAAGTGACATCTATTTTTCACGAAAATCAGGAAATTGTATTGCCTACCTTTAATACAACAGAAGGTCAAGAAGTTCATCCCCTTGATGTGGGACATACTTTGAGTCAATACCTGGAAGCTACGGAATCATTTAGACAGACGGACTTCCTTTTCATTCTTCTGCAAGGGAAAAATAGAGGAAAACGGGCCTCAATCAGATCCATCTCTGCTTGGATAGTACAGACCATTCAAAGGGCTTATAAAGCGAAGGGCTTGGCTCCTCCAGAGGCAGTGACTGCACACTCAACTCTGAGTATCTCAACCTCGTGGGCGGCTTCTCCTCATGTCACACCCGAAGTTATATGTAGAGCGGCTTCCTGGTCGTCTATCAATACGTTTGTTTCTCACTATTGTGTTGAACCTGCCGCTTTGTCATCCATTAATTTTGGTTTGAAAGTGCTGTCAGTGGACAGTGTTAAATAAATTTATTTTCTCGCTCAGCATTGTGCCCACCCGGGTGTGTTTGGCTAGTTATTTCCCACACGTATGCTGCCATGGAGCCTGTCAGGAAAACGGAAAATTTATATCAAATACTTACCGTAATTTTCCTTTCCTGATAGGCTCCATGGCAGCCGGAGTCCCTCCCAATGCTTGGAGTAGGCTAGTTACGAAACACGGCTGAGAGCCCACAGCTGAAATTTATAGGGAGGGGTCCTATTGGGTAGTTATGGAGGCGGGGTCAACCCACACGTATGCTGCCATGGAGCCTATCAGGAAAGGAAAATTACGGTAAGTATTTGATATAAATTTTCCGTTTTTCTGCTGGTAAAATAAATGTACATTATTGAGCTTTGTTGTGGTGTTTTTTTTTCTTCTACTTTTCTTTCTCTTTAGTTTTTGTGGGTGGTAGTTTTGGAAAAGTGCAATATCTCTTATATTTTATTTCGATATATATGTGCACCAAAAAACGAATCTCTTTGCCCTGGTTCACATTGATGCTACTTTGAAATCGCACTATTTCACTTGAAGTAGCATGATTTCAAAGTAGCAAGGGCAGCGTGATTTCAGGTGCTACTTAATAGACATCTGTGTGGCTTCATACACAAATGTGTATTGAAGTCGCGCCTGAAATCGGCAAAAGTTGTGCAGGAACTACTTTAGCAAATTGGTGCGGCGCCACAAAATCGGTGTTGCATCAATTGGAACAGTGACATTGCTGCCAATAGTCATGCGATTTGATCTCTCAAATCGCATGACAAATCGTTTCAATGTAAACCTAGGCTTCTGCACACCTGCAAGTAAATGATAAAGGTGGAATCTTTATATATAACAGCTGTGGAGAATTGCAGGTAATGAATTCAGCTGGTGGATAGGCAGTGTTGTATGTGTCAGCTTTAGTTCACATTGGTGCGATTTGACATGTCAAAGCGGTGGCAATTGCACTGTTTTAATTGGTGCAACTTTGGGGTGCAATTTGTATTGATATCAGTGCAGAAACCTGCACAGATGTCTCTGAAATTCCCCCTGCAGTCGGGACTGACATGCGGGAATGAAATTGTGTGATTTCAGCTGAACGATTTCCTCCCTCTGTCAGTGTGAACCAAGGCTCAAACTGGGCCTTTTGTTTTTGTCATTCACCTGCTGCTAACCCAGGGACACCATTTCTTATTGAACGCCTTTAAATATCATAAGTAGAAATACAAATTTGCATATCTGCAAATAAACAAAAATAATAACATTCTAATTGTGGTTGCAATCAAGAGTGTGTGGCTTCGCCTTCTGACCCAGAAATAAGTCATCGTAATCACCCGGAAGTTCCTGTGCTGGTCAAGATCTCCATCTAGGTGGACATGGCGAGGTCCCTCTTTAGCAAAGAGGAGGTGCGCTCATTTTTCCGATAAGGGTATGATATTTACTTGTGCTTAATCAATGTGGGGTGGAAGTGGTAGTTAGATTTGGTGTGGGTGGGGTTCATTGATTTGTTTGGCATTCCCACACATTTGCTTCTGGCCCATGTGCACCAGGGATGAGCCGAACACCCTCCGGTTTGGTTCGCACCAGAACAGGCAAAAATTTGTTAGAACACGCAAACTCCATTAAAGTCTATGGGACTCGAACATGAATAATCAAAAGTGCTAATTTTAAAAGCTTATATTCAAGTTATTGTCATAAAGTCATTTAAAAGTACTTGCGGCTATATGAATTGTCTGTCCGACAATACACATAAAAGTTCATTGATAAAAACAGCATGGGATTTCCCCACAGGGGAACCCCGAACCAAAATTTAAAAAAAAAAATGGCGTGGGGGTCCCCCTAAATTCCATACCAGGCCCTTCAGGTCTGGTATGGCTATTAAGGGGAACCCGCACCAAAAAAAAAAGGGTGGGCGTCCCCTTCAAAATCCATACCAGACCCTTATCTGAGCACGCAACCTGGCAGGCTGCAGGAAAAGAGGGGGGACGAGAGAGCGCCCCCCCTCCTGAACCGTACCAGGCCACATGCCCTCATCATTGTTAAAGAGGACAAGGGCCTCATCCCCACAACCCTTGCCCGGTGGTTGTGGGGGTCTGCGGGTGGGGGGCTTATCGGAATCTGGAAGCCTCCTTTAACAAGGGGACAGCCAGATCCCGCCCCCCTGTGTGAAATGGTAAGGGGGTACAAAACTACCCCTACAATTTCACAAAAAAAGTGTCAAAAATGTTAAAAATGACAAGAGACAGTTTTTGACAATTCCTTTATTTAAATGCTTTTTCTTTCTTCTATCTTCTATCTTCCTTTGTTTTCTTCCTCCATCTTCTTGTTCTTCTGGTTCTTCCTCCGGTGTTCTCGTCTGGCATCTTCCTCCGTGGCGTCTTCTTCCCTTCTTCTTCTCAGGCCGCTCCGCATCCATGATGGGAGGCTCCCGCTGTGTGAAGCTTCTTGTCTTCTGACGATTCCTAAATAACGGAGGGCGGGGCCAGCCAGTGACCCCGCCCCCTCTGACGCATGGGGACTTCCATGTAAAAGCCTTTACAAGTCACCACTTTAGATTTACAGAGGAGGTCTACTGCTAAACTTACTGCCCTCGATCTGACCTTCGCGGTGATACCTCACATGCATGGTGCAATTGCTGTTTATATTTGACACCAGACCGACGCTTGCTTTCGCCTTAGGGACAGGGGTGCTTTTTAATATTATTTTCTGCTTTTTTATCTTATTTTTAAACTGTTCCTTTCATTTTTTTTTTAAATCATTTTTATTGTTATCTCAGGGAATGTAAATATCCCCTATGATAGCAATAGGTAGTGACAGGTACTCTTTTTAAAAAAAATTGGGGTCTATTAGACCCTAGATCTCTCCTCTGCCCCGAAAGCATCTGACCACACCAAGATCGGTGTGATAAAATGCTTTCCCAATTTCCCAATGGCGCTGTTTACATCCGGCGAAATCTAAGTCATGAAATGCTCGTAGCTTCTGGTTTCTTAGGCCATAGAGATGTTTGGAGACATTCTGGTCTCTGATCAGCACTATGGTTAGCAGAGAAAAACATGGAAGATGGTGAGGGGGCATTCCCTCCCACTGTTTGTAAAAGCAGTCTAGAGGCTAATTAGCCACTAGGATTGCTTTTACATGAAAGCCGACCACTGGCTGAAAAGAATGATACCTAAACCTGCAGGCATCATTCTGGTATAACCATTCTAAGTCCAGCAACATACCAGTACGTTGCTGGTCCTTGTTGGGCATATATTGTAAACTTTTTTTTCATGCAGCCTGTGCGCTGAACGAAAAAAAGAGATTGATCAGTGGGTATGCCCACCATTAGAATACTTCCCTTCATCCACCCACTTCTAATGATGGGCATACATCCACCATTTATATATGCCGAAGCATGGGGGCATCCGCCCCAAAAGGTAGGAGCAAATCGCTCCTCTGCCCCTGCTGCCCCTATGCTTCGACATATATGCTCTTTTTTTTAACTGTGGTGGTGAAATGACCTCCTACAGCGCTTGAGTCACGGCTTTATGTATCGTGTGAGCAAGCGCTGTTGCTGTCAAGATAAATAAGTCCGCGCTGCAACTGACTGGCGTTCCTGCTAAGCAAATGATGGTTAACAATAAAACAAAGTAACATTACAGTATAACAGTAATGCCCCGTACACACGGTCGGATTTTCCGACGGAAAATGTGTGATAGGACCTTGTTGTTAGAAATTCCGACCGTGTGTAGGCTCCATCACACATTTTCCATCGGTTTTTCCGACACACAAAATTTGAGAGCAGGCTATAAAATTTTCCGACAACAAAATCCGTTGTCAGAATTTCCGATCGTGTGTACACAAATCTGACGCACAAAGTGCCACGCATGCTCAAAATAAATAAAGAGATGAAAGCTATTGGCTACTGCCCCGTTTATAGTCCCGAAGTACATGTTTTACGTCACCGCGTTCAGAATGATCGGATTTTCCGACAACTATGTGTGACTGTGTGTATGCAAGACAAGTTTGAGCCAACATCCGTCGGAAAAAATCCTAGGATTTTGTTGTCGGAATGTCCGATCAATGTCCGATCGTGTGTACGGGGCATAAGACTTACCATACCTGCAAAGCAAATGCAAAAAAAACATAGTAAAAAATAAAACATTTTTTAACGCAACCTGTGCCTAAAATATATATATATGCCGAAGCATGGGGGCATCCTCCCGCAAAAGGTAGGAGCAAATCGCTCCTCCGCCCCTGCTGACCCCATGCTTTGGCATATATGCTCTTTTTTTTAACTGTGGTGGCGAAATCACCCCTGACAGCGCTGGAGTCACGGCTTTATGTATTGTGGGAGCAAACACTGTTGCTGTCAAGATAAATAAATCTGCTCTGTAGCTGAATGGTGTACCTGAAAACAAAAAAATGGTTAACAATAAAACACAGTAAACAGTAAAGTATAAAAAATTGCACACCTATAAAGCAAACATGATAAAACATAATAACAATAAAACATTGCAGAATAGAATACAGTTAAAAAGAGCAGAACAATAGAGAGAGAATAGAGAGAGAACAATAAAACGATTTTTGTTTTTTTTATTTTGTATATTTTTTAACTTTTTTGTAACTGCAACTTTTGTAACTGTAACCAGTTCCAGGTTCGGGTCTCTCAAAATGCGATGGCATCTTGGGAGACCCTGTGAAAGTATGCTTAGTCTGTGCAGTGCTGTACCCTACGCTAATACTCAACTAGTGTATGGTAGCGCTCAAAACATTCACCAATGCAAAGACCAGGATTGTCAGGACAGGAGGGACAATAATAGCGGGTGTCACGCCTATATCCACGCTTGCTGCAGACACAACATCTATTTTGGGGTGCTCGTTGGGTAGGGGTACTCGGGAGGACATAAAGAAAATGCCTCTTATTCAGACGGCTTACTGCATTTGGTTGGGGAAGGTGAGGTGGAGCACCATCTGGAAACAGAGGGGCTCTGACGATCTCTTCCTGGAATTTAAGGAGGGATCCAGTCCATCCTGAAGCTCTGTATAGCACATAAGCGTTCAGCAAAGCCAATTGAAATAAATAAACAGACACTTTCTTGTACCAGCGTCTGGCCTTACGGGCAATTAGGTACGGCGCCAACAACTGGTCATTGAGGTCCGCCCCTCCCATATTTTGGTTATATTCGTGGACACAGAGGGGTTTCTCCACAACACCAGTCACTGTAGTAATTTGGACCGTCAGGTCTGCATGAAGGGGGGGAAGAACGAAAACATTCTTATTATCCCTTCACTTTATAGCGAGCAAATCATTACACTGCAAGCAGGCTCTCTCCCCCAGCCTAAGACGGGAATCTACAAGCCGCTGGGGAAAGCCCCGGCGATTAGGTCGCACGGTGCCACATGCTCCAATCTGCTGATTAAACAAGTGACTAAAAAGTGGCATGCTCATGTAATAATTGTCCACATATAAGTGGTACCCCTTTCCGAATAAGGGTGACACCAAGTCCCACACAATCTTGCCAGCGCTTCCTATGTAGTCAGGGCAGTTTGTCGGCTCTAAGTGGCTATCTTTTTCTTCGTAAACCATAAAATTACATGTATAGCCTGTGGCCCTGTCACAGAGCTTATACATCTTGACCCCGTATCTAGTACGCTTGCTGGGAAGGTATTCTTTGAATGACAAGTGACCAGAAAACTTACTCATCAACGCAGACAACTTGATGGGGAGTAAACAAGTCTGCAAAACGTTGGTTCAAGTGGTTTACGAGGGGCCAAATTTTGTAGAGCCGATCGTATCCAGGGTCTCCACGAGGACGACAGAGTTTATTGTCATTGAAGTGCATAAACTGCAATATCTGCTCGTATCGTGCCCTGGTCATGGAGGCAGAGAACAAGGGCATATGGTGAATTGGGTCAGTGGACCAATATGACCGCAACTCACTCTTTTTAGTTATGCCCATGTTGAGGGAAAGGCCCAGAAAGAGCTTAAATTCGGAGACCGTAATTGGTCTCCAATCTCTGGCAAGGGAGGACTGGGGAATAGTGGTGATGTGTTGATCAGTGTACAAATTGTTTTGGTCCACAATAGATCTATAGAGATCTTCGGTGAAAAACAGCGAATAAAAATCAAGTGACGTAAAATCAACTGTTTCCACCTGAATGCCAGGTTGGCCAGTGAATGGGGGAAGTATGGGTGCTGCAGAAGTGGTGGGTTCCCAATTAGGATTGGCGAATTCAGCAGGAAGGGCACTATGGGCATGACAGGGCTGTGCTCGTCTTCTTGGTGGCAGCGGGACACTACTTGTGCTTGCCACCTCACCAGCTTGAACTGCACTTATGGGACTCGCCACATCATCAAGTGTTACTGCTGTGCTGGATTGACTAAGACCAGGGTGTACTAGGCCGCTGGTGCTTGCCAGTTCACCAGAAGGAATAGCGGCGCTAGTACTGCTCTGCTCCATACGAGGGACCTGCGGTTTTTTGCACATTAATGACAGAAGGAGAAGATTGGGGTCTGGTATGACTGACCTTGGCAGGGACCACAACTCCGTTGTCAGAGCTATCTGTCATGGAGCCGCTGTCCTCTACAGGATCGTATTCTGAGCCTGAATCTGACAGATGAGTGACTTCCTCTTCACTATCTGTCATGCTCAGAAACATGTAGGCCCCTTTACTAGTGTACCTTCGATTTGCCATTTTGGGCTCTAAATTTAGTGGTACACTAGTGAGGCTCAAAGGTAAAAAAGCTCCTGACTGTTAGTGACTGTATCAAAACGCTACCAAAAAAACTGTTAGCAATTGCAGGGATCAGGCCTGACTCTGCAAACGCTGCAGTTATGTGTGTTTAGTGTTTTGTAAGTGACAGTGATCGATCGATACTGCACTTGGGTGGGCTGGGCAGGGCTGGGCCGAGGGGCAAAACACAGGTGCTAGCAGGTATCTGGGCTGATCCCGCTAACACTGCATTTTTGGGAACCCTAAACTGCTGGGGACACTAGTATAGATCCGATTGGATCAGATATTGATCCGTTCAGTTACTATACCACTAAGGGAGGTGTATGCTGCGTGCATGGGTGTTAGCGGTACTGGCACTAACCTAACGCTGCCTGGGGTGACACAGACCCTATCTGACCCTAAAACCTAACTTATATCATCAGGCGATCAGGGGGTTAAACCTTTATTAGGTAATAAACGGCAGGTGCCCTGAAACAATAAAAAACAAAAACGAACTAACCAGCGTCCCCCGTAACAGTTATATGGTGATCACTGGTGGAAGGGTTAACTAGGCGGCAATCAGGGGGTTAAAACCTTTATTAGGTAGTATATGGGGGTCCCTGACACTGTAAAACGCTGACGGCGAACCTAAATACTTACCTCCCTAACTAGCGTTACCTGTGACACTAATACAGCTATCAGAAAAATGATTGCTTAGTGACACTGGCGACAGGGGGTGATCATGGGGTTAAACCTTTATTAGGGGGGTTAGGGGGATATCCTAGACCTAAAGGGGGCCGAACACTAACTGCCCTACCACTTATAACTGTCACAAACTGACACCAATGCAGTAATCAGTAAAAAAAAAATGCTATTGGTGTCACTGTGACAGGGGGTACAGGGGGGTGATCGGGGGGTGATGGGGGGTGAAAAGTGTGCCTAGAATGCTCTACTGTACATGTGGTGCACTTACTTGATGTCTTCTCTCCTCGGCGCAGGAAAAATACCGACTCGAGAAGAGATGACATCACTTCCTCTGCCGCTGTTTACATTACAGAGGCAGAGGAAGATCGTCATTCGTTGGGAGCAATCGCGAGGGGGTGGCCACGAATGAGTGGCCTCCCCCTCAGCATTGATCACTCCCTTAATGATGCCACTGGCCTCAGGCACCGGGGGGCCCAAAGCCGGTCCCCACCCGTGGGAGGCACATCACATACCAGGTACGTGATTTTGCCTGCCCGTGCCATTCTGCCGCAGTATATCTGCGTTAGGCGGTCGGCAAGTGGTTAATCAAAGCACAATCACATGTGCATTTATAAAAGGTTTTTAGAGCAAACCAACATGTTTGTTGCACAACAATTTTTTAGGTCATATGCCTTCAACATTGGGAGGGTGCTTTGGGGTAGCCCCCCAAAACACCTTTCCCCATGTTGATGAGGACAAGGGCCTAATCCCCACAACCCTGGCCAGTGGTTGTGGGGGTCTGCGCGCGGGGGCCTTATTGGAATCTGGAAGCCCCCTTTAACAAGGGGATCCCCAGATCCCGGCCCTCCTTCCTTGAGGGGGGAGGGCCGGGTTGAGGGGTGGACTCACAAGCCAAAGCCAGGTTTGTGAGTTCGACCATCATCCTCCTCCTCCTCCGCCACCTCCTGCCACAACTCCAACACCAGAGCCGCAGCCTAGAAAAAAGCGTGGAAGGAAGCGTGGAAGGAAGACAAGAGAGTGATGGCCTGGGTTCAGTCTGGTCTGACAAAAGACGCAGGCTGTTGTAAGACCACAGCCTGGGGACATATATGTCATCTGTTGCCGTTCCAGATCTCTTGGAGTCCTGGACCGGATTGTGCTCACTATTATATAGACTTCTCATGCTACCAATTTTGGCTGTAAAATAGTTGATGTGTGCCCTGGGGTATAAAGGCTTCGCCAATTTCACCAGTTTATCCAGCGTTGCCTAGTTGGTTATGACCCATAATAAATGGCTATTTTTTTTTCACAAATACTTGCCAATGTGTTTTACTTCAAAAAGGAGGTTTGTTTGTGAGTAGGCAGGTACATTTCAAAAAGACAATGGGGGTCATTTACTAAGATGAATGCACTGCACTGGTTCAGACCTTAATTGGTGCGCTGGATAGATCCTTAATTCAGCGTGTGAACCGGCGCACACACAGGAGTACCTACACGTGAGAATGTTTCCAGCGCAATGGGATCGTGCTGTTCTCGGCGAGGTACATCTCGCGCTCGCTGCAATAGGAAAAACACGTCTTCCTATTAAAGCAGCACGAGAAAAACCGACATGGGTTCCTCCTCCGGGTGCATGCCAGGGCCTTCGGTCTGGTATGGATTCTAAGGGGAACCCCCAACATCGAGAAAACGGTGTGGGGGTCCCCCAAGATCTATATCAGACCCTTATCCAAGCACGCAGCCCGGCCCGTCAGGAAAGGGGGTGGGGACGAGCGAGCACCCCCCCTCCTGAACTGTACCAGGCCACATGCCCTCAACAAGGGGGATGGGTGCTTTGGGGAAGGGGGGCACACTGCGGCCCCCCCAAAGCACCTTGTCCCCATGTTGATGAGGACAAGGGCCTCTTCCCGACAACTCTGGCCATTGGTTGTTGGGGTCCACGGGCGGGGGGCTTATCAGAATCCAGGAGCCCCCTTTAATAAGGGGGCCCCAGATCCTGGCCCCCCTACCCTATCTGAATGAGTATGGGGTACATGGAACCCCTACCCATTCACCTGGGGGGAAAAGTGTCAAGAAAAAAACACACTACACAGGTTTTTAAAGTCATTTATTAGACAGCATTGGGGGTCTTTGTCAGGATGCACCCATCAGCAGACAGCCTCGTTACCCCAGAAGACTTCCAAGGCACAGAAGAATACGCATTCCCGTTGCACACAGAAACTGGGCTTTGGCACATAGATGTGCGCATGTGCGAACAGGAGCGCAAACAGCAGCAGCCGCGCATCCTTGTGCACAATCGGCACTTGCGCGCACCCGCGTGCGCCAGCGCGCGCACCCACGTTGGCGCCAAGCAATCTATTAAAGTCCAGCCAGTACCTGGTCCAGTGCTGCTTTGTCTTCAGCTCCTGAGTATCCGGTATCCTGTCAACCTGTATCCTGCTTCCTGTTGTCTACTTGGCTTGTCTATAAACCTCCCCTTGAACTCTGCCTGTACCGACCTCAGCTTGTCTAGTGACCAATCTACGGCTTCCTCCCTGGCACCTGCACTACTGATCTGGCTTGACCTGGCTTGCTCCTGACTTCGATCCTGCCTGCACCCAGTATTCAATTTGACCTGCCGTGTATGACCCTGCTTGCCTGACTTCTCTACTTGCTGCTGTCATCTGCACCTGCTGCCACCTGCTGGTCTTCTGCTGAAGCTTTCCTGTGTCTTCTCCAGCACGATCGTAACCAGCCACCCTGCTTCCACCAAGGACTTTCTGGCACTCGTGCGACTCTGTACTTTGGTGCCTTCTGTTTGCTCTATCAAGGGCCCTAAGTAAGAGTGGTAAGGGAGGCCTTGCTCGTCCATTCAGGCTCTTCTACCAGGTACGTGATAGTCTTCTTCTGGCTTCGGGGGTCTTCTTCCTACTTCGAGGATCTCTTCCGCACTCTCTGGCCTCTTCTCCCAGTCTCCGGTTCTTCTCTGTGCTCTCCGGCTCTTCTCCGCGCTCTCCGGTTCTTCTGCCGGGCTCCTCCGCTATCTTCTGCTCTTTTGTCGGCTTTTCTCCGTGCTCTCTGGTTCTTCTGCCGGGCTCCTCCGCTATCTTCTGCTCTTTTGTCACTCTTTTGCTAGCGGTGGCCCGGTCTTCTCCCGCTGTCCGGTTCTTCTGTCGCTGTCCGGTATCTTCTGTCGCTGTCCGGTATCTTCTGTCGCTGTCCGGTATCTTCTGCTGGGCTCCCCTGCTATCTTCTGCTCTTTTGCCGCTTTTTTGCTAGCAGTGGCACGGTCTTCTCCCACTGTCCGATTCTTCTGTCACTGTCCAGTATCTTCTGCCGGACTCCCCCTCTATCTTCTTCCCCCTCTATCTTCTTCTCTTTCAGCTCTTTTGCTAGCGGTGGCCCGGTCTTCTCCCCTCTTCTCTTCTCTTCTCTTCTCTTCTCTTCTCTTCTCTTCTCTTCTCTTCTCTTCTCTTCTCTTCTCTTCTCTTCTCTTCTCTTCTCTTCTTCCGATGTTGACACAACGCTCTCTCCCGCTGTAATGCCGTCTGCGAGGTGTGCGGCGACTTATATAGGCATGGGGCGTGGTTACCGTGTGATCACAGTGTGATGTCACCGACATCACCAACCCCCCCATGTTGAGGGCATGCGGCCTGGTACGGTTCAGGAGGGGGGGGCGCTCGCTCGTCTCCACCTCCTTTTCTGACCGGCCAGGCTGCATGCTCAGATAAGGGTCTGGTATGGATTGTGGGGGGACCCCACGCCGTTTTTTCGCCATAGCGGTTTCCCCTAAAATCTATAAAAGACCGAAGGGCCTGGTATACCCCAGGAGGGGGAACCCATGCCGGTTTTTCTTGCGCCACTTTAATAGGAAGATGTGTTTTTCCTATTGCAGCGAGCGCGAGATATACCTCACCGAGAACCAGTGCGATGGGATTGCACTGGAAACATTCTCGCGGGCAGGTACTGCTGTGCATGCATCAGTTCACACGCTCAATTAAGGATTTATCCGGCGTGCCAATTAAGGTATGAACCGGCGCAGCACATTCATCTTAGTAAATGACCCCCAGTGTGTCAACATGTGCTATCTGCCATCACGGGATATCAATGCGTTTTGTGGGTGCAACCCCTTGCGCACAACTAAAGTAGATGAGAGGAAGGGGTTGTACCCCCGAAACACGTCCATGATCCCCCATGATGGGAGCTAGCACATGTTGACATTAGGCATGGGATTAGGAGGGGAAATCCCCATTTTGACTATCAATTTGTGTGCATCATCAAAATTTGGCTTTCACAGGGGTGACATCACCCCATCTGATGAAGGCAAGATCAACACAGTTTGGACATACTAATGTCTGATATTGCCTTCAGTTTATCAAAGTTGAGCTTTGTAAGTTCCTGAGTTGAGTATTGTTTTATGGTTTTAAAAACATGCCTGTTTACCACAAAAAAGGATATTTATACTGTCAAAAAAAACATTTTATTCAAAAAATATGTTCATTCTCTTTATATGTTTGTTAAAAAATCCTTTTATAAATGCACATGTGAATTTGCACAGAGTAAAAATTTTTCTACTCAGTAATGTGTGACTTCTTTCAATGCTCAATAGCAGTTTTTTGCTTAAGTTGTTGCTTACAGTGACAATGGGGGTTATTTACTAAAGGCAAATCCACTTTGCACTACAAGTGTACTACAAGTGCACTACAAGTGCACTTTTGCAGTGTACTTGTAGTGCAAAGTGAATTTTCCTTTAGTAAATAACACCCACAGTGCAAGATAATTTGCATCAATCAGGCCATTTTCATCACTCCAAAAAATTAATTAATGGTGCTGAAAATGATGAATATTTTTATCATTAATGCATTACATACATTAACAACAAAAACAAGGTGTGTCTGTAGCAGACCCACAACATAATAGTTAGCTGAAGAAAAGATTGTCACCTCATGTATCAAATAAATTATGTTTGCACTATTGAAGAAAATGGCCAAAAAAATAAACCCATTGGATAACCTGAGAGACAGCTTAAAAGAAACACAAGCAGTAAATCAAAGGAAATATTCTTTCGGTTTAAAATACAAATTTATTTAAAAAATGTTTATTAAACATTGTCTGGCATATCAATGGCCCCCCTACCCGCAAAGTACTCCATATATTTTAGACGGACCTCGCGGGTGCTTTGGGGGGACAAGCAAGGAAGGCCAGCTTCAAGCGCCATCAGGGTTTGGTCTTGAAATACGGCCTCAGGCCCAACTGAGGCCACATAGTTCATAAAATTTCTCCTTAAAAAGTTGTGGAGAATGCAGCATGCAAGGATTATATAGTTAAGTTTATATTCCGCCATGTTGGTTGGCAGAAGGAATAGGCGGAACCGGCTGGCCATTTTCCCCGAAAGCATTCTCCACCACTCTTCTGGCTCTGGCCAGCCGGTATTCAAAAACCCTCTGGTCCAGGGAGAGGGTACTCATCGGGAACGGATGCATCAGGTGATCACCCAGCCCAAACGCTTCATCAGTGACATAGATGAATGGCAGACCAGCCACGTTGTCTTCCAGAGGTGGCAATTCCAAACCACCACTCTGGAGCCATCCGTAGAACTTGGTCTGGGTGATGACTCCACCATCTGACATCCGGCCATTTTTCCCCACGTCCATATAGAGAAAATCATACGTCACCGACACCACTGCCAACATCACAATACTATTAAACCCCTTATAGTTGTAATAGTATGACCTCAAGTTGGGGTGTGGGACTATGTGGACGTGTTTCCCATCTATTGCCCCTCCGCAGTTGGGAAAGCCCCGCCGCTGGGCAAATTGGAAGCCACAGTCTGCCATTCCTGTGGCGTTGAAGGAAACTGTTGAGTCAAACAAAAACAAAAAATTAGGACTTTTGCACATAACATTGCAAGCAGATTAGACACAAACATTCTTGGCTAACATCAGTATAACATTTATTTGAAGGAGTAATTAAAGAAAAAAATCTAAGGTCCACCTATCAGATTCCTCACCCCCTCTGATGGCCCATTGTAAACATTTTAGGGGGGGTATGTTTTGGACAGGTAACCCTCTCCACTTCATTGAGAGCTGAATGCATAAATAATGTGTGTTACTTTGACCAATCCCTCTTTACTTACACTATTGGCAGCCCACTGGTAGGAAGTGTCATAATCCAAAAATATGAATACACACTGTCCAAATTGAAGCACATTTTTACATTCTGCAGTTACCTATCAAGATAATAGGAGAACAAAACTTTAAACAGTACCATTAAAAAGTATTCAGGCAGGCCCTTTCACTACATGCTTTGGTGAATTCATCCATAAATATGACCACAAAAGAGGTAGGTATAGTGTGTATGGGTTTGGCAAAGTCAGCAGATAGAGTATGGGTATTGTTTGACTTAGCAGTTGGGGGGATGGAGGGTTAAAAAATGATTTTGGGACCCCAAAAAAAAGCCTCTGGAACACTGCCAGAATTTAAGGACACAAATAACATTTGTACACATTTTAGGGGGTGTTTAAGGTAAAGCACCACTATGGAGCTGACAAAATACATTGTTAAGTGACTAGGCTAGGTGTGTATTGGCCCAGGATAGCATGCTGGGGAAGTTAGTGAAGGCAAATATGCATGAAGGACAAAAAAGGAACTTTAAAAACTTCCAGCATGCATGAGGACAAAGAGGACATTCACAGCATATTACAATCATGGTAATTATGGAATGATGAAAGAAATACAATACATTAGCAAACATTAAGTAAATATAATGTGATGTTAAAGGAGAAATCTTACCTTAATATAGTCCTTCTGCAGGACTTGTATGATGGCAGAACAGGTCTCTGGAATAATGAACCCCAGAGCCTGGGGGGAGATGCCTGTCTAGAACTTGATGTCCTACAGACTTCTCCCCGTTGCCAAGTACCGCAAGGTGGCGACTAGCCTTTGTTCCAGAGTGATGGCTTGCCGTATGCAGGTGTCCTGCTTCATTATATAAGGGGTCAGTAAAGCCAACAAACGGTGAAAAACGGGGTCCGTCATCCAGGGATAATTCCTGAAATCATTAGGATTATTCTCACGGATCTCCCACAACAAAGGCATGTGCAAGGTCTGGTCACGCTGGAGCAACCAATTCTTGGTCCATGAGCTCCTGCTCTCCCTGTTCATGGACTGGGCTTGGGTCAAAGTAAGAACCCCAACACCAAGCCCCTGCACAGCATGAACTTTACAATGAGTACGTACCCGCAACATGGCTTCAAAACGGTTGGCTGGTCAGAACGAACTAACAGAACGCACTGAAAATCAGAAAGGCCTGAGAAGAGCGAGCTGAAAATCAGAAACAAGCGGACAAGAACACACTGATAATCAAATACGTAATATAAAAATACACACTGAAAACCAGATACGAATTGACTACACGCACTGAAAACCAGATACGAACCCACGAGCACAAACTGAAGAGCAGTAACGATCTGAAAAGCACGAGGTTGAAAAGCGCAAATCGTCTCTCGCCAAACTTCTACTAACATGAAATTAGCAGAAGGAGCCCAAAGGGTGGCGCACTGGCTATTGAACTTCCTCTTTATAGTGCTGTGGTACGTGTTGTACGTCAGCGTGTTCTTGATGATCGGAATTTCCGACAACATTTGTGCGACCGTGTGTATGCAAGACAAGCTTGGGCCAACATCCGTTGGAAATAAATCCCAGGATTTCGTTATCGGAATGTCCGATCGTGTGTACGTGGCATAAATGTTTTTTTATCCAAACTCCCCACTGACAACAGCAATTGTGGAAGGGAGTTCCATATAATTACCACTGTAAAGCCTCATACACACGATCGGATTTTCCGACGGCAAATGTGTGATGACAGGCTGTTGGCGGAAAATCCGATCATGTGTATGCTCCATTGGACAATTGTTGGATTTTACACGGACAAATGTTGGATAGCAGGCTTTAAAATTTTACACGGACAAATGTCTGTTGTCGTATTTTCCGAGCGTGTGCACACAAGTCTGTCGGACAAAAGTACAAAGTACAAAAACGCATGCTCGGAAGCAAGAATGAGCCAGAAGCAGTCGGTCTTGTAAACTAGCGCTCGTAATGGAGAATTAACATTCGTGACGTAGCAAATTATGAAATGTCGAAATGCAGCGCATATTCTCTTCTTCTTTAAAGGGATAATAATAAAGCTGCTTTGCTGGTGATACTGATGGAGTTTAAAAAAGTATTTAAAAAGGCTTTTTTTCTAGTGATATCAAGAATAATATTATTATATTTTTTTATTTTTTTGGTCAAGTTACCACACCATTATCCCGTAGTTTTTTATTTCAATAGTTTTTATAGTTTTACAATAAATTCAAAAAGACAATGTGTGAACATTGCACAGTGATTTACATGAAATACATGTAGGTACAATTAGAAAACAAAATCCTTGGTTGTCAAAATAACAGAAAAATTGGAACTGTCATATTCGTAACTGGAGTATCTATATGTTAACCATAACTTGTGTGTCACACCCCAAGGAACCCCAATGGGAACTCTTTTGTTGCCCGGGGGAGGAATAACTCATGTGGATATTGTCTAACATATAATGGATATAGATCAAAAAGTGTTAACATCAACTTGTTACTGCGTCAAAAAAAGTTATCAGGTTTGTAAGCATTAAAGGAATTTCGCAGTCCCAGACCACAGCAACCACGGTTCCCATTTTTTTCATTTCTTTGTTTACAAAGCCTCTGCTGGAAGCCATCATTTTTTCGTAACTATAGTGGAGGTTTATCGTGTCAAGAGTGTGTTCTACAGAGGGGTATTTGTTGGTTTTCCACAGTCTCGTTATAGCTAGTCTGGCGGCCAGCAAAATGTGGGTCGTTATGTGTCTATAGGGCTGTGGTACAGAGTTAATGTTCAGGTTCAGTATCGCTAGGTCAGGTGTTGGAGGCATATCTTGGTGTGATATGTCTGACAGTATTTGAAAAACTGTGTTCCAATACTTCTGGATGTATGGGCATCCCTAGAAGATGTGGAATATATTTCCTTTGGCTGAATTGCATCTCCAGCATTGGTCTTGTGTGGAGGAGTTAAATTTAGCAAGCTTTGAGGGGTCAGATACCATCTATGGGACAATTTTTGGGTGGTTTCCCATAGTGCGGAGCATTTTGTGGCTTTGTATATCGATTGTAGCGCCCGTTTCCATTGGTGTTTGGTGTAGGTCTGTCCCAAGTCATGTTCCCAGTGGATGTGAGGGGGCTTTTTAGTAAATTGAAGCTTTTGGTGTAGGATGTTAAAAAAATAGGATTTTTATAACAGCTTACCTGTAAAATTATTTTCTTGGAGTACATCATGGGACACAGAGCCTTAAGTAATTACTTAATGGGTTATAGGCCACCTTCAGGTGATGGACACTGGTATACCCAATCCAAGAAGTTCACTCCCTATACAACCCCTACTCCTTCCAGGAGCACATGAGTTTTTGTAGCAAAGCAATATACTTAAATCCCAAAAAAGAGAGGAGGGACCTCTGTTTCCCATGATGTACTCCAAGAAAAGGATTTTACAGGTAAGCTGTTATAAAAATCCTATTTTCTATATTGTACATCATGGGACACAGTGCCTTAAGTAATTACTTAATGGGACGTCCCATAGCAATGCTACTTGAGGGGAGGGAGACACAACCCGGAGGATACCCCCTAGACTTGAGGACCTATACTGCTTCCTGCAGCACACTGCGCCCAAAGGCGATATCCTCATACCTCCTTACATCCAGCTGATAAAATTTTGTGAATGTATGCACTGGAGACTAAGTTGCGGCCTTACAGATCTGAGCCATGGAGGCCTGATGATGCACTGCCCAAGAAGCACTAACCGCCCTGGTAGAGTGCACCTTAACTTGAAAAGGGGTAATCTTACCCCTTATATCATAAGTTTGAATTATCACTTGCCGAATCCACTTAGCGACAGTGGATTTTGACGCTACCTGTCCTTTCTTAGGACCCTCTGGCAGAATAAATAAGACATCAGTCTTACGAATTTGAGCAGTTGCCTTTAAATAGATTTTCACTGCTCTCACCATGTCAAGACAATGTAGTGACTTCTCTTCCCTGGAACATGGTTTTGGAAAAAACGATGGCAGGACAATATCTTGGTTCAGATGAAAACCTGAGACCACTTTTGGTAAAAAACCTGGATGAGGGGGCGTGGCCTGGACAGAGACCAAGATGGTTGCTTGAGTCTAGAGCTCCTGTAACCTGGGGACCATGTTTTGATTTTTGGGGAGCCCGAAGCACTAACCATCAGAATAGAACAACCAGGAGCTCCTCTACCTCCCGTGCATCCGCCGATACCGGGACACAGCTGAGCCAAAACATTCCGGAGTTGTTCCGGACCCAGCTGGCGCACGTGGCCTTGCAGGCCCAAGCACCAAGCTCGCCTGATGTGGCATCCGCTTCACAGATGTCAGGAGTGGAGACACCCACCCTCACGCGGACCCAACTGCCCAGCCTGCTAGACCTCTGCTCGGACATCCAGACAGTAGCTCACCGCATCAGCGACATGGAAGAAACCACACAGACCCATGCTGCAGCCATTCGCCAAGTCAGGGGGAATTACGACGCACAGCTCACACACCTTCTAAATCTTCACAGGCATGTTGAAGATCTAGACAACCATGGGCGCAGACATAATATCAGGGTGCGTGGTGTGCCAGAGAACAATGACCCTGGTCTTCTTCAACAAACTGTGAGTAACATTTTTAATGAGCTGATGGACCGCCCGGCCGACTCTCCAATAGGGGTGGAAAGAGTACATCGGGCACTACACCCTCAACCCCGGGATAATGAACTGCCCAGGGACGTAATTTGCTGCATTGTGAATTTCCCCCTGAAGGAGGAAATCCTTAGAAAAGCATAGAAAAAAGGTCAGATTGTTCACAATGGTGCTGAAGTTAACCTGTTCCAGGACTTATCTCAAATAACCTTACAGAACAGGAGGGCTTTGCGCCCCCTGCTGGAAGCCCTATGGTCCCAGAACATACAATATCGCTAGAAATTCCCATTTGGGCTGTCCGCGGCCGCCAGGGGGCACTCGGCCCTGCTTCGCATGCTGGAAGACCTACATGCCTTTTGTGATCAACTCGATCTCCCCCGCATCGACCTTCCGGAATGGTATTCCTTCTACTATCCGACGGAACCATGGCTACCTGTTTCTCTCAACCCGAAAGCCCAGCGAAAAAGACCCAGCATCGGGGTGCTCCATCTTCTCCAAACAATCGATCATCGCGCTGAGACCTGTACCTACATAACCCTGGCTCTCCACCATCCCATCAGCCAGAAAAGATCACATGGAGGCCTAACAAATGATGCCCTTACTCTGCCTGGAAGTAGCTTATTCCACGTAAGTGCCCCTGACACCCGTCTTCACATTTGTCTCCCTCCCCTCCTTTTTTCTTTTTTCTTCATTTTCCCTCCCTGCCCATTCCTTCTTCCTATGTCCTCTTCAGCCTGACAGACATGCTAGACCGGACCGGTTGCAATCCCCTCTGGTCGGAGTGGACGAAACACCTGCACGCATTCCCTCCTCCCTGCCCACCTCCTGGATTCAGCTGTGGCTGCTTGGAAACTTGACACTCGGCTTTCTACAGGTCTGCTACGATCTGCTCCTATGGAAGACAACCTCACTGGGAAGGTAAGCCATGATGAACTCTGCATCCATGATGTTCTACTCTGTATGCCCCATTAGACCTTATCCTTCCCTCCCCCTTATGCAGTGGATCCTTAGGAGATTTTTCCTCGATTACCATTATGACATTATGATTCACACTAACCCTCCTGGATCCCTCCCACATTTTCCCAGAACATGGGAATGGTGCTTGCTGGCTCACCAGGCTGCTGCCATAATACTGGGTATAACTACCTACAATTACAGCTATGTGAGCCCTTGGTTTGAACACCTCCTCCTTACCCTAATACACCGGTCCATCAACTCAAGGACTTTAATATGCCTCAACTGTCTTAACCTTCACTGACCACCTGAATGTGGCTTTGGTCACCATCATAAGCTGAGGAACATGGACTAAACTCAAAAATTCCGCTTTGGGTAATGTGTGTTAGGTACAATGAGAGAAACTGTATGCCTTCACAAGGTTATGTGTTGATTTACTCCCATATACAATGTTTGTGACCCCCTTGCGAACAAAACCTAAAACATGGGAACACACTCACACTCTCCATGGCACCCACCATATCTGGGAACAGGAAGGATGCTAATCCATGATGGTGTCCTTGCCCTATCAATCCTAGCTACTCGCATCACCTTGACTCCACGTCTATTCTATTTTGTATTAACTTCTAAACACCATGTAGGCTCCCACTTGGTATGTGTGATTGGCTTGTCTCCCCAGAAAAATTGCCCATTAACACTAGATTCCTACCATTGACTACGCCGAGAGAGAATATGCGTGCCGTCTCTTGCACCTTACCTACCCTAACAGGTTATGGTACAGTATCTGTAATCATTGTTGACAGGTGGTACACTTTACACTGGTGGCTAGAGCATGGAGTGCACCGAGAATCAGTGACTGCCCCTCCTGCCCACCCGGAACTACATAGACCTGCTCTATTCCTGGGACAGTCAATGACACCCTTCCTCTAGATTTTCTTAAGCACTCTGGATTCTCGGGGGTACAACATGTGCAGCTCCTCCCCACCAGACTAATAAAGGTAGCAGAAACTACAGATATAGCTTTATCATCACAGACCAAATGAGGAACTGCACTGTTGTGGCCAAGTGCTCTTTATTGGAGCAAGGCATAGAATCTTACCGATATAGATCTGTGGATTATGGGGCAAGTTCTAACTTGGCATTGAACATTTTAGTGTAAGCATAATATAGGACCTTCAGGTATCGAGTTATCCATAGGCCTTCAAGTATCCTTCTGTTTCAATAGTTAAAGCAGTTGTATACCCACTGAACATTTTTTTTTTACCCCTGTAAAGCAAAAGGCATAATGAGCTAGTATGCACCGCATACTAGCTCATTATGAAATACTTACCTTAGAACGAGGCGTCGGTATCTTACCTGGTCCACACCGAGGTAGCTGACATGTTGCCTCGGCGTGTTTTCCGGGTATCGTGGTTTCAGCGCTGTGAGTGGCTGGATGTCATCACTCCCCTGCATGCGCGCGGGAGATTTCTTTCCCGGAAAGGTCCGGCAGTTGCCAGGCCTTCAGCTGAGAATTCCCTGTGCGCATACGCCGCTGCAGTCAGGAGATATTTTTTTTACCTACAGGTAAGCATTATTATAGGCTTACCTGTAGGTAAAAGTTAAAAAAAAGACTATACAACCACTTTAAATATGGTGTTACTGGTTACATGTTTTATGTTCATTTTTCTGGTTAAATTATGCATTCACAACCTGTTGGGGCTCCCCAATGCCACATCTTTCTACTTCATGCACTACTCTTCCCCTATGGTCCCTAGCTTGCGGAACCTCCTGTGGTTTTCCATCCATACTTACGTTACCACACAGCGGCCCCCTTTGGATCCCCGCTGACATCCCAGCCTTCCCCTCTATAGGTGGAATAGTATCTCTATCTCCACCTCTGGTATATCCCTAGGCCCTGACTCCTTCTGCATTCCCTTGTCTCTTTGTTCTATTCTTTTCTCTCCCCCCTCCTTTCCCTTTCCTTACTCCTACACATCCTTGTTCCCATCTACTTTTTCCTCCCCTCTCGCACTCTCCCCCATCTTTAAAGAGGGCTCGCCCCCCCTGAATATCCCCCCCGGCTGACCAAGCTCCATGTCCACCGATCTCCCGTAGGTCCCCTTCTGCCCAACCTCCCCCTGCCATAACCATGAGGAAGAATGTGGCCCCTACTCCACCTCAGACACTGAAGTGTGTGTCATTGAACATGAAGGGCCTTAATATTCTGGAAAAGAGGTCTCAAGTCCTGACCTCCCTTACCAAACACAGAGCCCATTTCATTTTCCTTCAAGAAACACATTTCCGCTCTGCTTCTGTTCCTAAGCTATCTAATCACATCTACCATACGGAACTCCATGCCACCAACCCAGAAGCTAAAACAAAAGGCGTCTCTATATTAATCTCTAGACATGCCAACTTCCACCAGACTGAATCGCTTGTCGACTCAGAAGGCAGGTTCGTTTTTTATCAAAGGTATATACGTCTTAAACCAATAACACTAGCCAACATATACTGCCCCAATGAACGCCATGTCTCCTTTTTCAGGAAAATATGCAACCTTCACTCATCTTTCCAATCAGGCCTAGTTCTATTAGGAGGAGATTTTAACCCCCCAATTGAACACTGTCATGGACTCTTCTTCGGGAGCTTCTACCTTGCCATACCGGGTCCTCCAGCAAATCAAATTACAACTCCAAAACCTGACACTCCATGACACCTGGCGCACTATGTACCCCTCCGAGAATGACTATACCTTTTATTCGGCACCCCACAGTAATTATTAGAGAATAGATTACTTCTTTCTCTCCCAATCAGACTTACCCCTCCTCCAACAAACAACTATAGAACTAATGTTCCTATCTGACCATCACCCCATCACGATCACCCTTTCCTACCATGAGTCTTGCGCCAGATCCAAAACATGGAGATTAAACCCCTCTCTACTCAATGACCAAATAACATTAGAATATTTGAAAGCCTGCATAAACCTTTACTTTAAGGAAAACACACTGCAGATATATCTGCTGTATCCCTTTGGGAAGTACATAAGTGTGTAATTTGCGGCAAACTTATTGCACTAGCTGGGAAAGCCAAAAGGATACACCAAGAAACTATTACCACTCTGATCATGAAAATCAAAAACTTAGAAACATCCCAGAAACAGTCACACGCTCAGTCCACCCTACGAGAATTACTACACTCACGCTCTCTCCTCCTGGAGGAACTAGGCAAACAAACTAGAAGACACTATATCCTTGGTCAAAGAGTCTTCTATGAGCATGGAAATAAAAGCGGACACCTTTTGGCCCGTACGATCCAAGCCTCCAAAACCTCATCCACAATTCACCACTTGCGAAATGCTCTTGGAACACTCTTATCCAGGAACGCTGATATAGCAAAGGAATTTGAGAGTTTTTACTCCAAATTATATAACCTACACCAGAATCACACGGAGCATCTCCGTTAGCCACACGCGTTGAACGCATTCGAGAATTTCTCTCACAATACTCTCCAAAACCAATATTCTCCCAACAAGCCCAGGACATGGAGACCCCCCTTACTATAGGAGAACTTGAACTGGCAATTAAACAGATGAGAGCCGTCAAGAGCCCAGGACCGAACGGTTTTACTCTCCAGTATTATAAGTTATTCTTAGACACCCTTGCCCCTAAACTTCTCTCCACCTTTAATGCATTTTCGGACCCCCAGGTGTTGCCAGAAGGAATGCTTATGGCACACAAAGCCATAATCCCAAAGGAAGGTAAAGATCCCGCCCAAGTTTCAAACTACAGACCCATATCTCTTTTGAATGTAGACAAAAATCTTGGCCAACAGATTACTCCCTTTGATTCCCAAACTCATTTCCTTATATCAGGTGGGATTTGTCCCTGGAAGGGAGGCCAGGCACAACACTATCCGTACCCTAAATCTCCACCACTGGCTCACATCCTCTAATTCACAAGAGTTTTTCCTCTCTCTTGATGCTGAGAAGGCATTTGACAGAGTGGCCTGGGACTATATGCGGGAGGTGTTAGTGGCAGTCAGCCTGGCACCCTGCATGCTCTCATATGCGTTGGCCCTATTCTGCTAAGGTAAGGGTTAACGGCCACCTGTCAAGTGCCTTCTCCATCAGCAATGGTACACACAAGGGGTGTCCCTTTTCCCCCTAATTTACATTTTGACTCTGGAGCCCCTCCTCAACAGAATCAGAACCAATCCTGACATTGGGGGTCTGACTGTCAGTGGAAGGGAATTCAAGGTTGCGGCCTTTGCGTACAATATCCTACTGACAGTGAAGTACTTCCTGTGTAGGAAGAGTTACATTCAGGGCATGTGATTTTGAGTGGTTGATCTTGAGTAGGGATGAGCCGAACACCCCCCTGTTCGGTTTGCACCAGAACATGCGAACAGGAAAAAAGTTCGCTCGAACACGCGTGTCTATGGGACACGAACATGAATAATCAAAAGTGCTAATTTTAAAGGCTTATATGCAAGTTATTGTCATAAAAAGTGTTTGGGGACCCAGGTCCTGCCCCAGGGGACATGGATCAATGCAAAAAAAAGTTTTAAAAACGGCCGTTTTTTCAGGAGCAGTGATTTTAATAATGCTTAAAGTCAAACAATAAAAGTGTAATATCCCTTTAAATTTCGTAGCTGGGGGGTGTCTATAGTATGCCTGTAAAGGGGCGCATGTTTCCCGTGTTTAGAACAGTCTGACAGCAAAATGACATTTGGAAGGAAAAAACCCATTTAAAACTACCCGCGGCTATTGCATTGCCGACAATACACATAGAAGTTCATTGATAAAAACGACATGGGAATTCCCCACAGGGAAACCCCGAACCAAAAAAAAAAAAAAAAATGACATGAGAGTCCCCCTAAATTCCATACCAGGCCCTTCAGGTCTGGTATGGATTTTAAGGGGAACCCCGGCCAAAATTTTTTAAAAAATGACGTGGGGTTCCCCCTAAATTCCATACCAAACCCTTCAGGTCTGGTATGGATTTTAAGGGGAACCCCGCGCCAAAAAAAAAACGGCGTGGGGTCCCCCCAAAGATCCATACCAGACCCTTATCCGAGCACGCAACCTGGCAGGCCGCAGGAAAAGAGGGGGGCCAGAGTGCGCCCCCCCTCCTGAACCGTACCAGGCCACATGCCCTCAACATTGGGAGGGTGCTTTGGGGTAGCCCCCCAAAACACCTTGTCCCCATGTTGATGAGGACAAGGGCCTCATCCCCATAACCCTGGCTGGTGGTTGTGGGGGTCTGCGGGCGGGGGGCTTATCGGAATCTGGAAGCTCCCTTTAACAAGGGGACCCCCAGATCCCGCCCCCCCCTGTGTGAAATGGTAAGGGGGTACTTACCCCTACCATTTCACTAAAAAACTGTCAAAAATGTTAAAAATGACAAGAGACAGTTTTTAATAATTCCTTTATTTAAATGCTTCTTCTTTCTTATATCTTCCTTCATCTTCTTCTTCTTCTGGTTCTTCTGGCTCTTCTGGTTCTTCCTCCGGCGTTCTCGTCCAGCATCTCCTCCGCGGCGTCTTCTATCTTCTTCTCCTCGGGCCGCTCCGCACCCATGGCATGGGGGGAGGCTCCCGCTCTTCTTTTCATCTTCTTCTTCATCCTCTTCTCTTCTTCCTTCTTCTCTTCTTCTCTTCTTCATTTTCTTCTCCGGGCCGCTCCGCACCCATGCTGGCATGGAGGGAGGCTCCCGCTGTGTGACGGCGTCTCCTCTTCTGATGGTTCTTAAATAACGGGGGGCGGGGCCACCTGGTGACCCCGCCCCCCTCTGACGCACGGTGACTTGAAGGGACTTCCCTGTGACGTCACAGGGAATGCCACAGGGAAGTCCTGTCATGTCCCGTGCGTCAGAGGGGGTGGGGTCACTGGGTGGCCCCGCCCCCCGTTATTTAAGAACCATCAGAAGAGGAGACGCCATCACACAGCGGGAGCCTCCCTCCATGCCAGCATGGATGCGGAGTGGCCCGGAGAAGAAAATGAAGAAGAGAAGAAGAGAAGAAGGAAGAAGAGAAGAGGATGAAGAAGAAGATGAAGAGAAGAGCGGGAGCCTCCCCCCATGCCATGGGTGCGGAGCGGCCCGAGGAGAAGAAGATAGAAGACGCCGGGGAGGAGATGCTGGACGAGAACGCCGGAGGAAGAACCAGAAGAGCCAGAAGAACCAGAAGAAGATGAAGGAAGATAGAAGAAAGAAGAAGCATTTAAATAAAGGAATTGTCAAAAACTGTCTCTTGTCATTTTTAACATTTTTGACAGTTTTTTAGTGAAATGGTAGGGGTAAGTACCCCCTTACCATTTCACACAGGGGGGGGCGGGATCTGGGGGTCCCCTTGTTAAAGGGAGCTTCCAGATTCCGATAAGCCCCCCGCCCGCAGACCCCCACAACCACCAGCCAGGGTTATGGGGATGAGGCCCTTGTCCTCATCAACATGGGGACAAGGTGTTTTGGGGGGCTACCCCAAAGCACCCTCCCAATGTTGAGGGCATGTGGCCTGGTACGGTTCAGGAGGGGGGGCGCACTCTGGTCCCCCCCTCTTTTCCTGCGACCTGCCAGGTTGCGTGCTCAGATAAGGGTCTGGTATGGATTTTTGGGGGGACCCCACGCCTTTTTTTTTTTTTTTTTTGGCACGGGGTTCCCCTTAAAATCCATACCAGACCTGAAGGGTCTGGTATGGAATTTAGGGGGAACCCCACATCATTTTTGTTTTAATTTTGGCCGGGGTTCCCCTTAATATCCATACCAGACCTGAAGGGCCTGGTATGGAATTTAGGGGGACTCCCACGTCATTTTTTTTTTAAATTTTGGGGAATTCCCATGCCGTTTTTATCAATGAACTTCTATGTGTATTGTCGGCAAAGCCGCGGGTAGTTTTAAATGGATTTTTTCCTTCCAAATGTAATTTTGCTGTCAGACTGTTCTAAACACGGGAAACATGCGCCCCTTTACAGGCATACTATAGACACCCCCCAGCTACGAAATTTAAAGGGATATTACACTTTTATTGTTTGACTTTAAGCATTATTAAAATCACTGCTCCTGGAAAAACGGCTGTTTTTAAAACTTTTTTTTGCATTGATCCATGTCCCCTGGGGCAGGACCCAGGACCCCAAACACTTTTTATGACAATAACTTGCATATAAGCCTTTAAAATTAGCACTTTTGATTTCTCCCATAGACTTTTAAAGGGTATTCTGCGGCATTCGAATTTGCCGCGAACACCCCAAATTGTTCGCTGTTCGGCGAACTTGCGAACAGCCAATGTTCGAGTCGAACATGATTTCGACTCGAACTCGAAGCTCATCCCTAATCTTGAGGTTGGATAGACTGCCAAAGAGCTCAAGATCTTTCATCAAATTGAGCAGTGAGATGCGGGGTGATTTTAGGGACAGTAGGATATCATCCACAAAGGCAGCAACCTTGAATTCCCTTCCACTGACGCCTTCAACCCTTTTGGTTTCCATGGGAGATAGAGGCAATCACATATTTGGGAATCAAAATTACCACCCGGCTGTCAGACCTCTATATGTCTAATTTTCACATAGCCCTCACCAAAATTCAAAACCATTTTAAGGAGTAGATGGGCTTGAACGTTTCCTGGTTCAGCCATTCTGCATTGATTAAAATGATCATTCAGCCGAGATTACTTTATCTTATGCAAACCAACCCTATCCACCTCACCTCAGCTTTTTTCTCAGCCTACCGCAAAGCTTGTTCTGCCTTCATGGAAAAATTCTTCACCTTGCATAAAATATTCTTGCCTTACGCTGCAGAAAAAGAGTGGGGGCATCGGCCTTCCAGATTTATACAGATACTACCTGGCGTGCCACCTGACTAGGATAGTGGACTGGAACGTACACATCACCAGAAAGACCTGGGTGGCCCTGGAAAAATCACTTATACCGGGTCCTTTACATTTACTTCCCTGGTTATCTCACAAACACTGGCCACAGGCTATCTTCACACATCCTCTCATCCACCCCTCCGTTTCGGCCCTTGGTGGAGCGACGAGGTCTGGGTTATCTGCCTCGGTTCCGGGACCTTTCACTTCACTAAGAGAAAAACCAGCTTTCCCTCCGGGAGATTCCCGCTCCTTCTGGCTCCACGAATGGCCACACAATGATGTCCTAGCTCTCCACTTTTTCTCTAAGGGATCCCCTCGATCCCCTCTCCCCTTTGAATGTCTGGTAAACATCTCCAAAACTGCCTTATTTTCCTTTTGGTCATACAGACAAATTTGTCATTTTCTCTCGACCCATTCACACCAGTCTTGTTGGACCAGGCAACTTACTTCTTTTGGATCCCTTTGTCACCACAAAACATCACAAAGACACTTGATATCCACGCTTTACGCTCTCCTTTCATCTGCACTGACCCCCTCTCCAGCTTCTTCACAGATGGCTTGGGACAGGGACTTTCAAAAACACCTCTCTTGTGGGATACCATCAATGAATATGCCCACAAATGTTCCCTAAAGGTGGCCGTTCAAGAAAATGGCTGCAAAATTGCCACAAGGTGGTATAGGACCCCTTCTCGACTCCATAAATTTTCCCCTTCCATTCACAACACATGTTGGAGATGCGGAAAACAGGAAGGAACTATGCTCCACATCTGGTGGGACTGTGAATGCCTTCAACCCTTTTGGAGAGAGGTCGGTGAAGTCATTTCACACGTCACTACATATACCCTGGACTACACTCCCGCACAATTCCTCCTACATCACACATCTTAAACCAAGAAAAACTATTACAAGTCTTTGACGGTCTTTGACGGCTTCTCAGCTGAAACCCGTCGGGTGGACCCCTCACTATTGCCGCTATATGATGTTTGAGTTGTTTCTGATCTTCTAATATGTGAGTTTATTTTTAATTATTTTAATAAACCAGTGTTTTAAACGTTATCACGCTATGTGAGTTTTTTTACTCCTCGCATGACATATGAATACTCGTTTGGCCTATGTCGGATTGCCTATGGATGTGGAAGCTGCGCTGATACCCCCCTTCCTACTGTATGCTGACGACATTTGACAAGATACATTGCTCAGACTGGTTGGTCAATAAGCCTTTTTTGACTTGTATGACGTATGTCTTTTCAAGTCATTATGTTCCGGTAAGCCTCTTGATGTTTCCAGTGATGGCCCCGGCACCAATCTAGACCCTCTGTCCACTCGTGGTTCCTTCACTGTCTACTTACCTGCCAGATTTGGTGAAATTTATCTACTTATGAACCTGGAAGTTATATTTCCATCATTTTCAACGTGCAACCTCCATAGACTTTTGGTGGTGGTTTCTTCTTTCACAATTTTTCTACAAACTTATATTGTGGACTGTTATGTTTCAGGATTTTTTTCTGCATTTATTTAGGTGTTAGATTTGCTGAACCATCACGGTTTTCCAAATATTAGTTATTGTCTATATTTGTCAATTAAGGTTTATCATTTACTGTTTTACCTAACTGTTTTGCTGAATAACACAGTGTTACTTTATTGTGCAATCCATATTTATGGTCATAGAAGGTTTTTACTTACTGTCTGTATGCACTTATGGGTTGGGGTTTTTTGATTTATACGTCTGTATATTATATAGCGCTACACTTTTATTTTTGTTGTTATTTTTTGCCTTGAGTCTATAGGTGTGTTAGCGGCTATCCTAGTGTTCTTTTTTGGTCTAGCGCAGTGCTGTACTTATCTCCTTATTTGTTTCTAAGTCTTTGGTTATGCACATGGTGAATGCAGCTAGATTATGCATCCCAATCCACTGGCACTCCACACACACTCCAACAATTGGAGAATGGTTTAGGAGAATATCCAAAATAAAAAAATGGAAGAACTGATCCATATTCCCCAGGAAAGAACACACAAATTCTCATTCACTTGGGCATGCTGGACCCACTTCACAACCACTGAATGCTATCGCCAGCATGTATTGTAAAAGTTTCAACCCTAACCGTGGACTCTTCTCGTATGGTGGGAGGCGGTGGGTAGTGAGCCCTCTGAGGGGTGTCAATTACGGTGCCCGCTCGATCCCTCCCCTCCCTGACCCCTCCCTCCTTCTTCACCCCTCCCCCCCATTCTCTCTTCTCTCCCTTCTTTTTCTACTCTCCCTACCTTACCCTCCACCCCACCTCTACCACAATATGTATATCTGGTTGTGTTTCCAGTTATATTATTAATATAGCCTACACAAGTTGTATCCTGTGTTTTCTGCTTTTATACCTTGCTTGTTAATTGTCTTACCGTGTCATTTGATGTGAACTGTTACATGACTTCTTTATATTAAATAAAATCTTTATGGAAAAAAAAAACCTGGACAAGGGCATAACACCACTCTGTCCTCATGAAAAATCAAATATGGCTCTTTACAAGAAAGAGCAGCCAATTCCGAAAGGGTGAGGATATCCTTGCTGAGGATATAGCAACCAAAAATACCAACTTCCTTGTCAAAAGGACTAAGGGAATATGTTGTATTGGTTAAAATGGCGGTTTTTGTAACACAAACAAAACTAAGTTTAAGTCCCAAGGGTTCAAGGGAGGTTTGGCCTAGTGGATTAAGCCACGTTACCCCTTGCATAAAACACCGGACCAAAGAATGTGTAGCAAGTGATCTTTGAAATAAGACCGATAAAGCTGAGACTTGGCCTTTAATAGTACTCAAGGCCAATTTAATTTCTACCCCTAATTGTAGAAAGGCAAGAATTCTGCCTATGATATTTCTCAGAGGGTGCCAACACTTGGATTCACACCAGGAAACATAAGCCCTCCAGACTCGATAATATAAAGATATGGAAGCTGGCTTCCTTGCATTAATTAAAGTAGAGATAACTGACCCGGAAAGCCCACCTTTCTTCAGAATGTGGGTTTCAATAGCCAAGCCATTAAATTTAGAAACCGTAAGGAAGGATGGAATATCGGTCCCTGTGAGAGCAGATCTCCACTGCAATCTTTACGATTTCTGCATACCATGACCTTCTGAGCAATGCTGGTGCCACCATAATTACCAGCTTTCTTTCCAGCTTGATCCTGCAAAGAAGTCGAGGCACAACTGAATAGGGGGGAATGCATAGATAAGTGAGAACTGATCCCATGGGGTCACCAATGCATGCGTTCCACATGTGAGTGGATCCCTTGTTCTGGCCACAAAGTTGACTAACTTCATGTTGAACCTGGACGCTAGGAGATCTACGTCCGGAGTCCCCCATCTTTGGCAAACAGCCCGAAATATGTCGAGTGAAGAGACCATTCCCCTGGGAATAACTGCTGGTGATTCAAGTAGCCCGCCTGCCAATTTTCTACTCCCAGAATGAAGACTGCCGATAGGCACGGAACATTCCTTTCTGCCCAAGTTAGAATATGGTTCACCTCTCTCTGTGCTGAGAGACTTTTGGTGCCCCCTTGGTGATTGATATAGGCCACAGCTGTGGCATTGTCGGAATGAATCCTGACAGGACAATCCGTAACCTGAAAGTCCAGGCCTTTAGAGCCAGACGTACTGCCCGAATCTCTATGATATTGATGGGCAAGGTTCTTTCGGTTCTTTTTTTTTAAAATCAAAATTAAGTTTATTGAGAAAAAGCACATCTGGACAAACACACATATGATCAATAGGGATATATATCTGAAGTTACATACACAATATCTTTCCATTCTAGTATCTTAAACATTCACTATTATGTAGTTAAACCAGGTTGCTTTGGGCCTGAGGGCCACGTTTAACATAATGTAGCATATCATTAAACTCTAAAACAAAGGTATATAACCTGGATATTATATGCATCTGTGATCTATCATTAGGTCAATATTGTTGTGTGACCAGAAAAAAAAAAGAAAAAGAAGAGAGCAAAACAGATATATCCTTAATGGATGTATACAACTTAATGTTAACCAACTATTCAAAATATAAGTTATGTCCACCCTACCATACTTTTCCTGCAGCACATTGCAAGACTACGGTGTAGCTCATAAGTTAACTCACCCATGCACCCTGTGTGTACTCTACATTTGTAGGAGTCTGCCTTTTACTAGTTGAGTTGGGTCTAGTCCCAGAGTATCTAACCAAGATTGCCACATTGAATAAAACTTTTTCAGGGCGTTACGATGTTGATAGGTAATCTTTTCGCGTATAAGCAGGTTATTTATCAATTTCACCGAATGTTCACCTGTTGGTACCCTCGAGGTGATCCACAGCCTCGCAATTGCTTTACGAGCTAAATACAGTAGACGTAATACAGCAGTGTGACTATTGGGTGAGAGTGAGGGCACCTCCAGGGCACCAAGCAGGCATATCACTGGATCCTGTATAATCGGAAATTGGAATACCTGTGAAATAGTATTGAGAACATAGCTCCAATATCTGAAAAAGTTTGGGGCATTTTCACATCATGTGTAATAAATCACCATTATGGGTGCCGCATTTTGGGTATAGTGGAGTATCTCTAAGTCCCCATTTGTGCAGACGAACCCGGGGTTCTGTATACTCTATGTAGTAGATAGAGATGGGATATTCTCTGTGATGCCGATACCGAAACAAGTGGAGCAGAAGTTAGACATAACTCCCAGGTGTCTCCGTCCATAGGACCCAGATCTCGTTCCCATCCCTTTCTACAGGACAATGTATTAGCATTATGTGTGGAGTTAAGCAACTTGATATATATTCTTGAAATCATACCCTTTCTCTCATCCGTTGACAATACATCATTCATTAATGGATGCACCATCACCCCCAGTGGAGACACCCTACTCTGACTATGAATAGCATGCCTCAGCTGGAGGTATCTATAAAACTGTGTTCTAGGAAGGTGAAATTTCTCATTAAGTTCCGTAAAGGATTTGAGTGTGGTTCCAGAAAACAATTGGGCAATATAATGAATGCTTGCAGCCTCCCAAGAGTGGAAATCCTCTAGTTTGAGAAGCTCTTTAAAGTATACGTTCCTCTATATAGGAGTCCAAGAGCACACCCCCTTAATATGGAGAAAAGATCTAACATACTTCCAGAGAGTATTTAGTAAAGTGATGGTGGGAAGCGAATTTGACAAATGTGTGAATCCTGCCTCCAGATGAGCCAGTACCGGGAGACTGGACCCATCCGGAAGCAACAGGGATCTAATAGGGTCTGAAGGGTCCACTTCCCCCCAGTTACTCAATTTTTGCAACTGGGAAGCTACAAAGCAGTATCTGGCATGTGGGACTGCCATATCTCCTTGGTCCTTAGCAAGTTGTAATGAATGCAAACTAATACGTGCCTGTTGGGTACCCCAAATTAGGTCCCTGAACTGAGCGTCTATACATGTAAACCACTTGTGGGTTGTCCATATTGGGGAATTGTGGAAAGAAGTTGGGGGGCCCATACCATTTTAATTAAGTTTACTCTCCCTGTCACAGATAGGGACAACTTTTTCCATGCAACGCATTTCACTTTACATTTTTGCAGTAGTGGGGACATTTTCAGGTCTAAGTACTGAGTAGGATCTGGTGAAATTTGTATGCCTAGATAACGGAACTCCTCAGTTACCAAAATATCTTTTGCACATGCAGGCAGAGGCTTTGGTAGTGGCTCCAGGGGCATTAACACTGACTTGTTCCAATTGATGCTAAAACCCGATAGCTTCCCAAAGTCAACGATCAGGTTCATTACGTTTTGCAATGAGCTATCAGTATCTCCCAGGTATACTAAGGTATCGTCTGCGTATAAGGATACTTTATCGTGATTAGAGCCCCGCCGAAACGCTACAATATCCTGTGAGGTCCTGATATGTATAGCCAGAGGCTCCAAGGCTAGGGCAAACAGCAGGGGGGTATAAAGGACACCCCTGCTGTGTGCCTCTGTGGCATTGAAATGGAGATGATATATCTCCATTGATACGCATTCTTGCCGACGGGGAACTATATAACAGTTGAACCCATCTCAAGAAAGAGCTACCCACCCCAAATCTGGCAAGTACCTCCCATAGATAGGGCCATTCAACGCTATTGAACACTTTAGCAGCATCTAGAGAGAGAATAGCTCTATTACCCAGATTATCAGCAGGAATATATATATTAAGAAATAGTCTGCGTAAGTTTTGGGATGTGGATCTTGTTGGTATGAAACCTGATTGGTCCCTATGGATTATTTTCTGTATACACTTGGCTAGCCTATTCGCCAAAACCCTGGCCAACAGCTTGACGTCAAACATAAGTAATGAAATAGGTCTGTACGAGTTTGGCGAAGAGGGATCCTTACCGGGCTTTAACAGCACTACTATAAGGGCTTCATTCATAGAGGCAGGTAAAGTACCGGTCTCAAAATCCAAATTATAAACTTTTAGTAGTATGGGGATCAACTGCGTCGAGTATCGCTTGTATACTTCCGCCATCAGCTCCAGGTGCCCGACTGTTTTGTGTATGTGCCAAAGCCTCCAACAACTCCTCCTCAGTAAGGGGAGCATTCAGCAGGGATGCATCTGAGGATGATAAGCAGGGCAAGGGGTATTTATCTAAAAACAAACAGATATCTTCATGTGAGAGTTGGACTTTGGACGTATAAACCTCTTAAAAAAACTCTTAAATAACTTCCATAATATCTTTGGTGGAATGGTGTAATGTTCCTTGCTTGTTAGTAACTGTACCTATGTGTGAGGATAAAACAGACCAGAAAAGTGGGACTTTAAATTAGGTGATAGGGGGCATTCAAACCCCTTCCTCCATCCCGATTCGATATGTAGGAAAAAGAAAAAAACAAACAAAAGAAAAAGTAAAAGGCGGGACTTTAAAATGAGGCACAGGGGAGCAACAAGACAAGTTTTAATGTATTCAAAAAATGGTCATATATTAACATATTCTTATTACGCATAGTCACTATTAATACTTTATATTTCATCAAACAATACATTCCAACAAGGACTTATAATGCAAGTAAATAAATATTAAATGGCTAAAAATCGCAAGATACAAAATATATGACACATTAAGTGTCAATCAAAAGAGTTCACAAAAAGAAAACATAAATAGGCATGGAACGTTCACACATATTGTTGATTGGGTACACATATGAATAGTTGTGGATAGTTGTAAGCTCTACGCGTTTCGGGACCTTATAGCCACTCATCAGGAGCAAAAACCACAATGGTTACCTATGGATATGGAAAACAGTCGAATTTTGAATACAAGATAAATGGAGAAATGGTGGGCAAATGTAAGAAATGTCCCCTCAAACATCCACACACTTAGCCCCCAAACTTACACATATATGTATCTGCGCACTAGTGGTGCGGCCACACGGGTCAGGCCAGCCAATGATATCATGTACCGGAGCTGAGGGGGCCCCATCTGGGTGAACACATACAGCCCAAGCACCACCCCAGGTGGGTCGCGGAGGGGGGTGGCAATGATGAATGGTGAGAAAAGAGAAAGCAGGTGGGACGGTTGTCCCCATAATGTGGGGGACCTGTGAAAAAAGAAAGAGAGGAGGGTGAAAAATAGGTAAAGTTGAATAGAAGGGTGAGTGGGAGGAGAAGTAGAGTGAGGGAAAGAAAGGGGGGAACCAGGAGAATGGTGAGGGGAAAATGCAAGGAGGGAGGAGAAGCGAGAATGCATGGGGAAAGAGATGGTAAGAATGATGAAGAGGAACTGTACCTGCTGGGGAGTGATTAGGAAAAGGGACACCAAGAAAGAGAGAGGGGGGGGTGAAAAATAGGTAAGGCTAAATAGAAAAGTGAGTAGGGGAAGAAGTAAAGTGAGTGGAAGAAAAGGGAGGAACAGGAGAATGGTGAGGGGAAAATGTAAGGAGGGAGGAGAAACAAGAATGCATGGGGAAAGAGATGGTAAGAATGATGGAGAGGAACTGTACCTGCTGCAGAGTGATTGGGAAACGGAACACCAAGATGACTGTGGTTAAGGGATGGGTGGTGACAGGAGAAGACCAAAATAAAGGACCCAGACCAAGGGGAGGCTCAGGCAGGAGGCGCCGTCAAAAACGAGCCCCTAACATCATGCACCAGCGGACCCAAAGGGGGTGAGGAGGCGCAGCGGAAGAGATGGCCGGAACATCCAAGCCGCTCAACCCACGGCGTCACCACAAGCCCCCGGAGCGCTGGAGTGTGTATGCCATCCGGCCGGCTAAATTATGCCATGAGGACGCCAAACAGCCGGCACTGGAAGCATGACGTCGACGTGCAGTGTGGGAAACCCCGCCCCCCCACCACGCAGGATCAGGGGGGAAGGAAGAAACCCACAGTGCACGATGCAGCTCCGGGACGTGAGACGGAGGCACGGCCAGAGCACGCTAAGGCCCCACCATCAATGCGCACACACAACATGCGCAGCTGAAGATAATGGGAAGATCAAGCAAAAAATATATATTGTAGAAGGACAAATGAGCAATGGAAGATTTATTATCTAGGACTAGGAAAAAAAAATCTTTTGAACAAAAGAGAGCAACAAAAAAAGAGAAAAAGAAAAAAGCATATAATTGTTAGTGCGGCCGTGTGCCTCCATCCCTAATTCATGAATAAAACAGACCAGAAAAATGGGACTTTAAATTAGGTGATAGGGGGTGTTCAAACCCCTTCCTCCATCCCGATTCGATATGTAGGAAAAAGAAAAAAACAAAGAAAAGAAAGAGTAAAAGGCGGGACTTTAAAATGAGGCACACGGGAGCAGCTTCAAAAAATGGGGTAAAAGACAAGTTTAATGTGTTCAAAAAATGGTCATATATTAACATATTCTTATTGCGCATAGTCACTATTAATACTCTATATTTCATCAAACAATACATTCCAACAAGGACTTATAATGCAAGTAAATAAATATTAAATGGCTAAAAATCACAAGATACAAAATATATGACACATTAAGTGTCAATCAAAAGCGTTCACAAAAAGAAAACATAAATAGGCATGGAACATTCATACATATTGTTGATTGGGTACACATATGAATAGTTGTGGATAGTTGTAAGCTCTACGCGTTACGGGACCTTATAGCCACTCATCAGGAGCAAAAACCACAATGGTTACCTATGGATATGGAAAAGAGTCGTATTTTGAATACAAGATAAATGGAGAAATGGTGGGCAAATGTAAGTAATGTCCCCTCAAACATCCACACACTTAGCCCCCAAACTTACACATATATATATCTGCGCACTAGCGGTGCGGCCACACGGGTCAGGCCAGCCAATGATATCACATACTGGAGCTGAGGGGGCCCCATCCGGGCGAACACGTACAGCCCAAGCACCACCCCAGGTGGGTCGCGGAGGGGGGTGGCAATGATGAATGGTGAGAAAAGAGAAAGCAGGTGAGACGGTTGTCCCCATAATGTGGGGGACCTGTGAAGAAAGAGAGAGAGGGGGTGAACAATAGGTAAAGCTGAATAGAAGGGTGAGTGGGAGGAGAAGTAGAGTGAGGGAAAGAAAGGGGGGGAACCAGGAGAATGGTGAGGGGAAAATGCAAGGAGGGAGGAGAAGCGAGAATGCATGGGGAAAGAGATGGTAAGAATCAAGAAGAGGAACTGTACCTGCTGCACAGTGATTGGGAAACGGAACACCAAGATGACTGTGGTTAAGGGATGGCTGGTGATAGGAGAAGACCAAAATAAAGGACCCAGACCAAGGGGAGGCTCAGGCAGGAGGCGCCGCCAAAAATGAGCCCCCAACGTCATGCACCAGCGGACCCAAGGGGGGCGAGGAGGCGCAGCAGAAGAGATGGCCGGAACATCCAGGCCGCTCAACCCACGGCATCACCACAAGCCCCCGGATCGCTGGAGTGTGTATGCCATCTGGCCGGCTAAATTACGCCACGAGGACGCCAAACAACCGGCATGGGAAGCATGACATCGAAGTGCAGTGTGGGAAGCCCCGCCCCCCACCACGCAGGATCAGGGGGAAGGAAGAAACCCACAGTGCATGTCGCAGCTCCGGGACGTGAGACGGAGGCATGGCCAGAGCACGCTAAGGCCCCACCATCAATGCGCACACACAACATGCGCAGCTGAAGATAATGGGAAGATCAAGCAAAAAATATATATTGTAGAAGGACAAATGAGCAATGGAAGATTTATTATCTAGGACTAGGAAAAAAAATGTTTTGAACAAAAGAGAGCAACAAAAAAAGAGAAAAAGAAAAAAGCATATAATTGTTAGTGCGGCCGTGTGCCTCCATCCCTAATTCATGAATAAAACAGACCAGAAAAGTGGGACTTTAAATGAGGTGATAGGGGCGTTCAAACCCCTTCCTCCATCCTGATTCGATATGTAGGAAAAAGAAAAAAACAAACAAAAGAAAAAGTAAAAGGCGGGACTTTAAATTAGGCACCCAGGAGCAGCTTAAAAAAATGGGGTAAAAGACAAGTTTTAATGTGTTCAAAAAATGGTCATATATTAACATATTCTTATTGCGCATAGTCACTATTAATACTCTATATTTAATCAAACAATACATTCCAACAAGGACTTATAATGCAAGTAAATAAATATTAAATGGCTAAAAATCGCAAGATACAAAATATATGACACATTAAGTGTCAATCAAAAGAGTTCACAAAAAGAAAACATAAATAGGCATGGAACGTTCATACATATTGTTGATTGGGTACACATATGAATAGTTGTTGATAGTTGTAAGCTGTACGCATTTCGGGACCTTATAGCCACTCGTCAGGAGCAAAAACCATAATGGTTACCTATGGATATGGAAAACAGTCGTATTTTGAATACAAAATAAATGGAGAAATGGCGGGCAAATGTAAGAAATGTCCCCTCAAACATCCACACACTTATCCCCCAAACTTATACATATATGTATCTGTGCACTAGCGGTGTGGCCACATGGGTTAGGCCAGCCAATGGTATCACGTACTGGAGCTGAGGGGGCCCCATCCGGGCGAACACATACAGCCCAAGCACCACCCCAGGTGGGTCGCGGAGGGGGGTGGCAATGATGAATCGTGAGAAAAGAGAAAGCAGGTGAGACGGTTGTCCCCATAATGTGGGGGACCTGTGAAGAAAGAGAGAGAGGAGGGTGAAAAATAGGTAAAGCTGAATAGAAGGGTGAGTGGGAGGAGAAGTAGAGTGAGGGAAAGAAAGGGGGGGAACCAGGAGAATGGTGAGGGGAAAATGCAAGGAGGGAGGAGAAGCGAGAATGCATGGGGAAAGAGATGGTAAGAATAATGAAGAGGAACTGTACCTGCTGAGGAGTGATTAGGAAACGGGACACCAAGAAAGAGAGAGAGAGGGGGGTGAAAAATAGGTAAGGCTAAATAGAAAAGTGAGTAGGGGAAGAAGTAAAGTGAGGGGAAGAAAAGGGAGGAACAGAAGAATGGTGAGGGGAAAATGTAAGGAGGGAGGAGAAACAACAATGCACGGGGAAAGAGATGGTAAGAATGATGAAGAGGAACTGTACCTGCTGCAGAGTGATTGGGAAACGGAACAACAAGATGACTGTGGTTAAGGGATGGGTGGTGACAGGAGAAGACCAAAATAAAGGACCCAGACCAAGGGGAGGCTCAGGCAGGAGGCGCCGCCAAAAATGAGCCCCCAACGTCATGCACCAGCGGACCCAAGGGGGGCAAGGAGGCGCAGCAGAAGAGATGGCCGGAACATCCAAGCCGCTCAACCCACAGCGTCACCACAAGCCCCCGGAGTGCTGGAGTGTGTATGCCATCCGGCTAGCTAAATTACACCACGAGGACGCCAAACAGCCGGCACGGGAAGCATGATGTCGACGCGCAGTGTGGGAAGCCCCGCCCCCCCACCACGCAGGATCAGGGGGGGAAGGAAGAAACCCATAGTGCGCGTCGCAGCTCCGGGACGTGAGACGGAGGCACGGCCAGAGCATGCTAAGGCCCCACCATCAATGCGCACACACAACATGCGCAGCTAAAGATAATGGGAAGATCAAGCAAAAAATATATATTGTAGAAGGACAAATGAGCAATGGAAGATTTATTATCTAGGACTAGGAAAAAAAAATGTTTTGAACAAAAGAGAGCAACAAAAAAAGAGAAAAAGAAAAAAGCATATAATTGTTAGTGCGGCCGTGTGCCTCCATCCCTAATTCATGAATAAAACAGACCAGAAAAGTGGGACTTTAAATGAGGTGATAGGGGGCGTTCAAACCCCTTCCTCCATCCCATGTCTCCATGCTTTATTTTGCTAAAAAAGACCCCACAAATATTTCTGGCCATGGCCATCTTGAGTAAGGGCAGATAATTTATATAGCATTTACTTCCTATAATCCATCTGCGCTTAGCTCAGGCATGCAGGCAGGAGGATGAGAGAAAACCCTTAGAAAACCTTTTCTGGGATGTATGACATAATTTGCTTAGGCCTGGAAACCAGGAAATGACAGAATGTAATAAAGATTGTTAAAAACAAGTAAATATACCTTCCTATCTATTTACTAATGCCAGCAGCATAAGGTTTAAAACAAGCCAATGTTGACTGAGAGAGTGATGTTCCACTTTAAAATCACACTTACAGCAATGTGGATAGTAATGTCAGTCCTTTTAAGGTGTAACTCCATCAGTCGACACATTTATCATATTACGGCAGACAGCTACTTTTTACTGGAAACAGCAATTACAGTATGTATGCTATCTATTCAGGGATTACCGTAAGTATGTTTTATCTTAGTTAGAAATCAGAGTCTGGTTCTAGAATAGGTTTGCATCTTTTATTTTACAGTGCTATTTAAAACATAACAAATATATTTGAAAATGTGGAATAAGTGAAGAAAAATTCAGAGTGCAGATTTATTTAAATATTTGTTTTTTATTGGACCACATCTCTTATGAATTAGCTACATTGATTATTTTCTTCTAAGATCATAGAATTGCATAGTGCTACAGAATATGTCACAGCAATATGTCACAAAAAACTCTTATAATTATAGATTTTTTTACAAGTTAAATTAATCGTTTTAGGGAATATTCATGAATGCATGAAACATTGAGGCACAGAATTTGACCAGATTAGAAACACATGTTGTGGCTCCAGCTTGCTAAACATTAAAAATGAGGTGATGCTGACTGCTGAATATATGCTATAATTGTAGGTTAGTTCATTAAAAAGTTCCATAGCATGAGCGACCTATAAATGAACCCTATGCATAGGCCTCGAGCACATCTTATAAGGGTACAATACTAGTGTTTGAGAAGGAGAAGCAAAGTGTGAACAGCAATGCCCATATTTATTTATAGATCCTGTTCCTAATTCTACTGTATAGAACAAATACTATTCTATAATTTGTCGGCCTTATTCACTTACAGAATACACAGTTTCACTATTTCCTACATGTTTTTGGAAAAGCTTGTTCTTGCGAGACAACATCCAACAACGATGAAGCTTAGGGTTGGTTAATATGATGAGAATGGGACTAAGAGCTGCATACGAGGATGCTAGAAATATTCTAATTTCATTCATGTCAGTAGTTACATTAGATAAAGTCAGTGTATAGATCCACATGGAGTTATCCAAACCGAACAATAATACGTATAGAACAATTAATAAAATGACAGATCTTGAGGCCTTGAACTCAGCTGACCACTTTTGCGCTTTGTTAGAGCTTCTAATTACTTTTATATTTTTCTCATGACGGAGAAGGATGAACACCATGTAACTGCTTGCTAATATCATTAAACCTACAAATATAAAATCACGAATAAAGTAAAATGTTCCATTGACAATATATGCTGTGTAAGTTAGGAAGTCAGCATCACAGTATACCAAATGAAGAGTATATGGCGAAGTTGTTATATTTTTCTTGGCATTAGTACTCAAAAAACAATAAGAGTACATGGAGAAGTTGATTATCCATAAAATTATGATAATGCCCATAATGTTTTGTGTCACTTTTCGCTTTAGATAAAGCCAAACTTCAGTTGTTGGAGCAATAAGAATACACTGGTGGCAGCTAAGCAAACTGGTGGCACAAATAGACATGGCCCTGCTTACTCTGTATGAGTATATGACAAATTTGCACTCTATGTCATTAAGCAAGTCCTCTACCCCTATAGCATTCAATGACTGTGGAATGATGCGAGAAAATATGATGAGTACATTTGCCAAAGCTAGTACTGAAAATATTATGTTGGTTGGAACATGTTTCTTCTCTACGCTCTTGATGTAGATGAATTGAAGAATAATAAAGATGTTCCCTGGTATTCCAATTATCATAAGAAGGAAAAAACCTATAGCCTTGAGGAGGTAAGGAGCCATCAGACCCAAAGAGATTATGTAGGACCTAAAAAAGCAAATTATGATGTGTAAAGTGATTCTAAACCTTCTTTTTTTTAAATAATAAACATGTTATACTTACCTGCTCTGTAAAATTGTCTTTCACAGAGAAGCCCCAATCCCTCTCTTCTGGGGTCTCCCTCCATCACTTCTGGCTCCTCCTCCTCAGGGAGTGTTCAACAGGAAGCCACTTCCTATAAGCAGGCTTGATCCCAAGCCATGCTGCCTATGTCCATAGACACATACAGCGTGGTTCAGCCCCACCCCCCAGTTTCCTCCTAACAATATTTTATTGACAGCAGTTGGAGCCAATGGCTATGCTGCTGCCTCTCTGTCCTGTGAGTAGAGAAAAGAGCAGAGAGATTCTCTGCTCTCAGGCACAGCACTGGCTCAGGTAAGTATTTAGGGGGGGGGGGGTCCTGATGACAGGTTTTCTACCTTAATGCAGAGAAAGTGATGAGGTAAAAAACCTTAAGTCTTTAGAACACTTTAGATAAGAAAATGTTTTCTTACATAAAATAATAAACATGAAATAACAAAAGAAACTATCATAAAAAGTAACTTTCGCTGACTTATATGATGCACATTTTTTTTTTTTTGAGTAACCCCTGTAACATAGTGTTATTTCATGTTGACCCTCTAATTAGAACTGTTTTGTTTCCACTTTTGGGTGGAACTCCGCATTAAGTAAAAATAAGAGACTCTTAATAAGGTAAAGACTTATTTATTAAGTCTTAATAATTAAAAAAAATCCTTTGCTCAAGCTTCTGCACGCTTGCTAAATGGCAAACATTTTTTTCCTATAGCTGCAATCAGTTATTGCATTAAAAAAATGTTACAGCCTTCAATAGTGATGAGCAAATATGCTTCAGTTAAAACTGCAGATTGTTTACGGAACACATCCTAAAATCATCAAGAATAATGCAAACCCCAAAGAAGTCAATGGGAGAAAAAGCATGAAAATCATTTTTGCCCATTTTCATGGAGCTGGGCATTGCCCATACTGAAATGTACCAATTCAAAAAAAAAAAAAACTGTTCAGCAAGGCACATGTCTTTTAATAAGGTTGAAGTGAGCTGAAGTGATCATGTGTATGTGCATCCACCAAGATGTTCTGCATGCTTAAACATATACAAACCAGTAGTCACTGTTCTGTCTGTTGGTTTGTTTTCATCCTTCCACTGCCATGCTGTAACATTGTTACAATGCAAGGATTAATGATGCAGAAAATAGATTGGTTGCTATTCAAAGTGATTACTGATCAAGTCTGTTCAGCTGTCTGCTCATTACAATCTCCAAAGGTTGCCACAGCTTTTTATCTTGTAATAGGGAAATGGAGGGGATAGGCTGGGAAAGCTATTAAGGTGTATTTAAACCCCAAAACAAATATGTAATATAATGCAACTTACCAATCCTTAGATGGGGTGGCTGAGTTGGTTTTCTTTTTTTCAGACTCTTTCTCTTTATTTTCACCTGGCAATTTTGTCTTTTCGTGGCTACACTCACTTCATCACTTATCTATGAATTCAGCTATTCGTGTCACACAGGCTGGACTTTAAACATTTCAAATTGTATTTATCTCCATTGCATGGTAGTTGATGGGATTATCAGTTTATACAAGAAATATAACATTGTGTTTGGTATCTTTTCAACTCTCAAGAATTGACAAAGACACTGCATTTCTGGCAAGATCAACAGATATTTTCGGTACTTGCTGAAAAACTTCTTCTACCCTAAAAAAGAAAATGTAGTCTGAAAATAGAAAATTAATGCAGACACCACATTTAAGAACTGTAAGCTGTGATGCATCACCTTTTTTTTTTGTTTAGATAAGTGTTAGGGGTTAAATCACACCAGCAAGCTGTGCTGTTTGCATGGCTAATGCTGTGCTCTGGGAGTAAACAGTGCCAATGGACCAATCCTGCTCTTTTCTCATTAAGGACAGGGAGTAGCTGTTTAGTATTCAATACCTGCACAGTCTGATATGACTATTGGGAGATGATTAGATGGGAAATTGTTGGCCTTATGGGGAATTGTTGACAATAATGACTGCTCTGACAAATGTATGTGCTTAACCCTGGCAAACGTACGCAAATATGCCTCGGCTTAAAGGGGTTGCACCAGGGTGATGCATGCAGCTGTCACAAGGGATGTTTACATTCCTTGTGACAGCAATATAAGTGATCAGAAAAAATAAATGAAACCACACATGTGAGGTAGCGCCATGAGAGTTAGAGCAAAAACAAATAATTCCAGCATTAGACCTTATCTGTACCTCTAATCTGGTAACATGTAGACATTTTAAAATCATCCTCTATGGAGATTTTTAAGTATCGTAGTTTGTCATTTTTTTCCACAAATGTGCGCTATTTTAAAGCATGACACGTTAATGTATAATGTTTGGGGGGTCTAAGTAATTTTCTAGCAAAAAAGGCAGATTTTAACTTGTAAGCAACAAATGTCAGGCATGAAGGTGTTAATATCACAAACAGATATTTCCAGCTTGTTGAGAGCACGCCGAATGGTTTCTCAATGTTATTGTTTTCAATAATAAAAAAATAAAATAAATTGCTTTTTACCTAGCTAAGCAAAATGTTTGTGTGGTGAGCCTTGGTAGGTTGGATGATGGATGTCTCACTGCCAATTATTCACAGTGACATATCTATTTGTCTATGATCAGCCAGATATGTGAATGGTCTATATAGATTCCTTAAAGATAAGTTAATTATTAGGTTTAATAGCCATTCTATATCACCCAAAGCTAAATTAGAAAGGTGCTTTATAACAAAGAAATGTTTTCCAAATTCATTTAAGATTAAATTGTCCTATGGGTAGAAGCTATTTGTTATATTTGAATATTCATTTAAATTATTCTCTACCTCTTAGATATATAATATAATACTTCATACTGTAAAATGCTGATAAGATTTTTTCGTTTTTTTTTTACTAAAATTGCAGACTTGAGCCTAATCTAATATCTGGAAATTACAACTTTAAAAGTGCCCTGTGCAATTAACACATGTTTAAAAATGAGACATACCTTTTAGGACAAAATCCACTACTGTTATAGGAATGTATAGTTGTGGAACGTATATTTATAGTCCAAATTGCCCCCCAGAGGTCACTTCTCAAGAGATCAATTAAACATAAGAAACATTCAGGAAATGGGTAACTGTGTGGAAGAAATATCATTCAAGTGCATTACACGTGACAAGGTATATAGTAGATGGCCTCAGTGGGACAATGTTACATATTTAATGTATTCTCTTCTGGCACTAGAGTGATGTACTATGCCAGCATTCCAAATCCCCCAGATAAAATATACATCAGCAAGTTCACAAGATCATAATTTTGAGTTTTCTTATATGTTGGTGCTTTTAAGTTCACATTTATTGCATTCTGTATTACTTTATTTATGTACAGTATGTATGTTTTTATTTTGTAGGAACCCTGTTTGATACACTTGTCATTTATTGTAAAATAACTAAAGATAATAATTTCCTGCTTAGTCATTAATTAAAGTATTTTTAAATGGCTACTTATTTATTTAAGCGCAAGCCCATGACACTGTTTTTTAAAAAAAAGTTTTAAAGTTTACCTAGTGTTGAAGTCTTATAAGCAATTATGCCGCAAGAATGCTGGGTTTACATTCTGACAAAAAAAGGTTGACATGCTCTGAAGTGCAAACTTACAGGTCTGTATATAATGTAAGACAATGAAAATATGACATGGCACCTACAGTATCTCACAAAAGTGAGTACACCCCTCACATTTTTGTAAATATTTTATTATATCTTTTCATGTGATGCCCTGAAGAAATGACACTTTGCTGCAATGTAAAGTAGTGAGTGTATAGCTTGTATAACAGTGTAAATTTGCTGTCCCTTCAAAATAACTCAACACACAGCCATTAATGTCCAAACCGCTGGCAACATAAGTGAGTACACCCCTAAATGAAAATGTCCAAATTGGGAACAATTAGCCATTTTCCATCCCTGGTGTCATGTGACTCATTACTGTTACAAGGTCTCAGGTGTGAATAGGGAGCAGGTGGGTTAAATTTGGGGTTATCGCTCTCACTCTCTCATAATGGTTACTGGAATTTCAACATGGCACCTTATAGCACCTTATGAGGATCTGAAAAAAAGAATTGTTGCTCTGCATAAAGATGGCCAAGGCTATACAAAGACCCTGAAACTGAGCTGCAGCATGGTGGGCAAGATTATACAGCAGTTTAACAGGACAGGTTCTACTCAGAACAGGCTTCACCATGGTCGACCAAAGAAGTTGAGTGCATGTGCTCAGTGTCATATCCAGAGGTTGTCTTTGGGAAATAGACATATGAGTGCTGCTAGCATTGCTGCCGAGGTTGAAGGGGTGGGGATTCCACCTGTCAGTGCTCAGACCATACACAGCACACTGCATCAAATTGGTCTGCATGGCTATCATCCCAGAAGGAAGCCTCTTCTAAAGATGATGCACAAGAAAGCCTGCAAACAGTTTGCTGAAGACAAGCAGACTAAGGGACTGGATTACCGGTACCATGTGGTGTGGTCTGATGAGACCAAGATAAACGTATTTGTTTCAGATGGTGTCAAGCGTGTGTGGCGACAGCCAGGTAAGGAGTACAAAGACACATGTGTCTTGCCTACAGTCAAGCATGGTGGTGGGAGTGTCAAGGTCTCGGGCTGCATGAGTGCTGCTGTCACTGGAGAGCTACAGTTCATTGAGGAAACCATGAACCATCGTTAACATGTTGGAATACTGCCCCACGGCCCAGTCTCCGAAGGGAGGGGATCATGCTCTGCTTCAGCATGTCACAGTACATGTTGGCATTCATGGTTCCCTCAATGAACTGTAGCTCCCCAGTGCTGGCAGCAATCATGCAGCCCTAGACCATGACACTCCCACCACCATATTATTATTAATTAAGGTATTAAGTTGAGCATGCAATACAGACACAGATTTAGCCATTGTGATATATAACATCTTTATAAATAAAACCAAGTTTCATAAACAAAAAAAATATTGTTTTTTTGACAAACAGAAGGGCAACTCCCACTCCCTCTCCCCATGGGATCAAAGCACACAGGCATCGCAGATGAGCAGAAAAAATAGAAAATCACCGTGCTATCATAAAAAAGCCCCCTAGAAAGCAGCAGTTCAACTGTGAAATATTCACAACATACAAAAAGAAAAAACTGCGCTGTACCATAAATGAAGAAAAGTGCATAAAAGTCAATAAATGCAAAAATAAATCCAAAATAACATCAAATTATAGTTTTATAGTTGTACAAAATGATAGGAAAGTCAGTGAACTCAGAAATGCAGAGTCTTCTATGGAGATGGGAAGAGTCCCCTGATAGCTCTCCGTGAAAGCCAGTGTGGAAAGGTAAAAAATAAACACACCCCTCACAGTGATCCTCCACCACCTATAATATGCGCTTACCAGATTGCAAGCACAACAGGCACGTATGTGAACCCAAATCCGGGTTACATTTGACGCCTAACTGACGCTTGCAGTCGCCTTAGCGAGAGAGCAGGGGGGGACAGGGGTGCTTTTTTTTTTTTTTTTTTTCTTTTTTATCTTATTTTTAAACTGTTCCTTTAATTTTTTTTTATCATTTTTATTGTTATCTCAGGGAATGTAAATATCCCCTATGATAGCAATAGGTACTGACAGGTACTCCTTTTTTGAAAAAATTGGGGTCTATTAGACCCTAGATCTCTCCTCTGCCCTCAAAGCATCTGACCACACCAAGATCGGTGTGATAAAATGCTTTCCCAATTTCCCAATGGCGCTGTTTACATCCGGCGAAATCTAAGTCATGAAATGCTCATAGCTTCCGGTTTCTTAGGCCATAGAGATGTTTGGAGCCACTCTGGTCTCTGATCATCTCATTGCCAGCTGGCTGAATCACCGGCTGCATTCTCAGGTTCCCTGTTGAGACAGGAGAGCCAGAGAAAAACACGGAAGACGGTGGGGGGGCATTCCTTCCCACTGCTTGTAAAAGCAGTCTAGAGCCTAATTAGCCACTAGGATTGCTTTTACATGAAAGCTGATCACTGGCTGAAAAGAATGATACCAAGATGATACCTAAACCTGCAGGCATCATTCTGGTATAACCACTCAAAGTCGTGAATGGCGTACCTGAAGACAAAAAAATGGTTAGCAATAAAACACAGTAAACGGTAAAGTATAAAAAATTGCATACCTGAAAAGCAAACATGATAAAACATAATAACAATAAAACATTGCAGAATAGAATACAGTAAAAAAGAGCAGAACAATAGAGAGAGAATAGAGAGAGAGAGAACAATGAAACGACAACTATTATTTTTTATTTTATATATATATATATATTTTTTTACACTTTTTTTTGTAACTAACTTTTATAACTGTAACCGATTCCAGGTTCGGGTCTCTCAAAATGCGATGGCATCTTGGGAGACCCTGTGAAAGTGTGCCTAGTCTGTGCAATGCTGTACCCTACGCTAATACTCAACTAGTGAATGGTAGCGTTCAAAACATTCACCAATGCAAAGACCAGGATTGTCAGGACAGGAGGGAAAATAATAGCGGGTGTCACGCCTATATCCGCGCTTGCTGCAGACACGACGTCTTTTTTGGGGGGGTTCGTTGGGTAAGGGTACTCGGGAGGACATAAAAATGCCTCTCATGAAGCCGACTGCATTTGGTTGGGGATGTGAATGGGGGAAGTACGGGCGCTGCAGAAGTGGTGGGTTCCCAATTAGGATTGGCGAATGCAGCAGGAAGGGCATTATGGGCACGACGGGCCTGTGTTTGTCTTCTTCTTGGTGGCAGCGGGACACTACTTGTGCTTGCCACCTCACCAGCTTGAACTGCACTTATGGGACTCGCCACGTCACCAAGTGTTACTGCAGTGCTGGTTTGACTATGACCAGGGTGTACTAGGCCGCTGGTGCTTGCCAGTTCACCAAAACGCTACCAAAAAAAACTGTTAGGGATCGCAGGATCAGGCCTGACTCTGTGAATGCTGCAGTTATGCGTTTAGTGTTTTGTAAGTGACAGTGATCGATCGATACTGCACTTGGGTGGGCTGGGCAGGGCTGGGCCAAGGGGCAAAACGCAGGTATCTGGGCTGATCCCGCTAACACTGCGTTTTTGGGAACCCTAAACTGCTGGGGACGCTAGTATAGATCTGATCGGATCAGATATTGATCCGTTCAGATACTATAGCACTAAGGGAGGTGTGCTGTGCGTGTGTGGGCGTTAGCGCTACTGGCACTAACCTGACGCTGCCTGGGGCTGGTGCTTGCCAGTTCACCAAAATGCTACCAAAAAAACTGTTAGCGATCGCAGGGATCAGGCCTGACTCTGCGAACGCTGCAGATATGCGTTTAGTGTTTTGTAAGTGACAGTGATCGATCGATACTGCACTTGGGTGAGCTGGGCAGGGGCTGGGCGGAGGGGCAAAATGCAGGTGCTAGCAGGTATCTGGGCTGATCCCACTAACACTGCATTTTTGGGAACCCTAAACTGCTGGGGACGCTAGTATAGATCTGATCGGATCAGATATTGATCCGTTCAGATACTATACCACTAAGAGAGGCGTATGCTGCATGCTTGGGTGTTAGCGGTACTGGCGCTAATCTGACGCTGCCTGGGGCGATGCATATGACCGCCGGGCGATCAGGGGGCTAAACCTTTATTCGGTAATAAACAGCGGGTGCCCTGACACTATAAAAAATAAACAAACTAACCAGCGTCATCCGTAACACTTATACGGTGATCAGTGGTGAAAGGGTTAACTAGAGGGCAATCAAGGGGTTAAAACATTTGGTAGATAGTATATGGGGGTCCCTGACGCTATAAAACGCTGACGGCGAACCTAAATATTTACCTCCCTAGCTAGTGTCACCAGTGACACTAATACAGCGATCAGAAAAATGATCCCTTAGTGACACTGGCGGCGGGGGGTGATCAAGGGGTTAAAACTTTATTAGGGGGGTTAAGGGGTTATCCTAGAGCTAAAGGGGGCTAATACTAACTGCCCTACCACACTAACTGTCACAAACTGACACTATGCAGTAATCAGAAAAAAAAAAACTGCTTGTGTCAGTGTGACGGGGGGGGGGGGGGTGATTGGGGGGTGATCGGGGGTGTTCTGTGTGGTTCTTCAGCTATTTTGCTTGATCACGCACACTGCACTTTGTTAAATTGTGGGAAGTCACATTGTTCCAGTGCGATCACGCACACTGCACTTTGTTAAATTGTGGGAAGTCACATTGTACCAGTGCGATCACGCACACTGCACTTTGTTAAATTGTGGGAAGTCACATTGTTCCATTGCATCTGTGAATCGCACACTTGTGAACATTAATACTATTATTTTCTATTTTTTGGTGGTCTAGTTTATGTTAGATGCTCAATATTGACTGATTGGACATTTTTATTAATATGTGACATTATTCACAATTTATTTATACACTTTGTCATGGGAGGTTGGATTCTTCACCATATTAGGTGTGAGATTGGATTACTCTTTTGTGTTTCACTTTGCACTTTATATGTACACATTGTGGTACTGAGTTTTGCGTGTTTGTGTTCATTTAAGCCTTGGACGTATTAATGAATATTTTTTCAAGTTGGGACTGAGGTAGTGCTACATATTTTTTCTCATATGTTGAGTAAGGTTATGTGAGTATACTATTTATGTTGGCGGCTCCTTGTCTATTTTATTCTTCATTGTGGTTTTTGCGCATTAGTTATTATCTTTTAAATGTTTAGGCCTTGTTGGACAGGGCGGTCAGCAGTAAGGTTCATATTACCGCTGACTCATGGTCAAGCAGGCATGGGCAAGGATGTTACCTTTCCTTCACGATGCACTGGGTAACTCTGTTGGCAGCTGGGAAGGATGCAGGACAGGGTTTAATGTTGTTGGAGATTGTTCCGCCACCACACCTCTAAAATGCAAGTGGTGATTCTGCCACAGACATCTCCTCCACCCCCTCCTCTTCTTCCTCTATGGCCTCTTCTGCAGATTTGTCCTCTGAACCAGCAGTGCTCCGAAAGCGTTCAAGGGGCTATGCAAGCAGTCAAGCTAAAAGATGCCATGAGTTGGTCTGCCTAGGTTTACAGGAGCCACACTGGGGCAGAGATTCTGTCAGGGCAGGCTCAGAGGTGGTTGACGACACGCCAGCTTCAACCAGGAATGGTTGTATGCGACAATGGCACCAAACTTCTCTCAGCCCTCGATAGGGACACTTGACCCATGTTCCATGATTGGCACACGTCCTGAATTTGGTGGTGCAGCGGTTCTTTACCGAGTACCCAGGCTTAAAAGATTTCCTGAGGCAGGCCAGAAAAGTCTGTGGTCATTTCCGCCAGTCATACAATGCCAGTGCCCGGCTGGCTGACATGCCCACCAGGTGGAACTCAGCGTAGGTAATGCTGCAGCAGCTGCACACACAGCAGAGGGCCATCATGAGTACTTGTGCGAGTATGGCATGGGACAAGGGAGCTTGGCTTCTTTTCACCACGCCAGTGGCTACTGATCAAGGATGCATGCATTGTCATGTCACCATTTAAGGAGGCCACAAGGATGGTGGGCAGTGACAATGCATGCATCAGTGACACTGTCCCTCTAGTCTTCCTGTTGGAGCACACACTTCGTGGAATCATGGACAGGGCACTTGGGGCAAAACAACGGTAGGAAGAGGAGGACTTCCTTTCCTCTCTAGGCCCCCTTTATCCAGATTGCATTCCTGCAGGCCCGTCAAACACACAGGAAGAAGAGGAGGAGGATTGTGTCAACATGGATGTAGAGGATAACACTCAGCAGCAGTCTTCAAGGGATCATTTTCAGTCCCCAGAAACCCAAGGAGTTGTATGTGGCTGGGAGGAGTTAGTTACGGATAATGTGATCCTTAGTGACCCAGAGGACTCAGAATCGAATGCCTCTGCAAACTTACGCTGCATGGTCTCCCTGATTCTGCAAAGCCTGCGAAAGGACCCTAGGATTCAAGGAGAGGTATCAAGGAGAGGGATCATTACTCGCTGGCAACCCTTCTTGATCTATGTTACAAGGGGAAAAGTTGCAGAACTCATCCTGCCTTCGCAGAGGAAGCAGAGGATGAAACATCTTCAGGATGCCTTGAAGAAATGTTTGTGTAAAGCATTTCCAGACCCTGGGAGGTTACCATTTCCTGATGCTGGACAACGTGTTGCTGAGGCTTCCTTCAGTCAGAGGAAGAGGGGTGGAGAAGGTGGCCGGGTGACCGATGCCTTTAAACAATTTTTCAGTCCTCAGCGCTAAGGTCTGATCGATTCAAGCAACTAGGGGCAGGAGCAGACTTGGAAATCTTTCCAAAAGAGCATCCACTGGGTTACTGGGTCTTGAGGATGGACCACTGGCCAGAACTTGCTCAATATACAATTGAGCTATTGGCCTGTCCTGCATCCAGCGTGCTTTCTGAATGCACATTCAGTGCTGCTGGAGGGTTTTCTAACGGATCAAAGAGTGTGCCTGTCCACAGACTCCTTTGATAGCCTCACATTCATAAAAATGAATCAGTCTTGGATCAGCAGCTATCAAGCACCTGATGCTGATGTAACTGATAAAATTTGCTATGGATCTGGGATCCCTTGACTATCCTATACCTCCTCAAACTTGATGATGCTAGCTTCCAACAATATTTTTCGTTTAGGGCACCACCACCACCACCCAAGGCCCAGTTTTTCTGCCCCTGTTTAACAGGGCCATGTAATTACAATTTTTGATATAATTTTTTACAGCAGGGCTCGTTTTTGCGCCCAACAAAAGTATCTGTGAGGGCTTACAGTGTTCTGGCACCACCAAAACCAAAGGCCCAATTTTTCTAACCCTGTTTAACAGGGGCATGTAAATAAAATTTTTGATATAATATTTCACAGCAGGGCCTGTTCCTGCACCCAACAAGAGTAACTGTGAGGGGTTACAGTGTTCTGGCGCCACCAAAACCAAAGGCCCAATTTTTCTACCCCTGTTTAACAGGGCCATGTAATTACAATTTTTGATATAATATTTCACAGTAGGGCCCGTTCCTGCGCCCAACAAGAGTAACTGTGAAGTGTTACAGTATTCTGGCATCACCAACACCTAAGGCCCAGTATATAGTGCCTGGGGGTCTGGAGGACCATTTTTTTTAAATTTTGGAGCACGGTTCTCCTTAACCACTTACCGACCGGCTCATGTACATATACGTCGGCAGTTTGAAGTTGGATATCTCAGTACCGACAGCAACTCCATCTTTAGAGTCAGCGGTTCTGTTTACGATAATAGGAATAACAGTGACCCAATTTTTTTTTAAACAGTGAAAAAATAAACAAAATCAAGTAAAATAAATAAGAAACAAAAAAAAAATTTAAAGTGCCCTGTTCCAACGAGCTTGCACGCAGAAGCGAACGCATACATGAGTAGTGCCCGCATATGAAAATATATAATGTTTGGGGGCTCTAAGTAATTTTCTAGCAAAAAAAACTGTTTTAAACTTGTAAACACCAAAATCTCAAAATGAGGCTAGTCCTTAATCCATACCAGACCCAAAGGGCCTGATATGGATTTTGGGGGAACATCTACGTCTTTGAAGCTTTCCTATGAAACGCTACAGGCCAAGATGAAAAACTCTACTTTTCACTTTTGGACTTACGTTCAATTAAGACATATTTTTTAGCCACCTGAGACCTTGCCCTGATTGGTCACATTCTAATACTCTGTTTGAAGCTATCTGCTCAGGAAATATGACACAATGCCACATGATACAGTGCCTTAAAAAAGTATTCACACCCCTTGCAATTTTCCATATTTTGTCATGTTACAACCAAAAATGGAAATGTATTTTATTGAAATTTTATTAGATAGACCAACCCAAAGTGGCACATAGCTGTGAAGTGGAAGGAAAATGATAAATGGTTTTCAAATCTTTTTTACAAATACATATGTTAAAAAGTGTGGTGTGCATTTATATTCAGCACCCCTGAGTCAATACTTTGTAGAACCACCTTTTACTGCAATTATAGCTGCAAGTCTTTTTGGGTATGTCTCTACCAGCTTTGCACATCTAGAGAGTGTCATTTTTGCCCATTCTTCTTTGCAAAATAGTTTAAGCTCTGTCAGATTGGATGGAGAGCGTCTGCGAATAGCAATTTTCAAGTCTTGCCACAGATTCTCAACTTTACTGGGCCATTCCAACACATGAATATGCTTTGTTCTAAACCATTGCATTGTAGCTCTGGCTGTATGTTTAGGGTCGTTGTCCTGCTGGAAGGTGAACCTCCGCCCCAGTCTCAAATCTTTTGCAGACTCTAACAGGTTTTCTTCTAAGATTACCCTGTATTTGGCTTCACCCATCTTCCCATCAACTCTGACCAGCTTTCCTATCCCTGCTGAAGAAATGCATCCCCACAACATGATACTGCCACCACCATGTTTCACAGTGGGGATGGTGTGTTCTGGGTGATTTGCAGTGTTTCCCGCCACACATAGTGTTTTGCTTCTGTAGAATTTTGGTCTCATTTGACTAGAGCACCTTATTCCACATGTTTGCTGTGTCCCCCACATGGCTTCTCACAAACTGCAAACGGGACTTCTTATGGCTTTCTCTCAACAATGGATTTCTTCTTGCCATGCTTTCATAAAGGCCAGATTTGTGGAGTGCATGACTAATAATTATCCTGTGGACAGATTCTCCCACCTGAGCTGTGGATCTCTGCAGCTCCTCAAGAGTTACCATGGGATTTTTGGCTGCTTCTCTGATTAATGCTCTCCTTGCCCGGCCTGTCAGTTTAGTTTGCAGTTGTGCCATACTCTTTCCATGTTTGGATGATGGATTTAACAGTGCTCCGTTAGATGTTCAAAACCTGGGATTTTTTTTATAGCCTAACCCTGCTTTAAAATTCTCCACAACTTTCTCCCTGACCTGTCTGGTGTGTTCCTTGGCCTTCATGATGCTGTTTGTTCACTAAGGTTCTCTAACAAACCTCTGAGGGCTTCTCAGAACAGCCGTATTTATACTGAGATTAAATTACACACAGATGGACTCTATTTACTAATTAGGTGACTTCTGAAGGCAATTGGTTCCACTGAAATTTAGTTAGGGGTATCAGAGTAAAGGGGGCTGAATACAAATGCACGCCACATTTTCCAGATATTTATTTGTAGAAAATTTTGAAAACCATTTATCATTTTCCTTCCACGTCACAATTATGTGCCACTTTGTGTTGGTCTATCACATAAAATCCCCCAAAAATACATTTACGTTTTTGGTTGTAACGTGACAAAATGTGGAAAATTTCAAGGGGTCTGATTACTTTTTCAAGGCACTGTATCCCTATTGTATGCCCTTTTGATTTCTAAGTACACCCTGAACACCAATAAAATTTGTCAGACATGGAAAACACAACTGGACCTCAACCTTACAGATGAATACTGGGATAGAATCCACAATCACATGCACAAGGGGGCAGTGAATGTTACTGTTCAGGAAAGGGGATACAAGCTTTTCTTGGGGTGGTACAAACCCCATTATTTCTTCACAAATTTTCTTCTGCAACCTCCCCTCTGTGTTGGAGATGCGGATCCGAGCCTGGCTCCCTGCTGCATATTTGGTGCTTCCATAAGACACAGAGAGCATGGCTCAACCCTGCCCCCCACTCCCGCCTTACCGGCTGTGATTGACAGCAGTGGGAGCCAATGGCCCCTGCTGCTGCATCTCAGCCAAAAAGGAAGGAGAGACCCGGGAGAGCCTAGGGTCTCATGTGCATCGCTGAATCAAGATTGGGCTTAGGTAAGTATTAGGGGGGCTGAAAGGGGAGCTGCACACTGAAGGTTTTTTACCTACATGCATACAATGCATAAAGGTAAAAAAGCTTACAGCCTTTACAACCACTTTAAGCATTATTAAAGTCATCAATCTCCACCAAATGAAATGTATTTTAGGACAGTGCACAGCGACCCATGCTATTTGTTTGACACATCCTTTTCTATTAGCTTTGAAAATGTCAGGGACCGTTTTTAAAGATTTGGCTCCAATTGACTTCAGTAGGATTTGTCAGAACAGTTCAGTAAAATCTTCTGTCCAAACCAAGGTATGTTCAGCTCATTTCTAGTTAACAAACAAAAGCTAACTGAAACAAATTTAGCAATCCGACTGCCTGCCTGTTCCAATTTGGTATACATTCTGTAAGATAGGTCCCAGAGCATATAACAAACAGATACAATAGCATACAGCATGACTGTACTGTGCTGACTCAATGACTGGTGTAATATGTTGCAAAAGCAATGGTTAACTGCAAAATATAGTTTATTTTCATGCTATGAAGCACGGATGATGTCTTGTCTAATGTGCTGCAATTGCAAATTAAGTAGATTAAGCCCTGTAAAGCACAAAGCATCAATAAAAAAATGTAAAGGTAGTTTAGGTCCTAGAACACACAGCAATACATAGTTATAATAGTATACAACAGAGCTATACTGTGCTGACAACGCAGCACTAGTGCGTAATACCTGGTGTAATATGCTGAAAAATCAGTACCAGCAAAATTTCTAATGCCTAGTCTAATATGATACAATTGCAAATTAAGTAGAATAAGCCCCACAGCGCAAAGCAATAATGCTGAACAATAGTATAGATCACAGAGTGCACAGTAATACTGTAAATAGTTACACTAGTATACAACACAGCTATTGTATTCTTTGCTGACATTTCAGCACTGGTGCTCAATGCCTGGTACAATATGCTGAAAAAAAACAATGATTACCAGCAAGATGTAGTTTATTTCTAAGCTGTGCAAAGCAGAGCAAGCAATTCCAGGTACAGTATTCTGCAATTGCACATTAAAAAGAATAAGGCCCAAAACACAAAGCAAATGATAGAGTAAGGCTATTGCAAATTGGATGCGGGTTTGCCTGCAGGATGTTTTTTTTCACCTCTCCTCTCCTCCTGGCAGCAGTGTTTCGGTAGATAAAACAAATGACACTTGTAAACGCGTTTAGACACATTTAGGCACGTCAAGCCCTTTAATAAGGAAAGGGATGGTCGGAACTCAGGGTGACATCCAAAAATAGTATTCCTTTATTGAAAACACATATACAATGCATTTTGGACATTAGTCCTTAGTAGGGATGAGCCGAACACCCCCCTGTTCGGTTCGCACCAGAACATGCGAACAGGAAAAAAGGTTGTTCGAACACGCGAACACCGTTAAAGTCTATGGGACACGAACATGAATAATCAAAAGTGCTAATTTTAAAGGCTTATAGGCAAGTTATTGTCATAAAAAGTGTTTGGGGAACTGGGTCCTGCCCCAGGGGACATGGTTCAATGCAAAAAAAAGTTTTAAAAAGGACCGTTTTTTCAGGAGCAGTGATTTTAATAATGCTTAAAGTCAAACAATAAAAGTGTAATATCCCTTTAAATGTCGTACCTGGGGGGTGTCTATAGTATGCCTGCAAAGGGGCTCATGTTTCCCGTGTTTAGAACAGTCTGACAGCAAAATGACATTTCGAAGGAAAAAACCCATTTAAAACTACCCGAGGTTATTGCATTGCCGACAATACACATAGAAGTTCAATGATAAAAACGGCATGGGAATTCCCCACAGGGGAACCCCGAACCAAAATTTAAAAAAAAAATGAAGTGGGAGTCCCCCTAAATTCCATACCAGGCCCTTCAGGTCTGGTATGGATATTAAGGGGAACCCTGGCCAACATTTTTTTTAAAAATGACGTGGGGTTCCCCCTAAATTCCATACCAGACCCTTCAGGTCTGGTATGGATTTTAAGGGGAACTCCGCACCAAAAAAAAAACAGCGTGGGGTCCCCCCAAAAATCCATACCAGACCCTTATCTGAGCACGCAACCTGGCAGGCCGCAGGAAAAGAGGGGGGACGAGAGTGCGGCCCCCCCCTCCTGAACTGTACCAGGCCACATGCCCTCAACATTGGGAGGGTGCTTTGGAGTAGCCCCCCAAAACACCTTGTCCCCATGTTGATGAGGACAAGAGCCTCATCCCCACAACCCTGGCTGTGGGGGTCTGCGGGCGGGGGGCTTATCGGAATCTGGAATCTAGCTGCGCGTAGTTTTAAATGGGTTTTTTCCTTCGAAATGTCATTTTGCTGTCAGACTGTTCTAAACACGGGAAACATGCGCCCCTTTACAGGCATACTATAGACACCCCCAGCTACGAAATTTAAAGGGATATTACACTTTTATTGTTTGACTTTAAGCATTATTAAAATCACTGCTCCTGAAAAAACGGTCGTTTTTAAAACTTTTTTTTTCATTGATCCATGTCCCCTGGGGCAGGACCCGGGTCCCCAAACACTTTTTATGACAATAACTTGCATATAAGCCTTTAAAATTAGCACTTTTGATTTCTCCCATAGACTTTTAAAGGGTGTTCCGCAGCATTCGAATTTGCCGCGAACACCCCAAATTGTTCGCTGTTCGGCAAACTTGCGAACAGCCAATGTTCGAGTCGAACATGAGTTTGACTCGAACTCGAAGCTCATCCCTAGTCCTTAGTCATGGCTGATAAAAAACAGAATAAGTAATACTAAAATAGTATATAAAAAGGTCAATGATTCTAGCAGGCTTCGAAATATCTTGGGCAGGTAGACATTTAAAATTGTTATATTACCTAAAATATTGTATGTGTTTCGTACTCTACCGATCCCCCTTAAGCCTGGTCTTTTGCATTCCCTTTCAGTAATGCTTAAAAAGTTTGTCTGGCAACGCAAAAGAGCAAGATGCTCCTATATTCACCTAATCAAGCATAGGACTTTTGGGGGTATGGGCCTGGTTGATATCAGGGATTATTATACGGCAACCCTTCTAACCCAATCAAAACACTGGTTCAACTCACAATCGAAATCCTTGTGGGTGGGGATTGAGAAATGCCTAGGAGGTGCATCTGATTTGAATTTACTAATTCTAGCAAACATGTGGAAACCACTCGACTTAAATATATTCCCCCTAACAATTTGGGCATCTTTGATGGCTTGGAGAACGCTTTCTCAACAAACATCTCCAACTACATAAAAACACCATCTATGTATACACATTAAAACTCTGGAACACCTTATTCCCTATTTGAAACTTGATCGATGGATAGACAAGGGATTGATGTGGATAGATCACTGATACCTCTCTAAAAGACATAATGTCCATAAAATGGGACTATGGACTCACCAACACCGATGAATTCACACTTCTTCATGTAAAGAAATTCTTAACCAAACACCCCCCACCCAAGGTTTCCATAGACTCATCGATATGTTCATATCTTTCCTTGATTCACACTAATACTAGGGGAATCTCTTTGTTTTACAATTTTCTCCAACAAAAAATGATTTTTACCAAAATAAGTCCTATTCTTAAATGGGAAACAGATCTTGAACAATCTTTCACACCTCCCCAATGGCTTGCGGCCTTTAAGAATATTTACACATCATCTTATTGTGTCAATCATAGGGAAATGATTCAAAAATTAATCACTAGGTGGTACCTCACTGCCTATCAGTTATCTAAATTTACTCCACAAAACCCGTGTTGGAGAGAATGTGGGCAGATAGGTATCTTGCATCACATTTTTTAGACATGTAAAAATATCTCAAGTTTCTGGGGAGAGCTTTTTAAATTATTATTGGACATCACTGGTATTCTTCTAAAACCCAACCCTGCCCTAGAAATATTAAACTTTCAAATTGAAATACCGCCAAACGTTCACACAGTAATCACGCATGTATTAATAGCTGCAAGAACAGTGATCGACAGATGTTGGAAAGCATCACAAGTCCCTTACAAATCAGAAGTAGTCTCCTTAATCCAATTGAACTATTGTTATGAAAGAGCCATTTCCATCAGAACAGGATCAAGTCATTTTTTTGACCAAGTGTGGAAACCTTGGATGGATTGGTGTTTTCCCCAACTTAGATTATCACCCCAATTTTCCTGTTCCGTCTTTCTCTTATTGTGTGAACCTTATATACAATGGTATTATTAGTATTATTATCATCCTGTGTGATTCATTACTCATTACTACCAGTAAGATATTTAGCTTAATTGATTAGAATTAAGACTCATTTGGAAGTCCTGACTTTGTCCCTTGTACTTTATACTGCTTTACTTTCTGTTATGTTTTGGTGACAGCACTGCTTTGAATCCTTGTATATGTTTAACCACTTCAGCCCCAGAGGATTTGGTAGCTCAATGACCGGAGGACTTTTTACAAATTTGGCACTGCGCTGCTTTAACTGGTAATTGCGCGATCATGCAATGTTGTACCCAAACAAAATTTGTGTCCTTTTTACCACAAATAGAGCTTTCTTTTGATGGTATTTGATTGCCTCTGCGATTTCTATTTTTGCAATAAAAACGAAAAAAGACCAAAAATTTTGAAAAAAAAAAGATATTTTCTACTTTTTGTTATAATAAAAAATTAATAAACTCAATTTTTGTCATACATTTAGGCCAAAATGTATTCAGCCACATGTCTGGTAAAAAAAAAAGTCAATAAGTGTATATTTATTGGTTTGTGCAAAAGGTATAGCGTCTACAAACATTTCTTGAGGTACTAAAATGGCAGGGCAGTATAAACACCTTCCCAAATGACTCTATTTTGAAAAAGTAGGCACCCCAAGGAAATTGCTGAGAGGCATGTTGAGCCCATTGAATATTTTATTCTTTTGTCATAAGTGATTGAAAAATGACACACAAAAAAAAAATTACACAAAGTTGTCACTAAATGATATATTGCTCACACATGACATGGTTATATGTGGAATTACACCCCAAAATACATTTTGCTGCTTCTCCTGAGTGTGGGGATACCTCATGTGTGAGACTTTTTGGGAGCCTAGCCATGTACAGGACCCCGAAAACCAATCAATGTAAATTTTTAATTTCACTCCTCACTACTGATCATAGTTTTGAAGGCCATAAAATGCCAAGATAGCACAAACCCCCCCAAATGACCCCATTTTGGAAAGTAGACACCCCAAGCTATTTGATGAGAGGCACCTTGAGTCCATGGAATATTTTATATTGTGCCACAAGTTGCGGGAAAATGAATTTTTTTTTTGCACAAAGTTGTCACTAAATGATTTATTGCTCAAACATGCCATGGGCATATATGAAATTTCACCCCAAAATACATTTTACTTCTTCTCCTGAGTTTGGGGATAACACATGTGTGAGACTTTTTGGGAGCCTAGCCATGTACAGGACCCTGAAAACTAATCACCACCTTCAGGCTTTCTAATGCCGCGTACACACGACCGGACTTTACGGCATACTTTGCCCGGCGGACTGTTCGACAGACTTTGCGACGGACTTTCCAAATGAATGGACCTGCCTACACACGATCAACCAAAGTTCCGACAGATTCGTACGTGATGACGTACGACCGGACTAAAACAAGGAAGTTCATAGCCAGTAGCCAATAGCTGCCCTAGCGTCGGTTTTTGTCCATCGGACTAGCATACAGACGAGCTGACTTTTTGACCAGACTCGAGTCCGTCAGATGGAATTGAAACATGTTTCAAATCTAAGTCCGTCAAACTGTTGAGAAAATAAAGACCGCTGGAGCCCACACACGATCGAATTTTCCGACGAAATCCGGTACGCTGGACCAAGTATGCCGTAAAGTCCAATTGTGTGTACGCGGCATAAGGGCATAAAATGGTGATTTCACTTCCTCACTACCTATCACAGTTTCGGAGGCCATGAAATGACAAGATAGCACAAACCCCCCCAAATGACCCCATTTTGGAAAGAAGACACTTCAAGCCATTTGCTGAGAGGCATGTCGAGTCTATGGAATATTTTATATTTTGCCACAAGTTTCAGGAAAATTTAATTTTTTTTCTTTTTTACACAACTTTGTCACTAAATGCCTTCAGGCTTTCTAAGGGCGTACATTCTTGATTTCACTCCTCACTGCCTATCACAGTTTCGGAGGCCATGAAATGCCCATTTTGGAAAGTAGACACCCCAAGCTATCTGCTGAGAGGCATGGTGAGTATTTTGCAGATCTCACTTTTTGTCACAAAGTTTTGAAAATTGAAAAAAGAAAAAAAAATACATTTTTCTTTTCTTTCTTCATTTTCAAAAATAAATGAGATCTCCAGAATACTCACCATGCCTCTTAGCAAATACCTTGGGGTGTATACTTTCCAAAATGGGGTCATTTGGGGGGTTTTGTGCTATCTGGACATTCAGGGCCTCCGTAACTGTGATAAGTAGTGAGGAGTAAAATCACAATTTTATGCCTTTAGAAAGCCTGAAAATGGTAATTGGTTTTTGGGGTTCTGTACATGGCTAGGCTCCAAAAAGTCTCACACATGTGGTATCCACATACTCAGGAGAAGCAGCAGAATGTATTTTGGGGTGTAATTTCACATATGCCCATGACATGTTTGAGCAGTAGATCATTTAGTGACAATTTTGTGCAAAAAAAAAAAAAATAATAATTTTCCTGCAACTTGTGGCAAAATATAAAATATTCCATGGACTCAACATGCCTCTCATCAAATAGCTTGGGGTGTCTACTTTCCAAAATAGGGTCATTTGGGGGGGGGGGGGTTTGTGTTATCTTGGCATTTTATGGCCTTCAAAACTGTGATAAGTAGTGAGGAGTAAAATCAAAAATTTACACCCTTCGAAATCCTGAAGGCGGTGATTGGTTTTCGGGGTCCTGTATGCGGCTAGGCTCCCAAAAAGTCTCATACATGAAGTATCCCCGTACTCAGGAGAAGCAGCAGAATGCATTTTGGGGTGTAATTCCGCATATAACCATGCCATGTTTGAACAATATACCATGTAATGACAACTTTGTGCAAAAAAATTTTTAAAAATGTAATTTTCCCAAAACTTGTGACAAAATATAAAATATTCCATGGACTCAACATGCCTATCAGCAAATAGCTTGGGGTACCTACTTTCCAAAAAAGGGTAATTTGAGTGGGGTTGAACTGTCCTGGCATTTTATGCACAACATTTAGAAGCTTATGTCACACATCACCCACTCTTCTAACCACTTGAAGACAAAGCCCTTTCTGACACTTTTTGTTTACATGAAAAAATATTTTTTTTGCAAGAAAATTACTTTGAACCCCCAAACATTATATATTTTTTTTAAAGCAAAGGCCCTACAGATTAAAATGGTGGGTGTTGCAATTTTTTTCACACAGTATTTGTGCAGCGATTTTTTAAACGTAATTTTTTTGGAAAAAACACACTTTTGTTAATTGTAATGCACTAAAACACACTATATTGCCCAAATGTTTGATGGAATAAAAAAGATGATCTTATACCGAGTACATGGATACCAAACGCGACATGCTTTTAAATTGCACACAAACGTGCAGCAGCAACAAACTAGATACATTTTTAAAAGCCTTTAAAAGCCTTTACAGGTTACTATTTTAGATCTACAGAGGAGGTCTACTGCTAAAATTACTGCCCTCGATCTGACCTTCGTGGTGATACCTCACATGCATGGTGCAATTGCTGTTTACATATGACACCAGACTGACGCTTGCGTTCGCTTTTGCACATAAGCACGGGGGGACAGGGGTGCTTTTTTTTTTTTTTATTATTTATTTTGCTTTCATATTATATTTTTAAACTGTTTCTTTCATTTTTTTTATCATGTTTATTGTTATTTTACGGAATGTAAATATCCCCTATGATAGCAATAGGTAATGACAGGTACTCTTTTCTGAAAAAATTGGGGTCTATTAGACCCTAGATCTCTCCTCTGCCCTAAAAGCATCTGACCACACCAAGATTGGTGTGATAAAATGCTTTGCCAATTTCCCAATGGCGCTGTTTATATCCAGCGAAACCTAAGTCATGAAATGCTCTTAGTTTCCGGTTTCCTAGGCCATAGAGATGATTGGAGCCATTCTGGTCTCTGATCAGCTCTATGGTCAGCTGGCTGAACCACCGGCTGCATTCTCGGGCTCCCTGTTGGGACAGGAGAGCCAGAGAAAAACATGGAAGACGGTGGGAGGGAGGGACCTTCCCTCCCAGTGCTTATAAAAGCAGACTAGAGGCTAATTAGCCACTAGAGTTGCTTTTATATGAAAGCTGACTGCTGGCTGAAAATAATGATACCAAGATGATACCTAAACCTGCAGGCTTCATTCTGGTATAACTACTCAAAGTCCAGCAACATACCAGTACGTTGCTGGTCCTTGTTGGGCATACATTGTAATGTTCTTTTTTTCATGCAGCCTGTGGGCTGAACGAAAAAAAGAGATTGATTAGTGGGTATGCCCACCATTAGAATACAGCCCTTCATCCACCCACTTCTAATGATGGGCATACATGCACCATTTTTTTTTTAACTGTGGTGGTGAAATCACCTCTGACAGAGCTGGAGTCACGGCTTTACGTGTCGTGGGAGCAAACGCTGTTGCTGTCAAGATAAATAAACCTGTTCTGATCATTATAAGGTATATATTTACTGATCGTACTGTTGCTTTAATTTGGCATCCATTATTAACAGGAAGTGTAGTATATTACACCCACTTCCTGTCCAGCAGATAATCTTTCTACAGTGAAGGAAGCATGATAAAGACCTCCACTATTTCTTAATACTGGCCTTGGAAGCATAAGTCTGTAAGTAGGCTGTCATTAGTTTTCAATTAATTAGTATATGTTCTACTAATTCAACTACATTTCATCTGTTTGTTTGGTAGGATGTTTCTGTCAGGGAGTTCATTCAGCTAGGCCTCATTTGTGCTAGCTAGTGCCTTAACAGTATTGTAGCATGCCTGTTACTATTTGCATTTGTGATGTAATGTTGAATGCTAATGCATATTTTTATAATTTGTGTTTTGCAGTTTTACAAAAAACTTATTCTCAGTAAAGAATACAACTATTAGCCCTTCCTCCTGAGTCTTTATTGGGAAGCTGTTAGCTGTCTGCCAAGCCTTGTACTTTGAACACATTGTGAGGGCAGAACAGTAAAAATACTTTTAACACAGCGGGCCTAGTCTAAAGAAGAGTGGATGCATTCTGCTCATCATCAGCTAACCTCTACAGCCACAGACATTACAAAGAAGTAATCTGTTTCATCATGCAGCACACAGACAAGGATACTACACCAGTCATCCCTCAGCATACACAAGCAGAGGAAAGCATACACAATATGCCAACCAACAGGTCACGCTGCACAAGCTCCAGAGTCTCTAGTCAGTCGGATCAGACATCAGCTAGTGCTGAATCTGCCAGGTCCAAGCGCACTAGCTCTAGACATTCAAGCTGCTCTAACCTGTCATCCACCAGTGCTGCAGCTGCCAGGGCCCATGCAAAAGCAGAAGCCGTGCGTGCACTGGCTTCCTATGCAATACGTGAAGCTGAAATGATAAGAGAACAGGGCTGCATAGATGAAGAACATCATATGATTAAAGCTAAAAGTAAAGCTGAAGCACTTAGAAGAAAAGCAGAGGTGAAAGCATCTTTACATATTATCAAGCAAGAAAAAACAGCTTCAGCAGCCTTAGCTGAAGCCGAGGTGCTCATGAGAGCTGTAGAAGAACAGTACAGAGAGCACTCTGTGATAGATACCAAGATGACACCACTCAGTGCAATCCAACGCACTTGTGAGTATGTACAATTGCACGTGAACATGGACACTGATCAACAGTCTAATGATGCATTAGAATCATCCAGGGTCCCGCTAGCAGCAGGCAACTTTGACATAGCTCGATGCTACAAGACTGAACCATAACTTTACTATAACAAGCCAAGTAGTTACATACTCAGAGACCAATCTGTTGGTCCTTCAGGAAATCAAACGAATGGTGACATAATCCCTCCACGGGAAAATAAAAATCCGGCCTATAGCAGAAAGACTTGCAGTAAACGAGAACAACCACATGACTATAGTGGGTTTAACCAAACATCCCAACCGTCTTACTAGCCAAAGACATGCCCTGTGTTTGTTCCCAGAAAATGCCCACCTGAGGCAGCAGGAGTCACAGATGTGACAAAATACTTGATACGCCGTGAAATGGTGAGCTCTGGTCTCCTGAAGTTTGATGATCGTCCAGAAAACTATTGGGCCTGGAAGTCATCTTTTCTAAGCAGCACCCAAGAATTAAATATGAAAGACAGGGAAAAGCTTGATCTACTCTCCAAATGGCTCGGACCAGAGTCCACTCAGCAAGCCAAAAGAATCAGGTCAGTACATGTTCATGATGCGACAGCAGGGCTTACAATGTTATGGCAGAGATTGGAAGACTGCTATGGGTCACCTGAAGTAATTGAAGATGCACTTCTGAAGAAAATTGAAAATTATCCAAAAATAACAATCAAACACAATCAGAAGCTGAGAGAGCTTGGGGACATACTTTTAGAGCTGGAGGCGGCAAAGGCTGGTGGATACCTGCCAGGCCTCTCATATTTGGATACAGCACGTGGAGTGAAACCAGTAATCGAGAAGCTTCCTTACAGCTTACAAGAAAGATGGATCACGCAAGCATCAAAATACAAGGAAGATCATCAGGTAGCATTTCCACCTTTCTCCTTCTTCGCCAAATTCATTGTGAATCAAGCTAAAATACGCAATGACCCAAGCTTCGCCTTTTTGAACATGGGAGGCTCCAGTTCTGTAAAGACAGAGAAACAACCTTCAGTGCACAATAAAGAACGCAGAGCAACAGTGTCTGTACGGAAGACAGAAGTACCGACTAAGTTTGAGGCCAACCAGGATAAAAGCTCAGGAATGCAAATTGAGGACCCAGATAAGCAGTGTCCACTACATAACAAGCCTCATCCACTGAGAAAATGTCACAGTTTCAGATGCAAGACAATAGAGGAGCGCAACTCTTATCTTAAGGACAAGCGCATTTGTTTCAGATGCTGTGGTTCAACTCAACATGTTGCTAAAGACTGTGTGAAGACAATTCGATGCAAAGAATGCAATAATGACAACCATCTGTCTGCTTTACACCCAGGACCAGCACCATGGAAAACAGAGAATCCAGTAACCCAAGAAGATCATGGTGGGGAGCAAAATGAGAGTGCATTACCAGCAATAACCTCAAAGTGCACTGAGATCTGCACAAACACATTTAGCTCTAGATCATGCTCCAAGATATGTTTAGTCAAGGTGTATCCTGCAGGCCTCAGAGAGAAGGCAATCAGAATGTATGCAGTCTTGGATGAACAAAGTAACAGATCTTTGGCAAGAACAGAGTTCTTTGACCTCTTCGGGGACAGAGGAAGTCCAACTCCGTATACTTTGAAGACATGTTCAGGAGTTGTAGAGACATCAGGGAGAAGAGCAAACAACTACATCATTGAGTCATCAGATGGGAAAACGCAGCTGACTCTGCCCACTCTCATAGAATGTGATATGATACCAGATGAAAGATCAGAGATACCCACACCTGAAATTGCATGTTACTACCCTCATCTGATGCAAATATCAGACAAGATTTCAGTACTGGATCCAGGTGCTGCAATTATCCTTCTACTTGGAAGAGACATACTGAGAGTGCACAAGGTCAGAGAGCAATACAATGGGCCACACAATGCACCATTTGCACAGCGTCTTGACCTTGGATGGGTCATCATTGGTGATGTATGTCTGGATGGAGCTCACAAGCCGGCAAAAGTGAATGTCTACAAAACAAACATGTTGCAAAATGGCCGCATATCATGTCTTAGCCCCTGTACCAACAGGATACAGATTAAAGAGACACTAGTCAACCCAATACAACAGCAGAAAGTTCAGAGTTAAATGAAGGCCAAACCTCATCTGAAGATACAGATGAGCTAGGATGCAAAGTGTTTGAAAGAACGCGAGATGATGACAAACCAGCACCATCTGTTGAAGATAGCCTCTTCCTTGAGATCATGAACAGAGAAGTCTTTATAGATGAGTCAAACAGCAGGGTAGCTCCACTACCTTTCCGTTCACCACGACGTCACCTTCCTAACAACAAAGGACAAGCAGTAAAGCGTCTCACCTCATTGCGACGCACTCTAGACAGAAAGACAGATATGAAGGAACACTTCCATGATTTCATGCAAAAGATCTTCGACAGTGGTCAAGCTGAAATAGCACTACCATTGGAAGAAAAACAAGAATGTTGGTACTTGCCAATATTTGGAGTGTATCATCCTCAGAAACCAGGACAGATACGAGTAGTATTTGACTCCAGTGCAAAGTATGAAGGCCTTTCCCTAAACGATGTCCTCCTCAGTGGACCTGACCTGAATAATACACTCCTTGGAGTCCTCATCAGGTTCCTAAAAGAACGCGTTGCAGTAACAGCAGAAGTACAACAAATGTTCTACTATTTCCTTGTCCGCAAAGATCACAGAGACTACCTGAGGTTCCTGTGGTATGAAAACAATGACCTTAACAAAGATGTTACAGAATACAGGATGAAAGTACATGTGTTCGGGAACAGCCCCTCTACAGCTGTAGCTATCTACAACCTGAGACGAGCAGCACAGGAAGGTGAAGAAGAGCATGGAACAGATGCTAAACAGTTTGTCATGACAAATTTTTATGTAGACGATGGACTCGCTTCTTTCTCCAGCAACGAAGAGGCTATCGACAGCCTGAAAAGAACAAGAGAGATGTTAGCAGAATCTAACGTAAGGTTACACAAAATAGCGTCCAATAGCAGCAAAGTCATGGAAGCGTTTCCGTTAGAGGACCGTGGAAAAGACCTCAAGGACCTGGATCTAGGAACAGATTCACTGCCCCTTCAAAGAAGTTTAGGGCTCAGTTGGGATCTCAAAACCGACAGCTTTACATTTAGTGTATCCAGAGAAGAGAAGCCATTCACGAGAAGAGGTGTCTTGTCCACGGTCAACAGCCTTTACAACCCCCTAGGATTTGTAGCCCCCATAACCATGCAAGGCAATGCTCTTATGAGAGAAATTACTACTGAACATGAACAAAGTGAATGGGATACACCTCTACCTAAGGAGAAAGAAATGCAGTGGAAGTTGTGGAAGGACTCATTAATCGAGCTTGAACAACTTATCATATGTCCTAGGTCATATGTCCCTGTTTCTTTGTCTGCCACGAAGCAAAGAGAATTGTGTGTATTCTCAGACGCATCCACTATGGCAATAGCAGCTGTAGCCTACCTTAGAGTAATGGACTTTGAAGGACAAAGTTATGCTGGGTTTATCATGGGAAAGTCCAAACTAGCTCCACGTCCTGCTCACACTGTTCCATGTTTGGAGCTTTGTGCTGCTGTCTTAGCAGTGGAGATGGCAGACTTGATCGTTGCAGAACTTGACATTGAAATTCATGCAGTGACGTTTTACACAGACAGCAAGATTGTGTTAGGATATATTCACAATGCTTCAAGAAGATTCTACATGTACGTGTCAAACAGAGTGATATGCATCAGAAAGTCAACACGGCCAGAACAGTGGCACTACATCAGTACGGATAAAAATCCAGCCGATCATGGGACTAGACCGGTTCTAGCGGCTGCCCTTAAGCACACTAACTGGTTTTCAGGACCATCTTTTTTGACTCGATCAGAAATCCAAGAGACCACTCAGTTTGAGACATTTGAACTTGTAGAACCAGATAACGACAAAGAAGTACGTGCACAAGTAACAGCGTTTAGTACCATAACTACTAGAGGTAACCTTGGCGCACACAGGTTTGAAAGATTCTCCAGCTGGAAGTCACTCATTTGAGCTATAAGAAAGCTTATTCACCTAGCCAAATCCTTCTGTAGAGCTACAAACACTGACAAGTGTAATAGCAATCATCTTATGCAAGCCAAAATCATCATCATTAGATGTGTTCAGCAAGAAGTTTTCAAAGAAGACATCAAGTGCCTTCTTAAAGGAGAAGGAATCTCCAAACACAGTCACGCAGAAAATGGCAAGTTGACAAGCCTAACGTACAAGTTGGAGATGTTGCCCTACTAAAAGACACTCAGGTCCACAGAAACGAATGGCCAGTTGGACTCATTGTTGACACTGTACCTAGTAATGATAGTAAGGTTAGAAAGGTTAAAGTTAAAGTCATGAGACAGGACACCCCTAAGGTGTACTTTAGGCCCATCTCTAAAGTTGTTTTACTTCTTAAAAATGAAACATAGTGGTATAATGTTCATTATGCCAGGTGGGGAGTGTTCTGATCATTTTAAGGTATATATTTACTGATCGTACTGTTGCTTTAATTTGGCATCCATTATTAACAGGAAGTGTAGTATATTACACCCACTTCCTGTCCAGCAGATAATCTTTCTACAGTGAATGAAGCATGATAAAGACCTCCACTATTTCCTAATACTGGCCTTGGAAGCATAAGTCTGTAAGTAGGCTGTCATTAGTTTTCAATTAATTAGTATATGTTCTACTAATTCAACTACGGTACATTTCATCTGTTTGTTTGGTAGGATGTTTCTGTCAGGGAGTTCATTCAGCTAGGCCTCATTTGTGCTAGCTAGTGCCTTAACAGTATTGTAGCATGCCTGTTACTTTTTGCATTTGTGATGTAATGTTAAATGCTAATGCATATTTTTATAATTTGTGTTTTGCAGTTTTACAAAAAACTTATTCTCAGTAAAGATTACAACTATTAGCCCTTCCTCCTGAGTCTTTATTGGGAAGCTGTTAGCTGTCTGCCAAGCCTTGTACTTTGAACACATTGTGAGGGCAGAACAAAACCCATGCTGCAGCTGAATGGCGTACCTGCTAAGCAAATGATGGTTAACAATAAAACAAAGTAACATTACAGTATAACAGTAAGACTTACCATACCTGCAAATACAATAAAACATAGTAAAAATAAAACATTGTAATCTGTGCCTAAAAAAATATATACTGAATCATGGGGGCAATCTGCCCCTAATGTTAGGGACAAATCGCTCCTCCACCGCTGCTGCCCCCATGCTTCAGCATATATGCTCTTTCTTTTTAACTGTGGTGGTGAAATCACCTCCGACAGCGATGGAGTCATGGCTTTATGTATCGTGAGAGGAAACGCTGTTGCTGTCAAGATAAATAAACCCGTGCTGCAGCTGAATGGCGTACCTGCTAAGCAAATGATGGTTAACAATAAAACAAAGTAACATTACAGTATAACAGTAAGACCATACCTGCAAAGCAAATACAATAAAACATAGTAAAAATAGAACATTGCAATTTGTGCCTAAAAAAATATTGCAATCTGTGCCTAAAAAAATATATGCTGAAGCATGGGAGCAATCCTCCCCTAATGTTAGGAGCAAATCGCTCCTCCACCCCTGCTGTCCCCATGCTTCGGCATATATGCTTCTTTTTTTAACTGTGGTGGTGAAATCACCTCCGACAGTGCCACCACTTTACGTATCATGGGAGCAAACGCTGTTGCTGTCAAGATATATAAACCCGTGCTGCAGCTGAATGGCGTACCTGCTAAGCAAATGATGGTTAACAATAAAACAAACATTACAATATAACATACCATACCTGCAAAGCAAATACAATAAAACAGTTTTTTCCACTTTTTTTCACTTTTATAAAAACTGTAAAAAAAACATAAACTGAACGTTGCAGATTAGGGTCTCACATCTTTTGAGACCCCAAAACCCTGTGTTAGTGTGCCTAGGACTGTGTGGTGCTGTACCCTACGCTAAAGCTTTACTAGTGTGTGGTAGCGTTTGAAACATTCACCAATGCAGAGACCAGGTTGGTCAGAACAGTAAAAGGGACAATAAAAGCGGGTGTCATGCGTAAATCCACGTTTGCTACAGACACAACATCTTTTTTGGGGGTTTCTTTGGGTAGGGGTACCAGGGAAGACAAAAGGAAAATGCCTCTCATGCAGCCGGCTCACTGCATTTAGATTGGGAAGTTGGGCAAGAGCACCATCTGGAAACAGAAGGGCTCTGATGATCTCTTCCTGGAATTTAAGGAAGGATCCAGTCCATCCTGAAGCTCTGTATAGCACATGAGCGTTCAGCAAAGCCAATTGAAATAAGTATACAGGCACTTCTTTGTACCAGCGTCTGGTCTTACGGGCAAGTAGGTACGGCGCCAACAACTGGTCGTTGAGGTCCACCCCTCCCATGTTAAGGTTGTATTCATGGACACAGAGGGGATTCTCCACAACACCAGTCGCCGTAGGAATTTGGAATTCCGTTTCTGCGTGAAGCGAGGACAGAACGAAAACATTCCGTGAATCCCCCCACTTCACTGATAACAATATATTACACCTCAAGCAGGCTCTCTCCCCAGTCGGGATTCTACAAGCCGCTGGGGGAAGCCATGGCGATTAGATTGCACGGTGCCACATGCGCTAATTCCATAATCAAAAAGGTGACTAAAAAGTGGCACACATGTGTAATAATTGTCCACGTACAAGTGGTACCCCTTTCCGAATAAGGGTGACACCAAGTCCAACACTATTTTACCAGAGCTCCCTATGTAATCTGGGCAGTTCTCCGACTCTACGTGACTATCTCTTCCCTCGTAAACCATAAAATTATATGTATAGCCTGTGGCACTGTCACAGAGCTTATACATCTTGACCCCATATCTAGCACGCTTGCTGGGAAGATACTGTTTGATAGACAAGCGGCCAGAAAACTTAATCAGGGAATCATCAACGCAGACAACTTGATCGGGAGTAAACAAGGCTGCAAAATGTTGGTTCAGGTGGTTGGCTCTACAAATTTTGTAGAGCCAATCATTGTCACTGAAGTGCATGAACCACAAGATCTGCTTGTATTGTGTCCTGGTCATGGAGACAGAGAACACTGATGTATGGTGAATTGGGTCAGTGGACCAATATGACCGCAACTCACTCTTTATGGTTATGCCCATGAGGAGGGATAGGCCCAGAAAGGTCTTAAATTCGGAACCGTAATTGGTCTTCAATCTCTGGCAAGTGTCAGCTGGGGATTAGCAGCGATGAATTGACCAGCATACAAATTACTTTGGTCCACAATAGATCTACAGAGATCTTCTGTGAAAAACAGCGAATAAAAATCAAGTGACGTAAAATCAACTGTTTCCACCTGAATTCCGGGCTGGCCAGTGAATGGGGGAAGTACAGGTGCTGCAGAAGTGGTGGGTTCCCAATTAGAATTGGCGAATTCAGCAGGAAGGCCTATGTTTGTCTTCTTCTTGGTGGCAGTGGGACACTACTCGTGTTTGCCACCTCGCCAGCTTGAACTGCACTTATGGGACTTGCCACGTCACCAAGTGTTACTGCAGTGCTGGATGTATGACCAGGATGTACTAGGCCGCTGGTGCTTGCCAGTTCACCAGAAGGAATAGCGACGCTAGTACAGAAGACAGATGAGTGACTTCCTCTTCACTATCTGTCATGCTCAGAAATGTGTAGGCCTCTTCATTAGTGTACCTTCGATTTGCCATTTTGGGCTCTAAATTTACTGGTACACTAGTGAGACTCACAGGTAAAAAAGCTCCTGACTGTTAGCGACTGATTCAAACGCTACCAAAAAAACTGTTGGTGTTCACAGAGATCAGGCCTGACTCTGCGAATGCTGCCTTTATGTGTTTTGTAAGTGACAGTGATCGATTGATATTGCACTTGGGTGGGCTGGGCTGGGCTGGGCTGGGCGGAGGGGCTAAACGCAGGTGCTAGCAGGTATCTGAGCTGATCCCGCTAACACTGCATTTTTTGGAACCCTAAACTGCTGGGGACGCTAATATAGTTTTGATCAGATCAGATATCGTTCTGTTCAGACACTATACTACTACGGGAGGCAACGTAGATCCTATCTGATGCTAAAACCTAACTTTGATCACCCGGGTGATCAGGGGGTTAAACCCATATTAGGTAAAATATGGCGGGTGCCCTGATGCTATAAAAAATAAACTAGCTAAACTGCGTCACCTGTGACACTTATACTGTGATCACAGGTGACAGGGGGTAATCAAAGGGTTAAACCTTTATTGGGGGGGTTGGGGGGGTCCCTAGATCTATCTGGGCCTAAGACTAATTACCCTAACACTGATTTTTGTCACTAATGACACTAGTACAGCGATCAAAAAAAATCTGATTGCTCTACTGGGTGACACAGTGAAAGATGGTGAAGGGGTTAACTTGGTGGGTGATCGGGGGGTGAATTGTGTGCCTACATGACCTGGTGTCAGTGTAGTGTTGTGCAACTCACTGTTTCATGCTCTCTCCTCTCGGTCTGGAATGAAAAGACCGACACGAAGAGAGAGGACATCACTTCCCTTGTCAGTATTTACAGTTACACCACAGGGGAAGGATATCATTCGTCAGGAGCGATCACCAGGTCCAGGCCAGATTTCATTGGCCTGTGCCTGGGGATTGATCAGCTCCTGATCAAATCTGATCACCGGGGATGGCGGGGGGTGCACGCATCACGTATAGTAACGTGAAATTTCCGCAGCCGGACCAAACTGCCAGTAAAACTGCGGCGGCTGGTCCTGAACCAGTTAACTTCAATAAAAATTATAAAAAAAAAAAAAAAAAAAAAAAAGGTCACATGATTAACCAGCACAGGTGAATTAAAAATGCAAAGGGGAAACCCGACATGGCTCCATGCAATGGAACACATCACAGAAAATATAGGCACATAACATGAAAAAACAGGCATTTTAAATCTAAAAAAGAATCAAAATCGAGTTATGCAGGAAGCTGATATATGGGAGTGTGCTAGTCATATTTAAAACCCCACAGGATAGTCAGGAAGCTTTGAGACAATTTGCCAACACTGATGTATATTGCCCATTAAAACAAAACCCTACACATTTGTTTATGCCAGCCCTAATGGATCATATTGCGAAGGGTAGGTCGATAGTTGCTTTGAGTGACAAAACTGCAGAATTTTTGGTAGTGAACAACCCCGTTTCTCCAGTGTTCCATCACCTACCTGAGATTCATAAACTTTCAGTATCAATACAGGGACACCCCTTTGTAGTGGGTATAGGTTCCCTTTTAGAACCCCTTAGTGATTGGATGGATCTACACTTGCAACAACTTGAATGGAGGCTAGGGATGAGCCGAACACCCCCCTGTTCGGTTCGCACCAGAACATGCGAATAGGCAAAAAATTTGTTTGAACACGCGAACACCGTTAAAGTCTATGGGACACGAACATGAATAATCAAAAGTGCTAATATTATAGGCTTATATGCAAGTTATAGTCATAAAAAGTGTTTGGGGACCTGGGTCCCGCCCCAGGGGACATGGATCAATGCAAAAAAAAGTTTTAAAAACGGCTGTTTTTTCAGGAGCAGTGATTTTAATAATGCATAAAGTGAAACAATGAAAGTGTAACATTCCTTTAAATTTTGTAGCTGGGGGGTGTTAATAGTATGCCTGTAAAGGGATGCATGTTTCCCGTGTTTAGAACAGTCTGACAGCAAAATTACATTTCAAAGGAAAAAAAGTCATGTAAAACTACTCGCAGCTATTAATGAATTGCCGGTCCGACAATACACATAGAAGTTCATTGATAAAAACAGCATGGGAATTCCCCACAGGGGAACCCCAAACCAAAATTTTTTTAAAAAAATGACGTGGGGGTCCCCCTAAATTCCATACCAGGCCCTTCAGGTCTAGTATGGATATTAAGGGGAACCCCGGCCAAAATTTTAAAAAAAAATGACGTGGGCCTCCCCTTAAAATCCATACCAGACCCTTCAGGTCTGGTATGGATTTTAAGGGGAACCCTGCGCCAAAATTAAAAAAAAAACGGCGTGGGGTCCCCCCAAAAATCCATACCAGACCCTTATACGAGCACGCAACCTGGCAGGCAGCAGGAAAAGAAGGGGGGATGAGAGAGCGCCCCCCATCCTGAACCATACCAGGCCACATGTTCTCAACATTGGGAGGGTGCTTTGGGGTAGGCCCCCAAAACACCTTGTCCCCATGTTGATGGGGACAAGGGCCTCATCCCCACAACCCTTGCGGGCGGGGGGCTTATCGGAATCTGTAAGCCCCCTTTAACAAGGGGACCCCCAGATCCTGGCCCTCCCCCCTGTGTGAAATGGTAAGGGGGTACAAAAGTACCCCTACTACCATTTCACAAAAAAACTGTCAAAAATGTTAAAAATGACAAGAGACAATTTTCAACAATTCCTTTATTTAAATGCTTCTTCTATCTTCTATCTTCTACCTTCTATCTTCCTTCGGTTTCTTCCTCCATCTTCTTCTTCTGGTTCTTCTGGTTCTTCCTCCGGTGTTCTCGTCTGCCATTTCCTCCGCGGCGTCTTCTTATCTTCTTCTCCTCTGGCCGCTCCGCATCCATGATGGCATGGAGGGATGCTACCGCTGTGTGACGCTTCTTTACAAGAAAAGAGCCCATCGTGCCCTTCTGGGAGAGAGGCATTTAGCCTCACACAAGAATGTGAGATGCTTATGGTCAGTAAGAATGAGAATTGGCACAGTGGTACCTTCGAGGAGATACCTCCATGCTTTAAGGGCTAAAATGATCACTAACAACTCTCTGTCCCCAATCTCGCAATTGCATTCTGCAGGTGACAATTTATTGGAAAAGTAGCCACAAGGATGCATAGCGTTCTCAGAGGTAGGACGTTGTGACAGAAGGGCGCCAACACCAGTCTCAGAAGCATCAACCTCAAGGATAAAGGGTAACGTAGGATCAGGATGTGCCAACACAGGAGCAGAAACAAAGGCAGCTTTGAGACTCTCAAAGGCCTTAATGGACTCCGGAGACCAACTCTGTGGGTTACCGTCCTTTCTGGTCATATCAGTCAGGGGCTTGACCAGAGACGAGAAGTTACGAATAAATTTTCGATAATAATAAGGGCAAGGCCAAGAAAACGTTGCAGAGGACATATACCCATGGGTCGGGGCCACTGTAGGACTGCTGAAAGTTTCTCTGGGGCCATCGAAAAACCAGCAGTGGAAGTGACATAACCCAGGAATTTAACCTGTTCACAATGGAACTCGCACTTCTCCAATTTACATTAGAGATTGTTCTCTCTCAGCTTCTGAAGCACATGACAGACATCTGTGTGGTAGCTCTCTAGGGACTTGGAAAAAATGAGGATGTCGTCGAGATAAACCACCACACATAGCTGCAACAAATCTCAGAGAACATCGTTGATAAATTCCTGGAAAACCGCCAGAGCGTTGCAAAGGCCAAATGGTATTATGAGGTACTCATAATGGCCTGTTCTGGTATTAAACACAGTTTTCCATTTGTCGCCCTCCTTGATCCTCATGAGATTGTATGCTTCTCTCAAATCAAGCTTCATGAATTCCATTGCTCTCTTGAGGCGGTCAAATAACTCCGTAATCAACGGAATTGGATAAGCATTTTTAATCGTGGAACGATTGAGCCCCCTATTATTAATACAAGGTCTCAGTTCACCACTATTCTCCATCACAAAGAAGAAACCAGCAACAGCAGCAGACAAGGACTTGTGGATGAATCCTCAAGAAAGTGCTTCTGCAGCATACTCCTCCATGGACTTATCCTCCGAGACTGACAAAGGGTAAATTGCGCAAACATATGACCAGTGAGGAGGCAAACTACCGGCTTCACCTTTGTCAAAGACATCGCTAAAATTGCGGTACTCTTCTGGCAGGGAGGAGAGTGAAGAGATGCATAGGACCTTAGCCACATTCTGGAAACATGCCTTGCTGCATTATGGCGACCAGGAGAGAACCTCAGCATGAAGCCAATCAAAAGAGGGATTGTGCCTCTGTAAACAAAGCTAACCAATAACCAGTGGAAACTTAAGTGAGGAAATAACTTGGAATTGGATTATCTCATGGTGAAGAGCCCCTACGGCCATGGACAACAGAGCAGTCTCATGAGCCACAGGGGCAGGCTGTAGAGGTCTCCCATCAAGAGCCTCAATGGCAAGTGGAGTGGCATGCAGCTGCAGGAGAATCGAGTGCTTGGATACAAAGGCAGCATCAATAAACAGGCCTGCAGCCCCAGAGTCAATTAGAGCCTATTTCTCGATGGACGACTCAGACCAAGAAAGGGTAACTGGAAACCAGGGGTTTATCCTTCTATATAACTGGGGACGAAACAACGCCACCTAAGGTCTATCCCTTACAGGACCTCAAGGTTTCAGACGTCCCCTGGACGGTTAGGACCAGACTTCAAAAAGTGACCTGCCTGGCCACAGTAAAGGCACAATCTCTCCCTCCTCCTAAGTGCTCTCTCATCCGCCGAGAGACGTGTCAAGTCCAAGTGTATGGGTTCACCTTCACTGACCAACTTGGTACCAGGAGGCAAGTGTGGGACTGCAAATTTCGGAGACAAACTTTCAGGAGGCTTCCGCAAGTGCTCCTGTCAGAGAGGTTACCTTGTTCATTACGGTGCTGGCTGCTCTGGTGTGCGCTGGTGTGCGCGTTCCTGTAAGCGCTGGTGTGCATAATCCTGTGGGTGCTGGTGTGCGCACTGGTGTTCGGGCACGTGCGCGTGCGGGTGTGTGAGCGCTTATGCGCATGCCTGTGCACGTCAGCGTGTGCAGGTGCTTGGTGTCTGGCGCCAACCGGCCTATTTAGGTCTGCTGTGCACTCTGCCACTGCTGCCTGATCATCAGCTCCCTGTGCCCTTGTTCCTGTTGCTTATACCTGAGTTTCTGTGTTCCTGATCTCCTGACAACCCAGCTTGCCTCTTGGATACCCCTGACTTCTGCCTGCACCTGACCTCAGCCTGTTTGACTCCGCTTCTGCCTGCTCCAGTTGTACCTTTGCTGCCCGCCTGTTGCTGAACCCTGCTTGTGCCCTGACCTGCCTGCTCTGCTCCTGCTCAGCATCAGTTTGCCGGTGTTCCAGCCTACTTACCTGCTGCTTGAAGATTATCTTCCCTCCAGCATCTGGATCCTCATCACCAGGCTCTCATACCATTCTACGCTCCCATCCCTCCTGTCTATTCTATCAGGGGCCGGGAGACGGACATGTAAGGGAGACCACCCTCTGCCCAAGCTCACCGGTCTGGTAAGTGGAAGTCTGACAGCTCCTTTAAAGAAAGCCTTTCTCTGAGTCTGGAGTCAATATGGATGGCAAACGTGATCAACTTCTCCAGCTTAGTGGGTAAATCTCGGGTTGCTATATCATCTTTGATGGTATCCAAGAGACCATGAGAAAGAGCAGCCATGAGGGCCTCATTGTTCCATGCAAGCTCTACTGCCAGAGTACGGAATTCAATGGCGTAATTGGCAACAGTTCTTGTACTCTGTTTTATGGACACGAGGCACTTGGCAGCAGAAGTGGAGCATGCAGGAATGTCAAATACCCTTTTAAAGGAAGCCATAAACTCTGGGTATCTCAGGACAATGGGTTTTTGTATCTCCCATAGAGGGTTTCCCCAGGCCAAGGTTCTCTCAAAAAACAAAGATATCAAAAAAACCCACTTTTCTTCTGTCCATGGGAAACGCCTGGGGAAGCATCTCAAAGTATATTTCAACCTGATTGAGAAACCCTCTGCATTGAACTGGATCACCCCAAAATCGATGGGGAAGCGGAGCGGAACCAGACATACCGCTTATAGAGGTAATACTCGAGGCGGGTGCCAGCACAGAGACTGGAGCAGCAGCAGGGATAGCCTGCAACAGGAGCAGCCACATTGGGAGATTCCAGGTGAGCAATGTGATTCAGGAACATCTCTAATGCTATGGCAAACTGATCCATACGGTAATCCTGCTCATCCATTCCTGAAAAAATATTACCAGCAAGTGGATTGACTGCATCTTCTGACTTCATGGCTTTTGTCTACTGTCAGAAACCATGAATCAGACCGAGACAGAAAAGCAATTAAAATCACACTTGTTTAATAATAATAAATAAAGGTAAATAGAGCAACGTAGTCAAATCATAGCCAGAGTTCGGTAACCGGAACGGATAGTCAGACAAGCCAGGATGTCAGGGAGCCAGAGCTCAGCGTACTTCAGGACAGGCCAGGAAATCAGGAAACCGGAGAATCAGCGTAGTGGAATAGAAATCAGAATAAGGAACCAGAAGAGATGTCAGCCAAGCGAGTCTTCAACAGGTACACAGGAGAGAGTCTCTGGATGTGTTGACCAAGGCGGAGGCAGAGAGGATCTGGACTGAATAGCTTAGGTAGCCAGCAAGACTGACGAGCAGGATATCATCACCAGGTGGGTCACTGTGGAAAGATTAGAGCTGGCAATTAACCGACAGCTGAGTGACCTGCTCTGAGAAGGAAGGGCTGAGCCTAGCCCTGATGCTTTTGCAGCAATTGGACAGCGGCAGCTCTGCAATGAAGCAGCAACTTTTAGCTAGGCTTAGCAGCGTCACAGCAGAAATCAGCAGGTCTGGTTCTCCAGTACTGTAAGGGCTGAGGGTATTATCGATGAGAGGTTCAGGCCAACATCCCAGGTGAATAGAAAAAACAAAAAAGAACAACCCCCTAGTCGGATTATAATGGCCTGTAGCAATATTTAAATCATAATGAAATATAGTTTGTCAAAGAAATATTAAAAGTTCAATACAAGTTTTATTAGAGAAATCATTAAAAACAATTATATGCTGGTGTATATTTGGGTCAACAAAGTACATAATACACAGGTGCAAACAGTTCTATATATTCCATGGACTACTGTCATGTCTGGCACCACGGCAGAACAACCATGGAGAACCCCCGACGTGTTTCAGAAATGTATTTCTTTCCTCAGGGGTGTATGCTTCAATAGAACGGAGCACTTATATTAATACAGAAGAAGCGCATGTACATCAGCCAAAATATTTAAAAACTTGTATTGAAATATTTGTTTTAATATTTCTTTGACAAACTATATGCCACTATGATTTAATTACTGCTACAGGCTGTTGAAGTCCCACTAAGGAGTTGTTCCTTTTTGAAAGTATAAGTATATATATATGTAATAGGCCTCAGGATGATCATCCGGCTCTAGCAGACAGCTGCACAGACTTGACATGCCAGATTGCGGTAGATTACTCAACTCTCCAGAACTGACAGATACTGTCTCTCATGTAATGCACAGTTATTTCCGTATATCTTCCTCCCTGCCTCTCCCAGACAGGACCTTCCCTTTTGTACACACCAGTGTCTCTTTTCCCAGACTTCCCCCTGGTTTCCTGGGCTTTCTAATTTATATGACCCCTCCTGCATTAAAACACACTGGATTTTGTAGTTTCCTGGGTTTGGATAGTAATGGAGTTCCTTCTGACTAGGACCACAACTGAAGATAAATCAGAGCCCACAAAGCTCCATCTTTTGGCAGAAAAAGGGAACTTCTTGCAAGAAAGGTTAACTATGATAATGCATTCAGAAATCTGCACATTTCAGTTACTATGAGCCTTGTTACATGTTTCTTCAACTTTTTCTTATCAGCAACGGGAGCTGGGGAAGGAAAATCTGATGAGTTTGCCTTACCCTTGTTAGGTGCCGCTCCCACTGATCTCTGTGTGGTGCATATGCATTACAATAGTACTCAAGCGGGTGTCAGGCTTTCCGCACTTCTGGCAGAGGTTACAGATCACAACTCTGTTGTCAGCAGCAGACACAGTAAAAAGTGGCACACTGCATTGAAAGCTGATCTAGCTTTAAGGGTAACAGCAACTTTTACCTTTGGGTCAGTGTCTCCAAAAAATTTTAGCTGCTGCCTGCTGTTCTCTGCAAGGTGTTCTTGCTGCTTGACAACTTTCTCCCTCGCTGATCTTCAGTAGCGTTCCTGCTTATGTTCAGGTAAAATTGAAATTCTCCTCAAGCATCACATATTTGATTTGGGAACTCTCAAACCCCCAAATGTTATGTTTGAAAATTTGATGGGCCATGGACTTTCAGGCACCAGTCAGCAGTTGCCACCAGGCAATCTAGTTATATCAGTGCTGTGATTTTTGGGGGAAAAACTGATTTTTCTTGCTGTGTGAAACATAATTTACAACATATGCAGGATATAAGAACTAGGGATGGACTGAATGGACCCTTGTTTGGTTCGCACCAGAACTTCCAAACACCATGAAAGTTCAGACCTGAATAACAAACCCCATTAAAGTCAATGGGACCCGAATGTCAAAAATCAATAGTACCCATTTAGAAGGCTCATATGCAAGTTATTGGGCATACAATGGTTATAGGGGTCCGGGTCCTGCCCTGGGGGACATGTATTAAAAACAAAAAAGTTTGTGAAAAACATAATTTTTCACAATTTTTTTATTTTTAAAGTGAAAACCTAAAAATGAAAAAAATCCTTCCTATATAGTGCCTGGGGGGTCCACTTAGTCTACCTGTAAAGTGGCTGATCTGTACCATGTCTAGAATATGCTGCAGCAATAATTGTATTTATAAAACAAAAAAATGACATTTTCCCTGCAAGCTGCTCAGTAACAGCTGGGGTGCCAGTGTGTATGATGAGGCTACAATGTAGTGCACTGGGAACAAGATTAGAGATTTTTTTGGATACATTCTGGTGTCACTTTTACTTTGTATAGAAGTAAAGGTTGCCTAAAAATTGGTCTTTGGGTGTTGGTGGCATCTTCCCACTGTAACCCTATAGAGGTGCTCTTGATGAAAGCAAAAATTGGCCTTGCTGTAAAAAATTTCAATGATATGCACCTGTCTAACAGGTGCAGAAAAATTACTCTTTGGGTGTCTGGGGTGCCTTCCGACCATAACCATATAGAGGTGCTCTTGATGAAGGCAAAAAAAAATTGCAATGATATGCATCTGCCAAACAGGTGCTGAAAAATTGGTCTTTGGGTGTTAATTGTGCCCATGAAATCTATACCAAAAACATTCTTCCAGATGAAATGATTGAACACCCTCAAAGCTAGGCCACCTAGAAGTCCTGTAGAGATTGCACATCCCAAAAAAACTTAATCAGTGACATCGGCATCAGAGGCTTCATAGCTGGTAATCCAGAACTAATTCATTTTTATAAAAGTCAAACAGTCAACGGAATCTGTGGACAGATGCGTTCTATGATCAGTAGGGATGAGCCGAACACCCCCCGGTTCAGTTCGCAGCAGAACATGCGAACAGGCAACAAATTTGTTTGAACACGTGAACACTGTTAAAGTCTATGGGACACGAACATGAAAAATCAAAAATGCTAATTTTAAAGGCTTATATGCAAGTTATTGTCATAAAAAGTGTTTGAGGACCTGGGTCCTGCCCCAGGGGACATGTATCAATGCAAAAAAAAGTTTTAAGAATGGCCATTTTTTCGGGAGCAGTGACTTTAATAATGCTTAAAGTGAAAAAATAAAAGTGAAAAATTCCTTTAAAATTCATACCAGGGGGGGTGTCTATAGTAAGTGGTGCATGATTCCCGTGTTTAGAACAGTCCGAGAGCAAAATTACATTTCTAAAGGAAAAAAAGTAATTTAAAAGTACTCGCGGCTATAATGAATTGTCGGTCCCGGCAATACACATAAAAGTCATTGAAAAAAACGGCATGGGATTCCCCCGCAGTCCATTACCAGACCTTTCGGGTCTGGTATGAATATTGAGGGGAACCCCGCACCAAAATTTAAAAGAAAATGGTGTGGGGGTCCCCCCAAATTCCATATCAGGCCCTTCAGGTCTGGTATGTATTTTAAGGGGAACCCCGTGCCAAAAATTAAAAAAATTAATTAAAAAAAAAACGACAAGGGGTCCCCCCAAAAATCCATACCAGACCCTTATCCGAGCACACAACCTAACAGGCCGCAGGAAAAGAGGGGGGGACGAGAGAGCACCCCCCCTCCTGAACCGTACCAGGCCACATGCCCTCAACATGGGGAGGGTGCTTTGGGGTAGCGGCCCCCCAAAGCACCTTGTCCCCATGTTAATGGGGACAAGGGTCTCATCCCGGCAACCCTTGCCCGATGGTTGTGGGGGTCTGCGGGCGGGTATCTTATCGGAATCTGGAAGCCCCTTTTTAACAAGGGGACCCCCAGATCCAGCCCCCCTGTGTGAAATGGTAATGGGATACAAATGTACCCCTACCATTTCACAAAAAATGTGTGAAAATGGTAAAAAAACACAAGACACGGCTTAGGACAAGTCCTTTATTAAAAAATAAAAAAAAGTGTCCCACAAAGTCCATTCATCTTCTTCTTCTCTCGATGAGATGGACTGAAAAAAAAAAAAAAAAGCCGCAAGCCGCCACCGATCTGCCTCCATGAGATTCATCTGCCGTAATGACCAGCCTCTCAGGTGACAGCTCTGGGGCCACACAAAGACATTGCCGGGTGATCCCGCGCCCCTCTGCGAGAAAAAAAGAAGATGAATGGACTTCGTGGGACACTTTTATTTTTTTATTTTTAATGAAGGACTTGTCCCAAGCCGTGTCTTGTGGTTTTTTTTACCATTTTTACACATTGTTTGTGAAATGGTAGGGGTACATTTGTACCCCGTTACCATTTCACACAGGGGGGGCCGGGATCTGGGGGTCCCCTTGTTAAAGGGGCATCCAGATTCCGATAAGCCCCCTGCCCTCAGACCCCCCACAACCACCGGGCAAGGGTTGTGGGGATGAAGCCCTTGTCCCCATCAATATGGGGACAAGGTGCATTGGCGGGGCCGCTACCCAAAGCACCCTCCTCATGTTGAGGGCTTGTGGCCTGGTATGGTTCAGGAGGTGGGGCGCTTTCTCATCCCCCCTTCTTTTCCAGACCTGAAGGGCCTGCTATGGAATTTGGGGGGACCCCCACGCATTTTTAAAAAAAAATTTGGTTTCCCCTTAATATTCATACTAGACCCAAAGGGTCTGGTAATGGACTGTGGGGGAATCCCATCCTGTTTTTTTCAATGACTTTTATGTGTATTGCCAGGACCAACAATTCATTATAGAATATAGCTGCGAGTACTTTTCAATGACTTTTTTTCCTTTAGAAATGTCATTTTGCTCTCGGACTGTTCTGTTCTAAACACGGGAAACATGTGCCACTTTACAGGCATACTATAGACACACCCCAGGTATGAAATTTTAAGGAATATTTCACTTTCATTGTTTCACTTTAAGCATTATTAAAATCACTGCTCCTGTAAAAAAGGCTGTTTTTGAAACTTTTTTTTGCATTGATACATGTCCCCTGGAGCAGGACCCAGGTCCCCAAACACTTTTTATGACAATACCATGCAAATAAGCCTTTAAAATTAGCACTTTTGATTTCTACCATAGACTTTTAAAGGGTGTTCCGCGGCTTTCGAATTTGCCGCGAACACCACAAATTGTACGCTATTCGATTCCATGGCTTTTAGGGAGGTTTCCCGTCTAGTTGACGATACGGCACATATTTAATATTATCCCTCAATCTTGCTTTATTTATACCGAATGAATGAGGATTCTGGTATCTTTTTAGCGGCTTTCAAATTTGCCGCAAACACCCCAAATTTGTTGTGGAAGCTGACAACCCTGCGCTGCGAGGACTAAAGAAATTCCGAAATGCCTCACTTAGGCAGACGCCTTTTCCAGTGCTCCTCTCTTGACTAACAGAAGACTCAAAACAACGTTTTCCATGACACTGTAACCTACTGGAGTCAGGAAAAACATTCAATAAAATCCTCTTTAAAGTGTCCTCAAGAGATTTTATCTTCTGCACTCTCTGTGAGGATGGGATGTGTTCTGAGACCTTCCCCTTATAACAGTGGTCAAGGAGGGTTACCAACCAGTAAACATCCTTCACCTTTATACCACATATTCTTGGGTTCTTTCGCAGGCTTTGAAGCATGAGGTTTCCCATCCGCCTCAAATTTGAAGAGGCTTGAGAAGCAGACTCCTCGGGGTCATTCAGGATAACAGCATCTGGAACTTCCTCCTCCCAGCCATATACTACTCCCAAGGGTCCTAGGGTTGGAAATCCATCTCTTACAGATTGATGCATGTCTTCCTCTTCTTCGAAGCCTATGAAAGTGTCAGAATCCTCCTCCACATCCTCCTCCCCTCTCTCCCCCTGTGTGTTCTGTGACATAGGAATGATGGTGTCTGGATAAAGTAGGCCTTGAGAGGAAAGAAAGTCCTTCTCTTCCTCCTGCTGCTCTTCCTCCAGTGCCCTGTCCTTAATGCCACGCAGAGTCTGCTGCAACAGGAACACAACAGGGATTGTGTCACTGATGCATGCACTGTCACAGCTCACCATCCTTGTGGCCTCCTCAAATGGTGACAATACAGTGCATGCATCCTTAATGATCAGCCATTTGCATGGGGAAAAAAAGCTGAGATGGCCTGAGCCTGTCATTGTGCCATATTTGCACAGGTACTCAATGATTGCCCTCTGTTGCATGTATAAACGCTGCAGCATTGACAAAGTCAAGTTCCACCTGGTGGGCTGGCGTGGTGTAAACCACCTCTGGTTTAGCTGCAAGAATCTCTGCTCCATTGTGGTTCCTGTCCCCTAAACATAGCAGCTGAATCACTGCATGGCACCTTTTAGCCTGACTCTGGGAATAGCCCTTTAAAGGCTTAGGGGGTACCTGATGTTCATAGGACAATTCTGCAGAGGAGGGCATGGCGGTAGCGGAGGAGGAGGGGGTAGAGCTCACAGGTCTGGCATCACCACCACCAGCTGTATGGAGACATGGGGGCACAACAAGCTGCAGCACTGAGCCCTGCCCTGCATCCTTTCGAGTTACAAGCAGCATTACCCAGTGTGCTGTGAACAAAATATATTGTCCTTGTTCATGCTTGCTGGACCATGTGTCAGCAGTAAGGTGGATTTTACGGCTAACTGCTTTGCCCAACAATGCCATAACATTCGTGATGGTAGAGAGATGGAACGGCCTTACGTGAAAAGTAGTAGTGACTGGGAACCTGCCATTGTGGTACAGCACACTGTGCAAATTCATGGAATCCACCAGGCTGAAAGGCAGAAGTTGGAGAGCCAACAGCTTTGACAAGCTTGCATTTAGACGCTGGGCATGTGGGTGGCAGTGACTGTATTTTTTTCCCGCTGCAGCAGATGGGGCAGAGAAATTTGCCGGCTACAGTCTACAGCTGGTGGTGTGCTGCTGCCAGATGTGCTGCTAGGACCTGGGACAGCTTGTGCTATACCATCATCCCTGTCAGTGGAGGCTGCTGAGAGGGTGACTCACCCACATGCTCTCCATTGTGTATATAGCTGTCCTCCTCTAGAGGGCAGCAGGCCAATAGAAGGAGCAGTCAGCTCCAAGTGTGTAGCATTTCATCACTGCACCCCTGATTGACAAGATTCCAGCCCTGCCTAGGTCCAATCAGATTTTGGTGACATCACTTCCTGTTCCACGGTCCATGCTGGTCTGTGTGGAGCTGCTTGGTTCCTTTGCTCCTGGAGAAACACTGTGATCCAGTCCAGCCAGCTGCACAATCCTTTCCAGCTATCCGGAACAGCAGTTGGACCCACAGAGCCATGTGGAATGCCAGGACTGCACTTTACTTTGACGAGCATGCATCTTCTATCATCTTGTAAATGTTTTTAATCTTATCCTATTAAAGTCATCATTTTAATGCTACACTCAGGTCTGCGCCTCCCCCTCCCCTTTTTTTTTTCTTACATGTCTTGCAGAGTTCTGGACACACTCTGAAGGATGGCTGCCTTCCTTTTTAACCCTTAATACCCCTTTCTATGGATACATCATCATCCAGCTATTACAGCCACAGACTATACCCCTAAGGATTACTCCATCTGGAGCGCTAGATAAACACTGACTATACTGCTAACTGAACATCATGCCCTCTTTCTGTGCTGCACCACTGGAAAAATCCTTGAACACTTTCACTTATTATAAATGTATTTTTAATTTCATTTATTTATTTATTTCTCTAGTTTTACCTCATTTTATATTATGATTTTATATCTATACACATGGAGCTCATATCTAGCATTGAAGAGGCTAAGTTCAACATTTTAGATGAATTTTACTCTTTATTCCCCACCCAATTCTTCACCCACAATCCCCCTCTCCCCCAGGGTCCCCTACTCCAATCCCTCTGCACCTCATTTCACAAACTAGAGGAAAGCATCTCCTCTGCTAACCAACAATGGTGGGGCTGCTTCTTTTTGGAAAAATACCTCCTCCACAAGATCACATCCAGAGGGCTCCGAATCCTGAAACAATGTTCATTCTTAGAACCTGATTTAACAAAAGAGTGGGAATACATATTAGATTTCTGTACTGCTAAATGGATCAAGGTCATTATCCAACAAAGAAAAAGGAAATATGACACCCTTACACTCAAAATCACTAATCAATGCAAGGGCATCATACAGAGCGGCAAACACCTCTCAAACACCTGGCTGAGAACTCTAAAGAGAAACACCATAAAAAAAGAAGATGACCTCGTCGCCAGCAAATTACAAAAATTCGGAAGAGATCTCAAGGACTACAACACAAACATAGTGTTTTGTTGGAAAAAATCCAAACATCCCCCCCAGACAACATCCCGACCGTTACTTGGCCAGTTCCGACCAAAACCTTTGTTGCCCATCCCAACCACTCAGGACCCACAGTTCAGCCTGCATTGATATCTAATACCTGTCCTCCCAAACTCACCCCAAACCAAAACGTCCTACAAAAGCACCTCCGCTCCACCTATCCAGCCACAGCCAGCCCCATTCCACCCTCTAACATTTCATGTACCATTCTCGGTTCAGCTACAGATTCAGCTACAACACCTGTGGCCAACCCAGATTCCAGTAATAAGCACCGATGCCACCACCAGTGAAACTAACAACATCAGATCTGAGACATCATGCAATTCATGCCTACTACCGGATCCGGCGGCCACCCATCATCCCACTTTCCATCCTGATGATTTTTTAGACCTATGTCCCCATCCAGCATTTTGAAAAGAAAACATGCAGGAGAGGAAGGAGGGGGGCAGAGGAAGACACCCCAAAAGAAAAAATGCAGAGACTATCAAAATCTTTAACCTCTCCTCACACATCCTGTCGCCACAAGACTCCTCCCTCCTCAGCAAGGGTCTCACCTTTGCACCCACCACTCACCCCAACCCATTCACATTATTGAGAGATCTAAACAAATTCATCAGGGATCTCACAGTGAAGAGGTTTTAGAACATACAATCTTCAAAAAACCTGCATCCCCCAGAAGTTGGCAAAGAACCCCCACACCAGGATACCCCACTGCTAGATCTCAGTGATCTTTCTATCATCAATGACCTGGCAGAACTTTATGATGAGAGTCATTTCTTAGAATTGGATTGGCTCACTCAGCATTTACCTACCTCCCCCCCAGTTCAACATTCCCACTTCAAACCAAAATCAATATTCAACCCAGTACACAAAAAAGTGCCCTACATACACACCTTTTATCAGGTGGTGTATGCAGACCTCATCAAGATGTATCAAACCACCCCGAACTCCAAGAAAATATCCAACCTATCCAAGGCTGAACGAACAGTACTAGACACTCTGGCCTACAACGAGGACATCATCATTAAAGCTGCAGACAAGGGTGGAGGTATTGTAATTCAAAATAAAATGGATTACATAAAGGAATCCCTGCGACTGTTTTCAGATACCAACACCTACTCTAAGTTAACTCAGGACCCTCTGCCCCGCTTCACTCAGGAAGCTATTACATTAGCCAATAGAGCCCTCCAGGAAGAAATTATTTCCAAACCAGAGTTCTCCTTTCTCATTAAAAGTTTTTACAAAACTCTATACTTTTACCACCTGCTAAAAATACATAAAGATATCAATAACCCACCAGGACGGCCCATCGTTGCTTCAATGGAAAGTGTCACCAGTGGCTTTTCCATGTATGTGGATCGCTTCTTACGACCTCTGGCACAGAATCTTCCATCATACATCAGAGACGGTACACATCTACTGGACATGTTATCATTCTACGCCTGGGAACCCACGTACATATGGGCATGCCTGGATGTCACCTCCCTTTGCACATCCATTCCCCATGATGTAGGTCTGATGGCAGTAGAACACTTCCTATCCACCGATCCACTTATCAACCCACGACAAGCCCACTTCATACTTGGGGCAACAACTTTTTGGCTCAAGCATAATTACTTTGAATTTGAAGATCAGTTCTATCTACAAACCCAAGCCACTGTCATGGAGGGCTAACTTTGCCCCAAGCTACGCAAATCTAACAATGGGTTATTTGGAACTCCACCACATCACATACAACAATCCCTTTGCTGCCAACATCATTTTTTACACGCGTTACATCGATGATGTAATAATCATCTGGGATGGCACCATGGAGAACCTCACACAGTTTGTTTCCCATTGTAATCACAACAACTTGGGACTCTCTTTCACCTTCGTAGCGGACCCTGACAAACTGGCCTTCTTGGATCTAGAACTCTACCACAGTGGCACACAAATAGATGCCACCAACTAAGTGAAACCCACTGCAGGAAACTCATACATACACTACCAGAGTTGCCACCACCCCAGATGGAAGAACAATATCCCCAAGAGCCAGTTCCACAGGATCCAATGCAATCGTACCAGAGATGAGGATTACCAGACCCAACTCTTAACCGAAAATTTTTTGGTAAGGGATACCCCCGAGCTCTCATAGATGATGCTTTCCATAAATATCAGGCCAAACCGACACCTAAACCCAACACGCCAGAAGGGCTCCAGCCAACAAGGTTTACCACCCAGTTCCATGACCACTACAGACAAATGGAAAAAATCTTCATCAAGAACTGGCCCATCCTGCTGGAAGATCCTTTTTTAGGTTCCACCCTAACATCCAAAGTTTCCTACCACAAGGCCAAAAATATCAAGAGCCGAATTGCGCCAAGTAAGATCCTCAAACCCAAGCCAGGACCCACCACCTACACCCCCTGATCCCACTAGTGGGCATGTTTCATTGAAAAAAAAATTATGCATGATGTGTAAATTTGTTAAGCATGGACAAAAAAGTTTCTCTACAAAAGGAAAAACTTACCCAATAAAAGAGTTTCACAATTGCTCCAGTTATCATGTAGTATACTGTCTGACCTGTCCTTGTGGCCTCCTATATGTTGGCAGAACCATCCGTCCCCTCCGCCAACGGTTTGGCAAGCACAGGGATGTGATGAGCACAGTGTGCCAAGACATTTTTTGACTGAACATCAAAAGTCCACCAAAGGCCTGAAGATGTGGGTCATAGAGGCCATCTCCGGAAGGTTTGCCTGCTGTGGAGCATTTCAAACGACTCTGCCAGCGGGAGACTTTCTGGATATATTTCCTCAATTCCTTCTCGCCAAGGGGACTCAATGAGGAGTTAGATGCATACACCTTGTTATAACAGATCACACGCCCATTTCTGGTTTGTTTCTCCACCCCTCCCTCCTACCTTCCTCTTTACAGGCCTCTCTCATCTTTTTAAGTGGGAGAACTTGCACAATTGGTGGCTGACTAAATACTTTTTTGCCCCACTGTACCAGATAAAAAACTAGCAAGATAGTGTGTGATAAAGGCAAAGGTCTCTTGTACACCTTTGTTCTCCTTTGCCTTGAGAACCTCACACATATGCCTTGCCTGGTTAATGTCCTAAATCTCATAGTGCAGATATTTCCGTTAAAATAACCTGGATTTCAAAACATGTTTTGCCATATCAGGAGGGTTTGCCCTGCTGGTACAAATTCTGTACTAACACCAGCTGCCTGCATAAAATTGATCTGGGATGCTCTCATGTACTAAAATGTCACCCTAATGGAGCGTACACACGATCGGAAATTCGGCCAGCAAAAGACAGATGAGAGCTTTTGGTCGGAAAATGCGACCGTGTGTATGCTCCATTGGACTTTTGCTGCAAAAGATTGAGAGCAGGTTTTCAACTTTTCGGTCGGTCTATCCGAAAATGCGTTCGTTTGTATGCAATTCAGACGCGCAAAAACTCACGCATGCTCAGATTAAAGTACGAGACGGAAGTGCTCGGTCTTGTAAATCTACCGTTCGTAATGGAGATGGCACATTCGTCGCGCTGAAATTTTTTCAATAATTTAATGCAGTGCATTCTCTTCTTCTTTATAATGCTAGAAGAATGAAGTTGTTTTGCTGCTCATATTCACACAAGTTCTCTCAAACGTCTTTCTTTATTATTTCTCGTGATCTCATCAATAATCTTTTTTTGTTTTTAAAGCCAGATCTCCATAATAATGCTTGGAATTATTTTTTATTGTCATTTTATTTTTTTTAATTAAGAACTCCTTTTTTTTGGAATATTTTGAAATTATTATCTAGTCATCTCCATAATATTTTTTTTTTTGTGTGTCAAGTTTACACAACAACATTATTATCTTGTATTTTTAAAGCTCAAGGAGGTTGGTGTCCCTTGTTAATTTGAGATTGTATTTTTGAAACGTACCTGCCTACTCACAAACTGTCCTATTTGAAGAAAAACACATAGGCAAGTGTTTTCTGTAAAAAAAATCTCCATTTATTCTGGCTGATAACAAAATAAAGAGGAAGGTGACGCTGGAGAAACTGCTGGAATTTGCGAAGCCTTTCTACCCCAGGGCACACATCAACAATTTTGAAAATAAAATTGGTAGCTTGAGAAGTCCATATAATAGGGAGCACAATCTGGTCCAGGACTCCCGAAATCATGAACAGCAGCAGATGACATATATGTCCCCAGGCTGTGGTACTACCACAGCCTGCGTCTTCTGTCAGACCACACTGAACCCAGGCCATCACTTTCTTGTCTTCCCTGCAGCCTTCCCTCCACGCTTCCCTGCAGCCTTCCCTGCAGCCTTCCTTGAAAGCTGTGGCTCTGGAGGTGGACTTGTGGCAGGAGGAGGAGGAAGAGGAGGAGGAGGAGGAGGAGGAGGTGCATGTTATCATTTATTTGGCCACTCAACCCCTTCTGAATGGCCTCAAAAATACATTTTCCACACCTGAAGAATTGACCCTCCTCCATTTGCTGCAATTTAGCAGCTACATAGCAGCCTTAGGCCTCTTCAGCATCGGGGGGCTTTTCAGGGCTGCATTAGCGTCCTTAATGAGGCCCAGTGCTGCCTCCTCCACGTTACTCCCCTTCCTGGCCCTTTTTGTTGTAAGGCAGAGGGGGGGGCACCTGGGATTGGGTGAGGCTACTGGGTCTGGCCACCTCCTGGCTGACACTTACCCCCGCCTCCTTATGTCTGCCACATTCCATGAAAAAGGGACATAGTTTTAGCTTTTGGTTCATCAATCACACACAATTTTCAGCTCATGACTGTTGCAAATTAAATGTTAATAAATAGAAAAGACTATCATTCTGACCCTAGCATTTTTCATTGTTGTCACACTCATTTTTGGCCCCTACTGTCTATTGATATGTCAAACACTTTTTGTTAAATCATTAATTTGTTAGCAATAATAACATCTAGTTAACAACAATCATTTTTGGACAATAAATGTTTTAAAAAATACTATACCTGGCTCCAGCTGGGCTCCTCAACTGCTTCCAGGATGGAAGGCCCAGGTTGGTCCTCAGAATCCTCAGCTGGGGTTGAGGGAAGGGTTGAGGGAAGGGTGGATGGAAGTGTAGAAAGTGATTCCCTGGCTTCAATCTGGTCTTCCAGAAACTGCATCCTGTTGTAGTACCACAGACTGGGTACATACACATCCTCTGCTGCAGCTCCTGATCTCATGGAAGCCTGGACCTTATTAAGCTCCTTCCTATATATGCTTCTCAAGCTACCAATTTTCTTCTCCACAAACTCAATGTCTGCGCCGGGGACCTGCATCTTCACAAATTGCAGCAGTTTCTCTAGCGATGCCTTCCTAGCTGATTTATTGTGATATAAGGGGTTTTTAACCTCCCACAAATTTCTCATATCCCTGTATCCGTCTATGAACTGGCCCATGAATTAAGGGTCTTTGAATTGTTTCATATTTGCTGAAAGACAAAACACAAGACCAAAACACTAATATCAGGCTAAACTCTCCTAATCTTATCCCAATATAGGCCTCAATCTAGAATGAGTATAGGCCACTCATGTCCCAAGTTAAAATGTTACCTTCGTTATAACGTTTGGTGCTTCCTCCACTCACACAGATCATACGTATGACACACTCGTGTTAGCTTTATATACACTGTGCATGCGTGAAACTCCGCCCCTGACATTCTTTCTAGAATATTCCCCGCCCCTTCTCTTTCGGCACATTGGGAGACAACATGGCGGAGACACACCAGGTGCATAATAGCAGTAACGAGGAGGAGGAAAGCCAGAGCAAGAAATGCCCCGATCACGGAGGAGAAGATTTAAGGCCTTCAATGTGTCCTTTGGTGAGATGGTGGAGATGGTGGACATATTGAAGCGGGCCGACTTTGACGGGAAGTATGGACTGTACCTAAAACCAAATGTGAGAAAGGCCAAGATCATGACTAAAGTTGTGATGAGTCTGCGCCGAAATTTTGTGGTACGATGATCCACGGAGCAATTGAGGAAACGCTGGTCAGACCTGAAATTGAGGGAACAGGATCAGTACAGAAGGATCAAGAAAGTGCTTCTAAAAAGTAAGTAGTTGTCATGTGTTCCTATTATTATTATTACTTGCATGCTGCTCCATGTGCCTTTCTTTACTGTTGTAAGTTTAAAATGGCTACTTTCATGCTCATAGGCACAGTAATCGGTCGTAAGAAACATTGTTCGTTTGCCAACTAAATATGATGTTTTGGGCAGATACAGGGTTAATTACATTTGGTCATGCTAATTTGTATTAAAAGAAGTTTAGGACATTGTTGTCTAGATGTGTTTGTAACTAGAAGGAATTGCAAACTTGATTCAGTGTAATGTAAGGAGAGGACACTCAGCAGCTGTTTACACATCTGGACCTAGGAGCACTAGTGTGGGACACAAGAACAAACTTTTTAAGGTGTCCCACATAGGTACTCCAGTGCAGTGGTCATCAACCCTGTCCTCAGGGCCCACTAACAGGCCAGGTTTGCAAGATAACTGAAATACATCACAGGTGATATCATTTGCTGCTCAGTGATTGCAGTATTCTAGTCTGCATCTCCCCAAGGTAATACATAAAACCTGGCCTGTTAGTGGGCCCTGAGGATAGGGTTGATGACCACTGCTCCAGTGGATACTTGGGGTGTCTACATGTGTGAAACTTGTCCAAAAAAGGAAAGTATTCCAGATTGGTTAAGGGAATTAATCATGTCTTCAACTTGGAACTCTGCCCAAACAGACAATTGTACCCCACTTCCAAGCAATGTTTCACATTCATATTTCTGGCCACAAATGTCTGTGTGCTAAGTATACCTTTTGTTTCATTCTCATAGGGGAGAAAAGACTCGGGACGTTGGAGGACAACCGGAACCCCCCACCTCCGAAAGAAGGGGAACAGAGGACACCACAATCTGAAGATGTGGAGGAAGGAGAGGTGGAAGAAGTGATTGAAATTGTCACCACAACAGGTCAGTGTCTGACACTACAGATTCAGGTAATAGATGTATGCCTGCATATTTATAATACATGGTGTGTATTTTTATTTTAGGTGATGTGCAGGTTGTGGAAGAACAATCTATTCATTTCAACAGTGATAGTGCACAATGGCTTATCCAGGACATAATGTGGTGTAGTCGGGATTTAGACCTTATCAACGAAAAAACCAAGGAGAATGAACAAAGACTGAAGAACATGATTGATGCAGGGGCAGATCCAGAGTCTAGTCTCGGGAGGGGCACTGCCACAAAATATGTTTTTTTGGGGGCAATTTGTCGGGCAAACGGCTGGTGTTGGCGCTTTAATCACCAGACACCTGACACCATGGTTGATATGGTGTCAGGATGATTAAATCGCATTATTTCTATTATTACATTGTTATAAAAAATAAAATAGTTCAATTCACCATATTGCAGAATCAGTGGGAGCCCTGAGCGTGTCACTTGCCACCGTCACCTGCCACCAGATGCAGTGCAGATTGCCATTTGCCACATCACCTGCCACACATTGAGGATTGTCACTTGCCACGTCGCCTGTAACCAGATGCAGATTGTCACTTGCCACGTCACCTGTCACCAGATGTGGATTGCCACTTGCACACGTCGCCTGTCACCAGATGCAGATTGTCACTTGCCACATCACCTGCCACACGTGGAGGATTGTCACTTGCCATGTCACCTGTCACCAGATGTGGATTGCCACTTGCTACGTTGCCTGTCACCAGATGCAGATTGTCACTTGCCACATTGCCTGTCACCAGATGCGGATTGTCACTTGCCACATCACCTGTAACCAGATGTGGATTGCCACTTGCCACGTCGCCTGTCACCAGATGCAGATTGTGACTTGCCAAGTCACCTGCCGCAGGTTGCGGATTGTCACTTGCCATGTCACCTGCCACACGTTGTGGATTGTCACTTGCCATGTCACCTGCCACGCATTGTGGATTGTCACTTGCCACATCATGGATTGTCACTTGCCATGTCACCTGCCACACGTTGTGGATTGTCACTTGCCACGTCACCTGCCACACGTTGTGGATTGTCACTTGCCACATCATGGATTGTCACTTTCCACGTCACCTGCCACACGTGGATTGTCACTTGCCACGTCACCTGCCACACGTTGTGGATTGTCACTTGCCACATCCTGGATTGTCACTTGCCATGTCACTTGCCACGTCACCTAACAAATGTTTCAGATTGTTACTTGCTGTGTCACTTTCCTGTGTCCCAGAGTCAGGCAGCAGATTATTAGTCAGGCAGCAGAGAGATGACATCATCTCTTCTTCCCGCAGCTGCCTGCACAGTGTGGGCGGAACTGTACTGCAGGAATTAAGGGCAGGCGCCGGGCAGTGAGAGATGTCATCTCTCTGCTTTCCCCCGCCGGCTCCCTGATTGGCCAGCCGTCTGCTCACCCACGAGCCACCCAGCTGTTCGCCTGCTCTCTCACCTACCGAGCCGCCTGACAGCCTGCGGAGCCGCCCGTTCTCTCACCCGCGGAGCTGCCCGGGAAGTCGCCCGCTCTCTCACCCGAGGAGTCATCCGCAGAGCAGCCTGGGAAGCCGCCCACTCTTTCACCTGCATTCTCAGGGGGGGCAATTGCCACATTGCCCCCCCCCCTCGGATTGGCCCCTGGATTGATGTACTAGGGAGAATCCAAATCCAAAAAAGATTACACCTTTTTTTGACACATTTCTCTAAAGTTTTAATACAGTTTAAAAGCCAAATTTGGAAGATGCACACAGTGCTATCTGCCATCAGGGGATTTCAATGTACACGTTTTGTGGGTGCAACCCCTTCCTCCCAACTCTAGTAGGTGAGAGAAAGTGATTGCACCCCCAAAGCACGTCCATTGATCCCCCATGATGGGAGATAGCACATGTTGACATTAGGTATGGGATCAGAAAGGAAATCCCCATTTTGACTCACAATTTGTGTGCAACTTCTAAATTTGGCTTTTATAGGGGTGACTTCACCCCATCTGATGAAGGCAAGATTAGGACATTTTTCACACTATAATGTCTGATATTGCCTTCTATTTTGCAATGTTGAACTTTGTAAGTTCCAGAGTTGTGTATGTTGTTTGGAAACATGCCTGTTTCTGTACTTTTTCAAAAATTTCAAGTTAAAGCTTAAAAAAAAAAAATGTGTTTTTTTTTTACAACCAAATGTTTTAGAACGCACATGTGAATGTGCACAGCGTAAAAGGCTTTATACTCAACAATGTGTGGCTTCCTCTTTCAATGCTCAATAACACTTTTTGTATTAAGTTGGTGTTTACAGTGACAATGGGTGTTATTTAAATAATGTTAAAACCACTTGGCACTACCGAGTGCACTAGGAGAACCTAGGAGACATATAAAAGAAACACAAGCAGTAAATCCAAATCAAGATTTTATCATATCAATTTTTTTTTATTTTGAAAATATTTAAAAATTAGCTGGCATAGCAATGGCCTCCTTACCCGTAAATTATTCCACATATTTTTCACTCACTTCATGGGCGCTTTGGGGGGGCAAGTCAGGATGGCCGGCTTCCAGGGCCTTCATTGGATTCTCATGAAGTCATCCGGAGAAAATTCCTGAAATCATCAGGGTTATTCTCCTGGATCTCCCACAGTAAAGGCATATGAGAGAATTGGTCACGCTGGAGTAACCAATTCTTGGTTCATGAACTCCTCCTTCATGAACTCCTCCCAAGCCACTGCTCTGTGTGTCCATTCACACATGGAACATGGCTTGGCCCCACCCCTGCTCTCTCCTCATGCCAATGGCTCAACCAATGAAGAGGAAGAGACCCATGAAAGCTGCTGCTCTCATGCACATCACTGGATCAAGATGAGGATCAGGTAAGTATAAGGGGGGCTGCTGCACACAAAAGGTTTTTTACCTTCATACATAGCATGCATGAAGGTAAAAAAGCTTGAGGCTCTGTTCACACCTTAGCAATTGGATTGCGAGCAGAATCACCGCAATTCTGCGCATGATTCCAGAATCATTGCAAAATGTGACATGCGTTTACGATGCCATTATTTCTTAATGACTCCCAATACGCGGGGCAATTTTGCCACAATTGTCTAGCGACAAATTGTGCTACAATTGCGGCAAAAATCGCAAACCGCAAATGCTCCTGGCTCTGTGCCAAGATTCGGTACTCAAGCTTTTTTGGAGAATTTTTGGAGCAGAGGGAGGCCCATTCAAATGAATCATACCCCTTCAAAAATGCTCCATTAAAAAACAAAAAAAATGAAAAAAAAAACCAGGCTGCAGCAACTGTTGCTGCAGATCACTCAGGTGTGAATGGAGCCTAAGCCTTTACAACAGGGGTCTCAAACTGGTGGCCCTCCAGCTGTTGCCAAACTACAAGTCCCATGAGGCATTGCAAGGCTGACAGTTACAAACATGACTCCCGCAGGCAGAGGCATGATGGGACTTGCAGTTTTGCAACAGCTTGAGGGCCGCCAGTTTGAGACCCCTGCTTTACAACCACTTTAAATCTGTACTTACTTCCTAGTGGCAGGCAGGTTGGATGGCAAAAAGTGAGTACATGTAAAGAAAAGAGCTCTCCGTATTACCTTGTCTGTGTGCATCTTCATATGTACTGCCAATGTCTTTGGTAATCCCTGCATATCCCCTGTAAGTAGGCTTGAAGTCACCAACAATGCACAAGATAAAACCAATCTCTCTACATTCAAATAACTGCCATTCTTAGCTGCTGGCTAGTGCAGACTATGATGTCAACATGAATATTGTCCATGCTGTCACTGGACTTTGGCAGGGCTGGAGGAGGAGTCATTATTAAATAATTCAGGTAGCACTTCCTCTTAAATTCTTTTTAAGATTAAATCTTCCTACTCCATTGTTTGCTTTAGTTTGACACATTGTCATGCATTTACATAGGGCTAATTATGAATCCATTTTAAACAATGGAATACATTGATCAGACATTTTTTATGACCACTGACAGGTTAAGTGAATAACACTGATTATCTCATTACAATGACATCTAAAAGTTGGTGAGATATATAAGGCAGCAAGTAAACATCTTGTCCCTGAAGTGGATGTGTTGAAAGCAGAGAAAATTGGCTTTGCAGTTTGTTGTGTATGGGGCCGCAGACTACTTATGGTGCCTCTGCTGATGCGTGTCCACAGCCAAAAGTGCCCGCAATGGGCATGTGAGCATCAAAATTGGACCACAGAACAATGGAAGAAGGTGGCATGGTCTGATGAATCACAATTTTATTTACATGTGGATGGCTGAGTGCGTGTATTTCACTTACCTGGGGAAAACATGGCACCAAACTGCAGTAGGATAAGAAGCAAGCCAGGTGGAGGCAGTGTGATGCTTTGGGCAATGTTCTGCTGGGAAACCTCAGGTCCTGCCATTTATGTGGCTGTTACTTGACGTGTACCACCTGCCTAAACACTGTTGCTGACCAAGTACACCCCTTCATGGAAATAGTATTTGCTGAATGCAGTGGCCTCTTTTCAGCAGGATAATACACTCTACATAAATAGTTCAGTAATGGTTTTAGGAACACAATTCAAGATGTTGAATTGCCCTGCAAACTCTCCAGAGTCCAATCCATGGAGGCTCCACTTCGAAACTTAAAGCGTTTGTTAACCCAAACAACCTCCCAGATTCTGTTCCTTTAAAGCATGCTTTAAAGGAACAGCTTGTGCTGTGCCACTTGGCCTCCCTCAACAGTAGTGATCTGACAGAAAATGCTAATCCTGACAATGCATGGGCTATCATTTGCAATATATATATATATATAATTTTTTTAATATACATTTTTATTAGTTTTCACATTTTACAAAATACTTATACATTTATTCACTACAAAATCTTTTCCTCAAAAAAAGGAAAAAAACTCCCTCTCCATCCCACCCCTTCTTCCCCACCTCCAGTCTCTTCCCTCCTTTAATCTTATGTAACCTCTTTCTTCTTTCCCTCCATCCATCTATTTAGCCTATTTTAGCTTTTATCCATTAAATTAAAGTATCTTCTTGTGCTCTTAAATTCTATCCATCATTTCCATACATTTGCACATATTTCAACTTTATCTTCCCCCATGTGATATAACTCTTCCATATTATGTATTAATCCTTTTTAACCCATTCTCCTAACATTGGGCATTCTGCTATTTGCCAATGTCTTCAGATTATAAGTTTTGCAGCATTTATTAAATGGGGTATCACTGTTTTTTTATATTCTTTAATTGTTAGTTTGGTGTTATGGAATAAATAGGTTTCTGGGCTTTTAGACATCTTCATTCCTGATATCTCCTGAGTCAATTGAATAATCTCCTGCCAGATTTTTGGACATTCCCACCAAACATGTACCATTGTTCCTCTTAACCCACATCCCCTAAAGCATAACGGTGATTTTTCTGGATGGAATTTATGTATTTTAGTGGGTGTTAAATACCATCTTGATAAGCACTTATAGTTCATCTCCCTCATATTTATGTCTATCGCTGTTCCGTTAATTTCAATATTTTCTCTTTTTTCTTGTTTGCTCCATTTTACGCCGAGCGCCTCCTCCTATCTTCCCAAAAAAGGCGGGGTTGCTGGCTCTGCCATTCTATTGATGCTTTTATAAATCTGAGGGTACAGTGCTTCGGCGCAATCTGTGAGCTAAGCATTTTTTCTAGTGGCAATACGTTTTTACTTGGTCTTATTGGTTGAGGTAGTGTCTCTATAAAGTGTGTTAATTGTCTGTATCTTAACTCATTTATCAATAAAATATCCCCTTTGTGTCTTCATTCCTGTATTGTGCATATCACCCCTTCTTTCATGATATCTTTTAATTGTGTATTTTTCTTCCTAATCCATTCCCCAAATAATATTTCTTTCCCTGGTGGGAAGTAATTTGTTCCTGTAAGAGGTATTAACGGTGAATTATAATCGCATTTCTTTTGCCTGTGCATTAAATCCCATTCTCAAATTATCTGTGGTGTTATGCCCTGTACACGCAGTCAGACTTTCCGACGGAAAATGTGCGATTGGAGCGTGTCGGAAATTCCGACCGTGTGTGGGCTCCATCGGACTTTTTCCATCGGAATTTCCGACACACAAAGTTTGAGAGCTGGCTATAAAATTTTCCGACAACAAAATCTATTTGCGTAAATTCCGACCGTGTGTGGACAATTCCGATGCACAAAGTGCCACGCATGCTCAGAATAAATTCCGAGACGGAACTGCTTGGTCTGGTAAAATTAGCGTTGGTAATGGCTATAGCACTTTTGTCACGCTGCAATGTTTTAAATTGTTTAATGCAGCACACTCTCTTCTTCTTTATAATGCTAGAACAATTAAGTTGTTTTGCTGCTCATATTCACACAGACTTCTCACAAACTTCTTTCTTTATTAATTCTCGTGATTTCATGAATATAATATTTTTATTTGTCACATCTACTGAAAAAATTGTTATTTTTTTATATTTATTTATTTTGTATTATTTGTTGTTTTTTTTTAAATCCAGATCTCCTGTTTTTTTGTTCGTTTGTTTTTTGGTGATCTCCAGAATTGTTTTGGGTGTGTTTTGTGTGTCAAGTTATAACAACACCATTATTATCTTGTCTTTTTTAATCTCAAGGAGGTTGGTTGTTGTTGGATCCCTTGTTAATTTCACATTGTATTTTGGAAATGTCGCTGCCTCCTCACAAACAAACTGTCCTTTTTGAAGGAAAACACACATAGGCAAGTATTAGTTAAAAAAATATATCTTTATTAAGGGGTCCTAACCAAATAAAGAGGAAGGCAACGCTGGAGAAACAGCAGAAATTGGCGAAGCCTTTGGCCCCTAGGGCACACATCCACTATTTTCATTTCCATGTCCTGCAGTTTCGTGGCAGCCATGGAGGCAAAGGCCTCTTCACGAGTGGGGGTGGCTCTGAGGGACACAGAAGCCTCCTGAATCAGCCTGAGCGCTGACTCCTCCACGTTACTCCTCTTCCTAGGTCTTTTGTTTGGAAGGCGGAGGGGAGAAACTGCGATTCTGTCAGGCTCCTACTGGGCCCTGCCTCCTCCTGGCTGACACTTACCCCTGCCTCTTCCTGGCTGCCACATTCCACAGCCTCCTCCTGTGTGCCATATTCCACAGCCTCCTCCTGGCTGAGGTCTTTTCATCAAAATTTTCATCTCATGACTGTTGCAAATGAAATGTTAATAAATAGAAAAGACTATCATTCTGAGCCCAGCATTTTTCATTCTTGTCCCAATTATTTTTGCCCATTACTGTCTATTGATATGTAAACACCTTTATTAAATCAGCAATTAGTGATCAATAATAACATCTAGGAAACATAATTTATGTTTTGCCAAGAAATATGTAGAACAATGCTATACCTGACTCAAGCTGGGCTCCTCCACTTCTTCCTGGCTGGAAGTCCCAGGTTGGACATCGGAAGCCACAGCTGGGGTGGAAGATAGGGTGGAAGGAAGAGTGGAAGGAAGGGTTGAGAGTGATTCCCTGATTTCAGTCTGGTCTAACAGAAAACAAAGTCTCTCATAGTACCACAGCCTGGGGACATAAATGTCATCTGCTGCTGCTCCTGATCTCTGGGTATCCTGGATCTTCTTGCGCTCCCTAAAATATATGTGCTCCTCAGGCCACCAATTTTGGCTTTTAAATAGGGGATGGTTGCTGTGGGAACCACTGGCTCCACCAACTCCAGCAGTTTCTCCAGCGCTGCCTGCCTCTTTTGTTTATGATTATAATGCGGGTGTTTGATCTGCCACAGATAGGGCAGCTCCCTGTATTTGTCTATGAACAGGGGGGAGGAAGTTGTGTTTATTGAAGCCATCCATTTTCTCTGCAAGACACAACACAAAACAAACCCTAATGTCAGGATAAACTCTCTTAATCTTGTCCCAACATAGGCCTCAATCTATAAGCAGTATAGGCCCAAGTTACAATTGTACCTTCGTTATCACGATCGGTGCTTCCGATACTCCTTCCTCCGCTCACAGATCGTACGTACGACGCAAGCGTGTTACGCTTTATATACAGTGCGCATGCGTGAAACTCCGCCTGCCCCTGACATTGGCCGAATCTCTAGTCTAATCCCCGCCCCTTCTCTTTCGGCGCAGTGGGGTAGAGCACATGGCGGAGACAGAGCAGGTGCATGATAATAGCAGTAATGAGGAGGAGGAAAGCCCAGAGCCAGAAACATCACGATCCCGGAGGAGATTTAAGACCTCAAATATGGACTTTGTAGAGATGGTGGAGATGGTGGACACATTGAAAAGGGCCGACTATGACGGGAAGTATGGACCTTGCCCCAACCCAAATGTCAGAAAGGCCAAGATCATGGCTAAAGTTGTGAAGAGTCTGCACAGGAATTTTGGGGTACGACAATCCAAGGATCAACTAAGGAAACGGTGGTCGGACCTCAAATTAAGGAAGCACGATCAGTATAGACAGATCAGGAGAGTGCTGCAAAAAAGTAAGTAGTTGTCCTGTGTTCCTATTTTTTATTTTGAATATGTTCGTGCTGCTCCATGTGCTTTTCTTTACTGTTGTACAGTTTAAAATGGCAACTGTCATGTTCATGGGCACATTAATCGTTCGTAGGAAACATTGTTCGTTCGGCCACTAAAATATGATGTTTTGGCCAGATGCAGTTCAACACCGTTTTTCTGGCCTACTTTTATTAAAAAAAGTTTGTTGTCTAGATGGGTTTGTAACTAGAATGAAATGCAAACTAGATTCTGTGTAAGGAGAGGACACTCAGCAGCTGTTTACACATCAGTACGCTGGAGCACTAGTGTGGGACACCAGAACACCCTTTTTATTAGGGGGGCCCACACAGGTGCTCCAGTGGATAGGGATGAGCTTCATGTTCGAGTCGAACCCATGTTCGAGTCGAACCCATGTTCGACTCGAACATCATCTGTTCGATCGTTCGCCGAATTGCGAACGATATGGGCCGTTCGCGCCAAATTCGAGTGGTGCGTCATGGCCCATAATTCACTGTGGCATTGCAGTGCATTGCTGGCTGATAATTGGCCAAGCATGCACTATGACCCGCATGCCTGGCCAATCACAGTGCCATCTGTACAGAGAGCTGTAATTGGGCAAAGCCATAGTGGCTTTGGCCAAATAGGCTCAGGGGGTTTAGTACACGCCCCACACTATATAAGGCCGCCTGCACGTCGGCCCTGTGTAGTGTGTTCTGGCGTTGAGAGACACAGACAGAGAAAGACAGTGTCATTTGATTTGAGTTAGATAGATTAGGCAGGACAGTCAGTCAGTTAGCTGCACTTACAGTGTATTGTGTATATATATGCATCCTAGGTGTTGTATATATATATATATATATATATATATATATATATATATATATATACACTGTATTCAGTTTAGCTAGATCCATTCCTGTTATTATCCTCCTACTGACAGGCAGGCAGGTGTTGTTACAGTATTTGAAGAAAATTGCTGGTGTTCTTCTGATTCTATTAGTCCTATTAGCTATAGTATTTACAGTTAGTGTAGTGCGTCCTCTGCACAGTGTGCACCTAAAGCTACCTGTAGCAGATTAGTGGTGTTTTTCTGATCCTATCACTACCACGGGCAGCTACATTATTTTTTAGCGTAGTGCGACCTCTGCACAGTGTTCAGCTAAAGCTACAAGTTAGTGTAGTGCGATCTCTGCACAGTGTTCAGCTAAAGCTACAAGTTAGTGTAGTGAGACCTCTGCACAGTGTTCAGCTAAAGCTACAAGTTAGTGTAGTGCGACCTCTGCACAGTGTTCAGCTAAAGCTACAAGTTAATGTAGTGCAACCTCTGCACAGTGTTCAGCTAAAGCTCCAAGTTAGTGTAGTGCGACCTCTGCACAGTGTTCAGCTAAAGCTACCTGTAGAAGGTTGGTGTTGTTTCCCTGATCTTATCACTACCGCAGGAAGCTACATTATTTACACGTTAGTGTAGTGCAACCTCTGCATAGTGTTCAGCTAAAGCTACCTGTAGAAGGTTGGTGTTGTTTTCCTGATCCTATCAATACCACAGGCAGCTACATTATTTACACGTTAGTGTAGTGCGACCTCTGCACAGTGTTCAGCTAAAGCTACAAGTTAGTGTAGTGCGACCTCTGCACAGTGTTCAGCTAAAGCTACAAGTTAGTGTAGTGCGACCTCTGCACAGTGTTCAGCTAAAGCTACAAGTTAGTGTAATGCGACCTCTGCACAGTGTTCAGCTAAAGCTACAAGTTAGTGTAGTGCGACCTCTGCACAGTGTTCAGCTAAAGCTACCTGTAGAAGGTTGGTGGTTTTTTCCTGATCCTATCACTACTGCAGGCAGCTACATTATTTACAAGTTAGTGTAGTGCGACCTCTGCACAGTGTTCAGCTAAAGCTACCTGTAGAAGGTTGGTGGTGTTTTCCTGATCCTATCACTACCACAGGCAGCTACATAATTTAAACGTTAGTGTAGTGCGTCCTCTGCACAGTGTTCAGCTAAAGCTACAAGTTAGTGTAGTGCGTCCTCTGCACAGTGTTCAGCTAAAGCTACAAGTTAGTGTAGTGCGACCTCTGCACAGTGTTCAGCTAAGGCTACAAGTTAGTGTAGTGCGACCTCTGCACAGTGTTCAGCTAAAGCTACCTGTAGAAGGTTGGTGGTGTTTTCCTGATCTTATCACTACCGCAGGCAGCTACATTATTTAAACGTTAGTGTAGTGCGTCCTCTGCACAGTGTTCAGCTAAAGCTACAAGTTAGTGTAGTGCGATCTCTGCACAGTGTTCAGCTAAAGCTACAAGTTAGTGTAGTGAGACCTCTGCACAGTGTTCAGCTAAAGCTACAAGTTAGTGTAGTGCGACCTCTGCACAGTGTTCAGCTAAAGCTACAAGTTAATGTAGTGCAACCTCTGCACAGTGTTCAGCTAAAGCTCCAAGTTAGTGTAGTGCGACCTCTGCACAGTGTTCAGCTAAAGCTACCTGTAGAAGGTTGGTGTTGTTTCCCTGATCTTATCACTACCGCAGGAAGCTACATTATTTACACGTTAGTGTAGTGCAACCTCTGCATAGTGTTCAGCTAAAGCTACCTGTAGAAGGTTGGTGTTGTTTTCCTGATCCTATCAATACCACAGGCAGCTACATTATTTACACGTTAGTGTAGTGCGACCTCTGCACAGTGTTCAGCTAAAGCTACAAGTTAGTGTAGTGCGACCTCTGCACAGTGTTCAGCTAAAGCTACAAGTTAGTGTAGTGCGACCTCTGCACAGTGTTCAGCTAAAGCTACAAGTTAGTGTAATGCGACCTCTGCACAGTGTTCAGCTAAAGCTACAAGTTAGTGTAGTGCGACCTCTGCACAGTGTTCAGCTAAAGCTACCTGTAGAAGGTTGGTGGTTTTTTCCTGATCCTATCACTACTGCAGGCAGCTACATTATTTACAAGTTAGTGTAGTGCGACCTCTGCACAGTGTTCAGCTAAAGCTACCTGTAGAAGGTTGGTGGTGTTTTCCTGATCCTATCACTACCACAGGCAGCTACATAATTTAAACGTTAGTGTAGTGCGTCCTCTGCACAGTGTTCAGCTAAAGCTACAAGTTAGTGTAGTGCGTCCTCTGCACAGTGTTCAGCTAAAGCTACAAGTTAGTGTAGTGCGACCTCTGCACAGTGTTCAGCTAAGGCTACAAGTTAGTGTAGTGCGACCTCTGCACAGTGTTCAGCTAAAGCTACCTGTAGAAGGTTGGTGGTGTTTTCCTGATCTTATCACTACCGCAGGCAGCTACATTATTTAAACGTTAGTGTAGTGCGTCCTCTGCACAGTGTTCAGCTAAAGCTACAAGTTAGTGTAGTGCGTCCTCTGCACAGTGTTCAGTTAAAGCTACAAGGTAGTGTAGTGCGACCTCTGCACAGTGTTCAGCTAAAGCTACAAGTTAGTGTAGTGCGACCTCTGCACAGTGTTCAGCTAAAGCTACCTGTAGAAGGTTGGTGGTTTTTTCCTGATCCTATCACTACTGCAGGCAGCTACATTATTTACAAGTTAGTGTAGTGCGACCTCTGCACAGTGTTCAGCTAAAGCTACCTGTAGAAGGTTGGTGGTGTTTTCCTGATCCTATCACTACCGCAGGCAGCTACATAATTTAAATGTTAGTGTAGTGCGTCCTCTGCACAGTGTTCAGCTAAAGCTACAAGTTAGTGTAGTGCGTCCTCTGCACAGTGTTCAGCTAAAGCTACAAGTTAGTGTAGTGCGACCTCTGCACAGTGTTCAGCTAAGGCTACAAGTTAGTGTAGTGCGACCTCTGCACAGTGTTCAGCTAAAGCTACCTGTAGAAGGTTGGTGGTGTTTTCCTGATCTTATCACTACCGCAGGCAGCTACATTATTTAAACGTTAGTGTAGTGCGTCCTCTGCACAGTGTTCAGCTAAAGCTACAAGTTAGTGTAGTGCGTCCTCTGCACAGTGTTCAGCTAAAGCTACAAAGTAGTGTAGTGCGACCTCTGCACAGTGTTCAGCTAAAGCTACAAGTTAGTGTAGTGTGACCTCTGCACAGTGTTCAGCTAAAGCTACCTGTAGAAGATTGGTGGTGTTCTCATACTAAAAATACTACAGGCAGGCAGTTGATTTTGCTAGCTGCAGTATCAGTATATCTATCTATCTATCTATCTATCTATCTATCTATCTATCTATCTATCTATCTATCTATCTATCTATCTATCTATCTATCTATCATGACCAAGCCGTCATCATCCTCCTCATCCTCTCTCACCCATGCTCAGGGTACTTTGTCTGGCAAAGCAGCTGCCAACGTGACCTCTTCCCTCGGCTCAATGGCATCAGTGACTCCTTCCCTAGCCCCACCATGTTCTCCTGAGGAGTCCCTCGAACTGTTTGACCACAGTGTTGGGTACATGCTCTAGGAGGATGCCCAGCGTTTAGAAGGCTCTGATGATGATACTGAGCTAAATGAAGGCAGTTACATGAGCACGGACAGAGGGGATGCCCAAGAAGGACAGCAATCTGGCAGTCATGTTCCCCCTGCTGCAGCATACTGCCAGGTTTGCTCCAGTGATGAGGAGGGAGGGGATGATGAGGTCAGTGACTCAATGTGGGTGCCTGATAGGAGAGAGGAGGAGGAGGAGGAGGCACATCACTGACGAGACAGGATGCCCTCCAGGGGCCAGCCTAAGGGCAGAACACTGACTGCATCACACCTCAGAGCTCCGCATGTGCAGGGCGCTGCTGTCTCTGCACGTTTTTTAAAAAGTTCTTTGGTGTGGGCCTTTATTGAGACGAGTGCATCAGATGGCACCGCTGCTATTTGCAACATATGTCTCAAGCGTATCTCACATGGCCAAAACATCTCCCGCTTGGGCACCACATGCTTGACCAGACATATGTTGACCTGCCATGCAGTTCGTTGGCAAGCGTACCTAAAAGACCTGCACACCAAAAAACAAAAATGACCTCGACTTATTCCTCATCAGCTGGGATCTCCAACCCCACTATACCTTCAGTCCTCTCTGAGACCTGCACTGAGAGGAATAAAGGTGTAGAATTAGGTGTGTCACAGCCAAGTACTTGTGGGCAGTCTGCTTTCGGTACACCAACGTCAGATTGTACCAGGCAAGTTTCCCTGCCCCAGCTGCTGCACAGCAAAAAGAAGTTCGCTCCCAGCCATCCACATGCCCAGCGGTTGAATGCTAGCTTGGCAAAATTGCTAGCACTTCAACTGCTGCCTTTTCATTTGGTAGACTCTGCCCACTTCCGTGAGTTTGTGAAATGTGCGGTTCCTCAGTGGCAGGTTCCCAAACGCCACTTTTTCTCACGGAAGGCGATTCCGGCTCTCTACGGGCATGTGGAAGGCAATGCCTCGCTGGACAGGGTGGTCAGCGATAACGTGCATATTACCGCTGACTCATGATCCAGCAGGCATAGACAGGGACGTTACCTATCTTTCACGGCGCATTGGGTGACTCTTCTGGCAGCTGGGAAGGAAGCAGAACAAGGTGCAGTAGTGTTGGAGGTTGTTCCGCCACCACGCCTCCAAAATGCCACTACTAGTGATTCTGACACACCTCTCTCCTCCACCCCCACCTCTTCTTCTTCTTCAATGGCCTCTTCCTGTGCTTTGTCCTCGGAACCAGAGGTGCTCCGTAGGCGTTCCAGGGGCTACGCAAGTACACAGGCCAAAAGATGCCATGCGGTGCTTGAGCTGGTGTGCTTGGGGGACAGGAGCCACACTGGGGCAGAGGTTCTGTCAGCTCTGCAGGGGCAGGTTCAGAGGTGGTTGACGCCACGCCAACTTAAGGCAGGAATGGTGGTTTGGGACAATGGCACCAACCTCCTCTCTGCCCTCTGACAGGGACAAATGACCCATGTGCCCTGTTTGGCTCACGTCCTTAACTTGGTGGTGCAGCGGTTCTTGGGCAGGTACCCGGGCTTACAGGATGTCCTGAGGCAGGCCAGGAAAGTCTGTGTGCATTTCCGCCGGTCATATAATGCCAGTGCTCGGCTGGCGGACCTCCAAAAGAAGTTTAACCTGCCCAAGGACCGCCTAATCTGTGACATGCCCACCAGGTAGAACTCAACGTTGGCCATGCTGCAGCGGCTGCACACGCAGAAGAGGGCCATCAATGAGTACCTGTGCAACTATGGCACCAGGACAGGGTCAGGGGAGCTTTTTTTTTTTACCCACGCCAGTGGGCCATGATCAGGGATGTATGCACTGTCCTGTCACCATTTGAGGAGGCCACGAGGATGGTGAGCAGTGACAGTGCATGCATCAGTGACACTGTCCCCCTTGTCCACCTGTTGGAGCACACACTGCATTGAATAATGGACAGGGCACTTGAGGCAGAACAGAGGCAGGATAAGGAGGTCTTCCTTAGTCCTCAAGGCCCCCTTTATCCAGACAGTGTTCCTGCGTGCCCGCCGATCACACAGGAAGAGGACGAGGAGGAGGAGGAGGATTGTGTCAGTATGGAGGTGGAGCCTGGCACTCAGCATCAGCAGCAGTATTTAAGGGATAATATACAGTCCCAAGAAGCACATGGACTTGTAAGTGGCTGGGAGGAGGTGGCTGCGGATCATGTCATCCTTAGTGACCCAGAGGACTCCGGACTGAATGCCTCAGCAAACCTATGCTGCATGGCCTCACTGATCCTGCAAAGCCTGCAGAAGGATCGTATTCGTGGTATCAAGGAGAAGGAACAATACTGGCTGGCAACCCTCCTTGATCCACGTTACAAGGGTAAGGTTGCGGACCTTATCTTGCCGTCGCAGAGGGAGCAGAGGATAAAACATCTTCGGGAGGCCTTGCAGAAAGGTCTGTGCAACGTGTTCCCAGAGACTGGGAGGTTACAAACTCCTGTTTCTGGACAATGTGTTGCTGAGCTTCGGTCAGTCAAAGAAGGAGCGGTGGAGAAGGTGGCCGTCTGACCGATGCATTCAGACAATTTTTTAGTTTGCAGCCCCAAGATCTGATCGGTTCCAGCAACCATCACCAGCATCTAGATGTAGGAAGGACAGAAATACTCAACTAAAGCACCACATCCTGTAATAGAGTACCAAATGGGGGATAAGGGCTTGATTGCCCCAAGGATGGGGAAAGAGGACTTTTAAGGTGCTGTTTACATCAAAAATATAATCAAAAATTCTGTACCATCATATTAAAAAAATGAAAATTTTATTGAATCAGGATTAAAAGTATTCATGTCTCTCATAGAAAGTGGGACATGCTTTTAAGAACAATATGACATTAATGAATATCACCCAAAATTGTTCACATTAGACAATGCAACATAAAGCAACTACTTAAAGGTGCCATGACAATCTGCCGCTCGACATGTTTCGCTCTAATACGAGCTTCTTCAGGAGTTTTAAAGGCTATGATTGTGGTAGACTCTATAGTAATGGGAGAATAAACAATAATCCATATATGCATACAAACATATTGAAAATACATCAAATGGATGAATAAACTGGCTTATCAGAAGACAGGTTGATACAGAGCATATAGATGCATATATATATAAGTAAAAGTTTGGAAACCAAACAATTCAACCAACTATACATGGGAAATCAAAATTTGTATATCTTACCAGGCTGTTAATGCATCAATGCGACATAAATATTTCAATGGGGTAGCCACATAAATGTTTCAATGGAATGGCAAATTTATGCTGATTTTGAACCGGGAAGTTCTCTCATGTATATTGGGACATCGCTGCCATAATGTGACCACAGGGGAACATAAAGTTATATACTGGCCCTTTAAATAAAACATAATTACAGTTAATAAGAGGAAGGATGTGTGGGAGCGAAAAAATCAAACTCCAAAACAACCATGTTTGATTTTAAGGTGTATTAAGGGATAGAGCCAATTAGGAGTATTTACCTAGAGCATAAAAGTATCACGGTAAACATGTGTTAAACGGATATGGCTAGATACCATAGTTTCATCAAACCGGTCAATGATGACTACAAAAACGATAACCAACCGCAATGTTATCTAGATGGAAAAGAAATACAGTGTAAAGGACCAAAAAAGTTCCACAAGTGCAGCTCACTACCAATTGACAGTAATGCTGTATAGGGGGAACTTACTTTGAGGGCAATGATCCGGCATGTAGATTTGGGAGAGCTTCACGCTGCCTCCTTTAAGCAGCGCCGGTAGCAGAATTGTGAGCGGTATGTAACCGCCTTTATGTACCCCCACCATGGCGGCGTCTGATTCGCCGCCATGATGCGGACGTTTGTTGAGGCTGGCCGCGTCATAATCTGGGGGAGGAGGAACGCGGCGGCGTCAATCTGACGTCCGCAGCGTGCCAAGGACGTAGTGCGCATGTCTATGGGTTCATTGAGCCCGTGAGGCATTCGGGCACCGAAAACGCCATATTGGTAATGGGAAAAGAAAAAGTAATGTATATAAACAGCTAGAACTCAGCTGAAGTATTTAGCCCATCTAGCAACCAATGAATGAAGGTAGAGGCTCATATGTATCACTTATAGGAATTAAAACACCCCATTTAAAGCCGCAACTAGGATCAAAAAAAAGGGGGGCCACCACTCTGGGGATAATTGGCTTTACATCTCCAATAGTGGGTGCCCGGGGCGTCCGTGTGGTCTAAACTGACAGAGGTGAACCCAACATGAGAATATTCCCGGAATATTATTGCTAATCCAAAAAAGGACAAACGGACTTTTTGTTAAAAAAAAAAAAAAAATCCTTGATAAAAATATTGCAATAACAGCCTGCAAGAGTGTAGCACAAAATAAATCAGTGAAGGTTCAATGATATCCAATATAACATACATAAGTGTATAAGGTCATAATGTAGTAATTATTAAATAATTTAACATAGCTTATACAAATATGTGACGCCAGATCAGCACAGCATTGCGAATACAGAATATAGTTAATGCTTTAACATGGGTTTTATATATATATGTGACGTCACATCAGTACAGCATTGAAAATATTCAATATAATTAATGACCTACCAAGATGGAAAAGGCAAAGAAAAAGAAAGAACAAAGGAAAAGCAAAATCAAGATCTAATACCATTTAGTATTGGATTACATTATTGTGTTGTATTAGAAAGACCAAGAAATTAGAAAGCCAAAGAATGGGGGGGAAGGGGGGGGGAGGGGAAGGGGGGAATATTTAGATGCCCCAGTTTTCAAAGAAATGGCTTAAAACTGAACGCATCGTTCATGCCTGGGTGCTGGAGAGCTGACAACTCGTGTATCCAGCGTGCCTCCTTTTGGAGGAGGAGCTTGTCATAGTCTCCCCCTCTTACACCCGGAGGAATATGTTCCAAGGCAAAAAAGTGTAAACAATTAGCGTCAAAGTCGTGCTGCAAGCCAACATGACGACTGATGGGGGTTTCCATTCTTTTTTTCTGTATAAGGGAAACATGATCCCTAATGCGGCAAAAAAAGGGTCTCTTGGTCTTTCCGATGTAAAACATCTTACATTCGCATAGCATGATGTATACTATACCGATGGATTGACATGTTACTGCAAATCTTGGTTTAAATAGATGGCCGTTGGGCAACAAGAGACTACGGGTGGCTAGAATATATCTACAGTATGAACATTGATGGCAGGGTCTACTTCCCCTATCGGTTTCTTTAATTTTTACATTATGGCTTTCATAATGGCTATGTACAAGTGAATCTCTTAGGGATCGACCACGTCTGAAAGTAATCTCCGGATATGGATTTAGATGTTTAGCCACCTTTTCGTCTCCCATTAATAAATACCAGTACTTTTTAAGAATATCACGTGTTTGTTGATGTTGACTAGAATAAGTAGTGATGAGCCTGACACCCGGGTTAGCTTTTTTACAACTGGTGTTATGCAAAAGAGAGGCTCTATTTTGGTTTTTTGCTCTGAGGTATGCTTTTTTAAGGCATTTTTTGCTATACCCTCGGTTAAGGAAGCGTGAGCGTAAACATTTAGCTTCCCTTTCGAAGTCAGACTCATCACTGCAGTTGCGTTTTGCTCGTAAATATTGCCCATAGGGCACGCTCGTGATAAGGGGGACTGGGTGGGAGCTGGTGGCGTGCAACAGAGAATTGCCCGCAGAGGGTTTCCGGTATAGAGTTGTTCTAATGTTGCCATCAGGTTTAACTATAATTTGAGTATCCAGAAAGGTCAGACTGGATTGACTAAATTCAACAGTAAATTTGAGATTAAATCTATTGATTTTTAGGCTCTCCAAAAAAGACGTAAGAAGATCTTTAGGACCCACCCATATAAAGAAAATGTCGTCAATAAATCTCCTCCATAGAGGGATTTGTTCCATATATTGCTGCATGTCGTCTCTAGAAAACAACTCCCGTTCCCACCCCCCCAGATACAGGTTGGCGTAGGAGGGGGCACATTTGGTCCCCATAGCCACCCCCTGTATCTGGAGGTAGTGGGATCCATCAAAAAGGAAGATGTTATTAGAGAGGACAAACAACAACAACTTCAAAATAAATTCATTGTACTGAGAGGATATCTCCTGATTTTGAAAAAGAAAATCTTTAACAACTTCCACCCCTTGTTGGTGGGGAATAGAATTGTATAAGGCCTCCACGTCGAGGGCTACCAGCCACGCGCCCCCGGGAAGGGATACCCCATCGAGGGCGCGTAGCAGGTCATTGGTGTCCTGAAGGTAGGACACCAAACCCTCGACGTGGGGCCTCAGGAAGTCATCAATCAATTGACTGGCTGTTTCAGTAAGGCTGCCATTACCAGAGACAATCGGACGACCGGGGGGTTTGGTCTGACTTTTATGAATTTTGGGGAGAGCATACATGGTGGGTATTCTCGGAGATGTAACATTTAGAAACTCCCAGGTGGACTTGTTAATAAGACCACTGTGATAGGCCGAGCCAATTAGGTGTTGGTAACGGTTATTGGTTAAAGCCACATGGGTTGGTGATACTTTTCGGTACCACTCATGGTTCTGGACAATGGCCAACACCATGGACTGGTATTGGCCCCTGTCCATCACCACCAGGTTACCACCCTTATCGGCAGGCTTAATGATAATGCTTTGATTTGATTGTAGGGATTTCAAAGCATTAATTTGAGAGGAGGTCAAATTGGTTTGGGAGGTATTTTTCCATTTGGTATTCATAATCTCCTTGGTGACTTGATTAGTGAAAGCCCATACGTTGGGATTGCCTTGCAAAGCAGGAAACTTTGAAGATTTAGGTTTATAATTACGGGGTTTGATAATACTTGAAACATGAGGACGGACCAATGGGGGTGGGGAGGGAGGTGGGGGATCATCAGCCGTTTCGAGGGCAAGAGCCTCGAACAGGTCTGTTTCATTGATCCCCCCCTCCTCCCACAGCTCCATTAAGTCCTCCATAGCCTTGATATCATTGATGGACATGTCTTTCCAAAGAGGGTTGTTCAGAGAAGAACTCTGGACAGATGGAGATGGTCTATCATAGAGAATTTTAAACATGAGTTTCCTCGAAAAAAGATTGAGATCTTTTATCAATTCGAAAGGGTCCACCTTTCGCGTAGGGCAAAAGGTGAGACCGAGTTGTAATACGGAAATTTCTTCTGCCGACAAAGGGCAGGAGGAAATATTGATCACCTCGAGTTGGCTTTCTGGGGTTTGGGATTCCCCAAATCCGAACTCATGGTTCTTTTGGGATCCGACATCGTCTGTGTGAAGATCGGAGCTGGACGAAAATCCTGTTGCAAGGGAAAAGTGTTACAATTACTTACCAAAGTGCAAGACCCAGTGGGTGGTGCGCAAGTAGTAGTGCAAGTATTAGAGAGAGGTTCAGAGTGTATCGGTGCGCTAGTGAGTGAACTTTTGTTGGCACCCGCTCGAGTGACCATAGATGTCTTAAGGTTGGGTGTGCGTCTCACTGTGCCCGTAGGTGCATTTTCTCTAGAGTGTTTAGAATTCGATGAATCCTGAGTTCTCGTGAGCCGAGTAAATTCTTGTGCCTGTAGTGAAGAAACAGAGGAAACAGATGAGTCAGAGTCACTAGGTTCGCTATTTGCCTGTTTGGTTTGCCGTTTTTGATTATTACGTTTTTTCTTTCTATAATTATTTGATGACCAATTGTATGCTTGTTTATTGTCATACGCTAGTTTGTCTCTAATATATTTTTTTTCCTTTGTTTTAAGAATTTCTGTTACATAAGTTTCCAAATTCGTTTTAAGTTCATTTTCACGTGTGGAGAAGAGGCCATCTGTGACAATTGCTGAATTGTCATGGTATAGGTTCTCAATTTCCCTATCTATAAGAGATAACTCAGTAGCATAATATTTGCATAGGAGCTCCATCATCTTTTTGGAGCAACTCTGCAAATTCTCCTCCCATTCAAGTTTGAATTCTGGCTCCAACTGGGTGATGGTAGGAAAGATCTGAATTCTCAGACCCCAGGGAGAAATGTTCTCTTCAGTGTATTTCAAAAAGTACCATTTATTCCAAAATAGTCTTGATTTCTTCTCGAGCCTGCTTTGCAGTCTCGAGAAAAAACGTTCCATGGATAGACCTCCACCTAAGGTGTTTTGTGATTTATGGATATGGTCCATTAAGCCATCGAAGGCATTCCCACAGTAGTTTGCCATTATTAAAGATAGGCAGAACCAAAATGGATCAGCCATAAAATGAAATTGACAAAAGAAACCCAATTTGCAGGCAAACACGGGCTAAATGATGTCAATCAAGAATGATACAATAAATGATAATATAAGGAAAATTTTGAAAAATAAGAAAAAAGGAGAAGACAAGAAGAAAAGAATTTTTTATCATTGAGCAACAAATTCCACTGAATATCTGTTACTGGACAAATCCAAAAATTGGATAATCTGTGAGTATATCTGTCCAAAAAAGATGAAGGGTGGGTAACACCCCAAATTGTAATATTAAGATGTAGGAAGGACAGAAATACTCAACTAAAGCACCACATCCTGTAATAGAGTACCAAATGGGGGATAAGGGCTTGATTGCCCCAAGGATGGGGAAAGAGGACTTTTAAGGTGCTGTTTACATCAAAAATATAATCAAAAATTCTGTACCATCATATTAAAAAAATGAAAATTTTATTGAATCAGGATTAAAAGTATTCATGTCTCTCATAGAAAGTGGGACATGCTTTTAAGAACAATATGACATTAATGAATATCACCCAAAATTGTTCACATTAGACAATGCAACATAAAGCAACTACTTAAAGGTGCCATGACAATCTGCCGCTCGACATGTTTCGCTCTAATACGAGCTTCTTCAGGAGTTTTAAAGGCTATGATTGTGGTAGACTCTATAGTAATGGGAGAATAAACAATAATCAATATATGCATACAAACATATTGAAAATACATCAAATGGATGAATAAACTGGCTTATCAGAAGACAGGTTGATACAGAGCATATAGATGCATATATATAAGTAAAAGTTTGGAAACCAAACAATTCAACCAACTATACATGGGAAATCAAAATTTGTATATCTTACCAGGCTGTTAATGCATCAATGCGACATAAATATTTCAATGGGGTAGCGACATAAATGTTTCAATGGAATGGCAAATTTATGCTGATTTTGAACCGGGAAGTTCTCTCATGTATATTGGGACATCGCTGCCATAATGTGACCACAGGGGAACATAAAGTTATATACTGGCCCTTTAAATAAAACATAATTACAGTTAATAAGAGGAAGGATGTGTGGGAGCAAAAAAATCAAACTCCAAAACAACCATGTTTGATTTTAAGGTGTATTAAGGGATAGAGCCAATTAGGAGTATTTACCTAGAGCATAAAAGTATCACGGTAAACATGTGTTAAACGGATATGGCTAGATACCATAGTTTCATCAAACCGGTCAATGATGACTACAAAAACGATAACCAACCGCAATGTTATCTAGATGGAAAAGAAATACAGTGTAAAGGACCAAAAAAGTTCCACAAGTGCAGCTCACTACCAATTGACAGTAATGCTGTATAGGGGGAACTTACTTTGAGGGCAATGATCCGGCATGTAGATTTGGGAGAGCTTCACGCTGCCTCCTTTAAGCAGCGCCGGTAGCAGAATTGTGAGCGGTATGTAACCGCCTTTATGTACCCCCACCATGGCGGCGTCTGTTTCGCCGCCATGATGCGGACGTTTGTTGAGGCTGGCCGCGTCATAATCTGGGGGAGGAGGAACGCGGCGGCGTCAATCTGACGTCCGCAGCGTGCCAAGGACGTAGTGCGCATGTCTATGGGTTCATTGAGCCCGTGAGGCATCCGGGCGCCGAAAACGCCATATTGGTAATGGGAAAAGAAAAAGTAATGTATATAAACAGCTAGAACTCAGCTGAAGTATTTAGCCCATCTAGCAACCAATGAATGAAGGTAGAGGCTCATATGTATCACTTATAGGAATTAAAACACCCCATTTAAAGCCGCAACCAGGATCAAAAAAAAGGGGGGCCACCACTCTGGGGATAATTGGCTTTACATCTCCAATAGTGGGTGCCCGGGGCATCCGTGTGGTCTAAACTGTCAGAGGTGAACCCAACATGAGAATATTCCCGGAATATTATTGCTAATCCAAAAAAGGACAAACGGACTTTTTGTTAAAAAAAAAAAAAAAATCCTTGATAAAAATATTGCAATAACAGCCTGCAAGAGTGTAGCACAAAATAAATCAGTGAAGGTTCAATGATATCCAATATAACATACATAAGTGTATAAGGTCATAATGTAGTAATTATTAAATAATTTAACATAGCTTATACAAATATGTGACGCCAGATCAGCACAGCATTGCGAATACAGAATATAGTTAATGCTTTAACATGGGTTTTATATATATATGTGACGTCACATCAGTACAGCATTGAAAATATTCAATATAATTAATGACCTACCAAGATGGAAAAGGCAAAGAAAAAGAAAGAACAAAGGAAAAGCAAAATCAAGATCTAATACCATTTAGTATTGGATTACATTATTGTGTTGTATTAGAAAGACCAAGAAATTAGAAAGCCAAAGAATGGGGGGGAAGGGGGGGGGGAGGGGAAGGGGGGAATATTTAGATGCCCCAGTTTTCAAAGAAATGGCTTAAAACTGAACGCATCGTTCATGCCTGGGTGCTGGAGAGCTGACAACTCGTGTATCCAGCGTGCCTCCTTTTGGAGGAGGAGCTTGTCATAGTCTCCCCCTCTTACACCCGGAGGAATATGTTCCAAGGCAAAAAAGTGTAAACAATTAGCGTCAAAGTCGTGCTGCAAGCCAACATGACGACTGATGGGGGTTTCCATTCTTTTTTTCTGTATAAGGGAAACATGATCCCTAATGCGGCAAAAAAAGGGTCTCTTGGTCTTTCCGATGTAAAACATCTTACATTCGCATAGCATGATGTATACTATACCGATGGATTGACATGTTACTGCAAATCTTGGTTTAAATAGATGGCCGTTGGGCAACAAGAGACTACGGGTGGCTAGAATATATCTACAGTATGAACATTGATGGCAGGGTCTACTTCCCCTATCGGTTTCTTTAATTTTTACATTATGGCTTTCATAATGGCTATGTACAAGTGAATCTCTTAGGGATCGACCACGTCTGAAAGTAATCTCCGGATATGGATTTAGATGTTTAGCCACCTTTTCGTCTCCCATTAATAAATACCAGTACTTTTTAAGAATATCACGTGTTTGTTGATGTTGACTAGAATAAGTAGTGATGAGCCTGACACCCGGGTTAGCTTTTTTACAACTGGTGTTATGCAAAAGAGAGGCTCTATTTTGGTTTTTTGCTCTGAGGTATGCTTTTTTAAGGCATTTTTTGCTATACCCTCGGTTAAGGAAGCGTGAGCGTAAACATTTAGCTTCCCTTTCGAAGTCAGACTCATCACTGCAGTTGCGTTTTGCTCGTAAATATTGCCCATAGGGCACGCTCGTGATAAGGGGGACTGGGTGGGAGCTGGTGGCGTGCAACAGAGAATTGCCCGCAGAGGGTTTCCGGTATAGAGTTGTTCTAATGTTGCCATCAGGTTTAACTATAATTTGAGTATCCAGAAAGGTCAGACTGGATTGACTAAATTCAACAGTAAATTTGAGATTAAATCTATTGATTTTTAGGCTCTCCAAAAAAGACGTAAGAAGATCTTTAGGACCCACCCATATAAAGAAAATGTCGTCAATAAATCTCCTCCATAGAAGGATTTGTTCCATATATTGCTGCATGTCGTCTCTAGAAAACAACTCCCGTTCCCACCCCCCCAGATACAGGTTGGCGTAGGAGGGGGCACATTTGGTCCCCATAGCCACCCCCTGTATCTGGAGGTAGTGGGATCCATCAAAAAGGAAGATGTTATTAGAGAGGACAAACAACAACAACTTCAAAATAAATTCATTGTACTGAGAGGATATCTCCTGATTTTGAAAAAGAAAATCTTTAACAACTTCCACCCCTTGTTGGTGGGGAATAGAATTGTATAAGGCCTCCACATCGAGGGCTACCAGCCACGCGCCCCCGGGAAGGGATACCCCATCGAGGGCGCGTAGCAGGTCATTGGTGTCCTGAAGGTAGGACACCAAACCCTCGACGTGGGGCCTCAGGAAGTCATCAATCAATTGACTGGCTGTTTCAGTAAGGCTGCCATTACCAGAGACAATCGGACGACCGGGGGGTTTGGTCTGACTTTTATGAATTTTGGGGAGAGCATACATGGTGGGTATTCTCGGAGATGTAACATTTAGAAACTCCCAGGTGGACTTGTTAATAAGACCACTGTGATAGGCCGAGCCAATTAGGTGTTGGTAACGGTTATTGGTTAAAGCCACATGGGTTGGTGATACTTTTCGGTACCACTCATGGTTCTGGACAATGGCCAACACCATGGACTGGTATTGGCCCCTGTCCATCACCACCAGGTTACCACCCTTATCGGCAAGCTTAATGATAATGCTTTGATTTGATTGTAGGGATTTCAAAGCATTAATTTGAGAGGAGGTCAAATTGGTTTGGGAGGTATTTTTCCATTTGGTATTCATAATCTCCTTGGTGACTTGATTAGTGAAAGCCCATACGTTGGGATTGCCTTATAATGTATATATAATAATGTAATCCAATACTAAATGGTATTAGATCTTGATTTTGCTTTTCCTTTGTTCTTTCTTTTTCTTTGCCTTTTCCATCTTGGTAGGTCATTAATTATATTGAATATTTTCAATGCTGTACTGATGTGACGTCACATATATATATAAAACCCATGTTAAAGCATTAACTATATTCTGTATTCGCAATGCTGTGCTGATCTGGCGTCACATATTTGTATAAGCTATGTTAAATTATTTAATAATTACTACATTATGACCTTATACACTTATGTATGTTATATTGGATATCATTGAACCTTCACTGATTTATTTTGTGCTACACTCTTGCAGGCTGTTATTGCAATATTTTTATCAAGGATTTTTTTTTTTTTTTTAACAAAAAGTCCGTTTGTCCTTTTTTGGATTAGCAATAATATTCCGGGAATATTCTCATGTTGGGTTCACCTCTGTCAGTTTAGACCACACGGACGCCCCGGGCACCCACTATTGGAGATGTAAAGCCAATTATCCCCAGAGTGGTGGCCCCCCTTTTTTTTGATCCTGGTTGTGGCTTTAAATGGGGTGTTTTAATTCCTATAAGTGATACATATGAGCCTCTACCTTCATTCATTGGTTGCTAGATGGGCTAAATACTTCAGCTGAGTTCTAGCTGTTTATATACATTACTTTTTCTTTTCCCATTACCAATATGGCGTTTTCGGCGCCCGGATGCCTCACGGGCTCAATGAACCCATAGACATGCGCACTACGTCCTTGGCACGCTGCGTACGTCAGATTGACGCCGCCGCGTTCCTCCTCCCCCAGATTATGACGCGGCCAGCCTCAACAAACGTCCGCATCATGGCGGCGAATCAGACGCCGCCATGGTGGGGGTACATAAAGGCGGTTACATACCGCTCACAATTCTGCTACCGGCGCTGCTTAAAGGAGGCAGCGTGAAGCTCTCCCAAATCTACATGCCGGATCATTGCCCTCAAAGTAAGTTCCCCCTATACAGCATTACTGTCAATTGGTAGTGAGCTGCACTTGTGGAACTTTTTTGGTCCTTTACACTGTATTTCTTTTCCATCTAGATAACATTGCGGTTGGTTATCGTTTTTGTAGTCATCATTGACCGGTTTGATGAAACTATGGTATCTAGCCATATCCGTTTAACACATGTTTACCGTGATACTTTTATGCTCTAGGTAAATACTCCTAATTGGCTCTATCCCTTAATACACCTTAAAATCAAACATGGTTGTTTTGGAGTTTGATTTTTTCGCTCCCACACATCCTTCCTCTTATTAACTGTAATTATGTTTTATTTAAAGGGCCAGTATATAACTTTATGTTCCCCTGTGGTCACATTATGGCAGCGATGTCCCAATATACATGAGAGAACTTCCCGGTTCAAAATCAGCATAAATTTGCCATTCCATTGAAACATTTATGTCGCTACCCCATTGAAATATTTATGTCGCATTGATGCATTAACAGCCTGGTAAGATATACAAATTTTGATTTCCCATGTATAGTTGGTTGAATTGTTTGGTTTCCAAACTTTTACTTATATATATGCATCTATATGCTCTGTATCAACCTGTCTTCTGATAAGCCAGTTTATTCATCCATTTGATGTATTTTCAATATGTTTGTATGCATATATTGATTATTGTTTATTCTCCCATTACTATAGAGTCTACCACAATCATAGCCTTTAAAACTCCTGAAGAAGCTCGTATTAGAGCGAAACATGTCGAGCGGCAGATTGTCATGGCACCTTTAAGTAGTTGCTTTATGTTGCATTGTCTAATGTGAACAATTTTGGGTGATATTCATTAATGTCATATTGTTCTTAAAAGCATGTCCCACTTTCTATGAGAGACATGAACACTTTTAATCCTGATTCAATAAAATTTTCATTTTTTTAATATGATGGTACAGAATTTTTGATTATATTTTTGATGTAAACAGCACCTTAAAAGTCCTCTTTCCCCATCCTTGGGGCAATCAAGCCCTTATCCCCCATTTGGTGCATCACCAGCATCTGTTTTACATGGTGCAGGAATACCTAGGGGCAAGATCTGACTTGGACACCTTTCCCACCAAAAATCCTCTGGGTTACTGGGTCTTGAGGATGGATCACTGGCCAGAGCTTGCACAGTATGTAATTGAGCTACTGGCCTGTCCTGCATTCAGCGTTCTTTCAGAACGCACATTCAGTGCAGCTGGAGGCTTTGTGACCGTTCACAGGTTACGTCTCTCCACTGACTCGATCGATCGACTGACCTTTATAAAAATGAATCAGTCTTGGATCACCACCAGCTACCAAGCACCTGATGCTGATGTAACCGAATAATTTTTTTTGAAATGTCAGATCCCTTCAAAGACTGCCTATGCTGATGCTGAGTGACTATCCTGTTATGCTGAGTAATTATCCTCTTCCTCCTCAATGATCATAGATAGCTTGTAAGAACATTTTTGGTTCTGGGCGCCGCCACCAGTGCCTACGGCCCAATTTTTCAGCCCCTGTTTAACAGGGGCCTGTAATTAAAATTTTTGATGCAATTCTTTGCAGCAGGGCTAGTTCCTGTGCTCCAACTAGAGTATCTGTGAGGGGTTGCAGTGTTGTGGCACCAGCACCAGTGCCTAAGGCCCAATTTTTCAGCTCCTGTTTAACAGGGGCATGTAATTACAATTTTTGATGCAATTCTTTGCAGCAGGGCTAGTTCCTGCGCTCCAACTAAAGTATCTGTGAGGGGTTGCAGTGTTGTGGCACCAGAACCAGTGCCTAAGGCCCAATTTTTCAGCCCCTGTTTAACAGTGGCGTGTAATTACAATTTTTGATGCAATTCTTTGCAGCAGGGCTAGTTCCTGTGCTCCAACTAGAGTATCTGTGAGGGGTTGCAGTGTTGTGGCACCAGTGCCTAAGGCCCAATTTTTCAGCCCCTGTTCAACAGGGACATGTAATTACAATTCTTGATGTAATATTTCACAGTAGGGCCCGTTTCTTCGCCCACCAAGAATAACTGTGAGGACTTACAGTGTTGTGGCACCAGCACCACCACCACCACCACCACCAAAGGCCCAATTTTTCTGCCCCTGTTCAACAGGGGCATGTAATTACAATTTTTGATCTAATATTTCACAGCAGGGCCCTGTGAGGGCTTACAGTGTTGTGGCCACAACAACACCTAAGGCCCAAATTTCTGCTGAGTATATAGGGCAGGCCCCTACTTTCAAACATCCAACTTACAAACGACTCCTACTTGCAAACGGAAGGAGACAACAGGAAGTGAGATGAAATCTACCCCAGGAAGGGAAATTCTCTCCTGTAAGAGTTAATATGGGAAAAACTTTTCTCCTTTACACTGATGCTTTATCACCAATCCTTGTTTCACTAAAAATCCCAAATTTTCAAAAAACAGCACAGACAGCAAATTAAATGTCACAGGGGTGATAACCCTTTCCTATGTTTTCCAAAAAGCCTAAAATAGATTTTTTGGCTGGAGCTAATTACGTTAAAAATGTACCAATTCAAAATTACAAACAGATTCTACTTAACAACAAACCTACAGTCCCTGTCTTGTTTGCACCGCCTGTATACTGCTGTTCAGAGTATATAGGGCCTGGGTGCCCCATACCTTTCCTTTTTTTAATTTGGGTGCGGGGTTCCCCTTAATATCCATACAAGACCCAAAGGGCCTGGTAATGGACTGGGGGTGGGGGTACCCATGCCGTTTGTCTCACTGATTTTCATCCATATTGCCAAGACCCGACATTACATTAAAGCCGCAAGCAGTTTTAAATGACTTTTATTCCTTTACAAATGTCATTTTGTGCAGGGACTGTTCTAAGCACGGGAAACATGCGCCACTTTACAGGCATACTATAGACACCCCCTAGGTATGATATTTATAGGAATAGTTCATTTTTTTTTTACTTTAAGCATCATTAAAATCACTGCTCCCGAAAAAACGGCCATTTTTAAAACTTTTTTTTGCATTAATACATGTCCCCTGGGGCAGGACCCGGGTCCCCAAACCCTTTTTAGGACAATACCATGCAAATTAGCCTTTAAAATGAGCACTTTTGATTTTGAACGTTCGAGTTCCATAGACGTCAATGGGGTTCTAACGTTCATGCAAATTTTCGGTCCATTCGCAGTTTCTGGTGCGAACCGGGGGATGTTCGGCTCATCCCTACCAGTGGATACTAGGGGTGTCTCCATCTGTGAAGCTTGCACAAAACAGGTAAGTGTTCAAGCCTTACAAAGGACAAAAAAAAATCTTCAGCTTGGAACTCTGCCAAAACAGACAATTATACCCCACTTCCAAGCAATGTTTCATATTCCTATTTCTGCCTTCAAATATCTGTGTGCTAAGTATACCTATTTTTGTTCACATAGGAGAGAAAAGACTCAGAGGACACCACTCATCAGAGGACACCAGGGACTCCACACCTCAGGAAGAAAGGGAAATCCCCAAACCCAACCAGAGGAGGAGGGAGACGTTGTAGAAATTGTTACCACAACAGGTGAGTGTCTGCGACCACAGCCTCAGGTAATAGATGGATGCTATTACCTAATAGAGAATCTAAAACACCCTGAAATCCCTACATTTATTCTGCTTTTTTTTTTATGACTATTTTTTTACGTATGTTAAAAGCCAAATTTAGAAGATGCACACAGTGTGTCAACATGTGCTATCTGCCATCACGGGAGATCAATGTACGCGTTTTGTGGGTGCAACCCCTTGCTCGATAATAAAGTAGCTGATAGGAAGGGGTTGCACCCACAAAACACGTCCATTGATACCCATGATGGAAGCTAGCACATGTTGACATTAGGCAATTTGTGTGCATCTTCTAAATTTGACTTTTACAGGGGTGACATCACCCCATCTGCTGAACGCAATATCAAACACAGTTTGTACATACTCATGTCTGATATTGCCTTCACTTTATAAGAGTTGAACTTTGTAAGTTCCAGAGTTGTGTATTGTTTTATGGTTTTAAACATGCCTGTTTTACCTATAAAAGGCCATTTATCATTAATGTGACATAAAAAAATGTTATACAACAAACATGTTGGTCTGTTCAAAAACCCTTTTATAAACGCACATGTGATTGTGCTTTGATTAAAAAGTATAATAATCAACAATGTGTGGCTTCTTCTTTCAATGCTCAAAAAACATTTTTGGAGTAAGGTTGGTGTTATCAGTGGCAATGGGGGTAATTTACTAAAGGCAAATCCACTTTGCACTACAAGTGCAATTTCAGTGCAGTCTCAAGTGCACTTGTAGTGCAAAGTGTATTCTTCTTTAGTACATAACACCCAACAGTGCTTTCTAATTTTACACAATCAGGCCATCTTCATGACTCCCCAAATTTCAGTCATGGTGCTGAAAATGCAGAATATTTTTGTAATGCATTACATACAGTAACAACAAAAACAAGGTGTGTGTGTAGCAGACCCACAACATAATAATAGTTAGCCGAAGAAGAGATTGTCACCTCATGTGTCAAAGAAATTTTGTTTGCACTGTTGAAGAAAAAGGCCAAAAAAAAAAACATTAATAAAAGATAACTGAGGAGACAGCTAAAAGAAAGCCAAGAAAACAAGTAAATCAAAGTAAATCAAAGCAAATATTTGTTCAGTTTCAAATATATTTTTATTTAAAAAACGTCTCAGACATTGTCTGGCATATCGATGGCCCCCCTACCCGCAAAGTATTCCCTGTATCTTATACGGACCTAGCGGGCATTCTGGGGGGCAAGCCAGGACGGCCAGTTTCAAGCGCCGTCAGGGTTGGTTCATTCATAATTCTGGCCTCAGGCCCAACTGAGGCAGCATAGTTCAAATAATTTCTCCTTACAAAATTGTGGAGAACACAGCAAGAGAGGATGATGTGATTGAGTTTATATTCCGTCATGTGTATCGGTGTAAGAAATAGGCGGAATCGGCTGGCCATTATTCCAAACGTATTCTCCACCACTCTTCTGGCTCTGGCGATGACTCCACCATGTGACATCCGGCCATTCTTCCCCACGTCCACATACAGGAACTCATAAGTAGCTGACACCACTGCCAACATCACAATACGATTGAACCCTTTGTAGTTGTAATAGTATGGCCCCGAGTTGGGGGGGTGGGATGACGTGGACGTGTTTCCCATCAATTGCCCCTACGCATTTGGGAAAGTCCCACCGCTGGGCAAAGTGGGAGGCCACAGTCTGCCATTCCTGTGGCATGGAAGGAAACTGTGGAGTCAAACCAGAAGAAAAAGTCATTTTGCACATAAATATTGAAAGCAGATTAGACACAAACATTCTTGGCCAACATCAGTATAACATTTATTTTAGGGAGTATTTAACCAGTTGCCGACCGCCGCATGCCGATGTAAATCGGCACAATGGCACGGGCAGGCATAAAGGCTTACCTGTACATCTTTGCCTGCCCATGGGTGGGGGGTCCAATCGGACCCCCCGGTGCCTGCGGTGGTCGGATTAGTGTCAGGAGTGATCTGAACTGAGAGGGAGTCCACTGATTCATGGCCACCCCCTCACGATTTCTCCTGGCGAATTACAGGCTTCCTCGGCTTCTGTATTGTAAACAGAAGTGGAGGAAGTGATGTCATTGCTCCTCGTGAAGCCTTTTCGTTCTGGCTTCCGAAGAGAGAAGACATCAAGTAAGTTAGCACCAACACTACACATCCAGTAGAACATGCAGGCACAATTTTCACCCCCCAATCACCCCCTGATCACCCCCCTGTACCCCCTGTCACAGTGACACCAATAGCAGTTTTTATTTTTTCTGATTATTGCATTGATGTCATTTGTGACAGTTATAAGTGGTAGGGCAGTTAGTGGGGGGCCCCTTTAGGTCTAGGGTACCCCCCTAACCCCCCTAATAAAGTTTTAACCCCTTGATTAACCCCAGTCGCCAGTGTCACTAAACAATTTTTTATCTGATCACTGTATTAGTGTCACAGGTGATGCTAGTTAGGCATGTAAGTATTTAGGTTCGCCGTCAGGTATTTATAGCGTCAGGTACCCATAGCGTCAGGTACCCCCATATACTACCTAGTAAAGGTTTTAACTAGGGTTGTCCCGATACCGATACTAGTATCGGTATCGGCACCGATACCGAGCATTTGCCCAAGTACTTGTACTCGGGCAAATGCTCCCGATGCTTCCCCCGATACCTAGAAGACAGCTGTGATCAGCGCGTGGGGGAGTTACAAGATTCTCCCCCAGCGGCTTTCACCAGCTTTAGTGACATACAGCTGTGATCGCTCACAGCTGACTGTCACTGCATCCTCCTCCATGCCCCCTCCGTTCCTCTGTGCCTCTCCGCTGTCCCCTTCGTTCCTCTCTCCTTATCTGTCCCCTCCGTTCTGCTCTCCTTATCTGTCCCCTCCGTTCTGCTCTCCTTATCTGTCCCCTGCATTCCTCTCTCCTTATCTTTCCCCTCCGTTCTCCCCCTCCGTTCCTCCGTCCCCCTCCTCCTTCCTTTGTGTATGGAGAGAGTCAGCTGACTCTTTCCATTCACATAACTGAAACATTGTAATCTCCTGTGATTACGATGTGTCAGTTTATGAATGGAGAGAAGCTGCTGTGTTCTCTCCATTCATTCTCAGTGCAGCTGACGCTGCAGAGAAAGGGACTGGGGAATCTCTATCCTCTGTCTCTTTCTCTGTCTCAAGGGGGAGATATCAGAGGTCTGTTAAGACCCCTGATATCTCACCAAAGCCCCCCAAAAGGGCTGATTAAAAAAAAAAAAAAACAATAAAGAATAAAAAAATATTATTGGAAAAAATAAAAATTGTAAAACAAAAACAAAAAAAAAACACACACACATACAACGTTCACCCCCCCCCCCCCAAAAAAAAAAAATAGTAAAAAAAAAACTGTCACGTGACATTAAAAAAAAAGTATCGGTAATCGGTATCGGCGAGTACTTGGAAAAAAGTATCGGTACTTGTACTCGGTCCTAAAAAAGTGGTATCGGGACAACCCTAGTTTTAACCCCCTGATTGCCCCCTAGTTAACCCTTTCACCAGTGATCACCGTATAACTGTTACGGGTGACGCTGGTTAGTTAGATAAATTATAGTGTCAGGGCACTCGCCATTTATTACCTAATAAAGGTTTAACCCCCTAATCGCCTGGCGGGTGATATAAGTCTGCCAGTACCGCTAACACCCACGCATGCAGCATACACCTCCCTTAGTGGTATAGTATCTGAACGGATCAATATCTGATCCGATCAGATCTATACTAGCATCCCCAGCAGTTTAGGGTTCCCAAAAATGCAGTGTTAGTGGGATCAGCCCAGATACCTGCTAGCACTTGCGTTTTGCCCCTCCGCCCAGCCCAGCCCACCCCACCCAAGTGCAGTATCGATCGATCACTGTCACTTACAAAACACTAAACACATAACTGCAGCGTTTGCAGAGTCAGGCCTGATCCCTACGATCGCTAACAGTTTTTTGGTAGCATTTTGATACAGTCGCTAACAGTCAGGAGCTTTTTTACCTGTGAGTCTCAATACTGTAGCACTAAATTTAGAGTCCAAAATGGCAAATCGAAGGTACAGTAGTGAAGAGGCCTACACATTTCTGAGCATGACAGATAGTGAAGAGGAAGTCACTCATCTGTCAGATTCAGGCTCAGAATACGAACCTGTAGACAGCAGCGGCTCCATGACAGATAGCTCTGACGACAGGGTTGTGGTCCCTGCCATTTTTATTCACTGTTTTTCACCAAAGATCTCTATAGATCTATTGTGGACTAAAGCAATTTGTACATCAACACATCGCCACTATTCCCCAGTCCTCCCTTGCCAGAGATTGGAAACCAATTACGGTTTCCGAATTTAAGATCATTCTGGGCCTTTCCCTCCTCATGGGCATAACCAAAAAGAGTAAGTTGCAGTCATATTGGTCCAGTGACCCAATTCACCATATGCCCGTGTTCTCTGCTTCCATGGCGAGGGCACGATACGAGCAGATTTTGCGGTTCATGCACTTCAACAACAATGAACTCTGTTGTCCTCATGGAGAACCTGGATACGATACGCTCTACAAAATTCGGCCCCTCGTAAACCACTTCAACTGATGTTTTGCAGACTTGTTTACTCCCCATCAAGTTGTCTGCGTTGATGAGTCCCTGATTAAGTTTTCTGGCCACTTCTCATTCAAACACTACCTTCCAAGCAAGCGTGCCAGATACGGGGTCAAGATGTATAAGCTCTGTGACAGGGCCACAGGCTATACATGTAGTTTTATGGTTTACGAGGGAAGAGATAGTCACATAGAGCCGACAAACTGCCCCGACTACATAGGAAGCACTGGCAAGATTGTGTGGAACTTGGTGTCACCCTTATTCAGAAAGGGGTACCACTTGTACGTGGACAATTATTACATGAGCGTGCCACTTTTTAGTCATTTGTTTGATCATCAGATTGGAGCATGTGGCACCGTGCGGTCTAATCGCCAGGGCTTTCCCCAGCGGCTTGTAGATTCCCATCTTAGCCTGGGGGAGAGAGCCTGCTTGAAGTGTAATAACTTGCTCGCTATGAAGTGGAGGGATAATAAGAATGTTTTCGTTCTTACCTCCCTCCATGCAGACACGACTGTCCAAATTGCTACGGTGACTGGTGTTGTGGGGAAACCCCTCTGTGTCCATGAATATAACCAAAATATGGGAGGGGTGGACCTCAATGACCAGTTGTTGGTGCCGTACCTAATTACCCGTAAGGCCAGACGCTGGTATAAAAAAGTGTCTGTATACTTATTTTAACTGGCTTTGCTGCACGCTCATGTGCTATGCAGAGCTTCGTGACGGACTGGATCCTTCCTTAAATTCCAGGAAGAGATCGTCAGAGCCCTTCTGTTTCCAGACGGTGCTCCACCTCACCTTCCCCAACCAAATGCAGTAAGCCGGCTGCATGAGAGGCATTTTCCTTATGTCCTCCCAAGTACCCCTACCCAACGAGCCCCTCAAAGAAAATGTGTCTGTAGAAAGCGCGGATATAGGCGTGACACCCGCTATTATTGTCCCTCCTGTCCTGACAATCCTGGTCTTTGCAATGGTGAATGTTTTGAGCGCTACCATAAACTAGTTGAGTTTTAGCGTAGGGTACAGCATTGCACAGACTAGGCACACTTTCACAGGTTCTCCCAAGGTACCATCGCATTTTGAGAGACCCGAACCTGGAACCGGTTAAAGTTACAAAAGTTATAGAAACAGACAATCGCCCGTGGGACTTTAAATGAAGTGTCCATGATGATCACAAGGTCAACAAGGTGTGAAAGGGGGTAACAAATTTTATTGTATGGTATAGACATCATCCAATATAAGACATGATCATAAATAACAAAGTCATAAGAACGGCAACATAGCATAATGGTCCTCTAAACATAGCCATAATGATATAATATCACAAAGTATGCATTGTACAGATATACATGATACATCTCTAACCCGACATGTTTCGCAAGCTCTACTCACTTCTTCAGGGGCTGATGTGTACATCTGGTGTCTGTAACAACAGGTAAAATTTGTATTGAAGTATAGATTATGATTTGGACAGAAGCGTGAGGCCAGAACTAGTGATCCCGTACTTACTGATCAGACAATTGCCTTCAGAGTCTGATCCCAAGTGAGGGTTAGCGGAGAACATCTCCCCAGGGAGCTGAAGGGACAGAGACCACAGCAAGGAGGACCAAGGACAGACGTGGGGCAGGCATGGCAAGGTGTTGAAAGGAAAATGTGAACCAGGGTGTCACCCATAAGTCTTGAAAGTCATACTCACTGTAATAAAATATATGAGGATAAATGTGGATATATGTCGGAGATGGTTGATATATAATTATCCTAAGAGTAAAGGATTGTGTGCTTAGGTGCAAAGAACACAAAGGAGTCATGCAGAGACATCTAACAAGGCATGCTCACTGTAATGAAAATATGTCAATATAAATGTAATTATATATCAGAGATAGTTGGTCTGTAATTGTCCTGAGAAAGCAAAATGATGTACTAAGATACAAAGAATACAGGGAGCCCTGCAGAGCATGGGGAAAGAGAGGGGAGTGTAGAGAAAGATGTAAAGGGAGGTGGAGAAAAATGGGGGTTAAGAAAAAGGTAGAAAAGGAAACTGGTGTGACAGAGTATAGAGGTAGTAAGGTGAAAGTGGGGGCAAGTGAACTGGAATGGGAAGAGAGGCAAAATGAATGGGTGAAAATTATATAAGAAAAAGTGTGTGGAAATGCTGTACCATGGTGTGCATATGAAGGTGAATCAATATACTCAAAAGATCGCATGTGTGAGGATAAAAGTATAACCTACCAGTGTGGTGAGATCTCTCGCCTGTGTGTGGGGAAACCAGGGAAGGAAAGATTGCCATGCCAAAGCCCCCGCCTAAATACCCGAACATCCGCTGTGGCCTCCGCCCCTAACGTCATACAGGCTGGTGGTAAAGGGGAGGGACCGCAATGCGCCGGCAGAGAAGCGGCAGGAGGCAATCAAGATCCCCGCCCACCGCTTTGATGACACGCAGTGCCCTGAAAATGGGGACACCGTTGGGAAGAGGAGGTCTCCCATTGGGCAAAGAAGCATTACGCTGATGCACACGGTGGCTCCGCCCCTCCAGAGGAGGGGGGACGGAGACAGCAGGGGAGAAGGCTCCCCATTTGTGCATCACAGCTCCCAGGGATAAACGAACCGCCATACCCATGGCAAGGGAGCGGTACAAAGGAGCCAGGTCTGCCAGCAGGTAAAGGGGAGAAAAGGTTAATAAACACAATGTCTGTTGTGGATAGATTTTAAAATGTTGACTAGGGATGAGCTTGGAGTTCAAGTCGAACTCATGTTCGACTCGAACATCGGCTGCTCGCCAGTTCGCCGAACAGCGAACAATTTGGGGTGTGTGCGGCAAATTCGAATGCCACGGAACACCCTTTAAAAGTCTATAGGAGAAATCAAAAGTGCTAATTTTAAAGGCTTATATGCATGGTATTGTTATAAAAAGTGTTTGGGGACCTGGGTCCTGCCCCAGGGGACATGGATCAATGCAAAAAAAAGTTTTAAAAATGGGCGTTTTTTCAGGAGCAGTGATTTTAATAATGCTTAAAGTGAAACAATAAAAGTGTAATATCCCTTTAAATTTGGTACCTGGGGGGTGTCTATAGTATGCCTGTAAAGGGTCGCATGTTTCCTGTGTTTAGAACAGTCTGACAGCAAAATGACACTACAAAGGAAAAAAGTAATTTAAAATTACTTGCGTCTATTAATGAATTGCGGGAGCGGGAGCCAGAAGAACCAGAAGAAGAAGAAGATGGAGGAAGAAACCGAAGGAAGATAGAAGATATAAGATAGAAGAAAGAAGATAGAAGAAAGAAGAAGCATTTAAATAAAGGAATTGTCAAAAACTGTCTCTTGTCATTTTTAACATTTTTGACAGTTTTTTTTGAAATGGTAGGGGTACCCCCTTACCATTTCACACAGGGGGGAGGGCCGGGATCTGGGGGTCCCCTTGTTAAAGGGGGCTTCCAGATTCTGATAAGCCCCCCGCCCGCAGACCCCCACAACCACCGGGCAAGGGTTGTGAGGATGAGGCCCTTGTCCCCATCAACATGGGGACAAGCTGTTTTGGGGGGCTACCCCAAAGCACCCTCCCAATGTTGAGGGCATGTGGCCTGGTACAGTACAGGAGGGGGGCGCTCTCTCGTCCCCCCTCTTTTCCTGTGGCCTGCCAGGTTGCATGCTCGGATAAGGGTCTGGTATGAATTTTTGGGGGGACCCCACGCCATTTTTAAAAAAAATTTTGGCGCGGGAATCCCCGTGAAATCCATACCAGACCTGAAGGGTCTGGTATGGATTTTTAGATTTTAAGGTGGGACCCCACGCCATTTTTTTTTTTTAATTTTGGTTTGGGGTTCCCCTGTGGGGAATTCCCATGCCATTTTTATCAATGAACTTTTATGTGTATTGTCGGACCGACAATTCATTAATAGCCGCGAGTAGTTTTAACCACTTCAGCCCCGGAAGGATTTACCCCGTTCCTGACCAGAGCACTTTTTACAATTTGGCACTGCGTCGCTTTAACTGCTAATTGCGCGGTCATGCAATGCTATACCCAAACGAAATTTGCGTTCTTTTCTTCCCACAAATAGAGCTTTCTTTTGATGGTATTTGATCACCTCTGCCATTTTTATTTTTTGCGCTATACACGGAAAAAGACCGAAAATTTTGAAAAAAAATGATATTTTCTACTTTTTTTCTAAAAAAAATCTAATAAACTCAATTTTAGTAATACACTTAGGCCAAAATGTATTCGGCCACATGTCTTTGGTAAAAAAAATGTCAATAAGTATATATTTATTGGTTTGCGCAAAAGTTATAGTGCCTACAAACTAGGGTACATTTTCTGGAATTTACACAGCCTTTAATTTATGACTGCCTTTTTCTTGAGGTGCTAAAATGGCAGGGCAGTACAAAACTCCCATAAATGACCCCATTTTGGAAAGCAGACACCCCAAGGAAATTGCTGAGAGGCATGTTGAGCCCATTGAATATTCATTTTTTTGTCCCAAGTAATTGAATAATGACAAAAAAAAATTACAAAAAGTTGTCACTAAATGATATATTGCTCACACAGGCCATGGGCATATGTGGAATTGCACCCCAAAATACATTTAGCTGCTTCTCTTGAGTATGAGGATACCACATGTGTGGGACTTTTTGGGAGCCTAACCGCATACGGGGCCCTGAAAACCAATCACTGCCTTCAGGATTTCTAAGGGCGTAAATTTTTGATTTTACTCCTCACTACCTATCACAGTTTTGAAGGCCATAAAATGCCCAGATGGCATAAAAACCCCCCAAATGACCCCATTTTGGAAAGCAGACACCCCAAGCGATTTGCTGAGAGGCATGTTGAGTCCATGGAATATTTTATATTTTAACACAAGTTGCGGGAAAGTGACAATTTTTTTTTTTTTTGCACAAAGTTGTCACTAAATGATATATTGCTCACACAGGCCATGGGCTTGTGTGGAATTGCACCCCAAAATACATTTAGCTGCTTCTCCTGAGTATGGGACTTTTTAGGAGCCTAGCCGCGTACGGGGCCCCGAAAATCAATCACCGCCTTCAGGATTTCTAAGGGCGTAAATTTTTGATTTCACTCTTCACTGCCTATCACAGTTTCGGAGGCCATGGAATGCCCAGGTGGCACAACCCCCCCCCAAATGACCCCATTTTGGAAAGTAGACACCCCAAGCTATTTGCTGAGAGGCATGGTGAGTATTTTGCAGCTCTCATTTGTTTTTGAAAATGAAGAAAGACAAGAAAATTTTTTTTTTTTTTTCAATTTTCAAAACTTTGTGACAAAAAGTAAGGTCTGCAAAATAGTCACTATACCACTCTGCAAATAGCTTGGGGTGTCTACTTTCCAAAATGGGGTCATTTGGGGGGGGGGGGTTGTGCCACCTGGGCATTCCATGGCCTCCGAAACTGTGATAGGCAGTAAAGAGTGAAATGAAAAATTTACGCCCTTAGAAAGCCTGAAGGCGGTGCTTGGTTTTCGGGGTCCCGTGCGTGGCTAGGCTCCCAAAAAGTCCCACACATGTGGTATCCTCATACTCAGGAGAAGCAACAGAATGTATTTTGGAGTGTAATTTCACATATTCCCATGGCATGTTTGAGCAATATATCATTTAGTGACAACTTTGTGCAAAAAAAAAAAAAATGTGTCTCTTTCCCGCAACTTGTGTCACAATATAAAATATTCCATGGACTAGACATGCCTCTCAGCAAATAGCTTGGGGTATCTACTTTCCAAAATGGGGTCATTTGGAGGGGTTTTGAACTGTCCTGGCATTTTATGCACAACATTTAGAAGCTTATGTCACACATCACCCACTCTTCTAACCACTTGAAGACAAAGCCCTTTCTGACACTTTTTGATTGCATGAAAAAAAAATTTTTTTTTGCAAGAAAATTACTTTGAACCCCCAAACATTATATATTTTTTTTAAACAAATGCCCTACAGATTAAAATGGTGGGTGTTTCATTTTTTATTTCACACAGTATTTGCGCAGCGATTTTTCAAACGCATTTTTTGGGGGAAAAAACACACTTTTTTAAATTTTAATGCACTAAAACACACTATATTGCCCAAATGTTTGATGAATTAAAAAAGATGATCTTAGGCCGAGTACATGGATACCAAACATGACATGCTTTAAAATTGCGCACAAACGTGCAGCGGCAACACAATAAATAGATTTTTAAAAGCCTTTAAAAGCCTTTACAGGTTACCACTTTAGATTTACAGAGGAGGTCTACTGCTAAAATTACTGCCCTCGATCTGACCTTTGCGGCGATACCTCACATGCATGGTGGTGCAATTGCTGTTTACATTTGACGCCAGACCGACGCTTGCATTTGCCTTAGCGCGAGAGCAGGGGGGGACAGGGGTGCTTTTTTTTTTTTTTTTTCTTTATTATTTTTTTGCTTTTTTATCTTATTTCTAAACTGTTCCTTTCATTTTTTTTTAAATCATTTTTATTGTTATCTCAGGGAATGTAAATATCCCCTATGATAGCAATAGGTAGTGACAGGTACACTTTTTTGAAAAAATTGGGGTCTATTATACCCTAGATTTTTCCGCTGCCCTCAAAGCATCTGACCACACAAAGATCGGTGTGATAAAATGCTTCCCCAATTTCCCAATGGCGCTGTTTACATCCGGCGAAATCTAAGTCATAAAATGCTCGTAGGTTCTGGTTTGTTAGGCCATAGAGATGCTTGGAGCCACTCTGGTCTCTGATCAGCTCTATGGTCAGCTGGCTTAATCACCGGCTGCATTCTCAGGTTCCCTGTTGAGACAGGAGAGCCAGAGAAAAACACGGAAGACGGTGGGGGGGGCATTTCCTCCCACTGCTTGTAAAAGCAGTCTAGAGGCTAATTAGTCGCTAGGATTGCTTTTACTTGAAAGCCAACTGCGGGCTGAAAAGAATGATACCAAGATGATACCTAAACCTGCAGGCATCATTCTGGTATAACCACTCAAAGTCGTGAATGGCGTACCTATAGACAAAAAAATGGTTAACAATAAAGCACAGTAAACGGTAAACTATAAAAAATTGCATACCTGAAAAGGAAACATGATAAAACATAATAACAATAACAATAAAACATTGCAGAATAGAATACAGTAAAAAAGAGCAGAACAAAAGAGAGAATAGAGAGAGAGAGAACAATAAAACGACAACTATTATTTTTTATTTTATATTTTTGTTTGTGTTTTTTTTTTTTTTTTACACTTTTTTTGTAACTGTAACTTTTATAACTGTAACCGGTTCCAGGTTCGGGTCTCTCAAAATGCGATGGCATCTTGGGAGACCCTGTGAAAGTTTGCCTAGTCTGTGCAATGCTGTACCCTACGCTAATACTCAACTAGTGCATGGTAGCATTCAAAACATTCACCAATGCAAAGACCAGGATTGTCAGGACAGAAGGGACAATAATAGCGGGTGTCACGTCTATATCCGCGCTTGCTGCAGACGCAACATCTTTTTTGGGGGGGTTAGTTGGGTAGGGGTACTTGGGAGGACATAAAGAAAGTGCCTCTCATGCAGCCGAATGATTTGGTTGGGGATGTGAATGGGGGAAGTACGGGCACTGCAGAAGCGGTGGGTTCCAAATTAGGATTGGCGAATGCAGCAGGAAGGGCATTATGGGCACGACGGCCTGTGTCTTCTTGGTGGCAGCGGGACACTACTTGTGCTTGCCACCTCACCAGCTTGAACTGCACTTATGGGACTCGCCACATCACCAAGTGTTACTGCAGTGCTGGTTTGACTATGACCGGGGTGTACTAGGCCACTGGTGCTTGCCAGTTCAATAAAAAGCTACCAAAAAAACTGTTAGCGATCGCAGGGATCAGGCCTGACTCTGCGAACGCTGCAGTTATGTGTTTAGTGTTTTGTAAGTGACAGTGATCGATCGATACTGCACTTGGGTGGCCTGGGCAGGGCAGAGGGGCAAAACGCAGGTGCTAGCAGGTATCTGGGCTGATCCCGCTAACACTGCGTTTTTGGGAACCCTAAACTGCTGGGGACAGTAGGATAGATCTGATCGGATCAGATATTGATCCGATCAGATACTACACCACTAAGGGAGGTGTACGGTGGGTGTTAGTGGTACTGGCACTAATCTGACGCTGCCTGGGGCTGGTGCTTGCCAGTTCACCAAAACGCTACCAAAAAAACTGTTAGCGATCGCAGGGATCAGGCCTGACTCTGCGAAAGCTGCAGTTATGCGTTTAGTGTTTTGTAAGTGACAGTGATTGATCGATACTGCACTTGGCTGGGCTGGGCTGGGCCGGGCGGAGGGGCAAAACGCAGGTGCTAGCAGGTATCTCGGCTGATCCCGCTAACACTGTGTTTTTGGGAACCCTAAACTGCTGGGGACGCTAGTATAGATCTGATCGGATCAGATATTGATCCGTTCAGATACTATACCACTAAGGGAGGCGTATGCTGCGTGCGTGAGTGTTAGCGGTACTGGCGCTAACCTGATGCTGCCTGGGGCGACGCATATCACCGCCGGGCGATCAGGGGGCTAAACCTTTATTCGGTAATAAACGGCGGGTGCCCTGACACTATAAAAAATAAACGAACTAACCAGCGTCACCCGTAACAGTTATACGGTGATCAGTGGTGAAAGGGTTAACTAGGAGGCAATCAAGGGGTTAAAACATTTATTAGGTAGTATATGGGGGTCCCTGTCGCTATAAAACGCTGACGGCGAACCTAAATATTTACGTCCCTAACTAGCGTCACCAGCGACACTAATACAGCAATCAGAAAAATAATCGCTTAGCGACACTGGCGACAGGGGGTGATAAAGGGGTTAAAACTTTATTAGGCGGGGTTAGGGGGGTACCCTAGACCTAAAGGGGGCTAACAGTAACTGTCCTACCACAGTAACTGTCACAAACTGATACCATGCAAGAATCAGAAAAAAAAAATAAAAAAAAAAAAAACCTGCTTGGTGTCAGTGTGACAGGGAGGGGGGAGGGGTGATTGGGGGGATCGGGGGGTAATCAGGGGGGATCAGGGGTGTAATGTGTGCCTGGCATGTTCTACTGTGTGTGTGTTGTGCACTCACATTACAGTCTTCTCTCCTCGGTGCCGGAACGGAAAATGCAGAGCCGAGGAGAGATGACATCATTTCCTCTGCCTCTGTGTACAATACAGAGGCAGCGAAATGATTTGATTGGCCAGGAGCAATCGCGACTGTTCTAAACAAGAAGGCACGTGATCCCTGTGCCGAAGACGCGTCAGGGGAGGGGCCAGGACGGAGCTGTCAGCAGAGGTAGTGAGACGAGATAGACACACCGCACCGCACGCCTTACCAACGATTTGGTTCATTATACAGAGCCCTGAATAGGGTGGTGCACTCACGCACCTATATTATGTGAGTACCCCTATGAAGGGAATATTTATTTTTAATAAAGTCCTTACAATATCACGCTATGGAGCTTTTTCTCTTTTATCCATGATCTGAAATACTACTGATTGAGGGAGTTGGATTTCATCACCTGCATATCGTTAGAGCCCAGGAGTGGCTCCCAAGCGTGTTTTGGCATACTTTAAGTACTGTGTCACACGCTCTGAGGTGAGCGCATAGGCTTTTGGGGAACACTGGAAGAGCACTGAAGCATGCTATAAGTTCTGCACTGGTTTTAAGGAGCATGATGAAAAGCACTTTATTTGAACACTGGATTTATGCACTAGAAACTTTAATTTTGATGAACGTTTATGGTTTTTATTAATCAATCTGGTGAAGGAGTGGACATTTTATCCTAAATTTGCACCTGTATTTTAATTTTTCACATGTTGCACTTTATGAGTTGTATCACAACATTAATGTTACACGGATTATATTAGATTTCTGAATATATTCCCTTTTGATAGTTAAGCACTTTATATTAATATATATATATACATATATACATTAAAATTTTTTATATATTTTTTTTTTTGGTTTTCTAGTGCAAATGCAACTTTATTTTAATTCATGAGTGTACCTTCACGAGTATGAAACGTGTTTAGCGTTTGCAGCTTGGTTACGATACGCGCTCACTTTTATAGTACTGTTCCATTGTTGGCTCGCAAGATCTATTTTATTATATACTTTTTATGACAATAACTTGCATTTAAGCCTTTAAAATTAGCACTTTCGATTATTCATGTTCGTGTCCCATAGACTTTAACGGGGTTCAAACAAATTTATTGCCTGTTCGCAAGTTTTGGTGCGAACCGAACAGGGGGGTGTTCGGCTCATCCCTAATGTTGACCAACAGGATCTGGGGGCAGCAATAGACCAGGACATTGAGGTGTCTTCCACCTGGGTAAAGTCAAAGAGGGAAGGTCTAAAAGCTGCTCCCTAACACAGAACACCTCCAATCCTATAATACATACAGAAACAGACAATTGCCCGTGGTACTTTAAATGAAGTGTCGATGATGATCACAAGGTCAACAAGGTGTGAAAGGGGGTAACAAATTTTATTGTATGGTATAGACATCATCCAATATAAGACATGATCATAAATAACAAAGTCATAAGAACGGCAACATAGCATAATGGTCCTCTAAACATAGCCATAATGATATAATATCACAATGTATGCATTGTACAGATATACATGATACATCTCTAACCTGACGCATTTCGTGAGCTCTACTCGCTTCTTCAGGGGCTGATGTGTACATCTGGTGTCTGTAACAACAGGTAAAATTTGTATTGAAGTATAGATTATGATTTGGACAGAAGTGTGAGGCCAGAACTAGTGATCACGTTCTTTCTGATCAGACGGTTGGCTTCAGAGTCTGATCCCAAGCGAGGGTTGGCGGAGAACATCTCCCCCGGGAGCTGAAGGGACGGAGGCCACAGCAAGGAGGCCCGAGGCCAGATGTGGGGCAGGTATGGCAAGGAGATGAAAGGAAAATGTGAACCAGGGTGTCACCCATAAGTCTTGAAAGTCATACTCACTGTAATAAAATATATGAGTATAAATGTGGATATATGTCGGAGATGGTTGATATATAATTATCCTAATAGGGCGTACACACGGTCGGACTTTGTTCGGACATTCCGACAACAAAATCCTAGGATTTTTTCCGACGGATGTTGGCTCAAACTTTTTTGTCTACACACGGTCGCACAAAGTTGTCGGAATTTCCGATCGCCAACCACGCGGTCACCTACACCACGTATGACGAGACTAGAAAAGGCCGGTTCAGAACCAAGCGCGGCACCCTTTGGGCTCCTTTTGCTAATCTTGTGTTAGTAAAAGTTTGGTGAGAGACGATTTGCGCTTTTTCAGACTCGTGGCTTTCAGATAGTTCTGCCGTTCAGTTTGTGCTTGTGGGTTTGTATCTGCTCTTCAGTGCGTGCAGCAAGTTCCGCATGACTTTAAGTAGTCATTGTATTCTTGTTCGTTCGTTACTGTTTTTCAGTTCGCTCTTCACAGGCCTTGTTGTTCTTCAGTGCGTTCTGTTACTTCGTTCTGAGCAGCTGACCGTTTTCTAGCCATGTTGCGTATGCGTACTCCTTGTAGAGTTCGTGCTGTGCGGGGGCTTGGTGTTGGGGTCCTGACCTTGACACAAGTCCAGTCCATGAACAGGGTGGGGAGGAGTTCATGGACCAAGAATTGGTTGCTTCAGCGTGACCAGTTCTCTCATATGCCTTTGCTCCGTGAGATCCGTGAGAATAATCCTGATGATTTCAGGAACTTTCTCAGGATGACGGACCCCGTGTTTCACTGTCTCTTGGCTTCGCTGACCCCCTATATCAGCAGGCAGGATACCTGCATGAGGCAAGCCATCACTCCGGAGGAGAGGTTGGTCGCTACCCTGCGGTATTTGGCGACAGGGAGAAGTCTGCAGGACTTAAAGTTCTCGACAGGCATCTCCCCCCAGGCTCTGGGGATCATTATCCCAGAGACCTGTTTTGCCATCATCCAGGTCCTACAGAAGGAGTATATGAAGGTAAGATTTTTATCCTTTAATATCACATTTTATTGTATTGAATGTTTGCTAATATATTGTATTTCTTTCCTCATTGCCTAATTACCATGATTGGAATATGCTGTGAATGTCCCCTTTGTTCTCATGCATGCTGGATTTTTATGTAATTATTATTTTAGGTCCTTCATACATATTTGCCCTTCACTAACCTCCCCAGCATGGTGTCTCCTGGCCTATATTCACCTCATGTAGTCACTTAACAATGTATTTTATCAGCTCCATAGTAGTGCTTTACCCCAAACACTCCCCTAAAATGTTTGGAAATGTTATTTTTGATTTAAATTCAGGCAGAGTGCCAGAGGCTTTTTTTTGTGGTGTCCCCAAATAATTTTTAGTAACCCTCCCTCCCCCAACTGCTAAGTCAGCTGATCCCAATTCTCTATCCTCAATCATCTATCTGCTGACTTTGCCAAACCCATACACACTATACCCATCTCTTTTCTGCTCAGATTTATGGATGAATTCCCCAAAGCATGTAGTGCAAGGGCCTGCCTGTATACTTTCAAATGGTACTGTTTAAAGTTTCTGTATCCTATTATTATCTTGATAATAGCAGAATGTCCAAATGTCCTCAAATGTGTACAATGTGTATTTATATCTTTGTATTATGACACTTCTTACCTGTCCAGTGGACTGCCAATAGTGTAACTAAGGAGGGCTGTTCCAAGTAATACCCATTATTTAGGCATTCATCTCTCAATGAAGTGAAGAGGGTTACCTGTCCAAGATTTCCACACCCCCCTTATAATGTTAGAAATGGCCAATGAGGGGGGGCGGGGAATATGATAGGTGTACCTTATACTTTGGCGTTGTTAATTTCCCCTTAATAAATGCTATCTGGAGGTTGCCCCATAATGTTTGTGTCTAATCTGCTTGCCATGTTTCTGAGTAAAAATAGTAATGTTTATTGTTTTTTCCTCAACAGTTTCCTTCCACGCCACAGGAATGGCAGACTGTGGCCTCCCACTTTGCCGAGCGGTGGGACTTTCCTAACTGCGGAGGGGCAATTGATGGGAAACACGTCCACATCGTCCCACCACCCAACTCGGGGTCGTACTATTATAATTACAAGGGGCTTAATAGTATAGTGATGTTGGCGGTGGTGTCGGCTAATTACGACTTCTTGTATGTGGACGTGGGGAAGAATGGCCGGATGTCCGATGGTGGAGTCATCGCCCAGACGGAGTTTTACAGGCGTCTCCAGAATGGAAGCTTGGACTTGCCAGCTCCAGAGGACCATGTTGAAGGTCTCCCATTTGTGTTCGTTGCTGATGAAGCGTTTGCGCTGGGGGACCATCTGATGCGGCCATTCCCAATGAGGACCCTCACCCCGGAACAGAGGGTTTTTAATTACCGGCTGGCCAGAGCCCGAAGAGTGGTGGAGAACACATTTGGAATCCTGGCCAGCCTATTTATGACACCCATCCATATGGCGGAGTATAAACTGAACCATATTATGCTTGCGTGCTGTGTTCTCCATAACTTTTTAAGGAAACATTCGGCCAACTATGCTGGCTCATTTGGGCCTGAGGCTGGAATCATACATCAAACCACACTGATGGCGCTTGAAAGTGGCCATCCTGGCTTGCCCTCCCTGAGTGCCCGTGATGTCCGGTTACGCTACCTGGAGTTATTTGCGGGTAGGGGGGCTATCAATATGCCAGACAATCTGTGTAGCCTTTTTATAATAAAAAAAAAGAAATTCTTTGTGGACATTTACTGCTTGTGTTTGTTTTAGCTGACCCTGACAGAAATGTTTTGAGTGCAGAAAATGTCGTGATTGTGTAACCTTATACAAAGCACTGTTGGCTGTTATTTACTAAATGCAAAAACACATTTCACTACAAGTGCACTTGCAACTGCACTGAAACTGTACTTGTAGTGCAAAGTGGAATTGCCCTTAGGAAATAACCCCCATTTTCTCAGAAAACAACAATTACATCACCCCAAAAGTGTTGTAGCGTTGAGACAATAATCCACACATTCTTGATTAACAATCTTTTTAATACCTGCACAATCACATGTGCATCTAGAAAAGGTTTTTTAAACAAACCAACATGTTTGTGGTATACCAATTTTTGTGGTGGCATTATCAAAACTCAAAATGTCCATTTTACATAAAACAGGCCTGTGTAAAACCAACAAGAAAAGACACAAATCTTGAACTTACAAACATCGCACTTGGTCGAATTTGAAGGCAATATCAGACATGAGTATTTAGGAACTGTGTTTGATATTGCGTTCAGATGGGGGGAAATCACCCCTGGAAAAGCCAAATTTGGAAGATGCACACCAATTTAAAAATGTCAACATGTGCTAGCTGCCATCAGGGGGATCAAGGGATGTGTTTTGGGGGAGCAAGCCCTTCCTCTCAGCTACTTTATTATTGAGGAAGGGGTTGCACCCCCAAAACGCGTCCATTGATCTCCCGTGATGGCAGATAGCACATGTTGGCACACTGTGTGCATCCTCCAAATTTGGCTTTGGGAAAAATCACAAAAACATTTAGCACATTGTAGCACACAAAAGAAGAAAGTGATTTGGAGGGGTTTTAAACTCGCCCCAAAACATCAATGATGTTTTTATTTTTTGGAATAACATCATTGATGTTTTGTTTGATGATTTCCAATTGTAAATTACACCCCATGATCTCCCCGATCAGGATCTGGGCACTTTCGGATGTGAAAGGATCTGGATCCACACCTTCACGATCACCTAAAAAGAGAGGAATCCCAAAATAAATTATGTTTCAAAAAAATGCTGCCATCCATCTCTTATCTGAGCCTGTGGTCGCAGACACTCACCTGTTGTGGTGACTAGTTCCACCACGTCTTCTTCCTCCTGCTCAGCTTGTGTTGGGGGGATTTCCCCTTCTTCCAGAGGGGGGGGGCTCTGGTCTCCTCGGATGAGGGGTGTCCTCCGAGTCTTTTATCCCTTATGTAAAACAAAAATGGTATACTTAGCACACAGATATTTAATGTCAGAACTATAAAGATGAAACATTGCTTGGAAGTGGGGTACAATTGTCTATTTTAGCAGAGTTCCAAGATGTAGCTTTTTTAGTGTCCTTTGTCAAGCTGCAATACTTTACCTGTTTGGTACAAGCTTCACAGATGGAGACCCCCCTGTAGTATACACTGGAGCACCTGTGTGGCCCCCTAATAAAAATGGTGTTCTGGGGTCCCACACTAGTGCTCCAGTGTCCAGATGTGTAAACAGCTGCTGAGTGTCCTCTCCTTACACAGAATCTAGTTTGCATTTCATTCTAGCAACAAAGCCATCTACACAACCCTATTCTTTGAAGACAAGTATAGGGCGTCAAAATGGTGGCCAAATGCATATGGGCTAAACAATGGTATTTTATAGTTGGAACGAAAAATGTTTGATCCGAACGAATAATGTGCCCATGAACATGAAAGTTGCCATTTTAAACTGTACAACAGTTCCTAAAAGCACATGGAGCAGCACGAACGTAATAAACATAAAGAATAGGAACACAGCACAACTACTTACTTTTTTGCAGCACTCTCCGGATCTTTCTGTACTGCTCATGTTCTCGTAATTTGAGGTCTGAGCTGAGCTGATCTTTCGATCGCCATACCCCGAAATTCCGGTGCAGACTCCTGACCACTTGATCTTGGCCTTTCGGACATTGGGGTTGGGGTAAGGCCCATACTTTCCATCATAGTCGGCCTTCTTCAGGATGTCCACCATCTCCAACATCTCCCCAAAGGACATATTTGAGTCCCTAAATCTCCTTCTGGATCGGGACGTGTCCGGATCCGGCCTTTCCTCCCCCTCCTCCTCGTTGCTACAATTAGCACGCACCTGCTGTCTATCCGCCATGTGCTCTTCCCCCACTGTGCCGAACGAAAATATATTACGTATGATCTGTGAGCGGAGGAAGGAGCATCAGAGACGCCGATCGTGAGAACGAAGGTAAGATCTAAACTTGCGCCTATACTGCTTCGGAATGGAAGCCTATATTGTAACAAGATTAGGGGAGTTTGGCCTGACATTAGGGTTTGTCTTGTGTTGTATCTTGCAGAGAAAATGGATGGGTTCAACGACCATCCCGGTTAGGTGCAGTCTTTGCCGGTCAGCCCTGGCAGGTCTCTCCCTGTTCATTGACAATTTCCTGCCCCTGTTCATTGACAAATACAGGGAGCTTCCCTGTCTGTGGCAAGTGAGACACCCCCACTATAATCACAAACAGAAGAGGCAGGCAGCGCTGAAGAAACTGCTGGAGTTGGTGAAGCCGGTGATCCCCACAGCAACCATCCCCTATTTAAAAGCCAAAATTGGTGGGCTGAGGAGCACATATCTGAGGGAGCGCAAGAAGGTCCCAGATTCCCAGAGGTCCGGAGCTGCAGCAGATGACGTTTATGTCCCCAGGCTGTGGTACTATGAGAGACTGCGATTTCTGGCAGACCACACTGAAGTCAGGGAATCCCTCCCCACTCTTCCTTCCACGCTTTCTTCCATCCCATCTGAGGCTTCCGATGTCCAACCTGGGCCTTCCAGCCAGGAAGAAGTGGAGGAGCCCAGCTGGAGTCAGGTATAGCATTCTTCTACAGATTTCTGGTCAATAAATAAATGATGTTTACTAGATGTTATTATTGATCACTAATTGCTGCTTGAAAAAAGTGTTTTACATATCAATAGACAGTAGTGGGCACCCAAAATTGGGACAAGAATGAAAACTGCTGGGCTCAGAAGGATAGTCTGTTATATTTGTTAACATTCAATTTGCAGCAGTCAGGAGGTGAAAATTGTGTGTGATTGATGAAGAAAAATCTAAAACTATGTCCCTTTTTCATACACAGGAAGACCTCAGCCAGGAGGAGGTTGTGGAATGTGGCAGTCAGGAGGAGGCAGGGATTAGTGGCAGCCAGGAGGAGGTTGGGCTAAGTGTCAGCCAGGAGAAGCCAGGGACCAGTCGCAGCCTGACTGAGTCTCAGGTCCCTCCCCTCCGTCTGCCATATAAACGAGTCAGGAAGGCCACTCCGAGTCCCATGCAGGATTCAGCGTTCAGGCTGATCCAGGAGGCTTTGGCGTCCCTCCGAGCCTTACCAACTCCTGAAGAGGCCTTTGCCTGCATGGCTGCCACCAAATTGCAGGGCATGCTGGAGGGTCAACGCAGGCTCTGTGAGGACCTGCTTTATAAAGTGCTACGTAAGGGGGTGAGTGGGGAACTAACACCCAAGACCGACGTTGTTGAGTTGGACCATCCTCCTCCTCCTCCTCCTGCTGCCACAACTCCACCACCACAGCTACCGCGTGTAAGGAAGCGTGGAAGGAAGACCTGAGAGTGATGACCCTGGGTTCAGTCTGGTCTGACAGAAGATGCAGTCTCTTGTATGACCACAGCCTGGGGACACAGATGTCATCTGCTGCTTTCCGGATCTTCTGGACCAGACTGCACTCCCTTAGATATGGACTCCTCAGGCCACCAATTTTGCTTTGAAATAGTTGATGTCTGCCCTGGGGGTCCAAGGCTTCACCCACTTCTGCTGTTTCTCCAGCGTTGCCTCCCTCTTTGTTTAGTTGTGACCCCTTAATAAAATTTTTTAGGTAAATTATACTCTCCTGTGTGTGTTTTCATCCAAAAAGGACAGTTTGTTGGTGACGATTCTGGTACATTTCTAAAGTACAATGTGAAATTAACAAGGGACAACAACACCAAACAATCTCCTACAGATTAAATAGAACAACATATCAATGGTGTTGTGGGAACTTTTCACAAAAAACACACACAAACATTTTCAGGAGTACAAATCAAAATCGCAAAAAAAAAAAATACAAACACAAAAAAAGAATCTACATTAAAGCCAAAAAATATACAAAAATATGTTGTCAGATGTGAGAAATCAAAATATATTGAGGGAATCACGATAAATAGTAACAAAATAAGTTTGTGAGAAGTGTGTGTGAATATGAGCAGCAAAACGACTTAATTCTTGTCACATTATAAAGAAGAAGAGAGTGCGCTGTATTAAATCATTTTTAACATTGCAGCATGACGAAAGTGCTGTATCCATTGCGAACACTAAGTTTACCAGAACGAACTGTTCCGTCTTGGAATTTCTTCTTAGCATGCGTGGCACTTTGTGCGTCGGAACAGGCCACACACGGTCGGAATTGATGCGATCGGATTTTGTTGTCAGAAAATTTTATCTCCTGCTCTCCAACTTTGTGTGTCGAAAAATCCGATGGAAAATGTCCGATGGAGCCCACACACGGTCGGAATTTCCAACAACACGCTCCGATCCATCGGAAAATACGACCGTGTGTACGGGGCATAAGAGTAAGGGATTGTGTACTTAGGTGCAAAGAACACAAAGGAGTCATGCAGAGCATAGAGACATCTAACAAAGCATGCCCACTGTAATGAAAATATATCAATATACAGTGGGGACAGAAAGTATTTAGACCCCCTTAAATTTTTCACTCTTTGTTATATTGCAGCCATTTAAGTTCCTTTTTTCCCACATTAATGTATTCACAGCACCCCATATTGATAGAAAAACACAGAATTGTTGACATTTTTGCAGATTTATTAAAAAAGAAAAACTGAAATATGGTCCTAAGTATTCAGACCCTTTTCTCTGTATTTAGTAGAAGCACCCTTTGGATCTAATACAGCCATGAGTCTTTTTGGGAAAGATGCAACAAGTTTTTTACACCTGGATTTGGGGATCCTCTGCCATTCCTCCTTGCAAATCCTCTCCAGTTCTGTCAGGTTGGATGCTAAACGTTAGTGGACAGCCATTTCTAGGTCTCTCCAGAGATGCTCAATTGGGTTTAAGTCAGGGCTCTGGCTGGGCCATTCAAGAACAGTCACAGAGTTGTTGTGAAGCCACTCCTTCATTATTTTAGCTGTGTGCTTAGGGTCATTGTCTTGTTGGAAAGTAAACCTTCGGCCCAGTCTGAGCTCCTGAGCACTTTGGAGAAGGTTTTCATCCAGGATATCCCTGTACTTGTCCGCATTCATCTTTCCCTCAATTGCAATCAGTCGTCCTGTCCCTGCAGCTGAAAAACATCCCCACAACTTGATGCTGCCACCACCATGCTTCAGTGTTTAGACTGTATTGGACAGGTGATGAACAGTGCCTGGTTTTCTCCACACATACCCCTTTGAATAAAGGCCAAAAAGTTCTATCTTGGTCTCATCAGACCAGAGAGTCCTATTTCTCACCATCTTGGAGTCCTTCAGGTGTTTTTTTTAGCAAACTCTATGCGGGCTTTCATGTGTCTTGCACTGAAGAGAGGCTTCCGTCGGGCCACTCTGCCATAAAGCCCCTACTGGGGGAGGGCTGCAATGATGGTTGACTTTCTACAACTTTCTCCCATCTCCCGACTGCATCACAGGAGCTCAGCCACAGTGATCTTTGGGTTCTTCTTTACCTCTCTCACCAAGGCTCTTCTCCCCCGATAGCTCAGTTTGGCCGGATGGCCAGCTCTAGGAAGGGTTCTGGTCGTCCCAAACGTCTTCCATTTAAGGATTATGGAGGCCACTGTGCTCTTAGGAACCTTAAGTGCACCAAAAAAATTTTTGTAACCTTGGCCTTGCCACAATTCTGTCTCTAAGCTCCTCAGGCAGCTCCTTTGACCTCATGATTCTCATTTGCTCTGACATGCACTGTGAGCTGTAAGGTCTTATATAGATAGGTGTGTGGCTTTCCTAATCAAGTCCAATCAGTAAAATCAAACACATCTGGACTCAAATGAAGGCGTAGAACCATCTCAAGGATGATCAAAAGAAATGGACAGAACCTGAGTTAAATATATGAGTTTCACAGCAAAGGGTCTGAATACTTAGGACCATGTGGTATTTCAGTTTTTCTTTTTTAATAAATCTGCAAAAATGTCAACAACTCTGTGTTTTTCTGTCAATATGGGGTGCTGTGTGTACATTAATGAGGAAAAAAAATGAACTTAAATGATTTTAGAAAATGGCTGAAATATAACAAAGAGTGAAAAATTTAAGGGGGTCTGAATACTTTCTGTCCCCACTGTAAATGTAATTATGAATCAGAGATAGTTGGTCTGTAATTGTCCTGAGAATGCAAAATTATGTACTAAGATACAGAGAATACAGGGAGTCCTGCAGAGCATGGGGAAAGAGAGGGGAGTGTAAGGAAAGATGTAGGGGGAGAAGAAAAAGGGGGATAAGAAAAAGGAAGAAAAGGAAACTGGTGTGACAGAGTATGGAGGTAGTAAGGTGAAAGTAAGGGCAAGTGAACTGGAATGGGAAGAGAGGCAAAATGAATGGATGAAAATTATATAAGAAAAAGTGTGTGGAAATGCTGTACCACGGTGAAGGTGAATAAATATACTTAAAAGATCGCATGTGTGAGGATAAAAGTATAACCTACCAGCGTGGTGAGATCTCTCGCCTGTGTGTGGGGAAACCAAGGAAGGAAAGATTGCCATGCCAGAGCCCCCGCCTAAATACCCAGACGTCCGCTGCGGACTCCACCCCTAACATCATACAGGCTGGCGGTGAAGGGGAGGGACCGCAATGCGCCCACCGAGAAGCGGCGGACGCAATCGAGATCCGCGCCCACTACTTGGATGACACGCAGTGCCCTGAAAATGGTGACACCGCTGGGAAGCGGAGGTCTCCCATTGGGCAAAGCAGCATGACGCTGATGCACATGGTGGCTCCGCCCCTCCAGAGAAGGGGGGGACAGAGACAGCAGGGGAGAAGGCTCCCCATTTGTGCATCGCAGCTCCCAGAGATAAACGAACCGCCATACCCATGGCAAGGGAGTGGTACAAAGGAGCCAGGTCTGCCAGCAGGTAAAGGGGAGAAAAGGTTACAATAGTTACAGTTATAAAAAAAAATGTAAAAAAAAAAAATACACAAAAAAATATAAAAAAACAAAAACAAAAATAGTTTTCGTTTATTGTTCTCTCTCTCTCTATTCCCTCTCTATTGTTCTGCTCTTTTTTACTGTATTCTATTCTGCAATGTTTTATTGTTATTATGTTTTATCATGTTTGCTTTTCAGGTATGTAATTTTTTAATACTATACTGTTTACTGTGTTTTATTGTTAACTATTTTTTTGTTTTCAGGTACGCCATTCAGCTGCAGCGTGGATTTATTTATCTTGACAGCAACAGCATTTGCTCCCACGATACATAAAGCCGTGACTCCAGCGCTGTCGGAGGTGATTTCACCACCACAGTTTAAAAAAAGAGCATATATGCCGAAGCATGGGGGCAGCAGGGGCGGAGGAGCAATTCGCTCCTACCTTTTGCGAGTGGATGCCCCCATGCTTCGGCATATATATTTTAGGCACAGGTTGCGTTAAAAAATGTTTTATTTTTACTGTTCTTTTTTTTGTATTTGCTTTGCAGGTATGGTAAGTCTTATGCTCCGTACACACGGTCGGATTTTCCGATGGAAAATGTCAGATCGGAGCGCGTTGTCGGAAATTCCGACCGTGTGTGGGCTCCATCGGACATTTTCCATCGGATTTTCCGACACACAAAGTTTGAGAGCAGGATATAAAATTTTCCGACAACAAAATCCGTTGTCGGAAATTCCGATCGTGTGTACACAAATCCGACAGACAAAGTGCCACGCATGCTGAGAATAAATAAAGAGATGAAAGCTATTGGCCACTGCCCCGTTTATAGTCCCGACGTACGTGTTTTACGTCACCGCGTTCAGAGCGATCAGATTTTCCGACAACTTTGTGTGACCGTGTGTATGCAAGACAAGTTTGAGCCAACATCCGTCGGAAAAAATCCTAGGATTTTGTTGTCGGAATGTCCGAATCAAAGTCCGACCGTGTGTACGGGGCATTACTGTTATACTGTAATGTTACTTTTCTTTATTGTTAACCATCATTTGCTTAGCAGGTACACCATTCAGTTGCAGCGCAGATTTATTTATCTTGACAGCAACAGCGTTTGCTCCCACGATACATAAAGCCGTGACTCCAGCGCTGTCGGAGGTGATTTCACCACCACAGTTTAAAAAAAGAGCATATATGCCGAATCATGGGGGCAGCAGGGGCGGAGGAGCGATTTGCTCCTACCTTTTGTGGGTGGATGGACCCATGCTTTGGCATATATATATATTTTAGGCACAGGTTGCGTTAAAAAATGTTTTATTTTTTACTATTTGTTTTGTATTTGCTTTGCTGGTATGGTATGTCTTACTGTTATACTGTAATGTTACTTTGTTTTATTGCTAACCATCATTTGCTTAGCAGGTACGCCATTCAGTTGCAGCACGGATTTATTTATCCTGACAGCAACAGCCGTGACTCCAGCGCTGTAGGGGGTGATTTCACCACCACAGTTAAAAAAAGAGCATATATGCCAAAGTGTGGGGCAGCAGGGACGGAGGAGCGATTTGCTCCTAACTTTTGGGGCGGATGCTTCCATGCTTCGGCATATATAAATGGTGCATGTATGCCCATCATTAGAAGTGGGTGGATGAAGGGAGGTATTCTAATGGTGGGTATACCCACCGATCAATCTCTTTTTTTCATTCAGCTCACAGGCTGCATGAAAAGAAAGATTACAATATATGCCCAACAAGGACCAGCAACATACTGGTATGTTGCTGGACTTTGAGTAGTTATACCAGAATGATGCCTGCAGGTTTAGGTATCATCTTGGTATCATTCTTTTCAACAAGCGGTCGGCTTTCATGCAAAAGCAATCTTAGCAGCTTAGCAGCCTCTAGACTGCCTTTACAAGCAGTGGGAGGGAATGTCCCCCCCTCCTATTGTCTTCCATGGTTTTCTCTGGCTCTCCTGTCCCAACAGGGAACCCGAGAATGCAGCCGGTGATTCGGCCAGCTGACCATAGAGCTGATCAGAGACCAGAATGGCTCCAATCATCTCTAAGGCCTAAGGCTCGATTCACATCTATGCATGTTGCTTTTGAGTGTTTCTGCAGTGCTTTTTGCGGTGCTTGCCTCGTTTTTGGACCGGCGTTTTTACTGCGAATTTACAGCGATTTTTCTGCGATTTGCATTTTTTTCTTTTTTTTACACTGTATATAGCCAGTTGCTAAGGAGGGGGCCAGGAAGCTGGCTGCTGCGTCCTTAACAACCGATGAGTCATCAGCTGACTTCCCGCTCAAAAAAAAAATGTTGGCTAAAAAAAAAAAATTGAGTAAAAAAACAGAGTGGGGTCCCTCCCCAGGTCCATACCAGGCCCTTGGGTTTAGTATGGATTCGGAGGGGACCCCCATGCCAAAATGTAAAAAAAAATGGCATGGGGTCCCCCCAAAATCCATACCAGACCCTTATCCGAGCACGCAGCCTGGCAAGTCAGGAAATGGAGGGGACGAGCGAGCAGCCCCCCCTCCTGAACAATACCAGGCTGCATGCCCTCAACATGGGGGGATGGGTGCTTTGGGGCAGTGGGGGCTCTGCACCCCCCTACCCCAAAGCACTTTGCCCCAATGTTGATGGGGACAAGGGCCTCTTCCCGATAACCCTTGCCCGGTGGTTGTCGGGGTCTGCGGGTGGAGGGGTTATCGGAATCTGGAAGCCCCCTTTAACAAGGAGGCCCCCAGATCCCAGCCCTCCACCATATGTGCATGAGTATGGGGTACATGGTACTCCTACCCATTCACCTGGGGGAAAAAAGTAGTGTAGTGTTAAAAAATACAGTAGACAGTTTTTGACAAGTCTTTTATTATGCAGCTCTGGGGGTCTTTTCCGACTTCTCCACTCTCTTCTCTGCGCTCTCCGGTTCTTATCCCATTGTCCTGTGCCTTCTGCCGGGTTCTTCTGCTCTTTTGCCCGCTCCTTTGCTAGCTCTTGCCAGGTCTTTGTCGTCTTCTCCCCTCTTCTCTTCTTCCGATGACTCGTCACTGTCTCCTGCTGTAATGCCGTGACCAATAATTTACAGAGGCATTGGGCGGGGTCACCGGGAGATGTCATCCGGTGACCCCGCCCCCTTATGACATTACAGCCCGGGGCATGATGGGTCTGTGACGTCACAAGGGGGCGTGGCATTCTGATGATGTAATCTGATTGCCACACCCCCATCGTTATTTAAGAAATGCAGGACATCGGCGCCCACAAATCAGCGGGACATAGCATCAGAGGAGGGTCGGCGGCGGGAGTGGAGAAAGAAGAACACCGGACAAAGAAGACAGAAGAACAGTGGAAGAAGAAGCAGGGGGAGAAGAGCGGAGGATGAAGAAGCGGGAAAAGATGGAGGAAGTCCGGAGGAAGCAGTGGAGAAGAAGATTTGTAATAAAAGACTTGTCAAAAACTGTCTACTGTATTTTTTAACACTACACTACTTTTTTTCCCCAGGTGAATGGGTAGGGGTACCATGTACCCCATACTCATTCACATAGGGTGGGGGGACGGGATCTGGGGGCCCCCTTGTTAAAGGGGGCTTCCAGATTCCGATAAGCCCCCCACCCGCAGACCCCGACAACCACCGGGCAAGGATTGTCGGGAAGAGGCCCTTGTCCCCATCAACATGGGGGCAAGGTGCTTTGGGGTAGGGGGGTGCAGAGCCCCCCCTGCCCCAAAGCACCCATCCCCCATGTTGAGGGCATGAGGCCTGGTATGGTTCAAGAGGGGGGCACTCGCTCGTCCCCTCCCTTTCCTGACCTGCCAGGCTGCGTGCTCTGATAAGGGTCTGGTATGGATTTTGGGGGGACCCCCACGCCATTTTTTTTTACATTTTGGCATGGGGGTCCCCTCCAAATCCATATTAGACCCAAGGGCCTGGCATGGACCTGGGGGGGACCCCACGCTGTTTTTTTTCTCGATTTTTTTTTTTCTGCCTGGCATTTTTTTTTACATTGAGTGGGAAGGCAGCTGACAGCTGATGACTCATAGGTTGTTAAGGACGTGGCGGACGGCTTCTCGGACCCCTTCTTAGCAACCAGCTATATACAGTGTAAAAAAAAGAAATAACAAAACGCAAATCACGGCAAAAATGCGACATAAGCTTCTGAATGTTGTGCATAGAATGCCAGGACAGTTAACCCCCCCAAATGACCCCATTTTTGAAAGCAGACACCCCAAGATATTTGCTGAGAGGCATGTTGAGTCCATTGAATATTTTATATTGTGACACAAGTTGCGGGAGAAAGACACATTTTTTTTTTGCACAAAGTTGTCACTAAATGATATATTGCTCAAACATGCCATGGGCATATGTGAAATTACACCCCAAAATACATTCTGTTGTTTCTCCTGAGTACAGGGATACCACATGTATGAGACTTTTTGTGAGCTTAGCCGGGCTACGGGTGTAAATTTTTGATTTCACTCCTCACTGCCTATCATATTTTCAGAGGCCATGGAATTTCCAGATGGCACAACCCCCCCAAATGACCCCATTTTGGAAAGTAGACCCCCCAAGCTATTTGCTGAGAAGTATGGTGAGTATTTTGCAGACCTCGCTTTTTGTCACAAAGGTTTGAAAACTGAAAAAAGAAAAAAAAAATACATTTTTCTTTTCTTTCTTCATTTTCAAAAACAAATGAGAGCTGCAAAATACTCACCATGCTTCTCAGCAAATAGCTTGGGGTGTCTACTTTCCAAAATGGGGTAACTTGGGGGGGTTTGTGCCATCTTGGCATTTTATGGCCTTCAAAACTGTGATAGGTAGTGAGGAGTGAAATCAAAAATTTACTCCCTTAGAAATCCTGAAGGCGGTGATTGGTTTATGGGCCCCGTGCGCAGCTAGGCTCCCAAAAAGTCCTACACATGTGGTATTCCCATATGCAGGAGAAGCAGCAGAATGTATTTTGGGGTGTAATTCCATATATGCCCATGGCATGTTTGAGCAATATCTCATTTAGTGACAACTTTGTGCAAAACAATTGTAATTTTCCCGCAACTTGTGGCAAAATATAAAATATTCCATGGACTCAACATGCCTCTCAGAAAATAGCTTGGGGTGTCTACTTTCCAAAATGGGGTCATTTTTTTTTGGGGGGGGGTTGTGCCATCTTAGCATTTTATGGCCTTCAAAACTATGATAGGTAGTGAGGAGTGAAATCAAAAATTTACGCTCTTAGAAATCCTGAAGGTGGTGCTTGGTTTTGGGGGGGTTTGGGGGGGTTCTGTGCCATCTCTGCATTTTATGGCCTTCAAAACTGTGATAGGTAGTGAGGAAAAATGTATGCCCTTAGAAATCCTGAAGGCGGTGATTGGTTTTTGGGGGCCCGTACACGGCTAGGCTCCCAAAAAGTCCCACACATGTGGTATCCCCGTACTCAGGAGAAGAAGCAAAATGTATTTTGGGGTACAATTCCACATATAACCATGGCATGTGTGAGCAATAAATCATTTAGTGACAACTTTTTGTAAAATATTTTGTTTTTGTCATTATTCAATCACTTGGGACAAAAAAAATATTCAATGGGCTCAACATGCCTCTCAGCATCTCCTTGGGGTGTCTACTTTCCAAAATGGGGTCATTTGGGGGGGTTGTACTGCCCTGCCATTTTAGCACCTCAAGAATTGAGATAGGCAGTCATAAACTAAAAGCTGTGTAAATTCCAAAAAATGTACCCTAGTTTGTAGACATTATAACTAACAAATAAGACACAAACCAATAAATATATGCTTATTGACTTTTTTTTTACCAAAGACATGAACCTGAATACATTTTGGCCTAAATGTATGACTAAAATTGAGTTTATTGGATTTTTTATAACAAAAAGTAGAAAATATCATTTTTTTTCAAAATTTTCTGTCTCTTTCCATTTATAGCGCAAAAAAAAAAACCACAAAGGTGATCAAATATCATCAAAAGAAAGCTCTATTTGTGGGAAAAAAAGGATGCAAATTTTGTTTGGGTACAACATTGCATGACCGCGCAATTAGCAGTTAAAGCGACGCAGTGCCAAATTGTAAAAAAGTGCTCTGGTCAGGAAGGGGGTAAAACCTTCTGGGGCTGAAGTGGTTAAAGACAAAAATATAAGGTCCACTTATCAGATTCATCACCCCCTCTGATGGCCCATTGTAAAAATTTTAGGAGGGGGGGGAATGTTTTGGACAGGTAACCCTCACCACTTCATTGAGAGATGAATGCCTAAGTAATGTGTATTACTTTGGACAGCCCCTCCTTACTTACACTATTGGCAGCCCACTGGACAGGTAAGAAGTGTCATAATACAAAAATATAAATGCACACTGTACAAATTGGAGCACAATTTTAACATTCTGCAATTACCTATCAAGATAATAATAGTATACAAAAACTTGAAACAGTACCATTTGAAAGTATTCAGGCAGGCCCTTGCACTACATGCTTTGGGGAATTCATCCATAAATCTGAACACAAAAGAGGTAGGTATAGTGTGTATGGGTTTGGCAAAGTCAGCAGATAGAGTTTTGTTATCAGTTGACTTAGCGGTTGGGGGAGGGAGGGTTCCAAATGAGTTTGGGACCCAAAAAAAAGCCTCTAGCATGCTGCCAGAATTTAAGGACACAAAGAACATTTTTACACATTTTAGGGTAGTGGTTCTCAACTCCAGTCCTCGGGACCCACCAACAGGCCAGATTTTAAGTATTACCTTGGGGAGTTGCAGACTAGAAAACAGCAATCACTGAGCAGCAAGTGATATCACCTGTGAAGTATTTCAGCTATCTTGCAAACCTGGCCTGTTGGTGGGTCCTGGGGACTGGAGTTGAGAACCACTGTTTTAGGGGGTGTTTAGGGTAAATCACTTCAATGGAGCTGACAAAATGCTTTGTTAAGTGACTAGGCGAGGTGGATATGGGCCCAGGAGAGCATGCTGGGGAGGTAAGTGAAGGCAAATATGCATGAAGGACAAAAAAAACCTTTAAAATCTCCAGTATGCATGAGGACAAAGGGGACATTCACATCATATTACAATCATGGTAATTAGGGAATGATGAGAGAAATACAATACATTAGCAAACATTAAATACATATAATGAGATTTTAAAGGATAAATCTTACCTTAATATAGTCCTTCTGCAGGACCTGGATGATGGCAGAATAGGTCTCCGGGATAATGATCCCCAGAGCCTGGGGGGAGCTGCCTGTCAAGAATTTGAGGTCCTGCAGGCTTCTCCCTGTCACCAAGTACCACAACGTGGTGATGAGCCTCTGCTCCGGAGTGATGGCTTGCTGCATGCAGGTATCCTGCCTGCTGATATAAGGGGTCAGCAAAGCCAACAAAAGGTGAAAAACGGGGTCCGTCATCCTGAGAAAGTTCCTGAAATCATCAGGATTATTCTCACGGATCTCACAGAGCAAAGGCATATGAGAGAATTGGTCACGCTGGAGCAACCAATTCTTCATCCATTAACTCCTCCACGCCCTGTTCATGGACTGGGCTTGTGTCAAAATAAGAACCCCAACACCAAGCCCCCACACAGCATGAACTCTACGACGAGTACTGTAACGAGCCCCTTGCTCGCTCAGTTTCACTCTCCCGACACTCTTCTGCAGCTATTGAATCAGATTGCAATGTCTGATGGTTCGGTCATCCAATGGTCCGGGATTAGAACCACATCTCTGTGCCATTCTAGTCCAGTTGTGATAGCTCAGAACAAACACCAGGCAGGCTGTATGTAAGTTCAAACAGGAATGTCTTTTCTTGCAAAATACAGGCTTTTATACACTAAAAGTGGAGGTGCAGACCTCCTGCTCATATTACTCTAACAATACAGCTGTAACCTAATTAACCTAATTAACATGAGCTAAATAACTAATCCCTTTAGACAGCCTAGATGACTCAGACATGACCGTTAGGCCAGACTGGCCGTCTTGTAGTTCAGAAAATCCAATCAACATTATCACAATCAACATAGACTCTTCTTCACACAATAGCAGAGTTAATTAACACAAATAACAATGGGGATCTAATGACTCTTAGATCCCATAGTAGACTTATTTACAATACACATTTTAGCGGACAATAGACAGACAGGTGTTGGAATTTACATCAGCATCTCCTAACAGTATCTGTCCCAGCATTATGAATCAGCCACTATTCCAATATGGCAAATCCAGGGTCCCCAGAGTCTGTGTGTCCTGGGGGACCAGGACCCGAATCCACAGTAATACCACCTCAAGGGTCCCCAGGCATACAGCTCACAAAGAGCACCGTTCCCCCAAATGCAAGGGCCCCCGATCGATCAGCAAGAGGCTAGCATACAGTCCCCTCCAATAGTCTCTTTCCTGGCTAGGTCTGTCACAAGTACGTACACGCAATATGGCTTCAAAACAGTCGGCTGGTCAGAACGAAGTAACAGAACGCACTGAAGAACAGCAAGGCCTGTGAAGAGCGACCTGAAAATCAGTAACGAGCGGACAAGAACACACTGTATAAACCAAGGGGAACTCACTGCATGCACTGAAGACCAGATACAAACCCACAAGCACAAACTGAACAGCAGAAAAACAATCTGAAAACCACGAGTCTGAAAAAGCACCAATCGTCTCTCACCAAACTTTTACTAACACGAGATTAGCAAAAGGAGCCCAAAGGGTGCTGCGCTTGGTATTGAACTGCCCTTTTATAGTCTCGTCGTACGAGGTGTACGTCACCGCGTTCTTGACGTTTGGAAATTCCGCCAACTTTGTGCAACCTTGTGTATGCAAGACAAGTTTGAGCCAACATCCGTCGGAAAAAATCCGATGGATTTTGTTGTCGGAATGTCCGATCAATGTCCGACCGTGTGTACAGGGCATAAGTGTGCTTGTGTCTTTAGAAAAAAAAAAACTATAGTGTTGTGGTATTGAAATCATCTTATTGAAACGTGTCCCACTCAACATATTTTCAATTTTAGCCCAACCCTTTTCTCTAAAATGAAATGTCCAGTCAATAATTTGCATCAGTAAAACTGCTTTATAGAATCTTTTAAAATCTGGGTCAGCTAAACCTTCATATGTTTGCTTATTACTGTCTATTGAATTCTTGGTTTTCTATGTTGCCATATAAACCCAAGAATCATCTTATTTAATATATTGAAATAGCTCTGTGGTATGTGTATCGGGAGCATTTGAAACTCATAAAGTACTTTTGGTAAGATCCCCATTTTTATGTTATTTATCCGTCCTACCCAGGAATATGGTTTCATAGAAATTTTCCTTATTTCTTCCTTGCTTACATTTAATAGCGGGACCTATTTCATTTGATATAAATCTTATATAAATCTCAAGTCACTGTTAAATATATCCCAAAATATTTAAATTTTTTCTGCCATTTAAATGGAAAATTTTTCTTGTAAACGTTGTCTAGACACGTGCAATTCGTGCAATTATTTCCAAAATTTCAAATTTCCAAATTTCCAAATTTTGAATTTCTGAATTTTCAAATTTCCGAAAATTTGAAATTCAGAAATTCAGAATTTCAGAAGCTTCGGAATTTCAGAAATTCGGAATTTCAGAAATTCAAGATTTCCGAAATTCGGAAATTGGAAAATTTCGGAAATTGGAAAATTTCAGAAATTTGAATTCGGAAATTCGAAATTTCGGAAATTTGGAAGTTCAGAAAATCGAAATTAGGAAATTCTAAAATTCGGAAATTCAAAATTTCGTAAATTTGAAAATTTCGTAAATTTGAAAATTAAAAAATTTGGAAATTTGAAAATCCAAAAATAAGAATGAAAATCTGAAAATTCCAAAGAATGAAAATCCGAAAATTCGAAAACCCAAAAATCTGAAATTATAACTAATAATAACTATTAAATTATAGATATTGGAATTTCCTTTCAAATTTGTCTGTTAGTGAACGTAACGAGTATAAATTTATCCGAAGTTACAAATTATCTGAAATAACGAATGGCGTATCTAAACAAATGGAATGTAACAATATAATAATAATAAATAACAATAATAATAATAAAACCATTTTATTATTATTATTTATTATTAATTTGTTTCTTTCCATTTGTTTAGATGTGGCATTCATTATTTTGGATAATTTGAAACGTCAGATAAATTTGTATTCGTTACGTTCACAAACAGCCAAATTTGAAAGGAAATTCCAATACCTATATATTAATAGTTAGTTATTATTAGTTAGTTATTGTTTCGAATTTTACTGATTTTCTTTCTTTTTTCAGATATTTGAATTTTTTAATTTCTGAATTTTCGAATTCCGAAAATTTGAAAATTCGGAAATTTGAAAATTTAGAAATTCTAAAATTCAGAAATTCGAAATTCGAACATTCAGAATTTGAAAATTCAGAAATTCAAAATTCGAAATTCGAAATTTGAAAATTCGGAGATTCCAAATTCGGAAATTCAAAAATTCGGAATTTAGAAATTCAGAAATGTGAAAATCCGAATTTTCGGATTTCCAAATTACCAAATTCTAGATTTTTGAATTTCCGAATTTCCGAAATTTAGAATTTTAGAATTTACAAAATTTTGCATTTCCCAAAAAATTAATGAAACGAAAATTAACAAATTTTTTGTCGGTTCATATGCCTAACGTTGTCCTTCTTTCTTATCTATGTTGATATTTAAAATGTATGACTTTGATGGGTTTATTTTAAGATTTGATAACTCTCTACAGTCTTTCAGTATTTTCATTATGTTAGGTAACGTTGTTCTCGGGTTGGAGGCATAAAACAGATTATCATCTGCGTATGCTGCCACCTTATATTCATCATCTGTTATTTTCACTGCCTTTTATCTAAATTGTTTCTAATAGTTGCTATCACGTATCAGATAAGACCAGAACTGTGTGGACTGTAACAGAGGAAACCCAAACGTGTATAAGTGAAATATAATGATTTATTAAGGAAAGTTAATATTATAAATACAACCACACAGTGCAATAAACCAACCAACAGGCAGAGACCCACAAATAACAACAGACAGATATGTACAATAAATGGGAAATACCAAGATCATAAAGAATAGCCAGGCCAGGGTCATGCACAGAGGATCAGTAGATAAACAAAGGGCAGTTCGAGAATCACAGACATAAGCCAGGCCAGGGTCATCAATGGAAGATCAGCATATGGGGTAAGGATCACAGAACAGGGATGGATGGATCAGATGGCAGGGCAGGGATGCAAGGTAACAGGTAAGACAGGATAGGGATCAGGACAGGGAGACAGGATCAGGTACTCAGGTAACAGGTTTAAGGAACAGGTTCAGGTCTTTAGGCAGCAGGTACAAATCAGGACACAAGTAAGATGCCAAGGCAAGGCATAAGTGTGTCTGCCGGGTATTTATACACATCTCAATCAGACTCAGTTGATGCCTCATTGCAGGAGATGATGTCAGCCCCACCCTGCCAGGAACCCCCCGCTGGTGGATGCCAGTACTAGGGCCCAAAGATCACATAATACTGCCAACAGGGGAAAGCTCCCCTGGCAATTCCAGACTGCCAAGAGACACCTGCTGGTGGACCACAGTACTGCACGCCAAATATCAGGCAGTGTCATCAGTGGATGGAAACTTCCCTGACAGTACCCCCATCAAAGGAGTGGTCTCTGGACCCTCCAACTAGCTGCTGCTGGGACAAGCCCATGGCATCAAGCTGGGCAGCAGGCAGAGTTACTCTAAGCTGGGTATGAAGACAATCCAAAGTATCAAACTAGGCGACGGGCAGCTCAAGCTGGGCAGCAGGCGTAGACATAGCAAGCTCAGCAGCAGGCACAGGCACATCAAGCTGGGCAGCGGGCACATCAAGTTGGGCAGCAGGCAGCGGCACATCAAGCTGGGCAACAGGCAGTGGCACATCAAGCTGGGCAGCGGGCACATCAAGCTGGGCAGCGGGCACATCAAGCTGGGCAGCAGGCACATCAAGCTGGGCAGCAGGCACGGGCACATCAGGCTTGGTAGCAGACCAGGGAAAATCAGGTTGGGTAGCAGACAGGGGCACATCAGACTGGGCAACAGACAAGGACACATCAGGCTGGGCAGCAGACAGGGACACATCAAGCTGGGAAGCAGGTACGGGCACATCAAGCTGGGCAGCAGGCATGGACACATCATGCTGGGCAGCAGGCATGGGTACATCTCGCTAGGCAGCAGGAACTTCAAGCTGGGCAGCGGGCTCTGGGTCATTAAGCTGGGCAGCAGGCTCCGGGTTATCGAGCTGGGCAGCAGGCTTCGAGTCATCAAGCTGGGCAGCAGGCTCCGGGTCATTGAGCTGGGCAGCAGGCTCCGGGTTATCGAGCTGGGCAGCAGGTTCTGGGTCATCGAGGTGTGCAGCAGGCTCTGGGTCATCGGGCTGGGCAGCAGGCTCTGGGTCATGGGGCTGGGCAGCAGGCTCTGGGTTATTCAGCTGGGCAGCAGGCTCCAGGTCATCGAGCTGGGCAGCAGGCTCCAGGTCATTGAGCCGAGCAGCAGGCACCGGGTCGTTGAGCTGGGCAGCAGGCACTGGGACATCAGGCCGAGCAGCGAGCACCATAACAGTGGGCTGGGTAACAGGCACCGGCTCAGCAAGCTAAGTAAGGGGCCCTGGCCCAGTGGGCTGGGTAACGGGCCCCAGGTCAGCAAGCCGGATGCCGGGCACTGGCCCAGAAAGCCGGGTGACGGGCACAGCATGACAAGCTGAGACACGGGCACCAAAACTTCAGGCTGAGGCTGGGACACCGGACCTTCAGGCTGGGACACTGGACTTTCAGGCTGAGACACCAAATCTTCAAGCGGGGACACCAGCACTGGAACTTTAAGCAGGGACATAGGCACCGGAATTTCAAGCGGGGACACAGCCACCGGAATTTCAAGCGGGGACACAGGCACCGGAACTTCAAGCAGGGACACAGGCACGGAACTTCAAGTGGGGACACAGGCACGGAACTTCAAGTGGGGACACAGGCACCAGAACTTCAAGCGGTGACACAGGCACCGGAACTTCAAGCAGGGACACAGGCACTGGAACTTCAAGTGGGGACACAGGCACCGGAACTTCAAGTGGGGACACAGGCACAGAACTTCAAGCAGGGACACAGGCACCAGAACTTTAAGCAGGGACACAGGCACCGGAACTTCAAACTGGAACATAGGCACAGGAACATCAGACTGAAACACTGGCATCAGAGCTTCAGGCTGGAAGGTAAGCACCAAGACATCAGACTGGAAGGCAGGCACCGAGACATCAGACTGGAAAGCAGGCTTTGGAACGTCAGATTGAACAGCGGACATTGGAACATCAGGCTGGAGTGGATTAACTGCTCTGGAGGCAGGTTGGGTTACTGGCAGGATCAAATGGGTAGGAAAGAACTTCCGTCTCTTTTTAGGTTTAGCTACTGAAGTCCTGTAGGTAACTGCAGGACTGTAGGTAGGGTATGAAACAGACTGGAGAGGAGGGTTGGAATATGGCAGGGAAGAGGTAACAGTAGCTGGGGGAAGTTCTTGAGGGATTGTAGGCAGCGGGAAAGAGGCAGGTGGATCAAGGCAGGATATGTGCAGCAGGAAGAAGCAGTGTATTGATATTTGGTGGGGAGTAGAGTATATTGGGCTGAAACTGAGGTGATGGAGGAAAAGACTTTTGGCAGGCAGGTGTCTGGTAGCAGAGATGGTTTGTTGTGGGCTGGCTGTGGCTGATTGCAAAATACCAGACCATGCTAAAAGTAGTGGTTGCACAAACTGCGGGTTACATACTGCCTGTACTGGATTGTACAGAATCAACACATTCTATTATCATCTGTTGGGAATAGCTGTGTAATGCTCAAAAAAGTGAGGGGAGTCATCTTCCAGAAGCCATACCAGTGATGTGACCTGATTAATACTGAAAGTGAGAGAAAAATCATCATGGCCTTCTGAGATGCAGGGCGAAAGCCAGCTCTGTGCAGATTTGAATTAAAGGCTGAACATCCCCGAACAACATAGAGCCCTGATCAACCCAGGAGTGAGCTAAACAAATAATTTCTAGCAGCTGATCACTGGTCCACTCTTTCAGTGTCTGGCGGAGATATCGGCTACTCTCTGATGCCGGCAGAGCATAATAACAAATCACGTCTAAATTAATTTCAGCAAGGCAACCTGAAACAAGATGGTTCCTCCATGTATCCACTTCTGGTCAGGAAAGGCCTTGGAATTCTATCACGTATCAGATAAGACCAGAACTGTGTGGACTGTAACAGAGCAAACCCAAACGTGTATAAGTGAAATATAATGATTTATTGAGGAAAGTGAATAATATAAATAAAACCACACAGTGCAATAAACCAAAGAACAGACAGAGACCCAAAAATAACAACAGACAGATATGTACAATAAATGGGAAATACCAGGATTATAAACAATAGCCAGACCAGGGTCATGCACAGAGGATCAATAGATTAAAAAAAGGGCAGTTCCGGAATCACAGATGTAAGCCAGGCCAGGGTCATCAGATGGAACACAGGACAGGGAGAAGATGGACAGATCAGACAGCAGGGCAGGGATGCAAGGTAACAGGTGGGACAGGATAGGGATCAGGACAGGGAGACAGAATCAGGTACTCAGATAACAGGTTTCAGGAACAGGTTCAGGTCTTCAGGCAGCAGGTACAAATCAGGGAACGGAAGATACCAAGGCAAGACATAAGTGTGTTTGCTGGGTATTTATACACATCTCAATCAGACTCAGGTGATGCCTGATTGCAGGAGATTATGTTGGCCCCACATGCCTGGAACCCCCCGCTGGTGGACGCCGGTACTGCGGCCCAAAGATCACATAATACTAATTACAGGTGAAAGCTCCCCTGGCAGTTCCAGACTGCCAGGAGACACCTGCTGGTGGACCACAGTACTGCATGCCAAATATCAGGCAGTGTCATCAGCGGATGGAACCTTCCCTGACAGTTGCAAGTAAAGGTTCCAATGTTAATATAAATAGTAAGGGCGGGAGTGGACATCCCTGTCTCATCCCATTGCTCCAATAAAAGGGGTGAGACAGGGTCCGATTCACCCTCACTGCTGCTGTTGGCTGTTTATATAGCACATTGATCCATTGGATCATTCTTGGACCAATCCCTAACTCCTCTAATGTCTCTGACATGAACTCCCAGTCTACTCTGTCAAATGCTTTTTAGCATCTATTGACAGAAATATCCTGGGGGGTCTATCTTTATTTATTTTTTGTAAAAGCAATGTGGATCTCACCCCAATGTCTTTTCCTTCCCTGTCAGGCACAAATCCAATCTGATCCATCCGGCATTAAAACCTTCAATCTACTAGCTAGAACTTTAGCATATAACGTTGTATCTTCGTTCAATAACTTTATTGGTCTATAACTAGAACATTGTGCTATGTCTTTATCTTCCTTTGGTATTACTGTAATATAAGCCAACATTGATTCCTTTCTCATCCCCTTCCCCTCCTTTAATGAATTCCAATGCAAGTATAATTTTGGAGCTAGGAGGTCTTTACATTTTTTATAATAAATGGCTAAGAAGCCATCTTGTCCTGGGCTCTTTCCTGTCACCACACCTTTTAGTGCCAAGAGTATTTTTTCTTGAGTTATGGGTCTATCCAAATCTAGCAATTTTTTTCTTCTCATTTAGGTAATTTAGCTTCTTTTAGGTACATTTGCATCTTTTCCTTTCTTTCTAAATCTTTTGTTTGTTCCTTTTCTGCTCTTTTTGAGTATAATGCTTTGTAAAACTTTTTAAATACTTTTGCAATCTCTGATGTTGAGTGTACTAACTGCCCTGAATTATTTTTTATTTTTTATATACATTATTTAATTTTTTTTTCTTTTAGTACCCTTGCTAAATATTTTCCTGGTTTATTCCCCCATTGATTTATTTCTTTACTTACTTTGTTAAAGGTTCTTCTTATTTCCTGTTCCATTAACCTATTCAATTCATCTTTTTTTTTTGCACTATTAGGTGTTGTTTCTCATTTACCTTTTCCTTCTAATGTTTTTGTTCTAATTCATAAAGTTCTTTTAATATATAATTTATTTTATTTGTTCTTTCTTTCTTTTTTTAGACCATCTGGCTATCAGGATACCCCTACTGTAGACCATATGAGCTTCCCATAATGTTGCTTCAGAGACATCCTGTGTCTTATTTAATATACAGTGTTGTTCTATTTCTTTCTTTATTTTCCTTCAATCTCTGAATCCTGTATTATTGCTTCATTTAATCTCCAAGTATTTACCTTATTTTGTTCCTCCATTATCTTTATTTCTGCTGTCACAGGTGCATGGTGTGATACTGTTGTTGTCTCTATAGATGTTTTACCTATTGCCTCCAACAGTCTATGTTCTACCAATATATAGTCCAATCTTGAGTATGTCCCATGTATATGCTGAGTAACATGTATACTCTCTTTCTTTAGGATGTTGAATTCTCCATATATCTATCAGTTGTCTTTAATATAGTGTTTTTCTAATTAACTTCTGTTGGTATTCCTCTCTTCTCATTACATGGGACGATACATCAAGATATGGATCCATAGCAAAGTTAAAATCTCCTGCCACAATTACTTTGCCTACTTTAAATTCCATACGTTTTCCTATGGTCTGTCTTAATTATAGTATTGAGTTCTTATTCGGACAATATATGTTTGCCAATGTACATTCCATACCATATATTTCCCCTTTCAGAAACAAATACCTGCCATCTGGATCCACTTTCCTTTCCCTTACATTGAATCTTATGTATTTCCCTATACCTATTGCTACCCCCTTTGCTGTTTTTGTTGTTGAATCTTCATAATACCATACTGGGTGTTGTCTTGAGTATAATTTAACTTTTGAGTCATGTGATGTGTGTGTTTCTTGTAAAAAAAAAAAACTATACTTACAGAATAAAGTTGTATCGCTCCTAGAATCTTATGTCTCTTTAGCGGGGTGTTTAATCCCTTTACATTATAAGTCAAAAGTTAAATTTTTGTCATATCCAATGTTTTTCCCTCTCATTTTTCTGTTTCCATTCAGATGGAGATCAAATTCCTCTGCAAAGAGACACATGATAAAAAATAGGCACCATATAGGGGGATGAAGAGTCCTATCAATTTGTGGTTCCTTCCTCCCCTCCCCTCCCCTCCCCTACTCCCTCCCTCCTCCCCCTCCCCCTCCCAGACACCCCCTCCTAAATATTTTGTGGCCCTGGTCTGGCCTTAGAGCCGTTGGTGGATCCGTCATCCTTTCCTCCACCATTGTCTCTCTTACCATGGGGTAAATCTCTGATCACATTCGCCTTCTGATCCCTTCAAAAAATACAAGGTTGAAAGATCATCATCAGCAGAAAGAATGCAACAAGAAATGTAAGGATGCAATTAGGGTGGCTAAGATAGTACATGAAAGACACTTGGCAGAGGAGAACAAAATAAATCCCAAGAAATTCTTTAAGTATGTAAACAGTAAAAAGGGAGGACATACCATGTTGCCCCATAAAGAATGAGGAAGGACATCTGTTTACAAAGGATGGGGAGATGGTGAAGGTATTGAATTTATTCTTCTCATCAATCTTCACAAGGTAATCGGGGGGCTTCAGTAACCAAATCTGCAGTGTTTATCCTCATGACACATCACAGGAAGCACCTCCAGAATTAAAATTAGACATGGGAAACTTAACATTAATAAATCACTGGGACCAGATGGCTTGCACCCAAGGGTACTTAGGGAACTCAGTCAAATAATTGCCAGACCATTGTTCCTAATTTTTACTGCCAGCCCACTGACTGGAATGGTACCTGCAAGGTTGCCACTGGAGTCCTCTTCCACTCCTCCATGATGACATCATGGAGCTCGTGGATGTTAGAGACCTTGCGCTCCTCCACCTTCCGTTTGAGGATGACCCACAGATGCTCAATAGGGTTTAGGTCTGGAGACATGCTTGGCCAGTCCATCACATTTACCCTCAGCTTCTTTAGCAAGGCAGTGATCATCTTGGAGATGTATTTGGTGTCATTAACATGTTGGAATACTGCCCTGCAGCCCAGCCTCAGAAGGAAGGGGATCACGCTCTGCTTCAGTATGTCACAGTACATGTTGGCATTCATGGTTCTATCAATGATCTGTAGCTCCCCCATGCCGGCAGCACTCATGCAGCCCCAGACCATGACATTCACACCACCATGCTTGACTGTAGGCAAGACACACTTGTCTTTGTACTCCTCACCTGGTTGCCGCCACACATGCTTGACACCATCTGAACCAAATAAGTTTATCTTGGTCTCATCAGACGACAGGACATGGTTCCAGTAATCAATGTCCTTAGTCTGCTTGTCTTCAACAAACTGTTTGCAGGGTTTTTGTGCATCATCTTTAGAAGAGGCTTCCTTCTGGGTTGACAGCCATGCAGACAAATTTGATGCAATGTGTGGCATATGGTTTGAGCATTGACAAGCTGACCACGCCACCCTTCAACCTCTGCAGCAATGCTGGCAACACTCATACATCTATTTACCAAAGACAACCTCTGGATATGATGCTGAGCAAGTGCACTCAACTTCTTTGGTCGACCATGGAGAATTTTTTAAGGATTCTTAAAGGGAATCTGTCCTGGTAAACCGCTGTATGGTCTTGGCCACCATGCTGCAGCTCAGTTTCAGGGTCTTGGCAATCTTCTTATAGCCTAGGCCATCTTTATGTAGAGCAAAAATTATTTTTTTCATATCCTCAGAGAGTTTTTTGCCATGAGGTGCCAGTGACAAGTATGAGAGAGTAAGAACGATAACACCAAATTTAACACACCTGCTCCCCATTCACACCTGAGACCTTGTAACAATAACAAGTCACATGACACTGGGGAGGGAAAATGGCTAATTCGGCCCAATTTGGACATTTTCACTTAGGGGTGTACTCACTTTTGTTGCCAGCGGTTTAGACATTAATGGCTGTGTGTAGAGTTATTTTGAGGGGACAGCAAATTTTCACTGTTATACAAGCTGTACACTCATTACTTTACATTGTAGCAAAGTGTCATTTCTTCAGTGTTGTCACATGAAAAGATATAATAAAATATTTACAAAAATGTGAGGGGTGTACTCACTTTTGTGAGATACTATATATATATATATATATATATATATATATATATATATATATATATATATATCTCAAAATGCACTGCCTGTACTGACTGAATATAGATTCTACACTGAATATCTAGTCTATGCTAAATGCTCTCTTCATTCATTACACCATACGGCTGCCGTGTAAGCAGCAGCCTTATATAATGTGGGGAGTGGACTTAGCCCCCTGAGCCATGATTGCTCAAAGGCACCCTGCCTTTGCACAATTATGGCTTTTTCAGCAGTGCACGCTGTGATTGGCCAAAGCATGCAGGTCAGGTGCATACTTTGGCCAATCATCATACAACAATGCATTGCGATCTTGCAGTGCATTATGGGCCGTTCCGCGGTGCTTGAATTTCCTGCGAACACCCATATGTTCGGTTCGTTTTAGAATAAATGAACACCCGATGTTCGAGTCTCATGCCTATTCTTGGCCTAATTGTCTTAATATTTTTCCCACATGAAGCTCAGCACAGAGGCATTCTAAATAATATATGACCCTTGATACAGAACAGTTAAGATATCTATTTTATACAACTGTGAGCAGTGTGCAATAAAGGCCTTTTTATTTTTGACCACAATTTAAAGGGTAAGTCTACTTGTGTGGGGAAAAAATAGCAAATAAAAAAAACAATATAGCGTATACAATTGCGACACAAGACATACTGTAATTGAATGTTGTTAAAAATTGCCTTTCCTTTTCAATCTGCAGCTCTGTAGTTTTCTGTAAAATGCAATGCATAATGGCTACCTGGAGGTGTTTTGTATACAGAATGTGTACAGAATGCCGCCCAGAAACACCTTTTCCTGCTTGTGTGATTGATTTTCCCAGAAATCGGCGCTAAGATAGAAGTCAGATTTTAGGAATCCCCTGTAAGGAAAATGTCATTTTTGGTGAGATACTCCGAATTGGAAATCCTGTCTAAATGAATGCAGACCCTGCAATTTTCCTCATTAGAACCCTGCAAGTGCAGCAGCTGATTGATAATTATGAAACCACTGCCATTAGATACATTCCACATGGACACAGGCAAACACACAGGTATTTCTTCAGGACACCAACAGGTAGGAATCTGCAACAAAGTTTGTTAAACTTGCTGCAATGTACATAAATCATCCAGAGGGGAGTGTTTTTTTCTCATCAAAAGTAGAGTTACTCTTTAACAAATCTGTCAGGACCCAGATTGGTACAATTCCATTAATTGGCCTCCAGTGCATATCATGAGAATTACAACACTGGTGTATAAAATGTCGAAGCAAGCTATACTTGTTTAATAAACAAGACTTAAATTTATATATGTGTGCTGTTATTTATTGTGTTTATTTCAGATGAGATGGTTTCCACTCCTGATGCTATACTACAAATACTATTTAATTTCCCCACCTTTATTCACTTACAGTATACACAGTTACACTGCTTCCCATATGTTTTTGGAAAAGCTTGTTCTTGTTAGAGAGCATCCAAAGGCGATGAAGTTTAGGGTTGGTTAATATGATGAGAATGGGACTCAGAGCTGCATATGAGGATGCTAGAAATACTCGAATATCACTCACATCAGAAGATACATTAGATAAAGTCAGCGTATAAACCCACATGGAGTTATCCAACCCAAACAGTAGCACATAAAGAACGACTAATAATATTACAGCTCTTGATGCTTTATACTCCGCTGACCACTTTTGTTCTTTGTTAGAGCTCCTAATTGCTTTCACAGTCTTTTCATGATGAAGAAGGATGAACACCATGTAACTGCTTGCTAATGTCATCAGTCCTACGAATATAAAATCACGTATTGTATAAAATGTTCCATTGATAATGTATGCTGTATAAGTTAGAAAGTCAACATCACAATAAATCAAATGAAGAGTATATGGTGAAGTTGTTATATTTTTCTTCACATGAGTACTTAAACAACTATAAGGGTACATGGAGAAATTTATAATTGACAAAATTATGATAACGCCCATAACATTTTGTGTCACCGTTCGCTTTAGATAAAGCCAAACTCTAGTTGTTGGAGCAATAAGAATACACTGGTGGCAGCTAAGAAAACTAGTTACACAAATAGACATGGCTCTGCTTACTCTGTATGTGTATATGACAAATTTGCACTCTGTGTCATCAAGCAAGTCCTCTACCCCTATTGTATTTAGAGACTGCGGAATGATACGAGAAAAGATGACAAGTACATTTGCCAAAGCCAGTACTGACAATATTATGTTTGTTGGAAGAATTTTCTTCTCTATGCTCTTGATGAAGGTGAATTGCAGAATAATAAAGATGTTTCCTGGTATTCCAACTATAACAATAAGGAAAAAACCTATAGCCTTCAGAAGAAGGTAAGTAGCCATCAGACCCAAAGATAGTATGTAGTATCTGAAAAAAAAACAAAGAATGCTGGTGTATCACTAAGAAAATATTTTGTTAAAAAATATAGTATATGAAATCACAAAGGGAATTAACATGAAAAGGAACTGGGCATCCACTTCTCTTAGGGTAGTAATCTAAGCATAGTGGAAAAAACATGCAACATAGCATACCTATTGAAGTACACAGAGTGAGTGATAAATTAATCCATATGGAGTGCATAATTTCCAGAAAAATTGATTGAAACTGTTTACCACACACAGCCAACCTCATGATTGGTAATCCCATTGAATCATAAAGCATGCATTCTCTGTTAAGATTAATTTGGTCTTTATTGGCAAATGTAAATACAATGGCAAATAGCCTAAGGAAGGCCATGCATTAACATCAAATTAATATCCTGCTCCAATGATTTGGCAAGGGTTAATATTGCAGGCCTTCCATAAAACAATAATAAATGAGAGGGCATGCCCTCCATAAAACAATAATAAATGAGAGGGCATGCATTTGCCCCTAAGAAACCTGATGTGACTATTGGAAGAGCATTGAACTTGGTATTGCTTCCCTCAATCGGCAATAATAACTGCTTGTTGGGAGACCTCTGGGGTGATTATCTCAATGCTTTAAATGTTGTGGTGTGGTGGTTAAAAACATGATGTACCAAAGGAGCTGACTAGAGATCTCAGGTGTGGCTCAGGGGTGTCCACCGGAAAAAAAAAGGGGAGGAATATGGGAGACCCCTTATAATGTATTAATTCTCTTCATAAATGTTGTTTTATTCCAAAAAAAATCATTATTCATTCAAAAAAATGGATGTTCCCCTCCCGGGTTCTCTCTGGGATTCCCAGACAGGTGCAAGGAGTAACAGTGACAGGGTTTCTTTTTCCTACTTACAGCTACAGAACATTCACTTACTGCACAAGTCGCACCTTTTTTGTTTGTTTACCTGGGAGGAGAAACCCACAGTGTAGAGTCATCTTCAGGTGACAGGAACTTTTACTTTTAGGAACAGAATATTTATCTATTGCATGCTCACCTAGAGGAATTAGTTGCTGGAGAGAATCACTCTTCAGGTGATAGGCAGCGCCATTTACCCCATACACACACACTTTTTTATCCATATAGGAGCTTTGAAAAAAGCACCTTAGGGGTGGCAGCAGCCTTTTTGCTGAACCTACACACGGAACAGTGGCGGTGCATCCATAAGGGTGCATGGACCCCACCCCCTCACTCCTGCCATCCCCTCTAGCACCAATAGATAGATTCATGCATTGCATAAATCTATCTATGGCCGCCACTGCCACCCCTCTATTCAGATGTCCACCCCCTTTTTGGGCGCAGGATGCCTAAATTACAGTGGCAGGGTTTTTTTGAAGCGCCTGATTAGAGCCATAGACACTAATAGGCGTCAAAAAAGGTGACCTGCGAGCGACATGCTGGGCGCTCGCAGGCCACTCAGCTGTGTGTTAGAAAAGCAATAGACTATTCGCTTTCCTAACATTAAACCGCCTCTCCGCCAATCAGGTGCTTGGATCTGTTACCCATCACCTGATTGGCTGAAACGACAGGCATTGTGATTGGACGCCAGGCATCCAATCATAGTAGAGGTCGGGAGAAGACATCGAGGAGCTGTCCCACCGAGACAGGTAAGTGCAGACAGTGGGCCGGCAGGGTGCACACTGGCAGCATTTGATATGGCACAATGGCTGCGTTTGATGGAGCACAGTGGGAGCAATTGATGGGCACAAGTGGCTGCATATGATGGGCACAAGTGGCTGCTTTTGACGGGCACAAGTGGCTGCATTTGATGTGCACAAGTGGCTGCATTTGATGGGCACAGTGGCTGCATATGATGGGCACAGTGGCTGCAAATGATGGGCACAGTAGCTGCATTTGATGGGCACAAGTGGCTGCATTTGATAGGCACAAGTGGCTGCATTTGATGGGCACAAGTGGCTGCATATGATGGGCACAGTGGCTGCATATGATGGGCACAGTGGCTGCATATGATGGGCACAGTGCCTGCATTTGATGGGCACAGTGGCTGAATTTGATGGGCACAGTGGCTGCATTTGATGGGCATAGTGGCTGCATTTGATGGGCACAGTGGCTGCAATTGATGGGTACAGTGGCTGCTTTTGATGGGCACAGTGAGGCTGCAATTGATGGGGGGGTTTCATTCAGTTTGTTTGTGCCCCCCCCAAAAAAAAATTGAGATGCAACTGGCATGGAATACATAAACATAAATATCTTTTGAGCACCCTAGGGAGTGATTTTTTCTGCAGCTATGGACATGTTTGGATATATGAGCAATAGCAACATAGACGTAGGAGGAATATTTAGCCAGGAACAGATTAACATTAAACAAGATATGGAAGGTCTATTTAGACAATTACATCATACCATGGGGAAACAATTAAGGGTGTGGTGGGATATAGCGTAAAGAGGACAATCTGCGCTACCCCAACTGACTTTAACAATGTTATAAATGTGAACAAATTTGAAATAGTGACTAAAAAGTGCTGCAACCTAAAAAACCTGAATATCCAGTTTTAACGAGTGGTATAAATAGAATCATGTGCGCTACTAATGTCAAACACACTGATAAGAATTTCAACCTATAAAATAAGTAAAAATATTCAAAAGTAACTAAACACTGAAAGTGAATGAAGAAAAAATAAATAAATATTATATTGTGCACAGTCCATCTGAAAATGTTTCCATCTGAAAATGTTTCTGTGCTTGTGTCTGCCTCTGTGCCTCTCCTGTGAGAGGCACAAAGGCAGACACAAGCACAGAAACATAACTTGCAAGGAGAACATTGCAGCTCGCTGCACCGGGACCATGGCGCTCTGAATGGTCTGAGGAGGATGGAAGTCTCTGCTTGAAGCTAAAATCAGCTGTTCCTATCTGTAAGATCTGGCATACTTGAGCCCTGAAGACCTCCGTAATAGGGGTCCTACATATCTGGTAAATGGCTTTTTCTACCATTACTTGGCTTGAGAAAACATATAATGAAGATTGCATTCCGTATTTGAAGGAAGGATTTTGTTTTTAGTGAAAGTGCACACCATTGGGGATCATTTTTCAAGGACGTTTATTTGCTTTTCAGATGGACTGTGCACAATATAATATTTATATATTCTCTCTTCATTCACTTTCAGTGTTTAGTTACTTTTGAATATTTATACTTATTTTATAGGTTGAATTTCTTATCAGTGTGTTTGACACTAGTAGCGCAACTGATTCTATTTATACCACCCTGTGGTGGGATATAGCTACTTTGGAAATGTATATTAGTGAAAAAAATGACACCTAGGGAACTAAGGTGGGATATACATCCAAATGATAGTATTGCTGAACTAACCCTTATGGAAGATTGATATTCTTTCTTTAACAAATGCGAAAATAACTTGTTGCAGAATATTGTCAAAAGAAGGCACTTTAAACTAAGAGGAGTAGAAACATCACGGAAATTAAAAACTCATTACAGCCTTTTGCCAATCAAAATGATTTTAAAGATAAAGAGAAAGAACTACAGGAAATCATTAAAATGTATGATACAGAGATACAGGCAAAGAAACAGAAGAAAAAGAAGAGAGATGTCTTAGATTACAAAATAATAAAGTGTATAAATGGCAAACAGAAATGGAAGACCAATTAGATCACCTGGATGACACATCAATGGATGAGAGCTCTGTTGAAGGAATAGGGGACATGGTCTTACAGGAGGGGGGACACACACCTCTATTAAGGTTTAATCCCTCTCCAGAGGCAGGTCGCAGGGGTATATCTAGACCACAAGACCACCATCCAGGGAGAACCAATGGCAGGAGGAACAATTACCAAGAACCCCCATATCCCAGAATACCAACTACTCCATGCTATAACATCCTTACTAACAATAGGTTCTCTCCTCTTGGGAGGGGAGGATGGCAGAACCCCCATCAAAATTTCCAACAGAGAATATAGGGAAGAAAGGTTTTTTTTTCCAGAGATGGATAAAGAGAAAGACCCCCCAGGAAGATGGAGGGCTCGTGTCTCTTACAGGACACCCAGATGGAGAGGACAGTATGGGAACAGGGGGGGTACTCAAAGAGGAGAGGAACCACCCAGAGATAAGGAGAGAGATCTAGGGCCCACAGGGCACCGCAGGCATCCAATTTACCAAATACAAGAGGCGGATGTGAGAAATGGATGGATCATCAATCAAGAAAGAGAGATGGGATAAACACAGAGAAATATAGAAAGAGGAAACAGACAAGAGGAAAGAGAGGAGGGAGGAAGAAAAAGACAAAGAGAGTACTAGGAGAAGGAATATATAATTTAAATAATGCCCAATTTTCCAAAGAAGAAATGGGGCTTTTGGACCTGGGCCTGAAGCTTGCCCCTGTGAAAACATTGGACAAATTTGAGGCCTATATTGATCTTCAAAAATATATGAGAAAATTGAATCTGAAAAAACATTTTGCAATGAATGAAGACAAAAGAATACCAGAATACTCAACATTCACTCTCACTAACCTTAAAAAACACTCAATTTTTAACCCTAAGACTCCTGGTAATCAGTGCTTTGGGGCCTTTAAGAAGATGGTAGAAGAAAACCTGAGAAACTTGAAGGGGAAGCAATCTGGAAATATGAATATATGGAAAATTATCAAAGAAATTGGGAAGAAGAAAGAAGTAGTGATACATCCAGTGGATAAGGGAGGAGGATTGGTGATATTGAATAAAAAAGAGTATGAAGAAGAGATGGAGAACCTACCTAAAGTGGAGAACACATATAAAAAAATTGAAAGGGAACCCTAAAGCACGATACGAAAAGAAGCTAAAAACATACGTGAAAAAGGTGATAAAAGAATATTGAATAAGAAGGAGGCTGAATATCTTATGTCTGAATCGACAAAGACCCCTGTAATATATTATGTTCCAAAAGTCCACAAGAGGTTAGTAAAACCTCCAGGAAGACCAATTATTAGCGGTATCAACTCACTCTTCTCTCAGTTAGGAGAGTATCTCGACCAATTCTTAAAACCATTGGTCCAAAAGGAAAATTAAAATGTATTTAAGAGATAGTACACAACTAATAACAGAACTACAAACTATCACAAGAGCAGAGAATTGCTTGCTTGCCACTATAGACGTTAACTCGTTATATACCAGTATAATACAGAAAGATGGGTTAGAAGGTGTGGAAAAGGCACTACATGAAAATAAGGCAAGAACAAATAAGCTTTATCCTTGAAGGAATCCAATTGGCTATGGAAAGCAATTATTTCTGGTACAGAAGGAACTATTATGTTCAAACAAAGGGGGTGGCAATGGGGGCATGTTATACCTCTAGTGTCGCCAACCTCTTTATGAATATGTGGGAGGAGAAATACATTTATAGTAATAAAGTACCCCAAATTAAGCTTTACCGAAGATATATAGATGATTTAATCATTTTATGGGAAGGAACAGTGGAAACCTTTGAAGGATTCCTTAAGGGAATCAACCTTAATAAGTGTGGAATTTCCTTAATTATATACTAAAATGTTCTTCAAAGCAACAGATCAAAATGGTTTAATACCCACCTCAAGCTGCCACCACCCCAAATGGAAGGGGAACATCTCCAAAGGTCAGCTGTTAGGAATGCAAAGAAACCACCGCAAAATGAGGGATTTTGAAATGCAAGCAGACACTCTAATTAAGGGATTTCAAGAGAAGGGCTATCAAGGGAAGAACCTAACTAAATTGAAAACCAAAATAAAGAGAATGGGCAGGAATTCATTATTGGTCAAAAAGACAAAAAAATAGAAAATCATACTGAAATAATGTTTATTACGGGATTCAATACCCAGTACCAACAAATAGAACACATTATCAGAAAATATTGATCTATTTTGAAAGAAGATATAATCCTGTCCAAAATTTTACCAAAGAAACCCAGGTTTGTGTACAGGAGAGCTCCCACACATAGAAATCATCTAGTTCATAATGTAATTAATCCTCCCAAGCCAGTTAAACTCTTCTCGGAGATGAAGGGGTTTGTCAGGTGTCAAAATTGCCTTCCATGCAGAACAATTAAGAAACAACCATGTAAAAAGGAATCATTTAAATATGGGTTAATACTAGGGAATACCAAATAAGAGAGTTGATTACATGCAAAAGTACCCATGTTACGTATGTTATCGAGTGTCCATGTCATCTTTAATATGTAGGGAGGACCACCCACCCACTGAATGTGAGGATTAGGGAACATATCAACAACATAAGGAAGGGGCTCCCGAAACATAGCCTTTCGAGGCATTATAATGAAGTACACCAAAAAGATCCCACAGGATTGATCTTTTTATTGGATAGACCTAGTGAAGGACCACTGGAGAGGTAATAACAAAAAAATCCTCATATCACAAAATGAGACAAGGTGGATATACAGGTTGGGGTCCCTGGCACCTGGGGGGCCTAAACCTTGATATTGACCTTAACTGCTTCATATCCAATTTTTGAATATGGTCCTTCTCTATTAGTTGACAAAACTGCCTTGCATAGGAAGTAATTAGCCAGGGGAGGTGTGACTAACCCACTTAAGAATTGAATGGGTGAGTTAGGGGCACCTTGAAATATCATAAGGAGACACTAACAATAAAGATTTGAAGGTTAGGAATAACAAACTGAGAAATTAGAACTGATGAACAAAAATTAATAATTGATAGAAGATAGTTCACAAAGCCATAGCATTTTTATGGTTTAATATTTTATGAGGATAGAGCTGGAAAACCACTCAACCATACAAAAATCATTATTAGTATTGTTTAAACACTAATGCCCCATACACACGGTCGGATTTTCAGATGGAAAATGTGTGATAGGACCTTGTTGTGGGAAATTCCGACCGTGTGTAGGCTCCATCACACATTTTCCATCGGATTTTCCGACACACAAAGTTTGAGAGCAGGCTACAAAATTTTACGACTACAAAATCCGTTGTCGGAATTTCCGATCGTGTGTACACAAATCCGACGCACAAAGTGCCATGCATGCTCAGAATAAATAAAGAGATGAAAGCTCTTGGCTATTGCCCCGTTTATAGTCCCGACGTACGTGTTTTTTCGGTCACCGCGCAGAATGATCGGATTTTCCGACAACTTTGTGTGACCGTGTGTATGCAAGGCAAGTTTGAGCCAACATCTGTCAGAAAAAATCCTAGGATTTTGTTGTCGGAATGTCCGATCAATGTCCGACCGTGTGTACTTGGCATAATAGTCAAATCATCTAGTGACATATTGTTTCCTCTGAGTGTTGTATAGTCCAATTTCAGTTGTCCCAGTATATATATATATATATATATATATATATATATACCTATTTTTAACAGTGTTTTATAATGTATGTATTTATTTTACTGGATAGTATCTGCATTGTAGTACAGAGCAGGTCTGCAGGGAGTAATTTCTTGCTTAACCACTGGGGCCGCATGGCTTACAATAGGTAGGCCCTTATGAAGCACAGCCAGTGCATTACAATTGGCCAGACAAAATCTACCTTTGGAATTTACGGGGATGTGTTTGTAGCACTGCGACCCAAGTGTGGCAAATGATCTGTAATTTAAGACCGGGAATATGTGAATCCTTGTTTTCCAAATCCTGACCATAGAAGGTGTAACCTGCAGACCATTCAATATAAAAGACTTAAGGTGTACCAAGATATCACAGCCTCAGGTGACGTCCTATGACAAAACGCGTAAGCTGGAGCTTGGTACGCAATTATGTCACTTCCGGTTGTGGAGTTCCGGCCCGTTGAACGCACACTGGTCGGGAGCTCATGAGCTGCAACCAGGAAACGTTAGCCTTGTACCTGACTGAGTCAGGTTTTTTGGATCAACTTGTTTTTATACATAAAAGTTTTTATTAAACCATCCGGATTTACACTATGAGGTTCCATTTGTTTGGTTTATGAGGATATCCTGCGCTTCTGCCACATAAGAAGTGAACATTACAATGAGAGAGATCCTCCCCAGGAAGAGGCAGAAGGATTAGAATACCCCAGTGTCCATGGAGCCAAAGGTGAAGGTGCCCATTCCGGAGACGCCCAGTAAACCCAGTACATGCTTCTTATACCTGCAGGGGTGTTATAATCTGGTCAGTGGGGAACCGAAGGGGAGCACGGAAGTCACCTGATTATTTTGCATACTGTTGGAAATCCAGGCACAAGTCACTTTGGAAAAGCACAAGTCACATTTTAAGCTGTTTTTTTTGCACTGTTTTTGAAGGACTGAACTTTACTAATTCAATAACCACTTCATTATTTGTATTTTTTATCTACTATTTTTATCTTTATTTTTAATATTTGGCACATATATTTTTATGGGCGTTGGTTACAGATTTTGAACTTTTATTATAGATGTATTTGCACTAATATGCATTGCTATGAATGATCAAATGTTTATAATATATGCATCAACGCTATCATTGTCCGTTGCACGGACACCTTACTAATAGGTGCTGGTTATCAAAATCTTAATAGCATGAAGAAATATAGGTACCACTATACCCTTAATGTAATTTAGGGGGTTACCACGTGAATAGCCACTAGTCAACTTTATTCACCTGGGAAGAGCGACCCACTGTGGAGAGTCGCCCTTCAAGTGACAGGGGGTCTTTTTTCCTGATTATATACAGTTAAAGAACATTCATTTACTGCACAAGTCACACCTTTTTCGTTTGTTTACCTTGGAGGAGAGATCCACTGTGTAGAGTCATTCTTCAGGTGACAGGAAGCTGCACTTATAGGAACAGAATATTTATCTATTGCATGCACATGAGAGGAGTGGGTTTCTGAAGAAAATGACTCTTTAGGTGATAGCCAGTGCCATTTACTCTATACACAAGGAGTTTGTAATAAAAAGGTCCATTAATAGTTCAATCCCTAGGAAAATATGTGTTCACCGTGAACTGAGGAAGTGGCAAGCTGTCATGAAACATGTTTATTTGGTGAATTAAATACATTTTATTTGATTAATTTTTACACATCCCATTTCAGGCACCTTTGCCGCACTACTGACAGACCTTTTTTTGCAAACTCCTTTTGCACACAACCTATATCAATGCTTTAATTTTCAAATAGAAAAATATGTCAAACTTTTAACCCATGTGTGCTACTTGGAATCATTAGCTAAGCAACAAGCTACAGTGTGGTAGACTTTTGTGAGTTTAAAGATGGATGGATGTTCCCATGCCTATTGTTTTTAGAGAAATATCTACTTGTCTATGGTCAGCAAGGTTGCAGAACATCTAAATATATATTTGTGAACAGCTTGAATAGATTTGTTACAGATAAAATACATTTTGTATTAGGCTTAATGTGTATTCAATGAAAGTTGATTCAACAAAGTTTCGTATAAAAGACAAAAAAGGACATACATTTTTAAATCAAGTAAGAGAATAGCAGCTTTTTACTTATATAAGAACATATTTTATTCACACTGAGTAATGGTTGATGTGAGTTGTAGACCCACTAGCTCACTGGATTGTTTACTAAAGAAAAGCATCCACCACAAATAACTTAAAGTGTATGTGATTTCCAACAGTGATTTTCTTATTTGTTCCCTTTTGGTCTGTAAAATTTACCATTTATACCACCAAGTGCAAAAAATGCCTGTTGATTGTGTCATCTGTGTAGAGCTGCCCTGTGTGTTTTGTACAGTTACCCTCTTGAGTCTTATTTTTCAGCTACAGAATTTGTGGGCTGGGTTCACACTATTGTGAATTTGGATGCGGATTCTCTGCAACCAATTCACAATAGCAGGAGATTTTGACTGGCTCTCATATCTCCGCTGTGGCTCCGGTGCAAATTTGCTCAGGAGCCCTGTGCATCTTTTGGTTCATTTCAGCCAAAAATTTGGGCTGAAATCAGACCTGAAACAGTGAAGCACAGGACCCCTGCTGGGAGCTGCATCTGTATTATTATTAATTATTATTTAAGGTGCAATATATAGTGCCATCAATTTACACAGCGCATTACATACACATTGTACATCAGTCCCTACCCTCAAGGAGTTAACAATCTAAGGTCCCTAAACTCACATTCATATACTAGGGCCAGTTTAGACAGAAGCCATTTAACCTACCAGCATGTCTTTGGAGTGTGGGAGGAAACCAGAGTACCCAGAGGAAACCCATGCAGGCACAGGGAGAACATGCAAACTCCAGGCAGGTAGTGTCATGGTTGGGACTCAAACCAGCAACCCATTTTACTGCTAGGCCAGAGTGCTACCCACTACACCACTGTGCCACCCGGTATTATTGGTAAACCCAGCCTAATGCCCCGTACACACGGTCGGATTTTCCGATGGAAAATGTCCGATTGGAGCGTGTTGTCGGAAATTCCGACCGTGTGTGGGCTCCATCGGACATTTTCCATCGGATTTTCCGACACACAAAGTTGGAGAGCAGGAGATAAAATTTTCCGACAACAAAATCCGTTGTCGGAAATTCCGATCGTGTGTACACAAATCCAACGGACAAAGTGCCACGCATGCTCAGAATAAATAAAGAGATGAAAGATATTGGCCACTGCCCCGTTTATAGTCCCGACGTACGTGTTTTACGTCACCGCGTTTAGAACGATCGGATTTTCTGACAACTTTGTGCAACCGTGTGTAGACAAAATAAGTTTGAGCCAACATCCGTCGGAAAAAATCCTAGGATTTTTTTGTCGGAATGTCCGAACAAAGTCCGACCATGTGTATGCCCTATTAGTGTTATGAAGAATAGGATAAAGGGAAGGTTTGAGAAAGAGGTGAGGGATGACACCACACAGTCCTCAAATGTTTTAGCATTTACATACTTTAATAGTTTTACAGTCTACCTTAGAGCATTTGGTCACTAAGCAAGCTTGAACATTAGATAGATGTTATCTCTGTGCAAACCTTACAACACTTATGCTAGATGGAGGTCAAGCCAAGTGTGCTTGAAGCAAGAAATGGTTACATTTTTTGCACAAGTTTATTGTTCTTGCTGTCCCTGTTTGGGAGATTAACTTTCACTTTCTGTCCCTGAAACTTTTGACACTGGGACCCAATGCTAAGAGAATATAACACTTTTATAGTATTCACCATCAGAAAACATACTAAATAGCAGGTATAGGACATGCTGTTGGTTGACAGTTTTGTCACGTTTAGAGGAAAACTTAAGTGCATTTTTAGAGGTTTTGGGAATAAAATTATTACAGGTTTGTTGTTTGTTGACATAAGCTGCTTGTCCTTTTCTCATATCTCTGGTTATTACATTTTACTTCTGATTTTGGGAATAACACTCACTTGTAAGTGTGTGACACTGTAGTGTTAAAGACCTAGGCATAAGTAATATTTGTATTTTTTAAAATACAGTATTTTTCTTCAACTGTAAACATTTCCTTTTTATTGGCAAGAAAGGTGCCTTGGGCACTTTCTGGCAGTTATTCATGGGACCAAACATTGGTTAAATCCTCTGTACTGAAGATGACTGTCGGACTGATGTTTTAGAAAAGCCAACCTGTCAGTGTCTCTACTAAACTGTACTGTTCCCCTTGGGCAAGATCAGCCATCAGAGGGAGACCAGATGGATTTTTGTGATGGATTTTTTTGCTATAAATGCAATGTATTTCAGGCTGCAGTCAATATTTATGACAATAGCTTTGATTTTGATAATAGTTCAGATTGAAATTTTCATGTGAGCTGGAAATATTAATTGGATATTAATTTCAATTTTTTTCTACTTTCAAAATAAATAATAGTGTATATGCTCAAAATTGTGATATTATGTTGTTATTAGCACAGCAGACTTGAACCTAATCAAACGCCCAGAAATTCAACCTGAAAAGTGCTCTGAGTCATTGACTGGTGTTTATGAAATTGTACATACCTCTTTGAACAGAATCCAGAATTGCAATTGGGATGTTTTGTTGTGGAACTTAAATTTATAGTTACATTTTCCCAGAGGTCACATCTCAAGAGATTAATTAAACATAACAATCATCCAAGAAATAAGCAACTGTGTATAATAAATGTCATCCAAGTGCATTAGATGTGACACAGCATACAGTAGATCTCAGTGGGCCTATGTTAAATATTTGATGTGTTCTCTTCTGATACTGGAGTGTACTATGTCAGCATTCTAAAACACTTAAATAAAATATATGTCAACACATTTACAAGATCATGTTCCTGAATCTTATATGTTGGTAATCTTATATTTCTATGGTTATAGCATTGAATATTACATCCATGTATAGTATGTATGTATTTACAGTGCCTTGCAAAAGTATTGACCCCGCCCTGGCATTTTTCGTGTTTTGTTGCCTTACAACCTGGAAATAACATGGATTGTTTGAGGATTTGCATCATTTAATTTACAGAACATGCCCACAACTTTTTTTTTATTGTGAAGCAAACAAATAGGACAAAAAAACAGAAAAAGTCAATGTGCATAACTATTCACCCCCCTAAAGTCAATACTTTGTAGAGCCACCTTTCACAGCTTCAAGACGCTTTGGATAAGTCTCTATTAGCTTGCCACATCTTACCACTGGGATGTTTTCCCATTCCTCCTCGCAAAACTGCTCCAGCTCCTTCAAGTTGGATGGTATGCGCTTGTGAACAGCAATCTTTAAGTCAGATTTTTTATTGGATTGAGGTCTGGGCTTTGACTAGGCCATTCCAACACATTTACATGTTTCCCGTTAAACCACTCAAGTGTTGCTTTAGCAGTGTGTTTGGGGTCATTGTCCTGCTGGAAGGTGAACCTCCGTCCTAGCCTCAAATCACACACACAGAGTGGTACAGGATTTACTCAAGAATATCCCTGTATATGGCACCATCCATCTTCCCCTCAACTCTGACCAGTTTCCCAGTCCCAACTGCTGAAAAACATGACCACAGCATGATGCTGCCACCAACATGTTTCACTGTGGGGATGGTGTTCTTTGGGTGATGTGATGTGTTGGGTTTGCGCCAGACATAGCGTTATCTTTGACGGCCAAAAAGTTCAATTTTAGTCTCATTAGACCAGAGCATCCTCCTCCATACATTTTGGAAGTCTCCCACATGCCTTTTCACGAACTCAGAACGTGCCATTTTGTTTTTTGCTGAAAGTAATGGCTTTCTTCTGGCCACTCTGCCATAAAGCCCAACTCTATGGAGCGAACGGCTCATTGTCGTCCTATGTACAGATACTCCAGTCTCTGCTGTGGAACTCTGCAGCTCCTCCAGGGTTACCTTAGGTCTCTATGCTGCCTCTCTGATTTATGCCCTCCTTGCTCAGTCCATGAGTTTTGGTGTGCGGCCATCTCTTGGCAGGTTTGCTGTTGTGCCATGTTCTTTCCGTTTGGTTATGATAGATTTAATGGTGCTCCTAGAGATCATCAAAGATTTGGATATTTTATGTTACCTAACCCTGACTTGTACTTCTCAACAACATTGTCCCTTACTTGTTTGGAGAGTTCCTTGGTCTCCATGGCAGTGTTTAGTTAGTGGTGCCTCTTGCTTAGGTGTTGCAGCCTCTGGGGCCTTTCAAAAAGGTGTGTATATGTAATGACAGATCATGTGACACTTAGATAGCGCACAGGTGGACATCATTTCACTAATTATGTGACTTCTGAAGGTAAATGGTTGCACCAGAGCTTTTTATGGGCTTCATAACAAAGGGGGTGAATACATACGCACATGCCAATTATCAGTTTTTTATTTCTGAAAAATAGTTTTATGTATATATTTTTTCTAATTTTACTTCCCCAACTTAGACTATTGTGTTCTGATCCATCACATATAATTCAGATTAAAAAAACATTGAACTAAAGGCTGTATATTAACAAAATAGGCAAAAAGGCCAAGGCACTATATTTATTTTGTAGGCACCTTATCTGGTACACCTATATTAAAATAGATATAATGTAGAGAGTGCAGCGCTGGACATATGAAGTGAATGGTGAAATATTACTAAACCATGTAATAAAATTTGATCAACAACAGTGTATACAAATAATGACCTATAAATATAGGTAGTGAATTACTTATGACCGTGAACATATAAATAAAAGTAGTGAATTACTTATGACCGTAAGCATATGGAATTACAGAAAAAATTCCTGAAGATAAAACTTTTAAAGGTGCATAAAAGTCCAAAGCAATAATTTTTTGTGCAATGTGAATGAACATATGGAATTACAGAAAAAAATCCTGAAGGTAAAACTTTTAAGGTGCATAAAAGTCCAAAGCAATAATTTTTCGTGCAATGTGAATTTCAGGGGTGCATCTTCGATAATCGGTGTTGCCCACCACCGGATAGGTGAATGAATAAAAGGCTTACCAGAAAGCCTGTGACCGCCCTTATTCAGGGGGGTCAGAACAGGCTTAGTAGATATGGGGGGACCACCACAGGGATACTCCGTTTGATAGATGGATCAATGGGCCAGGACTCCTTGCCAGGTAATTCTCCAGCCGACAACCACTGTGGATACTCTCCCGACTCCTGTCCTCTCCTAGGGCAGACTTGAAGCTTCCACAGATACAGTACAGGAAGATGTAATATGTAGTGCCAAAAAGAGACAAAGAAAAAAAAGGCTCCGCTGGTGCAGATAACTTTGGGTTTCTTTTATTGGCAAATTGCGGTATCAGGCATTAAAAAGCAAAGAAAACGAACAGAGTAAAAAAACGACACTACCGCCGTTTGTTTAAAAATCGCGCATGCGCGGTGCGTGCAATGTTGTGACCCTACGGCCGTTTCGTCACAACTGACGTCATCAGGGGTACCTCTGATGACGTCAGTTGTGACGAAACGGCTGTAGGGTCACAACATTGCACGCACCGCGCATGCGCGATTTTTAAACAAACGGCGGTAGTGTCGTTTTTTTTACTCTGTTCGTTTTCTTTGCTTTTTAATGCCTGATACCGCAATTTGCCAATAAAAGAAACCCAAAGTTATCTGCACCAGCGGAGCCTTTTTTTTCTTTGTCTCTTTTTGGCACTACATATTACATCTTCCTGTACTGTATCTGTGGAAGCTTCAAGTCTGCCCTAGGAGAGGACAGGAGTCGGGAGAGTATCCACAGTGGTTGTCGGCTGGAGAATTACCTGGCAAGGAGTCCTGGCCCATTGATCCATCTATCAAACGGAGTATCCCTGTGGTGGTCCCCCCATATCTACTAAGCCTGTTCTGACCCCCCTGAATAAGGGCGGTCACAGGCTTTCTGGTAAGCCTTTTATTCATTCACCTATCCGGTGGTGGGCAACACCGATTATCGAAGATGCACCCCTGAAATTCACATTGCACGAAAAATTATTGCTTTGGACTTTTATGCACCTTAAAAGTTTTACCTTCAGGATTTTTTTCTGTAATTCCATATGTTCATTCACATTGCACGAAAAATTATTGCTTTGGACTTTTATGCACCTTTAAAAGTTTTATCTTCAGGAATTTTTTCTGTAATTCCATATGCTTATGGTCATAAGTAATTCACTACTTTTATTTATATGTTCACGGTCATAAGTAATTCACTACCTATATTTATAGGTCATTATTTGTATACACTGTTGTTGATCAAATTTTATTACATGGTTTAGTAATATTTCACCATTCACTTCATATGTCCAGCGCTGCACTCTCTACATTATATCTAGTTTTTTTTGTACCCTTATATCGGGGTTATAGTGCTTAGCAGCAGGACCTTTTTTACTTAATCACAATTTTTTTTGCACCTAGCGCAATTTCTTTCTTTGAATTTTTGTTACCTATATTAAAATGTAAAATATGTCAGGGTGATAATTTTCTGCTTAGACATTCAATAACATAATTTTAAAGTGTTACCTTAACAAGCCTGTGGCACTACTAATAAAAAAATATACTTTTGTTAAGAACAAAATATTCCCTAAGTGGTTGACCTAGTGCTGAATTTCTTACAAGCAGTCACACAGCATGGATGTTGGGTTCACAATCTGACATAGAGTTAGCCAGCCTCTGAAGTGTGAATCCACAGGTCTGCATGTGAAATAAAACAATGAAAACATGACACTGGATACCTACATTACAAAAATAAAAACAAAAAAATAAGGTATACCTGTGAATCAAGAGTGTGGAGAGAAAGCATACAATGGAGGTCATTTACTATAGAGCTGCAACGCTAATTAGCGCTAATTACCGCTAATTAGCACTAATTTGCGCCAATTTAGTGCTAATTATCGCTAAAACGGTATTCACTATAGCGCTGGTGAGAAAATACTCCCAAAATCGAATTTACTATAGTTCCCTGAAACCAAATAGCGCCCAAACCCTTACTCTGCTAAATCCTGGAGTAGTGCACATGGAAATAATGTTTAGAGCATGATATAATTGCCTAAATAGTACTGAAATATGCAGTATATTATTTAAAGATAATCTGCTTTTAAACGGTGTGAAAAAGTGATTTCTACACTGAAATATCTTTAAAAGTCTGAGAAGAGAAAAATTCCCCGTTTTGGACAACTAGGTGCCAACACAACTGAGCATGCTCAGACCTAAAAATAGCTCTCATTTTAACTCAAGTGTCTTTTTTAGCCGGCGCTTTAGTAAATACCAAAATGAGAGCTAATTAGAGAGCTTTTTTTGTAAGTGAAAATCTGCTCTATTTTAGTCCAATGCAAGTTTCAGCCATTGATTCTAATGGAACAATTGTAACTTTTACAAAAAAAAACCCTTTTAATGTTGAGATGAAATGTATCTTTCTCTGAAATAAATTTTCCTTTGCAACATTGTTGCTTCTACTTAAAATATTTTGTTTTTAAAAATGCTAGAATGTGGAATGTTTTGATTTTTTGGTAAAATATATTTTTCTCTTTCACTTTCACTTGTTACTCTCCATCTCACAACAATCTTTACCCAAACTCACACAGGTGTCTTTACAATCCACAAACAATACCATTGCTGATGCAAATTTAAAATGAATCACAATTTTTTGTGCTTTTTATTATTTACAAATATTCATAATTTGAGCCCAAACAATGTTATATGTGTACCAACATCCGAAATCAAAATGTAATTCCCAAAAATTTGAGGGTAATATTCTACTCTCACCCACACAAAAAACACCAAATATCACATAATAAATCAAGAAGAATAACTCTTGAGTAATGCAATTTCATCACCTGTATGTCCAAAGAAATGCAGTATTTATGTGTTTTATATGTATTTATGTGTAGGAGGTTCTCACATGTGGCAGCTCTGTGGCTTAGAGGTTAGAACTTCTTCTTAGCATCCCTGAGCATCTGGGTTCAAATCCAAAACATGCTGCTTCATGTAGAGTTGTCTCATCTCCCAGGTCCTATAACTATATCTAAATGTAGTATTTATGTGTAGGGGGTTCCACCACCATTGTAAATCTTTTTCAGATACACTATTTAGCCAAAAGTATTGGGACACCTGCCTTTACACACACATGAACTTTAATGTCAGCCCAGTCTTCGTCCATAGGGTTAAAATTTGATTTGGCCCACCCTGCAGGCCAGTCAAGTTCCTCCACTCCAAACTCGCTGATCCATCTGTCTTTATGGACCTTGCTTTGTGCACTGGTGTGCAGTCATGTTGGAACAGGAAGAGGCCATCCCTAAACTGTTTCCACAAAGTTGGGAGCATGAAATTGTCCAAAATGTCTTGGTATGATGATGCCTTAATGATGATGGAACTAAGGGGCCAAGCCCAACCCTTGAAAAACAACCCCACACCATAATCATCCCTCCACCAAATGATTTGGACCAGTGCACAAAGCAAGGTCCATAAAGACATGGATGAGTGAGTTTGGGGTGGAGGTCCGCCCCCACAACCTGATAGGACCACATAACTATAAGTTGCAGAAAGGGCCCCCGCCCCAGTATTCTCTGTATATATACACATCACCTCAGAAGGGTGGGCGATTGTATGCTGCCATGAAGATGCGACAGGAAATGAAAATTACGGAAAGGTGGGTATATAATTTTCCATTTTCCTGTTGTATCATGGCAGCATACACTTTGAGGATCCTGGATGTACTGGATTAATGACCGCTTTTTCTCCTGGGATGGTGGTAGTTTGGTTGAGCAAAACTGATCCCTTGGGGGGGAGTCTTTTGAATGACCATCAGTGCCCAAATTGGATGGTGGCCACCTTCCATGGGTCTTTTATTGTTTCTGCCCAAACCAGCCTGAACTTTGTGAGTCTGGCACCCACTACCGCAGCACTTCTACCTTGAAGAACTCATGGGTTCAAATCCCACAGAGAGATACTAAAAGATTGAATTGGTGAAAAAAGGCAAATGACTATTAGCCAATTAGCCAAAGCAGCATATGCTGAAAAAAGATGAATGCCAATTAGCCAATGCACTTTAAATTAGGCTGATTCTATTATATTAACTCTTCAAATGCATGCAATGACATGTAAGTATTCAATACTATTATGGTGTGAAATTCTAAACACCACACACTAGCTAACGGGCAGATTAAATTTTTTTGTTTGTTTATTTTAATTTGCTTATGCACTGAAAAAATAAACACAGCTGGTAGATGGTATTTGAACTTGTACCGTGAGTGCTGTGGAGACATCTGAGCAGACCACTAAGCCATTGTGTTAAGTATAAGACCTTCATAATAGTGTATTATGAGTAAAGAATGAATATAAATAATTACCGCTTTATAGTCACCTAAATTAAAAAAATAAAAAACAACATACAACAAATAGGTAACCTAAATGTTTAATACATGTAACTTTACAGAATAGCAGACATTACTATGTAATAATCATTCATAACTGCATTTGTTAGCAAAAGAAGGAAAAAAACTAGGAATACTAATTGCAACATCAATAGATGCACATGAGGTAGAGCACATCTCACATGAAAATGTTTCTTTCACATACATGGATCATGGTTACAGTGCAGTACTCTATAACAACTTGGTAGGAATTGGCATTTGCATATACGCGGAAGCACTAATTAGCGCTGACTTAGAATTTACTAACGTGTGTTCGTCACTAATGGCGCTAATTTTCATTCGCACATTCGCCTGTTGCAATTTAATTTGGCTAAAATGGGCGCTATTATTTGCCATAGTGCCCAGTACTTCCTGGCGCTATAGTAAGTGACCCCCAATGTGTGGTACATGTATTGTGTTTGTTTTAGCACATTAGGGCAAAAGGAATTGGGGGCAAATATGGATAAGCATAGAGTAGATCAGAGTTCCAACAATTCAAACATAATAGGAATCCAGGAGTGCCACCTGGTATTCCAGCACCACCAATGATCACAGTTCTTGTTAGGGAAGTATCACAAACCCTAGTGATCCCAGTCTCCAGAGAGCAGCACACATCTAATACAGTTCTACAGTTCCACAGGTCCTAGCAGGCCTGTATCTCTTCCAGATCAGTCCAGTTATCCAGAAGTAAACTTTGCCTTTGTACAGGATTTTCCTGTAAAAAAGACTATTCAGTGATGCCTATCTCCCCCATGAATGGTCTTGTAGTCACTTCCTCTTGTAGTTTTACATAGGCAGTCTGAAGTGGAAGGACATGCTGGATCCCTCCCAAAGTTTTGCTCTCTACACTGGCTATGTGCAGGACAGTGATGGTGTCACTTCTACTTTTACAAGGTAATAACTGGTTTGAATGCATTTGGCACACACAGTGGATTTCTATCTTTTGTGGCTATTGGGGAACGAGAAATATAGAGTATTTAAATGGAAAAACTGGAAGAGATTGGAATGGGATTGTATATGTGCAAAACCATCAAAAGATCATTAATCAGTTAAAAAAAGTTATGCTTTTATTACAATTTTACATTAAAAATCCATAGAACAGCCTTATGCTTTTCGGCTGTGACCAACACTCCGGACCAAGGGTTCCATACCCCCTCTAGAACTCATCACCTTCCTCAATGAATTTCCATCTGTTTACTCCCAGTGTGGAGGACTATCCTTAAACATTGGATATCATCCCAACCCCTCTCCATTAAGGCAGTAAAGAGGGAACTGAAACTGCTTCTATACAGAGAACAACTAGAGATATGTTCCCCCAAACGGGCTCGGAAAAATGTTTTTCCCAATGATGGCAGGCTTTCAAAAAGGCAACTTTCCAAGATCACAGAAATTATCCTTACAGTCTCCTTACCTTTACGCGATATGGCATTCTATATATTATGATCTCAAACCTGGACTTACCTCTCCAATAGATCAAACAACCTCATCACCTACAGCCAGATCAAATATGGACCAGCAAGGTAATGCTAGGTTAATCTCCCTGCAGCCCCATCCTCTCCCCCTCACCCCCCGCTATAAGTGGAACTCAGAACTTAAGTTTAGACAGTTACCTATAGGTATCACTGTCACTTTGATTTTGTAGGTATTTAGCTTTTGACTTATGCCAGTTAGCATTTAGGATGCTGACCCTGGTGATCCTTTCTCCTTCAGACTCCGGAGGGGTGCTGAACACAGAGGTCACATCTCTCTATCCAAGCTTCCTCATGTAATAACTTAGGTCATAGTAGGTAGTTTTATTTGAACTCTATTGCTGTCAAATTAAGTGGGATATTGTTCTCCGGTACATAACCCTGTTCAGATCTTATTTCAAGCTTCATAGGCATATGTTATACTAATATTACGTGTTTCGCTTTCTTAAACACAAATAAAATATATTTAAAAAAAATAAAAAATCCATATAACAATGGTATAGGTGGCATTTCTTCAAAGACCTATCTTTCAAAAATGTTCATTTTGTATTGTCTTCTACTTATAAAGCTTTTCACCCTCAAAAAACAGTAGGGAGGCCTTTTAATGCATTTCTGATGCTCTCATTGGGCTTGCACTGTGACAGTCAATGTGTGATATATTTTAAAAGCAATCAAAGTCTTTACCAAGTAACTATAGACCTGTTAGTTTAACTTCTATAGTTGGGAAGATACCGGAGAGTTAATAAAAGATCACATAGATGAGTTCTTGCTAGAAAAAAAAAAACATATTTTAAGCAACAGACAGCATGGATTCATGAAAGACAAAAGCTGTCAAACAAATCATTTTTTTTTTAATGAGGAGGTAAGTAAAACCTTGGACAGAGGGGTGGCTGTGGATGTGGTATACTTGGATTTTGCAACAGTGTTTGACAGAGTTCCCCACATACAGCTAATGTGTAAGGTAAAGTATACAGGCTTGGAAAGATCAATTTGTAAATGGATAGAAATCTGGCTGTATTCAGAGAGTAATGGTTAATGATATTGGGACCCTTACTTTTTAATATATTTATAAATGATATAGGGTCTGGGATTAAAAGTACCATTTCAGTCTTTGCAGATGACACCAAGCGATGCAGTGGAATAACGTCCTTACAGGATGCCTCCAACTTACAAGCCAACCTCAATGCATTGTTTAATTGGGCAGCTATGTGGCAGATGAGGTTTAATATTGATAAATGTAAATTTATGCACTTGGGGGCCAAGAAAAAGCATGCTTCATACATACTAGGGGAGCTACAACTGGAGGAATCAATGGTGGAGAAGGACCTGCGTGTTTTGGTAGATCATAAGCTTAATAATAGCATGCAATGCCAAGCTGAGGTTTCCAAAGCAATCAAAATTATTTCTTGTATTATTATTATTATTATTATTATTATTATTATTATTATACAGGATCTAAATAGCAAACATTTAAATAGCAAAACACTAATGGTCACCAAGTACCCGAGGCCCACACTTGAAACACCACCACTGCGCCTGTGTGCAAAAAATAAATATATAACCCTATATGGTGTAGCTTCCACTTTAAAATGCAATATAGTGAATAATATTTAAACCTCTGACCATGAATGAGATAAAAATAGTGGCGCTGAAAATAATAATAAAGTGAAAATATAATTGGCTAAATATGCAACAATAAGTGTAAACCACCCTGTGATGAATGTGAAAAATAGAAGGACAAATAATCTATAATGAAACATCCAAAGTATTCAGTATATGAAACTCTGTATGATGTCTTCTTAAATCTTCCATCACACCACTATGTGACAGTGATTCCGCTCCCTTCAGATAGCGCACTCACCAGCTCCAAATGCCTTATGCCCCGTACACACGGTCAGATTTTCCGATGGAAAATGTCTGATCGGAGCGCGTTGTTGGAAATTCCGACCGTGTGTGGGCTCCATCAGACATTTTCCATCAGATTTTCCGACACACAAAGTTGGAGAGCAGGAGATAAAATTTTCCGACAACAAAATCCGTTGCCGGAAATTCCGATCGTGTGTACACAAATCCGACGGACAAAGTGCCACGCATGCTCAGAATAAATAAAGAGATGAAAGCTATTGGCCACTGCCCCGTTTATAGTCCCGACATACGTGTTTTACGTCACCGCGTTCAGAATGATCGGATTTTCCGACAACTTTGTGTGACCGTGTGTATGCAAGACAAGTTTGAGCCAACATCCGTCTGAAAAAATCCTAGGATTTTGTTGTCGGAATGTCCGAACAAAGTCCGACCGTGTGTACACCCTATTACATTCTTGTGTTTGTCAATAGCGCTTTTACTCACACAAACAAGGGGTTAAGTTAATTCCAGACTCCAGCCGTGAACATCAATTGGGATCTCAGAGATTGGTTGAATAACTGACAGCTGCCCCAAAAAACGGTCCTCTTGCACAAGTCTCAGCCTGGCTGTCTGGCTTCAATCTTTGACTCAATGACCAGGAACAAGCATGTGGCAAGTTAAGTCAGACTCTGAACTACCTGGATTTTCATGTACACAGCTCATATAGAATCTATCCCTATATTCTTGGTATTGTGTGGAATTTTGTGTCACTTTAAAGTTAGCCTGTACTAAGGGAACATGTTACCTGACACTGGTAACCTCTCCTAAAAATATTGTTGCCTGGTTTCCATGCTGATCCAATCTTCTGACTGTGTTCTGACTTAACTTGCCACATGCTTGTTCCTGGTCATTGAGTCAAAGATTGAAGACAGACAGCCAGGCTGAGACTCGTGCAAGAGGACCGTTTTTTGGGGCAATTGTCAGTTTTTCAACAAATCTCTGAGATCCTGATTGATGTTCACGGCTGGAGTCTGGAATTCACATTCAACCCCTTGTGTGTGTGTGTAAAAGTGCTATTGCCAAACACGAGAGTATAAGGTATTTGGAGCTGGTGAGTGCGCTATCTGAAGGGAACGGCATCATTGTCACATAGTGGTGTGGTGGAAGATTTAAGAAGACATCATAAAGAGCTTTATATACTGAATACTTTGGACGTTTCATTATAGATTATTTGTCTTTCTATTTTTCACATTCGTCACAGGGTGGTTTACACTTATTGTTGCATATTTAGCCAATTATATTTTCACCTTATTATTATTTTGAGCGCCACTATTTTTATCTCATTCATGGTCAGAGGATTTAAATAACACCAGCAGTTTGCTCTGCTCTTTACAACATAAGGGCAAACAGTACAGTTGCAATACAATTCAATACAGGAGGAATCAGAGGGTCCTGCTCTTTAGAGCGTACAATCCAATAGGGAGGGTCATTAAGAGAGGTATGGACTTCATAGAGAGGGATATCATCTGAATGCAGTTCAGTTTTGGTCACCAGTTCACAAAAAGGAAAATGGGGTACTGGAGAAATTGCACATAAGAGCAATCAAACTGATAAGAGGCATGGAAGAGTTCATCTATGAGCAAAGATTACAGGAACTGAATTTATTTTCTCTTGAGAAGAGGAGGTTAAAGAGGAACTGCAGTCTGCTCACATAATTTGTAATAAAAAACATCTTTGCCATTCTGAAGCTTCCCTCCAACCACTTTGCATATTTTTTATATATACTGCTATTCTGTACTTGCCAAATATGCTGCAGAAATCTCCCTCCACTGAGTCTGGCTGCAACCATTTTACTTTCAATATTTTTTTATTGGTTTATGAAGTATAAACATTACAAAAGTAAAGGACATTTGAAATATTGTAACTGATTCTAAATGGTATTCAATAGTACATATACAATCTTATACATTCTGTTTCCTTATGCCAGTCAAGACCACTTCTGAGTCTATATATTACATCTGTATATGTCCTTAGTTATCTTTAGAGTTGGAGTTAGGGTTAGGGCGTGAAAAGAAAAGAAAAACGGCATGTATTTAGATTATGCCACAATTTAGCAGAACAATATAACAAAACAGCACAGTCTATGGATTTGAGTCGAGTTTCCGACTTTGTACCAAACAAATTCAGACTTTAGAGGATATTTTGTACCAATCCAACCATACTTTCCACTGAGAGGTGACTTTATGGTATCTACCTTTGATGTTGTCATAAACTCACAAATAGAAGGGGCTGTAAATTCCTTCCAATGGCGCGCCAATGCTAATCTTGCGCTTAGTAGAATGTAAATGGCTATGTCTCTAATATCAATTGGTATTGTTTCTATGCCCAGAGATAAAATAGCCAGACCTGGCGAAATGGGTGTAGTTAACTTCAAAATTTGTGTGAGCAGTCGGAATATTGCTGTCCAGAAAGTAGCTATAGCTACTCAAGTCCAAAGCATGTGATATAGCGTACCTATTGCTCCATATTTTCTGCAACAGGTAAGAGGAGTGTGTGGGGGGTAGGGATGAGCTTCGTGTTCGAGTCGAACCCATGTTCGACTCGAACATCGGCTGTTCGACCGTCCGTCGAATTGCGAACGATATGGGCCGTTCGCGCCAAATTCGTGTGGCGCGTCACGGCCCATAATTCACTGCGGCATCGCAGTGCATTGCTGGCTGATGATTGGCCAAGCATGCACTATGACCCGCATGCTTGGCCAATCACAGCGCCGTCAGTAGAGAGAGCTGTAATTGGCCAAAGCCAGGGTGGCTTTGGCCAATTATGGCTCAGGGGATTTAGTACACACCCCACACTATATAAGGCCGCCTGCACGGCGGCCCTGTGTAGTGTGTGTTCCGGTGTGCTGAGCGATAGAGAGAGAGAGAGACAGTGTCATTTGATTTGAGTTAGATAGATTAGGCAGAACAGTCAGTCAGTTAGCTGCACTTACAGTGTATTGTGTATATATATGCATCCCAGGTGTTGCATATATATATATATACACTGTATTCAGTTTAGCTAGATCCGTTCCTGTTATCTTCTATCTAGACTATTTACATTCAGTGCAGTGTGTCCTGCTCACAGTGTTCAGCTAGATCCGTTCCTGCTATTTACATTCAGTACAGTGCTTCCTGCTCACAGTGTTCAGCTAGATCCGTTCCTGCTATTTACATTCAGTGCAGTGCGTGCTGCTCACAGTGTTCAGCTAGATCCGTTCCTGCTATTTACATTCAGTGCAGTGCGTCCTGCTCACAGTGTTCAGCTAGATCCGTTCCTGCTATTTACATTCAGTGCAGTGCGTCCTGCTCACAGTGTTCAGCTAGATCCGTTCCTGGTATTTACATTTAGTGCAGTGCGTCCTGCTCACAGTGTTCAGCTAGATCCGTTCCTGCTATTTACATTCAGTGCAGTGCGTCCTGCTCACAGTGTTCAGCTAGATCCGTTGCTGCTATTTACATTCAGTGCAGTGCGTGCTGCTCACAGTGTTCAGCTAGATCCGTTCCTGCTATTTACATTCAGTGCAGTGCGTCCTGCTCACAGTGTTCAGCTAGATCCGTTCCTGCTATTTACATTCAGTGCAGTGCGTCCTGCTCACAGTGTTTAGCTACATCCGTTCCTGCTGTTTACATTCAGTGCAGTGCGTCCTGCTCACAGTGTTCAGCTAGATCCGTTGCTGCTATTTACATTCAGTGCAGTGCGTCCTGCTCACAGTGTTCAGCTAGATCCGTTCCTGCTATATACATTTAGTGCAGTACGTCCTGCTCACAGTGTTCAGCTAGATCCGTTCCTGTTATCTTCCTACTGACAGGCAGGCTTGTCTGGTTACAGTATATAAAGCTACCTGAAGAAAATTACAGGTGTTCTTTTTGATCCTATTAGTACCACGGTCAGGCAGCTAGACTATTTACATTCAGTGCAGTGCGTCCTGCTCACAGTGTTCAGCTAGATCCGTTCCTGCTATTTACATTCAGTGCAGTGCGTGCTGCTCACAGTGTTCAGCTAGATCCGTTCCTGCTATTTACATTCAGTGCAGTGCGTCCTGCTCACAGTGTTCAGCTAGATCCGTTCCTGCTATTTACATTCAGTGCAGTGCGTCCTGCTCACAGTGTTTAGCTACATCCGTTCCTGCTGTTTACATTCAGTGCAGTGCGTCCTGCTCACAGTGTTCAGCTAGATCCGTTCCTGCTATTTACATTCAGTGCAGTGCGTCCTGCTCACAGTGTTCAGCTAGATCCGTTCCTGCTATTTACATTCAGTGCAGTGCGTGCTGCTCACAGTGTTCAGCTAGATCCGTTCCTGCTATTTACATTCAGTGCAGTGCGTCCTGCTCACAGTGTTCAGCTAGATCCGTTCCTGCTATTTACATTCAGTGCAGTGCGTCCTGCTCACAGTGTTTAGCTACATCCGTTCCTGCTGTTTACATTCAGTGCAGTGCGTCCTGCTCACAGTGTTCAGCTAGATCCGTTCCTGCTATTTACATTCAGTGCAGTGCGTCCTGCTCACAGTGTTCAGCTAGATCCGTTCCTGCTATATACATTTAGTGCAGTACGTCCTGCTCACAGTGTTCAGCTAGATCCGTTCCTGTTATCTTCCTACTGACAGGCAGGCTTGTCTGGTTACAGTATATAAAGCTACCTGAAGAAAATTACAGGTGTTCTTTTTGATCCTATTAGTACCACGGTCAGGCAGCTAGACTATTTACATTCAGTGCAGTGCGTCCTGCTCACAGTGTTCAGCTAGATCCGTTCCTGCTATTTACATTCAGTGCAGTGCGTGCTGCTCACAGTGTTCAGCTAGATCCGTTCCTGCTATTTACATTCAGTGCAGTGCGTCCTGCTCACAGTGTTCAGCTAGATCCGTTCCTGCTATTTACATTCAGTGCAGTGCGTCCTGCTCACAGTGTTCAGCTAGATCCGTTCCTGCTATTTACATTCAGTGCAGTGCGTCCTGCTCACAGTGTTTAGCTACATCCGTTCCTGCTGTTTACATTCAGTGCAGTGCGTCCTGCTCACAGTGTTCAGCTAGATCCGTTCCTGCTATTTACATTCAGTGCAGTGCGTCCTGCTCACAGTGTTCAGCTAGATCCGTTCCTGCTATATACATTTAGTGCAGTACGTCCTGCTCACAGTGTTCAGCTAGATCCGTTCCTGTTATCTTCCTACTGACAGGCAGGCTTGTCTGGTTACAGTATATAAAGCTACCTGAAGAAAATTACAGGTGTTCTATCCCAGCTTAGTGCAGCTACAGGCCATTAGTATGTCTGGAAGGCCAAGAAGGAGAGGCAGACAGTCACAAGCCAATAAGAGAGGGCAAGCAGGCTCTGTGTCTAGTGCTGGTCGTGGAGACGGTGCATCCTCATCAGCACGTGGCCATGGGACACGCTTGGCCTTTTTTTCGGCAGCTGGCCGTGTTGAGCCGCAACATGCGGAAGACTTGGTCGAGTGGATGACCAAGCCGTCCTCATCCTCCTCATCCTCTCTCACCCATGCCCAGGGTGCTTTGTCTGGCAAAGCAGCGGCCTCTTCCCTCAGCTCAATGTCATCAGTGACTCCTTCCCTAGCTCCACCATGTCCTCATGAGGATTCCCTCGAACTGTTTGACCACAGTGTTGGGTACATGCTCCAGGAGGATGCCCAGCGTTTGGAAGGCTCTGATGATGATACTGAGCTCAATGAAGGCAGTAACATGAGCACGGACAGAGGGGGTGCCCAAGAAGGACAGCAATCTGGCAGTCATGCTCCCCCTGCTGCAGCATACTGCCAGGTTTGCTCCAGTGATGAGGAGGGAGGGGATGATGAGGTCACTGACTCAACGTGGGTGCCTGATAGGAGAGAGGAGGAGGAGGAGGAGGAGGAGGAGGTGGCACATCACCAACTAGGCAGGATGCCCTCCAGGGGCCAGCCTAAGGGCAGCACATTGACTGCATCACACCCCAAAGCTCCACATGTGCAGGGCGCTGCAGTCTCTGCGCGTTATTCAAAAAGTTCTTTGGTGTGGGCCTTTTTTGAGACGAGTGCATCAGATCGCACCGCTGCTATTTGCAATATATGTCTCAAGCGTATCTCGCGTGGCCAAAACATCTCCCGCTTGGGTACCACATGCTTGACCAGACATATGTTGACCTGCCATGCAGTTCGTTGGCAAGCGTATCTAAAAGACCCACACCAAAGAACAAAGACGATCTCTCCTTGCTCCTCATCAGCTGAGATTTCCAACCCCACTAGACCTTCAGTCCTCTCTGCGACCTGCAGTGAGAGGAATGAAGGTGTAGAATTAGGTGTGTCACAGCCAAGTACTTATGGGCAATCTGCTTTTGGTACACCAACGTCAGATTGTACCAGGCAAATTTCCCTGCCCCAGCTGCTGCACCGCCGAAAGAAGTTTGCTCCCAGCCATCCACATGCCCAGCGGTTGAATGCTAGCTTGGCAAAATTGCTAGCACTTCAACTGCTGCCTTTTCAGTTGGTAGACTCTGCCCCCTTCCGTGAGTTTGTGGAATGTGCGGTTCCTCAGTGGCAGGTACCCAAACGCCACTTTTTCTCACGGAAGGCGATTCCGGCTCTCTACCGGCATGTGGAAGGCAATGTCCATGCCTCGCTGGACAGGGCGGTCAGCGGTAAGGTGCATATTACCGCTGACTCATGGTCCAGCAGGCATGGACAGGGACGTTACTTAAGTTTCACAGCGCATTGGGTGACTCTGCTGGCAGCTGGGAAGGATGCAGGACAAGGTGCAGTAGTGTTGGAGGTTGTTCCGCCACCACGCCTCCAAAATGCTGATTGTGACACACCTCTCTCCTCCACCCCCTCCTCTTCTTCTTCCTCCATGGCCTCTTCCTCGGAACCAGCGGTGCTCCGTAGGCGTTCAAGGGGCTACGCAAGTACGCAGGCCAAAAGATGCCATGCGGTGCTTGAGCTGGTGTGCTTGGGGGACAGGAGCCACACTGGGGCAGAGGTTCTGTCAGCTCTGCAGGGGCAGGTTCAGAGGTGGTTGACGCCACGCCAACTTAAGGCAGGAATGGTGGTTTGCGACAATGGCACCAACCTCCTCTCTGCCCTCCGACAGGGACAACTGACCCATGTGCCCTGTTTGGCTCACGTCCTTAACTTGGTGGTGCAGCGGTTCTTGGGCAGGTACCCGGGCTTACAGGATGTCCTGAGGCAGGCCAGGAAAGTCTGTGTGCATTTCCGCCGGTCATATAATGCCAGTGCTCGGCTGACGGACCTCCAAAAGGAGTTTAACCTGCCCAAGAACCGCCTAATCTGTGACATGCCCACCAGGTGGAACTCGACGTTGGCCATGCTGCAGCGGCTGCACACGCAGCAGAGGGCCATCAATGAGTACCTGTGCGACTATGGCACCAGGACAGGGTCAGGGGACCTTGGTTTTTTTTCCCCACGCCAGTGGGCCATGATCAGGGATGCATGCACTGTCCTGTCACCATTCGAGGAGGCCACGAGGATGGTGAGCACTGACAGTGCATGCATCAGTGACACTGTCCCCCTTGTCCACCTGTTGGAGCACACGCTGCGTGGAATAATGGACAGGGCACTTGAGGCAGAACAGAGGCAGGAAGAGGAGGACTTCCTTAGCTCTCAAGGCCCCCTTTATCCAGACAGTGTTCCTGCGTGCCCGCCGATCACACAGGAAGAGGACGAGGAGGAGGAGGAGGAGGAGGAGGAAGATTGTGTCAGTATGGAGGTGGAGCCTGGCACTCAGCATCAGCAGTCTTTAAGGGATCAGTCCCAAGGAACACATGGACTTGTACGTGGCTGGGAGGAGGTGGCTGCGGACGTTGTTGTCCTTAGTGACCCAGAGGACTCCGGACCGAATGCCTCAGCAAACCTACGCTGCATGGCCTCCCTGATCCTGCAAAGCCTGCGTAAGGATCCTCGTATTCGTGGTATCAAGGAGAAGGACCAATACTGGCTGGCAACTCTCCTTGATCCACGTTACAAGGGTAAGGTTGCGGACCTTATCTTGCCATCGCAGAGGGAGCAGAGGATGAAACATCTTCGGGAGGCCTTGCAGAAAGGTCTGTGCAACGCGTTCCCAGAGACTGGGAGGTTACAAACTCCTGTTTCTGGACAACGTGTTGCTGAGGCTTCGGTCAGTCAAAGAAGGAGCGGTGGAGAAGGTGGCCGTCTGACCGATGCGTTCAGACAATTTTTTGGTCCGCAGCCCCAAGGTATGATCGGTTCCAGCAACCATCGCCAGCGTCTGTTTTACATGGTGCAGGAATACCTAGGGGCAAGATCAGACTTGGACACCTTTCCCACCGAAAATCCTCTGGGTTACTGGGTCTTGAGGATGGATCACTGGCCAGAGCTTGCACAGTATGCAATTGAGCTACTGGCCTGTCCTGCATCCAGCGTTCTTTCGGAACGCACATTCAGTGCTGCTGGAGGCGTGGTAACCGATCACAGGGTGCGTCTGTCCACCGACTCGGTCGATCGGCTGACCTTCATAAAAATGAATCAGTCTTGGATCACCACCAGCTACCAAGCACCTGATGCAGATGTAACCGAATAATTTTTTTTGAAATCTCAGATCCCTTCAAAGACTGCCTATGCTGATGCTGAGTGACTATCCCTGAGTAATTATCCTCTTCCTCCTCAATCATCACGCTGATAGCTTGTAAGAACATTTTTGGTTCTGGGCGCCACCACCAGTGCCTAAGGCACAATTTTTCAGCCCCTGTTTAACAGGGGCGTGTAATTACAATTTTTGATGTAATACTTTGCAGCAGGGCTCGTTCCTGCATTCCAACTAGAGTGTCTGTGAGGGGTTGCAGTGTTGTGGCACCAGCACCAGTGCCTAAGACCCAATTTTTCAGCCCCTGTCTAACAGGGGCGTGTAATTACAATTTTTGATGCAATACTTTGCAGCAGGGCTTGTTCCTGCGTTTCAACTAGAGTGTCTGTGAGGGGTTGCAGTGTTGTGGCACCAGCACCAGTGCCTAAGACCCAATTTTTCTGCCCCTGTCTAACAGGGGCGTGTAATTACAATTTTTGATGCAATACTTTGCAGCAGGGCTCGTTCCTGCGTTCCAACTAGAGTGTCTGTGAGGGGTTGCAGTGTTGTGGCACCAGCACCAGTGCCTAAGGCCTAATTTTTCAGCTCCTGTTCAACAGGGGCATGTAATTACAATTCTTGATCTAATATTTCACAGCAGGGCCCTGTGAGGGCTTACAGTGTTTTGGCCACAGCAACACCTAAGGCCCAAATTTCTGCTGAGTATATAGGGCAGGACCCTACTTTCAAACATCTAACTTACAAACGACTCCTACTTGCAAACGGAAGGAGACAACAGGAAGTGAGATGAAATCTACCCCTAAGGAAGGGAAATTCTCTCCTGTAAGAGTTAATATGGGAAAACAATTTTTCCTTTCCACTGATGCTTTCCAATCCTTGTTCCACAAAAAAACCCAAATTTTCAAAAAACATTTTTCATTGGGACAAAAAAGTGAGGTGAAATCTTCTGAAGAGGAGGAAAGACGCAAAACAAATGTCACAGGGGTGATAACCCTTCCCTATGTTTTCCAAAAAGCTTAGAAAAGATTTTTTGGCTGGAGCTAAACACATTAAAAATGTTCAAAATTACAAACAGATTCTACTTAACAACAAACCTACAGTCCCTGTCTTGTTTGCACCGCCTGTATGCTGCTGTTCAGAGTATATAGGGACCTTTCCTTATTTTAATTTGGGTGCGGGGTTCCCCTTAATATCCATACAAGACCCAAAGGGCCTGGTAATGGACTGGGGGGTACCCATGCCGTTTGTCTCACTGATTTTCATCCATATTGCCATGACCCGACATGACATTAAACCCGCAAGCAGTTTTAAATGAGATTTTTTCCTTTAAAAATGACATTTGGTGCAGGGACTGTTCTAAACATGGGAAACACGCGTCACTTTACAGGCATACTATAGACACCCCCCAGGTACGATATTTAAAGGAATATTTCACTTTTTTTTTTTTACTTTAAGCATCATTAAAATCACTGCTCCCGAAAAAACGGCCGTTTTTAAAAGTTTTTTTTGCATTGATACATGTCCCCTGGGGTAGGACCCGGGTCCCCAAACCCTTTTTAGGACAATACCATGCAAATTAGCCTTTAAAATGAGCACTTTTGATTTCGAACGTTCGAGTCCCATAGACGTCAATGGGGTTCTAACGTTCGTGCGAACTTGCGGTCCGTTCGCGGGTTCTGGTGCGAACCGAACCGGGGGGTGTTCGGCTCATCCCTAGTGGGGGGAAATTTGGAAATCCTGCATGGGGTTAGATACCATCGAAGTAGAAATTTCTGAGTCAATTCCCATAGGTTTACACTTCTTGTCGCCGCATGTGTGATGCTGAGTGCATTTTACCATTGTACAAGGGTGTATCTGGTATGTAAGTCTTTTTCCCATGCTTGTATATGAGAGGTTTTAGTAAATACATCTTTATTATTGAGCAGATTGTAAAATAGGGATATACCCTTGATCTTAGTATTAGGTTTAGTGTAATATTGGGCTACATTCCATGGTAAAGATACAGCAGTACTTAGATTGGAGCGGATAAAAAGTTTGACCTATAAATACATGTAATGGTCAGAGTTGGATAAACCGTATTCAATCTGTGGGATCTAAATGTTTTGGGTACTGGTCCTATCATCAGATCATCTAGTCCTTTTATCCCTTTCATGACCCATCTATTGACATTCAGGTCTGGAATGATAGTTGGCAGGCTTAATAGCAGTAGAGGGAGCAGGCTAGTAGTAGACTCCTGGAAGGAAGTGGTTAATAACATTTGCCAGGTCTGAAGTGAAGCCATTATAGTATGGGATAATACCGTAGCTTGCGATGATCTGTATTGGCTGGTTAGAAGGAAGTGACATAGATTATGTCCCTGTACTTGATAGCGTTCCAGTTCTTCCCATCTGGTGCTATTGGCTTGGGGGAACCACATTTTTGGTTGTGCTAAGATTGAGGCAATATAGTAATCTCTAAGTATTACTAGTCCCACTCCTCCTGCTTTCCTAGTTGTGACCAGTCTGGTGAATGCGCACCTCGCTTTTTTACCTTGCCACAAGTATAACTATGAATTGGGCAGTTACAAAAAAGGAGTTAGGTACAGGAATAGGTAATTTTCTAAGTAGGTATATAAATTGGGGAAGGAGGATCATTTTAAAAGCTGCCAAGTGGCCTGACCAAGAAAGTTCAACCTTGGTTATGTCCTGCAGTTTTAAGTGTATTCTAGAAATGGGAGATAATTAGCTTTGAATAATTCCTCTATTCTAGGTGTTAGTGTAATGCCCAAGTAATTTATACCTCTATCGCTCCATGCATAAGGATACAATGTAGTAAGTTTCTGTTTTATGTGTGGAGGGATATAGTGGATATAAAAAGTCTACACACCCCTGTTAAAATGTCAGGTTCCTGTAATGTAAAAAAATGAGACAAAGATAAATCATTAGAATTTTTTTCATCTTTAATGTGACTTATAAACTGTGCAACTCAGGTGAACAACAAACTGAAATATTTTAGGTGGAGGGAAGTAAAACTAAAAAAACTAAAATAATATGGTTGTATAAGTGTGCACACCCTTACACTAATGCCCTGTACACACGATAGGATTTTCTGATGGAAATAGTGTGATAGGACTTTGTTGTCAGAAATTCCGACCGTGTGTAGGCTCCATCACACATTTTCCATATGAATTTTCGACACACAAAGTTTGAGAGCTTGCTATAAAATTTTCCGACAACAAAATCCGGTGTCGGAAATTCCGATCGTGTGTACACAAATCCGACGCACAAAGTGTAACGCATGCTCAGAATAAATTAAGAGATGAAAGCTATTGGCTACTGCCCCGTTTATAGTCATGAAATTCGTCTTTTACGTCACCGCATTCAGAACGATCGGATTTTCCGACAACTTTGTGTGACCGTGTGTATGCAAGACAAGTATGAGCCAACATCCGTCGGAAAAAATCCTAGGATTTTGTTGTCGGAATGTACGATCAATGTCCGACCGTGTGTACAGGGCATAACACTTTATTAAAGCACCTTTTGATTTTATTACACACTCAGTCTTTTTGGGTATGAGTCTATCAGCATGGCACAGCTTAACCTGGCAATTTTTGCCCACTCTTCTTTGCAAAAACATTCTAAATCTGTCAGATTGTGAGGGCTCCTGTGCATAGCCCTCTTCAGATCACTCCACAGGTTTTCAAGTTATAAGAGGGTTTGCACACTTATGCAACCACCTTATTTTAAGATTTTTATTTTTACTTCCCCTCCCTAAAATATTTTAGTTTGTTTTTCAATTGAGCTGCACAGTTTATAGGTCGCATTAAAGGTGGAAAAATTTTGAAATGATTTATCTTTGTCTTATTTTTTTACATCACAGAAACCTGACACTTTAACAGGGGTGTGTAGACTTTTTATATCCACTGTATGATTTAGTCTCATTTTCTTTATAATAAGAAATGTGGTTAAACATTTTTAATGCAGTGTGTACCGAAGCTGATGGTGTGTAATGAGTTTTGGATTGAAAATCCTGTGATGCGGGGATGGTTGCGAATGTAGGTCGCCAGAGGTTCCATGAGTAAGTTAAAGATTAATGGTAAGAAGGTGTGGCTATGCACGGCATGAGATAGGACATGCCTGAGCTAGCTCTGCTGAGAATCCTGCAGAATCCTATCTAAAGCACCTCCATCCTTCGCAACACGGACTCGGCAATACCTGCATTAGCTGCCGTGACTAACCCACTATACCCAGCTGGGTATATTTCCATGCTGCCATGTCCAGGAGAGGAGCGGGGCCAAAGCTACTGCCAGACACACATGGCCATGATGGCAGCCTCCTGCCCCATTCAGCAAATGATTGTTTGGCAGGGGATCTGCTCTAAAAGATCCAGCATCCCTCCAGCACCTCTACTCCGGAAAAGAGCACAGCGAGCCGGAGATGGGATCCCTGGATAGAGTCCCCAGGCTCCTGGATGATACCCTGGCCCCATGGAATGTGAGTACCAGGCCTCAGGCCTCTAATATAGTGCCGACGTCCCAGCAAGACGGAGCTGTCCCTGAACCCACATTAAGGGACATATTTGCAGCGGTGACTACATGTAGCTCCTCTATTGCTGACATGACAGGGGAGGTGAAGGGCATGAAAGTTGAAATATCCCTAGTCAGGCAAGATATACAGAAGTTGTGGGAGCACACATCTGCCCTGGAGGGGCACCTCTGCACAATAGAGGATGAATGGCAGCCCATGCAAAGAGATGTTAGACACATACAATCTGTGGCCTCAGCTAATGCAGCCCGTTTAGAGGACATGCAGAACCGTTTACATAGAAACCACATCCGCGTAGTGGGTGTCCCTGAAAGAGCAGAGGGTAAAAACCCGGTGGCTTTTATTGAAGCATGGCTCAAAGACACTTTCGGCCATGACGCTCTGTCACCTATGTTTGCAGTGGAGAGGGCACACAGGGTCCCTGCAAGACCCCCACCACAGGGTGCCCCACCAAGACCCTTTTTGTTCCACCTGCTAAACTATAATGACCGGGACGCCATACTGAGTAAGGCCAGAGCTGCTGGAGTACTAAAAGTGGATAATGCCAAGGTCTCCCTATTTCCTGATTTTTCAGCAGAAATTCAGAGACAGAGATACAAGTTCATAGACATTAAAAGGAGGCTGCGTGCTTTCAATGTTCAATATTTCATGCTATACCCTACAAAGCTGAAAGTCATCGCTAACGGCAACTCACACTTCTTTGACAACCCCACTGCTGCAAGGCACTGGCTTGATATGGAGGAAAAGCATTTGGCCCAGCAACCACCCTAGTAACACTGGGAAGGCCAAAGTCTATCACAACTACTTTAAAGGTGCTTTTGCTGAATCCTAGAAAACCAGCGGAGATGACTCATGCAGTCTGACATCCCTACACCACAAGAAAAAGTTATTTTTGTTTGGTTTGTTTTCTCTGCGCTCAGTTTATTGTGGTACAAACTGTTCATCAGCCACACAGCTACTATTGAGCCCTCACAAGATGGTCCTGTGGGGACTTATCCCCCTGCGAGTTTGGGGGTGTTATTTTGTTTTCCTATGGGCCCAACTGGCCAAAGAAAGTACTGATTTATATCTAACCAATGTGCTGTTCTCTCTCTTTCTCCCCTGGAAGTTTATCTCTCCATAGAAACTACATCAGATGACTTTGACTTTGTTGGCCATGCTCCAAACAACCACTGGATGGTGCAAGAACACTCATTCTAATGCCCCGTACACACGGTCGGATTTTCCGATGGAAAATGTCCGATCGGAGCGTGTTGTCGGAAATTCCGACCGTGTGTGGGCTCCATCGGACATTTTCCATCGGATTTTCTGACACACAAAGTTGGACAGCAGGAGATAAAACAAAATCCGATCGCGTCAATTCCGACCGTGTGTGGCCTGTTCCGACGCACAAAGTGCCACGCATGCTCAGAAGAAATTCCGACACGGGACAGCTCGTTCTGGTAAACTTAGCGTTCGTAATGGATAAAGCACTTTTGTCACGCTGCAATGTAAAAAATGGTTTAATACAGCGCACTCTCTTCTTCTTTATAATGTGACAAGAATTAAGTCGTTTTGATGCTCATATTCACACACACTTCTCACAAACTTTTTTCGTTACTATTTATCGGGATTCCCTCAATATATTTTGATTTCTCACATCTGACAACATATTTTTTATTTTATTTTTTTTACTTTAATGTAGAATCTTTTTTTGTGTTTCTCTTTTTATTTTTTATTTTTTTGGTGATTTTGATTTGTATTCCCGAAAATGTTTGTGTGTTTTTTGTGACAAGTTCCCACAACACCATTGATATGTTGTTCTATTTAATCTGTAGGAGGAGATTGTTTGGTGTTGTTGTCCCTTGTTAATTTCACATTGTACTTTAGAAATGTACCTGAATACTCACCAACAAACTGTCCTTTTTGGATGAAAACACACACAGGAGAGTAGAATTTACCTAAAAATATTTTATTAAGGGGTCACAACTATAAAAAAAACAAAGAGGGAGGCAACGCTGGAGAAACTGCAGAAGTGGGCGAAGCCTTGGACTCCCAGGGCAGACATCAATTATTTAAAAGCAAAATTGGTGGCCTGAGGAGTCCATATCTAAGGGAGGGCAGTCTGGTCCAGAAGTCCCAGAGATCCGGAAAGCAGCAGATGACATCTGTGTCCCCAGGCTGTGGTCATACGAGAGACTGCAGCTTCTGTCAGACCAGACTGAACCCAGGGCAATCACTCTCAGGTCTTCCTTCCACGCTTTCTTCCAGGCTTTGGCTGTGGTGGTGGAGTTGTGGCAGCAGGAGGAGGAGGAGGAGGAGGAGGATCGTCCCTCTCCATGACATCTGTCTTGGGTGTCAGTTCCCCACTCTCCCCCTTACGAAGGACTTTATAAATCAGGTCCTCAGAGATCTTGCGTTGGCCCTCCTGCATGCCCTGCAATTTGGTGGCAGCCATGCAGGCAAAGGCCTCTGCAGGACTGGGGAAGGCTCTGAGGGACGCCGAAGCCTCCTGGATCAGCCTGTACACTGAATCCTGCACAGGACTGGGAGTGGCCTTCCTGGCCCTTTTATATGGCAGGCGGAGGGGAGGAACCTGAGACTCAGTCAGGCTGCGACTTGTCCCTGGCTTCTCTTGGCTGACACTTAGCCCCACCTCCTCCTGGCTGCCACTAATCCCCGCCTCCTCCTGACTGCCACATTCCACAGCCTCCTCCTGGCTGAGGTCTTCCTGTGTATGAAAAAGGGACATAGTTTTAGTATTATTTTCATCAATCACACACAATTTTCACCTCCTGACTGCTGCAAATTCAATGTTAACAAATATAACAGACTATCCTTCTGAGCCCAGCATTTTGCATTCTTGTCCCAATTTTGGGTGCCCACTACTGTCTATTGATATGTAAAACACTTTTTTTAATCAGCAATTAGTGATCAATAATAACATCTAGTAAACATCATTTCTTTATTGCCCAGAAATCTGTAGAAGAATGCTATACCTGACTCCAGCTGGGCTCCTCCACTTCTTCCTGGCTGGAAGGCCCAGGTTGGACATCGGAAGCCTCAGCTGGGATGGAAGGAAGCGTTGAAGGAAGAGTGGAGAGGGATTCCCTGACTTCAGTGTGGTCTGACAGAAATCGCAGTCTCTCATAGTACCACAACCTGGGGACATAAACGTCATCTGCTGCAGCTCCGGACCTCTGGGAATCTGTGACCTTCTTGCGCTCCCTAAGATATGTGCTCCTCAGGCCACCAATTTTAGCTTTTAAATAAGGGATGGTTGCTGTGGGGACCACCGGCTTCACCAACTCCAGCAGTTTCTCCAGCGCTGCCTGCCTCTTCTGTTTATGGTTATAGTGGGGGTGTCTGACCTGCCACAGACAGGGCAGCTCTCTGTACTTGTCAATAAACAGGGGCAGGAAATTGTGGTCGTTGAACCCATCCATTTTCTCTGCAAGACACAACACAAGACAAACCCTAATGTCAGGCCAAACTCCCCTAATCTTGTTACAATATAGGCTTCAATTTCGAAGCAGTATAGGCCCAAGTTTAGATCCTACCTTCGTTAGCACGATCGGCGTCTCCGATGCTCCTTCCTCTGCTCACAGATCGTACGTAAGATGCGCGCGTTACGATTTATACATACTGCGCATGCGTATAACTCCGCCCGCCCCTGACGTTTTTTCTATTCTATTCCCCGCCCCTTTTTGTTCGGCGCAGTGGAGGAAGAGCACATGGCGGAGAGACAGCAGGATAGTGCTAATTACAGCAACGAGGAGGAGGAGGAGGAGGAAAGGCCGGAGCCTGAAACGTCCCGATCCAGAAGGAGATTTAAGGACTCAAATATGTCCTTTGGGGAGATGTTGGAAATGGTGGACATCCTGAAGAAGGCCGACTATGATGGAAAGTATGGGCCTTACCCCAACCACAATGTCCGAAAGGCCAAGATCATGGCGAAAGTGGTCAGGAGTCTGCACCGGAAATTCGGGGTACGACGATCGAAAGATCAGCTCAGGAAGCGGTGGTCAGACCTGAAATTACGAGAACATGAGCAGTACAGAAAGATCCGGAGAGTACTGCAAAAAAGTAAGTAGTTGTGCTGTGTTCCTATTGTTCTTGTGTTTATTACGTTCGTGCTGCTCCATGTGCTTTTAGGAACTGTTGTACAGTTTAAAATGGCAACTTTCATGTTCATGGGCACATTATTCGTTCGGATCACACATTTTTTTTTCGGACTATAAAATACCATTGTTTAGCCCATATGCATTTGGCCACCATTTTGAGGCCCTATTCTTGTCTTCAAAGAATTGGGTTGTGTAGATGGCTTTGTTACTAGAATGAAATGCAAACTAGATTGTGTGTAAGGAGAGGACACTGAGCAGCTGTTTTCACATCTGGACACTGGAGCACTAGTGTGGGACACAAGAACACCCTTTTTATTAGGGGGGCCACACAGGTGCTCCAGTGTATACTATAGGGGGGTCTCCATCTGTGAAGCTTGTACAAAACAGGTAAAGTATTGCAGCTTGACAAAGGGCACTAAAAAAGCTACATCTTGGAACTCTGCTAAAATAGACAATTGTACCCCACTTCCAAGCAATGTTTCCTATTTATAGTTCTGCCATCAAATATCTGTGTGCTAATTATACCATTTTTGTTTTACATAGGGGAGAAAAGACTCGGAGGACACCCCTCATCCGAGGAGACCAGAGCCCCCCCCCTCTGGAAGAAGGGAAAATCCCCCCAACACAAGATGAGCAGGAGGAAGAAGACGTGGTGGAACTAGTCACCACAACAGGTGAGTGTCTGCAACCACAGGCTCAGATAAGAGATGGATTGCGGCATTTTTTTTAGACCTAATTTATTTTGGGTTTCCTTTCTTTTTAGGTGATCGTGAGGTTGTGGATGAAGATCCTTTCACATCCGAAAGTGCCCAGATCCTGATCGGGGAGATCATGGGGTGTAATTTACAATTGGAAAACATCAAGCAAAACATCAATGATGTTATTCCAAAATATAAAAACATCATTGATGTTTTGGGGCGAGTTTAAAGCCCCTCAAAATCACTTTCTTCTTTTGTCTGCTACAATGTGCGAAATGTTTTTGTGATTTTTCCCAAAGTCAAATTTGGAGGATGCACACAGTGTGCCAACATGTGCTATCTGCCATCACAGGAGATCAATGGACGCGTTTTGGGGGTGCAACCCCTTCCTCAATAATAAAGTAGCGGTGAGGAAGGGCTTTCTCCCCCAAAACACATCCCTTGATCCCCCCTGATGGCAGATAGCACATGTTGACATTGTGAAATTTGTGTGCATCTTTCAAATTTGGCTTTTCCAGGGGTGATTTCCCCCCATCTGAACGCAATATCAAACACAGTTCCTAAATACTCATGTCTGATATTGCCTTCAAGTTCTACCAAATGTGAACTTTGTAAGATCAAGATTTGTGTCTTTCTTGTGGGTTTTACACAGGCCTGTTTTCTATAAAATGCACATTTTGATTTTGGATAATGACACCACAAAATATGTTATACAACAAACATGTCGGTTTGTCAGAAAAACCTTTGGTAAATGCACATGTGATTGTGCTGGTATTAAAAAGATTGTTCATCAAGAATGTGTGGATTATTGTCTCAACGCTACAACACTTTTGGGGTGATGTAATTGTTGTTTGATGAGAAAATGGGGGTTATTTCCTAAGGGCAAATCCACTTTGCACTACAAGTGCAGTTTCAGTGCAGTTGCAAGTGCACTTGTAGTGAAAAGTGTCTTTGCATTTAGTAAATAACAGCCAACAGTGCTTTGTATAAGGTTACACAATCACGCCATTTTCTGGACTCCACACATTTCTGTCAGGGTCAGCTCAAACAAACACAAGCAGTAAATGTCCACAAAGAAGAGCCTGGGGGGAGATGCCTGTCGAGAACTTGAGGTCCTGCAGGCTTCTCCCTGTGGCCAAATACCGCAAGGTAGCGACCAACCTCTGCTCCGCAGTGATGGCTTGCCTCATGCAGGTATCCTGCCTGCTGATATAGGGGGTCAGCGAAGCCAACAAACGGTGAAATACGGGGTCCGTCATCCTGAGAAAATTCCTGAAATCACCAGGATTATTCTCACGGATCTCACGGAGCAAAGGCATATGACAGAACTGGTCACGCTGAAGCAACCAATTCTTGGTCCATGAACTCCTCCTTGCCCTGTTCATGGACTGGACTTGTGTCAAGGTCAGGACCCCAACACCAAGCCCCCGCACAGCACGAACTGTACGAGGAGTACGCATACGAAACATGGCTAGAAAACGGTCGGCTGCTCAGAACGAAGTAACAGAACGCACTGAAGAACAGCAAGGCCTGTGAAGAGCGACCTGAAAAACAGCAACGAGTGGACAAGATCGCACAGAAAACTCCGATACGAACTGACTGCACGCACTGAAGAGCAAATACAAACCCACAAGCACAAAGTGAACGACAGAAAACGATCTGAAAGCCACGAGTCTGAAAAAGCGCGAATCGTCTCTCACCAAACTTTTACTAACACGAGATTAGCAAAAGGAGCCCAAAGGGTGCCTCGCTTGGTTCTGAACTGGCCTTTTCTAGTCTCGTCGTACGTGCTTGACGTCACCGCGTTCTTGGCGATCGGAAATTCCGACAACTTTGTGCGACCGTGTGTAGGCAAAACAAGTTTGAGCCAACATCCGTCTGAAAAAATCCGAGGATTTTGTTGTCGGAATGTCCGAACAAAGTCCGACCGTGTGTACGGGGCATAAGTGTCTGGAAATGTTGCTGCACTCAGACACGATTTGTATGCACTTCAGCTTAAGGTTTACTCTGAATGCTGTAATGATTGAACTAAATTGTAATGGCTGATATAGCTAACTCAGGAATGCTGCTATTGTCTTGGAATGTAAGAGGCATGGGAGATGGAGTTAAGAGAAATGCAATATTTAAAAATTTTAGTAGGCTGCAACCACAGCTAATTTGTCTCCAAGAGACACACTTGCAGTCCAACTCTGTCCACCTGCTGCGATCACGCAAATACCCAACACAATTCCATTCCACACACTCCTCCTACTCCAGGGGGGTTAGTGTACTGATCTCTGCTAATATTTCATTTGAATGCATTCAGCAGCGGGTTGACAGGGAGAGCAAATATGTTTTCATATTGTGTAAACTAAATGGGCTCATGTGTATTATTGCAGCAGTATATATTCCTCCGCCATTCTCAGCGGCACCCCTCAAGTGCTTAGCTCAGTTCATGGATTTATATCCGAATGTGCCGGTGTTAGCCTTGGGTGATTTCAATAACACCCTGGACCCATGCCTGGACAGGTTGTCTTTGACTCCTAGACTGGCTAGATCCACCACAGGCAGGATGGCCTTTGCTTCCTTGCTCTCAGAGCTGGGGCTCCATGATGTGTGGCGAGAAAGGCATACTGATGTTAGATGCTACTGCTGCTACTCGGCTACGCATGGTGGACTCTCTCTTATTGATCTGGGACTGGGAAATGATACACTATTGCAGCGGGTGAGGGACTCTGCATTAGGGACGGGCCATCTGTTTGAGTCGAACATGAGTTCGACTCGAACGTTGGCTGATTGCCCATTCGCCGAACAACGAACAATTTGGGGTGTTCGCAGCAAATTCAAAAAGCCGCGGAACACCCTTTAAAAGTCTATGGGGAAATCTAAAGTGCTAATTTTAAAGGTTAATATGCAAGTTATTGTCATAAAATGCTTTTGGGGACCCGGGTCCTGCCTAAGGGCTGTTTTTTAGGGAGCAGTGATTTAAATAATGCTTAAAGTGAAACAATAAAAGTGAAATATTCCTTTAAATTTCGTACCTGGGGGTGTCTATAGTATGTCTGTAAAGTAGCACATGTTTCCTGTGTTTATAACAGTCCAATCACTCTCCTTTTTGGGTACGGCTAGATACTGCTGCTTCATCTGGCCGTCCATTGTGGAGAGTGAACCCTTTTTGGCTGACTCTGTTCCCATCTCCGGATGGGGTTCTGAGTGCACTGAGAGAGTTCTTGCAATTTAATAGACAGTCTGCCAGTGCAGCGTTGGTATGGGACTCGCTCAAGGCATTCCTGAGGGGCTGCCTCACTAGAGAAATCACGGGCATCAAGAACCGCTCTAGGGAATGGGAGGACAGAGTAAGAGAGGAAATGATGAATAGAGAACAGGCACTGGTAGCTGATCCCTCACAATCCAATCATGACGCATGGACAGAGGCACAATCTATGTATAATTTAGTTCTAATGTCAGCAGCAGAGAAGAGGAGATACTTTCTCAAGCAGGGCTAATTTGAGGAGGGGGAAAATACAGGACACCTTCTGGCTTTAGTAGCTAGGGAACAACAAGATTCCACAACTATTACAGCCATCAAGTCTGCCACAGGGGAAACACATACTCTTAATTCTGACATACTTAATGACTTCTATCAGTTTTACAATGACCTATATACTTCTAAAACTAGTTATGATCCCTCAGAACTAACCTCATTCCTACAATCTTTCCCCTTCCCCCAGCTTTCAGATGCTGACAGGGACACGTTGAATTCTCCAATTACCCTGACAGAGTTGACAGATGCGTTAGAGGAGGCCCCACACCACAAATCGCCGGGCTCGGACGGAATACCAGCCGAGGTGTATGCTCGGTGCGGTGAGGTCCTTCTCTCACCATTGTTAAGGGCTCTCACTGAGGCTATCGAAATGGGCAGCCTACCTGATAGCATGCAGGAGGCCTATAGTGGTACTTCCCAAGCCTAGTAAGGACAGGCTTCTGCCAGACTCATACCGCCCAATTTCTTTATTGCATGCAGATGTTAGGCTGCTGGCACAAGTTTTGGCCACCAGATTGTCTCGAGTGATAGGCGGATTGGTCCATCGTGATCAATCCAGGTTTATTCCTACTCGATCAACGGCCGATAATATTCAACATTTGTTCATGAACCTGCAGGTGCCGGGAGACAATCCTGGGGGTAAGGCTATTCTGTCACTGGATGCTGCAAAGGCTTTTGACAGTGTGGAGTGGCCCTACCTCCTAGAAACCCTGGCAAGGTTTGGTCTGGGAAACCAATTTATAGCTTGGGTGAAGGTGTACTCAGGGCCCAGGGCTAGACTCCGTATCAATAACAACTTATGCTCCTCCTTTGATCTTCATAGATCAAAGGGGTGCCGTTATCCCCATTGCTGTTTGCTTTGGCAGTAGAGCCTCTGGCCATTTTGATCTGCAACACACCAGAGGTTGTAGGGTTTCGCAGAGGCTCACTGGAAGACAAAATATCCCTGTATGGGGACAACGCACTTATTTATTTGGGCAACACTGCTAACTCTCTGCAAACAGTGATGGGGATTATAACAGATTTTGGTGGATTTTCGGGCTTTCCCATAAATTGGTCCAAATCAATTTTGATGCCCATTGACCCCCTGGCGGCACCTTTGCCAGTAGGAGCAAGCCAGATTGACATTGCGCACAGCTTTAAATACTTGGGGGAGGTGGTATCCCCAGATCCAGCACACTACCTTAAATTGAACTTGGGTCCGCTACTATACAGGCAAAAGTCTAAATGTAATAGTTGGTGTAAGCTTCCCTTGTCAGTGGTGGGTCGAGTAAACCTAATAAAAAATGGCATGGGCTTCCCAACTCTTATACGTGTTCCACAGTTCACCTATATGGATTTCAAACAAATGGTTCAAATGTATTGATTCCTTAATGTGAGATCTGATATGGAAGAAGAAAAAAGCTAGGATTAGCTTAACCGCCTTACAGTATGGAAAGGATAAAGGAGGGTTAGCTGTACCACGTCCCAAACTGTATTTCATAGCCTCACAAATCCAACAGCTGGCAGGGTGGGGAAAGGATGCAGGGGACAACTCCATAATTAACCTGGTCACTATGTCCAGTCCCACATTGAAAGCAGCTTCCCATATGGAAATGGACTTGCCTAGTATACCACAATCAACCCCCACAAGCGGTATCCTTAGGAAAGTGTGGCAGGAATTTCTGAAAGCTAAGGCACTTATAGGTCCATTGCCCTTTACCCCATTGTGGAATATATATCCAGAACTTCAGGAGCTACAGGGGTTCTCCCCCTGGAGAGAAAGGGGGATATTGTTTTTCCCACAACTATACGAAGGGATGTGCTGAAAACGTATGAACAAATATGTAAGGGATTCCAATTAGCCCCAAGGGGCTTCTACAAATACCTCCAACTTATATATGCTCTATGGACACAACAACGGACTCACTCTTTAGCGGTATCATCATCCCCTCTGCTGATGAACGTCCTCCGGGCCGAGACCCAGAAGGGATTTTTATCTAGGATATATGCTGAATTGCTGTCCTCTGTCCAGGATCATGCCTCATTCAAATGTAGAAGTAAGTGGGTGGAAGACATTGGAAGTATAGATGGGGATCAATGGGACATGGCCCTGGAGTCAATACCTGCGGTATTCGTTTCAGCCTCTCACAAACTGTCACAATTATTTATCTTACACTGAGTATATAGTACAGCAATACAACTCCATAGCTGGGGAAGTAGAGACTCTCCCCTGTGTCCAAAATGCAAGGTATACCAGGGGAACTTCATACATCTACTCTAGAGGTGCCCGAAACTCCACCGATATTTGGTGGAGGTGTCTCAGTGCATCTCTAGACTAGCTCAGGTTCCTGTTCCCCTGAATCCCCCGGTGTATTTGCTCGGGGCAATTGATGAGGGAATGTATCCGAAAGGAATGTACCATATGATCACTAGGTTGATGTATCTGGCCAGGAAACTTATAGCAAGGTTCTGGATGGCGCCCACGGTCCCCACAGGAAAACAGTGGATTGCTTACATAAGTTCTTTACTTCTCAGGGAGCACTTTGCCTGCAGCCACAGGAAGGCTGCGAAAAAATGTTAACTCATCTGGCAGTCATGGCTGGATGACCCTAGCCTTGCCCCTCCACAACTGGTATTAGACAGGCTCCTTTTGTAGATATTGACAATGGATGTGGGGAGGGGAGAGGTGAGAGAGAGAGAGAGGTAGGAATCACAGGTTGAATCATGTTCACAGGTTATGCATTAGAATCTGTCCTAATGTCTAATCCATTAGCTGAAAAAACTACTAAAGCGGTTTTATAATGGGTCGAAAGTGCTGGTTAATGCTTTCTGTTTGGGGTTGGGGGGGGGGGTAAAAGAGAAAATTCACTATTTGCACTATATTCTGTTATTGCTCGGATAATATGGATGCTCAAAGACAGATACCTTTTGCATGTAGTATCTTTTTATTTTCATACTGCAATGATTGTATGGATCATATGAGCAATTTATTAATAAACAAGTTTTGATTAAAAAAAAAAGATTAACGGTGAGAGTGGACAACCCTGGCGAGTCCGATTTGTGATACTGAAAGGGGTATAGAGGACGCCCGAGGTGTATACTTGTACTGAGGGTTTGGTGTACAAGGCCATAATTTATGAGAATATCGAGCCTGCAAACCCAGAGGTCGACAGTACCATGGCTAAGTATCCCCTGGCTGCAACCATTGTAACTGTGGGCAGCTGAAGCTGCTGCCTGTTCACTTCCTGGATTTACACAGACACACAGAGGCCCACCGCCAGCTCTGCAGCCCTGCAGCTCTCATTGGCCCTCTTATGACTCATCCGCCCTTCCTTCCTGGCAAACTCTCACAAGAGTGAGAGAGAGAGAGCTGTGCATGATGTCATAAGCCTAGGCTTTTTAGCTGACAAGAAACAGGAAGTGGGCTGTATACGGTATTTACTGGCAAAAAAAAAATATGTTTTACTATGCAAAGTTAAAACAACAAGGGCAGAAGATTTAATAGATGGAAAGTTGAAAAAATTATTGACATTCCACTTTAAGGGGGGGGGGTATAATCAACATGTATAAATACATAAGTGGTCCACATAGTGAACTTGGTGGTGAGTTATTCACTTTAAAGTCATCACAGAGGACAAGGTAGCACTCTTTACATCTAGAGGAAAATAAGGAAATAATTTATGAAAATGTGAAATAGACTCCCTCAAGAGCTAGGTCTGGCCAGCTCAGTAGATGCTTTAAAAAAGGCCTGGATTCTTTCTGGAGTCTAGGTTCACATCTATACCATCTATGCAGTTGTGGTTGATGCATTTTTCAGGCGCGTTTTGCGGTACATTTCGCAATTTTAAACCTGCATCTTTGATGCATTTTTGCATGCAGTTTTCATGCATTTTGCATTTTGCGTTTTTTTTTTTCTCTTTAAACACGCTGTATATAGCTGGTTGCTAAGGAGCAGGCCAGGAAGCTGGCCGCCGTGTCCTTAACAACTGATGAGTCTTCAGCTGTCAACGGGGATTGTTTTTTTATTTTTTAATAAAGGACTTGTCAAAAACTCTTGTGCTGTCTTTATTCACTTTTACACTTTTTTGTTGAATGGGTAGGGGTAATATGTACCTCATACTCATTCACATAGAGGAGGGCCAGAATCTGGGGGCTTCCAGATTCTGATCAGTCTTCCACCAGCAGACCCCCACAACCCTAGCCCAGGGTTGAGGGGAAGAGGCCCTTGTCCCCATCAACAAAGCACCCCCTTGTTGAGGGCATGTGGCCTGTTATGGTTTAGGAGGGGGGGTGCTCACTCGTCCCTTCCATTTCCTGACCTGCCGGGCTGCATGGTCAAATAAGGGCCTGATATGGATTTGGGGGGGGGACCCCGTGCTTTTTTTTTTTTGCAATTTTTTTTGACGGAAATTTTTTTTTACATTTAGCCGATGACTCATCGATTGGTAAGCTTCCCTGCCTGTTCCTTAGCAACCAGCTATATACATTGTTTTTAAAGGAAAATTAAAAACACAAATCATCAAAAACTCAACACTTGTGTTTTTGGTACGATTCCATTGAAGTCTATTACAAGCAAAACGCTGCTGCAGGAAAAAAAGTCCCCAACCCAGTTAAAAAAAACACAGCACCACAAAACACACAGATGTGAACTACATCCATAGAAAACCATGTTAAATGAACTGTAGTGCGTTTCTGCAAAATGCAAAAATGTAACAAAAAGCGCATAGTTTTGAACGTAGGGTAAATCTACAAAATATAACTGGATACTAACAATAAAATTGATCCAGGGAATATCTGATTGCCTCTCAGGGGATCAGGAAGGATTTTTTTCCTCTGCTAGAGCAATTTGAATTGTGCTATACAGAGGTTTTTTGCTTTCTTTTGGATCAACTGTGGCTATAGGATTGTGTATATGGGATATATATATATATATATATATATATATATCTTTTTTCAACCAGACTAACTATGTAACTATAATTGTTCTTAGACATACTGTAGGTACATAGGCACCAGTGAAGTGTTGATTCATGATGATGCTTTGGATATCAAGTCATTATAGTTTAAGGTGACCAGACATTCCCAGTACCACCTTATTTACTCTATTATTTTTAATTTTTTGTTATTAGTTAGTTACGACTGTTCAAGTGTATTGGGCATATAAAAAAATCCAAATATTAATTTTCAAACTGAGTCAAACTCACAAAAAGTAAATCTAACAAATGGGAAATATGAATCTATAAGCAAGGCTGAATATTTATACTATTTAAACTCAATATGCAGAACTTGCATATGAACCGGTCTTGATTGGTTCTTGTTTTTTAAAGTACAACTCCAGGCACAGCTACTTATTTCATCTTCTTTAAATCTTTAATTCTCATTTTACTACTCTCACTTTTTTTATTATTTCAGGACCTCTCAAAACTCCACTGATAGCTCCTGATATGTACAGCCAGGAGCTGCATTTCCAGCACTGGAAGATGTGTATGAATGACACCAGGAAATGTATAGGCAGAAAGCACCAGAAAGATCTTCCCAACAGAAACACCAGTCTGATGTGGCCAGTTAACTAACATGTGTCAAAAAAGCATTCACTCCTCCTTTTAGTATCTCTGGTTACATGTTCTGGGTCACATAATTCCACATACAATAAAACAAAGCAGAAATGGGGCTGCAGCTTGGCAATGGACCGGAGCAGATGTGCAGACTGTGAGCTCCTGCACAACTGGCCTATTTCTGTTACGGGAGCACCCACAAAATGATCTGCAAGCTGGAAAATGCATCAGAGCAGCAAGCCCAAGCCGCACCAGTCCCAACCAGCTACTGCTCTGCCAAGGAAAAAGCCATAAGAGGTTATCTTCATAGCATTACTGAGCCTGCAGTGGTGGCTCCAAGATGGCAATGGAGCAGGCGGAGATGGGACCACTCTCCCCTTCCTCCATGCCTTCTCTCCCGGTCAAGCTGCTTCTCAGGGGGACCAAGAGTCACAAAGCTCAGATGAGGAGACTTCCAGGACTTAAAAAATACTTTGCAGTGCTCCCTACTTAGAGAGATATTGAAGGCACGTTTCATCACATGGAGCAACAACATGCTCAGCATGTGGCAGAGCTCCACACAGTTGAGTCCACTCTCCCATCCACTGCCATTGTCATTGTGCAATTACAGGAAATGGTATCTATTCAATATCAGTTTATTCAGGGTATGTGGACTCAAATAGATGACATGGAAGACAGGAACTGGCAAAGTAAAGTATTACTGTGGCTGGCCAGGCAGATCTGGAAGCCACAGTGCAGACCATTTTTAACCATTTTTTGGATGATCCAGGTAATCCTAAGTAAGAGCTTGGTGGGGTCCATAGGACCCTGGGGCCACACAGCATAGATCCTTCTAAATTGCAAAAAGAATGCTGGCAACTCGATTAAAATCATGTGAGGTTGGTATACCCAGAGAAGGGGGAGGGAAAGAATGGAAAACACAGACTGAAAACTATAGGGCAAACAAACATTAACCCCCTGTGGAATCAAATGATATTATTTTAAAAACAAATTCACATCCATTCTACTGTTCATTCCACTAGGAAATCGAGTATTCCCTCTGTGTATCCACCACACCTCCCATTGAAGTAGGGCATGGTGTGTATCTTCCCCCTAACAGATCTTCTCACCTGTTCCAGACCACAAAAAGAAAAGGACTCCAGATTATCACCATGGACTGTTCTAAAATGTTTAGATACATTTGAAATATTTCTCACACTGCTATTTAAAGTATCATTGTAGTGTTCTGATATTCTAATACGTAAATTGTGGGTAGTGCATCTCAAATACTGTACTCTACAAGTACTTCAATCAATTGTGTAGACAATCATCTTTAAGTTACAATTTATAAAACTTTTTACTGGATATATTCTACCTGTTGAAAAAGTAAGTAAGTAAGAGCTTTGTGGGGTCAATAGGACCCCGGGCCACACAACATAGATCCCTCTAAACCCCATGATGTGTTGTGTAAGATTCCAGTCTTTCGTAAAGCATGTGAAAAGGGCTCCATGGACTTTGATTGGGCCACTATCACTATTCTACCTGATCTGTCTAGGAGGACTCTTGGATGGAGCAGAGCTTTGAGCCCCCTCTGCTGAGAGAGAAGGACATGCTTTACATCTAGGGTCACTTCTTTCTGCAGTCACTAAAGCACTGAAATTGGGGTTTGTACATTTCGCCATTTTCAAGAGCTCTCTGTTCCTGTACAATAGACCCCAGTCACTCCATTTAGAAGCAAGACATATTCCACTGGGACTGCTTCATGGGAGACTCAATCCTTCATGACTCCTGGATTATTAGGGCCTTTTAACTTATGCAATGTCACTTGTGTCTTTTGGGCATGGACCACATAATGGTATGGGTGACTTTATCCTGCTGTGTTAAGGCTTTGTAGATGGACCATCTTGTGACTCAGTGCTTCAATTGCCTTGATCATTAAATTCTAGCTCCTCCAGTTACACAGTCATAGCTCTATACTATTACCCCCTTCTCTTTTTTGATTCTATCATTACCTGTGGAGCAGTACTTTTCCTGTTAGTTTATATCCCTTGTTCATCTTTTAACCCCCCCATCCACCTTTCTTTCCCGTTTACTTCCCCCCTTTGTATGAGGCAAGTCATTGAATTGTTCATTTTATTAAGAAATAGCAGATTACATTAAGGAAAGTGTCAATCTGTAATACAGGACACAATCCAGTGCAATACATTTGCATAAATATAAATATAAAACAATTATACAGAAGAAAGTACAGAATAATAAATAAGCATATTAGTTACAAAAGGACACTCATTCATTTACAAAAGTTCAATGACGCACGTTTCATGGCTCTTGCCAATCATCAGGAGTAAGATGCTCTGAAAATAAATCAGTAATATTTATGAGTAGGGATATCCTTTAAATGGAGAAACAATCTCTCAAAATAAAGGTGTGTAACTTACAGTGTGGCCAAATGGTGGCGCCCAACCTAGGATCCAAAGGAAGAAGAGGGACAAGGATGATCATCTCACCCAGGGCTGAGGTGAGGAATCCCATCCAAGCCAGAAACAGCAGCCAGGTGAAGACCAGGTGACCATGTCACAACCATGTGGTTCTGGTGTGTGCTTATCAGTCCATACTGCTCTGCAATGGTAAGAAAATGAAGCCATGTGAAATTAATGTGTGTAAGTAATGAGTGGAGCATATATCAGTAGATGAGTGAAGTGATGAATGGTGTTGTGATAAAATGTATGAACTAAACAACAAAAAAACAAACCCGCAAAAATAAAATAAGAAAGTAAGTGAAAAGTGGATGATGGACTGTGTAATGTGAAAGCTAAGAATAAACCCAAAAGAATGTGGTGATGAGTATGAAACAAATAAAATTACCTAGTGTGTGGGTCTGTGACTGGAGACATAGCTGCTGTCCTGCTTGTGTGAAAGGTTGATGTGAAATGGTCAGCTGGCCAGCCTGAGCAGCTTATATCAGGCATAGGGCGGGACCCCACCAGCACCATGAGCCCCAATGGGATGGAGAGAGGGAGTATGCTCAATGCCCAGGCAAGTAAATGCACCGAGCAGAGCATTCAATCATGATGCCGATGCATAGGATGCAAGGCCCCAAAAGGAATAAGTGGGGAGGAAGGGAAAAGACTGCCATGCATCGCAACCCCGGGATCAGACAACGCTCCCCATCACCCCCACTCCCTCTGATAAGGGGGCCCATCCATGGCCGAACAAGGAATACACTATATTGTATCCCATAGAGTGTCAAATTGCTGACAAGGAAAACCAGAATATAAAATATCATCACTTCACTCATCTACTGATATAGGCTCCACTCATTACTTACACACATTCATTTCACATGGTTTCATTTTCTTACCATTGCAGAGCAGTATGGACTGATAAGCACACACCAGAACCACATGGATGTGACATGGTCACCTGGTCTTCACCTGGCTGCTGTTTCTGGCTTGGATGGGATTCCTCACCTCAGCCCCGGGTGAGATGATCATCCATGTCCCTCTTCTTCCTTTGGATCCTAGGTTACACACCTTTATTTTGAGAGATTCTTTCTCCGTTTAAAGGATATCCCTCATAAAGGATATTACTGATTTATTTTCTTTACTCCTGATGATTGACAAGAGCCATGTGTGTCGAGTTATATCAAACTGATGCTTTAAACAATTTTGGCCTACCATGAAAAATCGATCATGTTCATTGAACTTTTGTGAATGGATGAGTGTCCTTTTGTAACTAATATGCTTATTTATTATTCTGTACTTTCTTCTGTATAATTGTTTTATATTTATATTTATGCAAATGTATTACACTGGATTGTGTCCTGTATTACAGATTGACACTTTCCTTAATGTAATCTGCTATTTCTTAATAAATTGAACAATCCAATGACTTGCTTCATACAAAGTCCCATTTCCTTTCTCCTTTTTGTTGTATACATATTAGGGATGGAGGCTTGTCATTGCTATAATTATGTTGTGTTAGGTCGCATCTACTATATTGCCAAATTAGGGTAGAAGATACCCACTTTTCCAGCGACCTACCACATCTTAACATCAATAGTTTATTATTCATCCACCTTTACATTTCCCCTACAATGAGTTATTTTCCTTTTAAACCTTTATATTATCATACACATTTATAACTCTATACTCTGGTTTTCCTTAACCACTTTAGCCCCGGACCATTATGCTGCCTAAGGACCAGAGGACTTTTTCCAATTTGGCACTGCGTCGCTTTAACTGCTAATTGCGCAGTCATGCAATGCTGTACCCAAACGAAATTTGCGTCCTTTTCTTCCAACAAATAGAGCTTTCCTTTGATGGTATTTGATCACCTCTGCCGTTTTTATTTTTTGCGCTATAAACGGAAAAAGAGCGAAAATTTTTAAAAAAATGATATTTTCTAATTTTGTTATAAAAAAAATCCAATAAACTCAATTTTAGTCATACATTTAGGCCAAAATGTATTTGGCCACATGTCTTTGGTAAAAAAAATGTCAATTAGCGTATATTTATTGGTTTACGCAAAAGTTATAGCGTCTACAAACTAGGGTACATTTTCTGGAATTTACACAGCTTTTAGTTTATGACTGCCTATGTCATTTCTTGAGGTGCTAAAATGGCAGGGCAGTACAAAACCCCCCCAAATGACCCCATTTTGGAAAGTAGACACCCCAAGGAAATTGCTGAGAGGCATGTTGAACCCATTGAATATTTATTTTTTTTTGTCCCAAGTGATTGAATAATGACAAAAAAAAAATATTTACAAAAAGTTGTCAGTAAATGATATATTGCTCACACAGGCCATGGGCCTATGTGGAATTGCACCCCAAAATACATTCAGCTGCTTCTCTTGAGTACGGGGATACCATATGTGTGGGACTTTTTGGGACCCTAGCTGCGTACGGGGCCCCGAAAACCAATCACCGCCTTCAGGATTTCTAAGGGCGTAAATTTTTGATTTCACTCCTCACTACCTTTCACAGTTTTGAAGGCCATAAAATGCCCAGATGGCACAAAACCCCCTTAAATGACCCCATTTTGGAAAGTAGACACCCCAAGCTATTTGCTGAGAGGCATGTTGAGTCCATGGAATATTTTATATTTTGACACAAGTTGCAGGAAAGTGACAATTTTTTTTTTTTGCACAAAGTTGTCACTAAATGATATATTGCTCACACAGGCCATGGACATATGTGGAATTGCACCCTAAAATACATTTAGCTGCTTCTCCTGAGTATGGGGATACCACATGTGTGGGACTTTTTGGGAACCTAGCCGCGTACGGGGCCCCGAAAACCAATCACCGCCTTCAGGATTTCTAAGGGTGTAAATTTTTGATTTCACTCTTCACTGCCTATCACAGTTTCAGAGGCCATGGAATGCCCAGGTGGCACAAAACCCTCCCAAATGACCACATTTTGGAAAGTAGACACCACAAGCTATTTGCTGAGAGGCATGGTGATTATTTTTCAGCTCTCATTTGTTTTTGAAAATGAAGAAAGACAAGAAAAAACATTTTTTTTTCTTTTTTCAATTTTCAAAAGTTTGTGACAAAAAGTGAGGTCTGCAAAATACTCACTATACCTCTCAGCAAATAGCTTGGGGTTTCTACTTTCCAAAATGGGGTCATTTGGGGGGGTTTTGTGCCACCTGGGCATTCCATGGCCTCCGAAACTGTGATAGGCAGTGAAGAGTAAAATAAAAAATTTACGCCCTTAGAAAGCCTGAAGGCGGTGCTTGGTTTTCGGAGTCCCGTACGCGGCTAGGCTCCCAAAAAGTCTCACACATGTGGTATCCCCGTACTCAGGAGAAGGTGTAATTTCACATATTCCCATGGCATGTTTGAGCAATATATCATTTAGTGACAACTTTGTGCAAAAAAAAAAAAAAATGTCTCTTTCCCACAACTTGTGTCACAATATAAAATATTCCATGGACTCAACATGACTCTCAGCAAATAGCTTGGGGTGTCTACTTTCCAAAATGGGGTCATTTGGGGGGGTTTGAACTGTCCTGGCATTTTATGCACAACATTTAGAAGCTTATGTCACACATCACCCACTCTTCTAACCACTTGAAGACAAAGCCCTTTCTTATGCCCCGTACACACGGTGGGATTTTCCGATGGACATTGTCCGATCGGAGCATGTTGTCGGAAATTCCGACCGCGTGTGGGCTCCATCGGACATTTTCCATTGGATTTTCTGACACACAAAGTTAGAGAGCAGCAGGAGATAAAATTTTCCGACAACAAAATCCGATCGCGTCAATTCCGACCGTGTGTGGCCTGTTTTCCGACGCACAAAGTGCCACGCATGCTCAGAAGAAATTCCGACACGGGACAGCTCGTTTTGGTAAACTTAGCGTTCGCAATGGATACAGCATTTTCGTCATGCTGCAATGTTAAAAATGGTTTAATACAGCGCACTCTCTTCTTCTTTATAATATGACAAGAATTAAAGTCGTTTTGCTGCTCATATTCACACACACTTCTCACAAACTTTTATTTGTGTTTTTTTTGTGGGATTCCCTGAATATCTGACAGTTTTATATTTTTTAATTTTTTTTTTATTTTGGATTTTAAGCCTTTTTTTTTCTTTAATGTTTGGATTTTTTCCAAGGCTGATCTTTGTTCAATGTTATTTTTATTTTTACTCCAGAATATTTTTGTGTGTGTTTTGTGTGTCAAGTTACCCCAACACCATTGATATCTTGTATTATTTAATCTCCAGGAGATTGTTTGGTGTTGGTGTCCCTTGTTCATTTCACATTGTATATTTGAAATGTACCTGAATCCTCACAAACAAACTGTCCTTTTTGAAGTAAAACACATAGGAGAGTATAATTCAAAACAAAAATCCTTTATTAAGGGATCAGAACCAAACAAAGAGGAAGGCAACACTGGTTCAACATGAGAAATTAGCAAAGCCTGGGACCCCCACGGCAGACATCAATTCTTCAACATCAAAATTGGTGGCCTGAGGAGTCCATATTTAAGGGAGGGCAGTCTGGTCCAGAATTCGCAGAGATACGGATAGCAGCAGATGACATCAGTGTCCCCAGGCTGTGGTACCACAAGAGGCTGCATCTTTTGGCCGACCAGACTGAACCCAGGGCAATCACTGTCTAGTCTTCCTTCCACGCTTCCTTCCGGGCTGTGGCTGTGCAGTTGGAGATGTGGCAGGAGGAGGAGTAGGACCTGGAGGAGGAGGAGGAGGAGGACTGGGAGGACCTGGAGGAGGACTGGGAGGACCTGGAGGAGAGGGAGGAGGAGGACCTGCAGGAGGAGGAGGAGGACCATCCCAAAGATGTGTGTGAGGTGTAATTTGGCCCCTCATACCTTTCTCCAGAGCCTCTGATATGGCTTTTTGGCCCTCCTCCATCCTCTGCATTTTATATGCTATGAATGCAGCAATGTTCTCCTGCATGGTGTGGGGTGCTCCCAGGACCTCTGTAGCCCTCCAAAAGAATGCTATAGCCGCCTCCTCTAGGGTACTCGTCCTACTGCCACTTTCTGTTTTCAGGGGGGGGTGGAGGGACCTTGATATCAGCCAGCCGGCTCGGCCCGGCCACCTCCTGGCTGAGACTTCCCTGTGTATGAAAAAGGGACATGGTTTTAGTTTTTGCATCATCAATCACAATCCTAAATTAGTACTCCCAACTAACATCTAGTTAACATCATTGATTGGACAAGCAGATATATTTAGAGGAATGCTATACCTGGCTCAATCTGGGCTCCTCCACATATGGCCTGGAAGGCCCAGGTTGGACGTCAGAAGCCTCAGCCGGGGGGGAAGGAAGCGTGGAAGGAAGACTGGAGAGGGATGGCCTGGGTTCAGTCTGGCCTGCCAGAAAGTGCAGCCTGTCGTAGTACAACATCCTGGGGACATAGATGTCATCTGCTGCTCCGGATATCTGTGAATCCAGGACTTTCTTGCGCTCCCTCAGATATGTGCTCCTCAGGCCACCAATGAAAATCTTTACATAAGTGATGTCTGCCGTGGGGATCACCTGCTTCACAATTTCACACAATTGCTCCAGTGCTGCCTTCCTCTTTGCTTGGTTCTTGAAATGGGGGTGGGTAATCTCCCACAGACATGGCAGCTCACTTAGCATACCTATGAATACTGACATGAAGTCAGTATCTTTCATTAAGATATCCATGTTCACTGCAAGACACAACACAAGACAAAGCCTAATGTCAGACAAAACTCTCCTAATCTTGTTACAATATAGGCCTCAATCTAGAAGCAGTATAGGCACAAGTTTGTCTCTTACCTTCGTTCTTACGATCGGCGCGTCCAATGCTCCTTCCTCCGCTCACAGATCGTACGTAATACGCACGCGTGTTACGCTTTATACACACTGCGCATGCGTGTAACTCTGCCCGCCCCTGACGTTCTTTCTAGTCTATTCCCCACCCCTTTTCGTTCGGCGCAGTGGGGGAAGAGCATGATGGCGGAGTTACAGCAGGTGCGTGATAATTATAGCAACGAGGAGGAGGAGGAGGAAAGCCCGGATCCAGGCACCTCCCGATCCAGAAGGAGACGTTTTAAGGCCACAAATATGTCGTTTGGGGAGATGTTGGAGATGGTCGACATCATGAAGAAGTCCGACTATGACGGAAAGTATGGGCCTTACCCCAACCCCAACATCAGAAAGGCCAAGATCATGGCGAAAGTGGTCAGGAGTCTTGAGAGGAATTTCGGGGTACGAAGATCTAAAGATCAGCTCAGGAAGCGGTGGTCGGACCTGAAGTTGAGAGAGCCAGAGCAGTACCGAAAGATCCGGAGAGTGCTGCTAAAAAGTAAGTAGTTGTGCTGTGTTCCTATTCTTTCTGTCTTTATTCCGTTCATTCTGCTCCATATGCTTTTAGTAATTGTAACGTTTAAAAAGGTCAACTTTAATGTTCATTGGCCCATTATTCGTTCGTATCAAACATTTTTCTTTCGGCCTCTAGAACACCATTGTTTAGGCCATATGCATTTTCACACATTTTTGGGGGCCTACTTGGATGCCAAATATTTGTTTGTGTAGATGGGTTTGTTACTAGAATGAAATGCCAACTAGATTGTGTGTAAGGAGAGGACACTGAGCAGCTGTTTTCACATCTGGACACTGGAGCACTAGTGTGGGACCCCAGAACACCATTTTTATTAGGGGGGGCACACAGGTGCTCCAGTGTATACTATAGGGGGGGCTACATCTGTGAAGCTTGTACCAAACAGGTAAAGTATTGCAGCTTGACAAAGGACACTAAAAAATATACATCTTGGAACTCAGCTAAAATAGACAATTGTACCCCACTTCCAAGCAATGTTTCCTATTTCTAGTTCTGCCATCAAATATCTGTGTGCTAATTATACCATTTTTGTTTTACATAGGGGAGAAAAGATTTGGAGGACACCCCTTATCCCAGGAGACCAGAGACCCCCCCCTCTGGAAGAAGGGGAAATACCAACCCAAGAAGCTGAGCAGGAGGAAGAAGAAGATGTGGTGGAGATTGGCACCACAACAGGTGAGTGCCTGCGACCACAGACTCAGGTAAACGAGATGGATGGCGGCAGATTTTTGAGACCTTTTTTTTTGTTCTTTATCTCTTTTTAGGTGATCGTGATCCAGAACGCTTTACATCTGAAAGTGCCCAGATACTGATCGGGGAGATCATGGGGTGTAATCTCCAATTGCAAAACATCCAGCAACAAATCAGTGATGTTATTAAAAAAAATAATAACATCATTGATGTTTTGGGGCGAATTTAAACCCCACAAAATCACCTGTTTTATCTTACTAAAATTTTTACAATGTTTAGAAAAGCCAAATTTGGAGGATGCACACAGTGTGCCAACATGTGCTATCTGCCATCAAGGGAGATCAATGGATGCGTTTTGGGGGTGCAACCCCTTTCTCAATTATAAAGTCGCATTAAGGAAGGGCTTGCTCCCCTAAAACACGTCCCTTGATCCCCCCTGATGGCAGATAGCACATGTTGACATTCCTAAATTGGTGTGCATCTTCCAAATTTGGCTTTTCCAGAGGTGTTTTCCCCCCATCTGAACGCTATATCAAACACAGTTCCTAAATACTGATGTCTGATATAGCCTTCAGGTTTTACCATATGTGAACTTTGTAAGTTCAAGTATTTTGGCTTTCTTGTTGGTTTTACACAGGCCTGTTTTATCTGAAATGGACATTTCGATTTTTTATAATGCTACTGCAAACATTGTTGTACAACAAACATGTTGGTTTGTTTTAAAAACCTTTGGGAAATGCACATGGGATTGTGCAGGTCTAAAAAAGTTGGTTACTCAAGAATGTGTGGATTATTGTCTCAACACTACAACACTTTTGGGGTGATGTAATTGCTGTTTTATGCAAAAATGGGGGTTATTTCCTAAGGGCAAATACACTTTGCACTACAAGTGCAGGTTCAGTGCAGTTGCAAGTGCACTTGTAGTGAAATGTGTTTTGGCATTTAGGAAGTACCAGCCAACACTGTTTTTTATAAGGTTACCCAATCACGACATTTTCTGCACTCAACACATTTCTGTCAGGGTCAGCTAAAACAAACACAAGCAGTAAATGTCCACAAAGAATTTCTTTTGGTTGTTTTTTATTTGAAAAAGGTGTCACAGATTGTCTGGCATATTGATAGCCCCCCTACCCGCAAAGAACTCCAGGTAGCGTAACCGGACATCACGGGCATTCAGGGAGGGCAAGCCAGGACGGCCACTTTCAAGCGCCGTCAGTGTTGATGGATTAGGGATTCCGGCCTCAGGCCCAACTGAGCCAGCATAGTTGGCTGAATGTTTTCTTAAAAAATTATGGAGAACACAGCAGGCAAGTATTATATGGTTCAGTTTATACTCCGCCATATGGATGGGTGTCAGAAATAATCGGAACCGGCTGGCCAGGATTCCAAATGTGTTCTCCACCACTCTTCGGGCTCTGGCCAGCCGGTAATTAAAAACCCTCTGTTCCGGGGTGAGGGTCCTCATCGGGAATGGCCGCATCAGGTGGTCCCCCAGCGCAAATGCTTCATCAGCAACGAACACAAATGGGAGACCTTCAACATTGTCCTCTGGAGGTGGCAAGTCCAAGCTGCCATTCTGGAGACGCCTGTAGAACTCCGTCTGGGCGATCACTCCACCATCGGACATCCGGCCATTCTTCCCCACGTCCACATACAAGAACTCGTAATTAGCCGACACCACCGCAAACATCACTATACTATTAAACCCCTTATAATTATAATAGTACAACCCCGAGTTGGGTGGTGGGACGATGTGGACGTGTTTCACATCAATTGCCCCTCCGCAGTTAGGAAAGTCCCACCGCTGGGCAAAGTGGGAGGCCACAGTCTGCCATTCCTGTGGCGTTGAAGGAAACTGTTGAGGAAAAAACAATAAACATTACTATTTTTTCAAAGATACATGGCAAGCAGATTATACACAAATTATGGGGCAACCTCCAGATAGCATTTACTAAGGGGAATTTAACAACAACAAAGTATAAGGTACACCTATCATATTCCCCCTCCCCCCCTCTCATGGGCCATTTCTAACATTATGGGGGGGGGGAACTCTTGGACAGGTAACCCTCTTCACTTCATTGAGAGATTAATGCCTAAATACAGGGTATTACTTGGAACAGCCCCTCCTTAGTTACACTATTGGCAGCCCACTGGACAGGTAAGAAGTGTCATAATACAAAGATATAAATACACACTGTACACATTTGAGCACATTTGAACATTCTGCTATTACCTATCAAGATAATAATAGGATACAAAAACTTTAAACAGTACCATTGGAAAGTATACAGGCAGGCCCTTGCACTACATGCTTTGGGTAATTCATCCATAAATCTAACCAGTAAAGAGGTGGGTATAGTGTGTATGGGTTTGGCAAAGTCAGCAGATAGATGATTGAGGATAGAGAATTGGGATCAGCTGACTTAGCAGTTGGGGGAGGGAGGGTTACAAAAAATTTGGGGACACCACAAAAAAAGCCTCTGGCACTCTGCCTGAATTTAAAGCTAAAATAACATTTCCAAACATTTTAGGGGGTGTTTGGGGTAAAGCACTACTATGGAGCTGATAAAATACATTGTTAAGTGACTACATGAGGTGAATATAGGGCTGGAGACACCATGCTGGAGAGGTTATTGAAGGGCAAATATGTATGAAGGACCTAAAATAATAATTACATAAAAATCCAGCATGCATGAGGACAAAGGGGACATTCACAGCATATTACAATCATGGTAATTAGGGAATGAGGAAAGAAATACAATATATTAGCAAACATTCAATACAATTAAATGTGATATTAAAGGATAAAAATCTTACCTTCATATACTCCTTCTGCAGGACATGTACGATGGCAGAACAGGTCTCTGGGATAATGATCCCCAGAGCCTGGGGGGAGATGCCTGTCGAGAACTTTAAGTCCTGCAGACTTCTCCCTGTGGCCAAATACCGCAAGGTAGCGACCAACCTCTGCTCCGCAGTGATGGCTTGCCTCATGCAGGTATCCTGCCTGCTGATATAAGGGGTCAGCGAAGCCAACAGACGGTGAAACACGGGATCCGTCATCCTGCGAAAGTTCCTGAAATCATCAGGATTATTCTCACGGATCTCACAGAGCAAAGGCATATGACAGAACTGGTCACGCTGAAGCAACCAATTCTTGGTCCATGAACTCCTCCCCACCCTGTTCATGGACTGGACTTGTGTCAAGGTCAGGACCCCAACACCAAGCCCCCGCACAGCACGAACTCTACGAGGAGTACGCATACGAAACATGGCTAGAAAACGGTCGGCTGCTCAGAACGAAGTAACAGAACGCACTGAAGAACAGCAAGGCCTGTGAAGAGCGACCTGAAAAACAGCAACGAGTGGACAAGATCGCACAGAAAACTCCGATACGAACTGACTGCACGCACTGAAGAGCAAATACAAACCCACAAGCACAAAGTGAACGACAGAAAACGATCTGAAAGCCACGAGTCTGAAAAAGCGCGAATCGTCTCTCACCAAACTTTTACTAACACGAGATTAGCAAAAGGAGCCCAAAGGGTGCCTCGCTTGGTTCTGAACTGGCCTTTTCTAGTCTCGTCGTACGTGCTTGACGTCACCGCGTTCTTGGCGATCGGAAATTCCGACAACTTTGTGCGACCGTGTGTAGGCAAAACAAGTTTGAGCCAACATCCGTCTGAAAAAATCCGAGGATTTTGTTGTCGGAATGTCCGAACAAAGTCCGACCGTGTGTACGGGGCATAAGTGTCTGGAAATGTTGCTGCACTCAGACACGATTTGTATGCACTTCAGGACAGGGGTGCTTTTTTTTTTTTTCTTTATTTTTTTTTTCCTTTTTTATCTTATTTTTAAACTGTTCCTTTCATTTTTTTAAAATAATTTTTATTGTTATCTCAGGGAATGTAAATATCCCCTATGATAGCAATAGGTAGTCACAGGTACTCTTTTTTGAAAAAAATTGGGGTCTACTAGACCCTAGATCTCTCCTCTGCCCTCAAAGCATCTGACCACACCAAGATCGGTGTGATAAAATGCTTTCCCAATTTCCCAATGGTGCTGTTTACATCCGGCGAAATCTAAGTCATGAAATGCTCGTAGCTTCCCGTTTCTTAGGCCATAGAGATGTTTGGAGCCACTCTGGTCTCTTATCAGCTCTATGGTCAGCTGGCTGAATCACCAGCTGCATTCTCAGGTTCCCTGTTGAGACAGGAGAGCCAGAGAAAAACACAGAAGACGGTGGGGGGGGCATTCCCTCCCACTGCTTGTAAAAGCAGTCTAGAGGCTAACTAGCCACTAGGATTGCTTTTACATGAAAGCCGACCGCTGGCTGAAAAGAATGATACCAAGATGATACCTAAACCTGCAGGCATCATTCTGGTATAACCACTCAAAGTCGTGAATGGCGTACCTGAAGACAAAAAAATGGTTAACAATAAAACACAGTAAACGGTAAAGTATAAAAAATTGCATACCTGAAAAGCAAACATGATAAAACATAATAACAATAAAACATTGCAGAATAGAATACAGTAAAAAAGAGCAGAACAATAGAGAGAGAATAGAGAGAGAGAGAACAATAAAACGACAACTATTTTTTTTTATTTTATATTTTTTTTTTTACACTTTTTTTTGTAACTAACTTTTATAACTGTAACCAGTTCCAGGTTCGGGTCTCTCAAAATGCGATGACATCTTGGGAGACCCTGTGAAAGTGTGCCTAGTCTGTGCAATGCTGTACCCCACGCTAATACTCAACTAGTGAATAGTAGCGTTCAAAACATTCACCAATGCAAAGACCAGGATTGTCAGGACAGGAGGGACAAAAATAGCGGGTGTCACACCTATATCCGTGCTTGCTGCAGACACGACATCTTTTTTGGGAGGGGTTCGTTGGGTAGGGGTACTCGGGAGGACATAAAGAAAATGCCTCTCATGCAACCGACTGCATTTGGTTGGGGATGTGAATGGGGGAAGTCCGGGCGCTGCAGAAGTGGTGGGTTCCCAATTAGGATTGGCGAATGCAGCAGGAAGGGCACTATGGGCACGACGGGCCTGTGTTTGTCTTCTTCTTGATGGCAGCGGGACACTACTTGTGCTTTGCCACCTCACCAGCTTGAACTGCACTTATGGGACTCACCACGTCACCAAGTGTTACTGCAGTGCTGGTTTGACTATGACCGGGGTGTACTAGGCCGCTGGTGCTTGCCAGTTCACCAAAACGCTACCAAAAAAACTGTTAGCGATCGCATGGATCAGGCCTGACTCTGCGAACGCTGCAGTTATGCGTTTAGTGTTTTGTAAGTGACAGTGATCGATCGATACTGCACTTGGGTGGGCTGGGCTGGGCCGGGCGGAGGGGCAAAACGCAGGTGCTAGCAGGTATCTGGGCTGATCCCGCTAACACTGTGTTTTTGGGAACCCTAAACTGCTGGGGACGCTAGTATAGATCTGATCGGATCAGATATTGATCCGTTCAGATACTATACCACTAAGGGGGGCGTATGCTGCGTGCGTGGGTGTTAGCGGTACTGGCACTAACCTGACGCTGCCTGGGGCTGGTGCTTGCCAGTTCACCAAAACGCTACCAAAAAAATTGTTAGTGATCGCAGGGATCAGGGCTGACTCTGCGAACGCTGCAGTTATGTGTTTAGTGTTTTGTAAGTGACAGTGATCGATCGATACTGCACTTGGGTGGGCTGGGCGGAGGGGCAAAATGCAGGTGCTAGCAGGTATCTGGGCTGATCCCACTAACACTGCGTTTTTGGGAACCCTAAACTGCTGGGGATGCTAGTATAGATCTGATCGGATCAGATATTGATCCGATCAGATACTATACCACTAAGGGAGGTGTACGGTGCGTGCGTGGGTGTTAGCGGTACTGGCACTAACCTGACGCTGCCTGGGGCTGGTGCTTGCCAGTTCACAAAAATGCTATCAAAAAAACTGTTAGCGATCGCAGGGATCAGGCCTGACTCTGCAAACGCTGCAGTTATGCGTTTAGTGTTTTGTAAGTGACAGTGATCAATCGATACTGCACTTGGGTGGGCTGGGCAGAGGGGCAAAACGCAGGTGCTAGCAGGTATCTGGGCTGATCCCACTAACACTGCGTTTTTGGGAACCCTAAACTGCTGGGGACGCTAGTATAGATCTGATCGGATCAGATATTGATCGATCGGATCAGATATTGATCCGTTCAGATACTTTACCACTAAGGGAGGCGTATTCTGCGTGCCTGGGTGTTAGCGGTACTGGCGCTAATCTGATGCTGCCTGGGGCGATGCATATCACCGCCGGGCGATCAGGGGGCTAAACCTTTATTCGGTAATAAACAGCGGGTGCCCTGACACTATAAAAAATAAACGAACTAACCAGCGTCACCCGTAACAGTTATACGGTGATCAGTGGTGAAAGGGTTGACTAGGGGGCAATCAAGGAGTTAAAACATTTATTAGATAGTATATGGGGGTCCCTGTTGCTATAAAACGCTGACGGCGAACCTAAATATTTACCTCCCTAACTAGCGTCACCAGCAACACTAATACAGCGATCAGAAAAATGATCGCTTAGCGACACTGGCGACAGGGGGTGATCAAGGGGTTCAAACTTTATTAGGGGGGGTTAGGGGGTACCCTAGACCTAAAGGGGGCTAATACTAACTGCCCTAACACAGTAACTGTCACAAACTGACACCATGCAGTAATCAGAAAAAAAAAAAAAAATAAATAAAAAAACTGCTTGGTGTCAGCGTGACAGGGGGGGAGGGGGGATTAGGGGGTGATCGGGGGGGATCGGGGGTTAAAGGGGGGTGTTTTGTGTGCCTGGCATGTTCTACTGTGTGTGTGTGTGTTTTACACTCACATTGCAGTCTTCTCTCCTCGGCGCCGGAACGGAAAATACCGAGCCAAGGAGAGATGACATCATTTCCTTTGCTGCTGTTTAGCATACAGCATCAAAGGAATGATTTCATTGGCCGGCGGCGATCACGAGGGGGGCCACAAACGGATGGTCTCCCCCTCATCTCTGATCGCCGCTGGTCAGAAGCGGACCGCCTCGGGCACCGGGGGGGGTCCGATCGGACCCCCCACCCGCGGAAGGCAGATCACGTATATTTACATGATTCTGCCTGTCCGTGCCACCTTGCCGACGTAAATCGGCGTGAGGCGGTCCTTAAGTGATTAAAATGAACCATTTCTTTTCAAATGCCTTCATATGATCATATATGTTCATATTTTTATATTCTGGTTTTCCTTGTCAGCAATTTGACACTCTATGGGATACAATATAGTGTACTTCCTTGTTCGGCCATGGATGGGCCCCCTTATCGGGGGGAGTGGGGGTGATGGGGAGCGTTGTCTGATCCCAGGGTTGCGATGCATGGCAGTCTTTTCCCTTCCTCCCCACTTACTCCTTATACATGTTGGGGGCTGGGGCCTTTCCTCCTATGCATCGGCATCATGATTGAATGCTCTGCTTGGTGCATTTACTTGCCTGGGCATTGAGCATACTCCCTCTCTCTCCATCCCATTGGGGCTTATGATGCTGGTGGGGACCCGCCCTATGCCTGATATAAGCTGCTCAGGCTGGCCAGCTGACCATTTCACATCAACCTTTCACACAAGCAGGACAACAGCTATGTCTCCAGTCACTGACCCACACACTAGGTAATTTTATTTGTTTCATACTCATCACCACATTCTTTTGGGTTTATTCTTAGCTTTTCACATTACACAGTCCATCATCCACTTTTGATTTGGATACAATCACTTACTTTCTTATTTTATTTTTGCGGGTTTGTTTCTTTGTTGTTTAGATCAGTGTTTCTCAACTCCAATCCTCAAGGCGCACCAACAGGTCATGTTTTCAGGATTTCCACTATTTTGCACAGGTGATTTGATAAGTTTCACTGCTTTAGTAATTACTAAAGCCGTTTAATCTGAGGGAAATCCTGAAAACATGACCTGTTGGTGCGCCTTGAGGACTGGAGTTGAGAAACACTGGTTTAGATCATACATTTTATCACAACACCATTCATCTCTTCACTCATCTACTGATATAGGCTCCACTCATTACTTACACACATTCATTTCACATGGTTTCATTTTCTTACTATTGCAGAGCAGCCCCGGGTGAGATGATCATCCTTGTCCCTCTTCTTCCTTTGGATCCTAGGTTGGGCGCCACCATTTGGCCGCACTGTAAGTTACACACCTTTATTTTGAGAGATTGTTTCTCCGTTTAAAGGATATCCCTACTCATAAATATTACTGATTTATTTTCAGAGCATCTTACTCCTGATGATTGGCAAGAGCCATGAAACGTGCGTCGAGTTATATCAAACTGATGTTTTAAACAATTTTGGCCTACCATGAAAAATCGATCATGTTCATTGAACTTCTGTGAATGGATGAGTGTCCTTTTGTAACTAATATGCTTATTTATTATTCTGTACTTTCTTCTGTATAATTGTTTTATATTTATGCAAATGTATTACACTGGATTGTATTACAGATTGACACTTTCCTTAATGTAATCTGCTATTTCTTAATAAATTGAACAATCCAATGACTTGCCTCATACAAAGTCCCATTTCCTTTCTCCTTTTTGTTGTATAATTAGTAAATTAGTAAAGAGTCCGCCTGTGTGTAATTTCATCTCAGTATCAATACAACTGTTCTGTGAAGGTTTAAAAGAGAACCTTAGTGAACAAACAGCATCATGAAGGCCAAGGCACATGCCAGACAGGTCAATGATAAAGTTGTGGAGAAGTTTGAAGCAGGGTTAGGTTATAAAAAAATATTCCAAGTTTTGAACATCTCAAGGAGCACTGTTCAATCCATCATCCAAATATGGAAACCTACCAAGATACGACCATCCACCTTAACTGACAGGCCAGGCAAGGAGAGCAGTAATCATTGAAGCAGCTAAGAGGCTCATGGTAACTCTGGAGGAGCTGCAGAGATCCATAGCTCAGGTGGGAGAATCTGCCTTTATGGAAAAGAGGCAAGAAGAAAGCCATTGTTGAAAGAAAGCCATAAGAAGTCCTGTTTGCAGTTTGCGAAAAGCCATGTGGAGGACACAGCAAACGTGAAGTTGCTCTGGTCAGATGAGACTGAAATTGAACTTTTTGGCCTAAAGGCAAAATGCTATGAGTGGCAGAAAAATTACATTTCAAATCAGCCTGAACACACAATCCCCACCAGGAAACCTGATGGTGGCAGCATCAAGTTGTGGGGATGCTTTCCAGCAGGGACAGGGAAGCTAGTAAGAGTTGTTGGGAAGATGGATGGAGACACACGGTCGCACCAAATTCCGACCGTCAAGAACGAGGTGACGTACAACATGTACGACGAGACTAGAAAATGGAAGTTCAATACCCAGTGTGCCCCCTTTGAGCTCCTTCTGCTAATCTCGTGTTTATCTCCTGTTAGTAGAAGTTTGGTGAGAGACGATTCACGCTTTTCAGCTTTCATGTTTTTCAGTCCGTTACTGCTCTTCAGTTTGTGCTTGTGGGTTTGTATCTGGTTTTCAGTGCGTGTAGTCAGTTCATATCTGTTTTTCAGTGCGTTCTTGTCCGCTCGTTTCTGATTTTCAGCTCACTCTTTGCAAGCCTTTCTGTTCTTCAGTGTGTTCTGTTAGTTCGTCCTGACCAGCAGACCGTTTTGAAGCCATGTTGTGTGTAAGTGCTCATCGTAGAGTTCGTGCTGTGCAGGGGCATGGTGTTGGGGTTCTTGCTTTGACCCAAGCAAAGTCCATGAACAGGGTGGGGAGGAGTTCATGGACCAAGAATTGGTTGCTCCAGTGTGACCAATTCTCTCATATACCTTTTGCTGCGTGAGATCCAGGAGAATAACCCTGATGATTTCAGGAATTTTCTCCGGATGAGGGACCCCCTTTTCACCGTCTGTTGGCTTTGCTGTCCCCTTATATTATGAAGCAGGACACCTGCATGCGGAGCAGAGGCTAGTCGCCATGTTGTGGTACTTGGCGACAGGGAGAAGTCTACAGGACCTCAAGTTCTCTACAGGCATCTCCCCCCAGGCTCTGGGGATCATTATTCCAGAGACCTGTTCTGCCATCATACAGGTCCTACAGAAGGACTATATTAGGGTAAGTTTTATCCTTTAATATCACATTCTATGTATTTAATGTATGCTAATGTATTGTATTTCTTTCATCACTTCTAATTACCATGATTGTAATATGCTGTGAATGTCCTCTTTGTCCTCATGCATGCTGTAAGCTTTTAATGCTCCTTTTTTGTCCTTTGTGCAGATTTGCCTTCACTAACGTCCCCAGCATGCTATCCTGGGCCCATATACACCTAGCCTAGTCACTTAACAATGTATTTTGTCAGCTCCATTTTAGTGCTTTGTTCTAAAACCCCCCTAAAATGTGTCCAAATGTTATTGTTTTCCTTAAATTCAGGCAGAGTGCCAGAGGATTTTTTTGGGGGTCCAAAACTCATTTACAACCCTCCCCCCTAAAATGTTTCCAATGGGCCATTAGAGGGGGTGAGGAATCTGATAAATGGACCTTAAATTATTGTCTTTAAATACTCTTTAAAATAAATGTTATACTGATGTTGGCCAAGAATGTTTGTGTCTAATCTGCTTGCAATGTTATGTCCAAAAGTACTAATAATTATTTTTTCTTTTTTGACTCCACGGTTTCCTTCAACACCACAGGAACGGCAGAACGGCATTGTGGCTCCCCAATTTGCTCATCCTTGGGACTTTCCCAACTGCGGAGGGGCAATTGATGGGAAGCACGCCAGAGCCAGAAGAGTCATGGAGAATTCCTTTGGGATAATGACCAGCCGGTTCCGCCTATTTCTTATGGCAATAAATATGGCGGAGTACAAACTTAACCACATAGTTCTAGCATGCTGCATACTTCACAACTTTTTGAAGAGAAATATTCCGAATTATGTTGCCTCAGTTGGGCCTGAGGCTGGACTTCCTGAAAATCCACTGATGGCCCCGGAAACTGGCCGTCCTAGCTTGCCTCCCCAAAGCGCTGTGAAGTGCGTCAAAAATATGTAGATTATTTTACGGGTAGGGGGGCCATTGCTATACCAGCAAATTTGTAATTATTTTAGATATTAAAAAAAAATTGATCTGATCAAATCTTGATTTTGATTTACTGCTTGTGTTTCTTTGAGCTGTCTCCTAGGTTCTCCTAGTGCACTTGTAGTGCCAATAACACCCATTGTCACTGTAAACACCAACTTAATACAAAAAATGGTATTGAGCATTGAAAGAAGAAGCCACACATTGCTGACTATAAAACCTTTTACTCCGTGCACATTCACATGTGCGTTGTAAAATTTTATTTATTTTTTAAAAACATAATTTTTTAAAGCTTTACGTTGAAAATATTTTTGTAGTACATAAACAGGCATGTTTCAAAACATAACATACACAACTCAGGAACTTACAAAGTTCAACATTGAAAAACTGAAGGCAATATCAGATATTATAGTGTCAAAAATGGGTTGATATTGCCTTCATCAGATGGGGTGATGTCCCCCTGTAAAAGCTAAATTTTGAAGATGCACACAAATTGGGAGTCAAACTGGGGATTTCCCTCCTGATCCCATGCCTAATGTCAACATGTCCTATCTTCCATCATGGGGATCAATGGACGTGTTTTGGGGGTGCAAACACTTCCTCTCACCTACTTGAGTTACGAGGAAGGGGTTTCACCCACAAAACATTGATATCCCCTGATGGCAGGAAGCACATGTTGACACACTGTGTGCATCTTCAAAATTTGGCTTTTAAAATGCGTAAAAAAAAATTGGTCCCCAAAAATTGAAAATGGTGTCATTTTGTTCTTTAGATTCTTCCTAGTACATCAATCATGTTCTTCAGTTTTTGTTCGATGTCATTTTTATTTGCTTGATGGGGTCTAAATCCTGACTACAAAACATTATGTCCTGGATTAGCCTTTGTGCACTGTCAGTCGTGAAATGAGTAGATTGTTCTTCCACAACATGCACATCACCTAAAAGAAAAAATACACACCACGTATTATAAATATGCAGGCATACATCTATTACCTGAATCTGTGGTGTTAGACACTCATCTGTTGTGGTGAAAATCTCAACCACCTCTCCTTCCTCCACTTCCTCAGGTTGTGGTGTCCTCTGTTCCCCTTCTTCAGGAGAGGGGGTTTCCCGATGTCCTCAGACGTCCAGAGTCTTTTCTCCCTTATGAGAATGAAACAAAAGGTATACTTAGCACACCGATATTTGAGGCCAGAAATAGGAATATGAAACATTGTTTGGAAGTGGGGTACAATTGTCTGTTTTGGCAGAGTTCCAAGCTGAAGACATGATTTTTTCACTTACCAAAGCTTGAATACTTACCTTTTTTGGATAAGTTTCACACATGGAGACACCCCAAGTACCCACTGGAGTACCTGTGTGGGACACCCTAAAAAGTTTGTTCTTGTGTCCCATACTAGTGCTCCTGAGTCCAGATGTGTAAACAGCTGCTGCGTGTCCTCTCCTTACATTACACTGAATCAAGTTTGCAATTCTTTCTAGTTTCAAACACATCTAGACAACAATGCCCTAAACTTTTTTTAATACAAATTAGCATGACCAAATGTAGTTAACACTGTATCCACCCAAAACATCGTATTTAGTTGGCAAACGAACTATGTTTCCTACGATCGATTACTGTGCCCATGAACGTAGCCATTTTAAACTGTACTACAGTAAAGAAAAGCACATGGAGCAGCATGCAAGTAGTAATCATAATCGAAACACATGACAACTACTTACTTTTAAGAAGCACTTTATTGATCCTTCTGTACTGATCCTGCTCCCTCAATTTCAGGTCTGACCAGCGTTTCCTCAATTGCTCCTTGGATCGTCGTACCCCAAAATTCCTGTGCAGACTCTTCACAACTTTAGTCATGATCTTGGTCTTTCTCACGTTTGGGTTTAGGTACGGTCCATACTTCCCATCATAGTCGGCCCTCTTCAAGATGTCCACCATCTCCACCATCTCTACAAAGGCCATATTTGAGGCCTTAAATCTCCTGCGGGATCGGGGCGTTTCGGGCTCCGGGCTTTTCTCCTCATTACTGCTATTATCACGCACCAGCTGTGTCTCCACATGTACCTCTCCCACTGCGACGAAAGAGAAGGGGCGGGGAATATTCGAGAAAGAACATCAGGGGCGGGTGACGCGGGCAGAGTTTCACGCATGCGCAGTGTATATAAAGCTAACACAAGTGTGTCGTACGTACGATCTGTGAGTGGAGGAAGCGCCGAACGTTCTAACGAAGGTATCATTTTAACTTGGGACATCAGTGGCCTATATTGATTCAAGATTGAGGCCTATATTGGGATAAGATCAGGAGAGTTTAGCCTGATATTAGTGTTTTTTTCTTGCAGCAAATTTAAAACAATTCAAAGACCCTGAATTCATGGGCCAGTTCATAGACAGAGGAACACATGGAGTCTTCTCACCTCCCCAAGCAGGATATACCCAAGGCCGCCATCCTGATACCCAGCGTTTGTTGACCCAGCCCAGTGGATTGATACAACAACTATGCATCAGCCCCTAATAAATGAGCAAAGCCTCGCGAAACACGTAGGGCACTATCGATGCTCTCTGTATGCTCATATTGTTGGGCTTATTGGTGTTTTGTATCACGTTCAAAAACTTTTTCCATTTATGTATGTGTTAGTTTTTACTCCCCATGTTGTATGTGTATCCACTGGCTCAGCAACCTGCAATGTATATCGTTGTTTTTGATGGATTTATAAAATATTGTAATGAATTGACATCTGTCTTTACCTATGCTGTTAAACATGGCCACTATGCCGGGTAACGCACAATTATTGCTGTTCCCATTTGGTTATACAGCATTCTGTAATGAATAAATTGATTTTTATTGCATCTTTTTGTGAATATGTGCCTAATCTCTCCCACCTCATTCAAAGTCCCAAAGGCTATTTTTCTTTTCTTGTGCTTTATTAGGGATGGAGGTGGCAGAGTGGTCAGTCCAGACCTTAATTTTCCTTTCTTAGTTCATAGGCAGATACAGGGATATGAGAAATTTCTGGGAGGTTAAAAACCCCTTATATCAAAATAAACCAGCTAGGAAGGCATCGCTGGAGATACTGCTGCAATTTGTGAAGACGCGGGTCCCCGACGCAGACATCGAGTTTGTGGATAAGAAAATTGGTAGCTTGAGAAGCACGTATAGGAAGGAGCTTAATAAGGTCCAGGCTTATCAGGATCAGCAGCAAAGAATGTGTATGTACCCAGTCTGTGGTACTACAACAGGATGCAGTTTCTGGAAGACCAGTTTGAAGCCAGGGAATCGCTTTCTACACTTCCATCTACCCTTACCTTAACCCCAGCTGAGGCTTCCAAGGACCAACCTGGCCCTTCCATCCCGGAAAAAGTTGAGGAGCCCAGCTGGAGCCAGGTATAGTATTTTTGAACATATTTATTGTCCGAAAATTATTGTTGTTAACTAGATGTTATTATTGCTAACAAATGAATGATTGAACATTCAATAGACATATTGAATAAACATATTGATATGTTTGCCATAGCAATAGACCGTAGGGGCCAAAAGTGATTGGGACAAGAATGAAAAATGCTGGGCTCAGAATGATAGTCTTTTCTGTTTATTAACATTCAATTTGCAACAGTCATGAGCTGAAAATTGTGTGTGATTGTTGAACCAAAAACTACAACTATGTCCCTTTTTCATACACAGGAAGACCTCAGCCAGGACGAGGTTCTGGAATGTGTCAGCCAGGAGGAGGTGGGGGTAAGTGTCAGCCAGGAGGAGGTAGGGGTAAGTGTCAGCCAGGAGATGGCCAGGCCCAGTAGCCTCACCCAATCCCAGATGCCTCCCCTCCAGCTTACAACAAAAAGGGCCAGGAAGGGGAGTAAAATGGAGGAGGCAGCAAAATTGCAGCAAATAGAAGAGGGCCAACATTTCATGTGTGAGAATTTTATTTTTCAGTCCCTTCGGAAGGGGTTGAGGGGCCAAATTAGTGAGAACATGCACTTATATGCACTCGCCCATCCTCCTCCTCCTGCCACAAGTCTACCTCCAGAGCCACAGCCTCCAAGGAAGGCTGCAGGGAAGGTTGCAGGGAAGGCTGCAGGGAAGAAAAGAAAGTAATGGCCCTGGGTTCAGTCTGGTCTGACAGAAGACGCAGGCTGTGGTAGTACCACAGCCTGGGGACATATATGTCATCTGCTGCTGTTCATGATCTCTGGAAGTCCTGGACCAGATTGTGCTCCCTATTATATGGACTTCGCAGGCTACCAATTTTTAGTTACAAAGAGTTGATGTGTGCCCTGGGGTACAAAGGCTTCGCAAATTCAAGCAGTTTTTCCAGAGTTGCCTTCCTCTTTATTTTGTTATGAGCCAGAATAAATGTAGATTTTTTTTTTATATGAAAATACTTGCCTATGTTTTTTTCTGCAAAAAGGACAGTTTGTGAGTAGGCAGGTACATTTCAAAAATACAATGTCAAATTAACAAGGGACACCAACCAACCTCCTTGAGCTTTAAAAATACAAGATAATAATGTTGTTGTGGAAACTTGACACACACAATTAAAAAAAAAAAAATCACATGGAGATAACTAGAAAATAATTTAAAAATAATCAAAAAAAACAGGAGATCTTGATTTAAAAAAAAAAATTATATATTATATATTAAAATATTGACTATAAAAAATAATTATAAACATTATTATGGAGATCTGGCTTTAAAAACAAAAAAGATTATTCAGGAGATCACAAGAAATAATAAAGAAATAAGTTTGTGAGAACTCTGTGTGAATATCAGCAGCAATACAAATTCATTATTCTAGCATTATAAGGAACAAAATAATGCGCTGAATTAAAAGATTCAAAAATTGACAGCGTGACGAATGTGCTATCTCCATTATGAACGCTTGTTTTACCAGAACGAGCGCTTCCATCTCGTACTTGATTCTGAGCATGCGTGATTTTTTTGTGCGTCTGAATTGCATGCAGACGATCGCATTTTCAAATAGGAACTTTCCCCGACCGAAAAATAGAGAACATGCTCTCAATCTTTTGCTGGCTGAAATTCGACCAGCAAAAGACCAAAGGAGCATACACACGGTCGCATTTTCCGACAAAAAGCTCTCATCTGAGTTTTGCTGGCGGCATTTCCGATCATGTGTACGCGGCATTAGAGTCTACAAAAGACTTGAGGCTGGGGCGGAGGTTCACCTTCCAGCAGGATAATGACCCTAAACACACAGCCAGAGCTACAATGGAATGGTTTAGATCAAAGCATATTCATTTGTTAGAATGGCCAAGTCAAAGTCCAGACCTGAATCCAATTGAGAATGTGTGGCAAGACTTGAAAATTGCTGTTCACAGATGCTCTACATCCAACCTCACAGAGCTTGAGCTATTTTGCAAAGAAGAATATACTAAGTGCGCTTGCAATCCAGTGATCAGAAATGTGAATAAAATATAACTGAATAAGTTATTGAATCAATATAAGGTAAGTATATTCATTACCAATAAGTAATACCAAGTTCAAAAAGTGCTTGCGAATAAATTATAAGGTCAAATATTAAGTAAATATACATTCAGTGATCTTAACACAGACATAATTAAAATCCATAATTGCTAAATAAAACATTCCAAAATTCATGAATTGCTAGTGTATTAAAAAGTAGTAGTAGTGGAAATAAGTTCAGTCCATTCATAAAGAGTTCAATGAAGGTACACCTGTCACATGGAGGGGGATCACATATCCACAGTTCGTTAGACACAGCCCATATAGGTGGAGAGGGAGGAAGGAAGTGTGAAGAGAAATCCCAGCAACTGGTGAATCCAGGGGACAATAAGGATGGACCCTTACCAGACACGGTGGACCTCCTTAATAGCAAGGTCTTATGCGTGTGCAGATACAGCTCTCTGCAGGGACAGATGGATGGTGGCGTCTGGATCCACCGATGTGTGCCGCGTTCCGACAGGAGGCAGTTCCAGCGTGTCAGCCTAGAAGGAGGCACTCGCTGATCTCAAGAGCTGTGAGTGCAAAAGGGGGCAAGAAACAGGCTCAATAGTGTAGTAAAATTAAATAGTTTATTGCTACATAAAAGCAGAGAGCACATCTCTGCCATACAGTGTGGATAAAAATGTTAAAAAAGACGGCATACAAAAGTGAACACCCGTGTAAAACAACATGGCGCGAACAATGTGATGGCGTACAGTGCGTAGCTACGCCCTTCATGTTTCGTCATAAATGACGTCTTCAAAGGGGCACGGGCGACACACCGAACCATCACCTATATAGCGCTGAATGGGAACCAGACCTCGTTTTCGTCTGGACGCCGTTCAGCACTCAAAACAAATAAAGAAATGCTGGAGAACACCAAACCTCGATCTGGTGAATACCACGCAGTGGAAAGTCAACATAAAAATCCAGTCAAAAGCTAATGTGACAAAAAAGAAAAAGTACGGAGGGCACACACAAATGAATCAAAGCCAATGTGTACGACCCCAAAGGGAAGTGACCAGGGGAATAATTATTTTATTTAAAAAATGGAAATGAATAATATTAGTGCAACCAACAGATCGCGAAAAAATAAATAAATTATAAGTGTCATGAATTGCCGCTATACAAAAGTGAAATTCACATTCCCTGTAAGATATCAGAGAAGACACACTTAAAAATAAATGTACCATCAGGGGAATAACTCCAGATGTTCAAAATATAGAAAACTTATTAAAATTTTATGGCTAATAAAAATAAAAATAAAAAAGGATTATACGGGGGGAATACAAATAGACATACACTCATATCTCGGTCGGCCAATTGATTAATCCTAGTAGTAAATAGAACTTTTTTATCTGAGTGGGGGACACCAGATCGCTAAAGTGCTCTCCTCCTAAAAAATATGTGTAGAAAATAAAAAGTGAAAAATAAAATGAACAATCCAGCAATCCAATCCAGAGATACAATTTTTTTAGGGAAACAGCAGTACTCCTATCTCAAGCATTGTCAATAAACGCATTTATTTCAATGTCATTCAGCCCCCAGGGTCTGAGACAATTAATTTTATAAATCCATTCCATTTCTAGTTTGGAGATGGCACACCGTTTGGGACCACCTCTCCATGGTAATTTAAATCTATCTATACCTACAAAGGAGGTTCCCTTAGGGTCCTGCTTATGTACCTCCAGTAGTGTTTGGAAACCGGATGGCCTTTAAAGCCCCTCCTGATGTTCCCAATGTGCTCATTGAGTCTCACTTGCAAGGGGCGCACAGTGCGTCCCACATAATGCAGCCCACAGGGGCAGGTGAAAAGATATACAACATTAACAGTAGAGCAGGTAATAAAGGATTTAATAGAGAAATCCCGGGAATTGCTGTTAGAATGGAATTGACTAACCTTCCTATCTTTGATGGCATTTACAGAACATACCACACAGTTCCTGCATCTATAATATCCCACCAAGTTTTGAAAAAACATGGGTTTTTTAGTGGGGGGGGTCGCAGACACTAGGGGCCACACGTGATTTAATTGAGGGGACCCCTCTGAAAACAATCTGAGGTCTGTCAGGAAGTGCAGGTCCCAATATATGATCATTTTTGACAATGTGCCAGTGTTTGTATAGCAGTTTCCTAATTGAGAAATATTGATGGGAATATTCTGTTATGAAAGGACAAGCAAGGCTATTACCAGTGTCACCACCATTTCTAGTCCTTTCAATGAGCAAGGCCTTGGGATCAAGCTTCTCTAGTTGATTTAGTTTCTCATTGAGGAAGTGAGCCTCATACCCTTTCTCCAGAAACCTGTCAGTAAGTACCTTTGATTGGGTCTTAAAGTCGGCAGTTGTAGAGCAATTCCGCTTCATTCTTATATACTGACTCTTGGGAACTGAGTCGAGCCATGCTTTATGATGGCAACTATCATGGGGAATAAATGAGTTACGGTCTGTTGCCTTGAAGTGAGTGAAGGTGAATAGAACGTCTCCCTCACTCCAAATTTTAAGGTCCAAAAAGTTGACCGTTTGACTTGCCTCATATTTTAATATGATTCCTCTGTCATTATTATTGAGACCCTCTATGAACGAACAAAGAGATTCATGGGTACCATTCCAGAGGAGGAGGACGTCATCTATATATCTGGCCACAAGACCAATTCAGGTCTTTGTTGGTCTAGATGATGTCCTCCTCCCATTTGCCCATGAACAAATTGGCTAGGCTGGGGGCAAACTTGGCTCCCATCGCCATGCCCTTAGTTTGAAGAAAAAATTGATCATCATGCCAAAAGAAATTATGCGTGGTGGCATATTCTAAAAGATCCATAATAAAGCATTTCTGTCTCCTTGATAGCGAAAGATCTCTGTTAAGAAAGTGCATAACTGAAGTAATACCCCAATTATGGGGAATTATGGTATACAGGGATGTGACATCGGCGGCGACCAGCCAGTGTCCCTCCCTGTAACCACAGTCCTTGAGTATATTGATGGTATGTCTACTGTCTTTGATATAGGCTGGCAGTAGTTTAACCAAGGGTTGGAGGAAGCTATCAATGTACTTACCTGCCCTAGATGTAATGGAATCAATTCCGCTAATAATTGGGCGGCCCGGGGGATGGACCGGATCTTTATGAATCTTGGACAAGTAGTACATGATAGGAATTCTAGAGGAAACTGGTATCAGAAAAGATTTCTCCTTCTTATTAATAACACCCACCTCTAAACCATGATCAACAATTCTTTCCAACTCTTTTTTAAATTTTACCCGTGGATCAGATTTGAGGGGCTTGTAGGTATCTCGGTCTCCAATGATGTTACCAAGTTCCTGTAGATAGTTGGCCTTATCCAGGACCACTATCCCTCCTCCCTTGTCCGCTGGCCTAATCACAAGGTCTTTTTGCTTGCAAAGCAAGTCCAGACCTAACTGTAATTCCTTTGTCATTTTAGTGTGTTTAACTTTCAGATGTTCAAGGTCTCTGTGGAGAACATCCTGAAAAACCTTGAGGGAAGTAGGTAAGCCTCCAGGTGGATTAAATAAGGAGGCGTTAGCTAAACCTAAGTGTCTAATGTTAGTAGACGTCATGCCTTGAGGGCTGATAGGTTGGACCATGTACCTTTTAATATTTAATTTTCTGGTATACTTATGGATGTCCATGTACGTTTGAAAGTTATTAAGTGATTTGGGGGGTGCAAATTTGAGACCCTTATCAAGGATCGAGGTCTCAGCCTGAGTCAGAGAGACTTTACTTAAATTGAACATACCCTGTCCTCTCATTCTCTTTTCCTTTTTGCTCTTTGATCTCCTCCCCCCTCTGACTCCTCTCTTTTTTCTATAGGTCTTTGGGGTTTTTGGTCTCCCCGGGGAAAACCCCAGTGTTGTGGTTGGGAATATTCCTCCCACTGGGGTTGGTTGGGGATATGTCGACCACCATGGTTTCTCTGTTGAGAGCGAGGTGGTTGGTACCAGGGTGGCCTATCATTTTGTGTCCTCCTTCTAGGGGTCCGTTATTCAGAATGATATTCGTCTCTGTTCTCATATCCTCCATGGTTCCCATGTTGGTAATCCATACTCCTCAGTGGCTAAAAACGATCATGGGTGGGAACAGAATATCTTGGATAGTGATCCTCTCCATCAGTTCTCCTGGGGGAATCATAATGATAAGAGGGATAACCCTCCTGATGTCCCCCAGTTGGTCCATACTGCCGGTAACCATCATTGTATCGGGTAGGACCATTTGACTTTTAGTTCCTAGGTTTCTTTTTTGGGGACTTGGAGGTACCCCCAGGTCTCTGTGTCTGAATGCGATGTTTAGATCGAAGAGGCTTATTCTACCTCTCTGGTGATCGATAAGAAGCTCTTCTAGAAGTAGTAGGATATTGTTTCTGTGCAGGGGGAGGTCTATATGGGTATCTGCCAGTTTCCTCAGATTGTAAATCCTTTTCACGACTGGCAGGATGAGGGGTGGTCGGAAGACCAGTTGTCTCAACCTGGTCGGCTGCGATTTTGCTCTGCCATTCAAAAACATACCCATTTTTATAATCTCCCACATCTTAATTGAACTTTTTCCTTTTCTTATTTTTTTGTTCAATTTCCTCCTTCTCGAGTAATTTTTTAAGGCTAGTAGATCTTTCCTTATATTCCTCACCATTAATGTGAGGGGAGAGTTTTTCTTTGATAAGCTTAATCTCTCCATCATGTCTGACTAGTTTGTCATTTTTCTTCTGAATCAGAAATTCCAAAAATTTTATTCCAGCTTCGTTGAAGTACCTGAACCAATCTTGGAGTTCTGATTCACCTTTTTGGGGACTGACCTTCCATCTAAGGCTTCTTGGGACCATAGAACCAAAAAAGAAAACAGCAAAGAAAAAGAAAAAGGAAAGCCTTTCCCGCAAAACCAAGCACAAGTATTGGTTATCTCACAATTTTACCAGTGAAGTACACCTGTTCTGGTGCTGCTGCTGTAGCCAAAGACGACTAGCATATATATACCAAGAGTCTAGGTAACACTACCAAGACTCAAAAAAATGGCTACCTATGCAGCAGAAATTTAAGATCACTTGGTTCAAAAAATACAAAATGTATTATTTAATAATGATAAATCATCATATGTGAAGAAACACAATACAGCTCCATGCAATGTTGTTCACGGGTCTCATACTGGGGATGAGTTACCCGCAAAGTCTAAAATTACGTACAAACACAGACAAACACACCAACACGCAAAACAATAATACTGCCCTTGTATGAGTTTGACAAGGGAAGGATACCCCACTTCCACACACACACACAACACAAGTCCGGACGTCAACTTGTAAGCTTTTACCCGCAAAGGAAAAAAGGACAGCAATAATTAATGAAAAATGTATCAATTAGGAAAATCCATGGAGAGGGTAATTAGGCATTGCCCAAAAAAATTCACCGTGCTGTGTTGATTTCCTGCGGGTAATCCCCGGGGGAAGGTAAATGACATGTCTGGTGATCACAAGTATCTATGCTTCCCAATGTGCGATTCACCTAACTACAATAGTAGGAATTCCTGAGATGCATGCACATATGGGATAAAATCACTGACTAGGATATACTGATCATAAAAAGTCACTGGTATATTATCCATACAGAGTGGCATCCGGTATATAACAGATCAAACGTGTGGGCTGTTGTACAGTTCAGAGTGGTGAGTGAGGCCGACTAGGAGGGGGGGGGGTGTGAAGGGGGGGACTAGGTTCCAGAAGTGACAAGATCAGCTGTTTATGAATTGATCACTGGTGATTGCTGAGCAGGCAGACTTACTGATGTACAAGTCTGCCCGGCGCTTGTTTCATCCCTTACATAGTCATCTCCTAGTTCCATAGACGGATACATATACTGTGTGGTATATAAGCGTCTTACCGCTCCGTTGATTGCCCTGGGCATCCGTTACCTCTCTGATTATGCACTCCATCTGTACACTTTATCTCTGGTTGTTAGAGTGGCTTCATTCGATCCCAGCCTCCATCCACATAGCCGCTACCGCTCGTAGGTTTGAAGCACGCTGGGCGTGTTGGTATGATGCGCGGCTGCGCTGATCCTGTGGCTTTCCTGATGCTTCCCATGCATGGGGGATATTGCGTGAGTCGACGTCACATGACTGCTGTGACGTCAACGCGTTTCGCTTACTTCAATGGGCGTAGCTTCGAAGCGTAATCAGAGAGGTAACGGAGCGGTAAGACAAGAAGTCCGGACCTCCGCTGGCAATAGAGCTACCTGAAGACAGCGGAGGGGCCGGCCGAAGAACTAACCGGACGCCTGGAGAAGACGCTCTCTCCGGCCTCTTCTCCCGGTGTTCAAGGTCTTCGGCCGGCCCCTCCGCTGTCTTCAGGTAGCTCTATTGCCAGCGGAGGTCCGGGCTTCTGGGCTTCTCTTCTCTTCTCTTCCCCCGATGTTGACACGACGCTCTCTCCGTCTGGACTGGTCTCTGAGGGCTCCGTTGTGACTTATATAGGCGGAGACCCCGCCCCCATATGATGTCACAGTCCCTGGGCATGCTGGGACTATGACGTTTTAGGGGGTGTGGTCAACCACGCCCCCTAAAACGTCACAGTCCCAGCATGCCCAGGGACTGTGACATCATATGGGGGCGGGGTCTCCGCCTATATAAGTCACAACGGAGCCCTCAGAGACCAGTCCAGCCGGAGAGAGGGTCGTGTCAACATCTGGGGAAGAGAAGAGAAGAGAAGCCCAGAAGCCCAGAAGCCCGAACCTCCGCTGGCAATAGAGCTACCTGAAGACAGCGGAGGGGCCGGCCGAAGACCTGGAACACCGGGAGAAGAGGCCGGAGAGAGCGTCATGTCAACATCTGGAGAAGAGAAGACAAGAAGTCCGGACCTCCGCTGGCAATAGAGCTACCTGAAGACAGCGGAGGGGCCGGCCGAAGAACCAACTGGACGCCTGGAGAAGAGGAACCGGAGGGACCCCCGAAGCCGGAGCAAGATCCCCCCCGGAGCTGTTTAATAAAATATTTTAAAAACCTGTGTTGTGTTTTATTATTTACACTTTTTCCCTAGGTGAATGGGTAGGGGTACCATGTACCCCATACTCATTCACATAGGGTGGGGGGGCCGGGATCTGGGGGCCCTCTTATTATAGGGGGCTCCCGGATTCTGATAAGCCCCCCGCCCGCAGACCCCGACAACCAACGGCCAGGGTTGTCGGGAAGAGGCCCTTGTCCTCATCAACATGGGGACAAGGTGCTTTGTGGTGGGGGGGCACCGCAAGGCACCCCCTCCCCCAAAGCACCTCCCATGTTGAGGGCATGCAGCCTGGTACGGTTCAGGAGGGGGGGGCTCGCTCGTCCCCACCCCCTTTCCTAACCGGCCGGGCTGCGTGCTCAGATCGGGGTCTGGTATGGATTTTGGGGGGACCCCCACGCCGGTTTTTCGGCGTAGGGGGTTCCCCTTAAAGTTCCATACCAGACCTAAGGGCCTGGGATGCCCCCCGCGCTCGCCGCAATGAAAAAATTTGTTTTTCCTATTGCAGCAAGCGCGAGATGCAGTAACCTGCTCCTCCGTCGTATCTGGTCCGTCGGACCAGCATACAGACGAACGGGCTTTCCGTCAGGAACTGAGTCCGGCGGAGTTACGACGTAAGATTTGAAGCAAGTTTCAAATCTAAAGTACGTCGGATTTCTGGCCGAAACGGTCCATCGGAAGTCCGATGGAGACCACACACGGTCGGATTGTCCGCCGGATTTGGTCCGGCGGCGTCCGTCGGACTTTTGCATGTGAAAAGTCCGACCGTGTGCACGCCCCATTATTGTTTTGCGTGTTGGTTTGTTTGTCTGTGTTTGTACATAATTTTAGACTTTCCGCGTAACTCATCCCCAGTATGAGACCCGTGAACAACATTGCATGGAGCTGTATTGTGTTTCTTCACACATGATGATTTATCATTATTAAATGATAAATTTTGTATTTTTTGAACCAAGTGATCTTAAATTTCTGCTGCATAGGTAGCCACTTTTTTGAGTCTTGGTAGTGTTACCTAGACTCTTTGTATATACATTCTTGGGACCATAGAGTCCGTCACATACTGGCCCAAGAAGGCTATATCCCACTGAGTATGTATCTCGGAGACCATGAGATTTTTTAGTCTCATAAAGAAGCCACCCAGATCACCCTCCAATTCATTGCTAGTTTCAAATACCATCCTTTACAATTACCCATGAAGAGCGATATTCAAACACGTCTGTAATTAGACACAGCCACTACAGGGCCTACTAATATATATGAGTGTGTAAAAATTATTATATGAAAAATAAAAAATAATTTATATGTGAAGGTAACCTCCACTGCTTGTGAAGAGGGGGTCTAGGTGAGCCTAAACTCAACTAGCTTACAATCTATGATAATCTAAACATAAAACAAATCAACACAGAATGGTCTGGGTTGCCTAAAATAAGCTATATCTTCTCTGATATCTTACAGGGAATGTGAATTTCACTTTTTGTATGGCGGCAATTCGTGACACTTATAATTTATTTATTTTTCAGCCTAGAATGTGGATTCCAAAATTGGTGCAACATGTGTGCAGAATGCTTTGTAGAAACAATCTCTATACCCATCAGGGACAGGAGTATTTTCTGAGGAGATGGTTTTGATGGCTAAAGTTATCTCCTGGGCAGTAAAGGGGGCTGCCAGGGCATCCATGTTGGAGGGATCTAAGGTTGAAAGGGCAGTATCCTAAATACAAGTATGCAAGTCAGGGTGAAGTGAGGGTGTCAGGGAATCTGCCAGCAAAAAAGAGATTATATACAAAAGAATAATCGACAGGAGACACTCACATGAGTACAGACCAATGGGCTGCGCACCCCATAAAGATGCATAAAAATGAAAAGAGGACCCCCTAACGGGGCTTTAAAGCAGCCAATAAAAAACTAAATAAATGGTCAAAACGTAATTTTATTAGTATAAAAAAGGTAATGTAAAACGAATAAATAGATTCTGACCTATAGAATCAGGACATGAACTGGATTACAATATTAAAGAAGCGAAAATAGAATAAAACACACAGCGGACAATGCCCGTTGTTGGAAACAATGTGCAATACAATGTATTGACCACAAGATCATAGATATTTGAATCCTGACGCCTTTCGACCCTGTTTCGGTCTTCTTCAGAGGATGATTGTTAACTGTGGGAATATAAGCATGTATCAAACCAAATATAAAACTCAGCAATGACCGGCTTACATAAGTAACGCAGCATATCTATCAAAATTGTATAATTATCAATCACAAGGTTTCTGATAGTTCAGAGTGTTCATGATGAAAACGGGTATAGTCACTCCTGTGTCTTCTGTCTCCCCAGTGACCGGTCAGCTCCTCAAGAAGCAGATGGTAGACCAACCATGCCTTACGAGGGGTCACGCATATATTACCCCCCACACACACGCGGGGGAGGAGGAGTGGGAAGGCGAATGGGGAGAGGCATACACTGCACCCAGGGTGGAGTGACGGTGATGCTAAAATTAGATTAAAAGCAGGAAATAAATAGTTTTCCTAAATAGGTGATGGTTTCCTTAGTTCAGAACAATTTGATGGTATTAAAATGTGGATGCAAAGGCATGTAGGGGAGCAGAGGTATAGCAGAGGTAGACAGAGAAACAAAAGGGAAGGGAGGGGGGAAATAAGAAAAAAGAGAAGTGGGGGGAAAAGAGAATGGGGAGGGGGAGGAAATGGGGGAGGAAAGACTGAATATGAAAGGTGAAAGCAGAGAAGTGAAAAAGGTGAGATGAGTGAGAGGGTGACATGGTGAAGCAGTCAAACACAGGATTCCCTGCATCCCCTACAGAGGCATAAAGTAACAGTATTAGAGATGTTAGTACTAGCCATGCACCAGTGCACGAGGACCGATGTGCAAAGTGAAGGAGACCAGCCGAGGCTGGAAGAAAAGAAGAAGAAAACAAAAGAGAAAAAGGAAAAAGAAAAAGAAAGAGAAAGGAGCAGTGATAGGGTGGAAAAGGGAGTGAATGAGAGTGAAGTGATAAGACATAGTTATGTGAGTAAGACCCTGCAGCAACAACCACCCAAAGAATATTGTGAAATAAAGTGAATAAAACAATACAGAGTGAAAACAAAACCAAAAAGTGCAAGGTGTAAGCGAAATGAAGAGGTGTATAAAGTGACAGCAGTGCTTGTTACCTAGTGCTATGGACCGGAAAAGCTTGAATCGATTAATTCAGTTCTGAAACATATAGTATCAGCATAAGACATCAATTGGATGCAAGAGGAGGTATAATAGTATAGAGCTCCTAATAGCAGTGGTCTACACCAGACCTGAGGAAAAGCAGTTCCAAATATTTCAAAGGTGGTTGTGTGCCTGCATATGCCAGGGAGAGGAGAGGATCAATGAGCCTCCCCCGTGCCCGGACTACTTTATAAGGAAGTGCTAATTAATAGGCTCATCAGGTGCGGGTGCCTCGCCGCTCCCCTCCCCCCCACCCACCCAGAGAGGGAAGAGCAACACAAAGGTGTGCTCGCTGTGTGACCCCCCGGCGTTCCGGAAGAGCAATAGCTCTCGGGTCCCCTGTCGCTTCCGCCACAACCAACGTGACGTCACGCGCACCATGTCGCACGCGCGCGTGCGCACGAGGTCTGGAAGGGATCCGGGACGCCGCTGGCAGGCAAGAAGCGCCCGACCAAGGTGCTGACACCTAGTGGGCGCATAATAGAGACGCAGGGCCCAAGCGTCTCCTCTCTTGTCCTGCCAGGAAGGCATGTGTGGCGTAACTCCACCCCCTAAAGGAGAGCACAACCCATCAAGGGGAAGCAAAAGAATAAACAGGAGGAAGAAAAAGACAAGATGGTTATAAATAATATTAAAGACATCCACATCTGCTATCGTCAAAACATTCACTAGACGTCTTGTGTAGGATATACTGGGTCCTTATTGGCCTTAATAGTATGCACCGTATTGCACAATATTACAATCACATTTAAATAAGTTGCATAACCTACAATGACACAGATCATTATAATGTTAAATAGAAAAAACAGAATAAGAAAGCTTTGATTCAAATAATAAAAGAATTGTAAACTGTTTTTCCAGGGCTGTATCGTATAGAGAATGGGAGGGTTGGACAAAGACAAATGCCTGCTTTTATACATTATACTTCAAACGGGAGAGTATGTCCCACTATCATGGATATTGCGAGTGTTAGTGGTCAGTTTGTTGGTGACTTGGTTAAATTGATGATAGGCAACTCCTATCCTCATATTGATTAGTGGTTCCAAATTAATAATAACTACTGCAGTAGGGAACAGACACAAAAGATACGCTCAGCATCATTCCAAATTACTGTTCTGCTTTATTATGACGCAATTGAAGGTTTTTATGCACATGATTACGTAGGTATCACATTAATATTACAATTGTACGTTTATGGTAACAAGGGGCGTTACATAGGTAGGCTAATTCTAATCAGGACTTGAAAGAATGTAAACATTTACTGAAAACATTATTAGTGCTGTGTGCACAGTGAGGGCAGTGTGCAATACATACAAAATAGAATACAATTATATACAGAACTTACAAATTTCCATTACAGTCTTCCCTCTTTTGATCAATATTTTGATCACTAACCATACCTGCTATAACCTTTAACCTGGAACCTCCACACACTTAGGTGGAGGTAGTCCTGGCCAAAGAGGCAAAAAAACTCCATTGTGGAGAAAATAATAGCTGAGCAACTTTTTCATTACCAAATGACTTTTCATTGTGAAAAACAAATGATTTATAAGACATATTTACAGAGTACTGGCTGTACACTCCTGTGGCCAGAATGTCCTTCTAGCTGAATTGTTGGCATGCTGACTTATCAGCATATGTAAACACAGACAATTCTACATAAAATGGAAGATGTACAAAAGACAAAATATGACTTCAACATGGCTGAACTACTTTTCAAATATATATATCCCTTACAATTAAAGTAATTGAATCAAAAAGTACCCTAGACTGTGATCACAAGAGGGAAACAAATCAAACACAGAGATTTCTTTAATTTAGTCATTTTTGCAGTGTCTGGTGTGGATCCAGGTGACTTTTTCTTCATGTTTTGCAAAAACTGTACATGAAATAGATGCTGTATTGAGTCTCCAAACTTTTCCTTATATAAAAATGTCTCTTAACAATCCAAAAGTCACCTGGCTTTAGTTTTAGATCCTTCCAAACTTTTAGGATCTGGAATTGGGGAGAAAACACATAAATGAGTTTGTCAAAAAACCTTAAAAGATCAGCAACAATCTCTGTGAGATCCAAATGAAGGACTTCAGCTGCTGAGACAAAATATAAGCGAGTGACACACTCCCAAACAAAATCCCATAGGGAGAGAGTCCAACATCCCCCTTAGGGGCTTGATCAAATATAAGAAAACATTCAGGCAAAAGTTTTCTAGTTTCTAGGCAGTAGCCCAACCACAGGTAGGCCATGAGGTGAAAAAACATGGTTTCTCCTGTTGGGGAATTGACGCCGATATTAATGGGAATTTTGTTGAAAAGAAAAAAAAGAGGATATATACATATATATATATATATATATATATACATATATATATATATATATATATATATATATATATATATAAACATGCATACGCGCATATATACATACGCATATAGATACATACATACATACATAATGGTAATGTGACCCCTAACACACTTAATTGCAGGATCTAGAAAATTGGAAATAAAAAATTCCTTCTAGTTAGTTCATTGTGTCTTACCAGAAGAGAACCCCTGAAGGAAGGGAGCGAATTAAATGGATTCATTGAGGCCTGGTGGAGAGGTGGCCTGTAACTGGAATATCCATCTCTGCTCTTTCTGTAGCAGAGACTTATTCAAATCGCCACCTCTAGTTGGAATGTGCATTCTGCATAGGGCCACAAAAGTGACTCTTGGGGTCCTATAGTTGTGTGTTAAGATCACATGTCTCCCAATGGGGAGGTATGGATTCCCCACTTGCATGCGTATTTCCCAACATGTATACAGCATGCAAGTGGGGAATCCATACCTCCCCATTGGGAGACATGTGATCTCAACACACAACTATAGGACCCCAAGAGTCACTTTTGTGGCCCTATGCAGAATGCACATTCCAACTAGAGGTGACGATTAGAATAAGTCTCTGCTACAGAAAGAGCAGAGATGGATATTCCAGTTACAGGCCACCTCTCCACCAGGCCTCAATGAATCCATTTCATTCGCTCCCTTCCTTCAGGGGTTCTCTTCTGGTAAGACACAATGAACTAACTAGAAGGAATTTTTTATTTCCAATTTTCTAGATCCTGCAATTATGTGTGTTAGGGGTCATATTACCATTATGTATGTATGTATGTATATGCGTATGTATATATGCGCGTATGCATGTTTACATATATATGTATATATCCTCTTTTTTTTCTTTTCAACAAAATTCCCTCTAATATCGGCGTCAATTCCCCAACAGGAGAAACCATGTTTTTTCACCTCATGGCCTACCTGTGGTTGGGCTACTGCCTAGCCAACAAACTGACCACTAACACTCGCAATATCCATGATAGTGGGACATACTCTCCCATTTGAAGTATAATGTATAAAAGCAGGCATTTGTCTTTGTCCAACCCTCCCATTCTCTATACGATACAGCCCTGGAAAAACAGTTTACAATTCTTTTATTATTTGATTCAAAGCGTTCTTATTCTGTTTTTTCTATTTAACATTATAATGATCTGTGTCATTGTAGGTTATGCAACTTATTTAAATGTGATTGTAATATTGTGCAATACGGTGCATACTATTAAGGCCAATAAGGACCCAGTATATGCTACACAAGACGTCTAGTGAATGTTTTGACGATAGCAGATGTGGATGTCTTTAATATTATTTATAACCATCTTGTCTTTTTCTTCCTCCTGTTTATTCTTTTGCCTCCCCTTGATGGGTTGTGCTCTCCTTTAGGGGGCAGAGTTACGCCACACATGCCTTCCTGGCACAAGAGAGGAGACGCTTGGGCCCTGCGTCTCTATTATGCGCCCACTAGGTGTCAGCACCTTGGTCGGGCGCTTCTTGCCTGCCAGCGGCGTCCCGGATCCCTTCCAGACCCCGTGCGCACGCGCGCACGACATGGTGCACGTGCGCGTGACGTCACATCAGTTGTGGCGGAAGCGACGGGGGACCCGAGAGCTATTGCTCTTCCGGAACGCCGGGGGGGTCACACAGCGAGCACACCTTTGTGCTGCTATTCCCTCTCTGGGTGGGTGGGGGGGAGGGGAGCGGCGAGGCACCCGCACCTGACGAGCCTATTAATTAGCACTTCCTTATAAAGTAGTCCGGGCATGGGGGAGGCTCATTGATCCTCTCCTCACCCTGGCATATGCAGGCACACAACCACTGCTTGCATTGAGTGGTAAGTACCTTTGAAATATTTGGAACTGCTTTTCCTCAGGTCTGGTGTAGACCACTGCTATTAGGAGCTCTATGCTATTATACCTCCTCTTGTATCCAATTGATGTCTTATGCTGATACTATATGTTTCAGAACTGAATTAATCGATTCAAGCTTTTCTGGTCTATAGCACTAGGTAGCAAGCACTGCTGTCACTTTATACACCTCTTCATTTCACTTACACCTTGCACTTTTTGGTTTTGTTTTCACTCTGTATTGTTTTATTCACTTTATTTCACAATATCCTGTGGGTGGTTGTTGCTGCAGGGTCTTACTCACATAACTTATCACTTCACTCTCATTCACTCCCTTTTCCGCCCTATCACTGCACCTTTCTCTTTCTTTTTCTTTTTTCTTTTTCCTTTTTTCTTTTTCTCTTTTGTTTTCTTCTTCTTTTCTTCCAGCCTCGGCTGGTCTCCTTCACTTTGCACATCGGTCCTCGTGCACTGGTGCATGGCTAGTACTAACATCTCTAATACTGTTACTTTATGCCTCTGTAGGGGACGCAGGGGATCCTGTGTTTGACTGCTTCACCATGTCACCCTCTCACTCATCTCACCTTTTTCACTTCTCTGCTTTCACCTTTCATATTCAGTCTTTCCTCCCCCATTTCCTCCCCCTCCCCATTCTCTTTTCCCCCCACTTCTCTTTTTTCTTATTTCCCCCCTCCCTTCCCTTTTGTTTCTCTGTCTACCTCTGCTATACCTCTGCTCCCCTACATGCCTTTGCATCCACATTTTAATACCATCAAATTGTTCTGAACTAAGGAAACCATCACCTATTTAGGAAAACTATTTATTTCCTGCTTTTAATCTAATTTTAGCATCACCGTCACTCCACCCTGGGTGCAGTGTATGCCTCTCGCCATTCGCCTTCCCACTCCTCCTCCCCCGCGTGTGTGTGGGGGGTAATATATGTGTGTCCGCTCGTAAGGCATGGTTGGTCTACCATCTGCTTCTTGAGGAGCTGACCGGTTACTGGGGAGACAGAAGACACAGGAGTGACTATACCCGTTTTCATCATGAACACTCTGAACTATCGGAAACCTTGTGATTGGTAATTATACAATTTTGATAGATATGCTGAGTTACTTATGTAAGCCGGTCATTGCTGAGTTTTATATTTGGTTTGATACATGCTTATATTCCCACAGTTAACAATCATCCTCTGAAGAAGACCCAAACAGGGTCGAAAGGCGTCAGGATTCAAATATCTATGATCTTGTGGTCAATACATTGTATTGCACATTGTTTCCAACAACGGGCATTGTCCGCTGTGTGTTTTATTCTATTTTCGCTTCTTTAATATTGTAATCCAGTTCATGTCCTGACTCTATAGGTCAGAATCTATTTACTCATTTTACATTACCCTTTTTATACTAATAAAATTACGTTTTGACCATTTATTTTGTTTTTTATTGGCTGCTTTAAAGCCCCGTTAGGGGGTCCTCTTTTCATTTTTATGAGATTATATACGAATCAGTATAATTTTATCCAACTGTTAAACAAGCTGATTAGAGTTCATGAAAATAATTGGTATGTAGGTAAGAGCACACTTAGCGAGAGACGGGGCAAGGGCAACTCCAGATTTGTCATCATGTTTATAAAGGTGTTGTTGAAGAGATTCCCTATGTCTCAAAGTGCTTAAGTTGAGCAGTTCTTGCAGAGCAGTATGCTTAACCAAGAGTTGTTGTTCATTAACTCACTTAGCAGTATGTCATACACCCAGGGAAACAGATCCAATAAATGGTCCAACTCAATCACGTCGGTATTGGGTGTGATTTCGCCACTCATCCCCTTAGTTAGGACTTTATAAAGAAGTTTCTTACATATGAGGCGTTGACCCTCCTGCATGCCCTTCAGTTTGGCGGCATCCATGCAGGCAAAGGCCTCTTCAGGCGTGGGTAAGGCTCTGAGGGATGCAGAAGCCTCCTGAATGAGCCTGAGCGCTGAATCCTGAACGTGACTCCCCTTCCTGGATCTTTTGTATGGAAGGCGGAGGGGAGGAATCTGTGATTCGGTCAGGCTCTGACTGGTCCCAGGCTTCTCCTGGCTGCCACTTAGCCCCGCCTCCTCCTGGTTGCCACTAACCCCCTGCCTCCTCCTGGCTGCCACATTCCACAGCCTCCTCCTGTGTGCTACATTTCACAGCCTCGTCCTGGCTGAGGTCTTCCTGTGTATGAAAAAGGGACATAGTTTTAGTTTTTTCTTCATCAATCACACACAATTTTCATCTCATGACTGTTGCAAATTGAATGTTCACAAATATAACAGACTATCCTTCTGAGCCCAGCATTTTTCATTCTTGTCCCAATTATTTTTGGTAACTACTGTCTATTGATATGTAAAACACTGTCAGAATGTTTATACTGAAATAATAAAATAGTATTGTAATCATGAAAATATGCAAATCTTTGATTTGGGAGATTTACAATTTTCTACCAATGCCAACAAAAGATTCAAGTTCGTTTATCTGTGCTATTTTGAAGACAAGTGATACAAATGATGTTGCCTAAAAATACATATTAACTAAAAATACAGTGCAAAATAATATCAGGTATATTTCGTGATAAAACAAATAAATGGATATACTTCTACATATCAAAGATCAATGATGGTTCAGATAATATTCACAGTTCTCTTATTCAATTTCTTATAACAAAATACCACATTTTAATACTTAAATGATACTTGTACATTTTAAACATGGTAACTTGTGAATAGTCTTCCGTGACTTCACGGACTTGTGTAAACAAATATTGTTTACCTTAATACTATGATGTGATCTATTCTCAGAACCAACAGGCCTTCTTATTACACTCTTAAATGCACAAACAAAAATTGTTATATTGTGCACAGCTTGATAATTTGATCAAAGCTTCTATTTTAGATTTAGAATGAATCAATGGTTTAACACATACTATAACCAATCCAATTCTAAAACTTTAAAGTCAGTATTGTAAGATATAACAATATATATGTATCTTCCTTGGTTTAGAAGCAAAACAAATTCATACTGCAGTTAGAATTCACTTCACTCCGAAGCAGAACTAACAATGGATTGGGTTAGTCAAGAATATGCTCAACCAAACTTCAATGACCTAAAAAGGTATACATTGGAAAGATTAATACTTTACCAGGTCTTTAAGAATTCTGCCAGTTTGAGAAGCAAGTCCCAAAAGAGACTTCTTTCCGCCTTAGAGACAGACCCGTCCAGCCATCCTCAGAGCTCCTCCAGATCTTCCCAGAGCTCCCCCTTCCTGATATCTGTCTCTCCTTTTTACCTCACCCCAAAAGAGGGTGTGGGTCTCATTACTATGTAATGGATGATGTCATATGATGATGGAGTTACCTATGTTACCTTGACAACCAAGACCAACGCCATTTTGAATAATTACCAATTTCAGCCTCTTAGGGGCGGTGTTGGATCAGAAATTACTTTAAATGTGATTGACATAACCTTCTGACCTTGGCTTAGCAAAACATCACTAATTGTCTAATGGTTGACAATCAAGTGTCAATATCCCCAGCCTTCCTGGCGCTTCTTAAAATATATGTGTATGAGAAAATATACCCCACACAATTAACTGGGGCTGTCAATGCCATGAAAGTGTAGTCAGGATTCTTACGATAAGCCTAACAGGTATTCATAAATGGTTTCCTAAATAAGATACCATATTTGCAACCTTATAATAATATAGATGTAGTAAACAGGTTTATATAATATTACCTAATAAAGATACATTGTAAAGATGTATAAAAGAAACATTATTGTTTAAAATATATCATTTGTGGATAAGCTCTTTTTGTTACGTGGTTTGTTCTGAAAATACTATTTAGTTTTGCAGGCTATGTAAGTTTGTACCAACTCCCCTTATCTATAAGTGTCAAAGACAAAAGATATATAACCTGGGATACTGGTATTTTTACACAGTCTCAAGACATAAAGCAACTTTTGCAACAATGCCTATTCATGGGCTATGAACTCTGATTCAACTTTAAAGCCAAAATGGCTCCTCTCATGTTTATTTGAAAAATATACAATATAAAGGCCTATATTTATATGAATATAAATTCTTTTAACCTCAAATGTTCTGACAACACTTTCTTAAATCAGCAATTAGTGATCAATAATAACATCTAGTAAAGATCATTTATTTATTGACCAGAAATCTGTAGAAGAATTCTATACCTGACTCCATCTGGGCTCCTCTACTTCTTCCTGGCTGGAAGTCCCAGGTTGGACATCGGAAGCCTCAGCTGGGGTGGAAGGAAGAGTGGAAGGAAGGGTTGAGAGGGATTCCCTAAATCCAGTCTGGTCTGACAGTCTCTCGTACTACCACAGCCTGGGCACATAAATGTCATCTGCTGCAGCTCCTGGTCTCTGGGAATCCGTGACCTTCTTGCGCTCCATAAGATAAGTGCTCCTCAGGCCACCAATTTTGTTTTTTAAATAGGGGATGGTTGCCGTGGGGAACACCGGCTTCACCAACTCCAGCAGTTTCTCCAGCGCTGCCTGCCTTTTTTGTTTATTATTATAATGTGGATGTTTCACCTGCCACAGACAGGGCAGCTCCCTGTACTTGTCTATGAACAGGGGGAGGAAGTTGTGGTCATTGAAGCCATCCATTTTATCTGCAAAACACAACACGAGACAAACCCTAATGTCAGACAAAACTCTCATAATCTTGTTACAATATAGGCCTCAATCTAGAAGCAGTATAGGCCCAAGTTTAGTTCTTACCTTCATTCTCACGATCTGCGCCTCCGATACTCCTTCCTCCGATCACAGATCGTACGTACTACGCACGCGTGTTACGTTTTATACACGCTGCGCATGCGTATAACTCCACCCGCCCCTGACATTCTTTTTAGTCTATTCCCCGCCCCTTTTAGTTTGGCGCAGTGGGGGAAGAGCACATGGCGGAGACACAGCAGGTGCGTGCTAATTATAGCAACGAGGAGGGGGAGGAAAGCCCGGAGCCTGAAACGTCTGGATCCAGAAGGAGAGGATTTAAGGCATCAAATATGTCCTTTGGGGAGATGTTGGAGATGGTGGACATCCTGAAGAAGCCTGACTATGATGGGAAGTATGGACCTTACCCCAACCCCAATGTCAGAAAGGCCAAGATCATGGCGAAAGTGGTGAAGAGTCTGCACCTGGAATTTCGGGGTACGATGATCGAAAGATCAGCTCTGGAAACGGTGGTCGGACCTCAAATTAAGAGAGCATGAGCAGTACAGAAAGATCCGGAGAGTGCTGCAAAAAAGTAAGTAGTTGTCCTGTGTTTTCCGATTCTTTTTATGTCTATTACATTCGTGCTGCTCCATGTGCTTTTCTTAACGGTTATCCATTTCTAAATGTGAACTTTCATGTTCATGGGCACATTATTCGTTCATATCAAACATTTTTCGTGCGGCCTAGAAAACACCATTGTTTTGGCCATATGCATTTGCCCACATTTTTTAGGGCCTACTTGTCTGAAACTAATTTGGTTGTGTAGATGTGTTTGTTACTAGAATGAAATGCAAAATAGACTCTGTGTAAGGAGAGGACACACAGCAGCTGGTTACACATCTGGACGCTGGAGCACTAGTGTGGGACACAAGAACACCCTTTTTATTAGGGGTCCCACACAGGTGCTCCAGTGGATACTATAGGGGTGTCTCCATCTGTGAAGCTTGTACAAAACAGGTAAAGTATTGAAGCTTGACAAAGGACAAGAAAAATGCTACATCTTGGAACTCTGCCAAAACAGACAATTGCACCCCACTTCCAAGCAATGTTTCATATTTATAGTTCTGCCATCAAATATCTGTGTGCTAATTATACCATTTTTTTTAACATAGGGGATAAAAGACTCGGAGGACACCCCTCATCCGAGGAGACCAGAGACCCCCCACCTCTGTAAGAAGGGGAAATCCACCCAAGCAAAGCAGAGCAGGAGGAGGAAGACGTGGTGGAAATTGGCACCACAACAGGTGAGTGTCTGTGACCACAGGCTCAGGTAAGAGATGAATGCCGGCATATTTATAATACATGTTTTTTTGGTTTCTATCTTTTTAGGTGATCGTGATGTTGTGGATCCAGATCCTATCACCTCGGAAAGTGCACAGATCCTGATCGGGGAGATCATGGGGTGTAATAGGGACTTGGAAAACATCAAGAAAAACATCAATGATGTTATTCAAAAAAATAAGAACATCATTGATGTTTTGGGGAGAATTTAAAACCCCTCCAAATCCCTTTATTTTTTTGGTGTGCTACAATTTTTAAACGTTTTGTGTCAAATTGTAGAAAAGCCAAATTTTGTGCTATCTGCCATCACAGGAGATCAATGGACGCGTTTTGGGGGTGCAACCCCTTCCTCAATAAAGTAGCTGAGAGAAAGGGGTTGCACCCCCAAAACACGTCACTTGATCGCCCTTGATGGCAGGTAGCACATGTTGACATTCGGCTATTTGTGTGCATCTTCAAAATTTGGCTTTTCCGGGGGTGACTTCACCCCATCTGAACGCAATATCAAACACAGTTTCTAAATACTCATGTCTGATATTGCCTTCAAGTTCTATCAAATGTGAACTTTGTAAGTTCAAGATTTGTGTCTTTCTTGTTGGTTTTAAACATGCCTGTTTTATCTTAAATGGACATTTCTACTTTTTCTAATGTGACCCCAAAAATTGTTATACAACAAACATGTTGGTTTGTTTTAAAAACCTTTTCTAAATGCACATGTGATTGTGCAGGTATTAAAAAGATTGATAATCAAGAATGTGTGGATTATTGTCTCAACGCTCCAACACTTTTATGGTGCTCTAATTGGTGTTTTCTGTGACAATGGGTGTTATTTCCTAAGGGCAAATCCACTTTGCACTACAAGTGCAGTTTCAAGTGCACTTGTAGTGCAAAGTGTCTTTTCCTTTAGTAAATAACACCCAACGGTGCTTTGTAAGGTTACACAATCACGCCATTTTCAGGACTCACCACATTTCTGTCAGGGTTAGCTAAAACAAACACAAGCAGTAAATGTCATCAAAGATTTGCCTATTTTTTTTATTTGAAAAAGGTTTTACACATTGTCTGGCATATTGATAGCCCCCCTACCCGCAAAGTATTCAAGGTATCTTAGCCGGACATCACGGGCACTCAGGGGGGGCAAGCCAGGACGGCCACTTTCAAGCGCCGTCAGGGTTGGTTCATTTTGAATTCCGGCCTCAGGCCCAACTGTGCTAGCATAGTTGGCAGAATGTTGCCGTAAAAAGTTGTGTAGAACACAGCACGCCAGGATAATGTGATTCAGTTTGTACTCCGCCATATGTATGAGTGTAAGAAATAGGCGGAACCCGCTGGGCATGATTCCAAACGTGTTCTCCACAACTCTTCTAGCTCTGGCCAGCCGGTAATTAAAAACCCTCTGGTTTTTTATCGGGAATGGCCGCATAAGATGGTCCCCAGCGCAAAAGCTTCATTTGCAATGAAGGCGAATGGGAATCCTTCCACATTGTCTTCTGGAGGTGGCAAGTCCAAGCTGCCATTCTGGAGATGCCTGTAGAACTCCGTCTGGGCGATGACTCCACCATCGGACATCTGGCCATTCTTCCCCACGTCCACATACAGAAATTCATAAGTAGCCGACACCACCGCCAACATCCCAATACTATTGAACCCCTTATAATTATAATAGTACAACCCCGAGTTGGGTGGTGGGATGATGTAGACGTGTTTCCCATCAATTGCCCCTCCGCAGTTAGGAAAGTCCCACCACTGGGCAAAGTGGGAGGCCATAATCTGCCATTCCTGTGGCGTGGAAGGAAACTGTGGAGTAAAAACAAAAAAAACAAATGAGTCTTTTTGCACATAAACATGGAAAGCAGATTAGGCACAAACATTCTTGGCCAACATCAAGATACCATTTATTTATGGGAATTTTTAAAGACCAAAGTGTAAGGTACACCTATCAGATTCCCCCTCCCCCCATCTCATGGGCCATTTCTAACATTATGGGGGGGGGACTCTTGGACAGGTAACCCTCTCCACTTCATTGAGAAATGAATACCTATATAATGTGTATTACTTTGAACAGACCCTCCTTAGTTACACTATTGGCAGCCCACTGGACAGGTAAGAAGTGTCGTAATACAAAGATATAAATACACACTGTACACATTTGAGCACATTTGGACATTCTGCTATTACCTATCAAGATAATAATAGGATACCAAAACTTTAAACAGTACCATTTGAAAGTATACAGGCAGGCCCTTGCACTACATGCTTTGGGGAATTCATCCATAAATCTGACCACAAAAGAGGTGGGTATATTGTGTATGGGTTTGGCAAAGTCAGCAGATAGATGATTGAGGATCGATAGAGAGTTGTTATCAGCTGACTTAGCAGTTGGGGGGAGGGAGGGTTCAAAATGATTTGGGGACACCCAAAAAATCCTCGGGCACTCTGCCTGAATTTGAAGCACCAATCACATTTCAAAACATTTTAGGGGTGTTTGGGGTAAAGCACTACTATGGAGCTGATAAAATACATTGTTAAGTGACTACATGAGGTGAATATAGGGCCAGGAGACCATGCTGGGGAGGTAAGTGAAGGCAAATATGTATAAAGGCCAAAAAAATAATTACATAAAAATCCAGCATGAATGAGGACAAAGGGGACATTCACAGCATATTCCAATCATGAGGAAAGAAATACAATATATTATCAAACATTAAATACAATAAAATGTGATGTTAAAGGATAAAAATCTTACCTTAACCACTTCAGCCCCGGAAGGATTTACCCCCTTCCTGACCAGAGCACTTTTTACAATTTGGCACTGCGTCGCTTTAACGGCTAATTGTGCGGTCATGCAATGCTGTACCCAAACAAAATTTGCGTCCTTTTCTTCCCACAAATAGAGCTTTCTTTTGATGGTATTTGATCACCTCTGCCGTTTTTATTTTTTGCGCTATAAACGGAAAAAGACCGAAAATTTTGAAAAAAAATGGTATTTTCTACTTTTTGTTATAAAAAAAATCCAATAAACTCAATTTTAGTCATACATTTAGGCCAAAATGTATTCGGCCACATGTCTTTGGTAAAAACAATGTCAATAAGCGTATATTTATTGGTTTGCGCAAAAGTTTTGGGTGTCTATTTTCCAAAATGGGGTCATTTGGGGGGGGTTTGTGCCATCTGGGCATTCCATGGCCTCCGAAACTGTGATAGGCAGTGAGGAGTGAAATCAAAAATTTACGCCCTTAGAAAGCCTAAAGGCGGTGCTTGGTTTTCGGGGTCCCGTACGCGGCTAGGCTCCCAAAAAGTCTTACACATGTGGTATCCCCATACTCAGAAGAAGCAACAGAATGTATTTTGGGGTGTATTTTCACATATTCCCATGGCATGTTTGAGCACTATATCATTTAGTGACAACTTTATGCAAAAAAAAAAAAATGTGTCTTTTTCCTGCAACTTGTGTCACAATATAAAATATTCCATGGACTAGACATGCCTCTCAGCAAATAGCTTGGGGTGTCTACTTTCCAAAATGGGGTCATTTGGGGGGTTTTGAACTGTCCTGGCATTTTATGCACAACATTTAGAAGCTTATGTCACACATCACCCACTCTTCTAACCACTTGAAGACAAAGCCCTTTATGACACTTTTTGTTTACATGAAAAAAATTTTTTTTTTTGCAAGAAAATTACTTTGAACCCCCAAACATTATATATTTTTTTAAAGCAAATGCCCTACAGATTAAAATGGTGGGTGTTTCATTTTTTTTTTCACACAGTATTTGCGCAGCGATTTTTCAAACACATTTTAGGGCAAAAAACACACTTTTTAAAATTTTAATGCACTAAAACACACTATATTGCCCAAATGTTTGATGAAATAAAAAAGATAATCTTAGGCCGAGTACATAGATACCAAACATGACATGCTTTAAAATTGCGTGCAGTGGCGACAAACTAAATACATTTTTAAAAGCCTTTACAGGTTACCACTTTAGATTTACAGAGGAGGTCTAATGCTAAAATTACTGCCCTCGATCTGACCTTCGCGGTGATACCTCACATGCATGGTGCAATTGCTGTTTACATTTGACGCCAGACCGACGGTTGCGTTCGCCTTTGCACGAGAGCAGGGGGGGACAGGGGTGCTTTTTTTTTTTTTTTCTTTATTAATTTTTTAATTTTTTATCTTATTTTTAATCATTTTTATTGTTATGTCAGGGAATGTAAATATCCCCTATGATAGCAATACGTAGTGACAGGTACTCTTTTTTGAAAAAATTGGGGTCTATTAGACCCTAGATCTCTCCTCTGCCCTCAAAGCATCTGACCACACCAAGATCGGTGTGATAAAATGCTTTCCCAATTTCCCAATGGCGCTGTTTACATCCAGCGAAATCTAAGTCATGAAATGCTCGTAGCTTCCGGTTTCTTAGGCCATAGAGATGTTTGGAGCCATTCTGGTCTCTGATCAGCTCTATGGTCAGCTGGCCGAATCACCGGCTGCAATCTCAGGTTCCCTGTTGGGACAGGAGAGCCAGAGAAAAACATAGAAGACGGTGGGGGAGCATTCCCTCCCACTGCTTGTAAAAGCAGTCTAGAGGCTAATTAGCCGCTAGGATTGCTTTTACAGGAAAGCCAACCGCTGGCTGAAAAGAATGATACCAAGATGATACCTAAACCTGCAGGCATCATTCTGGTATAACCACTCAAAGTCCAGTAACATACCAGTATGTTGCTGGTCCTTGTTGGGCATATATTGCAAACTTTTTTTCATGCAGCCTGTGGGCTGAACGTAAAAAAGATATTGATCGGTGGGTATGCCCACCATTAGAATACCTCCCTTCACCCACCCACTTCTAATGATAGGCATACATGCACCATTTATATATGCCGAAGCATGGGGGCATCCTCCCGCAAAAGGCAGGAGCAAATTGCTCCTCCACCCACTGCTGCCACCACGATTCGGCATATTTGCTGAAGTATGTAACTGTGGTGGTGAAATCACCTCCGACAGCGCTGGAGTCACGGCTTTATGTATCGGGAGCAAACGCTGTTGCTGTCAAGATAAATAAATCCGCAATAGGTAGTGATAGCTACTCTTTTTTGAAAAAATTGGGGTCTATTAGACCCTAGATCTCTCCTCTGCCCTCAAAGCATCTGACCACACCAAGATCGGTGTGATAAAATGCTTTCCCAATTTCCCAATGGCGCTGTTTACATCCAGCGAAATCTAAGTCATGAAATGCTCGTAGCTTCCGGTTTCTTAGGCCATAGAGATGTTTGGAGCCATTCTGGTCTCTGATCAGCTCTATGGTCAGCTGGCCGAATCACCGGCTGCAATCTCAGGTTCCCTGTTGGGACAGGAGAGCCAGAGAAAAACATAGAAGACGGTGGGGGAGCATTCCCTCCCACTGCTTGTAAAAGCAGTCTAGAGGCTAATTAGCCGCTAGGATTGCTTTTACAGGAAAGCCAACCGCTGGCTGAAAAGAATGATACCAAGATGATACCTAAACCTGCAGGCATCATTCTGGTATAACCACTCAAAGTCCAGTAACATACCAGTATGTTGCTGGTCCTTGTTGGGCATATATTGCAAACTTTTTTTCATGCAGCCTGTGGGCTGAACGTAAAAAAGATATTGATCGGTGGGTATGCCCACCATTAGAATACCTCCCTTCACCCACCCACTTCTAATGATAGGCATACATGCACCATTTATATATGCCGAAGCATGGGGGCATCCTCCCGCAAAAGGCAGGAGCAAATTGCTCCTCCACCCACTGCTGCCACCACGATTCGGCATATTTGCTGAAGTATGTAACTGTGGTGGTGAAATCACCTCCGACAGCGCTGGAGTCACGGCTTTATGTATCGGGAGCAAACGCTGTTGCTGTCAAGATAAATAAATCCGCCCTGAAACTGAATGGCGTACCTGCTAAGCAAATGATGGTTAACAAAAAAACAATGTAACATTACAGTATAACAGTAATACTTACAATACCTGCAAAGCAAATACAAAAAAACATAGTAAAAAATAAAACATTTAACGCAACCTGTGCCTACCTAAAATATATATATGCCGAAGCATGGGGGCATCCTCCCGCAAAAGGCAGGAGCAAATTGCTCCTCCACCCACTGCTGCCCCCACGCTTCGGCATATATGCTGAAGTATGTAACTGTGGTGGCGAAATCACCTCCGACAGCGCTGGAGTCACGGCTTTATATATCGTGGGAGCAAACGCTGTTGCTGTCAAGATAAATAAATCCGCGCTGCAACTGAATGGCGTACCTGCTAAGCAAATGATGGTTAACAAAAAAACAAAGTAACATTACAGTATAACAGTAATACTTACCATACCTGCAAAGCAAATACAAAAGAAAACATAGTAAAAAATAAAACATTTAACGCAACCTGTGCCTACCTAAAATATATATATGCCGAAGCATGGGGCCATCCTCCCGCAAAAGGCAGGAGCAAATTGCTCCTCCACCCACTGCTGCCCCCACGCTTCGCCATATATGCTGAAGTATGTAACTGTGGTGGTGAAATCACCTCCGACAGCGCTGGAGTTACGGCTTTATGTATCGTGGGAGCAAACGCTGTTGCTGTCAAGATAATTAAATCCGCTCTGCAGCTGAATGGCGTACCTGAAAACAAAAAAGTGGTTAACAATAAAAGAAAAGTATAAAAAAATTGCATACCTATAAAGCAAACATGATAAAAACATAACAATAAAACATTGCAGTATAGAATAGAATAAAAAAGAGCAGAACAATAGAGAGAGAATAGAGAGAGAACAATAAAACAACAACTATTTTTGGTTTTTTTATTTTATATTTTTTTTGTATTTTTATTTTTTTATTTTTTTTTTTTTTTTTCAACACTTTTTTTAGTAACTTTAACTTTTTTAACTGCTACCAGGTTTGGGTCTCTCAAAATGCAATGGTATCTTGGGAGACCCTGTGGAAGTGTGTCCTAGTCTGTGCAGTGCTGTACCCTACGCTAATACTCCACTAGTGTATGGTAGCGTTCAAAACATTCACCAATGCATAGACCAGGATTGTCAGGACAGGAGGGACAACAATACCGGGTGTCACGCCTAAATCCACGCTTGCTGCAGACACGACATCTTTTTTGGGGGGCTCGTTGGGTAGGGGTACTCTGGAGGACATAAGGAAAATGCCTCCCATGCAGCTGGCTTACTGCATTTGGATTGGGAAGGTGAGGTGGAGCACCGTTTGGAAACAGAAGGGCTCTGACGATCTCTTCCTGGAATTTAAGGAAGGATCCAGTCCGTCCTGAAGCTCTGTATAGCACATGAGCATTCAGCAAAGCCAATTGAAATAAATAAAAAGACGCTTTTTTGTACCAGCGTCTGGCCTTACGGGCAATTAGGTACGGTGCCAACAACTGATCGTTGAGGTCCACCCCTCCCATATTAAGGTTATATTTGTGGACACAGAGGGGTTTCTCCACAACACCAGTCGCCGTAGTAATTTGGGTCGTCATGTCTGCATTATGGGAGGTAAGAACGAAAACATTCTTATTGTCCCTCCACTTCATAGCGAGCAATTTATTACACTGCAAGCAGGCTCTCTCCCCAGCCTAAGACGGGAGTCTACAAGCCGCTGGGGAAAGCCCCGGCGATTAGGTCGCACGGTGCCACATGCTCCAATCTGTTGATCAAACAAGTGACTAAAAAGTGGCACGCTCGTGTAATAATTGTCCACGTACAAGTGGTACCCCTTTCCGATTAAGGGTGACACTAAGTCCCACACTATCTTGCCAGCGCTTCCTATGTAGTCAGGGCAGTTTATCCGCTCTACGTGACTATCTTTGCCCTCGTAAACCATAAATCTACATGTATAGCCTGTGGCCCTGTCACAGAGCTTATACATCTTGACCCCGTATCGGGTACGCTTGCTGGGAAGGTACTGTTTGAATGACAAGCGGCCAGAAAATTTAATCAGGGACTCATCAACGCAGACAACTTGATGGGGAGTAAACAAGTCTGCAAAACACTGGTTGAAGTGGTTTACGAGGGGCCGAATTTTGTAGAGCCGATCGTATCCAGGGTCTCCACGAGGACGACAGAGTTCATTGTCGTTGAAGTGCATGAACCGCAAAATCTGCTCGTATAGTGCCCTGGTCATGGAGGCAGAGAACACGGGCATATGGTGAATTGGGTCAGTGGACCAATATGACCGCAACTCACTCTTTTTAGTTATGCCCATGTTGAGGGAAAGGCCCAGAAAGGTCTTAAATTTGGAAACCGTAATTGGTTTCCAATCTCTGGCAAGGGAGGACTGGGGATTAGTGGCGATGTGTTGACCAGCGTACAAATTGCTTTGGTCCACAATAGATCTATAGAGATCTTCGGTGAAAAACAGCGAATAAATATCCAGTGGCGTAAAGTCAACTGTTTCCACCTGAATTCCGGGTTGGCCAGTGAAAGGGGGAAGTACGGGTGCTGCAGAAGTGGTGGGTTCCCAATTCGGATTGGCGAATGCAGCAGGAAGGGCACTATGGGCACGATGGGCCTGTGTTCCTCTTCTTCTTGGTGGCAGCGGGACACTACTTGTGCTTGCCACCTCGCCAGCTTGAACTGCACTTATGGGACTCGCCACGTCACCAAGTGTTACTGCAGTGCTGGATGTACGACCAGGGTGTACTAGGCCACAGGTGCTTGCCAGTTCACCAGGAGTAGCGGCACTAGTACTTCTCTGCTCCATACGAGAGCCCTGCGGTTCTTGCACTTCAAGGACAGAAGAAGTTCGGGGTCTGGTATGCCTGACCCTAGCAGGGACCACAACTCCGTCGTCAGAGCTATCTGTCATGGAGCCGCTGTTCCTCTACAGGTTCGTATTCTGAGCCTGAACTTGACAGATGAGTGACTTCCTCTTCACTATCTGTCATGCTTAGAAACGTGTAGGCCTCTTCACTAGTGTACCTTCGATTTGCCATTTTGGGCTCTAAATTTGGGTGTACACTAGTGAGACTCACAGGCAAAAAAGCTCCTGACTGTTAGCGACTGATTCAAAACGCTACCAAAAAACTGTTAGCGATCGCAGGGTTCAGTTCTGACTCTGCGAATGCTGCAGTTATGTGTGCTTAGTGTTTTGTAAGTGACAGTTATCGATCGATACTGCACTTGGGTGGACTGGGCTGGGCCGAGGGGCAAAACGCAGGTGCTAGCAGGTTTCTGGGCTGATCCCGCTAATACTGTGTTTATGGGAACCCTAAACTGCTGGGGAGTATAGATCTGATCGGATCAGATTTCGATCCGTTCAGATATTATAGCACCAAGGGAGGTGTATTCTGCGTGCGTGGGTTTTAGCGGTACTGGCGCTAACCTGACGCTGCCTGGGGCGACGCAGACCTTATCTGATCCTAAAAACTTAACTTATATCACCGCCGGGCAATTAGGGGGTTAAACCTTTATAAGGTAATAAACGGCAGGTGCCTTAAAATTATAATAAACTATAATAAACTACAAAAAACAAACTATCTAACCAGCGTCACCCGTAACACTTATACGGTGATCGCTTGTGAAAGGGTTAACTAGGGGGCAATCAGGGGGTTAAAACCTTTATCAGGTAGTATATGGGGGTCCCTGTCGCTATAAAACACTGACAGCAAACCTATATACTTACCTCCCTAACTAGCGTCACCTGTGTCACAGCGATCAGAAAAACGATTGCTTAGCGACACTGGCGACGGGGGGTAATCAAGGGGTTAACCTTTATTAGGGGGGGTTAGGGGGGTACCCTGGACCTAAAGATGGGTACCCTAGACCTAAAGGGGGCTAACCTAACTGCCCTAACACTTATAACTGTCACAAACTGACACCAATGCAAAAAAAAAAACTGCTATTGGTGTCAGTGTGACAGGGGGGTGATCGGGGGGTGATCGGGGGGTGATCGGGGGGTGATGGGGGGTAAAAAGTGTGCCTAGTGTGTTCTACTGTAAGTGTAGTGTTGGTGCACTTACTTGGATGTCTTCTCTCCTCGGCGCCGGAACGAAAAGACAGGCTCGAGGAGGGATGACATCACTTCCTTTCCCTCTGTTTACATTACAGAGGGAAAGGAAGTGTTTTCATTCGCCGGGAGCAATCGGGAGGGGGTGGCCAACAATGGATGTCCTCCCCCTCACCTCTCATTGCCCGTGAAGAAATTCCGGCCACCTCTGGCACTGGGGGGGTCCGATCGGACCCCCCACCCGCGGGAGGCAGATCACGTATGGGTACGTGATTCTGCCTGCCCGTGCCATTCTGCTGACGTATATCAGCGTGAGGCGGTCGGCAAGTGGTTAATATACTCCTTCTGCAGGACCTGGATGATGGCAGAACAGGTCTCTGGGATAATAATCCCCAGAGCCTGGGGGGAGATGCCTGTCGAGAACTTAAGGTCCTGCAGGCTTCTTCCCATCGCCAAGTACTGCAGGATGGCGACGAGCCTCTGCTCCGGAGTGATGGCTTGCCTCATGCAGGTATCCTGCCTGCTAATATAGGGGGTCAGCAAAGCCAACAAATGGTGAAATATGGGGTCCGTCATCCGGAGAAAGTTCCTGAAATCATCAGGATTATTCTCACGGATCTCACGGAGCAAAGGCGTATGACAGAACTGGTCACACTGAAGCATCCAATTCTTGGTCCATGAACTCCTCCCCACCCTGTTCATGGACTGGACTTGTGTCAAGGTCAGGACCCCAACACCAAGCCCCGCACAGCACGATCTCTATGAGGAGTACATATACGCAACATGGCTAGAAAACGGTTGGCTGCTCAGATCGAAGTAACAGAACGCACTGAAGAACAGCAAGGCCTGTGAAGAGCGACCTGAAAAACAGTAACGAACGAACAAGAACAGAATGACAAGAGTCACGTGTCACTTGCTGCACACACTGAAGAGCAGATACAAACCCACAAGCACAAACTGAACAGCAGAAAACAATCTGAAAACCACGAGTCTGAAAAAGCGCGAATCGTCTCTCACCAAACTTTTACTAACACAAGATTAGCAAAAGGAGCCCAAAGGGTGCCGCGCTTGGTTCTGAACTGGCCTTTTCTAGTCTCGTCGTACGTGGTGTACGTCACCGCGTTCTTGTCGATCGGAAATTCCGACAACTTTGTGCGACCGTGTGTACGCAAAACAAGTTTGAGCCAACATCCGTCTGAAAAAATTAATGGATTTTGTTGTCGGAATGTCCGATCAATGTCCGATCGTGTGTACGGGGAATTACAGTAAAAGAGCTTCCTTTGATTCCACAAACCCGATTGAGATGTAGAGGAGCTAAGGCCACTTTAGCACATATTTTGTAGGATTGTCCTAGAACTCAATTCATTTAGTCCTCTGTTTTTGCTATATTCCACCAATTTACTTCACGTGATATACCATGCACTTTCCAGATTTTGCTTTTGTCAAGCCTCCCTGGATCTGTTGCTCACATAAAAAAGGGTCTTTTCCACTTTTTCCTATTGGCAGCTCGAGCAGTTATAACTCATCACTGAAAGTCTACAATTAGTCCCATGATTTCAGAGTGGACTAAGGAATTATGTCAAATAAACCAAAAATTAAAAATTACCGCGCTTCACAAGCATGAAAGAATGAATAAGCTGCAGTTCTAACTGTGAGGCATACACAAAATGAACAAAACGAAAATATAAAGAAACCGCGCCACAAAATTAAGTGAAAAACTAAGAAAAATAATAGATGTGTAAAAAATCTAATAAAACACATATATTCATAACAAATCAATCAATATGTGACATAAATTATAAAATTAAGTGACATTGAATAGATAAAGTCCCAAACCCAAAGTCAATATCCAGTGATGAATAACCCAAATCAACCGTGGTGTCATAAATTGTGGAAATAAATATTGATGACTAGGGATGAGCTTCGAGTTCGAGTCGAACTCATGTTCTACTCGAACATTGGCTGTTCGCATGTTCGCCGAACAGCGAACAATTTGGGGTGTTCGCGGCAAATTCGAATGCCGCGGAACACCCTTTAAAAGTCTATGGGAGAAATCAAAAGTGCAAATTTTAAAGGCTTATATGCAAGTTATTGTCATAAAAAGTGTTTGGGGACCCGGGTCCTGCCCCAGGGGACATGCATCAATGCAAAAAAAAGTTTTAAAAACGGACGTTTTTTCAGGAGCAGTGATTTTAATAATGCTTAAAGTCAAACAATAAAAGTGTAATATCCCTTTAAATTTCGTACCTGGGGGGTGTCTATAGTATGCCTGTAAAGGGGCGCATGTTTCCTGTGTTTAGAACAGTCTGACAGCAAAATGACATTTTGAAGGAAAAAACACATTTAAAACTACCCGCGGCTATTGCATTGCCGACAATACACATAGAAGTTCATTGATAAAAACAGCATGGGAATTCCCCACAGGGGAACCCCGAACCAAAAAAAAAATGATGTGGGGGTCCCCCTAAATTCCATACAAGGCCCTTCAGGTCTGGTATGGATATTAAGGGGAACCCCAGCCAAAATTTAAAAAAAAAATTGACGTGGGGTTCCCCCTAAATTCCATACCAGACCCTTCAGGTCTGGTATGGATTTTAAGGGGAACCCCGCGCCAAAAAAAAAAAAACGGTGTGGGGTCCCCCCAAAAATCCATACCAGACCCTTATCCGAGCACGCAACCTGGCAGGCCGCAGGAAAAGAGGGGGGACGAGAGTGCGGCCCCCCCCTCCTGAACCGTACCAGGCCACATGCCCTCAACATTGGGAGGGTGCTTTGGGGTAGCCCCCCAAAACACCTTGTCCCCATGTTGATGAAGACAAGGGCCTCATCCTCACAACCGTGGCCGGTGGTTGTGGGGGTCTGCGGGCGGGGGGCTTATCAGAATCTGGAAGCCCCCTTTAACAAGGGGACCCCCAGATCCCGGCCCCCCCCTGTGTGAAATGGTAAGGGGGTACTTACCCCTACCATTTCACTAAAAAACTGTCAAAAATGTTAAAAATGACAAGAGACAGTTTTTGACAATTCCTTTATTTAAATACTTCTTCTTTCTTCTATCTTCCTTCATCTTCTGGTTCTTCTGGCCCTTCTGGTTCTTCCTCCGGCATTCTCGTCCAGCATCTCCTCCGCGGCGTCTTCTATCTTCTTCTCCTCGGGCCGCTCCGCACCCATGGCATGGGGGGGAGGCTCCCGCTCTTCTCTTCATCTTCTTCTTCTTCTTCATCTCTTCTTCCTTCTTCTCTTCTTCTCTTCTTCATTTCTTCTCCGGGCCGCTCCGCAGCCATGCTGGCATGGAGGGAGGCTCCCGCTGTGTGACGGCGTCTCTTCGTCTGACGGTTCTTAAATAATGGGGGGCGGGGCCATCCGGTGACCCCGCCCCCCTCTGACGCACGGTGACTTGACGGGACTTCCCTGTGACGTCACGGGGAATGCCACAGGGAAGTCCCGTCATGTCCCGTGCGTCAGAGGGGGGCGGGGTCACCGGGTGGCCCCGCCCCCGTTATTTAAGAACCGTCAGACGAAGAGACGCCGTCACACAGCGGGAGCCTCCCACCATGCCAGCATGGCTGCGGAGCGGCCCGGAGAAGAAATGAAGAAGAGAAGAAGGAAGAAGAGATGAAGAAGAAGAAGAAGATGAAGATGATGAAGAGAAGAGCGGGAGCCTCCCCCCCATGCCATGGGTGCGGAGCGGCCCGAGGAGAAGAAGATAGAAGACGCCGCGGAGGAGATGCTGGACGAGAACGCCAGGGGAAGAACCAAAAGAGCCAGAAGAACCAGAAGAAGATGAAGGAAGAAAGAAGAAGCATTTAAATAAAGGAATTGTCAAAAACTGTCTCTTGTCATTTTTAACATTTTTGACAGTTTTTTAGTGAAATGGTAGGGGTAAGTACCCCCTTACCATTTCACACAGGGGGGGGCCGGGATCTGGGGGTCCCCTTGTTAAAGGGGGCTTCCAGATTCCGATAAGCCCCCCGCCCGCAGACCCCCACAACCACCGGCCAGGGTTGTGGGGATGAGGCCCTTGTCTTCATCAACATGGGGACAAGGTGTTTTGGGGGGCTACCCCAAAGCACCCTCCCAATGTTGAGGGCATGTGGCCTGGTACGGTTCAGGAGGGGGGGCGCACTCTCGTCCCCCCCTCTTTTCCTGCGGCCTGCCAGGTTGCGTGCTCGGATAAGGGTCTGGTATGGATTTTTGGGGGGACCCCACGCCGTTTTTTTTTTTTTTTGGCGCGGGGTTCCCCTTAAAATCCATACCAGACCTGAAGGGTCTGGTATGGAATTTAGGGGGAACCCCACGTCAATTTTTTTTAAAATTTTGGCTGGGGTTCCCCTTAATATCCATACCAGACCTGAAGGGCCTTGTATGGAATTTAGGGGGACTCCCACATCATTTTTTTTTTTTAATTTTGGTTCGGAGTTGCCCTGTGGGGAATTCCCATGCCGTTTTTATCAATGAACTTCTATGTGTATTGTCGGCAATGCAATAGCCACGGTAGTTTTAAATGTGTTTTTTCCTTCAAAATGTCATTTTGCTGTCAGACTGTTCTAAACACAGGAAACATGCGCCCCTTTACAGGCATACTATAGACACCCCCCAGGTACAAAATTTAAAGGGATATTACACTTTTATTGTTTGACTTTAAGCATTATTAAAATCACTGCTCCTGAAAAAACAGCCGTTTTTAAAACTTTTTTTTGCATTGATTCATGTCCCCTGGGGCAGGACCCAGGTCCCCAAACACTTTTAATGACAATAACTTGCATATAAGCCTTTAAAATTAGCACTTTTGATTATTTATGTTCGTGTCCCATAGACTTTAACGGTGTTCGCGTGTTCGAACAAATTTTTTTCCTGTTCGCATGTTCTGGTGCGAACCGAACAGGGGGGTGTTCGGCTCATCCCTATTGATGACCAAAAAGGGATGGATCCCCAAAGCCAGATAAATGTCCCCTGATGATTAATCAGAAATAATTGCACCCGGTGAAGAGTCCGCCACCTATAAGAATGCACGCTTACCAAAAGGCAAGTGAAACCAGCTTGCATATAGATATCCAATCAATGGGGACAGCGTATTCGACCTCCTCATAAGGGGAAAGACAAGCAGGAACCCTCCGTCCAACGGAACAGCGCATTCAGCAAGGAGGACCCACGGGGATAAAAAATATATTCTCCATAGTGTAAATCAGTGGATAAATGTTTATTAAAAGGAATATTGCACTTACATCATCTTCAGAAATAAAAGCATGGACAACTATAAAACAGCCGACCGGCCTGCATAAGCCCGTTCCAAACGAGATAATAATGATGACGTCAGCGCGTCAACCCTCCGACGACGTCTACTAGGACGAAACGTACTTAATTTTATAATTTATAATTTATGTCACATATTGATTGATTATGTCACATATTGATTGATTGATTGATTGATTGATTGATTTGTTATGAATATATGTGTTTTATTAGATTTTTTACACATCTGTTTATTTTCATAAGGAATTATGTCACTTTATGCTTATGGAAGAAATAATGGCACGGTTACATGGGATGACTAAAGCCCATTTTGATACTTGGTGTCCGTGGTTGCTTTATATGAATTCTGATGCTTTTAAATCACACCTTTAGTCTGATTTTGGCTATTGTCTCTGCTGGGTATTACTAGGAGCTAATTTTGGTTATAGATGCTCAGTGGCGGACTCGGGGCCTGGTGTCTCTCCCATGGGGTATACCAAGATCCCCCATTTTCTCTCTTTTCTCTGTTTCTTTTATCTTTTTTTTCTATATTTTTCCTCTGCTCTGGTCTATTTTTCTTTTTCTTCATGTTGCTGTTTATCTCAGGCAAAATTGTACTGTGCCATGCTCTGGATACGAGCACGCATTATGTGTCTGTGAAGGGCCTATTATACTCTTTGTTGGTAACATCAATATTGTATGTGTTGATGTTTTACTGGTTCCTATGGGCTAATGTTCTATTTGTGTTTGTGATACCACAGTTTCTTGAGCTCGTCTAAGTTGTGCCCTCTTACACTCATTATACATTTGACTGGATACACATTGTTTTTCTCTCTATTTTGTAATTTTTTTTACTTTTGTTATCTTTAACTTACTGTAAAATTAAAATATTTGAAATGTTATAAAAAAACAGGCAGAAACAGAATAATAGGGTAATACCATTTATTAAAATTAACAACCAAATAAAAAGCGGAAAAACACTCAGTTCAGTAATGCCTTACCCAGTACTGAGGATATGACAGCAAAGGTTTGCATTGGGAACAGGACAACACTCACTGCAGAAGATCTCTCCAGAGTGTGTGTACCTAGAACTTCAGAACATGATGATGTCATTGTGTGTAGCTCCATCCAGCGCAATTCCTAATTGGTTAATTTCATCAGGAACAGCCTCATTCCTGATAAAGTCAACCAAGAATGAAAAACATGTAAAAACTGAAAATCATCAATTTTTTCAAAGCACTTTGGGTTAAAGTAATTGAATGAACTTTGTATACTTTATTGAACTCATTTATCACACGTTGCATGCTTGCACAGAAGTTGTATTCATTCATTTTTTTTTTTAGCACTATTTTTGCATAGCTTGTTTTTTTAATTGTATTGTGTGGTATTTTAGAAGTTCTATATATCTCATATCATTTTATGATTTTTTCACAGCTGCTAGTGTAATAAGTTGATAAAGGTTGATTTTAATTTATGCAGGACACCAGTTCTGGTGTTGTGCCTCTGTCCCTCTTGTTCTGCTGTGCCATTCACAAAGAACAGCACAAATGTCTTCACTGTGCATTGTGAATAAACCGAGGCACAACACTGAAACTGGTGCCATTCCACACACCACTTCAATGCAGGAGGGAGTCAGAAGTGTGACCCTACATATCACATATCAGGAGCTCCAAGCAGACCTGAAGTATTAAAAAAGTAAGAGTGGCAAATTATGAATTAAAAACTGAATAAAAAATATAGTATTTTAACCCCTTGTATCTCTGTGATTTTTGCCATTATTCTATTAGTGATACTGAAACTTCATATTCTGCATATAGAAAACAGGTTTCCACATATAAAAAGGGGCACTGTTCAAGGGAGAGTCCTACAAAGACATTAGGAGAAACATTTCAGCTTCTATCACCAAGTACTGTATGTATTACAATCCAAGACAAAGCTTACATTAAGTGACTGACCAGGTTAAGATTATAAATGACTATAGTAATCACCAGAGTAATATTTGCAGAAATATTGGTTTTACATTTCACAACTTTCTGTCACTTATGTCAGTCACTTACCTGACACTGTAAGTAGTTACTTTTGGTTGATCTCAAAATTAGAACTGCTATTCTGAGTTATCATTGTTTGAATCAGAAAGGGACAGTAGATTTTTGTTGGAATGACACATTAGCATTCCTTTAATTTTTTTATTAGTTTTTATAATCACAATAGGACTAAGAGCAGCATATAGGGTACCAAAGAACACCCTAGCATCTGAAATAGCTGGAGAAATGCTTGATACTGTTAAAGTGTAAATCCAGATGCAGCTGTCTATACCAAAAAGCATCACATAAATTGTGACAAGAAGAACCACTGCTTGTGAGGCCTTGTATTCAGCAGTTTTGCCAGGGTTTTTATCGGAACTTCGTATACCTTTAACCTGCTTCCCATGTCGATGAAGTATGAACACGATGTAACAACTCGCTATAGTCATAGTACCTACAAAGAAGAAATCACGTAATGCAATAGCTATACCATTGGCAACATATATGGCAAAATTCCTAAAGTCATGCTTGCAGAATTCCAAGTGAAGAGTATATTTAGATGTGGTATAATTGCCTATGGCTTGAACATGGAGAAAACAAGATGGATAGATTGCACAGTTAATGCACCAGAGCAATACCATAATCCAGGATATGTTTGGTGTAATTTTCTGTTTTAAGAAGAGCCATGTCTTTAAGGGAGGGGCTAATATAATACACTGATTGCAGCTCAGCAAGCAAGTAACACATATTGTCATCCCCCTACAAATCCTATATGTGAAAGAAATGAATTTACACTCAGTGTCATTTAATATGTTCCGAACTCCTATGGCATGAATGGCTTGCGGTAAACCTTTGGAAAATATAACAAGCAAATTGACCAAAGCCAACTTGGTTAAAATGACATTGGAAGGTAGAAGCTTCTTTTCTCTAGTTCTGATGTGTACAAAAATTGCTAAGATCATTACATTGCTTGGAACTCCTACTGCAATCAAGATGAAGAATCCAATTGCTTTAAAAATTAAACGTAGCTCGAAATCCATTCCTAAAAATGAAGCATAACAACATTATATATTTGAGATTCATTTCTTCTGAGGACATCAACTTTACCCAATGAATGCTGACAAATGTTTTTTTTTTTTCATTTTTTTCTTGCATGCCCATTAGCTTTATTATCTATGGGAAGTATTGCATATGGATGAGCATGGGGATGATTTTGCAAAAACAGCAATAACACCTTTGCGAAAATGTCATCAAACTTAAGTATTATTGGCTTAAAGGAGAAGTATGGTATTACTTCTCCTGTGGGTCACAGCAGTGCACTTACTGTAGTTCTGCACTCCTGTGACCCATATTCAGCCAACGGTGGATTAAAGCCTACTGTTGGCTGATGTCAAAGAGTCGTTCCAGGCTCTGCAGGGATCCCAACAATCATATTGGGATCCACCAAGATGACTGGCCAGCAGGTATCTCAGCCTCTCAACGCATAGCTGAGAGCCTGAGCCAGCCTCTCCTGCCCCCTCCACAGTCCTGCACTCCAGTGAGTGCTGGAGTGGCAGAGCACATAGCGGTCACAAACATTCACCACTCTGTGCACAGAGCAGACCCAAGAACTAAGTGATCAGTCGTTGATTGCTCAGTACTCGGTAGTGATGGAAGTAGTGGTGGAAGCCTAATATGCAGAACTACTTTTCAACTGTACAGACCACTAAATGAAAGAAGTGAGAGATAAGTTCATATATCCTGAACTATCCTTTTCTGATCATCCATTGCATCCTTCCTTCTACAGTTCTTTTATCAAATCTAGCAACAAATGCCCAGAGGTGAACTTGAGGCTGGTAACAAAAGTTCTAATATTTTAAATGTGGGTGCTGCACCCTCTACCCAAACTGCCCTAGTCCTAGGTCTACAATCTACATGTTACATTTTTTTTATAGACATTTCAGATAAACATTTAGGTAAATGTGTAGACAACGTCTTCTAAATCATTTAACCACAGGTAGATGTCTTGTCACCAGAAAAGTAAATAAAAATTCACGCAATTTTTCATTCACAAACCAAACTTTACTCTATGGAAAGGCAAATGGACAATTTGACATTAAAACAATGCTATCATGTGAAAAAAAATTGGTTAATCTGTATAATTTGAGTAGCATCGCTGAGCTCTTCCTTTCTTTCTGGTCAAATGACTGTGTATCTATCTAAACCCAAGAACAAAATTGTATATATTGAAGCTTATTGGTCCTTAAATGCAGTGGCTGCATTAGTTTTATTTTCTCTTTATTTTTACCTGGTTATTCTGCCAGTAACAAACTTTCTAATTATACTTTATCTATGTAGGAAAAACTTTCTACGACAGGATGTGTGCTAGGACTACAGAACATCTCCCTCTAGCCTCGTCTCTATAGCATAGGGAGAGGTGTTTTGTGGTCCATAGGGAGATCTCAGATAGAGCTGATATCAATGTGTTAGATTTCAGATGTATGAGATTGCTGATTTATGAGTTAATTCCAGTCTAGTGGTACAGAACGGTTCTAAATTACTTTGAAATAGTGATTAAACTGTCTATCAGACAGTGTCTGAACCTACCTTTTATATGCTCATTTATGCTCAAGCCACCATCTATTTTAATCTGTATGAATATGAATGAATATATATATATATATATATATATATATATATATATATATATATATATATATATATATATATATATATATATATATATGTGTGTGATAGAGTCTTGCGAGCTACCCAAAAACCAAAAGTAACTATATATTTACTAGAAACACAGTGGGGTTTATTTACTAAAGCTGGGGAGTGCAAAATCAGTATCACTTCTGCATAGAAACCAATCAGCTTCCAGGTTTTATTGCCAAATCTTAATTAAACAAGCTGAGGTTAGAAGCTGATTGGTTTCTATGCAGAAGCGAGCCTGATTTTGCACTCTCCAGCTTTAGTAAATAAACCCCAGTGTGTGTGTGTAAAAGTTATTAAAAAGACCAACTGCTAGCACTGATCACATGTCCATATACATGGGCACAAAAATTTATACATAGGAGTACAGCACTGAATCATGAAATATAAACAAATATAAAAAATCATTGAATAAAACAACATATAAAGTGCATAATTAAATGTCCATACAATAAAGTGCAAAAAAGTTCATATTAAAACCGTAAACAATCCACAAATGGATGTTGATTGATGAACAACGAAATGTAATTGTGAAATCCTATATATAAAGCTTCCACCAACGAATCCCCTCACCGGTGCTCCCCCCCAATGGGTATAGGCTCATCTCTATGAGTGCAAGTAGGGTCAAAAACGCCTGTGAGCCACCCCTAGACTTAGTGAGATATCCAACACAGCTGGCTCCTAAACTTCTCCCAAGATCTCAAATACATATCAATACTTACGTATCAATAGATTGAGTTACTTTAACACTAAAAGGTTGTGTGTCTATTTTCTGGTGCTAATTCACTGCCAAATTAAAGGTATCTATACTTGTGTTCTTCTAAGTGCTTGCAGTAACCACCATTTAACCAGATATGTCAGAGGGGCTGAGGCTGCTCTTGAAGTCGAGGTGCAGAACAGAGAGCCTAAATTACCAAACGGCTCCTTCGGGGGTAATGCTACAGGTGTATTCAACAATGTGATTCTGCTTGGAATAGCTGTCAATCAAAAATAAGCTGGGCTGGGCAAGAGTTGTGTCCCTGACTACAGCCATGCCATGTGTCAGCATGGCATCCTGTAGCTCCCATCAGCTGAGCTCAGCAAAGCTGAGGGATATAAACTGACCACACCATAATACTGTATATACACTTGTACAGGCACTTGATGTTATTCTCAAATTTACAGAAAAAACAGTACATTTATAAAAGTTACTACAGGTAGAGGAATGGATTTATGTCATTCATTCTTAAGGTTTACATACAATGTATGACAAAATAGTGGAAAAAGTTTCCCCAGGGGGTTTTGTAGCAGCAAAGTATTTCTGAAAACCGTATTATGTAAAAAATATTATTATTAGATTTTGACAGGAAATAAATTACATTTATACAATCAATATTAAATACAATTTCTGATTGGCGAAACAGACAACAACAAAGAACCATCACTCATAGCAATCAATACATCAAAAAAATTCCAATTATGCAGTTGCATTGTGGTGTTGCTATTCACATGTATACCTTATGAATACCCCAATGCATTTCGACTCTTTCACTTCTGGTCTTCTTCAGGGGGATTTGTTATTCTAAAGTGATACATCAAAAAGTTCTATTAAGAATTTTCTACAATATACAAAACATAACTGGTCATTTCATGTTAAAAAAAAAAAAAGTTGGGGCGTGGCCTAGGCATGGCGGCGTGAGGACGCTTCTTTACAGGGCTCCCGGCCGGTGGTTTCCCCGCAGCACACTACCGCACATTACCGGCATCTAACGGCTCCTCCCTGCCCCCTCAGACACCTGAGAAGCCCGATCGCCACACAATCACTCTGGAGCCGGCATGGACCGCTATTTACGTCCACCGAAGCCGGCGGCTTCCACACCAACGGCCGCAAAGATGGCGCCGGCCCGCCACACAGCACAAGGCACAGCAGAAGTTTCCAGCATTGCTGATCCTCCTCTACAGACGGCAGATGATCACACCATGCCGCCCTTCTCACCACCCAGTGACCTTTCGCCCTGTCTTCCTAGATCTCTGGCTGCATCACCAGACAGAGAAGACACCCTGCACAGCCCAGCGCTCCCAGCTTCACCCACAGCTCCTATCCCATCCAGCGCTCTGAGTTTCAGCCCAGGAGACATGGAGGAACAGAGGCAACTAACCATGCACCAGAACGCAGTGAGTACACTATATTGTACACAGCAAGCACAGGGTCTCCCTCTCCATGCCTCCTCTGAACAAAGACTGTGGGATTTCCTGCAGCAGCTACCCACAAGAACTGACCTAGAATCAATTGTTCAGAGGATGGAGACAGCCTTAAAGGGAGAAATACAATCTATCAGACAGGATGCAGTGGTGCTGGACTCCCGTGTCACTGTAGTAGAACAGGAGCAGATCACTGTGTCACAATCTGTGCAAACCCTACAGACATCCCAAGCCGAACTTACTGACCAAATCATACAGCTGCACCTACTTCAGGACGACTTGGAAAATCGCAGCCGCAGGCAGAACATCAGGCTAAGGGGCTTACCCGAAAGTGTTCCAAACTCAGAATTGCGCTCATCAGTGGTTAATGTCTTCAACCGTTACCTAGACCGCCCGCCAGACTCTGAGATCATCATTGACAGAGTTCATAGGACCCTGGGCCCTAGACCGGATACATCTGATAGACCAAGAGACATCCTATGCTGTTTACACTCCTTCAGCCTTAAAGAGGATATATTACAGCAGGCTTGGAGGGTGGGAGTCCTGGAATTTGATGGTGCAGCTGTCCACCTTCTGCCAGATGTTTCCAGAAAAACCCTCCTTATGCGACGATCGCTCAAACCTCTCCTGGATGGTCTTGGGGAGAAAGGTCTGACGTACAAGTGGGGGCACCCGTTTCACCTTATAGTTCGTAAGGGTCCAGATACCTTCTCTCTGCGCCACCCTTCGGAGCTCCCAGACCTCTTCTCCTTTGCCGACATGGAGCCGTTCCCAGTGCCCAACTGGCTGCTGACAGTTATTGCCAAAGATCCGATGCGCCAAGCTCTCCCGGGTAGACCACAAAGGGCCCACTACAGTCGCCGTGGCCGAGGGAACCACTCTCAAGTTAGACGGGTGGGAAACTCTCACTCACAACCCCCGAATGCAGAAGCGTTGGGCTGAACCTTCACACGCAAATTGCTGACACGCACCCAGATCAGTTTTGCCTTGTTTTTTTTTTTTTTTTTTTTTTTTCTCAGGTTGAGTTTAAATTACTTCTCGGTTGCTTGATGACATGTCAGGAACATTATGTGTAAGGCTCGCAAACTAGAGGCCCTCCAGCTTGACATTCAGCACACACTGGTCCACGAATGAAAATAGGCCTCCCCTAGGCATCGATCATCCCACATAATATTTGGCTTGTTTCTGATGTGACAAACCCAGTACTACGCTTGGTACCTTCAACTCAGACCCATTGCCCTCAAAGTACAACTGGAACAATGCTTCCTAGCCTACACGCGAGAGCAATTTCTCTCCCTTTTTTTTTTTTTTTGTTGACCACGCCCAAAGTATTGGAATAATGAGGTGGCTCTGACTGCCTAATGATGAAACCGTAGACATAACATTGTATTATTTGCCATAGAGACTATACGTATTCATGTTCCCTATGATGAAAAGTATATAAATATGTATATAACTAGGGATATCTATGTCCTAACGAGGGGTTTTCTTCCTTTTTTTTTTTTTTTTTGTGCAAATGTGAGCAGGTAACTGTTTCTTCAACTAACACCTTACACTTTTTACAGGTTGTACGCCATGGTTAAAGTCTTTTTTGGGTTCCGCTGAGATGCCGTGGCCCTGATGTCTAGATTTAGGTGCTGTGCGGCTCCGGGGTTGGGACGCGGGACCGGTGCTGTCCTAGTTTAAGTTTCAAGTTTAGTTATAGTTTTAAGTTTTTTTTTTTTTTTTTCCCAGCCGGGTAACAATAAAGGTGCCTTAATGGCTGACCACAAAGGCTGCGGGGGCCCATATGGCCGGGGCCCGGAACTCAGCTGTGCCTTACCACTCCCCGCACTAGGCACACTCTGCCCAGGTGGCAGTAGTTTCTCTCCCTCCCCTCCTCTCCTCCCCTCCCTGTGCACCCCGGGAGTTAACGCAAGTTGACCTGGACCTGGACAACATGACTGTCAGAATCCTCTCATGGAACATAAAGGGGCTGAACTCCCCGGAGAAGCGTACTAGCTGTCTCGCCGAGCTCTGGAGGCAAAGAGCGCATATTGCATTCCTCCAAGAGACTCACTTTAGGGCAGACAAGATACCTAAACTAATTAACAAACACTTCCCAACGGCCTATCACAGTCCGTCTTTGTCCTCTAAATCAAAAGGGACGAGTATACTCATTTCTAAATCCCTCCAATGGCAATTCCTCGAGGAGTTCCGTGATCAGGAGGGTAGGTTCCTCCTCATAAAAGGAAAAATTTGTTCTCAGACCTTCACTCTCGCAAACATCTACCTTCCAAATTCAAATCCCCTCCCCACCCTTGAGGCTTTCTTATCCACTCTCGACTCCTTCCTTGAGGGAACACTTGTCCAAGGTGGGGATTTCAACTTAACATTGGACCCCCATAAAGACTCCTCCTCGAACCTGTCTTCCCTCCCTAGGGGAACCCGACTTCGCCTAAAAGATCTTTTACACTCACACCAACTAATCGATATCTGGAGAATAATGCACCCTCAAGAACGGGACTACACCTTCTATTCCACCGTTCATGGGTCTTACTCCAGAATCGACCTTTTTTTCTTAAAACACTCAGCCATCCCCATGGTCACCAAGACGGACATAGGTCATATAGCACTTTCCGATCACGCCCCAATTCTGTTGGAGATGTCTATTTCACAAGCATCCCCCAGGACATCCACGTGGTGACTTAACGAAACGCTCCTAAAAGACCCAGAGATTGCCGCTGACGTCCTTCAGGAACTCAAGTCATACTTTTCTGTCAATAAAGATTCTGTAGACAACCCAGCCATTGTATGGTCAGCACATAAGTGCGTCATTAGAGGCATACTAATCAAACACGGTCATGCGGCCAAACAACGTCGTGTTAAAACCTTGACTGACCTCTTAACGCAACTTCACACTTTGGAACGTCAACATAAGAGTCGGCCCGATAGTGCTACCGAGACGGAACTTGTCCGTCTTCGGGAAGCTATACGAGACCATTCCATGTACGAGGCGAAACATGTACTACTAAAGGCCCGGCGTTCTTTTTACGAATACGGCGATAAATGTGGTCGGCTATTGGCCCACGCCATACGTGCGAAGCGCTCTCAGACATACGTACCCGCTCTTCTCTCGTCATCGGGCTCCAGAGTCCATTCGTCCCCGGAGCTGGCGGATACTTTCCGTACTTTTTACTACAAGCTGTATAATTTGGATCCAATTCCCACCCCTCAGTTGCTACCCCAAAAAACCCTAGACATTTGCAAATATCTTCAAGAGACTGACCTTCCTACGCTGACGACTGAAGAGCGAGTGGACTTGTCCAAACCTATTACCATGGAAGAATTTGCAGCCGCAATAGCTGACACCCAGCCCGGTAAGGCCCCTGGACCGGATGGTTTTACCCTCCCATATTACAAACTATACCTGGACTCTTTGGCACCTTCATTTCTTGCAGCCTTTAATTCTGTGCTAGACGGACACAATCTCCCTGCTGACATGCTACGCGCATCTATATCTGTGATCCCTAAGCCGGGTAAAGACCCACTACTATGCGCCAATTACAGGCCCATTTCACTTCTGAATTGTGATATGAAACTTTTCACTAAAATCCTGGCCTCCCGGATGAATGCCTTATTACCACGTCTGGTCGGAATAGACCAAGTCGGTTTTATTCAAACTAGAGAGGCCAGGGACAACACCACCCGGACACTGAACATCATAGAAAAAGCGAAACGTTCCCGAATACCCTTACTGCTCCTTTCCACGGATGCCGAGAAGGCTTTTGACAGGGTGGACTGGACCTTCCTTCGGGAGACACTTAAATTTGTGGGTATGCCAGATTCCATCCTGTCATGGATTTCGGCCATCTATGAGAATCCCACAGCGACTGTCCGGGTAAACGGCTTTGACTCCAGCCCTTTCTCTATCTCGAACGGCACCAGACAGGGCTGTCCCCTGTCTCCAATGCTGTTCGTCCTCTCCCTAGAACCTTTTCTACGCCACATCAGAAGTAACCAATCCATAAAAGGCATCCAATCAGATCAATGCCAACACAAAGTTGCGGCTTATGCCGACGACCTCTTGTTCTACATTACCGAGCCCCTCACCTCTCTACCCTCCTTGTTACAGAGCTAAAACGTTATGGCACCCTTTCTAATTTTAAGGTCAACTTACAAAAATCAGAGGCCTTAAATGTATCCTTGTCAGATTCTACCATTTCTAACTTACGCCCCTTCTTTCCATTCAAATGGGCTGCTCGCTCAATACAATATCTAGGAACAAAAATCTCTGCAAAACTACAAGACATTGTCACCCTCAACTTTCACCCCCTTCTATCTACGCTCGCTGCTGATCTAGAGAGATGGAACTCTCTGGCCCTTTCCTGGTTCGGCCGCTGCAATATACTTAAAATGAATGCAATGCCCAGACTCCTGTACTTATTGCAGGCGCTGCCCGTTAAGATACCTCAAACATTTTTTCACGCCGTTCGCGCACTATTCATCAGATTCATCTGGCGTGGAAAACACCCACGTCTCGGCAGAACACTCCTATTAAGACCAAAGACTAAAGGCGGTCTCGGATTCCCAGATCCAGCTCTATACTATACCGCGGCACATATGACCAGAGTGGTGGACTGGTGCCGTCACAGTGATTTGAAGCTCTGGGTCTCGCTGGAGCGGGAGGCAGCCGGAGCCCCTCTGGCAGGACTACCTTGGGCTGGGAAAACTCCTGCCACCCACTTGACCACTCACCCACTGATTGGACCAACTCTTATGGAACTGAAGAGGTTTTTCCGTTTAGCCTCATTAAGAAACTTTCCATCCCCACTGACGCCACTTATTGGTCATCCGGATTTTCTACCTGGCCTCATTGACCCGTCCTTTCGATCGCAAGCCCCGCAGGGGCTCATGAGGGCCTCCACGCTCCTGCGGTCCTCCGGTTGGCCAGCTACAGAGAGCCTGCTCTCAGGTCGGGCTCCACTTCGGTTGGACCACTGGAGGATAAATCAATTATCCCACTTCCTTGGCTCACTGCCCAAACCAAACCACTTTGTCAGAGAGCTCCACTCTTTTGAGGAGCTCTGTTTGGGTGAGGGACCGATTCGGAGATCCTTATCAGCCTCCTACAAATCCCTCTTGGAACTGCACGCCACAGAGGATTCCCCCATTCTTAGCAAAATGGGAGAGAGACTTGCAAGTCACCTTCACAGAACCCCAAAAAGAACGCATACTCTTTTTCGCACAGAAATCCTCTGTGTGCAGCAAGTACCAAGAGACCGCATATAAAATAGTGACGCGCTGGTACAGGACCCCTTCAGTGTTAGCCAAGATATTTCCTTTACAATCTGACCGCTGCTGGCGTTGTAACCTACATCCAGGCACTCTAATACATATTTTCTGGGACTGCCCTGTACTGAAAACTTTTTGGCAGCCGGTGCTTAAGCTCATACAGAAACTCACGGATATCTCCCTTCAGGATAATCCAGCTGCGGTTCTTCTTAACCTTACTCCCCTGTCAAAGAAACGTTACCACAAATCCCTTCCTAAGCATCTCCTTAATGCGGCCCGGGCTAGCATTCCACCTCTTTGGAAGCAACAGTCCGCGCCAACGGTGGCCCAATGGTTTGCGAGGGTGAAGGACATTGAGCAGATGGAGGATCTGACCTCTGCTTTGCGGGACAGGTCAGAGGAACATAAGTCCAGATGGTTTCATTGGAACCTTTTTCGCTTCTCCGACGAGTTCCACCAATACCTGTCGGGGTCCATCGTCTAGGATTCCCATGGACAGTTCAGCATTACCGAATTTGGCTCCCCGGGGGCAAACGTCTCTTCCCTCCTCCCCCCCCCTCCCAGGAGTGTTGTTTAATTTTTAATTATTTATCTTTTATCTCTCTTTCTTCTTCTCTTTCCTCAGTCTTCTCTCTCTAACTTTACTATTTCTCTCTCTATAAAAAAAGTTATAAAAAGTGATGGGCACAGATGTTTAAGTTTACATTATATTAGACTTCGGCGAGTGGTATCTTAGTCTAACTGAATAATGACCTTCACTCACATTTAACTGTTAAGTTTCTGACTGTTATACTTGACGAGTTCATTACAGTTTAAATGCAATGCGAAGCTACCGTTATATTTGTATCTGTGTCATATCTTTAAATAAAAAATTAAAAAAAAAAAAAAAGTTTTTAAGTTTTTTAAATAATGTTTTTTGAAAAAGTATATATCCACACATAAGGTGAAGTATTTACCATTCTGGGGATGGGAAAGTAGGAATGTATCGCATAGCCAGAGTTATTTAAAAACAGTTGCATTTGGTGGTCCCACAATGTCCGCTCATTCCCACCTTCCTTTCCAGACGTGTCCATAGTCCACGGGGCTTGGAAAGAGCCACGCACTTGGACCCCGTGGGGAAGGTGTAGGGCGAGACACATGTAATTCGATATTTGTAAAAATTAGTATACAATCAGTAGGTGTCAGGTAAGTGTGCAGTGCTGCCTCATATGGCCAGACTGCTTGATGTTCAATTAAAATATTAGGGAAGTATCAACTAATGTTTATCTATTGGTTCCTATTAAGGGTTTTTGCATTTGTTTAATTTGTAATAATGTAGAATATATGATGAGATGAGTAGGGTGTACTATATACTAATAGGAGAAACTACACTTGTGATGGTGCTGTATGGTGAAGTGATATGTGGGAATAAATAAGTGATGGGGTGTGGGTGTTACAAAAAGGGTGTAGCGTTAAAAAAAAAAAAATCATGTGTTCAAAAAAAAGCAAAAACATAAAACATCAAAAATGCCAAACATGTGCAAAACACAATTTGGTGAATGCATTGTGATGTATGGTGGTGAGAAAAATCCCATATGGGGTGAATAAAAATGAATGTTAGGTGTCTGATAGGTGGGGACATGTTGCAATATGAAGAGATAATAAAATAATAATGAAAATTAGACTATATATGTGAAATATCGGTATAATAGTAATGTTTAAGAAACTTAAATGATGAAAAATATGTGAATGAAATATTACATGCAATATAAGCTGCAGCTGGTTTGGCATAGCCAGTATTGCACTTACTTGTTACTTCCGCCCCTACTGTGTATGTAGGCAGCATTCCAGAGATCAATAAAAGATCCTCCGAAAGCTGCACCTTTATATAGTATTTAAATTACATGCCTATTGGTCACAGGTGCTCAACTCCTCCCCACATCTCCCCCCACACACATGGAGACCCGACCGCAATGAGAGCGGTGTTGGCGTGGCACCCTCACCGTTCCGGAAGGCATTGCCCCGGCAACAGCCATCACCCCCGACGCAACATGCGTGACGTTATGACGTCTCGCGCATGCACAGTCAAACCTAGCACGAGCGAAACCTCTCTGACCGTCTGGCGGTGATCAAGGAACGCTGCCGGCACGGAAAGGTGCCCTCTCCAGTGGCCCAAAGCAAGAAGGGTCCCATTGCGGGAACACAAAGAATGGGAAACGTGGCTGAGGCAACGCCGAGTGGGCCACGCCAACACCGCTCTCATTGCGGGCGGTTCTCCATGTGTGTGGGGGGGAGATGTGGGGAGGAGTTGAGCACCTGTGACCAATAGGCATGTAATTTAAATACTATATAAAGGTGCAGCTTCCGGAGGATCTTTTGGTGATCTCTGGAATGCTGCCTACATACACAGGAAGGGTCGGAAGTAACAAGTATGTGCAATACTGGAAATGCCAAACCAGCTGCAGCTTATATTGTATGTGATATTGATTCACATATTTTTCAACATTTAAGTTTCCTAAACATTACTATTATACCGATATTTCACATATATTGTCTAACTTTCATTGTTATTTTTATTATCTGTTCATACAGTATTGCAACATATCCCCACCTATCAGGCACTTAACATTCATTTTTATTCACCCCATATGGGATTTTCCTCACCACAATGCATTCACCAAATTTTGTTTTGCACATGTTTGGCACTTTTGATGTTTTATGTTTTTGCTTTTTGTTTTTTGAACACATGATTTTTTTTTAACACCACACCCTTTTTTTCACACCCCATTACTTATTTATTCCCACATAACACTTCACCATACAGCACCATTACGTGTGTAATTTCTCCTATTAGTATATAGCACACCCTACTCATCTCATCATATATTCTACATTATTACAAATTAAACAAATGCAAAAACCCTTAATAGGAACTAATAGATAAACATTAGTTGATACTTCCCTAATATTTGATTTAAACATCAAGCAGTCGGGCCATATAAGGCAGCACTGAACACTTACCTGACACCTGCTGACTGTATACTAATTTTTACAAATATCGAATTACAGGTGCCTCGCTCTACACCTTCCCCACAGGGTCCAAGTGCGTGGCTCTTTGCAAGCCCCGTGGACTATGGACACGCCTGGAGGGGACGGAGGGAATGAGGGGACATTGTGGGACCATCGAATGCAATCGTTTTTAAACAACTCTGGCTATGCGATACATTCCTACTTTCCCATCCCCAGAATAGTAACTACTTCACCTTATGTGTGGATATATACTTTTTCAAAAAACATTATTTAAAAAACTTAAACTTTTTTTACCATGAAATGACTAGTTATGTTTTGTATACTGTAGAAAATTCTTAATGGAACTTTTTGATATATCTCTTTAGAATAACAAATTTCCCTGAAGAAGACCAGAAGTGAAAGAGTCGAAATGCATCAGGGTATTCATGGGGTATACATGTGGATAGCAACACCACAATGCAACTGTATAATTGGAATTTTTTTGATGTATTGATTGCCATGAGGGATGGTTCTTTGTTGTTGTCTGTGTTGCCAATCAGAAATTGTATTTAATATTGATTGTATAAATGTAATTTATTTCCTGTCAAAATTAAATAATAATATTTTTTACATAATACGGTTTTCAGAAATACTTTTCTTGCTACAAAACCTCCTGGGGAAACTTTTTCCACCATTTTGCCTTTTTCTTGGGGTGCGCAGCTGTATCTGCTCATGCATGTGTTTTTCCATTTTGTTGTTACATACAATGTATGATTTACATACAGGTTAAAGCTAGCTATGTACAAACATAAATAAACAGCGCTAGGGACCTAATATTGCTGCTGCTATCAAAAGTGCTCCCCCCCAAATAGATGGTAAATAAGAACTATAAATTATCACTCAGTGATTGATAACATAAACCACTGTGCCCCCAAAGGATTGTCCATACAAAATATACCTTCAATGTTATAAATAGGGATGGGCTTTATGTTCGGGTCGAACATGAGTTTGATTTGAACATTGGCTGTTCGCCGAATAGCGAACAATTTTGGGTGTTCGCGGTAAATTCGAAAGCCGCGGAACACCCTTTAAAAGTCTATGGGAGAAATCAAAAGTGCTAATTTTAAAGGTTAATATGCAAGTTATTGTCATAAAAAGTGTTTAGGGAACTGGGTCTTGCCCCAGGGGACATGTATCAATGCAAAAAAAGTTTTAAACAACGGCCGTTTTTTCGGGAGCAGCGATTTTAATAAAGGTTAAAGTGAAACAATAAAAGTGTAATATTCCTTTAAATTTCGTACCTGGGGGGTGTCTATAGTATGCCTGTAAAGTGGTGCATGTTTACTGTGTTTAAAACAGTCTGACAGAAAAATGACATTTCCTGACAGACTCCATGGCAGCCTACGTGTGGGTTAACCCCGCCTCCTCTCCAATGCTATAGGACCCCATTCCCATAAATGAGTACTCACCACTAGCTACTGCGTTCCTTTTTTGTCCTCCTCCAATGGACCTACTCAAGATGTTCGCGTCCGGTCAGACGGATCCAGGATTATGGCATACCTCTTGCGGTGCAGCTCAGGGCCCAGCCATGGGCGGGCGAGTAGCGTCTGAGGCTGAAGGTTTTCCCCTTGTGGTGGAGGGATGGTTGCCTCTGTATGCCGAAAGATTCTGGATGCATCAACGGCTGGCAAGGTCGGAAGTATTATGTATGTCTCCATGGCAGTGTTTCTCTGTGTATTATGTCTTCCCCCAGGTGTCTCCGGCTTCTATTGCAGGAGTCCGGTCGCTTTTGGGTCCTTTTCCGCCCCTCATGGCGGCTAGAGCGCTGGTGCGTTTCAGCTCGCCTCAGCACTTCCGGGTACGGCGTTCGCGTCGTTCGTGCGTGCGCAGTAGCCTCCTCGGGACCGAGGCTTGGCTCGCGCATGCGTAGTACGGCGTAATGCTCTGGAACTGCGCATGCGCGGTACGATCGTCAACCTACGGCGCAGGCGCGTCTTGGGCGGTGACGTCATGGGTGGAGAGCTTCAAATTCCGCTCTGAGGCTCCCTCACAGTGGGATTTCCCTCACAGTGAACGGGAGTGGAGCGGTCTTCCCCATGCCCAGCTCTGGTCAACGCTAGGTGATTGTTTGCAGTACATAGGTATACACTGTGTATGCTGAAAAAAAAAAAAAAATGGGGAGAAGAATAATATAATAAAATTATTTAATTTGATTCATGTTAAAAAAAAAAAAAGAAAAAAAATTTTTTATACATATATTTTACTAAGTGTAATTCATGTTTAAAAAAAAAAAAAAAAAAAATTTTTCTCCTTTTTATGATGATATGTTATATTCGCTTTAGGGCAAAAGACTCCTCCTTACTGGTTTATTGGCCCATTCAGGCCATTTTTTCTTTCTGCAGACCAGCTGCATTGTGTCGCACTTCTTCTGCAAAATCATGGATAATTCACCGCCTTTAAGTGGCCAGCCCTCTCGCACAAGGTATGTGCTTAAGAGGGGAGGGGTGGAAAGTCAGCCACATGGTACATGCGTTATCTGATGTTGGTCCCTACTGTGTTTTTTCTCCCAGCCCTTCTAGATCGGACCCTCAGATTTCGGTCCAGAATGATAAAGACCTTGCCAGGCCACAACGCCAGTCTCCTTCAAGATCCAGACGAGACTCTGCATCTGGAGAAAACCACCAGGGGAGACGATCTCATTCCTCCTCCAGACAACGCTCCCACCGCCATGACAGCCGCTCTGATCGAAGGGCCTGCTGGGGATGTGGAACAAGAGTTCCGGAGGGCAAATCACTATGTGATCGGTGCTATGCCCGGGCGGTCAGGGAAAAGGAAACAGAGAACCAACACTTGGAATCTCTAGTTAAACGTGTGGTACAGCAATCCCTAAAATAGCTGGACTCTCCCCACATGCTGAGCCAGTCTACTTCACTGTCTGGCCCTCCGGCTGATGAGACCCGTGATGACCCAGGCACTTCTCAACCTTATGCGGCCTCTCTTGATTCCTCAGATGATGATCCTCAGGAAGAAGAGGAAATTGGAGGCTTCCATTTCAACATGGTGTCACCTTTAATTAAAGCAATCAAGGAGGCCCTTAAATGGGAGGATCCCGCTACTCCCCCAGCTAAACAGAAGAAATTCTTCAAACACCTTGGAAAAGAGCGTTCAAGTTTCCCGCTCCTTTCAGAGCTGAAAGAGATTATAGATGAGGAATGGAGCAAGACGGACAGGAAGTCCTCTATGGTCAATAAAGCCTCCAGATTGTACCCCTTCAAGTCGGAAGAGGTAAAGTACCTAGAGAATGCTCCCCTTGTGGACGCTGCCCTAATGCGGCTGACTAAACATGTCACACTTCCCCTAGAGGATACGGTATCCTTCAAGGATGGTCTCGAGAGAAGGATTGACCAGGATCTGAAGAGGATCTATGGGCTGGCCGGCACGGCCTGTAAACCGGCTTTGGCTCTGGCAGCCATGTCAAAAGCCATGGAGGCTTGGACGGAAAATGTGGATTCCTTCCTTAAGGGAATTTCGGAGGAGCTAGCAGGAAGTTCAGCAGCTGCAGAATTAAAGCTATCAGCAGTCTTCTTGGGGGAGGCATCCATTGATTTGATACGCCTTTTGGCGTGAATTATGTTGTCGTCAGTCATGGCTAAGCGGGTCTTATGGTTACGTCCTTGGGTTGCTGACCCTATTTCCAAACAGGCTTGGTGTAAGATTCCCTTTGAGGGATCCTCACTGTTTGGCAACAAACTCGACGATGCCATATCGCGTGCCACGGGTGGCAAGTCGGGCTTCCTTCCCCAGGATAGACGCCTTCTTGGTCGGAAGAAACCTCAGTTTAGAAGACGTTCTCCAGAGCGATCCAGGGAAGCTCGCTCTTACAAGCCCGGTAGGGACTTTAGGAAGAGCTGGAACAGAGGTCAAGCTTCCTTTCGTAAGTCCACTAAAGGCCAGACATCCAGTGGTCGTGAGCAGGCAAAGTCCTTCTGAGATTACGCCCGCCCAGGCGGGTCGGGTAGGGGCACGGCTGAGCCTTTTCTGGCACATCTGGGTGGCCTCGATCTCGGATTTTTGGGTAATAAGAACAGTCTCGACAGGTCACAGATGGACCTTCTCCAATGTTCCTCCTCCCAGATTTGTCTCCACCCTTCTACCCCGGTCGGAAGAACAAAGACAGGCCCTACTGTCCTATGTGGACCTTCTAAAGTCTCAAGGAGCAGTTGTACTCGTCCCCAGGGACGAATGGTTTAAGGGGGTATACTCCCCTCTTTTCCTAGTTCAAAAAAAGAGTGGATCTTGGCTCCCGGTCATAGACCTGACCTACCTGAACAAGTTTATAGTGCAAGGGAAATTCAAGATTGAAACTCTGGCGACCATTCAGCAAGCTATTCAGCCAGGCGATTGGATGATTTCCATCGATTTGAAGGACGCTTACTTCCACGTCCCAGTAGAAGAGGGGCTTCACAAGTACCTACATTTCCAAGTAGGGCAGGATCATCTGCAGTTTATTTGCCTCCCCTTCGGGTTGACAACTTCCCCTCGGGTCTTTTCAAAAATCCTCTTAGCCACAGTAGCTCTCATAAGGTTAAAGGGAGTGCGGCTCTACCACTACCTCGACGACCTCCTGGTTCTGTCCCAAAGCAGGGACCAGCTGCTGGCACACCGGGAACAGGTGATCTCCGCCCTATCCAGCTTCGGGTGGCTCCTGAATCTAGCAAAAAGCCACCTAATTCCGGCTCAACGCCTAATATATCTGGGAGCACAGTTCGACACCGTAAGAAGCACTATTTCCCTTCCACTACAGAAAATTCCAGTGGTCCGGGACAGAATTTCTCGGGCTTTACATACCACACACCTGAAAGCCTCTCAGTGTCTAGAAATCATTGATACGATGGTCTCCACGACTTCCATGGTCAAGTGGGCCTTGTGGAGATTACGTCCCTTCCAGTCAGGGTTCCTGCAGCAGTGGAGAACAGGGGACAAGAGTCAAGTCATCCGGGTGACATCATCAATGAGGAACAGCCTCTTCTGGTGGCTTCAACGCAAGAACCTCCTGACATGTCACTCCATTGCCCCCATCTCCTGGATCACGGTCACGACCGATGCCAGCGGGACGGGTTGGGGAGCCCTCTGCGGTTCGAACCTTGCCCAGGGCAAATGGGATCCATGCCTCCCAGTCCCGGGTTCAAACGTCCTGGAAATCAGAGCGGCCTGGTGTGCACTACAATCCTTCTCTCACCTATTGAAAGGGAACTCAGTGCTGTTAAGAATGGACAACACAACGGCAGTCGCCTACGTGAAGAGGCAAGGGGGTACCCGGAGTCCCAGTCTCCTTTGGGAAGTCGAGCCCATCCTTTCTTGGGCACAGAAGAACCTGTGCAATATTTCAGCGGTGTTTGTCCCAGGAGTCCAGAATACCCAAGCAGACTTCCTCTCACGCACCGAGCTGGACAACAACGAGTGGTCCCTGCATATGGAGACATTCAGATGGGTCTCATCACTAGGGATCAATCCCGAGGTGGATCTATTCGCCTCCCGTCACAACTACAAGTTGGAGAAGTATTATGCCAGAGGTCATTGCAGCCAGGCTCTCGGGTCGGACGCACTGACGGATCTTTGGAGATTCAACAAGGCTTATGCCTTTCCGCCACTTCCAGTCATCCTGAGATTCCTGCAGAGGCTCCGTTCGGAAACAGCCGAAGTGTTGACGATAGCTCCATACTGCTGGCCGAACAGGCCGTGGTTCCCTCTCCTTTTCCAACTCAGCTTCAGGGACCCGGTGCCTCTCCCTCTCAGGCTGGACCTTCTTTCTCAGGGGTCAGTTCTGCACCCATGCCCGGCAGTACTGTGACTGATGGTCTGGTTCTTGAGAGGGAGAGGCTAATCTCGCTTGGTTGCGCTCCCACAGTGATCTCAACTCTCATGAGCTCAAGAAGACCTAGCACGAATAGAGTCTACAGTAGGATCTGGTCCAAGTTTGTGGATTTTTGCTCTTCTAACGGCAGGTCTTTTAGACATCTGGAGGTACAAGACGTTCTCAGCTTCCTTCAAACAGGTTTAGATCTACCATTATCCATCAGCTTGCTTAGAGTTCAGGTTTCTGCACTGTCTGCCTTCTCTGGGTCCTCTTGGGCAACTAATCCGTTAATCCGGCAATTCTTTCGTGGTGCTTCAAGGCTCAAGCCCCAAAGGAAATCCAGGTTCCCCAAATGGGACCTGCCACTTGTTCTAGATTCAATCTCGGGACTCAGTACTATAAAATATATGTATATATATATATATACGTATATATATATATATATATATATATATATATATATATATATATATATATATATATATATATATATATATATATATATATGTGAATTACAGTGTATGTGTGTGTATGTATATATATATATATATATATATATATATATATATATATATACACACACATACACTGTAATTCACAGAGATATACCTCATAAATAAAATGTTGGTTTATAGGTATATTACAGCAAAGTATGTCTTATCTAAAATTATTTATAAGCCAGCACAAGGGGCTTGATGATAAAGGTAGAGTGTGCACAGCTTTCTAAAGGTCTTTTTCTACATTACCTTTTGTTACTTACCCTCCACTTGTGGAGGGTGTGAATGACTGTCTTATGGACAACTGTCAAGTCAGCAGTCTTCCCCATGATTGTGCAACCTACTGAACCAGACTGAGAGACCATTTAAAGGCTCAGGAAACCTTTACAGGTGTTTTGAGTTTATTAGCTGATTAGAGTTTGATACCATGAGTCTACAATATTAAACTTTTTCACAATATTCAAATTTTCTGATATACTGAATTTGGGTTTTTCACTAGCTGTATGCCATATTCATCAAAATGAACAGAAGTAAATGCTTGAAATATATCACTCTGAGTGTAATGAATCTATATAATATATGAGTTTCAATTTTTGAATTGAATTACTGAAATGAATCAACTTTTGGATGATATTCAAATTTTTGTAGATAAACCTGTATATATATATATATATATATATATATATATATATATACATACATATATATATATATATATATACATACATATATATATATATATATATATATACATACACATATATATATATATATATATATATATATATATATATATATATATATATATATACACACACATACACTGTAATTCACAGTGTATAGGGATATAGGGATATTACAGCAAAGTATGTCTTATCTAAAATTATTTATAAGCCAGGACAAGGGACTTGATGATAAAGGTAGAGTGTGCACAGCTTTCTAAAGGTCTTTTTCTACATTTGTGCATAGGGACACTGTTAATTTGCCTGTTACTATAATACAGTATAGGTTGGTATCTATGTATTGAATTTCTATTTGACTGTATAATGGATGTAGACATTTCTGCAATCCATCGTAATCCCAGCTGAAATTAAAAAAGAAAATGACATTACAATCTTCAATGGATATTAATAATACCTTTATGTTTAAATCAGCATGGGTTTTGATGTCTGCAGAATGAGAAGCATACTCTCCAACACAGGTTAGAGTTAAGATACTTTAATACAATTCTTTAAGTTTATTCACTATTAGGTTTTAATAGAGAGCAGTAAAGGACAGCAATGATTGTCATAAAAACATTATCCATCGGCCTAATGTTAAACATAAGAGTTCTCTGGGGCTCCTAGTTTTAACTTATTCTTGTCTGTTTCAAAAAACTATTTATTTATTTTAATTTAAATACATTATGAAGATAAATCTCACATATAAACCTTTCTGAAATTATGTATATGCTGACCCTTGCAACTAACTTTCATACCCAGTCTAATCTTGAAAGAAAGCCATAAGAAGTCCCATTTGAAGTTTGTGGGAAGCCATGTGGGGAACACAGTAAACATGTGGAAGAAGGTGCTCTGGTCAAATGTGAACAAAAGTGAACTTTTTGGCCTAAAAGCAAAACACTATGGGACTGAAAACTAACACTGCACATCACCCTGAACACACCATCCTCACCGTGAAACAAGGCAGTGGAAGCATCATGTTGTGGGGATTTTTCAGCAGGGACAATGAAACTAGTCGGAGTTGATGGGAAAATAGATGGAGCCAAATACAGGGCAATCTTAGTAGAAAACCTGTTAGACTCTGCAAAAGACTTGAGACTGAGGAGGAGGTTCACATTCCACAAGGACACTAAACATACAGCCAGAGCTACAATGAAATGTTTTAGAGCAAACATATATATGTGTTAGAAGGGCCCAGTCAAAGCCCACATCTAAATCCAATTGAGAATCTGGGGGAAGACTTGAAAATTGCTGTTCACGACAATCTCCGTCCAATCTGACAGAGCTTGAGCTATTTTGCAAAGAAGAATGGGAAAAATGTCACTCTCTCTAGATGTGCAAAGCTGGTAGAGACATCCCCAAAAGACTTGCAGCTGTAATTGAGGCAAAAAGGTGGTTCTACAAAGTATTTACTCAGGGGGGCTGAATACAAATGCACGCAACACTTTTCAGATATTAATTTGTAAAAAATTTAGAAAACCATTTATAATTTTCCTTCCACTTCACAATTATGTGCCACTTTGTGTTGGTTTATCACATAAAATCCCAATAAAATACATTAATACATTTAGGTTTTTGGTTGTAACATGACAAAATGAGGAAAATTTCAAGGGGTATGAATATTTTGCAAAGCACTGTATAGCCCACAATCTTGAGCTAGCATTAGGAGACTATGTTCCCACGAAAATTAATTTTCTGTTTCCACAGGAAAGCTTATGATAACACCACCACTTTGGTGGTGCTTTGATGATGCTTTTTTGAAGCTTCAATGAAGCTTGGAAGATGCCCTATGTGTGTGTGTTGATATCTCATAGCTGCAATACCTCCAAAATAAACAAAGATAAAAAGCTCAAAAGCTGCAGGTGCTGTAAGCGAGCTTTGTCATAGACTTCTATGGAGGCTTTGCAGACGCTTTGAAGCACCACTAAAGCAACATGGGCTACATTTTTTGAAGCAAAGTAAAGCAAACATAACGTGTAAACAGGACTGTAAGCTAACCATTTTATTAGTGACAGGTGCTTTGATTGGCATTCAGAGTGCTTTAAAAAAGTGTATCCAATGCCATGTTTTGAAGCAAGTGTAAATGAGCCCTAAAACTGCAGGTATAGATAGTGGGGTTGACTTACTAAATATAGACAGATAATGCAAAATATAGTGCAGCTCTGCGTGGAAGCTAACTTCAGTTTGTTCAATTACTCTTAGACAAAAAAAGAAACCTGGAAGCGAATTGGTTTTTATGCAGAGCTGCACTAGATTTTGCACTCTTCAGTAAATCAACCCCAGTGTGTTGCTACTAACTTTGTTTTTTGCAGCAAGCAATGCCTTTATTTTAACAGCCTTTAAATGTAGCTAAATTAGTTAGATTCGACTGAAATCTATTCAAACTGGCAATCCTTAAAATCAGATATCAAGCAGTTTGTAGCTCAAAGTCTGTCTGTGCTCCTGTAAAATCAAAAAGCTGAAAGATGTATAGTTCAATTTACTAAGTTGTAATTATCATTTGGCACAAAGGCTATTGTTTTCAGCAATGAAAGCCAAAGAAAACTGGAAATAGCAATTATTATGGAATTTAACACTTGTGTATAAAGCCCTATGTCCCTATGTAGAAATAGAAATTGAGTCTATATCAAAAGACAAAATGGGAAATAGATAAGTTCTAATGCAAAAATTGAAAAAATTGCAAAAAAAAAACTGACACTTGGGAAAAATTGGCTGTGCTGCCAGATTTGAAGAAAAATCATGGTAACCCTGAATTATTGAGTTTAGCCTTGTGAACTGGAAGATGGGATTTGTTAGAGTCAGAAAGAGGGAATATTATGTGGAATGGCATACAAGAGAAGACCTAGTGCTCAAGGCATGATGTGACCCCTCTGGATTTTAAAATGCGGACCAGGTATTCATGTAAAAAAAAAATATATTATTTTTTTTGTTTATTGAAATCACAGTAAAATTGCATTAGCAAGAAAGGTATGATAATAAAGGATATATGTATGTTATACAATGTTAGTAGCAAAAAGATTGGATACAAACACTGGCATGGATCTCAGCTACCCTATGTGCATTGATGGGCTAGCGAGAGTGCATGCTACAAAATGACACCTGACATGTTTTGGACCAAGTAGTCCTTCCTCAGAGGCTTAAAGCGGGGTTCCACTCAAATTTTTAACTTAATCTTACCCCCTCCAGTTAATTGCATAGATGTTCAAATGTCGCACGAAAATTTTTTTTATCGCTGTAATTACCTTTATATTGTACTTTATTGTGGCACTTCCTGTCTCTCCTCCCATGGGAGTAGGCGTGTTTATTGCCTTTCCCCGGTGCCGCACTGTCTCCTGGGAGCTTAGTGTCAGGCTTCCCAAGATTCAGTGCGGAAACAATGATCATGCGTGTGAACAAGCTGTAAATGAACAGAATTCACCGCATCCAGGAAATCAATGCTTGTGGGCTTTACATGCCCACAAGCAAGATGGAAACAGCCAGCATCACAGTTATTCTTCAGTACGAAAACAGAAAGAGGCGGAAATATTCCACCCAAACTGTAAGTATTATTTGGGGGTTAGCAAAGTGTCTCAATGACCTAAAAAAAAAAAAGATTGGTCGCCGGACTCCCGCTTTAATGTCATTTGGAGGATTGAAAAGTATTCTACAATATAGATATAAGGAATATTAGTACATTTTATTAAGAAACATACTATGTATTTAAAATCCTGTGACGGACGGACCCCTACAGGCAAAAGAGTCCCGAGCCCCGGCCACAGTGGTGACCAGGATCTGGGGACATCCGCGCACCGGGCAGTGGGATACAATGCCGCACACACGTAAGTCATCCACAGGCGGGACCAAGGCCGCACCGAACACATCTGCCCAGGGAAACCCAGCCAGACAACCCAGCAATGACCCGGGGGGGGAAACAGCGCAACCCGGTGGTCAGCAAGAAATGTTCACCCATCAGCACCACAATAGAATGATGACACAGACATCACATTCTTAAGCATAATGGCAAATCAATACACAAGTACAAAGGAGAGTAACAATAAATGTTACCAACTTGAGTAACACATTCAATCTCAAGTTCACTATGACTTACAATTTGTCAAGAATGACATTTTTGGACTTGACAATTATCCAACATTCGGATGGCTCCCTTCAGAGCGAGCTCTATAGAAAGCCCACAGCAGGGAACACCATTCTGGAGGCTTCCAGTTTTCACCTTGAACACCTGTTGGCATCTATCCCCTTCGGACAGTACATCAGGGCTAGATGTAACTGTTTCAGCAACATCCTGTTTGAGAGGGTGGCCCACACCCTGAGGACTAGGTTGCATGCCAGAGGATACTCCAATAGCATTCTTAAAAAGGCATACAAAAAGGCCAAAGGCAATGTAAGAAAGGATCTTCTCTTTTCTAAAAAAACAGATAATCTACAACTACATGGGTAATTACCAAATTTTGTCAACAGCACAAACAAATTAAACATATTTTACATACATATTGGCACTTGCTCAGTATGGACACCACATTAGCACCTTTTATTTCTGCTCAACCATCAATCACTTTCTGTAGAGTTCCTTCTCTACATGAGAAACAGCAAATATAAAACCTACAAAAAGCATGTGAAAGTAACAGGTACGTTAAAGTGTTGAAATTATTGTCAGTACATGGACACTAGGAAGAGTGTAGATTTACCAAACGGAGAAAAGTTTAGTCCGAAACATTTTGTAAATTGTCGCACTGCAGGGGTTGTTTACCTACTGCAGTGTGAATTTAATTGTTACTATGTCAGCAAAACTAAGCTTGATTTTTGGCAAAGAATCTATAGACATTACCAGTATTAACAAGAAAGACCCTGACCTACCCCTTGGGAGACACATTTTCTCACACTAGACCAGATCTCCACCAATCCAAGAGGTGGTGATTCCAATAAATTACTTTTACAGAGTGAATTGAGGTGGATTTTCCACCTCAATTCTACCATACCTCCTGGCCTTTATGAGGCATTTAACTTTAAACCATACATTGAGGGGTTTCAGTCGGGGGTGTGAAAATTGGATCTCTAGGTGGAGTGGTATTTTCCTAGTTTGGCGACCCCGTCACCCATGAGGTTACACAACCCAGAGGCACACATCTCATTTTAATCATTTGAAATGACTACATCAAGATGTATATACATGTATATTGATGTTATTTGCTGGTACTTTATCATATATATGTGTCTGTGTCATCATTCTATTGTGGTGCTGATGGATAAACATTTCTTGCTGACCACAGGGTTGTGCTGTTCCCCCCGGCCATTGCTGGGTCACCTGGCTGAGTTTCCCTGGGCGGATGTGTTCGGTGCGGCCCCGGTCCTGCCTGTGGATGACTTACGGGGGTGCGGTATTGTATCCCGCTGCCCGCTGCGTGGGGGTCCCCAGATCCCGGTCATCACTGTGGTCGGGGCTTGGGACTCCTTTGCCTCTAGGGGTCCGTCTGTCACAGGATGGACTCCTTCCTGTTTGCGCTCCACTGTGAGGCACGAACAAGTAGGCCGCATGTGTGCTGGTGACGCGATGACGCAGGACGTGGCTCTGCCCCTAGAAGGCAGGCCCGTGCCATGGGCCGTCCCATCAGGGAACTCTCTGACAGAGCATTGCAGCCACTGACCTGGCGCAACGCTCTTCCATTCCGGCTACAGCTGAATCTTGTTTACCAGCCCTATATAACCCTACTGCCAGCCTACACATCCATATTGATGCTGACTGGCTGATGGGACAACTTCAACCAGATGGAGTGAGAGAGGTGCTTTGGAAGCAGTAACTGTTATTTATTTCTATTCTGCTTTACTTATAGGCTTTATATATATTTACTCAGTCCTCTATCTTTGTGGACATACTTTGCTCAACATAGTGTGCAGCCAATACAGATTGGCTGCTTATTGACTTAGAATATGGTTCCTCTTAGCCCTCTCATCATCTTTTGTTGTCTCTTTTTTCAATTTTAGAGACACTACAATTGGCTATCTCTGCCATGAATCCCATACTGCATTATTTAATGGCCAGTCTTCATTGGTAGGAGTGTACGCTCCAGCCAGCAAAGTTTTTGCAGTGGTTTCCCACTGCCTGCTGTCCTGTTTTTCTGTCGCCACTTGCGGGTCCAGTCTCTGACCGCATACCGTCCAGACCCCTCCCTGCACCCACTGGCCCGGGAGAATCCAGCCAATATTTATCTTTCCCTGGTTTAATCAGCAAGTAGCTCGCCCATGTAAGTACAATTTCTGATGCTATAACATGAATATATATGTGCAAGCATGCAGCTTTTTGCTAATAGCAAAATTATGAGAAAATATTTTTAAATACATAGTATGTTTCTTATTAAATTGTACTAATATTCCTTAGATCTATATTGTAGAATACTTTTTGATTCTCCAAATGATATTAAGCCTCTGAGAAAGAGCTACACGGTCCTAAACATGTCAGGCGTCATTTTGTAGCATGCACTCTCGCTAGCCCATCAACGCACATAGGGTAGCTGAGGTCCATGCCAATGTTTGTATCCAATATTTTTGCTATTAACATTATATAACATACATATATCCTTTATTATCATACCCTTCTTGCTAATGCAATTTTACTGTGTGATTTCGATAAATAGAAATTTTTTTTTTTTACATGAATACCTGGTCCGCCTTTTGAAATGCAGAGGGGTCACACCTTGCCTTGAGCACTAGGTCTTCTCTTGTATGCTATATTGGATCAGACGAACCAGGTTTGGTACACACATTGCCCAACTCTGTTCTATTATTATGTGGAATAGATTCCAAAGTATTGGACTAAAAATAGGAAATAGGAACAAGTACTAAGAGAATTTTGAAAATTTCCTTTATGGGTAATCATTGAATGTCAGTTTCCTTATGTGTAGAGACCAGTTTATGTTGAGTATATGAACCCTCCCTATGAATTTCAATTAATTAGGCAAGAAACTGGTCACTTCCTTCTCACCACTTCTGTAATATACTGACACAAAAACATCACCCTCTGAAAGTGTAGTATATTAGCATCACTGATAAAATACTACTATTAACATTAAAATTGTAAGTCATCTACACTTGACACTACTAAGTTGAGAGAGATTTAACTGTAATGAATTAAGTATATTGGAGCATAAGCTCATTAGTGATTGTCAAGATATATACTATCTGTAGCATTCTATCAAACATTGATGCAAGAATCTAAATGACTTTGTTAATTGGATTAAGTTCAAATTTTTATGCATATTAGGTTTTGTTTAACAGTGTTATAGCAACATCCTGAACCAAAAATTTACCTGCAGTTTTTCTGAATGTATTTTGTTGTTTCATATATGATTGATAAGGCCAAACCATTCTAAATTCCAAAGAAGGTCCAAAAAATAACCTAATCTAAAAAATTTGCAACAAATAAAGAACTGTTGTTTTTTCAGCATACTTACCAAAGATACCTAGAATAGCAAATGCTATTGCTGAAGTCAGTGATAATAACATACAGTTTCAATTTATATATGTCTTTCCTTTGTAAATGTTACTTCTCAGTGGAATAGAATGAATGTCCTTTGGGACCTCTTCAGACAATCTGGTCACAGTGAATAGACTACATCCATGTTTTTCATTCCTCATTAGCTATAATGAGATTATCTGTATCCTTGGAGCATTGGGAAATTATATGTTAACACTTTTTTACCTAAACTCTGATATACTGAATATAATAAGAATGCCAAAGCTCATAGCAAGTGATTATTCTTTCTTCTTTTTTTAACTTACTTTGAATGTATTTAAACAATTTGTTTGCCCCAAGATGATGTACAAATATGCAAGGAAATGCATTTTATAGTTTAATAACTTGTGGCCTCCTAACGGGCACATTTAATAGCGGCATGCAAAATGTTATCTTTGCAAATATAGTTTGCCATTAAGGATGAGAGAATCAGCTTCTCTGGGCCTCTCTATATACATTTTCCTTCTATATAGGTCCTCTCTATATTTCCCTTTTCAGGAACAGAGTGCATAGCATAAAGCTGCACAATAAGGTTAACAAAGCCTGGAAATCATCCACAGCCCAAACAGCAGGTATATGTTTAAACTGTTCCTCCAACTAAGGAAACAATAGCCAGTAAACTCCAGTGTGTCCACAGGTTCACCTTGCATGGGAAAGAAAAGCAGCAAAAGAGGGAGCCTGAAGCTGTGGGGTTGACCTGTGGACATACTGTACTGTAATTGTACTTGAAGTTTATTGGTATTGTTTGAAAGCACCTGAATAATTTCTTAGTTAGCAGGACAGTTTAAAGGTATACCTGCTGTATGTGCTGTTTGGGCTGTGTTAACACTATTGTGTAGTTTTGTGCAGTGAGCTGTGTTCCTGAAAAAATATATAGGGAGGCCCTGACAATTATATCACAAAATATATTAAAAGTCCAAGCACCTCTTTTTTATTTCATGGGAGCTGTTTAGCAGCTTCAGGTCACAGTACATTTTTTTACCATATTTGTGATAGATACTGCATTTTCTCCTGAAAAAAAGGACCTAGGTGTCTGAGAAAAAACCTTGAGGCTTGTTCCTGTGTTACCATGCTCTGAGTGTGTGAATAATATAGTATGAACCACATTAACAATGTTATGTTGAATTATTAATTTAATCAGTGTATATATACACTGTGTAAAATAATACTGCAGGGAAGAAACTAGGAACGGTGGATAATATACAGTACACTCCTCCATTGGTCAATGTATGTCCAAACTTTTAAATGATCTTTGTGATGCTTATTATATATGTTGAATACAAATTGATTATATTTCATTTTTAGTTGGTACACATAAAGTCCATTTAAATGCTTCAAGGTAATTTATAGATTTATAGGTGTGATACCTGTCCAGCTCAGCATACCACTAATATATAAAAAAATAAAGTTAAAGCCCTTAACTGCATACTATTTGACCAATGGCAAAACAGTTTCAGAGAATAGCTTGTTTTCTTCTTTTTTTCACAGTACTAAACTGTATTATCTTAAAGTGATTAGAAACTAGGGTTGCACCGATACTGAAACTAGTATCAGTGTCGATACCGAGCATTTGCACGAGTACTTATACTCATGCAAATGCTCTGATGCTTGACCCGATACCTGGACAATCAGGGATGATCAGTGCAGCAGTGGGGGCAGTTACAAGTACCTATCTCCCTGTATAGATTTCAATAAAGCAGCTGACAGCCGCTTCTCCTCCTCTCCCCCTTGCGGCTTTCAGCTGTTTTATTTAAATCCATACAGGGAGATTGGCGCTTGTAACTGCCCCACCACCACACTTATCACCCCTGACTGTCCCCTGTGTTCTCCTCCGTGCTCCTCCATTCCCCCTCTGTGTCCTCCTCTGGTCCCTCTCTATGTGCTCCTCCAGTCCCCCTCCATGTGCTCCTCCGTTCCCACTATGTGTTTTTCTCAGGTCCCCCTCCATGTGCTCCTCCAGTTCCCTTCTGTGCTCCTCCGGTCCCCCAATGTTCCAGATCTGTCAGGATGGAGAGTGAAGGAAGGAGCCAGTAACACTGACTCCGTCCATTCATAACTGAACATTATAAACTGTGTTTACGATGCTTTTGTTTATGAATGAACAGGAGCCACTGGTCTCCTGTCCATTCCTCTTCAGTACAGCTGAGGCTGCTGAGAAAAGGACTGGGGAATCTGTGCCCTCAGTCCCTTTCTATGTCTTAAAGGGAGATGTCAGGGGTTTATTTAGACCCCTGATATCTCACCTAGTGTACATATTTGCTAGCACACCATGGATCCAATGTCCAAAGGTTTCTTTTATTGTAGAAAAGATCACATCACAGAGAAAAGTGTAACATTTCAGAGTCGTGCAGGACCCCTTCATCAGGCATGTGATAAAGTGTAACAGTGTCAAAGCAGAATATATATACATCAATCACCAATCAGAATATGCAAATAATGAAAAAAAATGTTACCACCCACATCGTCTGACTTCAGAGGACATAAAATCCCACCAAAAAACATTAAAAACGAATAATGTCCAAGTTATATATTTGCAGGCTACTAAATTAAGTCCCTGCCACTGGGGAATGTAGCATAACAAGAAAACGCCTACCTGTGGAGCCACCGTTGCCACAAAAACCCGTGACATCAGGCTGGCCCCGCATTAGGTATGCCGAAAAGAAAGTGTCAGTAGTGTAAGCGTGTAGGAGCAAAGACAAGGAAACGCAAGAAACGGCCGAAAAGCAATCAGAAATAGAAGGGAAAGATGCAAAGAATGTTAGGGGAAATCCTAACCGCAGAGCCAGAAAGAATAAAATGTGGGGGAAAAGGGGGAAAAAAAGATAAAGAAAAGAAAAAAGGAAAGAGAAAAAGAAAGAACAAAAAGGAGGAAAAAATTTGAAAGGGAAGGGGGGAAAAAAGAAAAAAAATATTAAATATTACTATAAAATCAAATAAGAAATAAAATAAGAATAAAATAAGAACATAATAAAAATAAGAATGCAAATAAATAAATATAAAAATAAAAATCAAATATAAAAAAATAATAAATAAAACAATTATTAAAAAAAATTAAAATGAAATTAAAAGGAAAAAAAAGAAAAGAAGGCAGCCGTAAAACCAGGGGAAAACAAAGATAGAGTGACAAATGGCTCCTATGTGCGGCACCCAATGCTAATATCAATAGGATTGACTCAAAGGTTTATAGGCTATACGTTATGAGAGCCAGTGGCAAAAAAAAGTCACATTAGGCCCATAGAGTATAAAGAGCCCCCAGAAAAAATAATAATCTGACGGCTACCCAAAAAAAGCATCACAGATATGCATTGAGTGTTAGAAACAGAAAGGAAAAAATTAAGAGCAAAAGAAGAAAAAGAGATATATTACATGGTATGTACTATACCCGATCAAAGATTCCCCAGAATGGACATATATATAATTTATACAGGAAGTTTATCATTTTGTTTGTCTGAAGCAAATATGCCAAAAAAGAAAAGAAAAGAGAGATTGGATGCAAATGCACAAATCTTGGATAATAGATCATTATCTATTGTCAAGGATACATGTAAGAGACAGATTGGTGTTAAGGCCACCAGGCTATATCATGCCTAATGTGTGTTTCCAATATGCCTCACGGCGATCGTGTGTTCATATCATTCGCATCTTGCTAATGTGCCCGATCAGCTGCATTCACATTAAAGTGATCCATGCGGGCTACATTCCCCAGTAGCAGGGACTTAATGTACTAGCCTGCAAATATATAATTTAGCAATTATTAGTTTTAATGTTTTTTGGCAGGATTTCACATCCTCTGACATCAGAGGATGTGGGTGGTACCATTTTTTTCACTATTTGCATGTTCTGATTGGTGATTGATGTGTGTGTGTGTATGTATATATATATAGATATCTATATATCTATATATATAGATATATATATTCTGCTTTGACACTGTTACGCCCCGTACACATGATCGGATTTTCCAACAACAAATGTTGAATGTGAGCTTGTTGGCTGAAAGTCCGACCGTGTGTATGCTCCATCGAACATTTGTTGTTGGACTTTTCTCCAACAAATGTTGGCTAGCAGGTTCTCAATTTTCAGTTCAACAAAACTTTGTTGTCGGAATTTCCGATCGTGTGTACACAAGTCCGACGCACAAAAGTTCACGCATGCTTGAAATCAAGCAGTCTTGTACATCACCACGTTCCCTCGTTCATAATTGTTGGCCAACATTTGTGTGACCGTGTGTATGCAAGACAAGTTTGAGCCAACATCCTTTGAACAAAAATCCACGGCTTTGTTGGCGAAAAGTCCGATCGTGTGTACGGGGCATTACACTTTATCACATGCTTGAAGAAAGGGTCCTGCGCTGCTCTGAAACGTTGCACTTTTCAGAGCCGTGGTGTGCTGGCATATATGTACACTTGCTTGAAGTTTCCAGTATCCAGCTGCTAATCATTGGAGCACCCACCATTTTATGAACCTTTTTTGCCAGGAATGTGTGTGATAGGAACATAGGTAAGATGGTATCTCACCTAAGCCCCTGCAACTGGTCTGGTGAAAAAAAAAATAATAAAAAAAGAAAGAACTGTAATAAATATTTAAAAGGTAAATTGTAAAAAATGTAAAAGTAAATTAAAAAAACACTGACACCATCCACTCCCCCCCACCAAAAAAAAGCATTGTAAAAAAAAAGTAACAAAAAAATTGCAAAAAATAATAAAAATAAACAATTGTAAAAAACAAAATTGTAAAAAAATAAATAAAATAAAAGTCATCAGTGCTGCTTATTAGTGCCACTGTCACATGCATTAAAAAAAGTATCAGTCTTATCCCTTGCCCGCCCCAAGCCTTCCCCCCTCCCACCCTCACATCTACCTGTCAATCATCACTTTAGGGTTGCTTTATTTTATTTTAATTGCCACTCCCTCATTTGCCGCTGGCTTCCCCCCAACCTATTCTTTGTTGTGTAGTTATAACCCCTTGGGTCCACTCGCTATCTAACTCCTTCTTCTCCCCTTTCCTTTCCCCTCCTTTTGCTTCTTCCTTTTCCGACTATTTTTTTGCCTGTTCTTTCCTTTCTACGCAATTCCCTCTGCTCTACATCCGGAGCTTTTCCACTACCAGTTGATGGGGGGCCACTTCCGCCTCCCTCAACCAGGGTTGCCATATTTTGTCAAATTTCCCCTTGTCGTTTCTACGGTTGTAGGCCAGTCTTTCTCTTGGAAGGAGGGAGTTTACATATGAGATCCATTGCTTCCCAGTGGGCACCGTAGGAGCCATCCAGTATCTTGCGATAAGTTTTCTAGCTAAATACATCAATCTAGTTATCATAAGATACTTTCCTCCAGGGAACATTTTTGCCTCAATGGCGCCAAGCAAATAAACCGTCGGATTCAAGGGAATATGGATTTGCGCCAACCAGAAATGCGTCTGGATACCTCTTCCCAGTACCTATGCACTTTGGGCACCTCCACATTAGGTGAATAAAGTCCCCCCTGTGCACTCCACACTTGGGGCACGCAGAAGAATCCCTACCTCCCCACCTGTGGAGTTGCACTGGTGTCTTGTAGGCCCTGTGTAAAATAAATAATTGTGATAACCTTTGTGATGCAGATAACGAGACCACTGGGATGGCTTTGAGTGCCGCTTCCCACTAATTATTGTTTATCTCGCCTACATCCTCTACCCATTTTTTCCGACACTTTAATGATGTATGATCTTGGGTCCTAATCAATAATTCCCTGTATATTTTTGTTATTAGTCCTTTCCTTGTGTCTGCTTTCAAAACGTCATTCAGTATTGGGACTGTTTTTACTCCTAAGGAGTGGGTTGTTTGCTGTGCCTGTAGCGCATGGCGGATTTGAAGATATTGGTAAAAGCCCCTAGGGTGCAAATGGAATTCCCTACATAGTTGTTCATATGACTTTAATACGTCCCCCTCATAGATTTGTGAGAAGAACCAAATCCCCCTTTCCTTCCAGTGTGAGAAACCTCGCAACTCCTGAACCTCAGTATATCTTTTATTATGCCATATTGGTGTGAATGGGAGCACGCCCGTTATTTTCAATATTTTCCGAGTTTCCCCCCAAACCCTTTTAAAAAGAGAACTCATAGGTTCTAATCCCTTCATACTTGGTAGATCCATTTCTAAATGGGAGGCCGCCGCCAATGTGGGTTCCGAGATGGTCACCAATCTACATATAGGGTCCTCATTTCTCACTCTACCCCATCCTGCCATTTGTTGCAACTGTGATGCCAAGAAATATAACCTGGGGTGGGGTATTGACAGCCCTCCTTTATCTTTTTCATATTGCAGTGTTTCCAAGCTAATTCTAGGCACCTTTTTTTTCCATATCAATTCTCTCGTTAATGTGTCTATTAGTCTGAACCACTTCTTTGAAATCCATATTGGTGAATTGTGGAGGATATACAATTGCTGTGGGGCCCAGATCATCTTTACTAGATTTGCCCGCCCTACGACTGACAATGGGAGCCTACACCAACTGTTACATTTTTCTTTCTGTCTGGTGAGCAATGGCCCCCAATTCAGTCGAGTCCCTCCCTCGTCTGATCTAATGGCATTATAGTTGATTTCGACCAATTAATTGCAAAGCCCAAAAAGCTGCCAAAGTTTCCCACTATCTCCATCACTGCCCGCAAAGAAGAGGACATATCCCCTACATATATAAGTGCATCATCTGCATATAAAGATATTTTTTCCTCTCTCTGAAATCTGCGGAACCCCACTACCTCAGGTGAGTTCCGGATCAGTATAGCCAGGGGTTCAATCGCCAAGGCGAACAGTAATGGAGACAGTGGGCAACCCTGTCTAGTCCCCCTATATAATCCAAATGGGGGGGAGAGGATCCCATTGATGCGCAACCTGGCTCTAGGTTTGGAATACAGTACTCTTACCCAGGATATGAATTTACCTCCCACTCCGAATCTTTCCAGTATTTCCATGAGGTAGGGCCACTCCACACTGTCAAACGCCTTCGTCGCGTCAAGTGACAGAATGGCCCTACCCCCCGGATTGTCCGCTGGCATCTGCAAATTCATGTACAACCTCCTTATATTATCAGACGTAGAGCGCGTTGGTATAAAGCCAGACTGGTCACAATGAACCAGTTTGCCAATTACCTGAGAAAGCCTCTTAGCCAAAACACTGGCCAGCAACTTAACGTCTGCATTCAATAACGAAATTGGACGGTATGAATCCATTAGAAGTCTATCTTTTCCTGGTTTCAAAAGAACTGTAATTATTGCTTCTTGCATACTATCTGGTAACCTTCCCACTTCCCCAGCCTCCTCTATTGTCTGCAACAATGACGGTAAGAGGACCTCCCTATAATGGGAATATACCTCTACCGGTATTCCATTTGTGCCTGGTGATTTATGATGCATTGCCCCCTCTAATGCTTCCGTTAATTCAGCCAGTGAAATTGGGGAATTCACAGTTTCCCTCTCCTCCTCCGTTAACCGCGGAAAAGGACAGGTTTGTAGGAACTGTTCCAAGTCCGATGGTTTATACCTGGTTTTACTAGAGTACAAATCCCTGTAGAACTGCTGAAAACTATTTACTCTGTCTGAGCTGAGAGTTAACTTTTCTCCAGTTTCAGTCCCTATAGCTAGTATATTAGATTCCCATTGCTCTCTAGCTATTAGAGCTAATAGGCGGCCAGTATTTTCCCCCTCTTCGAAATAACTTTGTTGCTAAAAATATCTTCTCTTCTCTGCTGCAGATAGCCATACCGCATTGTGTACTGCCTGCGCCTCTCTCCATAGCTCAAACAAGGGGGATTATTGGAGGGGAGGTTGGGACTTTATATGAAGCATGTACCAGCAAGCAGGTAGTAAGATAAACATAGAGGAATTTATTGACATAATACCGGAGCAAACACGTTACAATCGCAAAATGCATACAAGATAAAACAGGTAAGTACATAATAACGTATGAAATAACATTCATGATAATATTGTTCATACAGTAAATGGAAAGATGAACAGGGTAAAAGGTTAAATAATGGTAACTCAAGATACCACCTGGAATAAATTCCCTAGTACATCATGCTCAAGGTGGGGTAAAATAAAGTTAAGAACCAGTAATATCTGCTGGACCTAAGGCCTCGCTGAAGCGTATTGCGTGACGTTGACGCGCATTGGCCCAGCGTCCACCCCCCCCAGAGGGGAATGCCCGGGGGGAGGGAGAAGACCCGCAAGGCGCGTCGCGGCTCCCGAGGGGGACAAGGACCGGACAGCAAGGCGGCCCCACCGAACAATTAACAATTCCTCTCCCCAGGGTCTCACTACTTTCAGGTACACTCACTACCCCCTCCACTCTAGGTTACTACACGTAGTTGTTCTGTTTTCTTCACTTTACTTCACCTCTTCAGGGTTTGTTTTTTTTCCCTTCCCACATCTCTCACACTCTCCATCGCTTTACCTTACATCTGGGGGCTCCCCTCCATCCTTCTTCCTACATCCTTCCTTACATCCCCACATACCCTCACCCCTATTCACCTTTCTCTAGACATTCCTCGGTTCCTGTGCTTGCCCTGGTTAGCGTTCGCTGCCGTCTCCGCGGGGCTCCCCACCTCGGCTCCCGTTGGGGGCTACCTGGATGGCTCACGGGGTCCCACCGCTACACCGTCACTATACAGTCTCTCAGTGAGTATTTCCATACAGCAGTTTGGGGGCTCGTTTACCACGCTCCCCCATTACTATTGTCCCTTGTCCTATTGCATCATGTAATTATCCCAATATATTTCCAGATATTACACGGGCTCGCTCCTGACGAGTGGCATGGAAGCCACGAAACGCGTTGAGCCACCTATTGCCGTGTTCAACTATTTACCCAGTCTTCATCAACCATATCTTTTTCAACCCCCCCCCACAGGTCCAGCGAGGCCTTAGGTCCAGCAGATATTACTGGTTCTTAACTTTATTTTACCCCACCTTGAGCATGATGTACTAGAGAATTTATTCCAGGTGGTATCTTGAGTTACCATTATTTAACCTTTTACTCTGTTCATCTTTCCATTTACTGTATGAACAATATTATCATGAATGTTATTTCATACGTTATTATGTACTTACCTGTTTTATCTTGTATGCATTTTGCGATTGTAACGTGTATGCTCCGGTATTATGTCAATAAATTCCTCTATGTTCATCTTACTACCTGCTTGCTGGTACATGCTTCATATAAAGTCCCAACCTCCCCTCCAATAATCCCCCTTGTTTGTGCTATAGATTGGGATGGAAACACTTGACCTTACCAGGTCTTGGTTTCATTTAAAGTCCCTAGGGATGGAAATGGGTGACCTTACCAGGCCATGATTTCCTCAAAGTCCCTAATACCAAAAACCCCCTTCTCTTGTATTTATGCATAGGGATGGAAGCATGTGCCATTGCTCTATGTGTTTTAAACCCAACACCTTCCCTGCTCCTAATGACCTTCGTGACACCTCCCCTGTGTTTTAATTGTAGTATTCTTACTCCACTAAGCCCATCCATAACATCCCTTGTAATTAATTTTTCATTATCCTTCCAACCTTGTTAGCCTTCCTAACACAATACGCTGTGCGTGCGGCTTCCCCCTTGCAGCGCTGTCACGCACAGCGGTCACTCCACCTCGTGGGCCAATGGGGAGGTTCTTCCGTGCCATTTTGCCGGCCGTGTCCGACTTGCGGTGCTCCATCCCCCGGCAACGCGGCGTGACGTTGGTGGGCGGCACCCACGGCGGCGTTATCTGGGCGCTCTCCGGGGCAGCATGGGCACTCGAGGTTCTACATACAAGCGATCACACACCTTTGGAATTCCTCTCCCCAGGGTCTCACTACTTTCAGGTACACTCACTACCCCCTCCACTCTAGGTTACTACACGTAGTTGTTCTGTTTTCTTCACTTTACTTCACCTCTTCACGGTTTGTTTTTTTTCCCTTCCCACATCTCTCACACTCTCCATAGCTTTACCTTACATCTGGGGGCTCCCCTCCATCCTTCTTCCTACATCCTTCCTTACATCCCCACATACCCTCACCCCTATTCACCTTTCTCTAGACATTCCTCGGTTCCTGTACTTGCCCTGGTTAGCATTCGCTGCCGTCTCCGCGGGGCTCCCCACCTCGGCTCCCGTTGGGGGCTACCTGGATGGCTCACGGGGTCCCACCGCTACACCGTCACTATACAGTCTCTCGGTGAGTATTTCCATACAGCAGTTTGGGGGCTCGTTTACCACGCTCCCCCATTACTATTGTCCCTTGTCCTATTGCATCATGTAATTATCCCAATATATTTCCAGATATTACACGGGCTCGCTCCTGACGAGTGGCATGGAAGCCACGAAACGCGTTGAGCCACCTATTGCCGTGTTCAACTATTTACCCAGTCTTCATCAACCATATCTTTTTCAACCCCCCCCCCACAGGTCCAGCGAGGCCTTAGGTCCAGCAGATATTACTGGTTCTTAACTTTATTTTACCCCACCTTGAGCATGATGTACTAAGGAATTTATTCCAGGTGGTATCTTGAGTTACCATTATTTAACCTTTTACCCTGTTCATCTTTCCATTTACTGTATGAACAATATTATCATGAATGTTATTTCATACCTTATTATGTACTTACCTGTTTTATCTTGTATGCATTTTGCGATTGTAACCTGTATGCTCCGGTATTATCTCAATAAATTCCTCTTACTACCTGCTTGCTGGTACATGCTTCATATAAAGTCCCAACCTCCCCTTCCATAATCCCCCTTGTTTGTGCTATAGTTTGGGATGGAAACACTTGACCTTACCAGGTCTTGGTTTCATTTAAAGTCCCTAGGGATGGAAATGGGTGACCTTACCAGGCCATGATTTCCTCAAAGTCCCTAATACCAAAAACCCCCTTCTCTCCATAGCTCTTGATTGGATTGTGATGGATCAATTATTAAGGCCTGCTCCCTTTCTTTCAGTTCTTCCCGTACCCTGGTTTCCCACTCTCTGGATCGGGATTTAACTCCCGCAATTTCTTTAATGAGGCAACCCCTCAAGAATGCTTTGAGTGTATCCCAGACTACCGCTTTACTGGCTGAGCCCCCATTTAATTGTAAAAATTCCCGTAAAACCTCTCCCGTTCTATCTGCCTGTGGAAGCAGAGTCAACCAATATGGGTTCATTTTCCACAGTGGTTGTCTCGAGGTACCAATAATGCCCAGCCGTACCCAAAATGGGGAGTGGTCAGACAGAAGGCACGGCTCATATGCAGAGTCCTCTACCCACTGAAAAAGTGACTCATTCCCCAGGCCCAAATCAATACGTGAGAAACCATCATGTGTTGCAGAGTAACAGGAGTAACATCTATCCTTGTCATGTCTCTCCCTCCATACATCCCTAAGTCCCAATTCCTCGAGGAGGACGTAAAAAGCCGTCCTCCCAGAGGTATGTCTCATATTTTTGGATGTCAAAGGCATTCTGTCCAGGGAATTATCCAAGATATTATTGTAGTCTCCTACTGCTAACACCGGGACCCCCCGGATGCAGAGCCATGAACTTCGATAGGCACCCAAGGGGAACTGCTGAAAAAGGCGGAGGAATGTATATGGAAGCTATTATACACGTTAGTCCATTAAGCTTACATAGTAGAAAAACAAACTTTCCCTCCTTATCCACTCTCTGTTGCAAGCACTCAAAGGAGATATCCGAGGAGATCACAATACTAACCCCCCTTGAATATGAGGTATGCATATAATGAAACTGTATCGGATATCTCCTTGAGCGCAATAAATGTACAGAGTCAGGCCGCATATGTGTTTCTTGCAAACAAATTATCTGGGGTTTCATTTTATCAAAATATTTAAACATTGCACTTCTCTTATCCCTATCCCCCAGCCCCCTTGCATTCCATGTCATTAATAAAATACCCTTTTTTTCCCCCCTTTACTCATACATGATAGCTCTCTATTTTCTGCACTCATAGAATCGAAAACAGCTGCATAAATAGTAAATCATACCACCGTTGGCCTTCTGGGTTTTAACCATTCCATGGACCCTGCCAGCATACAATACATTTCTACATAACTTTATTTTTCCCCCCATTTGTCAGTTGTGTGATACAAAAAATATTTGTGGCAAAACTTATACTTGTGATAACTTCCCTTTCTTTTCTCTTTTCAAATATTTTATTGGTAATTAACAAGCAACTGTTCCATACATTACAGTGAAGGTAGCAAGTTAGCATAAGACAGTGCTTAACACAGTCATACAATATATCATTAACATAGTGTATAATAGGGAATTATACAAACAAATGAATACTCAGTCAGATAACAGGTGGGAACGATTTAGGTAAGATTGCAAAAAGTAAGAGGGAGCAGGATCCCTTAAATAAGCTTACGAAGGCACCGGCCATCTCCCCAGAAGACCAACATGAGAACCTATTTTTCATTTCAGCTATACTGAGCGTGGGTGTTTTCCATGCCTTAGCAATCGTTTTCTTAGCTGCAGTGAATAGCTGAAGAAGGAGGCGAAGCTGAGCTCTTGTGTAATCTTGTGGAATGAGATTGAGCAGAGCTATCGCTGGGTTGGGTTTTAGGGTGACTTGGTGGAGGGTAGATGCCATTTGGAATATAGTTTCCCAAAAACGCGCCACCAGTGGGCATGTCCACCAGATGTGCAAGTGTGTACCTCTGTCACCGCATCCCCTAAAACAGTTTGGGGAAGATTCAGGTAAAAATTTAGCAATTCTGGCCGGGACTAGATACCACCGCATCAACACTTTGTAGTTTGCCTCTGAGGCAATAACGTTTTGGAATGAGTTTTTTGTGTTGGTCCAGATAGTCACCCAGTCCTCCGCTTCAATATTAATGTCTAAGTCATTTAATCATCGTTGCGCGTAAGTGGGGGGGCTCGAGGGTGGTGTAGTGAGATGGGCGTAGAGTCGGGAGATAATTCCTGGGGCATGCGGGTCCGAGTCACACATGGCTTCATACTCTGTCAAAGTATCCAGCCCAGAGAGAGATTTTGTTGTTGTTTGGGCAAAGTGAGCAATTTGGAGATAACGGAAACATTCTCTACTGGGGAGCTGCGTTTGTGCTTGGATACCGGCAAATGATTTAATGGTATCACTGTTAACTAGATCACATATGTGAGTCAGGCCCGCCTGCACCCAGGACTGAAATGATGTTGGTTCAGTGTAGGCTGGATAGAATTGAGGGTGACCTAGGAAAGACAAGAGGGGGGAGTGTTGGGAGATCAGTTTGAAGGGTATCTTCAATTTATCCCAGAGTTTGAGTGTGTGTTGTGTGAGTGGGTTGGTTATGGGGCCTCGTGATGCTGGGGAAAGCCATAGCAAATTTGTTATAGTAATCGGAAATGAGTCAGTGGCTTCAAGGCTGACCCAGAGTGGTATTTCGTGTTTTGAGTGATAGAGAGTAGTCTGAGCCAGCCTTGCAGCATGATAATAATGTAAAAAATTTGGAATACCAAGGCCTCCATTGAGCTTGTTGCGGAGAAGAACGGATCTAGCCACTCTGGGCCTTGTGGGACCCCAGATGTATTTAAAGACTTTATTTTGTATGACCCTATGATAATAAGGAGGGACTGTGACTGGGAGTACTCTATATAAATATAAAAGTTTCGGTAGTAAAGACATTTTAACCGCTGCAATGCGTCCGAGCCAGGAGACACATAAGGGTACCCAAAGATTAAGAAGTGAAGTTAATTGGGTTAGCATTGGGAGATAATTGTTTTGGAACAAGTGGGATGGATCGCTCGTCAGTTTAATCCCTAAATAGGGAATAGATGTGGTGGACCAGTGAAAAGGGAAATTTTGGCGTAGCATGTCTAAATCAGCTTGCGGCAAAGACACATCAAGAGCCCTCGATTTGGTTTGGTTGATTTCTAGTCCCGAGACCCGAGCAAACCTATCCAGGGTGTGCAGTAGAATTGGAAGGGTAGTATGGGGAGATGTGATGAACATGAGAGCATCATCAGCAAAGAGACACAGCTTGTGCGAGGTTGAAGCAATCTCCAAGCCTCGGATATCAGAGTTATTCCTTATCAGGGCAGATAAGGGTTCGATTGCGAGCGCAAACAATATGGGGGATAAAGGACAGCTCTGCCTGGTTCCTCGCAGAATTGGAAAGGGATCTGAACAGAATCCTGAATAATGTACATACGCCTGTGGTTGATTGTATAGTGCATTAATCCACCCCAGAAAGTGTGGGCCGAAGCCCCAACGTTGAAGAATATAAAATAAATAGGGCCAAGAGACTGTGTCAAAAGCTTTCCGGATATCTAGGGAAAGGAGGTGCATCAGGATTTTACGGGAGCGGGCTAAGTGTTGTAGGAGGATTACTCGGCGAATGTTATCACTAGCTTGCCGTTTAGGTATGAAACCTACTTGGTCTTTATGGATCAGTCCCCCTATAATGGGATTAAGGCGTAGGGCTAAAATTTTGGCTAGGATCTTGATGTCCACATTTAAAAGTGAAATTGGCCTATAGTTGGACCATAAGGTGGCGTCCGTGTTTGGTTTCGGGATCATCGATATAAGTGCTGTCAATGTGTCTCTGCCGAAGGAGTGCTATTTAAGTATAGTGTTAAAGGAGTTGGTAAGAAGGGGGGCTAATTCAGTTGCAAATTTTTTATAATAAAGGCTCGGGAGGCCATCTGGGCCTGGGCGTTTATGGGGTTTAAGCGACTTGATGGCTGACAAGACTTCCTCCGTAGTGATCGTGCTCTCCATTAGTTCATGACTAGCATTGGATAACGTAGGAATTGGAAGATTACAGAAGAGTTTTTCCGCCTGATTCAGCGAAAACGCTGATTTGGGCTCGTACAAATTTGCTAATTGTTTACGAAATTTGGAGAGAATTTTAACCGGGTTACTAGTTACGTTATCTTTAGTCAGTCTGAGTCTGATAGGGACATGGTCTGGTCTACGAAGGCGTAAGGCCAGGAATGTGTCTGGTTTGTTTGCTTTAGTATAAATCGTATGATTAGATCTGCGGATAGCCTTATCAGCCGCTTCAGCCAGGAGTAGGCCTAGTTCAAGTTTAGTCTTTTCTAGTGTTATTTTATGAGCTTCAGTTGGGCTAGTTTGGAATTGTAGGAAGTGATTGTGATATTCTGATTCAAGTTGGTGTAATTGGAGAATTCTGTCTCTATTGAGATGTGACGCAACTGAAATGCATGTGCCTCGTATAACGGGCTTATGAGCTTCCCAGAGCAGTATAGGGGATATATCGGGAGTGGAATTATGTGTTAGGTAATCTTTAAGGGCTATCTGGATATCTAGACAATATGATTGGTTGGTTAGGAGAGAATCATTCATGGACCACGACCTGTGAGTAGCCTGTGGTATTAAGGAAGATACAGTGGTGATAACAGCACAATGATCTGTCCATGTGATTGGGTGAATATGTGAATGGAGGAGGAGTGGAGCGGATGCTATAGAAATAAAAATGTGGTCGATTCTAGAGAAAGATTTATGGGGGTGTGAGTAAAATGTGAAATTTCTCTTAGTGGGGTTGGATTCTCTCCAGGTGTCTAAGAGAGAGGCCTTAAGTATTTGTTTACGGAATTGAATAGAGGGGGTGTGATGTTCGGGGGCATAGGGATTTATCCGTGTGTGGTTGTAGTACAGAGTTGGAATCACCACACAGAAACAAAGTTCCCTTACAATGGGTTTTCACAACCTGTAATAAATGTGAAAAAAGGGGTTTGGGTTTGAATTAGGGGCATAATAGGAAACAAAAGTCGTTGTAACATCCTGTAACAAACTAACAAGAAGCAAGTAACGGCCCTCGGGGTCTCTTATTTCAGGTAAGGGAGTGAATGGCATGGTGTGGTGAAAGGCTAACAGGACCCCTCGATGTTTTGTGTCTGCTGAGGCGTTGAAGACTTGCGGATATTTAGAGCTAAAAAAGTTGGGGGTGTGGCGCTTTGAAAAGTGGGTTTCTTGAAGAGCCACTATGTTAGCTTTTAGGGATGTGAAAGTTTGAAAGGCTTTGCTTATGTGGAGAGTTAAGCCCTTTAACATTTAGGGTAAGTATATTAAGCGGTGCCATGGTTAGGTGTGTGAGGGACTATTAGCCAGGGATACAGAGCCCATGCGGGCCGGCCGACAAAGGAGAAAGGGAAAAGAAGAGGTAAAGAGTTTGAAAGAAGAGCGAGAGAGGGAAAAGGAAAGGAGTGCATAGGGTGTAGGGCACGCCACTGAGGTCTCCTCCTAACGGGGAGGCAATAGATCAGTGACGCCCGACCAGTAAGTGCACCAACTCTGCAATCAGAGAACCAATCAGACAGAGGGTGCACCATAGAGGGGGAGCGCATTGACTGCTCCCCGCCGCATTCAGGGATACTAAGATTTAGCATCAAAATCTTTAATACTGCAACTTACATTATGGTATTAACTCAACACAGAAAATGTATAAAAAACAAAAAACAAAAAGGGGGGGGGAAGTGGTGATAAGTAATTAAATGGTGTATATATTTATGTTACTAAAGCCATTCCCAGGAGACAAGATTATACAACCATATGAAGATTTATGAAGATTTATGCGGGAACAGGGGAAGGGGTAGGGGGGGAGGAGGAGAGGGAAATAAGATGTGGGTAAGGAAAAGGAGCAGGGAGGGGCGGGGGGAGGAAGGTGGGAATGGAGGGAGGGGGAAGGGGGGAGAGAAGGAAAGGGGGAGGGGGGTAGGAGAAGTTAAGGAATAGGAATATAGAACATAATCCAGTGGTTTGAATCTGACATGAATTGCTTTCAGAGTATAGTCTCGTGGGATTATGACTACTATTGGAGTGGGAATGGTGAGATAGTGGGATTAATCTGGAATACAGTGTGTAGGCCAGTTTAATCATACGGATACCCATACAGCATGTAAATTCATTATAAAGGCAAGTAATAATGCAGCATTAAAGGTAAACAATATAACCTAACATAAAAAGGAAAGAAAAAATAAGGAAAACCTTTGAAAACAGTGAAGTAACTGAACCTGAGCAGGCCTTAAAGAGCCTGGGAGCCCTGTAAAGAAGGCTTGCAGGGCGCTGTGTTAGTTCTTGAACCAACCAATGTCGTCCAGCAGCTCCCGGTTGCGAATGTATTCTACGCAGAGACAGTCATGACATGTGCAACCGAGGAACTATACGCTGGAAGAGACAAAGGGAGAAAAAAAAAAGGGGGAAGAAAGTTATCTTCCTGGCTGTCAGCGGAGGGCTTGAGATTTCGGGCTGGGGTGATAGTTTCCAGATGATCGTGCTGGGGTTCCTTTCCGGATAGACTGTGGATCAGGATTACTCCTCTTCGGGGTCGTGTTGTATGGTTGGGAGGCAGATCTGGCTGGTGTGCGAGGCAGAGATGTTTCAAATTGGCGCGTCTGGGGTGACAGGTGAAGAGATTCAAGTAAGCGTTGCAGCGACTCAGGGGTGGTGCAGGTGTGTTGCTGCCCTTGGTAGGAAAACTGTAAGGCAAATGGGAATCTCCATGTGTATTTAAGTTGGTGTTGTTGTAATATCTGCAGCTGCGGCTTCATAGCACGCCGTTTAGCAATAGTAAGAGGTGCCAGGTCAGTGAACAGTTGATAATTGTGATTCTGGAACTGAAGGGAGTTCTTGTTCCGTGCTGCTGCTAGTAGTTGTTCCTTCGTGCGGAAAAAGTGCAGCTTAACACTGATATCCCGCGGTGGTCCGTCTGTTTGACGGCGGGTTAGTGCCCTGTGTATTCTGTCAAGCTCAAGGCGTTCGATGGGTATAGAGGGGGCAAGCTCTTGAAATAAAGCTGTGGTAAATGATTGTAAATCATCTATCACCTCCGGTATGCCCCGGAGGCGCAAATTGGACCTGCGAGAACGGTTTTTGGCGTCTTCCAGACGCGATAACAGCATAGCGTTTTCTTCACGGAGGGCAATTTGCTCCTGGGCCTGTTCCTGTAATGTGAGTTCCATATCATCAACCCTGGTTTCAAGGTCTGCTGTGCGTTGGCCTATTTCACGAATCTCTCGTGTCAAATTGTTAGTGATCTGGTCTGATGTTGTTTTTAGTGCCTTATGGAGCATAGTTTCCATCAGCCTTATGAAAGCAGTCTGGGACATACCTCCTTGCGGTAAGGAGGGGGAGCCGCCTGGGTTAGATTGTATGTCCGTCTCATCTTCACTATCAAGCGCTTCTGAGTGTGCTGGAGAGGACGCTACTTGTTTAGCTAGGGCTCGGGCCTTCGCCGCCATCTAGGAAGAAGCGAGGGCCAGCGCTTCTTTTATGAGTTTTGGCTTTGTCTTGCCACGATGACCCGTTAGTACCATACCGGAGAAGGCACTGATGTGTGGGGAGGTGATCCCTGGAAAACTGGAGCTGGATCGCTGGTTCAGAGGTGCTTTATGGTCCCGAATATGCAGTGGGGAGTGCGGAGCTTCACAGAGAGACGTCTGCCATGTAAAGCTTCGCGCATGCGCCCCCCAACTTCCCTTTCTTAATTTGCATAAATCCCCCCCTTCTTGTGCCTACCCTACCCCCCCTCCCCTCCCTCCTCTCCACCCCACTCCCTCCCAAACCTTACCACCCTTCTTCTCCTCCCCTCCCCACCCCTCCCGCCCAACTGGGCCTACCCTATTCTCTGTTTGGTTCACACATTTGGAAACCAAGTATGTTTGCTGCATGGCTGAGGAGTTGCAGTCAGCCCTGACTGATCTGGGCCTTCTGGAGGACACCCCACACAGAAATTCCTCTCTCAGGCAATCAGCCTCCTGCTCACCCTACAAGCAAGCAGTGGGCGGCTCAGGCCACCCGGATCAGACTCACCAGAATCTCTTTAAGTGAGGACGATTTGATAACCCTGCATCTTCCAATGAGGACTCGATGGACTGATCTCACTCTGTTTTGTGTCAACCATTTCCTTTTGAAACCCACACAAGCTGATGGAACTCTCTCTGGTGACAGCCCTACGGTATCATTCCCTTGAACTTTGTCTTCAACCAGGAACCATCTCCTGAAATCCGCACAGCTTATGTGCCACTAGGCATGTCCCACCTGCCTACTTGAATTTCCACAGCTGGGTCACCCCAACTCGACAGGAAGGCCTAGGCTGCATCTCCCTGTGTTCTTGAGCCTGAGTCTCATCGCAGTAGCTTCATAGGCCCTCAGGTTATGCCTAGCTTGTTTGTTTTGTTTCCATTTATATTGCACCAATGCTCTCCACCCTGTCCTACCTCAGACATCCCTCTCCCCTTTAGTACCATGGGAGCAGGGTGATATTAGCAATGTTTTAACCCTAAAGCTAGGCTTTTTTCTACAGGTATGCTGACCAACGATTGGAACAGTCAATCTTACCTTTTCATTATAGTCCTACTGCTAATATATGCATGATCGATTGTTTAGACCTGCTGTTATCTTTTTTCTTTTTTTTTGCTCTCTTCGGTGTTGTTCCCTATCCGGAACTTCTTGCTCCCCCATTTACTATCCCTCTCTCCCCTCTTCTCCCTCTCCCCAGGGTGGTCACGGATCTCTCCTTGGGAATTGTCCTCTTCACGCTCAGATCATCCCCAGATTTATTATGCCCCCCTTAAACATTCTCTTCTTAAATGTTCAAGGATTCAATGTCCCTCATAAGCGCACCAAGACACTGCGTTCCTTTGCAGCCACTAAGGCTCATATTTTCTGTCTACAGGAGACCCACTTTAATGACATGTCCACCCCTAAATTCCTCAGTAGCTGTTACCCCCAATTTAATGCTGCTTCAGCCACAACCAAGCAGAGAGGGACTCTTACCGGTTTCCATCGTTCTAAGCCATTCACTCTTTCTTCACAAGTCAAGGATCCAGAGGGCAGGTATCCCATTCTCACTGACCATATTTCAGACACTGTAGTCACAATAGTGTCGTACTACATTCCCATTAAGCGCCCGACAGCCTTTCTTTCACATCTCTTTCAAGTGGTTGAGAAACACAAATTTGGTAGTTCTCTGCGGAGACTCCCATCTGACTATTTTGCCGTTCTTTAACAAATCACCTACAACCTCATCATCTAATCCAAACAAACTGACCTTCCAGCAACTGCTATCCACACATAACCTAGCCAACAGGCCGCGCAAACTTAACCCAGTTAGTAAGCGCTATATGCACTACTCACATCCGCACAAATCATTCTCATGCATTGACCGCAACTTTATTTCCACTAGCATGATCCCGGAAATCAGAGTATTAACAACATTATTCTATCCCACCCCTCTCACCGTCTAGATATCGAAGTAGCCCTTAAAGACTATATAGCTTATAACGCAATGGACAATATTTCAGCTCTGACACTTTGGGAAGCTCACAAAGCTGTCATCCGTGGCAGGTTGATCCAACAGGCAGCATTCCTTAAACAATACTGCAAAATCTTATTTCAGCAACTAGAAGCCAACTTTAACCCATGCCATGCAGCATTTCAGTCCTCCCCCAACACTAACACCAATGCACGGCTTGAAAGGGCCCGACTTGACTTTGACTTATTCTTACTGACTCTGCTGATAAACTCATATGCAAACGTCAACACAATTCCTACCTTAAAGCCAACAAACCTGACACACCCATGGCTCGCACTTTGAGGGCGATCCATCACCCCAAGACATCCATATGCTTAAAAATGACTAATGATGCTTACACCAGCAACCTAGTCAAAATACTTGAGGTATTTCGGCCCAACCTGGCAAAACTTTACTCCCCTACACAGAACTTTGACTCTACAAAGGCCGATGCTCTTTTCTCCCATATTACCCTTCCAACCCTTGTTTAGGAACAACTGGATTTTCTTGAGAGCCCGATCACAGACCTTGAGGTCACAGCTGCCATTAAAGCGTTGAAACCTAACAAAAGACCGGGACCAGATGGGTTTTTGGCAGCCTACTATAGAAATTTTGCAGCCATTTTAACCCCCTTATTGACTAAAGCCTTCAATTCTCTGTTGGCCAGACATTCATTTAGAACTGAAACACTGACCTCTATAATCTCTATGTTACCCAAACCTAAATCAGATCATTCCTCATGGACCAACTACTGGCCCATCTCTCTCCTCAACTTGGACATCAAATTGTTAGCCAAACTTTAGGCCGCTTAATACATCGAGAACAATCAGGCTTTATGCCAACCCACCAAACTGGTGACAATGTTAGACGAGCCATCCTGCTTTCCCATGCAGCTAAAACCAGACGTATTCCAGCATGTCTTCTATACCTTGACATCAGGAAAGCTTTTGATACAGTAGCCTGGCCATATCTATAATACACTCTCCAGCGTTAGGGTTTTAGGAACCACTTCCTGACCTGGGTCTCCTCCCTATAAAACAACCCAAGGGTCTACATTAAATGTGCAGGCTATAAATTGGCGATGATTGATAGCAAAAGAGGCACTAGGCAAGGGTGCCCCCTTTCCCCATTGATATTTGCTTTACTCATAGAGCCCTTGGAAAAACTGATCAGATCAGACCCTGATGTCAAGGGGATAGAACTGGGTGGTCAGCACAATAAGATATGTCTTTTTGCAGATTGTATCCTCGTCTTCCTGGCACATCCTCACACCTCTGCCCCAAATTTGTTAGCTATATTAGATAACTTTGCCCGGATCTTTGGACTGTATGTCAACCCCAAGAAATCGAATGCACTTAACATTTCCCTATCACAACCAGAGCTCCGACAGGCCAGGTCCTCCCTGCCATTCACTTGGGTGACTAATCAACTCCCTTATTTGGGGGTACAACTCACAACCTCGTTATCTAACCTCTCTACAGGGAACTACTTGCCTCTATTGTGACAGGTGACTAATTTCATGGCACAATGGTCCTACCTTCCTTTATCCTGGCTAAGTAGGGTCAATGCCACGAAAATGACAATTCTGCCTAAATTTTTATATCTGTTCAGAGTTCTCCCCATCCCAGTACCATCCTACTTCTTATGCCTAATGCAATGAAGAGTGATGGCCTACATATGAGGGGCCACTAAGCCTTGTATCTTGAAATCTCCCCTATTTCTCCACAAACTGAGTGGGGGTTTAGGCATTCCCAATTTCTCATCTTACTACTATGCTGCACAGCTTGCCCAACTTTCCAAGTATCACACCACAGTTGAAACACCACTGTGGGTCGCTATTGAATCTAGGACAAATTAAGGGATGCTCGCAATCTCCAATCCCCTCATAATCATCTCCTATCCTTTCTCAGAAACCCAGCATTTTATCCAGCTTGGGAATCTCCTATACCCTTCGCGGCATGGTCTACAGCGAATCTATCTAGACTCCACCAACTGACCACTCATAACACAATTCTGACTTTTCCTACCCTGTGCGAGACCTTTGGACTAACTAGATCAAAACTCTTCCGCTATCTGCAAATTAAATTTTGTTATACTCCATTCCTCAGAGCTGGCTCTCCACTGAATCAGCTGACTCAATTCAAACACATCTGCAAAAGTGACCCGCACACCAGAGGACTAATATCGACCCTGTATCGACATTTGACTAATAACCCCTGACAACGCACCACCTTCCTACACTGACTAAATGTGCACAAGACATGGAGCACACATTCAAGATTGCAGACTGGCCTGCTATATGGCTAGCTACCAAATACACTTCCTCTAATTGCTCGGCAATTAAAAACTAACTTCAAAGTCCTAGCACGATGGTATCTTGTACCAGCAAGAATCACAAAATTTGTCCCATCTTATCCAGGGATCTGTTTTTGAGGCTGCTTGGCCCCAGGAACCCACATACAGATATGGTGGCAATATCCGGCAGCCCAAGACTTCTGGAAAAAGATCTTCTCTATGGCATCCAAGCCAAACACAGACTGAATAGGGCCCTCATCTTTGCCAAAATGACTGCTATCGAATCTGATAAAGTGAAGAAATTTGAAAAAATATGGCAACCCTGGATTAAACATTGCCTTCCCCCTGATTTTGATGCGTCATTACTAATGCCTTGCTATATCTTTCTACTCTTTACCTACATCGTGGGCCTCTTGATGGAGGGCCGTGTTGGGACACTCCCCCCTCTCTTTTTCTCCTTCCCCTCGCTCTGTCTTTGTCTGTCCCCCTGCAGCTGGGACACTACGGAGGCACCTGGTGCCTACAATTTTCAGCGGCCCCATCACCAGGCACATACCCGCTCCTCCCTCTCTCACCTCCACAGCTTTCCTACCCTATCCTCAATCCAGCAGTTCATTTCAATTGGATTTTCCTTTCCTTTCAAAGCTATTACACGCTGCTGAGGTTTGAAACATAGCAATTAACCCTACATTTTTGATTATTACTTCTACACCCGTAGTCAATACAGCATGTAATGATTGACTGTAGTACTTGTGGCACGTTCCCTACTAACCCAGTGCATCCATACCCCAGGTGCCACACTTTCATCCTAGGACTAGTCCTCCATTACGACTTGTCGGATGTGCCCCCATCTGTCCACAGATTGTTCCCATTAGGGGTGGGCAGGCGGAATGAAGGTACATCCGACATTCCTTAGGGACCATTATATTCCATCTGTTTCAGTCACTTTCTCTCTTATATCCCCTTTAAGATGCAAATACATTCATACCATGTTGATTGCTTTACTCGAAACCAACCAATTGTTCATGATCCTCATTTCATTATTGTTCATGTTGTACTTATCCCATTGAAAGTTTGTAAACTTACTGTCATATTCATGAAAACTTTAATAAAAATCTTCAACAAGAATTAGTGCATCAATGCAGCAAGGCATGGAGGCCATCAGCCTGTGGCACCGCTGAGGTGTTATGGATGCCCAGGTAGCTTTCATAGTGGTCTTCAGCTCATCTGCATTGTTGGGTCTGGTGTCTCTTATCTTCCTCTTGGCAATACCCCACAGATTCTCTATGGGGTTTAGGTCAGGTGAGGTTGCTGGCCAACCAAGCACAGTGATACCATGATCATTAAACCAGGTATTGATACTTTTGGCAGTGTGGGCAGGTACCAAGTCCTGCTGGAAAATGAAATCAGCATCTCCATAAAGCTGGTCAGCAGAGAATAGCATGAAGTGCTCTAGAATTTCCTGGTAGTGGGCTGTGCTGACTTTGGACTTGATAAAACACAGTGGACCAACACCAGCAGATGGCATGGCTCCCCAAAATATCACTGACTGTTTAAATTTCACACTGGACCTCATGCAACATGGATCCTGTCCCTCTCCACTCTTCCTCCAGACTCTGGGACCTTGATTTCCAAATGAAATGCAAAATTTATTTTCATCTGAAAAGAGAACTTTGGGCCACTGAGCAACAGACCAGTTCTTTTTTCTCCTTAGCCCAGATAAGACACTTCTGTAGTGTTCTCTGGATCAGGAGTGGCCTTACACAAGGAATGCAACAGTTGTAGCCCATGTTCTGGATAAGTCTGTGTGTGGTGGCTCTTGCAGCACTAACACCAGCCGTAGTCCACTCCTTGTGAACCCCCCCAAATTCTTGAATGGTCTTTGCTTCACAATCCTCTCAAGGCTTCGGTTATCCCTGTTGCTTGTGCACCTTTTTCCCCCACTCTTTTTTCTTCCACTCAACCTTCCATTAATATGCTTGGATACAGCACTCTTTGAACAGCCAGCTTCTTTAGAAATTACCTTTTGTGACTTACCCTCCACTTGTGGAGGGTGTGAATGACTGTCTTATGGACAACTGTCAAGTCAGCAGTCTTCCCCATGATTGTGCAACCTACATAACCAGACTGAGAGACCATTTAAAGGTTAAGGAAACCTTTACAGGTGTTTTGAGTTTATTAGCTGATTAGAGTTTGATACCATGAGTCTACAATATTAACCTTTTTCACAATATTCAAATTTTCTGATATACTGAATTTGGGGTTTTCACTAGCTGTATGCCATAATCATCAAAATGAACAGAAGTAAATGCTTGAAATATATCACTCTGAGTGTAATGAATCTATATAATATATGAGTTTCACTTTTTGAATTGAATTACGGAAATGAATCAACATTTGGATGATATTCAAATTTTTGGAGATAAACCTGTATATATATATATATATATATATAGTGTCACAGACCTAGCCAGAACAGAGGCTGTTGGAGAGGACTGTTTGCAAGCCTGTTGCCTTTTGATTATGGGCCCTGGATTTTCAATGGATTCATTCTGTTGGGACACATCCTGTGAGGAGATGCTGGTGTCATCAACCTGTGTTTATGTTAATTGAATGAGCTAATGACATTGTCCTCTATACAATGTAGGAGACGGGACGACTGCTATTGTGTTGATATAACTGTGTGAAGCTCGGTGACCACAAGTCTGGGCGAAAGGTCATGTCTCAGTCACCTAGGCTGTATAAAGGATTAGATAATTAGCTCATGTTAATTAGGTTACGTTTGTATTGTTAGAGTAATCTTCTCCTGTGTATATAAGACTGTATTCTGGTTCTGAATAAAGTTAGTTCTTGGTAGCAACAAGCAAGTGTCGCCTTGTTTGTGCTCGCAGAGGTTGGGTATCTGTATACAGACTGGGAGGAAGTGGTATATGACGGAAGCACTCAAGCGGAGTGTGGGACGTTCCGTGACATTGGTGGCAAGCAGCGGGAAAGCTTCCTGAAGTCTGGGACATCCAAACCTCCAACTGGATCCAAGATCAGCATAGCAGACTTCAGTCACCCCAGCGGAGATATGGACCTGGCATCAGAATTCCCGGGGCTGCTGCGGATCATCCTTTCAACATACACCAGGACTGTGTCTGAGGATGAATACCTGGAGCTTAGGCAGCAAATTCGGGTGGAGCTCTGGATTGCAGCCCTCCGTCTCGCTGGTATAAAACAGGGCAAGTGCTTTCCAACCCAAGAGCAATGGGCCAGTGACCAACAGGCATTGCGGATGGCATTCCTGGGAGAGCAGCCCCAGGAGCAATGGGTGACTGAGTTGGACAGGTTGGTCCAGCAGGAGATAGAGCTGGACAATCGTTATCGGGCTCTGCAATGGCACGCAGAGGAGGGATATTTAGGGGAGACGACAGAATGCTCTCCAGAGGGATATGACTTTGGCGGCCCTGGATTGCTGTGGGAGAACCTTACAGATCTTTTTATGTTTGACGATGAAGGGGAACCTGACCTTGAGGACCTGAGAGACTATAGAGAGTCTATGCTCGGTCTTGCAGGGGTCTCAGAGCTCAAACCTGATCTGGACCATTTGCTAAGGAAGGAACAGCATCTGGAAAGGGCATACAGGAAACTGCTAGAACAAGTTCAGCAGCATGCCAGAGAATCGGCAGTGGAAAATCCAGAGATTGCCGTCCCCAAACCTGAAGTGCTGACAACAGGGCAGAGCTCTGCTAACCTCTGCCCAGAAATGATAGCATCTTCTGGGTTCCATGGACAGGAGATGGTGAACCTCTATCCCCAGACATCAGTTGCAGAGACATGGGACTTGATAGACTTTTCTGCTGAGGAAGAACAACCTGATGAGCCTCCAGCAGAAGAGCTGCTATCAGGGCCAAAGTTCACTGTGTTCTGCCCAGCACCAACAGTGGCTTCGGCCTTCTTGAGAGAAGAGGTAGTCGGCCTTTCTCCCACAACACTGACAGGGACATGTGATTTTCTTCCAGCAGCATCTATGGAGTTAAAACAAACTTCTCCAACTGAAGATCTGGTAACTGAACAGAGGGTCCAAGACCTCTGTCCCACACTTTTACCAATTCCAGAGACTGGGGATTTAATAGACGTTTCTGTAGAGGAGGAACCACCTGGCAAACCCCCAGCAGAAGTGCTGGCAACCGGACAGAGGGTCCAAGACCTCTGCCCCACACCTGCAGCAATTTTGGAGGCCCAAGGTGAGGAGGTGGCAGTCTATCGCGAGCTGCAGATCAGGATCCAAGGAGAGAATGCAGTCATAACCTCACAACTGCAGCTTGATCTGGTGTCGGTTGATGGGGCTTCAGTCCCCACCTGTATACCCCAGGGATGCTGGGCAGTCGGCCCAGATCCCCAACAGCAGCATGGAGTGAGCCCAGTCCCCCTGTCTTCTCTCCAGTGGCAGAAAGGATTCCAGGGAGAAGGGCCAGTCCGGGCCTCTCCCCAGCGGCGGATATGTTCTCTGAGAGAGGCAGAGGATGGCTGGGTGAGTAATACTCTGTTTGGAACAATTTGTTTGGGGTACTGTGTGGGTACAGGCATTAGAGGACTGGAACTACTTACTAACTTCGGAGTCAACCCGTCTGGGGTCTCCTCCTATGTTAGTCTCCTGCCGAAAGGGGAGAAATGTTACAGACCTAGCCAGAACAGAGGCTGTTGGAGAGGACTGTATGCAAGCCTGTTGCCTTTTGATTATGGGCCCTGGATTTTCAATGGATTCATTCTGTTGGGACACATCCTGTGAGGAGATGCTGGTGTCATCAACCTGTGTTTATGTTAATTGAATGAGCTAATGACATTGTCCTCTATACAATGTAGGAGACGGGACGACTGCTATTGTGTTGATATAACTGTGTGAAGCTCGGTGACCACAAGTCTGGGCGAAAGGTCATGTCTCAGTCACCTAGGCTGTATAAAGGATTAGATAATTAGCTCATGTTAATTAGGTTACGTTTGTATTGTTAGAGTAATCTTCTCCTGTGTATATAAGACTGTATTCTGGTTCTGAATAAAGTTAGTTCTTGGTAGCAACAAGCAAGTGTCGCCTTGTTTGTGCTCGCAGAGGTTGGTTATCTGTATACAGACTGGGAGGAAGTGGTATATGACGGAAGCACTCAAGCGGAGTGTGGGACGTTCCGTGACATATAGTATCTCACAAAAGTGAGTACATCCCTCACATTTTTGTAAATATTTTCTTCTAACTTTTCATGTGACAACACTGAAGAAATGACACTTTGCTAAAATGTAAAGTAGTGAGTGTACAGCTTGTATAACAGTGTAAATTTGCTGTTCCCTCAAAATAACTCAACACACAGCCATTAATGTCTAAACCGCTGGCAACAAAAGTGAATACAACCCTAAGTGTATATGTCAAATTGGGCCCAAAGTGCCAATATTTTGTGTGGCCACCATTATTTTCCAGCACTGCCTTAACCCTCTTGGGCATGGAGTTCACCAGAGCTTCACAGATTGCCACTGGAGTCCTCTTCCACTCCTTCATGATGACGGAGCTGGTGGATGTTAGAGACCTTGCACTCCTCCACCTTCCCTTTTAAGTATGCCCCACAGATGCTCAATAGGGTTTAGGTCTGGAGACATGCTTGGCCAGTCCATCGCCTTTACCCTCAGCTTCTTTAGCAAGGCAGTGGCCATCTTGGAGGTGTGGTTGGGGTCGTTATCATGTTGGAATACTGCCCTGCGGCCCAGTCTCTGAAGGGAAGGGATCATGCTCTGCTTCAGTATGTCACAGTACATGTTGGCATTCATGGTTCCCTCAATGAACTGTAGCTCCCCAGTGTCGACAGCACTCATGCAGCCCCAGACCATGACACGCCCACCACCATGCTTGACTGTAGGCAAGACACACTTGTCTTTGTACTCCTCACCTGGTTGCCACTACACACTCTTGTCACCATCTGAACCAAATAAGTTTATCTTGGTCTCATCAGACCACAGGACATTGTTCCAGTAATCCATGTCCTTAGTCTGCTTGTCCTCAGCAAACTGTTTGCGGGCTTTCTTGTGCATCATCTTTAGAAGAGGCTTCCTTCTGGGATGACAACCATGCAGACCAATTTGATGCAGTGTGCGGCGTATGGTCTGAGCACTGACAGACTGACCCTCCGCCCCTTCAACCTCTGCAGTAATGCTGGCAGCACTTATGCGTCCATTTCCCAAAGACAACCTCTGGATATGATGCTGAGCACGTGTACTCAACTTCTTTGGTCGACCATGGCTTGGCCTGTTCTGAGTGGAACCTGTCCTGTTAAACCACTGTATGGTCTTGGCCACCGTACTGCAGCTCAGTTTCAGGGTCTTGGCAAATCTTCTTATAGCCTAGGCCATCTTTGCATAGAGCAATAATTCTTTTTTTCATATCCTCAGAGACTTCTTTGCCATGAGGTGCCATGTAGAACTTCCAGTGACCATTATGAGAGAGTGAGAGCGATAACACCAAATTTAACACACCTGCTCCCCATTCACACCTGAGACCTTGTAACACTAATGAGTCACATGACACTGGGAAGAGAAAATGGCTAATTGGACCCAATTTGGACATTTTCACTTAGGGGTGTACTGACTTTTGTTGCCAGTGGTTTAGACATTAATGGCTGTGTGTTGGGTTATTTTGGGGGGACAGCAAATTTACACTGTTATACAAGCTGTACACTTACTACTTTACATTGTAGCAAAGTGTCATTTCTTCAGTGTTGTCACATGAAAAGATAGAAGAAAATATTTACAAAAATGTGAGGGGTGTACTCACTTTTGTGAGATACTGTATATATATAGGGGGTTATTTACTAAAGGAAAATCCACTTTGCACTGAAAGTGCACTTGGAAGTAAAGTCGCTGTAGATCCGAGGGGGGCATGCAAGGAATATAAAAAACAGCATTTTAGCTTGCACATGATTGGATGATAAAATCAGCAGAGCCTCCACCCATTTCAGATCCCAAACACATCTCCAAGACAGCCACTGCCTTGCTAAAGAAGCTGAGGGTAAAGGCGATGGACTGGCCAAGCATGTCTCCAGACCTAAACCCTATTGAGCATCTGTGGGGCATACTTAAAAGGGAAGGTGGAGGAGTGCAAGGTCTCTAACATCCACCAGCTCCGTCATCATGGAGGAGTGGAAGAGGACTCCAGTGGCAACCTGTGAAGCTCTGGTGAACTCCATGCCCAAGAGGGTTAAGGCAGTGCTGGAAAATAATGGTGGCCACACAAAATATTGACACTTTGGGCCCAATTTGGACATTTACACTTAGGAGTGTATTCACTTTTGTTGCCAGCAGTTTAGACATTAATGGCTGTGTGTTGCGTTATTTTAGGGGACAGCAAATTTACACTGGTATACAAGCTGTACACTCACTACTTTACATTGTAGCAAAGTGTCATTTCTTCAGTGTTGTCACATGAAAAGATAGAAAAAAATATTTACAAAAATGTGAGGGGTGTACTCACTTTTGTGAGATACTGTATATATATTGGGGGTTATTTACTAAAGGAAAATCCACTATGCACTGAAAGTGCACTTGGAAGTAAAGTCACTGTAGATCTGAGGGGGACATGCAAGGATCTAAAAAACAGCATTTTAGCTTGCACATGATTGGATGATAAAATCAGCAGAGCCTCCACTCATTTCAGATCTACCCCTTAGATTTAGAGCGACTGCACTTCCAAGTGCACTTTCAGTGCACTTTCAAGTGCACTCACAATGCAAAGTGGATTTGCCTTTTGTGAATAACCCCCATAGTTTCAATCAATCAAAAATCCCACAATGTGTGTTAATGTCTTCTCTGTGATTTTCAATCTTCATATACAATGTGTAACCAACCACCACCACAATAAGTTAATGGGTGTACCCTCACCTCATAAGATGGAGTTTACTGAAAAAAAGCCAAAATTAGATCTTGGAATGCCACATCGCAAAGTCCAGGTGCTGCTGTTGAAACTTTTATCCAGACACTTCCTCATATGCAGGTCTTCTTTAGTAAGGCACTCAAAGGACAAGAGCAAGAAAAAACTCCATAGCGTAAAACCATATGTTTTATTAAATAAAAAAATCTTTTTAAAAGTTACACTTTTTAAAAGTGCTTATGGTATGTTACAGCGCGTTCACAGTTCAGTAGATCAGAACTGTGCACTGCAAAGGACTGAACCCTGCCTTACAAACTACTGAACTGTGTGTTCTGCAAAAATTGACCTAGAAACATAGGAAAACTAACATCATTTTCTTTTTGTGAACTCTGGGCAGAACACAGCCCTTGGGTCAGAAAAGGGATCCTGCTCCAATAGGGCTCTGTTCTGCTGGTGCACTTATATAAAGAAACGTGATTTTGCGCTAACCATACAAATAAAAAAATTTGTGCTGCTGCTCGTGTTAGTCCATAAATACAAAAGACCCAAAAAATAAATAGTAAATAGCGCGCATCATATCTTAGTGTGTATTAAATATAAGTGATCCCGATAGTTATGACTACTATTGGTATACCACACTTAAAGCCATTTCAATACGGCCAAAACTCATGAAAAACGTTATTACTATAGACATATATTTAAAAAATCGTGAAATTAAATTATTTTCCTATATTAGGAACATTTAAATCCTATACTCACACCATGTGTTCAACAGTGAAACAAAACATGTGTTATTAATTACAATGTTACTTATGAAAATCAATCCGCAACAATGTAGTGAGCACCCTGAAACATATGTTGCTAGTAACAATGTTACATGTGACTATCAATTCACAACAATGTGGTGAACACCATACATATTCAAATTAGTGCTAAAAATGTTTATCAGTGGGACACTTATTCCCCTTGAACATCTTAGATGTAGAAACAATGATCAGTCCTTGATGGAAATATGCTAGGTTGATGTTAGCACCAATCTTCTTTATAGAAAGAGACACACATGAATTAAACTTACACCCAACTCAATAACTACAAAATCAAGACACACGGTGCCTGCCCCGCTCCCACTCAGAGAGAGAATACTGACTCGGACAGTAACAACTTTATTAGACTCACATACAAATACAATTATAGTGAAATCCAAAGCCCAACTTCAACAATTTAGATATGAAGACTCCTCCCGGAAGCACACTAAAGACTCTTGTTATAACTTCCAAATGCTCTGCTATCCACCTGTATCCACAAATGAGGAAGATCACCAGCGAACTCAAACCACAGAGCTGAAACAGGCCGCAGCCTGATAAGCTTCCCTCATCCACCACCTGAGACGCCAACGGAACATCCAGCGGAAACTGAAGCAAACTCTATCTTACTACATGAGCACCCTTCTCCTCTCATGCTACACCACGTGCCATGTCCCAGATGATCCAAGCAGAAAATGACAACGGCAAGACCGCTCCACACTAGAGAATCCCCCAGCTTTCAACGCCAGGACCCTCACCTGACCAGCCGGGACTCGAACATATTCCTCACCAAACCCCCATACACTTATGTGGACTTAGAACTCAATACTCGCCAACAAAAGTGGACATATGGACCAACCTTTGGAAATGAGCAATACCCCCTTCACCATTCTCTTTGTTTGCCAAATCAGGCATTCCACTATCATACAACGGCTTTCTGGAACAACCAACATCACCTGAGAACGTGCAGTCAAGTATACTCTTACTCCTACCTTCCTTTCAACTAAACCACCCACCCTATGCACTTAACTCAACCCACCTCCCCTATTACTCTTGTAATGTCTCTCTTCTACCGCCCTTACTAACCTACCTCCGTTACCCCTCTCCTTCTCTTTCATCCATTTCTCTCTTTGAGTGTGAGTGATACTAAACTGTATCATATTACAAGTAGTTCGAGCAACAGAATTGTATGTTTATCTAGCAGAGCACGGACTGAGAGGTCCCACTAAAGAACTTCATGCCCACCCTTATCTTATTTCGGATAGTCCGAGATGGGGGTGTCCAGGTGAAATTCTCACATTCCACGAAAAAAACATATGACAGGAAAAGTCAAGGGTCATATATATTATACCCAAAATGATATCTCACCTATAAGATCCCCCTCTCCTCCTCGTCTTGATCAACCCGTGAGACTTGGCTTGTCGATCTGATGGCTGGACGCCTCCATTTCGGACCCCGAAACCCCACTTTTACTCACAGCAGGTATTACAGTTATTGTTTTCCATGTTTGTTGTTCTTATTTGGTTTTCTTCTTATTAAGTGTCATGTAAAGGAAAAGGCTATTAGATGTTCCACAATACGTTTCTAAAAAGGTACTAAACAAACCTGACACACCAAGGGTACTCTTTACATCACCCACCTGATTAAACCCTTCACTAGGAATCGTTCTTACTCCAACTACAAACGAGATTCCCTCCAAACATATCTCAGCCGTAGTACTCTATCGTCATTATATCCAAGACATGTCTTCTATCCAGACGACAGTATCTCTAGAATATACCTCACACCACTCCACCACCCAATACTGACAACACACACTCACCCCATCACTAACACTACTTACTAATGTAGTGGATCGGTTTCAGAAGAGGATGAGGACATATCCCTCACCCCATAAACCAGAGACACCACTTACAACATGCCGGACGCATAAATCTTTGGCCTCATAGGAACACAGAGCGCACACCTCTTGTACTACCTTATCTACCACCCCCACGCAACAGACTCTGGCAGTTATCATTGACCATTCCGGTCGCCCACTCCCCAACATAGAGAGTTGACAGGTTCAACTCTCTAACTGGTATTATCCCCTGATCTACACCCCCTCTACCCACTCCTCTTTTCCTATCCAAACTTCCCTCAACCCACACTCCCTTCCTTACCCCCTCCTCCTCCTTTCTCTCCCCCTTTTTCTTTTTTTTTTTTTTCCTTCTCTTTTTTCTCTCCCTTCCCCTACTCCCCCTACCTCGGTCCTCCCGACCCTTCCATTCCCTCTCTGACTCCTCTTTCCCAAAGTATCATTATCACATCCCATCTCGTATTTTCTACTACCATGGACACACCAAACACGAGAATCCTTAACTCTAAACTGAAACTCATATCTCTGAACGTAAAAGGCTTGAACACCCCTGAAAAACGCACACAAACACTAAACAGCATGCGATCCATGAAAGCAGATGTAATTTTCTTGCAGGAAACTCACTTTAGTACAAAATCGGTTCCCAAATTGACAAATCATTTCTTCCCCCACGGCTTCCACGCAACCTCCCCCACCACTAAATCCAAAGGGGTTTCCATACTTCTTTCCAAAGACACACCTATCCAAATTTCAGACTCTCTTGTAGACGATCAAGGCAGGTTCCTCTTTCTGAAAGGAACTTTCAACAACAAACGAATAACACTAGCAAACATATATAGCCCCAACACATCCCAGGTCCCCTTCATCCGAGACATAGCACGCCGACTAATGACATTTCAAGAAGGAACACTGATTCTAGGTGGCGATTTGAACGTACCACTGGACCCACTTTTAGACACCTCATCTGGTACTTCACATATCCCTTTTAAGGCCATCAAACAAATTAGGAGAACCTTACAAGGCCTGTCACTTCATGATACCTAGCGAACCCTCAATCCCAAGGAGAAGGACTTCACTTTCTTCTCCATCCCACACAAAAGGTATTCCCGCCTAGACTACCTCTTTATCACGCAACAGGATCTCCAAACCCTAACTAAAGCAACGATAGAGCCCATGACTTTCTCAGACCATCACCCTATCACAGCCACATTTACCTTCCCAGACAAAATAGCACATACCAACATATGGAGACTGGACACGTCCATCCTGACAGACAAAATTAGAGAAGAAGAGATACGTACATGCTTAACGCAATATTTCACTGAAAATGACACACCAGAGGTATCACAGCTGACACAATGGGAGGCCCACAAGTGTGTAGTACGAGGTAGATTAATATCCCTAGCAGCGGCAATCAGAAAAGAGAAATCAGCCAAGCTCTCAGACCTATTCACAAAACTCAAAACACTAGAAGCGAAACATAAGCGCACATTGGCTCAAAACACACATGCAGAGCTTACCGAACTACGTTCACACATACAAGAAGAACTGGGCCGTAACTTAAAAAGAAAATTCATCCTCTCCCAGAAGCTCTTTTATGAGCACGGCAACAAACCAGGTCATTTACTAGCTCAGGCCCTCCGTTTGAAAAGAGCCAAAAATACCATACATCAGATACACTCCCCAACAGGCAATATACACACGAAGAACATAGATATCGCACAGGAATTTGAACAATATTATGCATCTCTATACAACCTCAACAAGTCGAACAACAACACCTCTCCCTCCCAACGCAGACAAAAAGAAATACAAAACTTCCTACATGACTTCAGTACAGGGAAAATCCCAACAGACATAGCCAAAACACTCGAATCACCAATCACCCCAGCGGAATGGTCACAAGCCATAAAACAATTAAAACCCGGCAAGAGCCCAGGCCCAGACGGACTATCCGCGGCATACTACAAACTATTCGCAGAGACACTTCAGACCCCCTATCTAAAAGCATTTAACTCAATCTCCCCCTCAAAGACAATCTCCCACGGGCTCTTAGAAGCACACATAACGGTCATCCCTAAAGAAGGCAAGGACCCTACTAATACAGGCAGTTACAGGCCAATCTCTTTATTGAACGTCGATATCAAGATTTTCTCAAAGATCTTAGCAAACAGACTTCTCCCTCTCCTCCCCTCCCTCATTACAGCAGACCAGGTGGGTTTTGTCCCTGGACGCGAAGCCAGGGACAACACCATAAAGGCCATCAACATACACCATCTGATGACCCACACCGGGAAAAAAGGCTTCTTCCTGTCCCTAGACGCGGAGAAGGCGTTTGACAGAGTGGCTTGGGATTACATGGAAGCAGTACTTAAGGCCATAGGCTTGGGACCTCGCATGCTAAGCTTTATCTTATCTCTGTACTCCAACCCAATGGCCAAAGTCAGGGTTAACGGCACTCTGTCAAACGCCTTCTCCATTCGCAATGGTACCAGACAGGGATGCCCCCTTTCCCCCATCCTTTTCATTCTCACCCTGGAACCCTTCTTACGGAAAATAAGATTAAATCAGGACATTAAAGGAATCCAAACTCCCCACAAGGAATACAAATACGCCGCCTTCGCGGACGATATATTATTGTTCCTTACAGAACCCCTAACTACCATACCTAACCTCCTGTCTGAATTTCAACATTTCCAATCCTTATCCAATCTTAAAATTAACTTTTCCAAATCATATGCCCTTAACATATCACTACCACAAGAAATCAAAAAACAATGCATGGTCAACTTCCCATTTCATTGGAAAAATGATTCAATTACATATTTAGGCATCCAAATCCCTTCCAATTTATCCAATCTTTACGCAACAAATTATTCACCTCTGCTAAATACACTTAATAAAGACCTTAAAAACTGGAACAAACCTATATTCTCATGGTTTGGCAGAGCAGCAATCCTAAAAATGAATGCTCTACCAAGAATACTGTATGTATTGCAAACACTACCGATTCATGTCCCACAAACCTTTTTTAAGGCACACAAAAGTATGTGCTCCAGATTCCTATGGGGGGAACGGAAACCCAGAATTAGCTTCCAGCAACTCACCCGACCAAAAAGATTAGGGGGAATTGGCCTCCCAGACATCCGAAACTACTTCTCAGCCACACACCTGTCCAGAATAGTTGACTGGAACATTCATTCACCTTACAAAGAGTGGGTCCCCCTTGAGGAATCCCTCACCTCCTTCCCCCTAGCTTCTCTTCCCTGGATGACTCCTAAACACATTCCGCTGACAATCCGGCAACACCCACTCATAGGACCAACACTCTCGTGCTTCCAAAAACTATGCACCCGCACAAATATATCCTCCATACCAGGACCACTAACTTCAGTCAAATTAAATCCTGACTTCCCTCCTGGAATGTCCCACCATTTCCTCACAGACAACTGGTCACAAGACCAAACCCGGACACACCATTTCTACAACGCGGGAAAACTCAGATCGCCCTCAAACCCAGCCGTCCAAATGAACGGGCCCCCCATCCCACCCTGGACATACCTATTGATCGCCCATTTCCTCAAATCCATAGACAAGGACCGACAGTGCTCGAGACAACTAACATCTTTTGAAAAACTTTGCTCCCAAAAAACACCCCAACGACACCTCATAGCTCACACACACAACCTTCTTTTTGAAAACAGACACCTCAATACAAGCAAAGCTTGTACACGTTGGGAAGAAGACCTATCCCTTTCACTTACTGACGAACAATGGGAATATATCTTTCTAAATAACCATAAGGGATCCTTGAACGTCAGCACACAAGAAAACGGATACAAGATTCAATCCCGATGGTACCGCACACCCGCACTGCTAAATAGACTCTACCCCTCCACACCAGATAGATGCTGGAGATGCCACAAAGATAAAGGAACACTCCTACACATATGGTGGTCATGCCCTCTAATACAAACCTTTTGGAAAGAAGTATGTAGAATCACCTCTCAAGTAACCACTTATGAACTATCCCTAACTCCAGCCCAGTTTCTGCTTCACCACTCCCCACAACCACACAGGACATACCATAAGTCCCTGACAATGCACATGATCAATGCGGCTCGGCAATGTATCCCTATACACTGGGGCTCCACCCAAACACCCACAGTCAAAGAGTGGTTTCACAGAATACGTAAAACCTCTGAGATGGAAGAGTTAATTCACATATCACGAGACACACCCTCGAAATTCAGTACAAAATGGGCATGTTGGATACATTTCCAAACCACACCCGCATACCACAGAACATTCGAACCCCCATCATAAAGCAATAGAGAACACCCAAACCAACCTAAGTTAACAGCATACCAAGATGTAACAATCACAACACCCACCCAGGATTACTTCCAGACACCCCAAATCAAACTCTCATGGTAAACAGAGACAGGAAACCCCCACTCATTCAATTAAATCGGGAAGAGGAGTCAGAGATGGAAACCTCCCCCCCCCTTTTTCCCCCTTTTATTTTTTTTCTCTCCTTTTCCTTTTCTTCTTCTTTCTCTTTCTTTCTTCTTCTCCTCTTTCTCTCGTTCCTCTCCCATCCCCCCAAGTTACCCCCTCCTCCTCCTCCCCCTTACCCCCACAAAGAAAATACCAACCAGACCTATTACAGATTATCTCCTTAAACACTTTCCACCATACCTACTCTTCTGGCAAACGCATCCAGTTCCATGACCAGGTCGGAGACACAACGTACCGGCCCTCACTAACATCCACAAACTCCATTAACCAAGCCCAAATGCAACTCTCTTAACCACTTAGAATAACCAACCCCTCCAGACCATAAACACGTAACCCAGAAGATAGGTGAACACTACACAGGTATTATTGCTAGGCCAGGTCTGGCAGAGCAAGTTATATTTCTACACAGACTCTACAAGACCAGGCGACAGCGAGGAAAGGCCACTATTGAATGTTGATATTTATGCATGCACTGTAATATTGCAATGACAACACCTGTATGAGTTTCCGTAATGTTTGAGTTTTCTGTACTTGTTTTCTTTCAAAATAAAATTTTATTGTAAAAAAAAAAAAAAAAAAAAAAGAAAGAGACACACCGATATTCCTCCTTTTCACAAATATGGTAAAAAAGGCCGCTTACCGGATCAGATGGATCTCAGGTTAGTGAGATCAGATGAGCATGGCCTTAGATTATCACCTGGGCGTTTTCCTGGGAGATTTCCTCAGCCACTGTGCTCCAATTCACAGGCAGATCTGGGCGTTTTCCTGGGAGATTTCCTCAGCCACTGCGCTCCAATACACAGGCAGATCTAATCTTAACTGATACAATGTATCCGGTTTCAAAATATTAGTTCATCCATACAGAAGATACACCTCAGTGGGAATAAAACGAAAAGGGCTCCATAGTGCAAATGTGTTTTATAGATTTATTCAAAATCTCTTTCACAGTCACTTTAAAACAATTCTTTCCACTGAAAATGTTCACAGCAACACTCCACTGCACATCAGGAACTACAAATCAAAAAAACTCCCAAGTATACACCAAACAGAACTCAGATAAAAAATGGTTTGACTGGAGTCTGAAATGGCCGCTTGAATACAGAGCTCTGGCCACTCGAGGATTAAAATCAACTTTTTATTGGGGACTGACGCAATATTTCACGATGGGAAAACCTAATAGGAGTGCCTCAGCTTCCCGGACACTGAAGGAGCCGATAACCCAGCTCAGTCGCAATATCCCGGAGATTTTCCGTACGCTCCGGTCCGGCGACCATGAGGCCTTGCAGACGCCACAGGCCTCAGGCTCCATTTCTCCCAGCCATGACTCGGATTCGCAGCTGACAGACGGGGACACGCGAACCCACCGACACAGCCAAGCGGTCAATCTCTCAGACCTACAACATGTTGCAGTGGACATTACCAATAATATTACAGGCACCCTGAAAGCAGCCATATTAGACCTCAAGATGGACATACAAGCAGTGGCGGCCCGGATCACCGACGTGGAGCAAACCACGCAGCTCCACAGAGCAGCTATCAGGCAAGTGCAACATACATATGATACCCAACTATCATATCTATATGATTTACACCGCCAAGTCGAAGACCTCGACAACTGAGGACGGAGGCACAACATCCGTGTCAGAGGGGTCCCGGAGAGCTTAGAAGCGGGTTCATTGCCTCAAGTAGTCTGTGCCATCTTCAACGATCTATTAGACCGTCCTCCGGACTCCCCAATTGAGATGGAGAGATTACACCGAGCCCTCAGACCTCCTCCCCGAGACAATGAACCCCCGAGGGATGTTATATGTTGTGTGGTGAACTTTCCGTTGAAAGAGGAAATCTTGAGAAAAGCTAGAGAAAGAGGCCAAATACACCACAATGGCACTGAGATCAAGCTTTTCCAAGACCTCTCCCCAACCACTCTGCAGAATAGAAGGGCTTTGCGCCCTCTGCTGGACCAACTCAGAGCGCGGAACATACAATACCGCTGGAAGTTTCCTTTCTGCTTGTCCGCCACCGCCAGAGGCCGCACAGTGCTCCTGAGATCACCAGACGATCTAGCAGCCTTTTGTGATCAGCTCGATCTACCACTGACGGAGCTTCCGGACTGGTGTGCGTTTCACTTCCCGTCCGAGCCATGGAGACCACTCTCACACAACCCCTCGCCTAAGGCACAGAGGCATCGATCCAGGCGAAGAAGATTGGGGCCTCCCTCTCCCGGTGCCCACACTTCCCGCCGAGATTCGACATACCGCGACATGGGACAACCTGTTACCCCCCAAAGGAACAACCATGAAGCCTGAAACACACAGTTCATGATTCTACCCGAGTAGATTGGCTTTTCCAGAGAGACTCACACCAATGTTACTGACTTTTAAGTTGCCTGGTTTGTCCTCTGCTTCCCAGCTCCTTCCACGCTATGATTTCAGCATATATGCAAGGATGTTCTGCTGTTTGCCCTATGAGTAGCTGAAAATAACCTATTAGCCAACTACAAAATAGACTCCGAAACACTCAAACAAACATAAGGAGCCATTATGCTGAGAGGAATTGAGCACATTCCATTTACCCAGAACAGCAAGGTGACACAGAATATGAGGAGACAGCACACTCAAAGATCTGACCGCGGATGCCAGAAAGTCTCAAGACGAGATCATCACTTGGACACCACGGGCTGCAGGGACTACCCAACAAGCTACAGAACCAACACTAAGTCTCCGATGAAGCAACCCACACAGAAGGCTCTTAGCACAATCTTTTCCCATTAATGTTACCGAAGAGGATCACTCCAGGTGATGAACTGACATATCGCTCTTAGTTTAAGGAGAACAACCACTGTAATGTCACTGAAGTAACTGGGTCACCAAATAACTTCATTGCATCTTCCCCTAACCCCTTTTCCCTATACTTGCTCCCATACCCTCCCACCTCCACCCCTGACCTCCCACTTTCCCTATACCCTCTTCCTTTCCCTTCCCACCACCTCTCCCTCCCCTACCCCTTCCCTTCTCCTACCGACCCCCACCCATTGTATTTTCCTCCTTTCCTCACTACCCTTTCCCAGCCTCCCTTTTCCTTTTCCTTCCCCCCTTGACCCGTCCCCCCGTTACCCCGTTAATTTTCAAGAAGGTTATATGTCTTAAATGATAAAGTGCATGGATAGTGGGAGGACATGTGAGGGATCTGGAGTCACCAGGGCAGCCATAACCGGTTCACCCCCCCTCTGTCTAACATAACGCAGACGCTTTTTAATGGCTTGCACAGTAGAGGTCAGTGATACTTAAACAGATTGGGGAATAGCATCCCTTAATACTGGCTAATTATACTGTTTACTATTCCCCCAACCATTTAAGGTGTATCACTTAAACTGCCCTGAGGACTCCTAGGACCACACTCACATCAATACAGGTGAGATTCGCTGATTCAGAGGTTTCTTGGAATTTTTTATTATTTTTTTTTTCTCTTTTATATATAATATATGGGTTAAAAGCAAAAGCTATAGAACCACACCACCCCGCACCTACATGTAAAAGGGTTAGATTATGTTCACTAGTGGCGATGCAGTCACTATGCACCCACAAAACGAAGAGGCTATCGCATGGAAGCATGAGTCACGACACTTAGGCTCATATTTATATTAATGTTCACGTTATTGTTTATCACATGGTTTGAAGTATTAGTCATCTCTGGATGTTTATGTTTATGTTACTATATGCACTTACTCACTAATGACAGATACCCAGGCTGTATAACCTCAGGTGTCCGAGAGAGAGCTAAAAAAAAAAAAAAAACAAATGCTCTATTCCCCATTACACTGCTATCTACTCTAAATCCTCCCCGTGGCCACGGAGTAGGATCCCAGACACTCTCACAAACCCCCAGCAGCGGCACTAGATACTAGTCTGCTGATCATCCGGCCCTCTTTCTAATAGGTGATTTGGCATTTCCACTTTCACCTCTGGTACCTCTCTCTTCCTCACACTTCTCTTGCTCCCTCTGAACCCCCCTTTCCTTTTTTTTTCTCTTTTTCTTTTTTCTTTTTTCTTTTTTTCTTTTTCTTTTTTCTCTTTTTGTTGGTCTGTCGTGCTTGGGTGGGACTCCCCCCCCCTCCACTGATTAGCATTCACTCCTTAAATTCTACATATAAGAACCGCCCCACCACTTCCCTTTTGCTGCCAGTGTCTGGTACGCCCTGTTGTGAGCTGATCCTCATAAAAGAAGATAGACAAACTCCCGGGCATTGAACCTCACATCAGAAACTAATTACTTGATTACATAGCAAAATGCCTTCTCAAGCTCCGCTGTCATTAAAATGTGTCTCTCTAAACGTAAGAGGCCTCAACATGCCTGAAAAGCGCTCGCAGATCCTAGCCTCCCTCACCAAACAAAAGGCCCAATTCATTTTCCTTCAGGAAACCCACTTTAGATCTAATTCCATACCAAAAATGACCAACAATGTATTCCAAACAGTTTTTCATGCTACAAACCCTAATGCAAAAACTAAAGGAGTATCTATACTCGTCTCTAAACACGCCCCATTTAAGCATACAGATTCCCTGCTAGACCCGGAGGGGAGATTTGTATTTCTCAAGGGTACTTATGCTTCCAGGCCGATCACATTGGCTAACATATATGCCCCAAACGAACACCGAGTGTCATTTTTTAGGAAAGTGAGCGATCTTTTACTCTCCTTCAATGAAGGGATAGTTATTGCGGGAGGGGACTTCAATGTTCCACTCAACCCAGACCTAGACACTTCCTCAGGCACCTCAGCATTACCTTTCCGGGCCTTGAAACAAATTAAATTATAGCTCCAAACCCTCGAACTGCACGACACTTGGCGTACATTGTACCCATCCGTTAAAGACTACACGTTTTATTCCACCCCCTTCCAAAAATACTCACAACTAGACTATCTTTTCCTCTCCCAACCTGACCTGACCTACCTTACGCAAGCCACAATTGAACCTATGTTCCTATCCGACCACCATCCTATATCAGTTACACTGACTTTCCCAGACTTGACCTCAAAGACAAAGACTTGGAGACTCAATTCCTCCTTATTGAAGAATGACATTTTCACTACTCATCTGACAACTACCATTAACACTTACTTTAAGGAGAACTCTACTCCCGACATATCACCCACCATTCTGTGGGAAGCTCACAAATGCGTGATCAGGGGGGAGTTGATGGCCCAGGCAGCGAAAGTCAAAAGAGCCCATCAGACTATCATAGACGACCTACTCACCAACATTAAAAGACTGGAAGCCACACACAAAAAGTCCCAATCACAACAAACTTTACAGGAGTTGACACGTCTGCGTACAACGCTCCTAGAAGAGCTAAGTAAACGCGTTAGACGTAGGTATGTCCTTCACCAACAAGTCTTTTACGAACAAGGCAACAAATGCGGGAAATTGCTAGCCAGGGCAGTACGAGCTTCTAAACCATCCAACGCGATTCACCATATCAAAACCCGGCAAGGCACTTTGCTGTCTAAAAATGAAGACATAGCCCGTGCCTTCGAACAATACTACAAGAAATTATATAACCTAGACCCCCCTAAGACGGACTCTGCCCAAGCCCTAAGCAGAACGGAAGACATACAAAACTTTTTGTCCCAATACAGCCCACAACCACTCTCACAAACACAAGCGGAAGACTTAGAAAAACCCCTCTCCATAGAGGAATTACAACTGGCTCTGAAACAGATGAAAACAGGTAAAAGTCCGGGCCCGGACGGGTTTACCTTACAATATTATAAATGCTTCGCCCAGATTCTAGCCCCTAAAATGTTAACCACCTTTAACTCACTAGCTGATCCTACAATGAACATGGGACGCATGCTGGAGGCACATGTCACAGTAATCCCTAAGGAAGGAAAGGATACCACACAAATACAAAATTACAGACCAATCTCATTATTAAATGTAGATATCAAGATCTACGCCAAAATTCTAGCTAACAGAATATCCACCCTACTACCTGGACTTATCTCATTAGATCAGGTGGGCTTTGTCCCCGGCCGAGAAGCTAGGGACAACACTATCAGAGCGCTAAACCTTCACCATTGGCTCGCGACCACAAAAACACACGGCTTCTTCCTGTCTTTAGAAGGTGAGAAGGCATTCGACAGAGTGGCCTGGGACTATATGCGTGAGGTCCTAAAGAGGATTGGCCTCCACCCGCACATGCTGTCCCACATCTCGGCGCTGTACTCGAATCCGAGCGCAGCTGTGAGAGTAAATGGCCACCTGTCGAACGCCTTCCCCATCAGTAATGGCACACGCCAGGGTTGCCCCCTTTCATCTTTAATTTTTGTACTATCTCTGGAACCCTTCCTTAACAGACTAAGGGCCAACCCTGACATTGCAGGCATCACAATCAAAGGACGAGACTACAAAGTCTCGGCGTTTGCAGATGACATATTGCTCTCTCTTTCTTTCCCAACCACCTCTATACCCAACCTGCTCAAGGACAATGTACACTTTGGGACTCTATCACACTTTAAAATTAATTACGCAAAATCACAAGCCTTAAATATCACGCTCACGCAACAGGAACTTGAACGGTGTCAATCCTCCTTCCCTTTTCAGTGGAGTCAACGCCCAATAACATATCTAGGCATTCAAATCCCTTCCAACCTAGACGATCTATACAAAACCAATTTCCTCCAGGCCTTGAAAAAAGCCCAACATGATTTAACGGAATGGGGGCCCCTCAACATTTCCTGGTTTGGCCGTTCAGCCCTCTTAAAAATGATAACTCTACCAAGATTCCTATATCTCATCCAATGCATACCGATCAATCTACCGGCTGCTTTTTTTGTTTCGCATAGGAAAATGTGCAATACATTTTTGTGGAAAGGTTCCCCCCCACGCATAAAATTCACTAGACTTACGCGGCCAAAACTTAAGGGGGGCATAGGTCTTCCAGACCTCCATAAGTATTTTCTGGCAAGCCATTTGACTCGGGTAGTAGACTGGAATGTCCACGAGCCGCGTAAAACTTGGGTTACTCTGGAGAAATCACTCTCCCATCTCCCACTGGAATCTCTACCCTGGATTCTACCTGGTCAAGCTCCACAGCAGACATCAGCACACCCTTTGATATCAGCTTCACTCATCTCGTTCAAAAGAGCAACCAAACTCTCTCACATATCCTCAATACCGGGCCCCTTGACTCCCTTGAGGGGGAACCCTGGCTTCGTGCCTGGGCTATCACACTCCTTCCTTAAACAAACATGGCCATACGATAAAATACTAGCATATCAGTTCTTCGCTGACAAAACCCCTAGATCATACGAGAACCTAGTCGACCTTTCTTTGCTCAAATCCTTCCCCTTTTGGACGTACAGACAGATTCGACATTTCCTCTCTACTCAAGGAACAACCCCGACCTGGACCAGACAATTAACTTTATTCGAGGACATATGCACCTGCACCTCCCCACAGGGACACCTCGTCTCTCACATATACAATATACTCTCAGAAGGCACCACATATGCGCCTGATTCAGCACAAAAAGCTTGGGAAACGGACCTCCAGATGACCTTGACAGAGGAGGACTGGACACGAATCAATGAATACATACATAAAGGCTCCCCTAATGTAGCCATCCAGGAGAATGGATATAAAATCCAAACACGCTGGTATAGGACTCCATCACTTCTTCATAAGTTTTGCCCTACTGTCCCAGACACTTGCTGGAGGTGCGGGAAAGCTAAAGGAACTATGTTACACATATGGTGGGACTGCGACTTATTACAACCCTTTTGGAAGGAAGTACATGACCTTATCTCACATATCACAACATACACCTTGGCCTACTCGCCTGCTCAATATCTTCTCCACCACACTCACCTGACCAAAAGTGAATATTTCAAATCCTTGGCTATGCATTTGGTGAATGCGGCTAGGCTCTGCATACCAACACATTGGCGATCCACCTCCATCCCCACAATAGGGGAATGGTTCAGGAGGGTCTCCAGGATAGAGGAGATGGAGGAGCTAGTACATATCTCTCAGGAATGAATTCAAAAGTTCACAACCACGTGGTCTTGTTGGACGTACTTCAAATCAACCCAGCGATACAGAACATTCCTACCTTGACAACTACGCTGGCCTAATCAAGAAGTTAAAATAAATATATAACTGGATTACCCAAAATTATTACAATTTGAGAAGCATAGGGGGGGGGAGTCCCGCGCCGAGGGATTGGACGGATTAATCTTTCTGCTACTCTTTCCTCTGTTTCTTTTCTATTCTTTACCTTCCCCACTAAAAACATTCCCAGCCACCACAGGGGGGCTTTCCACACCCCCCTTCGAGTAGACTATGAGAGGTTACGCTCAGTGCCATACAATTGTACCAAACAAAGAGTGTAAATTTGTCTATGCACGTATCTATCTATATTAATGTAATGCATTTGTAACCTGGATCAACATGTACAAATGGAATGTAAAAAATCTTTAATTTAGTACAACTTATTGTATAATTTCTTCTGCTAATAAACATTATTATGAAAAAAAAAAAAATTAGCTAAAAATCAGCATACATGCAGAGTGGGAGCAAACCGGCTGACTGCATGGAGAAAGACCAGACAAACGTGATGGCGTCACAGACTCTAGCTCCACCCTGCTGGTGCACTTCCCTCAGGAGATCCATTGGACGCTGATCTGCATTGACCATCGCTTCAGTCTCTGTCACTTACCTCCCAGGGCTCCTGTCCCTAGTGCTGTATCCTCTCTCCTGTCTCTCCTGTGATTCAGATGGCTAGAGAAAACCCTTGTCCTCTTCAGCTGCATCATCCATCATGCCTTCCGGGTTAATGCTGCCTGTGGTCCTAAAGAGAAAATAGTACAATCCTCACATGTAGCCCCCCCCCCCAAATAAAACTAATAATAAAAAAAAAATATTACGCTCTTGATTCCATCGTCCTTTGTAGGAAGACAAGGATGGCTGGAAGCAGTGAGCAGTGCTGCAGCTTTCTCTGAAATCAGTTCTCTGCACATTCTGTTATGCAGAGATTTCATTTGCATGGATTGAGATTTCACTGACAAAAAAAGGTCATTACATTAGGTTCACTGTAGAGTACATGCATAGAAATCTTGCATAGGAATTAAAACATGCATAGAAATGTACTTGTAAGGGTGGGGGTGCATTTGCAGTAGGTGGATGCCCCCGCTATATGTTTCCCATTAACTCATTGGGCCCCAAGTGTAGGTCACATAGGAGACCTACCCCAGGTGGGTTTTTGTGGGCTATGCCAGGCGATATACAGGGTCACTCATTCTAGCACAGGGGTTACACCTTGCTCGAAGGCATGCTCACTAATGCCCAGAACCAGACAGGGGTCACGGTCATGTGAAAGTCAAAGATTAAAGTAGTTCACCGACTCAGAGATGAGCCACTTGTGTGTAGTGTTATATGCAGTGTTCTTATGAAGATAGCGGGCTTCATTCACTAAAGCAGATCGCAAGCGGTATTTCGGTGTCCAGACACATTTTCCCTAATATCGCATGCTATCCCAAAACTGTCAATTCACTATGCCATTTTGCAGTATTTACTGCAAAACACTGAAAATGCTTTGTAAATACTGCATGAAAAGGTGTTAAACTCAGTTCACAGAAGGAAATAAATAATTAAACACATGCGGTAATTAAGTAGTAGAATAGAAACCTAAATATGGAAATATGGAAATTATTGGGGTTGATTTACTTAAAGTATAACTAAAGGAAAACCTTTTTTTTTTTAGTTGTGGATAGAGTGAAGATGGATTAGAACACTTGTCAGGTTTTAATTGTTATCTGTGCCCCAATTATAGTTGTTCTGTTTACCTTTCTCATTTAAAGTGAAAGTAAAAGAAAATTCCAAATTTTGGGTTGTCCCTAGAAAAGTAATAGAGGGGATATCTTCCAATGGGGACACAGATGGCAAGAAATAAAAAATAAAAAGACTGATGGGTTATAACCCTCCTTTACTCTATCCAAAATGAAAAAAAAGGGTTTTGCCTATAGTTCTACTGTAGCCTCCCTGGCGGTATGATTGTGTCAGATTTTTGCGTCTCAAAGCGGTACAATTATTTTGCATAGCAATTTGGCGTTTTATATTGTAGGCCTGTAATTTTTAGCAATAACACACTTAAAAATGTTCAAACAAGAGTCTAGTAGATATCCCGGGTATGATAAAGTTTGAAACACAAAATCATAAATTATAATATAATAAATAAATATAAATAATTATAAAAAATAATAATAAAATAATAATAAAATTAATTTCCCCACGATTCACTATCGCTCAAATCTTCAAGTGTTCTAATTTACTATTGCTGTTTTCTAGCTGGTCTAAAACCACTTTTGATGTAAAGGGACACTTTTTGGTTGCTATGGACAATCTCCAGTTTCCAGGCAAAAAGAACAGTATATATATTATATAAAACTGCATGCAGGGCACTGGACAAAGCACTGGGGACAATAAGGATGTGAAATAATTTCATACAGTAATGTAATCTGTAAGATTACAGTGTACTGTATATATTATGATTGTTCAGTTTTTTTAATTTGCCGCCAGGCTCCGCCCCCTTGCATCGTGACACTCGCAGGGAACAGAGCCTAGAACAGAGAGGCATCGGGCTGAGGACAGAGCCCACGGACACAGCAGGGGGACATCGCAGGATCCTGGGGACAAGGTAAGTATACCGCACCAGGATCCTGCAATGCAATCCCGAGTGTGGCTCAAGGTTACCGCTAATGGTACTGAAATTTAACCGCCAGCCACACTTGGGAAAACTGCCAGGGAGGTTAAGGCAAATAGACTGTGCAATTTGAAAGTTGCTCCAGAGCTTAGTACATGAGGTAAAGCTTCACTTTACATAGAAAACCCAATCACATGCAAGGAAAAAAAATGCATTTTTGCTTGCACATGATTGGATGATGGAAGTCATCAGAGCATGTAGTAAAATATACTTATTTCCCCTGTCATTTTGCCAGATATTTATAGACTTTTTTCTGTGAATATACAAGCATATACAGTACTTCATTTGCTGCAAAAAACTCCCAATCATTTCAAACATAATACAATGTACATGAATATCACAATGGTCTAATCACTTGTTAGAACATATGTCATATGTAGTGGGGATACTTTACTTTTTCACAATTATTTTTAGAGATATCTTCCCACTGACATCATTGTACTTTTTTGCTATCTATAGGGGAGTAATTCTTCCCAGTGACTACAAGTATAAGGAGCATTTTTCCCACTGACCATCACACTAATGTATCATGAGTTGTAGATATAGTCATTTTTAGCAGGGGCTTCCTGAGACTGGAAAATATTTCAAGGGTTCTGAGTAGGGATGATCTTAGAGTTTGAGTCAAACTCATGTTCGATGTGAACATCAGCTGTTCGCCAGTTCGCCGAACAGCGAACAATTTGGGGTGTTCGCGGCAAATTCGAAAGCCGCGGAACACCCTTTAAAAGTCTATGGGAGAAATCAAAAGTGCTAATTTTAAAGGCTTATATGCATGGTATTGTTATAAAAAGTGTTTGGGGACCTGGGTCCTGCCCCAGGGGACATGGATCAATGCAAAAAAAGTTTTAAAAACAGCTGTTTTTTTGGGAGCAGTGATTTTAATAATGCTTAAAGTGAAAAAATAGAAGTGTAATATTACTTTAAATTTCATACCTGGGGGGTGTCTATAGTATGCCTGTAAAGGGGTGCATGTTTCCCGTGTTTAGAACAGTCTGACCGCAAAATGACATTTCAAAGGAAAAAAAGTCATTTAAAACTACTCGTGGCTATTAATGAATTGCCGGTCCGACAATACACATAAAAGTTCATTTTTAAAAGCGGCATGGTAATTCCCCACAGGGAAACCCCAAACCAAAATTTAAAAAAAAAATGACGTGGGGGTCCCCCTAAATTCCATACCAGGCCCTTCAGGTCTGGTATGGATATTAAGGGGAACCCCGGCCAAAATTTAAAAAAAAATGGCGTGGGGTCCCCCCAAAAATCTATACCAGACCCTTATCCGAGCACGCAACCTGGCAGGCCACAGGAAAAGAGGGGGGACAAGAGAGCGGCCCCCCTTCCTGAACCATACCAGGCCACATGCCCTCAACATTGGGAGGGTGCTTTGGGGTAGCCCCCCAAAATAACTTGTCCCCATGTTGATGGGGACAAAGGCCTCATCCCCACAACCCTTGCCCGGTGGTTGTGGGGGTCTGCGGGCAGGGGGCTTATCGGAATCTGGAAGCCCCCTTTAACAAGGGTACCCCCAGATCCCGGCCCTCCCCCCTGTGTGAAATGGTAAGGGGGTACAAAAGTACCCCTACCATTTCACAAAAAAAGTGTCAAAAATGTTAAAAATGACAAGAGACAGTTTTTGACAATTCCTTTATTTAAATGCTTCTTCTTTTGTCTATCTTCTATCTTCTTTCTTCTATCTTCTGTCTTCCTTCGGTTTCTTCCTCCATCTTCTTCTTCTGCTGGTTCTTCTGGTCCTTCCTCCGGTGTTCTTGTCTAGCATCTTCCTCCGCGGCATCTTCTTCCCTTCTTCTTCTCGGGCTGCTCCGCATCCATGATGGCATGGAGGTAGGCTCCCTCTGTGTGATGCTTCTCCTCTTCTGACGGTTCTTAAATAACAGGGGGCGGGGCCACCCGGTGACCCCACCCCCTCTTACACACAGGGACTTGACAGGGACTTCCCTGTGGCATTCCCCGTGATGTCAGAGGGGGGCGGGGTCACCCGTTACGTAACTCCACTCCCTTCTGACGTCACGGGGAAGATAGAAGATAGAAGAAAGAAGAAGCATTTAAATAAAGGAATTGTCAAAAATGGTCTCTTGTCATTTTTAACATTTTTGACAGTTTTTTTGTGAAATGGTAGGGGTACTTTTGTACCCCCTTACCATTTCACACAGGGGGGAGGGCCGGGATCTGGGGGTACCCTTGTTAAAGGGGGCTTCCAGATTCCGATAAGCCCCCCACCTGCAGACCCCCATAACCACCGGGCAAGGGTTGTGGGGATGAGGCCCTTGTTCCCATCAACATGGGGACAAGGTGTTTTGGGGGCTACCCCAAAGCACCCTCCCAATGTTGAGGGCATGTGGCCTTGTACGGTTCAGGGGGGATGCTCTCTCATCCCATCTTTTCCTGCGGCCTGCCAGGTTGCGTGCTTAAGACCTGAAGGGCCTGGTGTGGAATTTAGGGGGACCCCCCACGTCATTTTTTTTTTAAATTTTGGTTCGGGGTTCCCCTGTGGGGAATTCCCATGCCATTTTTATCAATGAACTTTTATGTATATTGTCGGACCGGCAATTCATTAATAGTAGTTTTAAATTACTTTTTTTTCTTTGAAATGTCATTTTGCTGTCAGACTGTTCTAAACACGGGAAACATGCGCCCCTTTACAGGCATACTATAGACACCCCCTGGTATGAAATTTAAAGGAATATTACACTTTTATTTTTTCACTTTAAGCATTATTAAAATCACTGCTCCCGAAAAAATGGCCATTTTTAAAACTTTTTTTTGCATTGATCCATGTCCCCTGGGGCAGGACCCAGGTCCCCAAACACTTTTTATGACAATAACTTGCATATAAGCCTTTAAAATTAGCACTTTTTTATTATTCATGTTTGTGTCCCATAGACTTTAACGGTGTTTGCGTGTTCGAACGAACTTTTTTCCTGTTTGCATGTTCTGGTGCGAACCGAACAGGGGGGTGTTCGGCTCATCCCTAGTTCTGGGCATCTGTGTTGAAAAGGTTGGGAAAGGCTGCTTAAAAGTTTTTTAATTTTGGATAGAGCAATAAAGGGTTAGAACCCCTGTTAGTTTTTAGTTTTTTTTGTGCCATCTGTATCCCACAGATTTACATTTAATTTCTGTCCCATTGCCAAAAAGTGGGAGGAAATCCCTGCAAATTAGGGGAATCCCTTGGGATGCCCCAGGTCACCAGAACTAGTGCCCCCACTGGAAAATATTCCCTTTTATTACTTTGCTGGGGACAACCCAAATTGTGTTTCTTTTCATTTCACTTTCAATAATAATGGTAAACAGGACAAATAGAGAGGGTGAATCTCCCTAATGAGTACACAAACAGCTGTAAAAACCTAATAGGTGTTCTAATACCTCTCCACCCTATACAACAAAATAAAAAAGTTTTTTCCCTTTAGTTATATTTTTAAAAAAGATATTTTGTATTTACTTAATGTCAAATACTGAAAGAAAATAATATAAAAAATCACATATATAAAAAATCACATATATATAAATACCCTTCTTCCACCAATAAAAAAAGACAATGTTGCACACCAGACGCTTAACAGAGCATACAGCCTGACAGGCTTCGAAAGGGGGACAAGCATATACAGCTGAACGATACCAGAGCACATGCCCTCAATATTGTGGGATGCCTTGTCACGGGACCCCCTGGCAAAGCACCTTTCCCTATGTTTATGAGGATAAGGCCCTCTACCCCACAACCCCGAATCAGTGGTTTTGGGGAATCTGTGGGCCTGAGGGGTATAAGAATCTGGAAGGGACCTTTAACAATAAGGGGCCCCTAGATACCCCAAGATACCAGTCCACCCATGGAAATGATTAAAGGGTACAAAAGATCCCAATTTCAAAGGGAGAAGCTGGGAAAGTTTTCAGGTATCCCAATATTTTTGACAATAGTGTAAGTATCTTTTTTTGTAAATTTCTTTTTATTAAGTTTTACAGAAGACATACATTAGAGAAAGGACTCGGCACAACAAGGAACCAGTCATACAGCCAACATGGCCAACATTTACAGGTACAACAAAGACTAGCTAACAGTAGCACTAAATAAAACATTCAGGTAAAAATCTTCCTCCCCCTTCCCCCAACAACCCAATACTCAGTTCTCTCACTCTTCACTTCTACACATGTATCCCGGGATAAAGTGCACCTTCAACTCAGTGTAATACTTTTGGTATGGATTGATATGGATTTTTGGTGTAGCACCCATTTATCTCCAGTAGTGGGCTCAATTTCAATTAGGGCCGAAAACTGCATGAGGTATATTCAACCCCAGTATTCTCTTGACCACCAGTATCTCCTAACTTCTACCCAGATGTTGACGTGATGCATTTGTCATAGTTGTCAATCGCCCCATATGTTTCTAACTCACTGTTAGGTCAGAGTTTTACCATGCCTGCCACACCTTCTTGAATTTCTTCCGACATCCTCTAGACAAGTATGTCGCTTTAAAATATGGCATCATCGTTAACTAGCCCTTTCCAGAATTGCACTTTAGGGGCCTCTGGCTTCCTCCAGTGTAGCAAAATGGCCTTCCTCCTATAAAACAAAAGGATATTAAGTAGGGTTCTATGAGCCCGAGATGGGATTACCTCCTCCACCAAGCCCAGGAGACACACTCTAATCATCAAAGGGATGGGGACCAGTAGGACCTCTGATATGCAGAGCAATCTACTATTACTGCTCTATTCCAAGAACTAAAGCCAAAAATTCCTATTGAACGTTTAGAACTGGAAAGAGTACACAGAGCCCTCACAGCCAAAAAGAAAGATGGACCCCCACGTGATATAATCACAAAATGTCATTATTACAGAACGAAAGAACAAATACTAATTGCTGCAAGAGAAAAAAAAGGAACTTAATTTTCAAGGACACAATTATCAAATTTTTGCTGACCTATCCCAACTTACTACTACTAAAAGACGATCCATGAAACCCCAACTAATGGAACTGCAACGCCACAACATTATGTATCAATGGGGCTTCCCCTTTTCAGTCAGATTTAACTACCAAGGTACAATTTACAGAAGCAGATCAGCAGATGAACAACAACAGACCCTTTTAAAATTAAATCTGACAGAACCGACAAGCAGCAACTCTCCCACACACAGAAGAATGGCATCATCTTCACCTTCAGGCAGCACCCAGAAAATTTCAGAACAAAATGGGAATCATCATTCTCACAAAAGAGGCCGTTATGCCACATCATCCATGGACCAAGAATATTCAATGGACTGACATCCTAATTCCTGATATCTCTTCATTTATTATACTAAGAGATGGTTCTCTATAAAAAACCTGTATTTATAACTGAATGTAACTGCATTCTGATAGTCACACACTGTGTGGGATCATGTTACATTCCAGTTATATTTCTTATTACTTCTGATTCATACAGCCTTAGAATATATAAGTGAAATAAGGAAATTCTTGTTCAGTTATATATTATCAGGTAATAACAATAGATTTATTACTTTTTAGGACAAATATGTTCAATAATCCAGAAGTAATGGAAGCTTTTTCTTTCTTTTCTTAAAACAAATATATTATTACCTAACTAGTTCCTAGAATTATGTTTTTGTTTATTCTAATCTGAAGCAATACAACCTCAATTTTATGAGTTAACATATCTAAACAGTTACATATGAATAAAATATGTAATTGTTTACTCTAAAAGGGTTAAAATCCCAAAATAATTCAAACTATCTTCATCAATACCAAAGTTATTAACAGTACCTTTCTAACTGAATTATTTAGTCTAGGGCAAGACTAACCATATACAACCACCCTGGAATAAATAATGTCAACAAAAACTATATTCTGCACTCCAATTAATTAATGAAATTAATGAAAATTAATGAAACATCATTTTGATGTCTTTTGACATAGCACTTCTCTCCTGTAAGCGGAAGATCCGTGTACCCCCATTAGCCCTCCTCATTCTCCCAACCATATTATGTGGGAGTGTGACGAAGGCACTTATTCCCCTGAAAGAGATATTTATTCTCTTTCACGGGTAAATTGTGATTACTTGCAAAAAATAATTTATACAATGTATCAACTAATCTGATTAGTTTTTTGTTTACTCTTTACTCCAGAATTCACTGGTTTCTTTTCTATCTTTTCATCTCTTCAGTCCACACAGGTTGATCTGCGCAGTCAGCTCTGCATAACAAAAAGTAAGTCAAAACTATTTGATTTGTTGCCATGGCACCACTGAATATACTTTCCCTGAATGTTCAGGGAATAAATGTCCCTCAAAAAAGGACCAAAGCCTTCCGTACTTTCCATAACAAGAAGGCTCACATAGTATGCCTCCAAGAAACACACTTCACCAAAGATTCTACTCCAAAATATATTTCTCCTTTTTATCAACAAATTTACAAGGCTTCTGCCTGTACCAAGCAAAGGGGAACTCTAATTGCATTTCACCGATCCACACCATTCACCTTATCATCAGAAATTAAAGACCCAGAAGGTAGATACCTGATACTCATGGGTTATATAATGGATACAGCAATCACGGTGATTTCCTACTACGCTCCTAACAAACAACCTACACCATTCCTCTCACATATATTACAAGTGATTAATACACACAAAATAGGAACAGTGATAATGTGTGGGGATTCGAACCAGGTCCTCCTCTCATTTCTAGATAAATCACCTTTTACACCATCCAAAATAACCTCTAGATTACCTTTTTCTCAACTTCTTTCCAAATACAATCTGGTAGATTCGTGGAGAGAAAGTAACCCAATAAAAAAGAAATTCACATATTTCTCGCACCCTCATCAAACCTTCACCAGAATAGATCATATTTTTCTAACAATAGGAATGATACCAGAAATTATTGCATCAGATATATTTCCGATTCCGTGGTCTGACCATAATGCAGTATACACTACTATAGCCTCAGCCATACCAAAAGCGCATGACCCAACGTGGTACTTACCGGACATAATGCTCAAACACCCACTACATCAGATGGCCATTGAACAAGCTTTAAAGGAATACATATCAATTAATAATACAACAGACATCTCCCCAAAAACACTGTGGGAAACTCATTAGTCTGTCTTGCGTGGTACAATACAAAGACAAATGGCACTATTTAAACGGGAACGCAAAAATCTAGCAAGAAAACTAGAACTCAATTTTAATGCAGCCTACATATCATTCCAAGATAATCCATCTCAGAGTACAAAATCTCATCTGGAAAAATCTAGATTGGAATACGATCTATTTCTCACTGAGTCAGTTGATAAATCCCTCAAACGCTCCAAACACAATTTCTACATGAAAACAAACAAACCAGGTACATATTTGGCATGGGCATTAAATTCAACTAACAAATCTTTCAAACCAATACGTTTGAAATTATCAAAAAATGTTTATACTTGTAATCCAGTTAAAATAGTCCATAAATTTCACTCACATCTCGCAACTTTATACAAGACAAACAATGAATTTAATCCTACAGAGGCTGAATCCTTCTTCTCAAAAATAACCTTACCTGAGTTATCTCAGAATCAAAAAAGCAGTTTGGATGAGCCTATAACTATAGATGAAGTTGCTAACGCCATAAAAGACCTAAAACTTAACAAAAGACCAGGCCCAGACGGTTACTCAGCTTTATACTATAAAACATTCTCAGAAATAATCTCTCCCATTCTCACTGAAACTTTTAACAAACTTCTAGATGGACATTCTTTTCGGCAAGAAACACTAATGGCAATTGTTTGTATGATCCCAAAACCCCTTTCTGATGATACTTCCTGTGTGAATTATCGGCCTATCTCTCTGTTAAACCTTGATATTAAATTATTAGCAAAAATAATAGCAAAACGCCTCAATAGCATTATAGGAAAATTAATACATAGAGATCAAGTAGGCTTCATGCCAAATAGACAGGCAGGCGATAATATACGCAGGGCAGTGTTATTGGCACATATTGCTAAAAAACGGAAAATCCCTTTATGTTTTCTATCTCTCGATATTAAGAGGGCATTCGACACAGTATCCTGGCAATATATGCAATATTCAATACAAAAATGGGGTTTTGGACCCCACTTTTTAACATGGATCAAAGCATTATATAATAAACCCAAAGCCTATATAAAATATGCTGGATACAAATCTGATGCCTTTAATATCGAAAGAGGTACCTGACAGGGTTGCCCATTATCTCCCTTATTATTTGCCCTTATACTCGAACCCATGGCCCAATATATCAGAACAAACCAAACTATAACTGGCATTGAAGTAGGAGGTATTACACACAAATTATGTATATTTGCAGACGATATATTACTTTTTCTATCATCACCACAGGTCTCTGGTCCTAACTTAATACCAGCTCTTGATGGATTTGCAGCCCTATCCGGCCTTATGATTAATCCTAAGAAATGCCTAGTGCTTAATATTTTGCTCACAAACATGGAATTGATCCCGGCTAGGGCTGCACTCCCATTCACATAGGCAGAAAAATCAATCCCATATCTTGGAATTTATTTAACAGCATCTCATTCTGACTTATTCTCAACCAATTATCCTCCTGTATTAAGACAGATCACAAATCTAATAAAACAATGGTCGCAACTTCCTTTATCCTGGATAGGGAAGATTAATGCAATCAAAATGACTATTCTACCCAAATTGCTTTATCTATTCAGAGTCCTCCCTATTCCAATTCCTTCCTGTTTTTTGAGAATAGTACAAAAAAGAGCAATTTCGTTTATATGGGGCTCTTCTAAACCACGTATACCTATACACACACTACATCTTCCCAAAAATAAAGGAGGCCTGGGATACCCTAATTTTACTAACTACTACAGAGCAGCACATTTGGCCAGTCTGTCCAAATACCATGCAAAACAGGAAATCCCATTATGGGTATTTATAGAGGCTTCAGAAAATGACCCTCTATTAATATCAAACTTATTATGCTTGATCCTAAAGACCACTTTAAAATTCATAATCCCATAACTAAACACTTCTTATCTCTCTGGGATAAACTAAAAACTTAATATCAGTTACAATCTCCACACAATCCTCTCCTTTCTTTTATCAGAAATCCGGCCTTTTATCCGGCATGGATCTACCCAAATTCTTTTAAAGCTTGGACAACATCAGGCATTCAGACACTAAATGACTTCATAGCATCTAAATCATTCCTTTCATTCCCATCGCTTAGAGAAAAATATGATCTACCAAACTCTGAGATATTTAGATATCTCCAAATCAAAAATTTCTATACACCATTCCTAAAGGGGGATACACCATTATCCCAATTATCCATTTTCGAATCAATCTGTACAAAAGATCCATTTGCTAAAGGTACAATTTCATCACTTTATAATCAATTATATGGAGTAGCAAATCTTAATAGACCCTCTTACGTTCAGAGGTGGGAGGAGGACCTGGGACGAACTTTAGAAGACACGGACTGGTCTAACATATGGCTCACATCTAAGTCATCTTCACCCAACATCTTAGCACTGGAGACAAATTATAAAGTCCTAACTCGCTGGTACCTTGTACCCGCTAGAGTAGCAAAATATTCACCTAATACCTCAGCTCTTTGTTTTCGAGGATGCCCAGAAATAGGCACACATTTACACATATGGTGGACGTGCCCAGTAATCCAAACCTTCTGGAAGGAAGTCTTCGCGATTGCATCTAAAATATTTAAAAAAATAATACAACCAGATCCATATATAACTTTACTTAATCTAAAACCGGAATGGTTAACACTCTCTCAATTCAAACTTATGATCCAACTAATAACGGCTGCAAAACAAACAGTGGCCAAGGCATGGAAATCTCCTACATTGGTACTAGCAGAAACAATTCACAGAATGAATAATACAATGTCCCATGCTAAGATGGTAGCCATCGATCAAAATCAAATTCCAAAATTTGAAAAACTTTGGCACCCTTGGATAAAACAACAGTTCCTGTTAAACTTCAATGACTCTGTCCTGTTGCCATGGTAACAGATTAAATGACTTACAGAGACACCCATTCTAAGACTTCAAAGAGAACTAAAAAGAATAATAAACTGACGAGCGGGACAACCTTGTGGACTATACCTCTACCTTTCTACCCTTTTTCTTCTTTCTCTTTCCTTTTCTCCACCTTACGATTAAAGCTCATTATCAGAATTTATTTGACCAATATACACTCTACCTGTAAACAATATGTATAGTAGGTATAAATCATTTAAATACCTACAAAAGTGACTAAGGAAATTATATAAATCTTTAATTTAGGTTTACGTGAACCCAATGTTTAATATTTGAAATTTCATGATATTTACCTATATAAACCCTACTGTAAAACAATGAGCTTACTTTATAGATCCTTGTAAACTTACTTTATGTATCTTTATAATATTGTATACTCAGTAAACTTCTTTTGACAAGGAAAGTGACAAGGCATTTTTTTCTCTAATTAATCAAGATTATACCGTATTTTTTCAGAAAGACAACAGCCATAAATATCTTTGATTGCCTAGGCCAAGCTGCAGAACAATTATGTGTTACAGTGCCAAAGTATGGGAATAGGGCAGGGGAGGCCAAATGAATTAGTAGTGGTGGTAGGCCAACAGAGGTTGTATTAACTGCTAAAAGTAACAGATAGTAGAGTTGGTAATAGCTGGTACTTGTAGCAAGCTAGGAGAGGTATCAGGAGGTGGTAATGGTGTCAGGCAAGCAGGGGTGGGAGGGACTGGGAATGGTGGCAGGCCAGCAGCAGTGCAGGTGATTATAATGGTGGCAAGCAAGCAGGGGTGTAAGGAGCTGGTAATGGTGGCAGGACAACAGAGGTGGCAAAGGCAGCAATGGTGGCAGGCCAACAGAGGTGGCAAAGGCAGTAATGTTAACAGGTCAGCAGAGAGGGCAGGAGTGGGTAATGGTGGCAGGCCAGCAGGGGTGGCAGGACCTGGTAATGGTAGCAGGCCAGCAGGGGTAGCAGGAGCTGGTAATGATGGCAGGCCAGTAGAGGTGGTAGGAGTTAGTAATGGTGTAAAGTATATTTTTGGTGGGGGGGGACAGGGTAGCAGATTACAAGGAAAATATAGTAAGTAGCATCAGGTGCAGGGGTTTGCTAAATATTGCTGATCCAGAAATGGTTCATTTTTATTAAAGAGAGCATGTCAACTGTGTCTGGGATTTATCTCTCCATCACAAAAACACCTGCTGGCATTAATGTCCTCTCTGGCAATATACAGGCTCTAAAGCAAGCCAATAGCTCCATTTGCAAGCCCTGACACCCAAAAAGTCGATGGTGTCCTCCTTTTGACGAGTGCCCACATCCTCCAGGCACCCCAAGTAATCTAATGTCAATGTTTTAGGTTCTGCTTGTGACTTCTGCTAGCATGTCTCGTGTGTTTTGAAAAACAACTTGAATGTATTACTGAGGCAGCCACTGCTGCTTCTCCTTGAGGCAATCTGAGGATCAGAGGCATGCTGGAAATTTACTACTATCTGGAAATGCAGCAAAAATGTTCTTCCACACCACTTTTTTTTTTATAATCTTTATTTATCAAAACATTATTACAATTTTTATAAAACATATACACATCCATAACATTATCTATAGTGAATTTAAGTTATCCTCTACTTTCATATTCAGATCATTACACATATCCCTATAACCCTTGCTTACTAATACCGAATATGTTCTTAAATACATTCCCCTAATTCTAACTTAAATCCCTACTCGTAAACACACTTTTATACATCATACTAACACCTCACCAGTCATACACAATCACACACCATTTACATATATATCAAAAGGAAAAGGAAAGAAGGAGAAAAAAACCCCCCAAAAAAACAAAACAAAAACCCATAGGGGAAATAAGGGCATTACGCCCTATCCCTCCCCATATTCAGCCTAAAATGTACTCTATCTGAATCCTATACTTCCCTCAAGAGCAATGACGATGCTCTAAACTCTTCCCAAATTTGCCATGTTGTTATTATCTGTTTTTTTAAACCTTCTTCCATTACCATCCTCTTTTCCAGGGAACACATCTCGCTCATCTCACACTCCCACTCCTCTATAGAGGGATTTGTTCTACTTTTCCATTTTCTGGCTATAATGGTTTGTGCTACCGTTAGGAAATATTTTAGAATTCCCTACTTTATACTTTTCACCGATGCAGGGATCATTGACAATACTGCCACTTGTATATCTGATTGTATGTTTATCCCTGTCACAGTCATATATATTTTGAATATTTTTTCCCAAAATAACTGGACTTCTGGACAGAAGTACCAGATATGTGACATCGTGCCTTTTGCCATGCAACATCTCCAACATACATCTTCATTATCCAAATTTATTTTATGCATATCTACTGGACACCTATACCATCTGGCTAAGATTTTATAATTTCTTTCTTGATGTCTAGTAGAGATCGATAATTTATGTGTTAATATAATTGCTTTTTCCCATTTTACTCTGAGGATAACAGTCCCTAGCTCTCCCTCCCATTTTTTATATAATGTATCTCTTGCTCTTTATTTTCTGAGATTAAATATTTATAAACATTAGATATAGTGTGTGTTGGTCTATGTTCTTGTAAAAATATTTTTTCTAACTCTGTCAATGGTCTATTTAATACGGACTCCTTCATCAAGGAGAAGATGTATTGTTGGAGTTGCCTGTATTGCACCCATTTCTTTTTATGTTCGATACCCAGGGCATCTAATGGGAGGAGTCTGTTCCCATCCATCGTCTCTACTATCCTCGTATTTCCACACTTCTACCATTTAGGAAGGTTTTGGTTTCCACTGCTAGTGGGAATTCTGGATTGCTAAAGAGGGGAGTCATTGGACCTCTATAAGTAGATCCTATCCCCCACTTTCAAATCAAATCATCCCACACTTTCAAAGTTGATACAACCAAGGAGGGCATATCCCTATCCGGGGGTCTATATTCCTTCTTAATCCATGGTAATGATTTCAATTTCATAACTGTGATCTCTTCCTCGAGTTTCACCCATTGTTTGCAATCTGCTTTATGAAACCAATCCACAATCCTAGTTATAAATATTGATCTGAGAAATACCGATATGTCTGGGAGAGCTAGACCTCCATACTTTTTTAGCCTGTTTAATACTATTCTGTTAATTCTGGCAGGTTTACCTGCCCAAATGAAACTCCCTATAGCCTTAGGAAGTCGATTCAAGATGTTTGTTGAAGGAAATATAGGTATCGTCTGAAATATATATATAATTTTAGGCAGTATATCCATTTTTATGATGTTTATCCTACCCATCCAGGAAAAAATTCCTTTATCATAATGTTTTAGTGTCTTTGTTATTTTTTGCACTATCAGAAGATAGTTATATTCCTGTAGTTTGTTCATCTCTTTAGGGATAAAAGTTCCGACATTATTGATTGCATTTGCCTTCCATTTAAAAGAAATTTTTTTTTAAGAAGTTCTACCATAGTATTTGACAAAGTAATATTCAAAGCATCAGATTTGTTATAATTCACTTCACCGAATCTTTTGAATTCTAATATTAAGTTTGGTAGTGTCACCAACGGAATTGTAATCTATAATAACAAATCATCTGCATACACCGACAATTTATACTCCATCTCCCCCACTTTTATTCCTTGTATATCGTTGTTATTCCGAATCGCTATCATTAGATGTTCCATAACTAATATGTATAATAGTGGGGATAATGGACATCCCTGTTGGGTTCCGTTAGTAATAGGGACTATGTCAGATATATCACCATTTGCACGTATTCTAGCCGTTGGATTGTGATATAAAGCCATTACTTTATCTAGAAGTAGTGGACCAAGCCCCCATTGTTTTAATGTCTCTTTGAGAAAGTTCCATCCCATCCTGTCAAACACCTTTTCGGCATCTATTGCCAACAGGCAGGAAGGAATGGAGCGTCTCTGGGCATGTTCCACCAGGGTCAGTGTTTTTAAAGTGTTATCTCTAGCCTCTCATCCCTTTATAAATCCCACTTGATCTAAGTGTATATGTGCTGGTATTATCGGAGTAAGTCTGTTGGTGATAATCTTCGAATATAGTCTAAGATCAATATTAGTCAAAGAGATTGGTCTATAATTTCCACAAATAGTATGATCTTTCTCTGGTTTGGGTATAAGTGAGATATATGCCTGCATACTTTGTGAAACAAAAGGCAGAGATGTGGATACCGAAGTGAAACCATCCGGGCCGGGACTTTTTCCTGGTAGTAATGAGTTATTTACTTTCTGTATTTTGACCTGTTTTCAGGATCCCTTTTGGATCATAGACCATATCACCTGTTTCTGTCTTAATCTTAGCAACAGATGATGTGTAATGACGTAATGCTCTTGTCAAGCGTTTGCCAGGTTTATTTCCTTGCTGATAATATAAAGTGCGATTTTTATCTCCTATCTGCAATGTCTGTTCATTTAACAAGGTTTGTAATTCTGATTTATTTTCCGTTAATTCTATTATTTTTTCTCGTAGTGGATTTTGTTTATGTTGAGCTTCCAGTTTAGGTATATCCTTCAAAAGTTGGGCCATTCTATTCCCCTTTGCTTTTTTTAACCTGGCCCCATGTTTTATAAATGAGCCCCGAACTACACATTTTAAGTGGAGTTCCACCCAAAATTGGAACTTCCACTTTTTAGATTCCTCCCCCCCTCCGGTGTCACATTTGGCACCTTTCAGGGGGGAGGAGGGATCAGATACCTGTCTAATACAGGTATTTGCTCCCACTTCCTGGCATAGATCACCGCGGTGATTGTGGTGACCTATGCCACTTCCGCTGCCTACCCTGTCCTCCCCCGCTGTATTCTGTGAGACACAGAATACAGCAGGGACCTGAGAGGACACGCAGCGCGACTCGCGCATGCGCAGTAGGGAACCAGGAAGTGAAGCCGCACGACTTCACTTCCTTATTCCCTTACCAAGGATGGTGGCGGCAGCAGCCGAGAGCCAAAGGACGGATCGGCTTCGGCTGCCAACACCGCGGGCTCCCTGGACAGGTAAGTGTCCATATATTAAAAGTCAGCAGCTGCAGTATTTGTAGCTGCTGGCTTTTAATATTTTTTTTCAGCAAACCTCCACTTTAGTGCTTCCCATTGAATCGGTAGGGATGTGATATCTTTTATATGATCTCTAGAAAAATTCATTATTGCCAACTTTATCTCTGATACACAGACCTCATCATATAACAGATTATCATTTAATTTCCAGGTACCTCTTGTACCATTCCCCTTAGATAAAGCGATTACCAGAAATATTGGCGCATGGTCTGACCATACGGAACTACCTATCTCAGAGGAAGAAGTCACAGTCACCCCCAACTGGTTTATCAGAAAATAATCGAGTCTATGATATGTGCCATGGACTTTTGAGTGGAACGTATAGTCCCTTTCTAAGGGATGAAGAGCCCTCCATATATCAACCAATTGGTGTTTTACCATAATTTCCTTAAATTTTCTTTTATCCCTACTCCTCTGTGCTACTGAGGGTGCCGTAGTGTCCCTGTCATTATCAAGAATGAAGTTAAAGTCTCCACCTATTATCGTGATCCCATCTGCTTTTTCCATAAAATCTGTTATCAATTGTGTTCCTATTTTAGACTGACTTTGATTAGGTAGATAAATATTAATAAAAGTATATTTTTTACCATATATGAGAAGCTTGAGTAATATTGCTCTTCCATCTCTATTCCTCCACTTTTCCAATACCTGATGTGGTAATGACTTATGTATTGCTATGGAGACTCCTCTCAATTTTGAATACAAGAAGGAATCATGATACCATGTAGTATAATATCTATTTTGTAGATTAGGTACATGATCTGCACGAAAATGGGTCTCCTGAAAAAAATTACACCCACTTTTTGTTTATGGAGAGAGTATAGAACCTGCGACCTTTTTATTGCTGAATTAAGACATCTAACATTATAGGAGCATATTTTTATCGTACTCATAGATTAACAAAAATTACAAAAAAGAAAGAAAAACACGAAAAAAAAAAAAAAAATTCCCTTTTTCCCCTCTCCTTCCCTTCCCCTATAATCTACAATTCACCCACACTCAATCCACTCAACCCAACCACACAAACCTATCCACTCACTACCTACTCGACTCCTTTGAGTCTAACCTTACCAAGTAAGTTCCCTAGATTGGGGAATAATAAGGGGAGAAAAAAAAGATTCCCAAGTTTTATATAAAAAGAAAAAAAAAATGCACAGAGAGGAGGTAAAAGAAGAAGAAAGATAGAGAGAGAGGGGAGAAGAAAAAAAAAAGGAGGGGGGAGAGGGTGGGGAAACCCCTAACGTATTAATTATATTACCCCTAAACCACTCAACCTCAATGTGGAATATATCATAAAAACATGCCCTTCACTACCCCTTCCCAGATCCAACCTAAATAACAACCAGATCACAATTAGTGCAAATCAACAAGTCACATATCCAGTGTTAGTTCTAGTATACTCCAGTATAACCTATGTAAATTTTTTGTCCAGTATTATCACTTTGACCTTATGTTATTCTTCCCCTTATAACCCGTCCATTTCCCCCACTCTCCCCCAACATCCAATATAATCACCACTTTAATTTCACTTGTTATAAAAATACTTGTAAAAAAAAAAAAAAAAGGAATTGTTTACCATATTAGTGCAAATCCACAAGTATGCAGTGTTAGTACAATATGTACCATTGTATCACACAAAAAAAAAACCCTCAACCAAATCCTATATTAGTGCCAATCGAGTGTCCAGTGTTAATACATATACATTACCATTATATCTCTATGTATCCATTGTGCCTAGTATTTACCCTCTTACCTCCAACCTGGTCTACACCCTTACCCCTATCTGCCCACCCAATCCCCTTCCCTCAAATATTATCAATATCATAATATCACCATATAATCAATCACATGCTTATTCATAAAGTGCAAATTAAACACACAAAAAAAAAATTAACCATATTAGTGCGAATCCATAAATCAAATATCCAGTGTTAGTACATATATGTACCCTTATATCCAAAAAAAAATTTTTTAACAATATTAGTGCAAATCTACAAATCAAGTATGCAGTGTTAGTACTATATGTACCATTATATTACAAAAAAAAAGAAATGTTTAACCATATTAGTGCAAATCCATAAATCAAATATCCAGTTTTAGTACATATATGTACCCTTATATCAAAAAAAATTTTTTTAACCATATTAGTGCGAATCCATAAATCAAATATCCAGTGTTAGTACATATATGTACCCTTATATCCAAAAAAAACCCCTCCCATTCCCCCCAACTCCCCCATCTATCTTCCTCTATATTGTCTTCCAACAAATCCCTGATATGAATGTGGCCATGCCGGTCAATTAAAGGCAGTTGGAGATGATTCAGAAATTCGGGGAGATCCTCAATGTTTCTAAAAATACTTTTTTGTCCATTTTGATGAACAATGATCTGAAAGGGAAAACCCCATCTATATAGGATTCCCTTCTCCTTTAATGCATCCAGTAATGGTTTCACCACTTTTCTTCTTATCAATGTGTATCTTGATAAGTCCTGCAAAAATATTAGCTGTGCACCCTCATATTCAAAGTCCCGATGCAGGCGTGCAGCTGCCATGATGCTTTCTTTGACCTGAAAGAAGTGCACGCTACCTATCACATCTCTCGACTTTCCTGAGTCGTAGTCTTTAAGACCTTGGACTCTATGTACTCTATCGATCTCAAGTTCAGTCGTATTAGGACATTTTAACAAAGAATTAAATATGTCTTGGAGTGTCTTCTTTAGGTTTTCTGTTCTCACAGTTTCTGGAAGACCTCTCACTCTTATATTATTACGTCTACTTCTATTTTCAAGGTCATCAGTGGTATTTATTATGTAGCTTAAATATCGATCGTGTTCTTGATTTTTCTCTTCAAGTAATAACATTTTTTGATCAATAGCTGCCATTTAATGTCCACAATCCTTTTTTGTGTATCAGTTAGAGATGATTTCAGTGTTTGTATTTCAGCCTTATATGAGGATTCCAATCTGTATACATATTTGTCCATATCTTCTCTAGTTGGTAGAGTTTTTATATATAAAAATAAAAAGAAATTACAGCGCTGTGTAAAAAAAATAGCAGCCAACACAGCTATCGACCAAAGCCCAAAAACATGAAGAATAAAGTGTAGCGCTATAAATAGTAAATAGACCATTAAACTAATAATGGATTAAATATCCCACCATATAAACAGTGCTGTTTATAAATACCAATAAAATGACTATACAGATCAACTGTGTATTGAATAAGTGTATAAAAGTGAAATCAAAACAAAGTGCCACACTGGGACACAAAATGTCCAATCACACAAAAAATTTGAAAGTGCACTGATTAAAGGAAAGTCCAAAATTTAAAGAAGACATTCATATAAATCCAGAGGCATGCTTGTCAGACATCACTCAGAAGAGATTGGAAAGACAGGTAAGCCACCACCAGTAATCGTAAGGGGGCTAACCAGATGTCGTTGACTTGGGGAAGCTTATGCCACCCAAGTCATAAAGGCTTATAATCAGCTATCTGGAGACATGTGCCTGCTTGAACGGCCACGATAACTTGGTGTGGATAATCCGGACATCAGCTTATGGATAATACTCCAAATGAAGAGCTCAGATCAGGTAATCACAAACCATGCAAAGACAAATAAAACTCGCATAGCGTGATATCGTAAATACAAAGTTTTCATGAATAAAAAAGGTAATACACTCACATGATATCGGTCATCAAAAAGGCATATAAGAAAACACAAGCGGTAAATGAGTAGGTCCACCCAACGCGTTTCTGCTAATAAGCCATCTTCTGGGGTGCGGACCACCCAAACACTACCGCTTATAAAGCCCAAATGACCCCAATTGGAAACTACAGCAACCGGAAGTGCAACTAAAATGATTCACTTCCGGTGTCTAGGTCCAAAGAAAAAAGAGTAATAACAAGTGGGACTGATCAAAATTTAATATTTTCAATATTTTTAAGTATTTTTAAATATCTATAAATATACCAAGCTAAGTGGTCTGGATAATAAAACAAGTTTTAGCTTAAAACCAAATAATATAGGCAAAGGAAAGAGGGTTTTCCTTCCTTTGCCGTAGCCAAGCCTCGTTCCGAAAGGAACTCTAGGCTAAGCCGTATGTCATCACGCCATCAGAGCGTGCTCGGACGTGACTCCAGGAAATGACCACTATTGCGGCCGGACCAAGCCTCCCTCTGGAAAGACTCTGTGACGTCGTCGCGTCCGCTACATAGCGTCGCAACGTACCACCAACACAGTAAACAGATCGCCCGTACTAGAAGGTCATGTGACCGCAAAGCGTGACGTGAATTGCGTCACGAACGTTGCAACCAAGCCTCCCTTTGATCCAGGCATGCAATTGGGTACAAAAAACGTAAATGTAAAAAAACAGCACATAATTATGCCAGACCCTAAAGTGAAAAAAAGGGGGGAATCTTACAGTATATATATCCCATGTTTAAATGGGGATAATTTATATGTAAATTAGAAAATATAAAAAATATAAAAAATAACAAATATAAAAAAATCTTTTTTAAAACTAGGACCATGTATTAGTAACCAGATGGGGTCATCAGTGGACACTGTACATTATTAGACAAAAACTAGATAGAAGAAAAGCATGAATATCAACATCCCCAAAAATATATTAAAAAACTTTAATTTTTAAAAAGTGAAATTATACACCAAATAATTAAAATTAGTATAAAAGTTCAATAGGTCTAAAAAGATTGGGAAACGTTCCGGTTAAGACTGGTTAATAAATGAATTAATATCCCACTCCACGTTCATACCTTGTGGATAGTGGGTCTGTAATTCATATATCCAGAATGTTTCTAATCTAGAAACCCCCCTAACATTAGCTCCCCCCCTCCATGAAGCTATAAACTTGTCGATAGCTAGAAATTGGGTACCGGTAGGGTCTCGGTCGTGATATTGCCTATAATGACGGGGTACCGTGTGTTTGGTACTACCGGACTTGATTAGGTTAATATGTTCTGTTACTCTCACTGTAAAGGATCTCGTGGTGTGACCCAGTGTGGCACTTTGTTGTTTTGATTTCACTTTTAAACACTTATTCAATACACATTTGATCTGTATAGTCATTTTTATCTGTATTTATGAACAGCACTGTTTATATGGTGGGATATTTAATCCATTATTAGTTTAATGGTCTATTTACTATTTATAGCGCTACACTTTATTTTAGAGTTTTTACATATGCCTGCAGATCCCATATGGGGCCACCTTCTGCTCCATCTATATCCATCGTAAGATGGTGTATATTATCTCTAGGACTATTGCTTGTTCTAGGCTCTATATCTCTAGCTGGAGATACAAAATTCAATTCAGTTATAATAGGGCCTTCTTGTTGATCTTGTGATTGTGGATGTTGAAAAAACCTTTAATATCTGATTTTTGTGCAGATACAGGTTTGTGGGGATTCTTAAGTGTCCCACCTGTTGATCCTCTTTTTGTTTTCTGGGCATGGGTGCTTTTAGGAGGCATATTATATTCAGAATATTTCAAAGTAAAGGAGTATAGCTCTCACCTATAACTCCTTATTAATTTAATATGGAGCGAAAGTTTAGCCTAAGTTAATATTAATGTCCTTGTTTGCAGTCATATAGTTTTATTAATTTCACCAACCTTTACACATAGGTTTATTATTTCCAGTGGATCTTATCTCCACAGACCTATGTTGTCTTTATCTAGGGTCTGCCAAAGCACTAGGGATTTTACTATTGTGTCCAGTCAAAAATGTTCATCAAGTAGTTATATATAAAAGCCGCCTTTTACCTTGTCCCTTGTCGGGGTCCCACTCTTCTTATTGGTTTTTGAGGTGATCCCTAAGTGAGCACAGGGAAAGCCCGACTAGTCCCCTCGATATACGCCTGGGCTCATTAAGATTAGTTTTGGGGTTCAGCCGGGTACAAGGTGGACTCCTCTCCACAATCAGTGAGACTCGGTTCCGTACGAGCACACCACCAGTCCCTCCGCATCTCTCAGCTCACTCTGAGAGGATCGGCTCCCCGTGTGTATCTCAGCGGGGCTCAATGGATCTTGGCAAGACTCGGCTCACTCGTGCTTTCCAGGTGAGGTTCGGATCCGACAGCTCACACTCACCAATTCCTCACTCTGTGTTCTCCGACCCTCATAGCCAGTGTACCCCGGAGGGTCTTCAGGTAGACATCAAACAGTCACCTTAGCTCACCAGGGATTTCCAGCTTCAGCAACATTTCTGTTCAGCCTCATACAGGGACATAGAAAGCACGTGATTTAGATGATTCAGAGAGGCATGTTGCATGGGAGATCCAAGGAGGTCTAGCGAATCATTTAGAAGTTGCTGTAGCTGATTACCTGGGCCAGAGGAGCAAACTCACTGCATGTCCATTCCAGTCAGTTCCTCCTCCCCCTTGTTCAATTGACACCAACTTTTTTTTAAGCTGTGCATGTTTTGCTCAGATAGCAGCATGAAAAGTGCCATTTTTCCATTCTCAACCTTTGCGGCCCACATCCTGGAGTCCTTTTGCACGCATTTCAGCTTGAATAAGCCCAATCACCACAAACTGCCTGTGGCAGAAAACCCCAAATCCCCTGTGTTGCATAGTTCTTAACGATCTCACTCCACCCACATACAACTGCTGGGATGATTTGGGGGGGTATGTTCCCCCGCAAGTTTTCCCTATTTCCCCTTCCACCTTACCACCAGCACTTCAGTGCTCCTCCTCTGCTGATGTCTATTCCTCCCAGGAACTGAGGCAGTAGGCAAACAATCCTGTTGAGTCTCCAGTGCCAAGTTCATCAGCACTTAGTGCATGCCTCAGGTAGAACACCAGATCATTGATCATTGATTGTTGATCATTGCTCTCCATTATGGCCGCCCCTTAGAATAATGACAAAAGTGTACACATATTCTGAATCGGGTTCATTTCCTCATACCATACTTACAGGTAAAGCCCCTGATGCAAGGCTAATGGTAACTTTCAGATCATGAATATATTAAATATCAGGTGGTTGGCAGACAGCTTGTACTCTCACTACTACTTGTAGTAGTATGTATGACCATTTAAAGTCGACATGCACTCTTCTTGCCTGCTGCCGGACATCCTTGAAGCTAGAGTACCTAACCAAGAACTACTGCATCACTAGTTTCAGGATGTGGAATGGCAAATTTCCCTGTCAATAAGCAGAGAGCAAGTTAGCACCATTGTCATACAAAACCCTATCTGGCACAATATGGAGTGGGGTCAGGCACCTTTCAGACTGAACCTAAAAAGCTGTCAGAATCACTAACTCACTAATGTGGCTCTTGTTCAATTGACATACCAGCTGCAAGACAGTGTGGCAGCATTTTGCCCGAGCCATTGCATAGGGGCGCTTGAGGGTTCTGTGGAGTCAATGGATAAGGCCATTGAGGAGGAGGGGTTAGTGGTGACTGTGTGATCACCATCATGAAGGTGCAAGACTGTCAGAAACCATGAATTAGACCAAGACAGAAGTATAGTTAAATCACACGTGTTTAATAATAATAATAAAAAGGTAAACAGAGTAAGCGTAGTCAAAACAAGCCAGAGTTCCGTAACTGGATCGGGTAGTCGGCCAAGCCAATGTCAGAGAGCCAGAGATAAACGTAGTAGTACAGCAAGCAGGATCAGGAGCCAGAAGCAACGTCAGCCAAGCAAGTCTTCAACAGAAACGCAGGAGAAAGTCTCTATGATCTTGACAAAGGCGAAAGCAGAGATCAAGTGAGCTGGATGGCTTTAAGTAGGCAGGACTGATGTGCAGGATGAAAAACAGCTGAGTCACTGTGGAAAGATAGGAGCTGGTAATTACTGTAGCCAACAGCTGAGCAGACAGCTCAGAGAAGGAAGGGCTGAGCCCAGCCCTGACAGTACTCCCTCCTCAATGACCCCTCCCCCTCAGAGGACCACCAGGCTTGAGGGGAAAACATCAATGGAAATTATGGAGGCGAACAGGGGCATGTACGTCCGAGGATGAGACCCAAGAGCATTCCTCCGAACCGTACCCATTCCAATGCACCAGATACTGTATGCACCCACGGAACCTATGGGAGTCAACAATGGATTGTACTTAATACTCCTCATGGTTCTGAACCTGTACAGGGTAAGGACGTGGCACCAAGGTGGTAAAGCGGTTGCAGACCAAAGGTTCCAATAAGGAGACATGAAACACATTTGAGATGCGCATACTAGGAGGAAGGTTCAACATGTAAGCCACTGGGTTAATCCTGCAAAGGATGCGGAAAGGCCCAATAAACAGAGGTGCAAACTTCAAAGAAGGAACACGAAGTTGGAGGTTGCGAGATGACAGCCAGACTCTGTCCCTAACCCGGTAGGAAGGCGCAGGCAGGCATCTGTGGTCAGCATGGACTCCTGAACTTGTGCCCAAGTGGAACGAAGACCACGGAGATGCTCCTCTAATGCAGGAATACTTTGCGGAACAAACAAGTCAGGCAACATGGAAGGTTGGAAACCGTAGTTCGCCATAAATGGGGACAATCGAGAAGCAGAATTCAAGGCACTATTGTGAACAAACTCTGCCCACGGTAAAAGGTCTGACTAGTTGTTATGATGGTCAGAAATATAGTAACGTAGGAATTTCTCCAAGGACTGGTTGGCTCGTTCTGCGGCCCCATTAGACTGCAGGTGATATGCAGAGGAGAAAGCAAGCTGAATACCCAACTGTGCACAAAAGTCTCTCTAGAACCGGGACACAAAGAAACAAAGGCAGCTTTGAGACTCTCAAAGGCCTTAATGGACTCAGGAGACCAACTGTGTGGGTTGCCGTCCTTTCTGGCCATATCAGTAAGTGACTTGACCAGAGACAAGAAGTTACGAATAAACTTCCGATAATAGTTGGCAAAGCCAAGAAAATGCTGCAGAGGACGTAAACCCACGGGTTGAGTCCACTTTAGGACTGCTGAAAGTTTCTCTGGGTCCATTAAAAAACCAGCAGTGGAAATGACATAACCCAAGAATTTAACCACTTCCTGCCCGGCCTATAGCAGAATGATGGCCGGGCGGTGGTTCAGTTATCCACACTGGGCATCATATGACGTCCTTCAGGAAAACAGCTGCTGTGCGCCGCGGTGGTACTGTGTGTCAGTCTGACATACTGCTACAACGATCTCGGTAAAGAGCCTCCAATGGATCAGCCGTGTCCAATCACGGCTGATCACAATGTAAACAGGAGCAGCCAGTGATCGGCTTTTTCTCACTCGCGTCTGATGTGAGTAGAGAAGAGCCGATCGGCGGCTCTCCTGACAGGGAATGTCTGCGCTGATTGTTTATCAGGGAAGGGAGCAACATGTGGATGGTCAGGTATGTACACCATGGCCATCCACATATGAAAAAATTTGCACAATACATGCGCTACATACATACTTACCGACTGACAACATTATGGTCAAGCTAAAAAAAAGTGATGCCCAGAAATGCCACCCATCAGTGTCATCAGTGCCACCCATCAGTGTCCCATCAGTGTCATCAGTGCCACCCATCAATGTCATCAGGGCCACCTCTCAGTGCCCATCCATGCCTATCAGTGCCCACCTATCAGTGACCATCAGTGCCCATCTGTGCCACCTATCAGTACCACCCATAAGTACCCATCAGTGCCACCCATAAGTACCCATCAGTGGTACCTATGAGTGCCCATCAGTGCTGCCTATGAGTGCCCATCAGTGCCACATATCAGTGCCGCCTATCAGTGCCCATGAGTTCCGCATATCAGTCCCCATTATCAGTGCTCATCAGTGCCACCTCATCACCTCATCAGTGCCACCTCATCAGTGCCACCTCATTGGTGCCTATCGGTGCTGCCTTATCAGTGCCCATCAGTGCAGCCATATCAGTGCCCATTAGGGATGAGCTTCGAGTTCGAGTCGAACTCATGTTCTACTCGAACATTGGCTGTTCGCAAGTTCGCCGAACAGCGAACAATTTGGGGTGTTCGCGGCAAATTCGAATGCCGCGGAACACCCTTTAAAAGTCTATGGGAGAAATCAAAAGTGCTAATTTTAAAGACTTATATGCAAGTTATTGTCATAAAAAGTGTTTGGGGACCCGGGTCCTGCCCCAGGGGACATGAATCAATGCAAAAAAAAGTTTTAAAAACGGATGTTTTTTCAGGAGCAGTGATTTTATTAATGCTTAAAGTCAAACAATAAAAGTGTAATATCCCTTTAAATTTCGTACCTGGGGGGTGTCTATAGTATGCCTGTAAAGGGGCGCATGTTTCCTGTGTTTAGAACAGTCTGACAGCAAAATGACATTTGGAAGGAAAAACTCATTTAAAACTACCCGCGGCTATTGCATTGCCGACAATACACATAGAAGTTCATTGATAAAAACGGCATGGGAATTCCCCACAGGGGAACCCCGAACCAAAATAAAAAAAAAAAAAATTGATGTGGGGGTCCCCCTAAATTCCATACAAGGCCCTTCAGGTCTGGTATGGATATTAAGGGGAACCCCAGCCAAAATTTAAAAAAAAAATTGACGTGGGGTTCCCCCTAAATTCCATACCAGACCCTTCAGGTCTGGTATGGATTTTAAGGGGAACCCCGCGCCAAAAAAAAAAAAAAAAAACGGCGTGGGGTCCCCCTAAAAATCCATACCAGACCCTTATCCGAGCACGCAACCTGGCAGGCCGCAGGAAAAGAGGGGGGGACGAGAGTGCGGCCCCCCCCCTCCTGAACCGTACCAGGCCACATGCCCTCAACATTGGGAGGGTGCTTTGGGGTAGCCCCCCAAAACACCTTGTCCCCATGTTGATGAGGACAAGGGCCTCATCCTCACAACCGTGGCCGGTGGTTGTGGGGGTCTGCGGGCGGGGGGCTTATCGGAATCTGGAAGCCCCCTTTAACAAGGGGACCCCCAGATCCCGCCCCCCCCCCCTGTGTGAAATGGTAAGGGGGTACTTACCCCTACCATTTCACTAAAAAACTGTCAAAAATGTTAAAAATGACAAGAGACAGTTTTTGACAATTCCTTTATTTAAATGCTTCTTCTTTCTTCCTTCATCTTCTTCTTCTTCTGGTTCTTCTGGCTCTTCTGGTTCTTCCTCCGGCGTTCTCGTCCAGCATCTTCTCCGCGGCGTCTTCTATCTTCTTCTCCTCGGGCCGCTCCGCACCCATGGCATGAGGGGAGGCTCCCGCTCTTCTCTTCATCTTCTTCTCTTCTTCATCTTCTTCTTCATCTTCATCTTCTTCTTCTTCTTCTCTTCTTCATGTCTTCTCCGGGCCGCTCCGCAGCCATGCTGTGGCATGGAGGGAGGCTCCCGCTGTGTGACGGCGTCTCTTCGTCTGACGGTTCTTAAATAACGGGGGGGGGGCCACTCGGTGACCCCGCCCCCCTCTGACGCACGGTGACATGACGGGACTTCCCTGTGGCATTCCCCGTGACGTCACAGGGAAGTCCCGTCAAGTCACCGTGCGTCAGAGGGGGGCGGGGTCACCGGATGGCCCCGCCCCCCGTTATTTAAGAACCGTCAGACGAAGAGACGCCGTCACACAGCGGGAGCCTCCCTCCATGCCACAGCATGGCTGCGGAGCGGCCCGGAGAAGACATGAAGAAGAGAAGAAGAAGAAGAAGATGAAGAAGAAGATGAAGAAGAAGATGAAGAAGAAGATGAAGAAGAAGATGAAGAAGAGAAGAAGATGAAGAGAAGAGCGGAAGCCTCCCCTCATGCCATGGGTGCGGAGCGGCCCGAGGAGAAGAAGATAGAAGACGCCGCGGAGAAGATGCTGGATGAGAACGCCGGAGGAAGAACCAGAAGAGCCAGAAGAACCAGAAGAAGAAGAAGATGAAGGAAGAAAGAAGAAGCATTTAAATAAAGGAATTGTCAAAAACTGTCTCTTGTCATTTTTAACATTTTTGACAGTTTTTTAGTGAAATGGTAGGGGTAAGTACCCCCTTACCATTTCACACAGGGGGGGGCCGGGATCTGGGGGTCCCCTTGTTAAAGGGGGCTTCCAGATTCCGATAAGCCCCCCGCCCGCAGACCCCCACAACCACCGGCCACGGTTGTGAGGATGAGGCCCTTGTCCTCATCAACATGGGGACAAGGTGTTTTGGGGGGCTACCCCAAAGCACCCTCCCAATGTTGAGGGCATGTGGCCTGGTACGGTTCAGGAGGGGGGGGGGGCCGCACTCTCGTCCCCCCCTCTTTTCCTGCGGCCTGCCAGGTTGCGTGCTCGGATAAGGGTCTGGTATGGATTTTTAGGGGGACCCCACGCCGTTTTTTTTTTTTTTTTTTGGCGCGGGGTTCCCCTTAAAATCCATACCAGACCTGAAGGGTCTGGTATGGAATTTAGGGGGAACCCCACGTCAATTTTTTTTTTAAATTTTGGCTGGGGTTCCCCTTAATATCCATACCAGACCTGAAGGGCCTTGTATGGAATTTAGGGGGACTCCCACATCATTTTTTTTTTTAAATTTTGGTTCGGGGTTGCCCTGTGGGGAATTCCCATGCCGTTTTTATCAATGAACTTCTATGTGTATTGTCGGCAATGCAATAGCCGCGGTAATTTTAAATGTGTTTTTTCCTTCAAAATGTCATTTTGCTGTCAGACTGTTCTAAACACGGGAAACATGCGCCCCTTTACAGGCATACTATAGACACCCCCCAGGTATGAAATTTAAAGGGATATTACACTTTTATTGTTTGACTTTAAGCATTATTAAAATCACTGCTCCTTAAAAAAAAAACGGCCGTTTTTAAAACTTTTTTTTGCATTGATTCATGTCCCCTGGGGCAGGACCCAGGTCCCCAAACACTTTTATTGACAATAACTTGCATATTAGCCTTTAAAATTAGCACTTTTGATTATTCATGTTCGTGTCCCATAGACTTTAACGGTGTTCGCGTGTTCGAACGAATTTTTTTCCTGTTCGCATGTTCTGGTGCGAACCGAACAGGGGGGTGTTCGGCTCATCCCTAGTGCCCATCATTGACGAAGAAAACTTACAAAAAAATTTAACAGAAACAAAGAAAAACGTAATTTTTTTCTAAATTTTCGGTCTTTTTTTAATTGTTGAGCAAAAAGTAAAAATCGCAGAGGTGATCAAATACCACCAAAAGAAAGCTCTATTTGTGGGAACAAAATGATAAAAAATGTGTTTGGGTACAGTGTAGCATGACCGCGCAATTGTCATTCAAATTGCGACAATGCTGAAAGCTGAAAATTGGCTTGGGCAGGAAGGTGCGTAAGTGCCTGGTATTGAAGTGGTTAACCTGTTCACGATGGAATTCGCACTTCTCCAATTTACAGTAGAGATTGTTCTCTCTTAGTCTCTGAAGTACACGACAGGCATCTGTGTGGTGGCTCTCCAGGGACTTGGAAAATATGAGGATATCGTTGAGATAAACCACCACACATAACTGCAACAAACCTCGGAGGACATCGTTAATAAACTCCTGGAAAACTGCTGGAGCGTTACAAAGGCCAAAAGGCATTACGAGATACTCATAATGACCTGATCTGGTATTAAACGCCGTTTTCCACTTGTCGCCCTCCTTAATCCTGACAAGATTGTATGCCCCTCCCAAATCAAGCTTAGTAAAAACTGTTGCTCCCTTGAGGTGGTCAAATAACTCCGTAATCAACGGAATGGGATAGGCATTCTTAATCGTGAAACAATTGAGACCCCTATAATCAATTCAAGGTCTCAGTTCACCACTCTTCTTCTTCACAAAAAAGAAACCAGCACCAGCAGGAGATGAGGATTTGCAGAAGAAACCTCGAGAAAGTGCATATGCAACATACTACTCCATGCCCTTATTCTCCAAGACCGACAAAGGGTAAACCCGGCCACGAGGGGGTATGGCACCAGGTTGAAGGTCAATTGCGCAATAATACGACCAGTGTGGAGGCAAAGTACCGGCTTGACCCTTGTCAAAGACATTGCTAAAATCACAGTACTCCTCCTGCAGGGAGGAGTGTGAAGAGGTGCACAGGACCTTGGCTACCTTCTGGAAGCATCTCTCACTGCACTGTGGTGACCAGGACAGAACCTCAGCACAGAGCCAATCAAAAGATGGGTTGTGCCTCTGTAACCATGGATAACCAATAACCAGTGGAAACTTAGGTGGGGAAATAACTTGGAATTGGATTATCTCATGATGAAAAGCCCCTATGGCCATGGACAATGGAACAGTCTCATGAGTCACATAGGCAGGCTGTAGAGGTCTCCCGTCAAGAGCCTCAATGGCAAGTGGAGTTTCATGTAGCTGCAGTGGAATCAAGTGCTTTGATACAAAGGCAGCATCAATGAACAGGCCTGCAGCCCCAGAGTTGATTAGAGCCTGTAACTCGATGGATGACTCAGCCCAAGAAAGGGTAACCGAAACCAGGGGCTTATCCTTCTGGATAACTGGAGATGAAACAACGCCACCTAAATTCAGTCCATGACAGGACCTCAAGGTTCGGGCATTCCCAGGAAGGGTAGGACAATACTTCAAAAAGTGACCAACCTGGCCACAATAAAGGCACAATCTCTCCCTCCTCCTAAGGGCTCTCTCATCCACAGAGATACCTGTAAAGCCTAAGTGCATGGGTTCACCTTCACTGACCAACTCGGTACCAGGAGGCACGGGAGGTGAGGGAGGCAAGGGTGGGACTGCAAAGCTTGGAGACAGATGTACAGGAGACTTCTGCAAGTGCTCCTTAAAAGAGGGTCTTTCTCTAAGTCTGGAGTCAATAAGGATAGCAAATGTGATCAACCCCTCCAGCTTAGTGGGTATATCTCGGGCTGCTACATCATCCTAGATGTTATCCAAGAGACCATGAGAAAAGGCAGCCACGAGGGCCTTATTGTTCCAAGCAACCTCTGCTGCCAGAATATGGAATTCAATGGCGTAATCAGCAACAGTTCTCGTACTCTGTTTGATGGACATGAGGCTCTTGGCAGCAGAAGCAGAGCGTGCGGGAACGTCAAATACCCTTTTGAAGGAAGCCACAAATTCTGGGTAACTCAGGACTACGGGTTTTTGCGTCTCCCATAAGGGGTTTGCCCAGGCCAAGGCTCTCTCAGAAAGCAAAGATATCACAAAACCTACTTTACTTCTGTCCGTGGGAAATGCCTGGGGCAGCATCTCAAAGTATATCTCAACCTGGTTTAGAAACCCTCTGCATTGAACTGGATCACCCCAAAATCGCTGGGGAAGCGGAGCGGATCCAGACATACCTCTTATAGAGGTAATACTCGAGGCAGGTGCCTGCACAGAGACTGGCGCAGCAGCAAGGACGGCCTGCAACTCAGGTTGTACCAGAGCAGCCACAGTGGGAGACGACAGGTGACCCGTGCGACTCAGGAGCGTTTGTAATGCTATGGCAAACTGATCCATGCGGTGATCTTGCTCATCCAATCTCGAAAATATATTACCAACAAGTGGATTGACTGTATCTTCTGAATTCATGGCCTTCGCCTACTGTCAGGTACTATGAATTAGACCGAGACAGAAGTATAGTTAAATCACACTTGTTTAATAATAATAATAAACAGGTAAACAGATTAATAGTAGTCAAAACAAGCCAGAGTTTAGTAACCGGATCGGCTAGTCGGCCAAGCCAATGTCAGAGAGCCAGAGATAAATGTAGTAGTACAGCAAGCAGGATCAGGAGCCAGAAGGAACGTCAGCCGAGCAAGTCTTTAACAGGAACGCAGGAGAAAGTCTCTGTTATGTTGACAAAGGCAAAGGCAGAGATCAAGTGAGCTGGACGGCTTTAAGTAGGCAGGACTGATGAGCAGGATGAAAAACAGCAGAGTCACTGTGGAGAGAAAGGAGCTGGTAATTAGCTGACAGCTGAGCGGACAGCTCAGAGAAGGAAGGGCTGTACCCAGTCCTGACAAAGACAAAGGGTGGTATCACCAGATCCAGCAGTGTACCCCATCCTTCATTCTTCCTGGCCACCAGAAAAAAATATTCAGTGGGGTGTAAAGGAGATGTAATGTCTCTGCCCATGTTGGCTTAACCACGTGTCTGTATTCTTGTGGATTCTGCCCCTGATTGCTTGGTCCAGCAACCAAATGCTGCTGAAGAGCAGAGGTGCCTTCTAGGCAAAAATGCAGCTGGGTATCTGCTTCAAGGAGGCTTCTGGAGATGGCAAAATGGGGTTAGGAGACTAATGATGCAGTTCATTCTTGGCTCCAATTTGATAACTTCCATCCTCAATGTGTCTTAAGATAAGCCTCTCAAAACTAGCACTTGAAGCTGCAGATGTTCAGCAGATGTAGATGGATAATCTTTTACAGTGATGGGAGGAGAAAAAGGAGGAATGAGGAGGAAGAACAAGGAGTAAATGTGGGCCTATAGTTGCTGACCAATATAATTTGTGTTCTGCTTGCATTGAGCTTTGTGGTGAATAGGGATGAACTTCATGTTCGAGTCAAACTCATGTTCAACTCGAACATTGTCTGTTCGGTCGTTCGCCGAATTGCGAACAATATGGGCCGTTCGCGCCAAATTCGAGTGACGCTTCACGGCCCATAATTCACTGCGGCATCACAGTGCATTGCTGGCTGATGATTGGCCAAGCATGCACTATGACCCGCATGCTTGGCCAATCACAGCAGCGTCTGTACAGAGAGCTGTGATTGAGCAACGCCAGGGTGGCTTTGGCCAATTATGGCTCAGGGGGTTTAGTACACGCCCCACACTATATAAGGCCGCCTACACGTCGGCCCTGTGTAGTGTGTTCCAGGGTTGAAAGACAGAGACAGAGAGACAGTGTCATTTGATTTAAGTTAGATAGATTAGGCAGGACAGTCAGTCAGTTTGCTGTCTGTTTGCTGTTTGCTGTCTGTTTGGTGTTTTCTGTCTGTTTGCTGTTTGCTGTCTGTTTGCTGTTTGCTGTCTGTTTGCTGGGTTGCATTTTTGGGGCTTTTCCTTTTAGTTTTTAATTTGCCTTTTGCTGTCACTTTTTAAATAGCTTTTTTTTTTTTTTTCTCTCTGGTTTCATCAGTCTATCAATTAAGGGGTGTGGTTAATTGCTCACAGGTGCCTATTTAACTGGTTGTAGGACTCAGTCTGAGCGTGCTTAGTCTGAAGCTGTGGAGCTTGGTGTAAGTGGAGCTGGAATAAGTGGGAGTTAAAAACCAGAGTTAGAGTATACAAGTCTTGCTGTCTGTTTGCTGTTTGCTGTCTGTTTGCTGTCTGTTTGCTGTTTGCTGTCTGTTTGCTGTCTGTTTGCTGTTTGCTGTCTGTTTGCTGCTTGCTGTCTGTTTGCTGTTTGCTGTCTGTTTGCTGCTTGCTGTCTGTTTGCTGTCTGTTTGCTGTTTGCTGTCTGTTTGCTGGGTTGCATTTTTGGGGCTTTTCCTTTTAGTTTTTAATTTGCCTTTTGCTGTCACTTTTTAAATAGCTTTTTCTTTTTTTTCTCTCTGGTTTCATCAGTCTATCAATTAAGGGGTGTGGTTAATAGGTGCCTATTTAACTGGTTGTAGGACTCAGTCTGAGCGTGCTCATTCTGAAGCTGTGGAGCTTGGTGTAAGTGGAGCTGTAATAAGTGGGAGTTAAAAAACCAGACTTTAAAACAGGAGGTTATAACAGGGGTCATAGTACCTGTGTAGTGTGAGTATCTGAGTGTTGTCTGAGTAGTGTGTGTGGATCGTTAGCACTTGTGTATTGTGTACTGTGTACTTGTGTATTGCGAGTGCACGTAGGTCTGTGAGTACCTGTGTATTGTCTTGTTGTGTACCTGTGTATTGTCGTGTACCTGTGTATTGTCTTGAGTATTAGTGCCAGGAAGCTAGCTGTTAGGTAATTTGGACAGGGTAAAATCCCCAAATCCTCACTAAATTTAATAGGTACGATGCCCGGCGGGTGTGGAGAGGCGACTCTTTGTACATCTTGCCGCATGTATGCGTTCCTTGATCATCCGATCGAGGGCGAATACTGCTGTGCAAAATGTAAGCACATTGTTTCCCTGGAAGCCCAGGTTCTGAATCTGGGGAAGCAACTGTCAGCACTGAGAAGTCCCTCCATACTAAAGGTGAGCCAGGAACGTACACGGCAGGTGCCGGCAGGGGCCAGCACAGAGGCGGGTGGAGACAAAGAGGTGCAGGAACTAGCAAAGAGTAGATGGGTGACAGTCAGGAGGGGTAGAGGGGGAAGTGCCAGAGAGGCCGATCCAGGACTGGAGCATCCCAATAAGTACGCTCCATTGAGTGACATTGGTGAAACCAGTCAGGGACCAGCACTGCTGGAGATGAGAGACTCTCCTAGCTGCCAGGGGAAGAACTCCTCCAGTGAGAGTGGGGGGCAGCAAAGGGAAAGGAAAGACAGATTCTGGTGGTAGGGGACTCAATTCTTAGAAGGACAGAGAGGGCAATCTGTAACCAAGACCTGAAGCGCCGAACAGTATGTTGTCTACCGGGCGCTCGGGTTCGGCACATCACGGATCTTGTGGACAGATTACTGGGAGGGGCTGGGGAAGACCCAGCTGTCATGGTGCACGTTGGCACCAATGACAAAGTCAGAGGCAGATGGAGTCACCTAAAGAACGATTTTAGGGACTTGGGAGCTAAATTGAGGAAAAGGACCTCCAAGGTAGTGTTCTCAGGAATACTACCGGTACATCGAGCCACACCAGAAAGGCAGAGGGAGATTAGGGAAGTAAACAAGTGGCTGAAGTGCTGGTGTAGTAAGGAGGGGTTTGGGTTCCTGGAGGACTGGGCCGACTTTTCAGTCGGTAACCGGTACTATAGAAGGGACAGACTGCACCTAAATGAGGAGGGTGCAGATCTGCTGGGAATGAAGATGGCCAAAAAGTTAGAGGGGTTTTTAAACTAGGCAATGGGGGGGAGGGTCCAGAGACAGTGATAGCCAGCGCGGAAGATATTCCAGAGGGTAGTATTGGGGGCATTAGTGGTAGGTTAACCAAAGGACAAAAACACAAGGTGAGTATAGTAGCAAGTCCTAGTTGCAATCTTGAAACACCCAATACGAGGACAATATGCGACCGGTCTAAACTATGTGGCATGTTCACCAATGCCAGGAGCATGGCGGACAAGATGGGTGAACTAGAGATACTGTTGTACAAGGAGGATTTGGATTTTGTGGGAATTTCAGAGACCTGGTTCAACAGCTCTCATGATTGGCTGGCAAACATTCAAGGGTATACCCTATACCGCAAGGATAGAGAGGGTAAAAAAGGGGGAGGGGTATGCCTATATATCAAGAATAATGTACAAGTGAATGTGAGAGATGACATCACTGAGGGGGCTAGGGAGGAGGTGGAATCTTTATGGGTAGAGCTCCAAAGGGATGAAGCTAAGGGGAAAATAATACTGGGAGTATGCTATAGGCCCCCTAACCTGAGGGAGGAAGTGGAGACGGATCTCCTATCACAAATTGGATTAGCAGCAAGGATGGGAAGTGTTATCATAATGGGGGATTTTAATTATCCAGACATAGACTGGGCGGAGGGAACCGCGCATTCATTTAAGGCTCGCCAGTTCCTTAGTGTCTTGCAGGACAATTTTATGGGTCAGATGGTAGACGCACCAACTAGAAATAAAACATTACTAGATCTACTGATTACCAACAATACAGACCTGATAACAGATGTGGAAATACGGGGCAATTTAGGTAACAGCAATCACAGGTCAATTACACAAAAATCACACAAATAGGAAACATGAAGGGAACACAAAGACACTGAATTTCAAAAGAGCCAACTTCCCTAAACTACAAACCTTGCTAAAAGGCATAAATTGGGATAAAATATTAGGAACAAAGAATACGGGGGAGAGATGGGTTTGCTTTAAGAGCATATTAAATAAGGGCATTAGCCAATGTATCCCATTGGGTAATAAATTTAAAAGAGCGAACAAACATCCTGGATGGCTTAACTCCAATGTAAAAATGCATATAAAAGCAAAGGAGAAGGCCTTTAAAAAATACAAGGTTGAGGGATCATCCTCAGCATTCAGAATTTATAAAGAATGCAATAAGAAATGTAAGGGTGCAATTAGGATGGCTAAGATAGAACATGAAAGACACATAGCGGAGGAGAGCAAAAAAAATCCCAAGAAATTCTTTAAGTATGTAAACAGTAAAAAAGGGAGGACAGACCATATTGGCCCCATAAAGAATGAGGAAGGACATCTGGTTACAAAGGATGGGGAGATGGCAAAGGTATTGAATTTATTCTTCTCCTCAGTCTTCACGAGTGAATCGGGGGGCTTCAGTAACCAAAACTGCAGTGTTTATCCTCACGACACAACACAGGAAGCACCTACATGGTTAACAGAGGACGGAATTAAAATTAGACTTGAGAAACTTAACATTAATAAATCACCGGGACCAGATGGCTTGCATCCGAGGGTACTTAGGGAACTCAGTCAGGTGATTGCCAGACCGTTGTTCTTAATTTTTACAGACAGTCTATTGACTGGAATGGTACCAGCTGATTGGAGAAAAGCCAATGTAGCACCAATATTTAAAAAGGGCCCAAAAAACATCCCTGGGAATTACAAACCAGTTAGCCTAACATCAATAGTATGTAAACTCTTGGAAGGGATGATAAGGGACTATATACAAGATTTTAGTAATAAGAATGATATCATTAGCAGTAATCAGCATGGATTCATGAAGAATCGTTCTTGTCAAACCAATCTATTAACCTTCTATGAGGAGTGAGTTGCCATCTAGATAAAGGAAGGCCGGTAGACGTGGTGTATCTGGATTTTGCAAAAGCATTTGACACAGTTCCCCATAAACGTTTACTGTACAAAATAAGGTGCGTTGGCATGGACCACAGGGTGAGTACATGGATTGAAAACTGGCTACAAGGGCGTGTTCAGAGGGTGGTGATAAATGGGAGTACTCAGAATGGTCAGGGGTGGGTAGCGGGGTTCCCCAGGGTTCTGTGCTGGGACCAATCCTATTTAATTTGTTCATAAACGACCTGGAGGATGGGATAAACAGTTCAATCTCTGTATTTGCAGACGATACTAAGCTAAACAGGGCAATAACTTCTCCGCAGGATGTGGAAATCTTGCAAAAAGACCTGAACAAATTAATGGGGTGGGCGACTACATGGCAAATGAGGTTCAATGTAGAAAAATGCAAAATAATGCATTTGGGTGGCAAAAATATGAATGCAATCTATACACTGGGGGGAGAACCTCTGGGGGAATCTAGGATGGAAAAGGACCTGGGGGTCCTAGTAGATGATAGGCTCAGCAATGGCATGCAATAAAGCAAACAGAATATTGGCATGCATTAAAAGGGGGATCAACTGCAGAGATAAAACAAAAATTCTCCCGCTCTACAAGACTCTGGTCTGGCCACACCTGGAGTATGCTGTCCAGTTCTGGGCACCAGTCCTCAGGAGGGGCGTACTGGAAATGGAGCGAGTACAAAGAAGGGCAACAAAGCTAATAAAGGGTCTGGAGGATCTTAGTTATGAGGAAAGGTTGCGAGCATTGAACTTGATTCTCTCTGGAGAAGAGATGCTTGAGAGGGGATATGATTTCAATTTACAAATACTGTACTGGTGATCCCACAATAGGGATAAATCTTTTTCGCAGAAGAGAGTTTAATAAGACTCGTGGCCACTCATTACAATTAGAAGAAAAGAGGTTTAACCTTAAACTACGTAGAGGGTTCTTTACTGTAAGAGAGGCAGGGATGTGGAATTCCCTTCCACAGGCGGTGGTCTCAGCGGGGGGCATTGATAGCTTCAAGAAACTATTAGATAATCACCTGAATGACTGCAATATACAGGGATATGTAATGTAATACTGACACATAATCACACACATAGGTTGGACTTGATGGACTTGTGTCTTTTTTCAACCTCACCTACTATGTAACTATGTAACTATGTAGTTAGCTGCACTTACAGCGTATTGTATATATATATGCATCCCAGGTGTTGTATATATATATATATATATATATATATATATATATATATACATACACTGTATTCAGTTTAGCTAGATCCGTTCCTGTTATTATCTTCCTACTAACAGGCAGGCAGGTGTTGTTACAGTATTTACAGCTACCTGAAGAAAATTGCTGGTGTTCTATTGATCCTATTAGTACCAAAGTCAGGCAGCTACAGTATTTACAGTGCACAGTGTTCAGCTAAAGCTACAAGTTAGTGTAGTGCGACCTCTGCACAGTCTTCAGCTAAAGCTACAAGTTAATGTAGTGCGACCTCTGCACAGTGTTCAGCTAAAGCTACAAGTTAGTGTAGTGTGACCTCTGCACAGTGTTCAGCTAAAGCTACAAGTTAGTGTAGTGTGAACTCTGCACAGTGTTCAGCGTAAGCTACAAGTTAGTGTAGTGCGACCTCTGCAGTGTTCAGCTAAAGCTACCTGTAGAAGATTGGTGGTGTTTTTCTGATCCTATCACTACCACAAGCAGCTACATTATTTAAATGTTAGTGTAGTGCGACCTCGGCACAGTGTTCAGCTAAAGCTACAAGTTAGTGTTGTGTGACCTCTGCAGAGTGTTCAGCTAAAGCTACAAGTTAGTGTAGTGCGACCTCTACACAGTGTTCAGCTAAAGCTACAAGTAAGTGTAGTGCGACCTCTGCACAGTGCTCAGCTAAAGCTACAATTTAGTGTAGTGCGACCTCTGCAAAGTGTTCAGCTAAAGCTACCTGTAGAAGATTGGTGGTGTTTTTCTGATCCTATCACTACTGCAGGCAGCTACATTATTTACACGTTAGTGTAGTGCGCCCTCGGCACAGTGTTCAGCAAAAGCTACAAGTCAGTGTAGTGTGACCTCTGCACAGTGTTCAGCTAAAGCTACAAGTTAGTGTAGTGTGACCTCTGCACAGTGTTCAGCTAAAGCTACAAGTTAGTGTAGTTTGACCTCTGCACAGTGCTCAGCTAAAGCTACAAGTTAGTGTAGTGCGACCTCTACACAGTGTTCAGCTAAAGCTACAAGTTAGTGTAGTTTGACCTCTGCACAGTGCTCAGCTAAAGCTAAAAGTTAGTGTAGTGCGACCTCTGCACAGTGTTCAGCTAAAGCTACCTGTAGAAGATTGGAGGTGTTTTTCTGATTCTATCACTACCGCAGGCAGCTACATTATTTACGTGTTAGTGTAGTGCGACCTCTGCACAGTGTTCAGCTAAAGCTACAAGTTAGTGTAGTGCGACCTCTGCACAGTGTTCAGCTAAAGCTACAAGTTAGTGTAGTGCGACCTCTGCACAGTGTTAAGCTAAAGCTACCTGTCGAACATTGGTGGTGTTTTTCTGATCCTATTACTACTGCAGGCAGCTACATTATTTACACAGAAAAAAGAGAAGAGGTCTTGTGAGCCACAATGACCCTATGCCTTACTGTAGAAATACAAATATACAAATACCCAGCTGCAACCGCAGGTCACGTATTCATAGCCGTGCGTTTAAATGTGAAATGGAAAAATGCGTTGCGCTTAGGTATATATTCACCTAATCAATCTAAAGGCGCCCAGTGTGTGTGCTTCAAATCTCAAATCAATCAACATAAATGTAAATAATAATGCTATATGCCACATCAAAAGTGCCAAATATTAGATAGTGATGTAATTAAATCCACCGTGTTATTGAATATAAAACTTCAAGTATATTATGCTTAATGGTAGGCGACCTATTTATATATATAAAACATTGTATAATAAATCAAACTATCAATAAATGCGCCTAAAATTTGCATCAAAGTGCCATGCGTGCATCCAATCTAAAATGCTGCGTGCCCAGAAAACCTACTTATATACAATAGTGACAAGTGAAAAACCATGCATTACAAATATGGTAATTTGCGTACAAATTGTAATAAAACATACAAGCAATAAGTGATAAAACCATATAAAGACTATATATATTAATTAGGTGATAATAGTCCTTTAGATGTGAAAACAATCTTCCAAATCTGTATCACACAACGATGTGTGTCGGAAAAGAATCCAAAGGTGAACTACAGTGTATAGATGTGCTTCACATGGGAGACGGATAGTGGAACCACAGTGCCCAAATGTGCCCTGGTGACCCCCAAAGTAGTTGCGCTCACCTCTGAGCGTGTGACACAGGGTTTAGCTGTGCGCCCTCGGCACAGTGTTCAGCAAAAGCTACAAGTTAGTGTAGTGCGACCTCTGCACAGTGTTCAGCTAAAGCTACCTGTAGAAGATTGGTGGTGTTTTTCTGATCCTATCACTACCACAGGCAGCTACATTATTTACATGTTAGTGTAGTGCGACCTCGGCACAGTGTTCAGCTAAAGCTACAAGTTAGTGTAGTGCGACCTCTGCAGAGTGTTCAGCTAAAGGTACAAGTTAGTGTAGTGCGACCTCTACACAGTGTTCAGCTAAAGCTACAAGTTAGTGTAGTGCGACCTCTGCACAGTGCTTAGCTAAAGCTACCTGTAGAAGATTGGTGGTATTTTTCTGATCCTATCACTACTGCAGGCAGCTACATTATTTACACGTTAGTGTAGTGCTCCCTCGGCACAGTGTTCAGCAAAAGCTACAAGTTAGTGTAGTGCGACCTCTGCACAGTGTTCAGCTAAAGCTACAAGTTAGTGTAGTGTGACCTCTGCACAGTGTTAAGCTAAAGCTACAAGCTAGTGTAGTTTGACCTCTGCACAGTGCTCAGCTAAAGCTACAAGTTAGTGTAGTGTGACCTCTGCACAGTGTTCAGCTAAAGCTACAAGCTAGTGTAGTTTGACCTCTGCACAGTGTTCAGCTAAAGCTACAAGTTAGTGTAGTTTGACCTCTGCACAGTGCTCAGCTAAAGCTATAAGTTAGTGTAGTGCAACCTCTGCACAGTGTTCAGCTAAAGCTACCTGTAGAAGATTGGAGGTGTTTTTCTGATTCTATCACTACCGCAGGCAGCTACATTATTTACGTGTTAGTGTAGTGCGACCTCTGCACAGTGCTCAGCTAAAGCTACAATTTAGTGTAGTGCGACCTCTGCAAAGTGTTCAGCTAAAGCTACCTGTAGAAGATTGGTGGTGTTTTTCTGATCCTATCACTACTGCAGGCAGCTACATTATTTACACGTTAGTGTAGTGCGCCCTTGGCACAGTGTTCAGCAAAAGCTACAAGTTAGTGTAGTGCGACCTCTGCACAGTGTTCAGCTAAAGCTACAAGTTAGTGTAGTGTGACCTCTGCACAGTGCTCAGCTAAAGCTATAAGTTAGTGTAGTGCAACCTCTGCACAGTGTTCAGCTAAAGCTACCTATAGAAGATTGGAGGTGTTTTTCTGATTCTATCACTACCGCAGGCAGCTACATTATTTACGTGTTAGTGTAGTGCGACCTCTGCACAGTGTTCAGCTAAAGCTACAAGTTATTGTAGTGCGACCTCTGTACAGAGTTCAGCTAAAGCTACAAGTTAGTGTAGTGCGACCTCTGCACAGTGTTTAGCTAAAGCTACCTGTCGAACATTGGTGGTGTTTTTCTGATCCTATTACTACTGCAGGCAGCTACATTATTTACACGTTAGTGTAGTGTGACCTCGGCACAGTGTTCAGCTAAAGCCACAAGTTAGTGTAGTGCGACCTCTGTACAGTGTTCACCTAAAGCTACAAGTTAGTGTAGTGCGACCTCTGTACAGTGTTCACCTAAAGCTACAAGTTAGTGTAGTGCGACCTCTGCACAGTGTTCAGCTAAAGCTACAAGTTAGTGTAGTGCGACCTCTGCACAGTGTTCAGCTAAAGCTACAAGTTAGTGTAGTGCGACCTTTGTACAGTGTTCACCTAAAGCTACAAGTTAGTGTAGTGCGACCTCTGCACAGTGTTCAGCTAAAGCTACAAGTTAGTGTAGTGCGACCTCTGCTCAGTGTTCAGCCAAAGCTACAAGTTAGTGTAATTTGACCTCTGCACAGTGCTCAGCTAAAGCTATAAGTTAGTGTAGTGCGACCTCTGCACAGTGTTCAGCTAAAGCTACCTGTAGAAGATTGGAGGTGTTTTTCTGATCCTATCACTACCGCATACAGCTACATTTTTTACGTGTTAGTGTAGTGCGACCTCGGCACAGTGTTCAGCTAAAACTACAAGTTAGTGTAGTGCGACCTCTGCACAGTGTTCAGCTAAAGCTACAAGTTAGTGTAGTGCGACCTCTGCACAGTGTTCAGCTAAAGCTACCTGTAGAAGATTGGTGGTGTTTTTCTGATCCTATCACTACCGCAGGCAGCTACATTATTTACACATTAGTGTAGTGCGACCTCGGCACAGTGTTCAGCTAAAGCTACAAGTTAGCGTAGTGTGACCTCTGCACAGTGTTCAGCTAAAGCTACAAGTTAGTGTAGTGCGACCTCTGCACAGTGTTCAGCTAAAGCTACAAGTTAGTGTAGTGCGACCTCTGCACAGTGTTCAGCTAAAGCTACAAGTTAGTGTAGTGCGACCTCTGCACAGTGTTCAGCTAAAGCTACAAGTTAGTGTAGTGCGACCTCTGCTCAGTGTTCAGCCAAAGCTACAAGTTAGTGTAGTTTGACCTCTGCACAGTGCTCAGCTAAAGCTATAAGTTAGTGTAGTGCGACCTCTGCACAGTGTTCAGCTAAAGCTACCTGTAGAAGATTGGAGGTGTTTTTCTGATCCTATCACTACCGCATATAGCTTCATTTTTTACGTGTTAGTGTAGTGCGACCTCGGCACAGTGTTCAGCTAAAACTACAAGTTAGTGTAGTGCGACCTCTGCACAGTGTTCAGCTAAAGCTACAAGTTAGTGTAGTGCGGCCTCTGCACAGTGTTCAGCTAAAGCTACCTATAGAAGATTGGTGGTGTTTTTCTGATCCTATCACTACCGCAGGCAGCTACATTATTTACACATTAGTGTAGTGCGACCTCGGCACAGTGTTCAGCTAAAGCTACAAGTTAGCGTAGTGTGACCTCTGCACAGTGTTCAGCTAAAGCTACAAGTTAGTGTAGTGCGACCTCTGCACAGTGTTCAGCTAAAGCTACAAGTTAGTGTAGTGCGACCTCTGCACAGTGTTCAGCTAAAGCTACAAGTTAGTGTAGTGCGACCTCTGCACAGTGTTCAGCTAAAGCTGCCTGTAGAAGATTGGTGGTGTTTTTCTGATCCTATCACTACCGCAGGCAGCTACATTATTTACACGTTAGTGTAATGCGACCTCGGCACAGTGCTCAGCTAAAGTTGCAAGTTAGTGTAGTGCGACCTCTGCACAGTGTTCAGCTAAAGCTACAAGTTAGTGTAGTGCGACCTCTGCACAGTGTTCAGCTAAAGCTACAGGTTTGTGTAGTACGACCTCTGCACAGTGTTCAGCTAAGGCTACAAGTTAGTGTAGTGCGACATCTGCACAGTGTTCAGCTAAAGCTACCGGTAGAAGATTGGTGGTGTTTTTCTGATCCTATCACTACCGCAGGCAGCTACATTATTTACACGTTAGTGTAGTGCGACCTCAGCACAGTGTTCAACTAAAGCTACAAGTTAGTGTAGTACGACCTCTGCACAGTGTTCAGCTAAAGCTACAAGATAGTGTAATGCGACCTCTGCACAGTGTTTAGCTAAAGCTACCTGTAGAAGATTTGTGGTGTTCTCATACTAATAATACTACAGGCAGGCAGTTGATTTTGCTAGCTGCAGTATCAGTATTATATATATATATATATATATATATATATATATATATATATATATATATATATATATATATATATATATATATATATATATCCCAGCTTAGTGCAGCTACATCTCACTGCAGGCCATTAGTATGTCTGAAAGGCCAACAAGGAGAGGCAGACAGTCACAAGCCAATAATAGAGGGCAAGCAGGCTCTGTATCTAGAGGCAACAGTGCTTGTCGTGGATATGGTGCATCCTCATCAGTACGTGGCCGTGGGACACGCTTGGTCTTTTTTTTGGCAGCTGGCCGTGTTGAGCAGCAACATGCGGAAGGCTTGGTCGAGTGGATGACCAAGCCGTCCTCATCCTCCATATCATCTCTCACCCATGCTCAGGGTACTTTGTCTGGCAAAGCAGCTGCCAACCGTCCTCTTCCCTCGGCTCAATGGAATCAGTCACTCCTTCCCTAGCCCCACTATGTCCTCCTGAGGAGTCCCCCGAACTGTTTGACCACAGTGTTGGGTACATGCTCCAGGAGGATGCCCAGCGTTTTGAAGGCTCCGATGATGGCACTCAGCTAGATAAAGGCAGTAACGTGAGCCCAGACAGAGGGGGTGCCCAAGAAGGACAGCAATCTGGTAGACATGTTGCCCCTGCTGCAGCATACTGCCAGGTTTGCTCCAGTGATGAGGAGGGAGGGGATGATGAGGTCACTGACTCAACGTGGGTGCCTGATAGGAGAGAGGAGTAGGAGGCACATCCCCAACGAGGCAGGATGCCCTCCAGGGGCCAGCTTAAGAGCAGCACACTGACTGCATCACACCGCAAAGCTTCGCATGTGCAGGGCGCTGCTGTCTCTGCACGTTATTCCAAAAGTTCTTTGGTGTGGGCCTTTTTTGAGACGAGTGCATCAGATCGCACCTCTGCTATTTGCAACATATGTCTCATGGGTATCTAGCGTGGCCAAAACACCTCCCGCTTGGCACCACATGCTTGACCAGACATATGTTGACCTGCCTTGCAGTTTGTTGGCAAGCGTACCTAAAAGACCCACACCAAAGAGCAAAGAGGACCTCTCCTTGCTCTTCATCAGCTGAAATCTCCAACCCCACTATACCTTTAGTCTTCTCTGAGACCTGCACTGAGAGGAATGAAGGTGTAGAATTAGGTGTGTCACAGCCAAGTACTTGTGGGCAATCTGCTATCGGTACACCAACGTCAGATTGTACCAGGCAAATTTCCCTGCCCCAGCTGCTGCACCGCCAAAAAAAGTTTGCTCCCGCCATCCACATGCCCAGCGGTTGAATGCTAGCTTGGCAAAATTGCTAGCACTTCAACTGCTACCTTTTCAGATGGTAGACTCTGCCCCCTTCCGTGAGTTTGTGGAATGTGCGGTTCCTCAGTGGCAGGTACCCAAACGCCACTTTTTCTCACTGATGGCGATTCCGGCTCTCTACCGGCATGTGGAAGGCAATGTCCATGCCTCGCTGGACAGGGCGGTCAGCGGTAAGGTGCATATTACCTCTGACTCATGGTCCAGCAGGCACGGACAGGGACATTAGCTAAGTTTCATGGCGCATTGGGTGACTCTGCTGGCAGCTGGGAAGGATGCAGGACAAGGTGCAGTAGTGTTGGAGGTTGTTCCACCACCACGCCTCCAAAATGCTACTACTGGTGATTCTGGCACACCTCTCTCCTACACCCCTCCTATTCTTCTTCCTCCATGGCCTCTTCCTGTGCTTTGTCCTCGGAACCAGCAGTGCCACGTAGACGTTCAAGGGGCTACGCAACTACACAGGCCAAAAGATGCCATGCGGTGCTTGAGCTGGTGTGCTTGGGGGAGAGGAGCCACACTGGGGCAGAGGCTCTGTCAGCTCTGCAGGGGCAGGTTCAGAGGTGGTTGACGCCACGCCAACTTAAGACAGGAATGGTGGTTTGCGACAATGGCACCAACCTCCTCTCCGCCCTCCGACAGGGACAAATGACCCATGTGCCCTGTTTGGCTCACGTCCTTAACTTGGTGGTGCAGCGGTTCTTGGGCAGGACCCGGGCTTACAGGATGTCCTGAGGCAGGCCAGGAAAGTCTGTGTGCATTTCCGCCGGTCATATAATGCCAGTGCTCGGCTGGCTGACCTCCAAAAGGAATTTAACCTGCCCAAGAACCGCCTAATCTGTGACATGCCCACCAGGTGGAACTCAACCTTGGCCATGCTGCAGTGGCTGCACACACAGCAGAGGGCATCAATGAGTAACTGTGCGACTATGGCACCAGGACAGGGTCAGGGGAGCTTGTTTTTTTTTCCTCATGCCAGTGGGCCATGATCAGGGATGCATCCATTGTCCTATCACCATTTGAGGCAGCCACGAGAATGGTGAGCAGTGACAGTGCATGCATCAGTGACATGGTCCCCCTTGTCCTCCTGTTGGAGCACACGCTGCCTGGAATAATGGACAGGGCACTTGAGGCAGAACAGAGGCAGGAAGAGGAGGACTTCCTTAGCTCTCAAGGCCCCCTTTATCCAGACAGTGTTCCTGCGTGCCCGCCGATCACACAGGAAGAAGATGAGGAGGAGGAGGAAGAGGAGGATTGTGTCAGCATGGAGGTGGAGCCTGGCACTCAGCATCAGCAGCAGTCTATAAGTGATCATTTACAGTCCCAAGAAACCCATGGACTTGTATGTGGCTGGGAGGAGGTGGCTGCGGATCATGTCGTCCTTAGTGACCCAGAGGACTCCGGATCGAATGCCTCAGCAAACCTACGCTGCATGGCCTCCCTGATCCTGCAAAGCCTGCGGAAGGATCCTCGTATTTGTGGTATCAAGGAGAGGGATCAATACTGGCTGGCAACCCTCCTTGATCCATGTTACAAGGGTAAGGTTGCGGACCTTATCTTGCCATCGCAGAGAGAGCATGAAACATCTTCGGGAGGCCTTGCAGAAAGGTCTGTGCAATGCGTTCCCAGAGACTGGGAGGTTACAAACTCCTGTTTCTGATCAACGTGTTGCTGAAGCTTCGGTCAGTCAAAGAAGGAGCGGTGGAGAAGGTGGCCATCTGACTGATGCATTCAGACAATTATTTAGTCCGCAGCCCCAAGGTATGATCAGTTCCAGCAACCATCGCCAGCGTCTGTTTTACATGGTGCAGGAATACCTAGGGGCAAGATCTGACTTGGACACCTTTCCCATCGAAAATCCTCTGGGTTACTGGGTCTGGAGGATGGATCACTGGCCAGAGCTTGCACAGTATGCAATTGAGCTACTGGCCTGTCCTGCATCCAGCGTTCTTTTGGAACGCACATTCAGTGCTGCTGGAGGTTTTATAACCGATCACAGGGTGCGCCTGTCCACCGACTCAGTCGATCGACTAACCTTCATAAAAATGAATCAGTCTTGGATCACCACCAGCTACCAAGCACCTTATGCTGATGTAACCGAATAGTTTTTTCTGAAATGTCAGATCTCTTTAAGACTGCCTATGCTGATGATGAGTGACTATCCTGTTATGCTGAGTGACTATCCTTTTCCTCTTCAATGATCATGCTGATAGCTTGTAATATTTTTGGTTATGGGCACCGCCACCAGTGGCTAAGGCCCAATTTTTCAGCCCCTGTTTAACAGGGGCATGTAATTACAATTCTTGATGCAATATTTTGCAAGTAGGGTACGTTGCTGCACTCAACAAGAGTATTTGTGAGGGGTTGCAGCATTGTGGCACCAGCACCAGTGCCTAAGGCCCAATTTTTCAGCCCCTGTTTAACAGGGGCGTGTAATTACAATTTTTGATGCAATACTTTGCAGCAGGGCTCGTTCCTGTGCTCCAACTAGAGTATCTGTGAGGGGTTGCATTGTTGTGGCACCAGCACTAGTGCCTAAGGCCCAATTTTTCAGCCCCTGTTTAGCAGGGGCGTGTGATTACAATTTTTGATGCAATATTTTACAGGAGGGCTCATTCCTGCGCTCCAACTAGAGTATCTGAGGCCAAATTTTTCTGCCCCTGTTCAACAGGGACATGTAATTACTATTCTTAATCCAATATTTCACAGCAGGGCCCATTTCTGTGCCCACCAAGAGTAACTGTGAGGACTTACATTGTTGTGGCACCACCACCACCACCACCAAAGGCCCAATTTTTCTGACCCCGTTCAACAGGGGCATGTAATTACAATTCTTGATCCAATATTTCACAGCAGGGCCTGTTCCTGCGCCCACCAAGAGTAACTGTGAAGGCTTACAATGTTGTGACAACACCAACACCTAAGGCCCCAATTTCTGCAAAGTATATAGGGCAGGCCCCTACTTTCAAACATCCAACTTACAAACGACTCCTACTTGCAAACGGAAGGAGACAACAGGAAGTGAGATGAAATCAAGCCCTAGCAAGGGAAATTCTCTCCTGTAAGAGTTAATATGGTAAAAACGTGTCTTCTTTCCACTGATGCTTTATCACCAATCCTTGTTTCACTAAAAACCCCAAATTGTCAAAAAACATTTGTCGTTGGGACAGAAAGTGAGGTAAAATCTTCTGAAGAGGTGCACAGACAGCAAAACATGTCACGGGGTGATAACCCTTCCCTATGTTTTCCAAAAAGCTTAAAAATAGATTTTTTGGCTGGAGCTACACTTTAAAAATGTACCAGTTCAAAATTACAAACAGATTCTACTTAACAACAAACCTACAGTCCCTGTCTTGTTTGCACCGCCTGTATATTGCTGTTCAGAGGGCCTGCGGCCCCACGCCTTTCCTTTTTTTAATTTGGGTGTGGGGTTGCCCTTAATATCCATACAAGACCCAAAGGGCCTGGTAATGGACTGGGGGGGTACCCATGCCATTTGTCTCACTGATTTTCATCCATATTACCGGGACCGGACATTACATTAAAGCCGTAAGCAGTTTTAAATGACTTTTATTCCTTTAAAAATGTCATTTTGTGCAGGGACTGTTCTAAGCACGGGAAACACACGCCACTTTACAGGCATACTATAGACACCCCCCAGGTATGATATTTAAAGGAATATTTCACTTTTTTTTTCACTTTAAGCATCATTAAAATCACTGCTCCCAAAAAAACGGCCGTTTTTAAAACTTTTTTTTGGATTGATACATGTTCCCTGGGGCAGGACCCGGGTCCCCAAACCCTTTTTAGGACAATACCATGCAAATTAGCCTTTAAAATAAGCACTTTTGATTTTGACCGTTCGAGTCACTTAGACTTCAATGGGGTTCTAACTATCGTGAGAATTTTCGGGCTGTTCACGGGTTCTGGTGCGAACCGAACCGGGGGGTGTTCGGCTCATCCCTAGTGGTGAAGAATCATGTGTCTCCTTGTGCATGTGGTACCCAAAAAGGCTAGTAGAGTTACCACAGTTGATACAGTGCAGGCAGCACTGCAAACTACTTCCCACTGGATGAGATCCTCCAGCACTTCTGTTATTTCTTTCCTTCACTATGGTCTGTCACCTTATCATTCCCCCCTTCTTCATCGCACAAGTCTGCTTGGCAGTAAGGTACAGCTGCAAGAACATTAATGGCATTTCCCCCCTTCCTGTTGCCCCATTCCTCTAAGCTTCTGGTGCTCTATTCATTTGCCTCTGATGTCAAGAATGCTTACAGTGCCTTGAAAAAGTATTCATACCCCTTGAAATTTTCCACATTTTGTCATGTTACAACCAAAAATGTAAATGTATTTTATTGGGATTTTATTTGATAGACCAACACAAAGTGGCACATAATCGTGAAGTGGAAGGAAAATGATAAATGGTTTTCTAATTTTTTTTACAAGTAAATATCTGAAAAGTGTGGTGTGCATTTGTATTCAGCCCCCCAGAGTCAATACTTTGTAGAACCACCTTTCGCTGCAATTACAGCTGCAAGTCTTTTTGGGTATGTCTCTACCAGCTTTGCACATCTAGAGAGTGAAATTTTTGTCTATTCTTCTTTGCAAAATAGTTCAAGCTCTGTCCAATTAGATGGAGAGCATCTGTGAACAGCAATTTTCAAGTCTTGCCACAGATACCTGTCACCTACCCACGATCGCCAGGTAGCCTGCGATCGACGGGTTGCAGACCCCAGATCTAAACCATACCATTGCAGCTCTGACTGTATGTTTAGGGTCATTGTCCTGCTGGAAGGTGAACCTTCCCATCAACTCTGACTAGATTCCCTGTCCCTGCTGAAGAAAAGCATTCCAACGACATGATGCTGACACCACCATGTTTCAAGGTGGGGATGGTGTGTTCAGGGTGATGTGCAGTGTTAGTTTTCCACCACACATAACGTTTTGCTTTTAGGCCAAAAAGTTCAATGTTGGTCTCATCTGACCAGAGCACCTTCTTCCACATGTTTGCTGTGTCCCCCACATGGCTTACTGCAAACTGCAAATGGGACTTCTTATTGCTTTGTTTTAATAATGGCTTTCTTCTTGCCACTCTTCCATAAAGGCCAGATTTGTGGAGTGCAAAACTAGGGATGGGCTTTATGCTCGGGTCGAACATGAGTTAGACTCGAACATTGGCTGTTCGCTCGTTCACTGAACAGCGAACAATTTGGGGTGTTCGCGACAAATTCCAAAGCTGCAGAACACCCTTTAAAAGTCTATGGGAGAAATCAAAAGTGTTATTTTTAAAGGCTTATATGCATGGTATTGTCATAAAAAGTGTTTGGGGACCTGTGTTCTGCCCCAGGGGACATGTATCAATGCAAAAAAAAGTTTTAAAAACAGCCGTTTTTTCGGGAGCAGTGATTTTAATAATGCTTAAAGTGAACCAATAAAAGTGTAATATTCATTAAAATTTCATACCTGGGGGGTGTCTATAGTATGCCTGTAAAGGGGCGCATGTTTCCCATGTTTATAACAGTCTGACAGCAAAATTATATTTCTAAAGGAAAAAAAGTCATGTAAAACTACTATCGCTAGCGCCGGCTATAATGAATTGTTGGTCCAGGAATACACATGAAAGTTCATTGATAAAAATGGCATGGAATTTCCCCACAGGGCAAACCCGAACCAAAATTAAAAAAGAAATGCGTGGGGGTCCCCCTAAATTCCACACCAGGCCCTTCAGGTATGGTATAGGCGAGAGAGTGCCCCCCCTCCTGAGTCGTACCAGGCCACATGCCCTCAACATTGGGAAGGTGCTTTGGGGTAGCCCCCCAAAGCACCTTGTCCCCATGTTGATGGGGAGAAGGGCCTCATCTCCACAACCCTTGCCCAGTGTTTGTGGGGGTCTGTGGGTGGGGGCTTATCGGAATCTGGAAGCCCCCTTTAACAAGGGGACCCCCAGATCCCGGCCCCCCTGTGTGAATTGGTAATGGGGTAAAAATTTACCCCTACCATTTCACAAAAAAAGTGTCAAAAAGGTTAAAAAACACAAGAGACAGTTTTTGACAAGTCCTTTATTAATTTCTTCTTATTTCATCTTTTTTCTTCTGGTCTACCTTCAGTGTTCTTCTTCCTCCGTCTTCTTCTTCTCCATCTTCTTCTTCCTCTGCTCTTCTCGTCCCACATCTTCCTCCGGCTTCTTCTCTGCTCCATCCGCAGGATCCACCTCAGTGGGAGTCTTCCACCGTGTGGCGCTTCAGTTCTTCTGACACTTCTTATATAACGGAGGGCGGGGCCACCCGGTGACCCCACCCTACTCTGATGCATAGGGACTTTACAGGGACTTCCCTATGGCTTTTACCGTGTTGTCAGAGGGGGGCGGGGTCACCCGGTGTTCGCATGTTCGAACAAATTTTTCACCTGATCGCATGTTCTGGATGCGAACTGAACCAGGGGGTGTTCGGCTGATCACTATCCACAACTAATAGTTGTCCTATGGACAGATTCTCTCACCTGAACTGTGGATCTCTGCAGCTCCTCCAGAGTTACCATGGGCCTCTTGGCTGCTTTTCTGATTAATGCTCTCCTTGCCCAGCCTGTCAATTTAGGTGTGTGAAGATATATAAAATATAGAAACCCATATCTTCATGTATATTCAGAGTTCTCCTTTTTTATTAAAATATATTCCTGTATTTTATTTTTAGGAATCTGTGTTCCAGTAAACGTTTCTGAATTCTCTCGGTATTGCAACACATGTGGCTGGGTTGACCAAAACATCTAAATGTTCTGCCAATGATTCTCGGAATATGAAAGTCCCTGTCCAAATGTCAACTTGACTTCTTTTCTAGTAATTATTCCTACAATTATTTCTCCCTTTCTGTCAAAACAACTTATCAGTTTGAAATATTTTGGGTTATGATGACCCCTAAAAGTTAATCTTTCTGGCCAAACCGTTAGCCAAGCCTGTGTTGAAATATTTAATGAAATACGTATTTGTGATGTGTAACTTTGGGCTTGTGCCCGCCATAAGATTACTGTATAACCCTTCTCTATAAATATCTGAAATCATTTGTAATCGGGACCACTCCTGACTCAGAAGGATGGTCCGCTGTACAGTGTATATTCTTGAGTAAACCATGTGTGAGACGTATGCAGCTGGCGTTGATGTCCTTTATTTCAAGGTTCAACTTTACATTGGTGACCCCTGACGTTTCTTCTTGTTTGCATCTCCACCACCGGCTTCCCACCCTCTTCAGGAGAGACAGCAGCAGTGAGGCCTCAGGTGAGAAACTTTTATTTTCTCATGATAAATACTGTCTTTTCTGTGCGGTGTGGAGGGGTCGGTTGGGGGAGTGCAGCCACAGAAGGTAACACGTTTCCTATTTTGATTTTGCCTGCATACTTGTCTCTGTATGGTTGCTAAAGAATGTTAAAGGTACCTATTATAATTTAAAGCATGCTAAGGAATGATCATTTTAAGCGCTTGCCTTTTTCTCCTTGTCTCCAGAAATGACAATATATATATATATATTTTATGAAGGGATGTATAAGTGCAGGTACCACAATTTCTGAATAGTGAGTAGAAATTGGTGGTGTGTTGAATTTTTTTTTGTGTGTATAAACGTTTGTGGTCCTAAGGCAGATTGGTATTGCCTTCAGCGGATATCCACAAATGGGTGAATGGTGTTTTTTGCGCATTTGTGGTCCTAAGGCAGATTGGTATTGCCTTCAGCGGATATCCACAAGTGAGGTGAATGACCTGCTGTGTGTTCTCTGGGATAGGGAGTCTAGATAAGGACTAGCCTATTGCCACTCAGAAAGGAGATGTCCTTCTGAGAGTAGAACGAGCGAGATATCTCAACTTATGTACTGGGCTGCTGGTACACAGCCATAATGTTAAACGGTGGAGCTCTCAGTCCCGGAGTTCCAAATTATTGTCATTTCTAAAGAGACTAATGAGAAATTGTGATAAATATGGAAAAAAAAATGTTTTGCCTGTCATGAATACATTTGGGTTAACAAAAAAAGAAAAAAAGGTATTGAAAATAGCAAAAGCAACAGGGCTAAGTATTGTTAAGTTGCAACCAAGTGCTCCTATCATCAAAATGATGGTGAGTGGAGACCCAGATGCCCTGAAACATTATGTAAAATGGTAAAATGGTGTAAACTAACAAGAAAGGAGTATGAAGAGGACCCATCTAAATGGCCGCCAGAGGGGTCCCCTAATACACCTACAATTGATGTATTGTTTAAACTGCTTTTTAAAAGGTCTGATTGTGGGGGGGATTGAATGTTTAGCAGCCTGGGAAGAATTATCTAGGAAAGATATAAACCACCCCCCCTATAAAATGTGCTCAGAGAAAGCTGCTTTACATGTAGAAAATAAGGATAAAATACCCAATGCTTGGGTTTCCCCTTATGACTCGATAAGAAGGGAATTATTAGGAGCATCTGCACCTATGGTATAGCAAGTGGAGACTACAGGAGGGTAGTAAGTTAGTGATGATAGAGGAGAGGCGTCTGGTTATCAGCAGACCACTCCAGCTATTATGATAGAAACTCCACAGTATAGACACATAGGTAAAATTGTTAATAAACAGTATTCCCTACATTACCGTAGAGAGGAATCATTCTATGATGTAGATGGTACAATGACATTTGAAAAAGATGGGGAACTGTGGCAGTACACTCCAGCAAGAGCAGATGCCTTAGCAAGATTTAATAAATTAAGTGAATTGGGTACTAATACTCCTCCAGTAGGGAGTTCTAGAGATCATGCCTCACCTGTATTAACTAGGCAACAGGTGAAGCGGATGGGATTACTATCCCAGCACACCCCAGAAGATAGACTAAGGACAAAAGAGTATTTTAAATCCAAATTAGAACCATTTGGACAAATGCCCTTGAGAGAGGTAATTTTACCGGGGGAGGAAGATGACCAGGGTAATTACACCGCAAGACTAGGAAAAGTTTATGTCCCCTGGAAACCTAATGAGATTAGGGCAATTATTGTTGATCTACCCAACTTAGAGAGATGTTAAAAGTAGTGGTATAAAAAGTTGATGTGGATAGAGAAAACGCAACAAGTTACATATATGATATGTGAATCTTAATTGATTGAGCAGTGTCAGAAAAGTATGTGTATGTATGGAATGTATTTGCAAGATATGCGAGCATTAATGGATGTTGTGCAAAAAAAAAGGTGAGGATGTGTTAGATTACTGGAATAGATTCAAAGATGCTATTCAGAAGCATAGTGATTGGATTCCAGATGATGAAAGTGATATGAAACGACCAGAGTTGGTGAATGTATTGGTGGATGGAATGTTGTAGGGAAGAAATAGAGCTTCGTACGGTGGGATTGAGAAAGAAACCTGCCCCTGAGTTTGTTTAGATTGCTCAAATAGCTTACGAAGTGTTACAAAAAAAAGAAAACAAAAATGATGAATATACAACTACCAGTGGTTAAGGAAAAAGTCCCTGAATCTAAGGGAGTGCCAGTATCTACAGTACAGGTAACACCCCAGGGTGTGCCAGTAGCGGCCCCCCCTTACCCACCTTTGGGAGTTGTATATATTTCCAATTATGGGGCGCCACGGCAAAAGTGTGGCAATTGGAGACAAAATGAGGGACAACGCATAAACCCTAGAATTCAGTCCCGATACCAACAAATCATCCCAAATAGAGTAAGGCTCCCAACTCTGCAGCCTCGTGCCCTCCCCACTTGCTACAAGTGTGGATTGAGTGGGCATATAGCCAAGGACTGTAGGGAGCGCTAGGATAAGCTGGGATGTGGTGACAATATAGATAACACATTTTATCAGGCTTTAGCAGTAATTGAATTTGATTCTGTTGATGAGCCAATAGTTGTAATAAATGTAAACGGTATTGATTTGTGTGGTCTTATAGACACAGGTGCTTCACGGTCTCTTTTAAATGTCTTTGATCCTAACTTACCACTTTCCAATGAAAGAGTTTCTTTGGTTGGAGTAAGTAATAATATAATCTCACCAAGGGTTACGCAGTCTCTATCGGTGACATTGGGAGAGCATTTAACAGGACACTCAATTGTATTGTCTCCGCATTCCCCCTGTAATTTATTAGGAAGAGATCTACTTTCTAAAATGGGGGTAACAATTGCATTATCTCCGGATAAAACTGTTATTGACATACCGCATAGGTTAAAAAAAGAAGCAACTGATTTGTTGTTCATTCCTTTATTAGTAGCTGATATGGAGGGAGAGGGAGGAATTCCAGAAGAGGCCAAACAAAAAAATTAACCCTTCTATATGGGTAACAGGAGTAAACACTCCTGGCCTTATGAAAGTTGCTCCGGTTAAATAGAGACCCTACATTACCAGTACCTAAATTACCTCAATACCCCTTAGCTCCTGAATCAGTTGAAGGTATTAAGCCAGTAATAGGGAAGTTACTACAGGAGGGTGTTCTTACTCCTTGTAGGAGTTCAGCTAATACTACTATTTATCCAGTTCCCAAACCTATTAAAACAGGAGAGGATAGCCGTCGATGGAGATTCGTGCATGATTTGCGCGCAATCAACAAGGTAATTATACCATCAGTACCTGTGGTACCCAACCCCTCTACTATACTGGCAACAATACCACCTTCAGCAACTCACTTTACTGTAATTGACCATGCCTCAGCATTCTTTAGTGTTCATGTTCATCCTGATGATCAGTGGTTATTGGCTTTCACGTTTGAAAAAAAAGCAACTTACCTGGACTAGATTGCCAATGGGGTATCATGATTCCCCCAGTTGCTTTTCTCAGGCGCTCAAGGATAAATTAGATGAGTGGCAGCCACTCATGGGATCAGTATTAGTGCAATATGTGGATGATCTCTTGCTAGCATCTTCTGATGAACAAGCTTGTACTGAGGATTCTATTTCTTTAATGAATTTTCTAGCCAGTATAGGACAAAAAGTAGATGTTGCAAAAGTACAATGGGTTAAATTAAAAGTACAATGCCTTGGCCACTATGTCTCCCAAGGTATCAAACATTTGACAGATAAAAAGAAAAAGGTAATTGCAAAGCAACGAATGCCCAGTTGAGAGCATTCCTTGAAATAGTGGGATATTATAGACAGTTTTTACCTCAATATTCTACAATTATAGGTCTTAGCTGTTCAAAGAAGAAAGGAAAGATGAGCTAAGTCTAGCAGAATTAAGATATATGTTAGAAATGCCCCAAGAGTGGGGACTCAGTTTCAGCAGATAGTGGAGTGTGGTGATTTGATTATAATGAAAATTTCATTACTTCCCTGAACTTGCTGTCTTGAATTTGGGACAAAATACAGAACCAACGATTGATGTGTCAGTTAATGGTTTGTCTATTCTGTGTTTAATAGATAAAGGCGATTCAAAGAGTTTGTTAAATATATGTGATGCCAATGTTACCACTTCGAATCAGCAGGTAATTTTGGTCGGGGTAAGTAATGATGTAATTACTGTCGAAGTTACTGAACCTCTATAAGTAAGAATGAGAGGTCAGTGTCATAAATGTTCTTTTGTTTTATCGCCATAACTCCCCTGACTATCTACTAGACAGAGGTATAGTAATACATATAGGAGTAACTATAGTTATAACTACTGAAAGAATAGGAGTAAAACATACTTGAAGTAGAGGGAAACTTTAGATTTGCTCCTTATGCCAGCAATTTATTAACCCCAAGCAGAAGGGGCTATTGTAAATATTTATAGTGACTCAACCTATGCTGTAGGCATAATGCATACGTTTTGCACAATTCTGGCAAGAGAGGGGTTATCTGACAGCAGCAGGAACCCCTATACAACATAAAGAATTAATTGCTAAATCATTGGCAGCAGTCCAGCTGCTTCTTAAAGTTGCAGTAGTTAAATAAAAAGCACATAACAGAGCAGATGATATATATCACTTGGAAATGCTTTGGCTGATAGGTATGCTAAAGATGTAATACATTCTTATGAGCCAACTATAGCGTTTCCAACATTCCTGCTCACAGATCTTCAAGTGGATCTGGATATTGTATCAGCTCTACAGGCAAGCTCGCCTCATACATCCTTTTGGACCACAAAAGGAGCTGTTTGTGGAGCAGATGGTATATGGAAACTAAAAAACAGACTGGTTGCTCCTCCGACATTGTTTCCTTCTTTGTTTTCTTTGAGCCATGGGCCTTGCCATGTCTCAACAGGAGGGATGTGTCGGGTGGTAGCCAGAGATTGGTGGGCTCTAGGTTTTTCTGCATATGCTGCTAAAAAAGGTTACTGAATGTTCTATATGTCAAATGCATGACATAGGAAAGTCAGTGCACACTCCCATGAAGCATATTCCGCATACTGAGGAGCCATTTCAAATTGTGCAAATTGACTTCTCAGATATGCCCCCTTGTGGTCAATTTAAGTATTTTTGCATTGATCAATTTTTGAACTGGCCAGAGGCTTGGCCCACGTCCAAAAAATGATGGCAGAACTGTGGTAAAATGTCGAGGGAATTGATCCCAAGGTTTGGTATAGGGTCAATAATTTCCTCAGATAGAGGTACACATTTTGATAACAAGCTCATGGCAGAAGTAGTGAATATTTTGAGTATGAAACAGCAATTGCATACTCCTTGCAGATCTCAAGCTAGTGGGATGGTGGAACGCAGCAATCAAGCCCTGAAGAGGTATTTAGCTAAAATAACTGCTAATGGACAAAGCACATGGGTAGAAGCGTTACCTATAACCATTAGGACTACCCCTAAAGAGAAACATGGACTGTCACCTTTTGATATATTGTTTGGGCGACCGCCCAGGAGACTACATTCATCTCTTGTGCAGCCAGAGACAGTGACTTTAATGAATGGATATTGCAAATTGGCAAATGTGTTTTCTGATACTTTTTCCAGAGCTAAAGCAGGACAACCTGTGGACACGAGTGAAGGAACTCATGGACTAAAGTCAGGAGATTGGGTGTATATCAAGAATCACACACCCCGAACTACTTTGTCCCCTAAGTGGAAAGGACCATTTCAGGTCATTCTTGTATCTCCTACTGCAGTGAAGCTAAAAGACTATAAGTATTGGGTGCATGGTTCACACTGTAAGAAGTCTGTGGTTCCAAAAGAGAATATAAGCCGGTCTGCCGCTGGCAAGATATGTTCTGTACCTTTACCTTCCAGGTCTCCTCCACTGACTCGTGCTCAAGCAAGAAGACTGCAGAATGAATCTCCTAGGGCCTAAGATGAATGGGAAGCTCTGGAGTGTTATCCTCTGCGGTGGAGTGGTGGTATGGATTACAGTCATGGCATATGAATGAACATACAAGGAAGAAAAGGGTAAGATGCAAGACACTTTTCTTTTTAATGCTACTGTAACGGAAGAAATGTCACAACTTGAACCGGTTTCAGATGCAAGCTGCCAAGAAGCTGAATATCATTAATTGTTGGATATGCACACATGCACCTATTTCTCATAAGACTTTCTCCTCTTTGTTAGGAATACCTAGCACTTTAGCTAAAATGGAGGACAGTGTACACTTTGGTGAAGTCAGTAGAACAATGATTGACAGAGCTATTTCACTTCTACTATATACAAATGCTCCATTGAGAAAACCAGCTGTCTGCATTAACTTTTACTTTGGTAGAGTCATACCTGCTACTTGGTATATGGAGGATAATGACTTTCAAGAAACACAGCTCCACAAAATACTTATACACTTTCTTAAAAAGGACTTTTTGCACCTTATTAAAAGGGATCTCACTGATCAGTCAGCTCCAGGGGAAGATGAAATCCCAGGAGGAAAAGAGGAAGAAGAAGATTCCGAGATTAATGTGAAAAATGATGATTCTCCTGATAGGCCTACATTTTATCCTGAGTCAGATGATAACTTTACCAGTATTGAACCACATGATAGAGAAATCAAACCATTGTTTTCCATTCCTTGGGTAAATAGATGTTGTATTAAGAAGGCTTTCAGTTTCATCATTGATTTGGCAGATCTGATGGATAACATTACTGCCTTATATGATAGAAACTTTATAGCTCTTGCTATAGAATTAAAAATGATCAAAAAGGAGGTTTTGCAGCACCGGCTGGTGCTGGATTATCTCACGGCCAGTCAAGGAGGAATATGCGCTATAGTGGGAACTACTTGTTGTAACTACATTGGAAATGATACAAAGACTGAAGATGCCATCATTTCATATGTAGAAAAGGTACAACAGATGAAGGATAAATTTCGCAAGGAACATACTGAAACTGCTTGGGTGGAAGGTAGCTGGGAAAGCTGGCTTTCCTGGCTCAATTCTCTCAATTGGTTTTCTGGTATTGCAGGATGGTTTTCTGGAATTTTGCATGGTATTTTATATATTATAGGAATTATAGTTTTCATAATCCTAATAGTTAAATGTGCACCTATGTTATGCAAGTGTTGTTTGAAAATCACACGTGCTGGTACTAATATTGGTTCTTCTGAGCCCTTAAGGTCTCGAGTCAGAACTGCTCACGAAATGGTGGTCCGCATACCTGGAAACCAACCTAAAGACACAGAAGAAGCTTAAAAGGGATACCGAAAGAATTCTAAACCCAGGAGGGACTGTGAAGATATATAAAATATAGGAACCCATATCTTCATGTATATTCAGAGTTCTCCTTTTTTATTAAAATATATTCCTGTATTTTATTTTTAGGAATCTGTGTTCCAGTAAACGTTTCTGAATTCTCTCGGTATTGCAACACATGTGGCTGGGTTGACCAAAACATCTAAATGTTCTGCCAATGATTCTCGGAATATGAAAGTCCCTGTCCAAATGTCAACTTGACCTCTTTTCCAGTAATTATTCCTAGAATTATTTCTCCCTTTCTGTCAAAACAACTTATCAGTTTGAAATATTTTGGGTTATGATGATCCCTAAAAGTTAATCTTTCTGGCCAAACCGTTAGCCAAGCCTGTGTTGAAATATTTAATGAAATACGTATTTGTGATGTGTAACTTTGGGCTTGTGCCCACCATAAGATTACTGTATAACCCTTCTCTATAAATATCTGAAATCATTTGTAATCGGGACCACTCCTGACTCAGAAGGATGGTCCGCTGTACAGTGTATATTCTTGAGTAAACCATGTGTGAGACGTATGCAGCTGGCGTTGATGTCCTTTATTTCAAGGTTCAACTTTACAGGTGGATGGCCATGTGTTAGTAGGTTTGGGGTTGTACCATACTCTTTCCATTTTAGGATGATGGATTGAACAGTGATCCGTGAGTTGTTCAAAGCTTGGGATATTTTTTATAACCTAACCCTGCTTTTAACTTCTCCACAGCTGTATCCCTGACCTGTCTGGTGTGTTCCTTGGCTTTCATGATGCTATTTGTCCACTAAGGTTTTCTAACAAACCTCAAAGGGCTTTGCAGAACAACTGTATTTATACTGAGATTAAACTACACACAGCTGTACTCTATTTACTAGTTAGGTTGTTTTGGATTCAGAACAAAAGTTCCGATATTATTATATCTAAACCGGATCAGATTGTTGAATACGAAAGCATGCATGCTTCAAATAAGCTCACACTGAGACAGCTTGGTTCAGAGTCAAATTACTTTCTGTTTAATATTTCCGCTTCTCAAGACTTTTGTACAATTCCATTGAAGATTGAGATATGTCAACAAGACTGGCGCATACAAACCACAAATATAAAAATAGAATAAAAGAATATTTGTATATGTCTTAAGGCTTAATAAGCATAGAAGCTGAGTTTATATATGTTAGGTATATAAAGCAGGTGTTGGAATAGACAGTTCACCATGATCACATCCATTACAAGGTGACTTCTGAAGGCAAAATTGTTCCACTAGATTTAAGTTAGGGGTATCAGAGTAAAGGGGGAACAAATGCACACAGCACTTTTCAGATATTTATTTGTAAAAAATGTTTAAAACCATTTATCATTTTCCTTCCACTTCACAATTATGTGACACTTTGTGTTGGTCTATCACATAAAATCCCAGTAAACTACATTTATGTTTTTCATTGTAACATGACAAAATGTGGAAAATTTCAAGGAGTAGGAATACATTTTCAAGGTTACCCCCGCTGACCCAGAAAAAGAAAAGGTCAGTTTGCTCCAATAAGCCCCCCACCTGCAGACCCCCACAACCACTGACCAGGGCTGTGAGGTAGAGGCCCTTGTCCCCATAAACATGGTGACAAGGTGCTTTGGGGGGACAGTTTGGTTAGTGATGCAATTCACCATTCGCTGTCACCGAAGACGTGGTCAGCCTACTCTGCCACATGGAACCAGTGGCTGTCTTTTGCTGAAGTGTTTACTTTTCCTTTTGATGCCAAAACTGAAGCTTCCATGTATGCTTTACTATGTTTTTTGATGTATAGTTACATATTTACAGTACAGTATAGTACATAGTAGGTGAGGTTGAAAAAAGGCATAAGTCCATCAAGTCCAACCTATGTGTGTGATTTTATGTCAGTATTACATTGTATACCCCCGTATGTTGTGGTCGTTCAGGTGCTTATCTAATAGTTTCTTGAAACTACCGATGCTCTCCGCTGAAACCACCGCCTGTGGAAGGGAATTCCACATCCTTGCCACTTTTGTAGTAAAGAACCCTCTACGCAGTTTAAGGTTAAACCTCTTTTCTTCTAATTTTTTTTCTTTTTTTTTTGCAACTTCAGCGAACCCTTTGAGAGACTTAATTCAACTTTGCAGTTCATCCATGTCCCTTCTCGTTTTCACATCATAGTAGCTTTTATCCATGCTGTATACAAAAATTCTTTTGAAACGTATAGGAAAAACATGAAGCTTACAAATTCTGCTATTGAAGTAACCTATTCAATCCTTTCCCCCCCTCCTCCCTCCACCCTCTCCCCCTCACCCCTACCTCTGTGTACAAAATATACATTTCCCAGTTAAAGGTCTAGGTTCTCAGTACTTCGGCATAGCTCCAATTTTTTTTGAATTCTTTCCAACACTCCCGCTTATCTTTTACCCCCTCTCTACTACCATCCCTACAGTAACTTGTGTGTTCCATGTAATATATTTCTTCTACTACATTAATCCACTCCCATATTAAAGGACTTTCTGCTGTTTGCCATTTCCTAGGGATGAGTTTTTTTGCCGCATTTAACAAGTGTGGCACTATAGATTCTTTAGATTCTATGTTTTTACGTCCCCCTCTATTCCATGAAGTAGTACTGTCCACGGGTCTACCTTCACCTCTATTTTAGTAATTTCTTTTATAAACCCTAATATCTTTCCCCAGTTTTTTTTTTATTATAGGACAGTCCCACCAAAGATGGGCCATTGCACCCACCCCCTTGCAGCCCCGCCAACATTCTGATGTTTTATCCCTTTGATATTTACTAGCTTTATCGGGGGTTATATACCAACCAGTCAAACATTTATAATTCATTTCGGCTGTGTTGGCATCCACCACCGAACTGTGGGTTAGTTCTAATATTTTCCTTATAGTGTTATTATCTTTCTGTGACCCCAATTCTCTTTCCCATTTTCTGATAAATGGAGGCACCCCCGTCCCCTCCCCCATCAGCAATAATTTATAAATCTTCGATATAATACCCTTTGTACTGTCTACAAGACACAACCTTTCCAGATTGGACAGATCTTCTCCCGACCTTATTGGCTGTGGTAGGCTACTGACAAAATGTCCCAGCTGGAGGTATCTCCATTCATCCATCACCCTTGCTTCCTTATTTTGCATTAATTCTTGAAATTATACTATCTTCCCCTTTTTTAATATATCTCTTAATTGTGCCCTATCATCTTTAATCCAATTTCCCCCAATACTCTTTTTTCCTGGTGCAAAATAGTCATTTTCTTTAAGTGCAATTAGAGGTGAATTATATGTCTTATTGAATTGTTTATATGTCGTGTCCCAAATTCTTAAAACAACCGGTGTCAATATATGTGTTTTTTCATCTAGTATTCTATAGTGAGGGGTGTCCAAATTATAGTGCTTAATTGTGCCTTACACAGATTTTTTTCAATATTAACCCATCTTTTTTCCTTATCTCTAACCCACTCTATCACTCTTGATAATAATATTGCCTTATAGTATTTTTGAATGTCGGGAACAGCCAAACCCCCTCTTTTTTTTTCCTGTTTTAGTATAGCGAGGGAAACTCTTTCCTTCCTATTCTTCCATACAATATTCATTATAATCGATTTCAGATTTCTAGTATAGAACTGTGGGAGCGCCAGTGGTAACATCTGGAACTTGTAGGTAATTTTTGGTAAAAGGACCATCTTAATGGAGTTGATACAGCCTATCCACGATAGTGGTTTATTTATTATTCTTTTACTCTCGGCTTTTATTTCATCCAATAATGGAATATAATTTATTTTATAAATCTTCTCCAGTGAATTAGCTACTTTTATTCCCAGGTATTTTATTTCTTTCTTCCAAGCAAATTGAAATTCCTTTTTCAACTTTTCCTCTTCATCTTTGCTTAAGTTAATATTTAAAATTTCAGATTTTGCTAAATTTATTTTAAAGTTTGACACTTCACTGTACTATTTTAGGACTTTTAATAGGTTGGGCACTGTGATCCTGGGATTAGTTAGAATAACACATCATCTGCAAATGCTGCAAGCTTGTGTTCCTCATCCCCTACTTTAAATCCACTAATATCCGGATTACCCTGAATTATTGAGAGCAATGGTTCCAGGGATAAAATGAAGAGCAAAGGGGACAGGGGACATCCCTGTCTCGTCCCATATTTCATTTTGAAGGAGACTGAGAGGGATCCATTGATTTTTATCGATGCCGAAGGGTGACTGTATAACAGCTTGATCCACCCGATCATTCTCAGACCCACTCCCATAGTTTTTAAGGTTTGTATTATGAACCCCCAGTCTACCCTGTCAAATGCTTTCTTGGCATCGATCGACAGGAGTAGACCTGGGGGCCCCTTTTCCTTTATCTTCTGGAGTAGGAGTAGGGTTCTTACCCCATTGTCCCTCCCCTCTCTTCTGGGAGTGAATCCTACCTGATCAGAGTGTATCAACCCACCCGTCAACCCTTTCAAACGGCTAGCTAATACTTTAGCATACAGTTTAACATCAGCATTTATCAACAAAATTGGCCTGTAACTAGAGCATAGCATATCATCCTTCCCCTCCTTCGGAATGACTGTAATCGAGGCTGAAAAGGCCTCTCTACTCAGCTCGAAGTCAGTGCCTAGACCATTCATAAAATGGCAAAGCTTTGACATTAATATGTCCTTAAATTTTTTATAATAGCAGGTTTGAAATCCATCAAGGCTGGGGCTTTTCCCTGGAGCTAAGTCCGCTAAAGTTCTATTATTCTCATCTTCAGTTATAGGGCTTTCTAAATTGTCTTTAATGCTTTCTGCTATCTTTGGAAGTTTAGCCTTTTTTAAAAATTCGACTATCTTTATTCTTTTCTCCCCTATCTGACCTCCGATATTTCCTACTGAATATGGTTCCTTATAGTAATTTTTAAAAGATTCCCCTATTTCTTTTGTTGTATGTACCATTACCATTTCCTTTATTGTTTTGAATTTTTTCTATATAATTTCTAATTTTTTTTTTCCGAAGCATTCTAGCTAGATGTTTACTGTTCTTATTCCCCCACTGATATCTTTCTTTAGCCACCTTATAAAATATTTTTTTTGTATCTAGTTCTATTAGATCTTTTAATTTGTCTCTTTTCGTAACTAGTTGATGGTACACCACTCTATCTTGGCCTTTACATTTTTTAAGCTCTTGCTCTATTTTAAAAATTTCTTCAGTGAGCTTTTTCATTTTCTCTATTTTCTCTTTTTTTCTCCTTGCTCCTATTGTTATTAAGATCCCCCTGATATAAGCCTTATGGGCCTCCCATAAGGAGGACCCAAGATCTCTCCAGTTTCATTTATTAGAAAATATTGTTTTAATTCCTTTTCTACAATCTTTAAGTTTGTTTCATCGTGTTGGAGATCTTCATTTAATCTCCAAGTCAATGAAAAACCTTGGTTCTTGGAGACTCGCATTTTCATTCTTACTGGAGCATTGTCCGACAAAGTGGTTTTCTCTATTTTAGATTCGACTATCCTGTCCAGATATCTGTGGTCTGTCAAAATATAATCTATCCTAGAGTACGTCCCGTGCACTGGGGAGTAAAATGTAAAATCTTGTATTTTAGGATTCATTATCCTCCATGTATCCACCAATTGACAAGCATGTAATTTCTGTCTTATCTTTTTCAGTTTCATGTTACTCTTCCCCAGTGCACACAACGTACTATCCACTTCTGGTTCCAGGCAGAAGTTCAGGTCTCCCATCAAAATCTGATCCCCGCTCTTAAAGTCTATTAACTTCTCCAACGTACTATTTACACATTTTATCGGATCCTTATTAGGGGCATATATATTTGCCAGCGTACATTCCATTTCCCCCAGAAAGCCTTTAAACAAAATAATTCTTCCCTCAGGTTTGAGTAGCCTCTCTTCTAATTTAAATTGCATTCCCTTTGCAAACCCTATTGCAACCCCCCTTGCTCTCGTCGTAATTGTATCCCCGTAAAACCAGTTTGGGAAATTGTTGGCCCATAATTTGATATTTGAAATATGGGATAGGTGGGTCTCTTGAAAGAAGACCACTTCTGCCCCATACCGCTTAAGTTCTCCTAATATCTTATGTCTTTTGGTGGGTGTGTTTAGTCCCATTACGTTGTAAGTAGGGATGAGCTTCGAGTTCGAGTCGAACTCATGTTCGACTCAAACATCGGCTGTTCGCCAGTTCACTGAACAGCAAACAATTTGGGGTGTTCGCAGCAAACCCGAACCAAACCCGAGCCAAAATTTTAAAAAAATGACGTGGGGGCCCCCCTAAATTCCATACCAGGCCCTTCAGGTCTGGTATGGATATGTCTGCGGGCGGGGGCTTATCGGAATCTGGAAGCCCCCTTTAACAAGGGAACCCCCAGATCCCGGCCCTCCCCCCTGTGTGAAATGGTAAGGGGGTACTTGTACCCCTACCATTTCACAAAAAAAGTGTCAAAAATGTTAAAAATGACAAGAGACAGTTTTTGACAATTCCTTTAATTAAATGCTTCTTCTTTCTTCTATCTTCTTTCTTCTATCTGCTATCTTCTTTCTTCTATCTTCCTTCGGTTTCTTCCTTCATCTTCATCTTCTTCTGGTTCTTCTGGTTCTTCCCTTCCCTCTGTTCTCATCCGGCATCTTCCTCCGCGGCACCGGCATCTTCTTCCCTTTGTCTTCTGGGCCACGTCCAGCATGATGGGAGGCTCCCGCTGTGTGATGCTTCTCCTCTTCTGACGGTTCTTAACCACTTCCCGCCCGGCCCATAGCAGATGACGCCGGGTGGTGGTTCGGTTATCCTGACTGGGCGTCATATGACGTCCAGCAGGATAACATGCTGCCGCGTGCCCGTGGGGGCGCACATCGCGGCGATCGGTGGAGCGGTGTGTCAGCCTGACACACCGCTCCACCGATCTTGGTAAAGAGCCTCCTGACAGGGAGGTCTGCGCTGATTGTTTATCAGTGCAGCCCCCCCTCAGATCACCACACCGGACCACCAGGGATCGCCACTAGGACCACCAGGGAAGGGGCAACATGTGGATGGCCAGGTATTACCCCATGGCCATCCACATGTGCCCAATGTGCCCAATCTGTGCCAATCAGTGCCCACAAATGGGCACTGATTGGCACCATTATGTTCCAGATCTGCCCAGCAATGCGCCCAATATGTTTTATCAGTGCCACCAATCAGTGTGTTCAGTGCCACCTGTCATTGCCCATCGGTGCCACCTGTCAGTGCCCATCTGTGCCCATCAGTGCCCACCTATCAGTGCCCATCGGTGCCACTCATCAGTGCCACCCATAAGTACCCATCAGTGCCACCCATATGTACCAATCAATGCCACCTACGAGTGCCCATCAGTGCCGCCTATAAGTGCCCATCGGTGCCACCTATGAGTGCCCATCAGTGCCGCATACCAGTGTCACCTATCAGTGCCCATCAGTGCCACCTATCAGTGCCCATCAGTGCCGCCTATCAGTGCCCATCATCAGTGCCCGTCAGTGCCACCTCATCAGTGCCACCTCATTGGTGCCACCTCATCGATGCCCATCAGTGCCGCTGTATCAGTACCCATCAGTGCAGCCATTTCAGCGCCCATCATTGAAGAAGAAAATGTACTTATTTACAAAAAATTTTAACAGAAACAAAGAAAAACTTGTTTTTTTTTCGAAATTTTCAGTCTTTTTTTTATTTGTTGCGCAAAAAATAAAAACTGCAGAGGTGATCAAATACCACCAAAAGAAAGCTCTATTTGTGGGAACAAAATGATAAAAAATTTTGGGTACAGTGTAGCATGACCGCGCAATTGTCATTCAAATTGCGACAGCGCTGAAAGCTGAAAATTGGCCTGGGGGGCGTGGCCTGACCTGGCATGGAGAAAGACGTCTAATCCCCGAGCTCTGCCCGCCACAGGAGATAGCTGCTGAATTGCGGAGGTATTTCCAATCTACTATCCCCGTTAACTATGGGAACGGCTTCCAGAACCTCTTCTGCCTCCCGCTCTCTGTCCCCCAGAGATTTAGCTAGCTCACAAGTTCAGCACATCCCGGAGATGTTTAGAGCCGGCAGAAACAACATGGCGCCTTCTCGCCACGGGCCCCCTCACTCTCCTCAGATGCTGACCCCGCCGACTGACTTGAGCGGTCAGTCGCAACATCCCCCGCATTCTCATGGCGGGGAAGAAGGAATTGAGCTCAGACCTCACCCTCCCCTTAATCTGCAAGACCTCCACTCAGTCGCCGACGACATTAAGGAGGCTCTCGCAGCGGCCGTCTCTGAGCTCAGGCTGGATCTGCGTGAGCTCAAAGACAGAGTACAAGTGGTTGAAAAAGCTACGGAGAGACAGGAAGAGGCGCTGCACACTGTCACTACCGGCCTGGACTCACATACCCTACAATTGAGAGACATGCAGCGACATCTGGAAGACCTCGATAACCGAGGTAGAAGGCATAACTTAAGAATCAGAGGTCTTCCAGAGTCAATTGAAGGGGAGCACATCTCACGATCTGTAGTGTGCATTTTTAACAACCTCCTACGGCGCCCCCCTCAAACCCCCATCGCTATGGAGAGAATCCACAGGGCCCTGCGACCTAAGGGAAGGGAGAATGATCCACCTTGAGATGTTATTTGCTGCATCGTCGATTTCAAATTAAAGGAGGACATCCTGAAACAAGCCAGGGGCATGCAGCAAATTCTTCACGAGGACTGCCCGGTCCAAATATACCAGGCTCTCTCGGGCATCACCTTGCAACATAGGCGCGATCTCAGGCCCTTGCTGGATGCCCTCAGAGCAAAAAATATTTTGTACAAATGGAAGTTTCCATTCTGCCTCATGGCCTCCATTAATGGACGTTCAGCTGCCCTCAGGGTTCCTGAGGACCTACCACATTTTTGCTCCACACTCGGAATACCCTTGATCTCCGTACCCCTGTGGTATGCGGCTTTCCGCCCCAGGCCCTCCCTTCGGGACGGGCCTCAAGACGAACCCATGGAAACACACAGCTCCAGGTACCGCAGGCACCGCTCTCCTTCTACCCCAAGGAGTCACGTCATCCATCGCACTGAAACGCAGGAAGCCAATCACACTATATCCTCGCGATCAAGAAGAACCCATAGGGATCGTTAAATCAGGGTTGTTAACACCCTGTCATTCCTGTCAGATCACCCAGTTCGAACGTATGACAGCCGTCTGACCTTCTGAATCAGTTCTGTTTGGCAAACTTTATTTTCTTTGTTTTCATTTTGGTTTTACATCGGCTGGACATTAGCTTTAATATCCGATCCTCCTCTCTGCAAACTGTACCTCACCACTTGCTATTTTCCCAACACCCGATGGACTGCACCCTGCACCCCTGACAGCCATTGCCATCTGCCATCCCAGCAACACCACCATGCTATTCAGATCGGCTTCAGGTGTGACAGACTGCACTCCGCCGATCTACCCAGCGCGGAACTACATTCCCCACACTGCTTAGCGGGTGTACGCTCCGCCCGGAACCACCACGCCGTCACGCCTCTCTGCACGGACTTCCTGTCTTCCCCGTGACGTGCTTTGAAGGACTCCTCATAGGACACTTCCGGCAACGACGATTAAACTTCCACATCTCACCCCCTCTACACCTGCTTCAATCCAGCATTCCTGCCATCAACCGGCTCCCGTCAACATTCCTCTACAGTGCGTGAGAAACCGCATCTAGAATGCCACTCTCAGCGCCTCCCGGTGGACCACACCTGCTGTTATCGACGTGCCACTCGTCTCTCCCACTCTACACTGCTGGACTGTCCTGGTAGTATCATTTTACCGATATGATCTTGTGTTATTTGGTCCTACAGTGGCAAAACTGCCACTGTTGTTATGTTATGTTAATTTTACCTTGCACCTATCGTTTAGTGCTTTTAGCCTATATAGCTCTGCTCTCCAAGTTTCACAGGGCAGTGCTTGACCCTCACAGGGCTGCTTCAAGAATTGCAAGTTAGCAAAAATCTTTTTTTTTTTTTTTTTTTTTTCTTTTAGTCACTAGTAGACTATTATTATTTTACACTGCACTTTGTGTGTGGGCTGTGGCTCTTCTCCCCTAACCACACCACCGGACCCTTTGGGAGCCATGGCTATGGCTCACCTGGGGGTGATGACATGGTTCTTGGGCTGTCATCCCTCATAGATCAAGACGGGGAGCGACCACACAGCGCACTATACAATGCTAAGCACTCTGGGGGTCCACATATTTCTACAGCCCATGGGGCACAACACATACCTCTACACACTAACGGAAAGCACTCCCTACCAGTCACAGAAGACTGCTACGATAGCTGGTTACCTCTACTGTTGACTCTCCTTGTCCTGTGGCGGCAGACCACACTCTACCACCTGTACCTTCTTCCCGGAATACCCTCCTCTCTCCATCGCCTAGATTTGGGTCAACCCCCATACGGATCTGCACTGTGGTTCAGAAATCCCTACAGGGAACTGTGCCACAGGAGCACTCCGTACCACACCGACCTCTTATATTAGAGGTTTGTGGACATATCGTTCCACACCTCTTCGGTAACCCCTTAGTTTCTTACTCACTTCACACGAGCCTATCCCTTGTAAAGCGGACTGCTCCGCTCTCCCCCTACCCTCTACCCCTCCCCCCGTTCCCTTATAATGGCGGCTACCTCAAACACCCCCCCACATGGAAAGATGTCTCTTCCTCAACTGAATGATCTCAAATTGCTCTCGGTTAACATTAGGGGTCTGAACACTCCTGAAAAACGGTCCCAACTCCTCCATTCGCTCAAACAATCAAACTCGCACATAGCACTGATACAAGAAACACATTTTCGGACAGATTCGATCCCTAAATTACACAACAGCCTCTTCCCCACGGTCTTTCATGCCTCCAACTCTGCGGCAAAATTGAAAGGGGTATCCATCCTCATTTCTAAACACTGCCCCCTTCAAGTAACTGACATTCACCGAGATCCGCTTGGCAGATTCCTTTTTATAAAAGGAACTCTACACCAGAGAACATTTACAATCGCCAATATCTATGCTCCCAACTCAGGCCAAGTTGCCTTTTTTCTCAATACACTGCAACTACTCTCCAGCTTCTACTCCGGCACCCTTATAGTCGGCGGTGATTTTAATGTCCCACTCGTCCCATCTATGGACACCTCTACTGGGACTTCCTCCCTCACATACCGAGCCTTACGATCTATCAAACACCAACTAAGCAACCTTTTACTCCATGACACTTGGCGCACCCTACACCCTAAAGAAAAGGATTTCACGTTCTTTTCCTCCCCACACAACAAATATTCTAGACTGGATCACTTCTTTCTTTCCCAACAAGACCTGACATACCTCACTAGCGCGACCATTGAACCGTCCTTACTCTCAGACCATAACCCCATCTCCATGACTCTACAATACACCGCTCCACACAAACGGACTCGTATATGGCGCCTCGATAACTCATTGCTGTCTGACGAGGCCAATGCCCTCAGACTGTCTACGTGCCTCGCGGATTTTTTCTCAAACAATTCGTCACCTGATGTTACTCCCGCTATTATATGGGCCTCACATAAATGTGTCATCCGCGGAGAACTGATGGCTTTAGCGGCACAACGCAACAAACTTAGGTTCGCCCGTATTAACGAACTCACTGCACGTGTACGCAAACTCGAACAATCACACAAGGCTTCCCTTGCTGCGGCTACCCTAACTGAACTTACTCAGACGAGAGAGGAACTTTTAGATATGCTAAACATTACACTGAAACGGAAATTTGCATTAACACACAAGCTTTACTACGAATTCGGCAACAAGGCTGGTAAATTCCTGGCTAGGGCTCTCCAAGCCAGGAAGGCCTCTAACTCCATCCACAAGATTAACAGTCCTACGGGGGAGGCCTTGGTTACCAATAAAGACATATCAGCACAATTTATCCAATACTTCTCCAAATTATACAATTATACAATTATACAACCTTCCCCCATCCACCGACACTTCCATAGACCGTCCAACTGCCATCAAAGAATTTTTAGCACAATATGGCCCCACCCCTCTTCCCCCTGAAGATGTGGAATCCTTAGACCTACCTCTATCGGAGACTGAATTACACACGGCTCTAAAACAAATGAAGTCAGGTAAAAGCCCTGGACCGGATGGTCTCTCGATAAGCTATTACACATCCTTACACATTACGCTACTGCCCAAACAGGGTAAAGACCCTACACTTGTGACCAACTATCGCCCCATCTCCCTACTAAACGTAGATTTAAAAATTTATGCTAAAGCATTGGCCAATCGCATTTTACCCTTCATCCCTACCCTAATCTCCTTGGACCAAGCGGGCTTTGTCCCTGGCCGCGAAGCTAGGGACAATACCACCAAAGCACTGAACATCCACCACTGGCTCACTAAAACATCTACGCCCGGTTTCTTCCTGTCGTTGGATGCAGAGAAGGCGTTTGATAGGGTCGCCTGGGACTACATGACAGCCTCTTTGAGAGCTATAGGCCTCCCACCACGTATGATGCAGATGGTTCTGGCCCTCTATTCTTCTCCGAGGGCGAGGATCAGGGTTAATGGGGAATTGTCGGACGCCTTCTCTGTATCCAATGGCACCCGCCAAGGCTGCCCCTTGTCGCCTCTAATATTCATATTGACCATGGAACCTATGCTCCGAAAACTGAGGAACAAACCGGCCATTAGGGGTGTAGACGTTCATCACACTCAGTATAAACTGGCAGCCTATGCTGACGATGTTCTACTTTTCTTGACAGACCCCATTACAACTTTACCAAACTTATTGACAGACTTCGCTCTCTTCAAATACCTCTCCAATCTTCAAATCAACTTTGAGAGATCAAAGGCCCTCAACATCACACTGCCAACGGCCACCGTGAACCTATGCAAAAATAACTTCCCATTCAGTTGGGAAAAATCTGACATTTCCTATCTCGGAATCAAACTTACCACAAACTTATCCGATCTCTACACCAAAAATTTTCTACCTTTGCCCCTCTCCATCCAAGCGGATCTCAGGAAGTGGCACCTGGGCTCCTTTTCTTGGCTGGGCAGGATCGCCATACTAAAAATGAATATCCTTCCCAGATTCCTATACCTTCTCCAAGCTATACCGATCAAACTCCCGATTTCCTTTTTCCTCTCATACAAGCGTATTTGCAGGACCTTCATTTGGGCAACTAAAGCCCCACGACTTAGTTGGGATAGGTTGGCTCTCCCCAAACGACTTGGAGGCTTAGGCCTTCCGGATCTTCAAAAGTACCATTGGGCCTGCCATTTAGCCAGAGTGATGGATTGGCACATACACTATCCTTCCAAAGACTGGATTGCTCTGGAAGATTCTTTCACAAGTCTCCCAATTGCCAACTCACCCTGGATCAACCATAGACAGATCCCCCAGGATTTCACCTCCCACCCCCTCGTCGGCGCCACACTTTCCATTTTTAAATTGGCATGCAAACTTCTCAATCTTACCCCCTCACCTGGCCCTATGACGCCACTCGACAACAACCTTGACTTCCCCCCAGGCATTACACTTAAACATAGGACTCCTGCCACACATACCTCACAGGCGAGGGCACATCAATATTTTCAGAATGGTTCGCTCCTTACCCAACCGCTACTCTCTGCAGCTCTACCCAACTATGCTATACCATTCTATAAATACCTACAACTAAGACACTTTCTTCAGGCCACCCCACATACGTCCCAGTGGCATAGAGACCACTCACCACTTGAACTTCTCTGCCTGAGCACCGAGCCCCAAAGTCACCTAATCTCCACGCTTTACTCCCTCCTTTTCACACATCACGAAGTTAAACAGGACAAACTGATACGCCAATGGGAAAAGGATTTGTCCCTGGATATCCCAGCCAACGAATGGGACCAAATCTTCATCCTTATGCACAAAGGCTCCATCAACGTATCCACACAAGAAAACAGGTTCAAACTGTTTTCCAAATGGTATAGGACTCCTGAGAAAGTCCATCACTTTCACCCCACCATTCCCCCTACCTGTTGGAGATGTGGTACATCCCGGGGCACTCTACTACACATTTGGTGGGACTGTAACCAGATACAACCATTCTGGAATGAAATCAATCAGTTGATCTCCCAAATCACTACATTCCCACTAACACTCTCACCAGCACAATATCTGCTCCACCACACTCCCGCCTCCCTGAGCTCTTATAAAACTCCCTCACTTTACATCTCATTAACGCAGCCAACCTATGTATCCCCGCCTTTTGGAGGAACACTGCCCCCCCCACGGTCCGAGATTGGATCCGCAGGGTGGACAGAATAGCCGACATGGAAAACCTTATATGCCAATCCAATGACCACCCTACCAAATTCTACACCACTTGGGCGAGTTGGCTACACTACAAACAAACCCAAACGTGGACATCACTGTCCCAAACTCCTCCCAGACCCTCTTGAAGGCTATCCTCTACTCCCCGTGTGGTCAACCCACTATGACAACACCGCCTTTCGCGCCCCCCTCCCCCCATCCCAGTTCCTCCCTACTATGTCTTCCCCACACTGTCTCTCACTAATACTCGCATTATACAAATACCAGTAAATACCCTTCCTGTTTAGCCCGCAAGTAAGGGCACATGTTTGCACTGCTGTGACCACTACAGTCCCAGCCCGTCCTCCAGAGTCCCTACCGGGAACTACACAGACGTACCACCACACCACTGATCTGTACTTTATTCATTTTCCTCCCCAACATCCCGGTCCATTCACAGCGAAGTTCCCTTTAGGGGTGAATGGTACCGGGATTATCACCCAGTGGTCTGCACCCCATCCACGGACTTCTCCCGGGCTTGTTGCTCACTGCTGCCTATCTTAGCAGAAGATACATCAGCTATTATCTGATGATTGTCAATTCCACGGTGCTTCTTACTGACTCCCTCAGGCTAATTACCAGCCCGTGGACGTGTTACATACACTAAAAACAATTTTAGGGATACTGCAAGTTCACACATGTTACTGTTTGTATGTCTCATAGACTCACCTATGGTGATCAAAGCCTTTTTCAAGGGTGGACAGCTTATACCACTGCATTGTGACTGTCTATTACTCACCTGTAACCTTGCTTATTGATATGTATGTTACATAACTTCTGTTTGCCAAAAAAATTTAATAAAAACTTTTTTGGGAAAATTGGCCTGGGCGGGAAGGTGTCTAAGTGCCTGGTATTGAAGTGGTTAAATAATGGAGGGCGGGGCCACCCAGTGAGCCCATCCCCCTCTGACGCACGGTGACTTCCCTGTCTGCCCCCCTCTGACATCACGAGGGAATGCCACAGGGAAGTCCCCTCCATTATTTTAGAACCGCCAGAAGAGGAGAAGCGTCACACAGCGGGAGCCTCCCATCATGCTGGATGCGGAGCGGTCCAGAAGACGAAGGGAAGAAGACGCCGGTGCTGCGGAGGAAGATGCCGGACGAGAACACCGGAGGAAGAACCAGAAGAACCAGAAGAAGAAGAAGATGGAGGAAGAAATCGAAGAAAGATAGAAGAAAGAAGATAGAAGAAAGAAGATAGAAGAAAGAAGAAGCATTTAAATAAAGGAATTGTCAAAAACTGTCTCTTGTCATTTTTAACATTTTTGACACTTTTTTTGTGAAATGGTAGGGGTACTTTTGTACCCCCTTATCATTTCACACAGGGGGGGAGGGCCGGGATCTGGGGATCCCCTTGTTAAAGGGGGCTTCCAGATTCCGATAAGCCCCCTGCCCGCAGACCCCCACAACCACCGGGTAAGGGTTGTGGGGATGAGGCCCTTGTCCCCATCAACATGGGGACAAGGTGTTTTGGGGGGCTACCCCAAAGCACCCTCCCAATGTTGAGGGCATGTGGCCTGGTATGGTTCAGGAGGGGGGGCTCTCTCTCGTCCCCCCTCTTTTCCTTCGGCCTGCCAGGTTGCGTGCTCGGATAAGGGTCTGGTATGGATTTTTGGGGGGACCCCACGTCATTTTTTTTTGATTTTGGTTCGGGGTTCCCCTGTGGGGAATTACCGTGCCGTTTTTATCAATGAACTTTTATGTGTATTGTCGGACCGGCAATTCATTAATAGCCGCGAGTAGTTTTAAATGACTTTTTTTCCTTTGAAATGTCATTTTGTTGTCAGACTGTTCTAAACAGGGGAAACATGCGCCCCTTTAGAGGCATACTATAGAACACCCCCCAGGTAGGAAATTTAAAGGAATATTACACTTTTATTGTTTCACTTTAAGCATTATTAAAATCACTGCTCCCAAAAAAAACGGCCGTTTTTAAAACTTTTTTTTGCATTGATCCATGTCCCCTGGGGCAGGACCCAGGTCCCCAAACACTTTTTATGACAATAAAATGCATATAAGCCTTTAAAAATAGCACTTTTGATTATTCATGTTCGTGTCCCATAGACTTTAACGGTGTTCGCGTGTTCGAGCAAATGGTGCTTGAACAGGGGGGTATTCGGCTCATCCCTATTTAGCATATATAAATGGTGCATGTATGCCCATCATTAGAAGTGGGTGGATGAAGGGAGGTATTCTAATGGTGGGCATACACACCAATCAATCTCTTTTTTTTTTTCTACATGAAAAAAAAGATTACGGGGGGCAGGAGGCGGAGCCTAGCGGAGCAGACATGCATTGTTAGAGCTCCACACCGCTGAGGAGAGAAGAGAAGGACAAAGCGGAGCCTGCAGGCTCAAAAGGTATCCATTTGAACCTATTTGCCCCAGGGAACAAACTGTGAAAGTTTGGGCAGGAAATATGGTACTGGGAGGAAACTGTGGCAGAAATAAAAATCACCTCACAAAGAGCTCACAGGCACTCACTGCAACTGAAGCAGCTCCAGTCACCTCACAATATACAGCATCAGGGCGCTCTCACAGACAGAAAATGTCACAGCAAGACTCTCCATTTGAGTCAGATACAGAACAAATCCTCTCACAAAGTTCTCCACAAGCCTCCTCAGTATCCCCAGTAATATTATTACAATTTGAAAAGATGCTTCATAAGGCTTTAAAACAAACCTCAGACCAAATAACAAAAAGCCTAACCAAAGAAATAAGAGAGCTGGGAAACCGCACCGCAGCCTTAGAAATAAAAATGGATGAAATTGAAATTACAACCCAAGAAAATATAACAGAATTGGAACAATTAAAAAAAGAGAATTTAATACTTCAAACTAAGCTCGAAGATTACGAAAATAGAGCCAGACATTCAAACTTGCGCATAAGGGGAATACCTGAAACTGTGACAGACCTGCAATCCACTATTACTGCTCTATTACAAAAACTAAAGCCAGATATCCATATTGAACGTTTAGAACTGGACAGAGTACACAGAGCCCTCACAGCCAAAAAGAAAGATGGACCCCCACGTGATATAATCACAAAATTTCATTATTACAGAACGAAAGAACAAATACTAATTGCTGCAAGAGAAAAAAAGGAACTTAATTTTCAAGGACACAATTATCAAATTTTTGCTGACCTATCCCAACTTACTATTACTAAAAGACGATCCATGAAACCCCAACTAATGGAACTGCAACGCCACAACATTATGTATCAATGGGGCTTCCCCTTTTCAGTCAGATTTAACTACCAAGGTACAATTTACAGAAGCAGATCAGCAGATGAACTACAACAAACCCTTTTAAAATTAAATCTGACAGAACCCACAAGCAGCAACTCTCCCACACGCAGAAGAATGGCGTCATCTTCACCTTCAGGCAGCACCCAGAAAATTTCAGAACAAAATGGGAATCATCATTCTCACAAAAGAGGCCGTTATGCCACATCATCCATGGACCAAGAAGATTCAATGGACTGACATCCTAATTCCTGATATCTCTTCATTTATTATACTAAGAGATGGTTCTCTTTAAAAAACCTATATTTATAACTGAATGTAACTGCATTCTGATAGTCACACACAGTGTGGGATCATGTTACATTCCAGTTATATTTCTTATTACTTCTGATTCATATAGCCTTAGAATATATAAGTGAAATAAGGAAATTCTTGTTCAGTTATATATTATCAGGTAATAACAATAGATTTATTACTTTTTAGGACAAATATGTTCAATAATCCAGAAGTAATGGAAGCTTTTTCTTTCTTTTCTTAAAACAAATATATTATTACCTAACTAGTTCCTAGAATTATGTTTTTGTTTATTCTAATCTGAAGCAATACAACCTCAATTTTAACATACCTCAAAGTTAACATATCTAAACAGTTATATATGAATAAAATATGTAATTATTTACTCTAAAAGGGTTAAAAATACCAAAATAATTCAAACTATCTTCATCAATACCAAAGTTATTAACAGTACCTTTCTAACTGAATTATTTAGCCTAGGGCAAGACTAACCATATACAACCACCCTAGAATAAATAATTTCAACAAAAACTATTCTGCACTCCAATTAATGAAACATCATTTTGATGTCTTTTGACATAGCACTTCTCTCCTGTAAGCGGAAGATCCGTGTACCCCCATTAGCCCTCCTCATTCTCCCAACCATATTATGTGGGAGTGTGACGAAGGCACTTATTCCCCTGAGAGAGATATTTATTCTCTTTCACGGGTAAATTGTGATTACTTGCAAAAAATAATTTATACAATGTATCATCTAATCTCATATGTTTTTTGTTTACTCTTTACTCCAGAATTCACTGGTTTCTTTTCTATCTATTCATCTCTTCAGTCCACACAGGTTGATCTGCGCAGTCAGCTCTGCATAACAAAAAGTAAGTCAAAACTATTTGATCTATTGCCATGGCACCACTGAATATACTTTCCCTGAATGTTCAGGGAATAAATGTCCCTCAAAAAAGGACCAAAGCCTTCCGTACTTTCCATAACAAGAAGGCTCACATAGTATGCCTCCAAGAAACACACTTCACCAAAGATTCTACTCCAAAATATATTTCTCCTTTTTATCAACAAATTTACACGGCTTCTGTCTGTACCAAGCAAAGGGGAACTCTAATTGCATTTCACCGATCCACACCATTCACCTTATCATCAGAAATTAAAGACCCAGAAGGTAGATACCTGATACTCATGGGTTATATAATGGATACAGCAATCACGGTGATTTCCTACTATGCTCCTAACAAACAACCTACACCATTCCTCTCACATATATTACAAGTGATTAATACACACAAAATAGGAACAGTGATAATGTGTGGGGATTCGAACCAGGTCCTCCTCCCATTTCTAGATAAATCACCTTTTACACCATCCAAAATAACCTCTAGATTACCTTTTTCTCAACTTCTTTCCAAATACAATCTGGTAGATTCATGGAGAGAAAGTAATCCAATGAAAAAGAAATTCACTTATTTCTCGCACCCTCATCAAACCTTTACCAGAATAGATCATATTTTTCTAACAATAGGAATGATACCAGAAATTATTGCATCAGATATAATTCCGATTCCGTGGTCTGACCATAATGCAGTATACACTACTATAGCCTCAGCCATACCAAAAGCGCATGACCCAACGTGGTACTTACCGGACATAATGCTCAAACACCCACTACATCAGATGGCCATTGAACAAGCTTTAAAGGAATACATATCAATTAATAATACAACAGACATCTCCCCAATAACACTGTGGGAAGCTCATAAGCCTGTCTTGCGTGGTACAATACAAAGACAAATGGCACTATTTAAACGGGAACGCAAAAATCTAGCAAAAAAACAAGAACTCAATTTTAATGCAGCCTACATATCATTTCAAGATAATCCATCTCAGAGTACAAAATCTCATCTGGAAAAATCTAGATTGGAATACGATCTATTTCTCACTGAGTCAGTTGATAAATCCCTCAAACGCTCCAAACACAATTTCTACATGAAAACAAACAAACCAGGTACATATTTGGCTCGGGCATTAAATTCAACTAACAAATCTTTCAAACCAATACGTTTGAAATTATCAAAAAATGTTTACACTTGTAATCCAGTTAAAATAGTCCATAAATTTCACTCACATCTTGCAACTTTATACAAGACAAACAATGAATTTAATCCTACAGAAGCTGAATCCTTCTTCTCAAAAATAAACTTACCTGAGTTATCTCAGAATCAAAAAAGCAGTTTGGATGAGCCTATAACTATAGATGAAGTTGCTAACGCCATAAAAGACCTAAAACTTAACAAAAGACCAGGCCCAGACGGCTACTCGGCTTTATACTATAAAACATTCTCAGAAATACTCTCTCCCATTCTCACTGAAACTTTTAACAAACTTCTAGATGGACATTCTTTTCAGCAAGAAACACTAATGGCAATTGTTTGTATGATCCCAAAACCCCTTTCTGATGATACTTCCTGTGTGAATTATCGGCCTATCTCTCTGTTAAACCTTGATATTAAATTATTAGCAAAAATAATAGCAAAACGCCTCAATAGCATTATAGGAAAATTAATACATAGAGATCAAGTAGGCTTCATGCCAAATAGACAGGCAGGCGATAATATACGCAGGGCAGTGTTATTGGCACATATTGCTAAAAAACGGAAAATCCCTTTATGTTTTCTATCTCTCGATATTAAGAGGGCATTTGACACAGTATCCTGGCAATATATGCAATATTCATTACAAAAATGGGGTTTTGGACCCCACTTTTTAACATGGATCAAAGCATTATATAATAAACCCAAAGCCTATATAAAATATGCTGGATACAAATCTGAAGCCTTTTATATCGAAAGAGGTACCCGACAGGGTTGCCCATTATCTCCCTTATTATTTGCCCTTATACTCGAACCCATGGCCCAATACATCAGAACAAACCAAACTATAACTGGCATTGAAGTAGGAGGTATTACACACAAATTATGTATATTTGCAGACGATATATTACTTTTTCTATCATCACCACAGGTCTCCGGTCCTAACTTAATACCAGCTCTTGATGGATTTGCAGCCCTATCCGGCCTTATGATTAATCCTAAGAAATGCCTAGTGCTTAATATTTCACTCACAAACATGGAATTGATCCCGGCTAGGGCTGCACTCCCATTCACATGGGCAGAAAAATCAATCCCATATCTTGGAATTCATTTAACAGCATCTCATTCTGACTTATTCTCAACCAATTATCCTCCTGTATTAAGACAGATCACAAATCTAATAAAACAATGGTCGCAACTTCCTTTATCCTGGATAGGGAAGATTAATGCAATCAAAATGACTATTCTACCCAAATTGCTTTATCTATTCAGAGTCCTCCCTATTCCAATTCCTTCCTATTTTTTGAGAATAGTACAAAAAAGAGCAATTTCGTTTATATGGGGCTCTTCTAAACCACGTATACCTATACACACACTACATCTTCCCAAAAATAAAGTAGGCCTGGGATACCCTAATTTTACTAACTACTACAGAGCAGCACATTTGGCCAGTCTGTCCAAATACCATGCAAAACAGGAAATCCCATTATGGGTATTTATAGAGGCTTCAGAAAATGACCCTCTATTAATATCAAATTTATTATGGCTTGATCCTAAAGACCGCTTTAAAATTCATAATCCCATAACTAAACACTTCTTATCTCTCTGGGATAAACTAAAAACCAAATATCAGTTACAATCTCCACACAATCCTCTCCTTTCTTTTATCAGAAATCCGGCCTTTTATCCGGCATGGATCTACCCAAATTCTTTTAAAGCTTGGACAACATCAGGCATTCAGACACTAAATGACTTCATAGCATCTAAATCATTCCTTTCATTCCCATCGCTTAGAGAAAAATATGATCTACCAAACTCTGAGATATTTAGATATCTCCAAATCAAAAATTTCTATACACCATTCCTAAAGGGGGATACACCATTATCCCAATTATCCATTTTTGAATCAATCTGTACAAAAGATACATTTGCTAAAGGTACAATTTCATCAATTTATAATCAATTATATGGAGTAGCAAATCTTAATAGACCCTCTTACGTTCAGAGGTGGGAGGAGGACCTGGGACGAACTTTAGAAGACACGGACTGGTCTAACATATGGCTCACATCTAAGTCATCTTCACCCAACATCTTAGCACTGGAGACAAATTATAAAGTCCTAACTCGCTGGTAACTTGTACCCGCTAGAGTGGCAAAATATTCACCTAATACCTCAGCTCTTTGTTTTCGAGGATGCCCAGAAATAGGCACATATTTACACATATGGTGGACGTGCCCAGTAATCCAAACCTTCTGGAAGGAAGTCTTCGTGATTGCATCTAAAATATTTTAAAAAATAATACAACCAGATCCATATTTAACTTTACTTAATCTAAAACCGGAATGGTTAACACTCTCTCAATTCAAACTTATGATCCAACTAATAACGGCTGCAAAACAAACAGTGGCCAAGGCATGGAAATCTCCTACATTGGTACTAGCAGAAACAATTCACAGAATGAATAATACAATGTCCCATGCTAAGATGGTAGCCATCGATCAAAATCAAATTCCAAAATTTGAAAAACTTTGGCACCCTTGGATAAAACAACAGTTCCTGTCAAATTTCAATGACTCTGTCCTGTTGCCATGGTAACAGATTAACTGACTTACAGAGACACCCATTCTAAGGCTTCAAAGAGAACTAAAAAGAATAATAAACTGACGAGTGGGACAACCTTGTGGACCATACCTCTACCTTTCAGCCCATTTTCTTCTTTCTCTTTCCTTTTCTCCACCTTACGAACAAAGCTCATTATCAGAATTTATTTGACCTATATACACTCTACTTGTAAACAATATGTATAGTAGGTATAAATCATTTAAATACCTACAAAAGTATCTAAGGAAATGATATATATCTTTAATTTAGGTTTACGTGAACCCAATGTTTAATATTTGAAATTTAATGATATTTACCTATATAAACCCTACTGTAAAACAATGAGCTTACTTTATATAGATCCTTGTAAACTTACTTTATGTATCTTTATAACATTGTATACTCAATAAACTTCTTTTGACAAGGAAAAAAAAGATTACAATATATGCCCAACAAGGACCAGCAACGTACTGGTATGTTGCTGGACTTTGAGTGGTTATACCAGAATGATGCCTGCAGGTTTAGGTATCATCTTGGTATCATTCTTTTCAGCAAGCGGTCGACTTTCATGTAAAGGCAATCCTAGTGGCTAATTAGCCTCTAGACTGCTTTTACAAGCAGTGGGAGGGAATGTCCCCCCTCCCACCGTCTTCCATGTTTTTCTCTGGCTCCCCTGTCCTAACAGGGAACCCAAGAATGCAGCCGGTGATTCGGCCAGCTGACCATAGAGCTGATCAGAGACCAGAATGGCTCCAATCATCTCTATGGCCTAAGAAACCAGAAGCTACGAGCATTTCATGACTTAGATTTCGCCGGATGTAAACAGCGCCATTGGGAAATTGGGAAAGCATTTTATCACATCTTGGTGTGGTCAAATGCTTTGAGGGCAGAGGAGAGTACTAGGGTCTAATAGACCCCAATTTTTTCAAAAAAGAGTACCTATCACTACCTAGCGCTATCATAGGGGATATTTACATTCCCTGAGAAAACAATAAATATGCTAAAAAAATTATGAAAGGAACAGTTTAAAAATAAGATAAAAAAGCAAAAAAAATAATAAAGAAAAAAAAAAAAGAAAAAAAGCACCCCTGTCCCCCCCTGCTCTCGCGCAAAGGCGAATGCAAGCGTCGGTCTGGCATCAGATGTAAACAGCAATTGCCCCATGCATGTGAGGTATCACCACGAAGGTCAGATCGAGGGAAGTAATTTTAGAAATAATTTTGGGGGGAAATAATTTTGGGGTGAAATACTCACCATGCCTCTCAGAAAATAGCTTGGGGTGTCTATTTTCCAAAATGGGGTAATTTGGGGGGGTTTGTACCATCTTGGCATTTTATGGCCTTCGAAACTGTGATAGGTAGTGAGGATTGAAATGAAAAATTTACACCCTTAGAAATCCTGAGGGCGGTGATTCAATTTCGGGGCCCCCTACGCAGCTAGGCTCCCAAAAAGTCACACACATATGGTATCCCCATACTCAGGAGAAGCAGCAGAATGCATTTTGGGGTGTAATTCCACATATGCACATGGCATGTTTGAGCAATATATCATTTAGTGACAACTTTGTGCAAAAAAAAAAAAAGTTTGTCATTTTCCCGCAACTTGTGGCAAAAAATAAAATATTCCATGGACTCAACATGCCTCTCAGCAAATAGCTTGGGTGTCTACTTTCAAAAATGGGGTCATTGGGGGGGTTTGTGCCATCTTAGCATTTTATGGCCTTCAAAACTGTGATAGGTAGTGAGGAGTGAAATCAAAAATTTACGCCCTTAGAAATCCTGAAGGTGGTGCTTAGTTTTCGAGGCCCCGTGCGCGGCTAGGCTCCCAAGAAGTCCCACACATGTGGCATCCCTGTACTCAGGAGAAGCAGAAGAATGTATTTTGGGGTGAAATTTCACATATGCCCATGGCATGTTTGAGCAATATATCATTTAGTGACAACTTTGTGCAAAAAAAAAGTTTGGCATTTTTTTGTCATTATTCAATCACTTGGGACAAAAAAAATAAAATATTCAATGGGCTCAACATGCCACTCAGCAATTTCCTCGGGCTGTCTTCTTTCCAAAATGGGGTCATTGTGGGGGGGGGGGTTGTACTGCCCTGCCATTTTAGCACCTCAAGAAATGAGATAGGTTGTCTTAAACTAAAAGCTGTGTAAATTCCAGAAAATGTACCCTCGTTTGTAGACGCTATAACTTTTGTGCAAACCAATAAATATACGCTTATTGACTTTTTTTTACCAAAGACATGTGGCTGAATACATTTTGTCTAAATGTATGACTAAAATTGGGTTTATTTGATTTTTTGTATAACAAAAAGCAGAAAATATAATTTTTTCTGTTTATAGCGCAAAAAATAAAAAAGGTGATCAAATACCATCAAAAGAAAGCACTATTTGTGGGAAAAAAAGGACGCAAATTTTGTTTGGGTACAACATTGCATGACTGCGCAATTAGCAGTTAAAGTGACGCAGTGCCAAATTGTAAAAAGTGCTCTGGTCAGGAAGGGGGTAAAATCTTCCGGGGTTGAAGTGGTTAATGGTGAATTAATATCTGTGAGTGTACAGCCTGCAATACCTTGAGAAAAAGAAGCTTTATTGGTTAAATCAGTAATTTTCAGAAACACTTTGCTGCAGAGCCACTGGGGTTGATTTGTTGTTGTTCAGTCGTTTAGTCATGTCCGACTCTTCCTGACCTCATGGACCATAGTGGGTCAGGCTTTTCTGTCCTCCACTGCCTCCCGACACTTGCTTATTTTCATTTTCATAGTTTCGATGATGCTATCTATCCATCTTGTTTTCTGCCGCCTCTTCTCCTTTTTTCTTCCATGTTTTCCAGCATTAGGGTCTTTTCTAATGAGTCCTCTCTTCGCATTAGGCGGCCAAAGTATTCGAGTTTCAGCTTCAGAATCTGTCCTTCCAGTGAATATTCAGGGTTAATTTCCTTCAGGATTGACTGCTTTGATCTTCTTGCCATTCAAGGAACTTTTAAGAGTCTTCTCCAACACCATAGTTCAAAAGCATCAATTCTTCACCTTCCTTGTGGTCCAACTTTCACAGCCATAGGTTACTACTGGGAATACTGTAGCTTTGACAATACAGCACTTTGCCGGTAGGGTGATGTCTCTGCTTTTTATAATGTTGTCTAGGTTTGCCATTGCTTTCCTCCCAAGAAGTGAGTGTCTCTTAATTTCATGGCTACAGTCACTGTCTGCCGTAATCTTGGAGCCTAGGAAGATAAAATCCATCACTGTTTCCATTTCTTCTCCTTCTATTTGCTAAGGAGTGATGGGACCGGTTGTCATGATCTTAGTTTTCTTAATGTTCAATTTCAGGCCAGCTTTTGTGCTCTCCTCTTTCACCTTCATTAACCACTTGTTTACTGGGCATTTAAACCCCCCTCCTGCCCAGACCAATTTTCAGTTTTCAGCGCTGATGCAATTTGATTGACAATTGCGCGGTCATACAACACTGTACCCAAATTAAATTTTTATCATTTTTTTCCACAAACAGAGCTTTTGGTGGTATTTAATCACATCTGGGATTTTTATTTTTTGCTAAACAAACAAAAGAAAATGGAAAATTTGGAAAAAAAAAATCATGTTTCATAGTTTGCTATAAAATTTTGCAAACAGGTAATTTTTCTCCTTCATTGATATGCGCTGATGAGGTGGCACTGGTGGGCACTGATAGGCTGCACTGATGGGCATGGATAGGCACAGTTAAGGCGGCACTGATAGGCACAGATAAGGCAGCACTGATGGGGACAGATAAGGTGGTACTGATGGGCACAGATAAGGCGGCACTGATGGCCACTGATGGGTGCTGATGGGTGGCACGGATGGGGGCACGGATGGGTGGCACTGATGGGCACTGATAGGTACCACTGATGGGGGGGCACTGATGGGGCACTGATGGGTGGCACTGATGGGTAGTGATGGACGGCACTGATGGGCACTTATGGGCACTGGTAGGTGACACTGATGGGCACTCATGTGCAGCACTATTGAGTGGCACTGTGGGCACTGATAGGTGGCGCTGGTGGGCACTGGTAGGCGACACTGCTGCCTATTGTTAGGTGTCACTGGCAGGGGGCACAGGTGGGCACTGAGGATCGCCGTGAGAGGGACTGATGTTCCTCTCATGGACGCCGGTGATCTGCCTTTTTTCCTCCTCACGCTGTCAGCGCGAGGAGAAAAAATAGCCGATTACCGGCTCTGTTGACATCGCATGATCAGCTGTTATTGGCTGACAGATGATCACATGGTAAGGGGTCAGGATCAACCCCTTACTCCGATCTGTGATCAGGCGAGTCTCATAGACTCGCTGATCACAGAGCGCGCCGCGCGCGCCCTGCAGGGGGCGCGCAGGCCGCTCGTACACGGGACGACGTCAGGTCCGCACTGTAGCCGTTATTTGGCTATACCACGGATCTCTAGTGGTTAAGAGACTTTAGTTCTTCACTTTTTGCCATTAGTGTGGTATCGTCTGCATATCCCAGGCTGTTAATATTTCTCCTTACGATCTTAATTCCAGCTTGTGATTAATCGATCCTGGCATTTCGCATAATGTACTCTGCATATAAGTTAAATAAGTAGCGTGACAATATACAGCCTTGCTGCACTCCTTTCTCAAATTTGAACCAGTCAGTTGTTTCATGTCCTGTTATAACTGTTACTTCTTGACTTGCATACAGGTTTTTCAGAAGACATTTGAAGTGATCTGGTATTCCCATTTCTTTCAGTATTTGCCACATCTTGTTGTGATCCTCATAATCAAAGGCTTTACTGTAGTCAATAAAGCAGAAGTAGACATTCTTCTGGAACTCCCTTGCTTTCTCCATGATCCAGCGAATGTTGGCAATTTGATCTCTAGTTCCTCTGCCTCTTCGAAATCCAGCTTGTACTTGTGGTACTCCCGGTTCATATGATGCTGAAGCCTAGCTCGTAGAATTTTCAACATAACCTTGCCAGTGTGTGAGATGAGTGCGATTGTACGGTAGTTTGACATTTTTTTAGCACTGCCTTTCTTTGGTTTCGGAATGTAAACAGACTTCTTCCAGTCCTGTGGCCATTGTTGAGTTTTGAGATTTACTAAAGGGATATAAAATGTTTAATGCACACTGGACATTTTTTCACCTGCTCCCAGGGATTGTCTGGCTTTTTTTTAACCCTACCACTCTACTACTGTGCACTACCATGTTAGCCTAGGTGTCCATGCACACATGGGCTTTTAGAGGAGTTTAGAGGCAGGGGTGTTGGGGGAAGAAAACCTCCCCCACTGCCTGTACATCCAGGAGCAGTGGCATTTTGGCAAAAAAAAAATGCATGGCGCATGTAAACTTGTGTAAGGGCATCTAATTGTTTTTTAATCCTAGTCAATTTTTGCACTTAAATGTTAATTTAAATGGGCAGAATACATTTTTATTTTGGCCAATGAAATTAATTAATGCCCAAATGCTTGACCCACCTAGATGCGTCTAAACATGGTAAATGCGTTTACAAGCAAACATTTTTTCTGCCAAAATGCTGCTGCCAGGGGAAAGGCATCCAGGAGAGATAGAGAAACGTCCAGTGTGCATGAGGCTTTAGCATTAATGAATGCCTGTTAGATTAGTGAAGCCATGTTCACTTTCAGTCATGTGAAAAGAAAAATGCAGTTTTTTTGTAATTCCTCTACATATGATAAACATATGAGGAAAGTCATATGTTTAAAATTCATTACCAGCATCCCAAAATATAAAGGGACTGAATATACTGACTATGATTTCAACACAAGCTGCAGAAAGCCCCAAAGCTTTCAATACAACCAAACTCTACTTTCTTTGCCAATGTACAATTGCTAATAGAGCCATTCACTTAATTTGATACATAACTCCCTCTTCTGTAATTTAATAGCTTGAGTCTTTTCTGAACATTACTTTGCCTTGCTTGGACAGAAAGCTAAGCATAGAAGAACATTTTACAAAACACATTAAAAAAAGATGAAGTAAATGAGAATATTATTTTTTCTGCCATGAAAATATTCTTAGAATTGTTCCTTCTAAATAACTTTGAATGTCTTTTATTTATTTTTTTTTACAAATACTGGCTATTCATATAATACAAATATTAAATGAGAATATAGCAGCCCAAAATATGCTGTGCATTATTGAACATTTGTAAGTTTACTACTGTTCATTTTTGGCTTTTATATTATATATAATTATTTTGGCACAAAGCGCCTGCTTAATTGGTCATCTATATTTTAAAATAATTTTGTAACTTCCTTCCTGAAAAAAGGAGTATAAACTACAGAGACAGAACAAAATAGAGAAAAATAAATGTGTCATGAGAGTAGCTAGATCTTATAATGCAATTCTACACAGCAAAATGAAGCACTTATTTAGACAATGCATTGTATTAGCTGCATTTTAGAGCATGCCTATGGCATAACCTTTTATTACAACACAAGCAGTTAGTCAGCTCATAATAAGTAAATTCATCTTAGTAAACTCATCTTAGCAATAGCACATCATTATGAAATCCATTACCCAGCCATCTAGTGGATCGGATTGGATGACAGTCAGATGGAAACGGACAGGCAGTCCATTTCCATCTGACTACCCCATAAAGAACAGCGAGCTGTGTCCGTGTCTGCTCTGCATAGCGGAGCAGACACAGACCTGTCATCTGCCTGCTCAGCCAGGATCAGCCAACAGATCCCCTGCTGAGCAGGTGGATCGGCTGACAACCAAACCACAGTCAGGTAGACCAACTAAAATTTCAGCCACAACTGCCAGGAAAATTGTTTGGATTGCAAAGAAAAACCCACAATAATAACTTTAGACGAAGTACAGGACTCTCTAAAAACATGTGCTGTTCCTGTTTCAAGATGCACAATAAGGAGGCACTTGAGGAAAGATGGGCTGCCTGGTTGAGTCGCCAGAAGAAAGCCATTACTGTGCAAATGCCACAAAGTATCCCACTTACAATATGGCAAACAGCACAGAGACAAGCCTCAAACCTCAAACCTTCTGGCACAAAGTCATTTGAAGTAATGAGACCAAAATTTAGCTTTTTGGCCACAACCATAAACACCATATTTTGAGAGGAGTCAACAAGGCCTATGATGAAAGATACACTATTCCTACTGTGAAACACGGAGGGGGATTGCTGATGTTTTGGGGATGTGTGAGCTACAAAGGCACAGGAAGTTTGGTCAAAATTGATGACAAGATGAATGCAGTATGTTATCAAAAAATACTGGAGGAACATTTGCATTGCAGCCAGGAAGCTGTGCATTGGACGTACTTGGATATTCCAACAAGACAATTATCCAAAACACAAGGCCAAGTCGACCTGTCATTGGCTAGAGCAGAATAAAATTAAGGTTCAGGAATGGCCATCTCAGTCTCCTGATCTCAATATCATTGAGCCACTCTGGGAAGATCTCGAAGCGTGCAGTTCATGCAAGACAGCCCAAGAATTTACAGGAACTGGAGTTTTTTTGCCAAGAGGAATGGGCAGCTTTACCATCTGAGAAGATAAAGAGCCTCATCCACAAATGCCACAAAAGACTTCAAGCTGTCATTGATGTTAGAAGGGGCAATACACGGTATTAAGAACTGGGGTATGTAAACTTTTGATCAGGGTAATTTGGGTGGTTTCTGTTGTGATTATGATTTAACTGCTTGCTGACCGCCTCACACAGATATACTGCGGCAGAAGGGCTCATACAGGCAGAATCACGTACCTGTACGTTCCCCTTTAAGAGGTGGCCCGCGGCAAGCTCTGTGAGTCGGGTCACGGGTCCCATGGACTTGATCGCCGCAGGGATACCCGCGATCGCCTCACGGGGGGGGGGAAGAACGGGGAGATGATAATGTAAACAAGCATCTCCCCATTCTGCCTAGTGAAAGTGTCACTGGTCTCTGCTCCCTGTCATCAGAGCAGAGATCAGTGTCGTGTCACACACAGCCATGCCCCTTACAGTTAGAAACACGCCCCTAGGACACACTTAACCCCTACACTGCCACCTAGTGGTTAACCCTTTCACTGCCAGTGTCATTTACACAGGAATCAGTGCATTTGTATAGCACTGATTGCTGTATAAATGACAATGGTCCCAAAAACATGTCAAAAATGTCCAATGTGTCCGCTATAATGTCGCAGTCACGATAAAAATCGCTGATCGCCGCCATTTAAAAAAAAAAAAATTATTAATAGAAATGCCATAAAACTATCCCCTATTTTGTAAACGCTATAACTTTTGCGCAAACCGATCAATAATCGCTTATTGCAATTCTTTTTACCAAAAATATGTAGAAGAATACGTATCGGCCTAAACTGAGGAAACAAATTGTTTTTTTAATATTTTTGGGGGATATGTATTACAGCAAAAAGTAAAATATAATGCGTTTTTTTCAAAATTGTCACTCTTTTTTTGTTTATAGCGCAAAAAATAAAAAACGCAGGGGTGATCAAATACCACCCAAAGAAAGCTCTATTTGTGGGAAAAAAAGGACGTCAATTTTGTTTGGGAGCCACGTTGCACGACCGCGTAGTTGTCAGTTAAAGCGACGCAGTGCCGAATCCCAAAAAGTGCTCTGGTCAGGAAGGGGGTAAATTCTTCCAGGCTGAAGTGGTTAAAAAGAGTAAGCACAGTTAATTGATAATACATGGTTTCAGCCAAACACTAACCATGAAAGTAAGAAAAGTTTTTGTGTTATCCTTCATATTCTCTGAAAAATGGCCCATTAATCATACATTCTGCCAGGGTATGTAAACTTATGAGCACAACTGTATATGTCATTTTTTTAAGGTTTTAATTGTGAAGAAATAGCCAAAATTTGAAAATTGTGCTGTGATTTTTCCCAATGCAACTTTTGTGTAATTTTCCTGTCTTCAGATATTTACTTCACAATATAACTAACAAATCCTTCTGACTGAAAATGTAAGATGACTGTGATTTTTATCTAACATTCTTGTTTTCCTCTTCTAAAGTTACATTGTAAAGTATAGAATAATAATCTGTAAATTGTTAGTGTTTGATATTACATTGTATATCCCTGTATGTTGTGGTCTTTCAGGTGCCTATCTAAGTTTTTTGAAATTATCTATCTAATTAGCTCCCTGTGAAACCACTGCTTGTGGAATTCCACATCCTTACCGCTCTTATGCCCCATACACACGGTCGGATTTTCCAATGGAAAATGTGTGATAGGACCTTGTTGTCTGAAATTCCGACCATGTGTAGGCTCCATCACACATTTTCCATCGGATTTTCCGACACACAAAGTTTGAGAGCAGGATATAAAATTTTCCGACAACAAAATCCGTTGTCGGAAATTCCGATGGTGTGTACACAAATCCGACGGACAAAGTGCCACGCATGCTCAGAATAAATAAAGAGATGAAAGCTATTGGCCACTGCCCCGTTTATAGTCCTGACGTATGTGTTTTATGTCACCGCGTTCAGAACGATCGGATTTTCCGACAACTTTGTGTGACCGTGTGTATGCAAGACAAGTTTGAGCCAACATCCGTTGGAAAAAATCCATGGATTTTGTTGTCGGAATGTCCGAACAAAGTCCGACCGTGTGTACGGGGCATTACAGTAAAGAACCCTCTACGCAATTTAAGGTTAAACCGCTTCACTTCTAATTTTAGTGAATGGCCACATGTCTTTTTAAATTCTCTTTCGCAGAAGAGTTTTATCCCTACCATGGGGTCACCAGTACAGTATTTGTGTTTTGAAACCATATCCCCTCTCAAGCGTCTCATCTCCAGAGAGAATAAATTCAGTGTTTGCAGTATTTCCCCATAGCTGAGATCCTGCAGTCCTCTTAATTAGCTTTGTTGCCCTTCTCTGGACTCTCTCCAGTTCCACCACATCCTTCCTGAGGACTGGTGTCCAGAACTGGACAGCATACTCCAGGTGCGGCTGAACCAGAGTCCTGTAGAGTGGGAGAATTATTGTTTTATCTCTGGAGTTAATCTCCATTTTAATGCATGCCAATATTCTGTTGGCTTTGCTTGCAGCAGCTTGGTATTGCAGGCCATTGCTGAGCCTGACATCTACTAGGACCCCAAGATCCTTTTCCATCTTAGATTCCACAGAGGTTCCCCCCTGGTGAGTAGATTGCATTCATATGTTTGCCACCCATATGCATTATTTAATTTTTTTCTACATTAAACCTCATTTGCCAAGTAGTTGCCCACACCATTAATTTGTTCAGATCTTCTTGCAAGGTTTCCACATCCTGCAGAGAAGTTATTGCCCTGCTTAGCTTAGTATCAACTGCAAATACCGAGATTGAGCTGTTTATTCCATCCTCCAGGTTGTTTTTGAATTAATGAAATAGAATCGGTCCCAGGGACACTGCGGGGCCCCACTATCCACACCGGACCTGAGTACTCTCCATTTACCACTAGCCTCTGAGCTCGCCCCTATAGCCAGTTTTCAATCCATGTACTCACCCTTTGGTCCATGCTGACAGACCTTAGTTTGTAAAGTAAACATTTATTGGGAACTGCATCAAATGCCTTTGCAAAATCCAGATACACCACATCTACGGGCCATCCTTTATCTAGATGGCAGCTCGCCTCCTCAAAGAAGGTTAATAGATTGTTTAACCACTTGCCGACCGCCGCACGACGATGTACGTCGACAAAGCGGCACGGGCAGGCAAAAGGGCTTACCTGTACGTCCCTGCCTGCCCGCGGGTGGGGGGTCCGATCGGACCCACCCCCGGTGCCTGCGGCGGTCGGCAAATGTCCCCCGGCGATCGGTGGTGAGGGGGAGGCCATCCATTCGTGGCCCCCCCCTCGCGATCGCTCCCAGCCAATGGGATCATTTCCCTGCCTCTGTATTGTACACAGAGGCAGAGGAAATGATGTCATCTCTCCTCGGCTCGGTATTTTCCGTTCCGGGCCGAGGAGAGAAGACTGAACTGTGAGTGCACCAAACACACACACACAGTAGAACATGCCAGGCACACATTACACCCCGATCCCCCCCCCGATCGCCCCCCGATCCCCCCCCGATCACCCCCCCCCTGTCACAAACTGACACCAAGCAGGTTTTTTTTTTTTTTTTTTCTGATTACTGTATTGGTGTCAGTTTGTGTCAGTTAGTGTGTTAGGGCAGTGAGTCTTAGGCCCCCTTTAGGTCTAGGGTACCCCCCTAACCCCCCTAATAAAGTTTTAACCCCTTGATCACCCCCTGTCACCAGTGTTGCTAAGCGATCATTTTTCTGATCGCTGTATTAGTGTCGCTGGTGACGCTAGTTAGGGACGTAAATATTTAGGTTCGCCGTCAGCGTTTTATAGCGTCAGGGACCCCCCTATACTACCTAATAAATGTTTTAACCCCTTGATTGCCCCCTAGTTAACCCTTTCACCACTGATCACCGTATAACTGTTACGGGTGACGCTGGTTAGTTCGTTTATTTTTTATAGTGTCAGGGCACCAGCCGTTTATTACCGAATAAAGGTTTAGCCCCCCGATCGCCCGGCGGTGATATGCATCGCCCCAGGCAGCGTCAGATTAGCGCCAGTACCGCTAACACCCACGCACGCAGCATACGCCTCCCTTAGTGGTATAGTATCTGAACGGATCAATATCTGATCCAATCAGATCTATACTAGCGTCCCCAGCAGTTTAGGGTTCCCAAAAATGCAGTGTTAGCGGGATCAGCCCAGATACCCGCTAGCACCTGCATTTTGTCCCTCCGCCCGGCCCAGCCCAGCCCACCCAAGTGCAGTATTGATCGATCACTGACACTTACAAAACACTAAACGCATAACTGCAGCGTTCGCAGAGTCAGGCCTGATCCCTGCGATCGCTAACAGTTTTCTTGGTAGCGTTTTGGTGAGCTGGCAAGCACCAGCCCCAGGCAGCGTCAGGTTAGCGCCAGTACCGCTAACACCCACGCACGCACCGTACACCTCCCTTAGTGGTATAGTATTTGAACGCATCAATATCTGATCCGATCAGATCTATACTAGCGTCCCCAGCAGTTTAGGGTTCCCAAAAACGCAGTGTTAGCGGGATCAGCCCAGATACCTGCTAGCACCTGCGTTTTGCCCCTCCGCCCGGCCCAGCCCAGCCCACCCAAGTGCAGTATCGATCGATCACTGTCACTTACAAAACACTAAACGCATAACTGCAGTGTTCGCAGAGTCAGGCCTGATCCCTGCGATCGCTAACAGTTTTTTTGGTAGCATTTTGGTGAACTGGCAAGCACCAGCCCCAGGCAGCGTCAGGTTAGCGCCAGTACCGCTAACACCCACGCACGCAGCATACACCTCCCTTAGTGGTATAGTATCTGATCGGATCAATACCTGATCCGATCAGATCTATACTGGCGTCCCCAGCAGTTTAGGGTTCCCAAAAACGCAGTGTTAGCGTGATCAGCCCAGATACCTGCTAGCACCTGCGTTTTGCCCCTCCGCCCGGCCCAGCCCAGCCCACCCAAGTGCAGTATCGATCGATCACTGACACTTACAAAACACTAAACGCATAACTGCAGCGTTCGCAGAGTCAGGCCTGATCCCTGCGATCGCTAACAGTTTTTTTGGTAGCGTTTTGGTGAACTGGCAAGCGCCAGCGGCCTAGTACACCCCGGTCGTAGTCAAACAAGCACTGCAGTAACACTTGGTGACGTGGCGAGTCCCATAAGTGCAGTTCAAGCTGGTGAGGTGGCAAGCACAAGTAGTGTCCCGCTGCCACCAAAAAGACAAACACAGGACCGTCGTGCCCATAGTGCCCTTCCTGCTGCATTCGCCAATCCTAATTGGGAACCCACCGCTTCTGCAGCGCCCGTACTTCCCCCATTCACATCCCCAACCAAATTCAGTCAGCTGCATGAGAGGCAATTTCTTTATGTCCTCCCGAGTACCCCTACCCAGCGAACCCCCCCAAAAAAGATGTCGTGTCTGCAGCAAGCGCGGATATAGGCGTGACACCCGCTATTATTGTCCCTCCTGTCCGGACAATCCTGGTCTTTGCATTGGTGAATGTTTTGAATGCTACCATTCACTAGTTGACTATTAGCGTAGGGTACAGCATTGCACAGACTAGGCACACTTTCACAGGGTCTCCCAAGATGCCATCGCATTTTGAGAGACCCGAACCTGGAACCGGTTACAGTTATAAAAGTTAGTTACAAAAAAAAGTGAAAAAAAAAAAAAACACAAACAAAAATATAAAAAAAAAAAAAAATAGTTGGCGTTTTATTGTTCTCTCTCTCTCTATTCTCTCTCTATTGTTCTGCTCTTTTTTACTGTATTCTATTCTGCAATGTTTTATTGTTATTATGTTTTATCATGTTTGCTTTTCAGGTATGCAATTTTTTATACTTTACCGTTTACTGTGCTTTATTGTTAACCATTTTTTTGTCTTCAGGTACGCCATTCACGACTTTGAGTGGTTATACCAGAATGATGCCTGCAGGTTTAGGTATCATCTTGGTATCATTCTTTTCAGCCAGCGGTCAGCTTTCATGTAAAAGCAATCCTAGCGGCTAATTAGCCTCTAGACTGCTTTTACAAGCAGTCGGAGGGAATGCCCCCCCCCAACGTCTTCCGTGTTTTTCTCTGGCTCTCCTGTCTCAACAGGGAACCTGAGAATGCAGCCGGTGATTCAGCCAGCTGACCATAGAGCTGATCAGAGACCAGAGTGGCTCCAAACATCTCTATGGCCTAAGAAACCGGAAGCTACGAGCATTTTATGACTTAGATTTCGCCGGATGTAAACAGCGCCATTGGGAAATTGGGAAAGCATTTTATCACACCGATCTTGGCGTGGTCAGATGCTTTGAGGGCAGAGGAGAAATCTAGGGTCTAATAGACCCCAATTTTTGCAAAAAAGAGTACCTGTCACTACCTATTGCTATGATAGGGGATATTTACATTCCCCGAGATAACAATAAAAATGATTTAAAAAAAAAATGAAAGGAACAGTTTAAAAATAAGATAAAAAAATAATAATAATAATGAAAAAAAAAAAAAAAAGCACCCCTGTCCCCCCTGCTCTCGCTCTAAGGCGAACGCAAGCGTCGGTCTGGCGTCAAATGTAAACAGCAATTGCACCATGCATGTGAGGTATCACCGCGAAGGCCAGATCGAGGGCAGTAATTTTAGCAGTAGACCTCCTCTGTAAATCTAAAGTGGTAACCTGTAAAGGCTTTTAAAAGCTTTTAAAAATGTATTTAGTTTGTCGCCACTGCACGTTTGTGCGCAATTTTAAAGCATGTCATGTTTGGTATCCATGTACTCGGCCTAAGATCATCTTTTTTATTTCACCAAACATTTGGGCAATATAGTGTGTTTTAGTGCATTAAAATGTAAAAAAGTGTGTTTTTCCCCAAAAAATGGGTTTGAAAAATCGCTGCGCAAATACTGTGTGAAAAAAAAAAATGAAACACCCACCATTTTCATCTGTAGGGCATTTGCTTTAAAAAAAAAAATAATGTTTGGGGGTTCAAAGTAATTTTCTTGCAAAAAAAAATTATTTTTTTATGTAAACAATAAGTGTCAGAAAGGGCTTTGTCTTCAAGTGGTTAGAAGAGTGGGTGATGTGTGACATAAGCCTCTAGATGTTGTGCATAAAATGCCAGGACAGTTCAAAACCCCCCCAAATGACCCCATTTTGGAAAGTAGACACCCCAAGCTATTTGCTGAGAGGCATGTCGAGTCCATGGAATATTTTATATTGTGACACAAGTTGCGGGAAAGAGACAATTTTTTATTTTTTTTATTTTTTTTTGCGCAAAGTTGTCACTAAATGATATTTTGCTCAAACATGCCATGGGAATATGTGAAATTACACCCCAAAATACATTCTGCTGCTTCTCCTGAGTACGGGGATACCACATGTGTGAGACTTTTTGGGAGCCTAGCCGCGTACGGGACCCCAAAAACCAAGCACCGCCTTCAGGCTTTCTAAGGCCGTAAATTTTTGATTTCACTCTTCACTGCCTATCACAGTTTCGGAGGCCATGGAATGCTCAGGTGGCAAAAAACCCCCCCAAATGACCCCATTTTGGAAAGTAGACACCCCAAGCTATTTCTTGAGTGGTATAGTGAGTATTTTGCAGACCTCAGTTTTTGTCACAAAGTTTTGAAAATTGAAAAAAGAAAAAAAAAAAAATTTTTTCTCGTCTTTCTTTATTTTCAAAAACAAATGAGAGCTGCAAAATACTCACCATGCCTCTCAGCAAATAGCTTGGGGTGTCTACTTTCCAAAATGGGGTCATTTGGGGGGGGTTTGTGCCACCTGGGCATTCCATGGCCTCCGAAACTGTGATAGGCAGTGAGGAGTAAAATCAAAAATGTACGCCCTTAGAAATCCTGAAGGCAGTGATTGGTTTTCGGGGCCCCGTACGCGGCTAGGCTCCCAAAAAGTCTCACACATGTGGTATCCCCATACTCAGGAGAAGCAGCTAAATGTATTTTGGGGTGCAATTCCACATATGCCCATGGTCTGTGTGAGCAATATATCATTTAGTGACAACTTTGTGCAAAAAAAAAAAAAAATTTGTCACTTTCCCGCAACTTGTGTCAAAATATAAAACATTCCATGGACTCAACATGCCTCAAAGCAAATAGCATGGGGTGTCTACTTTCCAAAATGGGGTCATTTGGGGGGGTTTTATGCCATCTGGGCATTTTATGGCCTTCAAAACTGTGATAGGTAGTGAGGAGTAAAATCAAAAATGTACGCCCTTAGAAATCCTGAAGGCAGTGATTGGTTTTCGGGGCCCCGTACGCGGCTAGGCTCCCAAAAAGTCCCACACATGTGGTATCCCCATACTCGGGAGAAGCAGCTAAATGTATTTTGGGGTGCAATTCCACATATGCCCATGGCCTGTGTGAGCAATATATCATTTAGTGACAACTTTTTGTAATTTTTTTTTTTTTTGTCATTATTCAATCACTTGGGACAAAAAAAATGAATATTCAATGGGCTCAACATGCCTCTCAGCAAATTCCTTGGGGTGTCTACTTTCCAAAATGGGGCCATTTGTGGGGGTTTTGTACTGCCCTGCCATTTTAGCACCTCAAGAAACGACATAGGCAGTCATAAATTAAAGGCTGTGTAAATTCCAGAAAATGTACCCTAGTTTGTAGGCGCTATAACTTTTGCGCAAACCAATAAATATACACTTATTGACATTTTTTTTACCAAAGACATGTGGCCGAATACATTTTGGCCTAAATGTATGACTAAAATTGAGTTTATTGGATTTTTTTTAGAACAAAAAGTAGAAAATATCATTTTTTTTCAAAATTTTGGGTCTTTTTCCGTGTATAGCGCAAAAAATAAAAATGGCAGAGGTGATCAAATATCATCAAAAGAAAGCTCTATTTGTGAGAAGAAAAGGACGCAAATTTCGTTTGGGTAGAGCATTGCATGACCGCGCAATTAGCAGTTAAAGCGACGCAGTGCTGAATTGTAAAAAGTGCTCTGGTCAGGAAGGGGGTAAAACCTTCCGGGGCTGAAGTGGTTAAACAAGAATGATTCCTCATAAATTCATGCTGATTACTGCTAATGATACAGTTTTCATTACCAAAATCTTGTATATAGTCCCATGTCATCCCTTCCAAGAGTTTGCAAACTATTGACGTTAGGCTAACTGGTCTGTAATTCCCAGGGATATATCTTGGTCCTTTTTTAAATATTGGTGCTACATTGGCTTTTCTCCAATCTGCTGGTACTGTACCAGTCAGTAGATGGTTCAAAAAAGTTAGGAACAAAGGTCTGGCAATTACTTGACTAAGTTCCTTAACCACTTCAATACAGGGCATTTTCACCCCCTTCCTGCCCAGACCAATTTTCAGCTTTCGGCACTGTTACAATTTGAATGACGATTGCGCGGTCATGCAACACTGTACCCAAATGAAATTTTATTTTCTTTTTTCCCCACAAATAGAGCTTTCTTTTGGTTGTATTTGATCACCTCTGCGGTTTTTATGTTTTGCGCTATAAACAAAAAAAAGCGTCAATTTTGAAAAAAAACACAATATTTTTTACTTTTTGCTATAATAAATATCCCATTAAAAAAAAAAAAAAATTCCTCAATTTAGGCCGATATGTATTCTTCTACATATTTCTACAAAATCGCAATAAGCGTATATTGATTGGTTTGTGCAAAAGTTATAGCGTCTACAAAATAGGGGATAAATTTATGGCATTTTTATTGTTATTTTTTTTTACTAGTAATGGTGGTGATCTGCGATTTTTATTGTGACTGCGATATTGCGGCGGACACTTCGGACACTTTTGACACTATTTTGGGACCATTCACATTTATACAGCGATCAGTGCTATAAAAAATGCACTGATTACTGTGTAAATGTGACTGGCAGGGAAGGGGTTAACACTAGGGGCTGATCGGGGGTTATTTATGTTTCCTAGGGAGTGATTCTAACTGTAGGGGGAGGGGACCTACAAGGGGAGGAGACCAATCGGTGTTCCTCTGTACTGGGAACACACCATTGGTCTTCTCTCCTCTGACAGGACGTGGATCTGTGTGTTTACACACACAGATCCACGGTCCTTCTGTGATCAGGGGCAATCGCGGGTGCCCGGTGGACACCGTGGCCACCCGGCATGCGCATCGGGTGCCTAGTGATGCGGCGGGCGCACACGCGTGCCCCTTAGAGGCTCAGAGAGGAAAGACATTATATGACGGTGGCCCGGAGGGACAAAGGGTTCCTGCCGCCATCATATGACTATACACGGTAGGGAAGTGGTTAAGGACCCTCGGGTGCAAGCCACCTGGTCCCAGTGACTTATTAATGTTACGTTTTTCAAATCCATTACTAATTCTATCCTCTGTTAGCCATGAGGGTGCTTCCTGTGAAGTGTCATGATGATAAACATTGCAGTTTTGATTACCGAAGCCCCCGGTTTTCCTCGGGAAGACTGAGGAGAAGAATACATTTAAATACCTTTGCCATCTCTCCATTCTTAGTGACCAGATTCCCTTCATTGTTCTTTATAGGGCCAATATGATCTGACCTCCCTCTTTTACTAAGTATATACTTGAAGAATTTCTTCGACATTTTTGCAAAATGTCAAGTGTAGTAATTTAGATCCTAGGCTAATGCTGTCACTGTGCAGGGACAAACAAGCATGAATCCTTTTTAAACTAGCACCCAGAACTCAAGAGGTTAGCCTGCAAAAATGCCTAGTCTAAAAACTTATAACGCTTTCGTAAACATACAATGCTCAAGAAAATAGTTACATCATAAAGGGTTGTTTTTTTTTTTTTTTTTTTTTACAGCCAATATCTACCATTATAGAGAAGAAAATGGTGTTACAGTTTGCATTTGAGTTTGAGTTTTCCCTCTGTGTAGGCAGGTAGCTAATTGAAATTAAAAAAAAAATGTCCCAGTAAAAATGAAACATCTTCAAATTAAGTGAAAAACTGATCATAAGACTGATCATATTTGTAAAGATTCACCTATGCAATTGCATGCAAATGCTTATAACCAACATATATCCAAAGTACACTATTTCTGTACAGTGATATACAGGGGCGGACTGACAACTCATGGGGCCCCCGGGCAATAGGAGATTATGGGGCCCCCAGGCAATAGATTATGAGGCTACACAGAATACACGTACACAGACTGAAAAGGTACTGGAGAGGCGGGGCAGCTATAATCTTGGGATTTTTAAAAAAACACAGATTTTTACATACTGTCCCTGGTTTTATTGAGGTTGGCAACCCTGATGGGGCCCCTTAGTGGCATGGGGCCCTTGGGCAGTGCCCGAGTGCCTGAATGGTCAGTCCGCCCCTGGTGATATATAATATTAACACATTTAAAATGTGGTGAATTTGTGCTCTTTGTGAAAGTGATCACCTTGCTTGACATCCATACTTTTGTTGGTGAAAGGACAAACAGAATGGACTTGGAAAACTGAATAAACTGACAGACTATTTTTCCACACCAGACTATCCTTGAAATTAAGATAGGAGTGGAGTTTCCTTCATCCTCAGTGAACTCCTCACTTGGTAACAGAATGGCCTTATTGGTTGTACCATCTCCGCCATCCACATAATATATATAGTACAGTATATTCAGACTAATGCCACGTACACACGGTCGGACTTTTCGGCTACAAAAGTCCGACAGCCTGTCCGACAGACTTTCGAAGGACTTTTGGCGGACTTTTGGCGGACTTTTGGCGGACTTGCGGCAGACTTTCTTACGAGCGGACTTGCCTACATACGATCACACAAAAGTCTGATGGATTCGTACGTGATGACATACACCGGACTAAAATAAGGAAGTTGATAGCCAGTAGCCAATAGCTGCCCTAGCGTGGGTTTTTGCCCGTCGGACTAGCACTCAGACGAGCGGATTTCTGGGTCCGGCGTAGTTATGACGTAAAGATTTGAAGCATATTTCAAATCTAAAGTCCGTCAGATTTGTGGCTGGAAAAGTCCGCTGAAAGTCCGCTGAAAGTCCAGGGAAGCCCATACACGATCGGATTGTCAGCCAGCTTTAGTCCGTCGGCGTCCGGCGGACTTTTGTATACGAAAAGTCCGATCGTGTGTACGCGGCATTACTAAGACCAAGCCGAGGAAGGCCAACATGCCTTGGAAGTGAGAAACAAGAACACATTCCTAGATAATACCAGCCAGTTTTCTGACTTGACTAATAAAATGTACCACTCTTAGTAAACTTGTCTTTAAAACCACACTAAAATATAAACTTGTATCTTTAATAGATATGATTATGATAGACATGCTTTGATACATATGCTTACTCTAATACATAGATTTAAAGGGGACATTCAATAAGAGACAAAGTCAATGAAACACTATATTGCTAAAAGAATTGGGACACCTGCCTTCACATGCAAATTAACTTTAATCGCTTCCCAGTCTTAAAGGGCGTACACACGGTCGGACTTTGTTCGGACATTTCGACAACAAAATCCTAGGATTTTTTCCGACAGATGTTGGCTCAAACTTGTTTTGTTTACACACGGTCGCACAAACTTGTCGGAAAATCCGATCGTTCTAAACGCGGTGACGTAAAAAACACGTACGTCGGGACTATAAACTGGGCAGTGGCCAATAGCTTTCATCTCTTTATTTATTCTGAGCATGCGTGGCACTTTGTCCGTCGGATTTGTGTACACACGTTCGGAATTTCCGGCAACGGATTTTGTTGTCGGAAAATTTTATCTCCTGCTCTCCAACTTTGTGTGTCGGAAAATCCGATGAAAAAAAGCCGATGGAGCCCACGCACGGTCGTAATTTCCGACAACACACTCCGATCGGACATTTTCCATCGGAAAATCCAACCGTGTGTACGGGGCATAAGTCTGTAGGGTTCAATATTGAGTTTTCCCACCCTTTGCAGCTATAACAGGTTCAACTCTTCTGGGAAGACTCTCCAGTGTCCACAAGGTTTAGGAGTGTGTCTATGAGAATATTTGACCATTCTTCCAGAAACGCCTTTGTGAGGTCAGGAACTGATGTTGGATGAGAAGGCCTGGCTCACAGTCTCCGCTCTAATTCATCCCAAAGGTGTTCTATCAGGTTGAGGTCAGAACTCTGTGCAGGCCAGTCAAGTTCCTCCACCCCAAATTCGCTCATCCATGTCTTTATGGACCTTGATTTGTGCACTGGTGCGCAGTCATGCTGAAACAGGGAGGGGCCATCCCCAAACTGTTCCCACAAAGTTGGGAGCATGAAATTGTCCAAAATGTGTTGGTTTGTTGACGCCTTAAGAGTTTCCTTCACTGGAACTAAGGGGCCCAGCCCAACCACTGAAAAACAATCCACACCATAATTCCCCCTCCACCAAATGATTTGGAGGGGTGGCCCAATACTTTTGGCAATATAGTGTGTATGAGTGAGTTTTCTTGAGATCCTAACAAGCCAGGACAGTAGAAGTACCCCCCAAATGACCCCTTTTTAGAAAGTAAACATTCCATTGTATTTAGTAAGGGTCATGGTGAGTTTTTTGAAGTTGTAATTTTTTCCCAGAAGTCTTTGCAACATGAAGATTTTTTTATGTATTTATTTTTTCACAAAATTGTCATATTAACCCCTTCCCGACCGGTGCATGCCGATGTACGTCGGCAGAATGGCACGGCTGGGCAAATGGACTTACAGGTACGTCCATTTGAATTCCCCGGGAGCCGGGAGCTCTGGGAGTCGGGGTCGCGGGTCCCGTGGACTCGATCGCCGTGGGGATACCCGCGATCGCCTCACGGAGAGGACGAATGGGGAGATGCTGATGTAAACAGCATCTCCCCATTCTGCCTAGTGACAAGTGTCACTGATCTCTGCTCCTTGTCATCGGTAGCAGTGATCAGAGTAGTGACACAGCTAGCCCATCCCCCCTACAGTTAGAAACATTCCCCTAGGACATACTTAACCCCTCCCCGTCACCTAGTGGTTAACCCCTTCACTGTCAGTGTCATTTATACAGGAATCAATGCATTTTTATAGCACTGATTGCTGTATAAATGACAATGGTCCCAAAAATGTGTCAAAAATGTCCGACATGTCCGCCATAACGTCGCAGTCACAATAAAAATTGCTGATCACCGCCATTACTAGAAAAAAAAATTAATAATAAAAATGCCACTATCCCCTATTTTGTAAATGCTATAACTTTTGCGCAAACCAATAAATAAACGCATATTGCGATTTTTTTTTACCAAAAATATGTAGAAGTATATGTATCGGCCTAAACTGAGGAAAAAAATGTTTTTTTATATATTTTTTGGGGATATTTATTATAGCAAAATGTAAAAAATAATAATAATAATATAGCGCAAAAAATAAAAACCGCAGAGGTGATCAAATACCACCAAAAGAAAGCTCTATTTGTGGGAAAAAAAGGATGTCAATTTTGTTCGGGTGCAATGTCGCACGACCGCGCAATTGTCAGTTAAAGCTACGTAGTGCCGAATCGCAAAAAGTGCTCTGGTCAGGAAGGGGGTAAATTCTTCAGGAGCTGAAGTGGTTAACAGGGTTTTTCTCGCACACAGCATATGCATACCACACATTACACCCCAAAACACATTCTACTCCTTTTGTTTAGTATGGCGATACCACATGTGTGAGACTTTTATACAGCATGGCCTCATACAGAGGCCCACAATGCAGGGAGCACCATTAGGCGTTCTAGGGACATAAAATACATAATAATGTATAAAATAAATAATATTTCATTTCTTGACTACCTCTTGCACTTTTGAAAGCCCTGGAGCACCAGGACAATAGAAATACCCAAAAAATGACCCCATTTTGGAAAGTCTTGCCACATACAGAGGCCCAACATGGAGGGAGCACTGTTAGATTTAAAATCTAATTTGACTACCTATTACACTTTTGTGAGGCACTGTAGTGGCACCGTAGTAGCATGGATGTGGTATAGATGAGAACTGATGTGGCATGGATGAGCATGAATGAGGCATAAATGAGCCATGAATGGGGATGGATGAACTGTGGATGGGGATGGCTGAGCATGGATGGGGATGGCTGAGCCATGAATTTGGATGGATGAGCCATGCATGGGGATGGATGAGCTGTGTATGGGGATGGATGAGCATGAATAAACCATGGATGAGGATGGATGAATCATGGATGGGATGGATGAGCCATGGAAGGAGATGGATGAGCCATAGATGGGTATGGATGAGGATGGCTGAATGTGGATGGGGATGACTGAGCATGAATGAGGATGGCTGAGTATGGATGTGGATGACTGAGCATGAATCAGGATGGCTGAGTATGGCTGGGGATGACTAAGCATGAATGAGTATGGCTGAGTATGGATGGGGATAACTGAGCATGGCTGGGGATGACTGAGCATGAATGAGCATGGATGGGGAGGACTGAGCATGAATGAGTATGGATGGGGATGACTGAGCATGAATCAGGATGGCTGAGTAAGTATGGTGATGACTGAGCATAAATCAGAAAGGCTGAGTATGCATGGGGATGACTGAGCATTGCTGAGGATGGCTGAGCATGGCTGGGGATGACTGAACATGAATCAGGATGGCTGAGTAAGGATGGGAAAGACTGAGCATGAATGAGTATGGCTGAGTATGGATGGGGATGACTGAGCATAAATCAGGATGGCTGAGTATGGATGGGAATGACTGAGCATGAATGAGTATGGCTGGGGATGGATTCGATGGCTGAGTATGCATGAGTATGGCTGAGCATAAATCAGAATGGCTGAGTATGGATGGGATGACTGAGTATGGATGGAGGATGAGTGCAGGAATGGGAACAGAGCAGCCCTGTGGGCACTACAGATCTAGCCCACAGCGCTGCTGTACCCGACGTCTCTCCCTCTCCTCTCACACTGTACTGATCAATACAAAGAGGGGACGAGCTAAGCTGGGCCCTTTACCGTGATTCGTGATGAGGTCACAGATATTCCTGGTTGCATGCCCCAGGGGGCGTGTGGGAGCAAGATTCTGGGAGGACATCATAGTACGCCTTCCCAGAGTTATCGAGCCGCACTGTAGCCATCATATATGTGGTTAAGGTTCACATGTAAAGGCAAGTGTCCCAATACTTTTGGCAATATAGTGTATTTATAATAAAATGGATGCATTTTCTGCCATGTTAAGCAAACTAGTAGGCTTTCACAATGATAGGGAAGATGACACAACCTGGATTAAATTAACAGAAGTTTTAAGTTAGCTGGCATGAAAGACCACTTACACCACAACAGTGTAAAATATGCAACCTGTCAAAAAAGTGTTGCCCTTTTCATTTGATTTAGGCTCCATTCACACCATTGCATTTTTTTATGCTTTTTGCAGAAATGCAGGACATTTTTTTTAACATGGGTTCCTATGGAACATGTTCACATCAATGCATTTTCGTGCCTCTGTATTTTTGGAAAGGGTCAGGGACTTATTTTAAATGCAAAACAGTGCTTTTTTTGGTTCAATAGACTTCAATGGAGAAGCTGCAGAAAAGTATGTAGTATTTTTTACCGTGATTTTGCAGCGATTTGCGTTTTGCATTTTTAAATAGCAACATGCATAGTTGTGAATCGAGCTTTCTAGCCATAGCTGCAAAAAGTAATCAATATGTTAATCCCTTCACTTCTAGAATTTGGCCTGTTTATTGATAGAATTCACAGGCTTACCAAGCCTAACCATTTTCTGGAGGGTCCTGACCCACATCCATTTTTGCCATGTAATCATTGGTGACCAATAGGGATGAACCCGATGTTCGATTCGAACGTAAGTTTGTGGGAAATACGAGCACCCATAATGCATTGCGGGATCACAGTGCATCGACGGCTGCTGATTGGCCAAAGCATGCACCTGACCTGCATGCTTTGGCCAATCACAGCGCGCTCTGCTGTGAGAGACATGATTGGCCAAAGGCAGTGTGCCTTTGGCCAGTCATGGCTCAGTCCACGCCCCACACTATGTAAGGCTGCTTACATAGCGGCCGTACATAGTGTAATGAATGAGAACAGCAAAATGGCATTTCTAAAGGAAAACCATACCTGGCCAAATGCTCTGAACATGGGGAGGGTGCTTTCGGGTCCCCCCAAAATACCTTTTCCCCATGTTGATGGGGACAAGGGCCTCTTCCCCACAACCCCCACAATCCCCACAAGTGCACTTGTCACTCATCAGTGCCCACAAAGTGCACCTCTCACCCATCAGTGCCCACAAAGTGCACCTGTCACCGTCAGAGACTGCCGTCAGTGGTGCACCTGTCACCCATCAATGACCATCGCCAGTGACCGTCATCAGTGACCGCCATCAGTGACCATCATCAGTGACCCATCCGTGACCCTCATCTGTCACCTATCAGTCCCATAAAGTGCACCAGCCACCATCAGAGACTGCCATCAGTGACTGTCACCCGTCACCTGTCACCCACCAGTGACCGTCACACGTCACCCACCAGTGACAGTCACACGTCACCTGTCACCCACCAGTGACCGTCGCTAGTCACCTGCTACCCACCAGTGACTGTCACACGTCACCTATCACCCATCAGTGACCATCACACATCACCCGTTACCTGTCGCCCATCAATGACCGTCACCTGTCACCCATCAGTGACCGTAATTTGTCACCCGTCGCACAGCCCATCAGAAAAGATGTCCAAAAAATTCTATACTAGTGAGGAGGCGATCCAGATCCTCTCCATGACTGATGAGAGCAGCGGGGAGTTCTCATCAGATTCAAATGCCAATTCCGATTGTGAATCAAATTCAGCATTTGAACTGATCGATAGTAGTGGATCGGCAAATGAATCAGAGGAAGAATGGATCCCTCCTAAAAGAGCACGGTGCTCTGGAAACCAGGCAGCCACCAGCAATATACCCCAGGATCAAATTCCCAGGCCCAGTACCAGCGCTGCTGCCAGCGCTAGACCCCAAAACCAAAGGCCCAGTACCAGAGCTGCCGCCAGCGAAAGGCCACAAGAAATGGCCAGTACCAGCACTGCCGCAGCATCATGCCCAAATGCCAGCACAGGAACTCCAACTACCAGCACTGAAGTGCCACGTCCCCCAAGAGCCAGGGCCACTACATATCTCCCAGATGGTCTTGCCAATCCAACATGGCTGCCTTCTGACTCAGGATCAGCAAGAATTCCCCCTTTCACTGCACAGGCAGGTGTGCAGGCTAATACCCAAAATTCTTCTGAAATTGATTGTTTTAATTTATTTTTGCCCAACACTTTGCTGCAACTCATCGTGGACCAGACCAATTTATATGCCCAGCAGCATATTGCCAACAACCCCCAATCTTCATATGCCCGTCTATTCGAGTGGAAGGATTTGACTCTGGAGGAGATCAAAATGTTTATGGGCCTCACCATAAACATGGGCCTTACAAAAAAAAATGAAGGACATGCCTATTGGTCCACCCACCCCATTCACCACAGGCCCATTTATTCTTCTGTAATGTCCAGGCCCCGATACGAGATGATAATGCGCTTTCTTCATTTCAGTGACAACACCCAGTGCCCTCCAAATTACGATAAATTATATAAACTTCGCCCACTTATTAATTTCTTTTCCCAATGATTTGCAGAACTCTAGGTCCCCGATAAACATATATGTGTAGATGAGTCCCTGGTACCCTTTTCAGGCCGGCTAGAAATAAAACAATACATTCCTAGCAAAAGGGCCAAATACGGAGTGAAGTTTTATAAGCTTTGCGAGAGGGTCACGGGATATCTGTATGCATTCCGCATATACGAAGGAAGAGATTCCCAGCTCCAGCCCCCTGAGTGCCCGGCCTACATGGGCACAACTGGTAAAATTGTATGGGACCTGGCATACCCACTGCTGAAGAAAGGTTACTACATATACCTGGATAACTTCTACACAAGCCTGCCCCTTTTCAAACACCTATAACTCACACAAACCCTGACCTGTGGAACCTCCAGAAAGAATAGGAAGGGCTTCCCACAAGCCATAGTAAATAAGAAATTGGGAAGGGGAGAAAGAGCAACTTTGTGATGCAACGAAGTGCTGGCCTTGAGGTGGAAGGATACCAGGAATGTGTACATGATGTCCACCATCTATGACGACACTACAGTTGAAGTTCAGAGGAGACGAGGTCCCATTGTAAAGCCAAAATGTGTACAAGATTACAATCTGTACATGGATTTCAACAACCAAATTCTTCAGCTCTATTTAGCAATAAGGAGGTCCTGTTTCTGGTACAAGAAAGTAGCACTCTATTTAATTCATTTGGTCATTTATAATGCCTACATAATTTACACCAAATCCACCGAAAGCCCTGGCCACTTCCTAAAATTCATTGAAGAAGTTGTCACGTCCCTCATCTACCATCAAAGACCCCCCCCCCCGGAAAACCTTTGCTCTGTTGCTGTTAGCCGACTTAATGAACGCCACTTCCCAGACCACGTTCCACCATCTGAAGCAGGCCGAAGACGCCAAAAAAGATGTTGAGTATGCAGCAGTAAAGGATTTCGAAGAGATACCAGCTACCATTGTCCCCAATGCCTTTGCATTGGTGAATGCTTCAGACTATAGCACACATCCCTAAAATATTAGCCCATATTCTTAACCATTTCCCCATTTTCATCATCTGTGTTGACCATTTCCCATGCTTCCTCAAATAACCATGCCCCTGCCTTCTACGTAAACTGACCCTGGCATGTTTTTTGACTATGCCTCTGCCAACCGTTTGGACTGCTTACATGTGAACTGACCCTGGCCTGTTTTACCAACTACGCTTCTGCCTACTGTTTTGACTGCTTACATGTGAACTGACCATGGCCTGTTTTACCAACTACGCTTCTGCCCACCACTTGGACTGCTTGCACGTCATCTGACCCTGGCCTGTTTTATGGACTATGCTTTTGACTACCGCTTGGACTGATCTGTTGCCCTGCTACTGTAGGACACAGGGGTCTCACATGTGAGGGGCTCCAAAAATGTTTTTCCGGATGGAGAAAACATTTTTTTTGTTGTCTCCGGATTTCGTAATTTCCGCATTAGGGTCTCGAGTCCGCAGGCTTCATAGAGATTTGAGTGGGTCGAAGCCTCTACCCCTGTGCCCCTGTGCACAGGTCTTACCTGATTGTGGCCCTCAGCCTGCTGCTGACTTACTGCTGCCATCCCCCTGCCTGCAGCATAAACTGACCACACCTCTGCCTGCTACCTGGACTATGGAAATAATTAGCTGTAGCAAGAGTCAGTATGTTTACGAAGGGCTGGAGAGTGGTACAATAATGAGTGCAGGGAGGTAACAGTGTACCAGGACCAATATTATGGCTGTGTTGGCTGTCTCTGCCTGGACAATTTCTATGGACAAATGCTTTGGCTGTGCTGACGTTAGCCTTGTGCTGACTATAGACAATATTCCTGCCTGCTGCCCGGATAATTACTATTGTTGCTAAGCACATCCCTGCCTGCTGCCTGTTGCCTGCACCAATTCTCTCCTCTGGGGACACTACTAAAACCACAGGTAATACTTTTTTTTACCCTTTCCTCAATAGAATTTATTTTGGAGTGTAATTTTTGGCATGTAAATGCTATGTGTTAGAAATATAAGGGCCTTCAAAAATTATAGGTTTTCAGGAAATTAGATGTGTAATTTATGCTTGTAGAATGCCTGAAGGTGCTACTTCCCTGGCAGGCCTCTGTATGTGGCCAGTCTGTGTAAAAGTCTCACACATGTGGTATCGCCATACTCAGGAGGAGTAGCAGAATGTATTTTGGGGTTTCATTTTTGCTATGTACATGCTATGTGTTGGAAATTTCTTAAAAATTCACAACTTTGTGGAAAAAAAATGCGTTTTCATTTTCTTTACACATTTTCCAAAAACTTCTGGAAAAAATGAACAGTTCAAAAGACTCATTATGCCTCATAGGTTATACGTTGGGGTGTCTGCTTTCCAAAATGGGGTCATTTTGTGGGTATTTGTACTTTCCTGGCTTGTTAGGCCCCTTTCACACGAGGCGGACTCCGTTTCCACGGAGCCCGCCTCGGTCCGCCGGCTCAGCGGGAGATCAGTCCGTTGATCTCCGCTGAGCCGACGGATGACAGGTCCCTCTCTGCTCACACGGTCCGATCGAGTGAAAGGGGCCTTAGTGTCTCAAGAAATGAGGTCTTCAGTACATCAGGTGTGATTAGGTGTGATGAATTTTCAATGATTTGCACCATAGCTTGTAGACTCTATAACTTTCACTTAAACCAAATCATATACAATAAGTAGTGTTATTTATACCAAAGATATGTAGTCACATAAATTTTGGCCAAAATTTATGAAGAAATATTACTAATTTGCAAAATTTTATGACAGAAACAAAGAAAATGGCATTTTTCACCAAAGTTTCATTTATTTTAATTTATAGCACACAAAAGAAAAAAAAACACTAGTGATTAAATACCACCAAAAGAAAGCTCTATTTGTGTGAAAAAAAAGGACGCAAATTTCATTTGGGTACAGTGTTGCATGACTGAGTAATTGTCACTCAAAATGTGAGAGCGCTGAAAGCTGAAAATTGGTCTGGGCAGGAAGGGGGTGAAAGTGCCCTGTAGGCAAGAGGTTAAAGGCATTAGTTGAGTGAATTAATGGCACTGATTTGCTTCTGTGCTCATTTAAGACAAAAATGATTGATAGAATACAAGATTTCCAAGAATCCAGATTGGATATTAGATCAGAAGCTAAAAGAGCACATCAATATACAGTGGCTTTTAATATAAATTGTCAATTGACGGATTAATCTGAATATACATGTGTTAATTATTCTCATAAAATCTATGTTTTACTTTTAGATCCTTATACATATTATACAAATGATAGAATAGAGAACAGGCTAAAAGGATAATTACAACACTAGCTTCCATGTGACCAAACATTTGCTAGGTAGGTTTTCTTCAGGGCTTTATCCCACTAATGAATCCTAAGAGGCTAATTACTTGTTTAAGCTGCACACCTGAAAATGTATTTATTCTGATTTGTATGGGCTTGCTTCTAATTAGTCTTAATTCATTCCTTAGTGAATCAATTATGAACCTGGCAGACACATGAACAGGCAAAAATTAACTTGGCTCTCTGAAATTTGAGAATAACCATCAGCAAAAACTGTGAACATTGATACAATTAGGAAAGCACAATATCTGGAACTGATTTTGTAACCATGTAGTTGCCAGATATGTATTAGTCAAAATGACCTTATTCTTAATGATTTCATGGTACAGATTAATTGCAATAGGTAATACTAGTAATATAGCCAAAGCCAAAGCCAATGCAAAAAAGGTATATGGCTTCAACTAAATTTCAACTCCAGACAATGCTCATTTTATTACTTAATTTTATCAATCTGTAATAGCGATGTTAGCAGATTGATTTTTTCACTACTGTTTTTGCTTTCTAAGTTCTGTAGAATATTACTGTTTTTATTAAAGATATAAAAAAAGGGTTATGTCTGGAGCTGTTTTTTTCAAACAATATTTCTAGGTTTATTAGGAAAGGTTACGACCAATTTTTTTATTATTATTTTTTTTGGTGTCAGTGTTTGTTTGGGAGATTTCCCTTTATTTTCTGTCCTTAAGCCAAAAGTGAGTGGAAACATTTTTAAAACGAAGGAAAAAAGCAGAACAGGTGTTCCTACTGAAAACTTTTCCCTCATTTCTTATTCTGCTGACAACTGAAAATGTTTAATATCCCATCACCTGCTGTACTGGAGACAATGAATACTGATGCCCCGTACACACGGTCGGATTTTCTGATGGAAAATGTCTGATCGGAGCGTGTTGTCGGACATTCCGACCGTGTGTGGGCTCCATCGGACATTTCCCATCGGATTTTCCGACACACAAAGTTTGAGAGCGGGCTATAAAATTTTCCGACAACAAAATCCGATCGTGTCAATTCCGACCGTGTGTGGCCTGTTCTGACGCACAAAGTGCCACGCATGCTCAGAAGAAATTCCGAAGAAATGACCTTTTTGAAGTAGAACACACATAGGCAAGTATAATTCAAACCAAAAATCCTTTATTAAGGGCTCAGAACCAAGCAAAGAGGGAGGCAACGCTGGATAAACAGGAGAAATTAGCGAAGCCTGGGACCCCCAGGGCAGACATCAATTCTTGAACATCAAAATTGGTGGCCTGAGGAGTCTATATGTAAGGGAGGGCAGTCTGGTCCAGAAGTCCCAGAGATCCGGATAGCAGCAGATGACATCTGTGTCCCCAGGCTGTGGTACCACAAGAGGCTGCATCTTTTGGCCGACCAGACTGGATCCAGGGTCCTCACTTTCTGGTCTTCCTTCCATGCTTCCTTCCTGGCTGTGGCTCTGCTGTTGGAGATGTGGCAGGAGGAGGAGTAGGACCTGGAGGAGGAGGAGGACTAGGAGGACCTGGAGGAGAAGGAGGAGGAGGACCTGCAGGAGGAGGAGGGCCATGTGTGAGTTCACAAAGGCGTGTATCAGATGTAATTTGGGCCCTCATCCCAATATTAAGAGCCTCCAATATTAAGGACTCACACATGAGTTGTTGTCCCTCCTCCATCCTCTGCATTTTACAGGCAATGATGGCAGCAAAGTCATCCTCCACGGTGTGTGGTGCTCCCAGGGCCTCTGTAGCCCTCCAAAATAGGCCTATGGCAGCCTCCTCTAGGGCACTCCTCCTCCTGCCACTTTCTCTTTCCAGGTGTAGGGAAGGGACCTGCAGATCAGGCAGCCGGCTCAGCCCGGCCACCTCCTGGCTGAGACTTCCCTGTGTATGAAAAAGGGACATGGTTTTAGTTTTTGCATCATCAATCACAATCCTAAATTAGTACTCCCAACTAACATCTAGTTAACATCATTGATTGGACAACCAGCAATATTTAGAGGAATGCTATACCTGGCTCAGTCTGGGCTCCTCCACATGTTGCTGCCTGGAAGGCCCAGGTTGGGCGTCAGAAGCCTCAGCCGGGGGGGAAGAAAGCGTGGAAGGAAGACTGGAGAGTGATGACCTGGGTCCAGTCTGGCCTGCCAGAAAATGCAGCCTGTCATAGTACCACATCCTGAGGACATAGATGTCATCTGCTGCTCCGGATCTCTGCGAATCCTGGACTTTCTGGTGCTCCCTTACATATGTGCTCCTCAGGCCACCAATTAGGATCTTCAAATATGTGATGTCTGCCGTGGGGATCACCTGCTTCACAATTTCCAAAAATTGATCCAGTGCTGCCTTCCTCTTTGTTTGGTTCCTGTAATGTGGGTGGTTGATCTCCCACAGACAAGGCAGCTCCCTGAACATGTCAATGAATATTGCCATGAAGTCATTATCTTGAAAGATATCCATTTTCACTGCAAGACACAACACAAGACAAACCCTAATGTCAGGCCAAACTCTCCTAATCTTGTTACAATATAGGGCTCAATGTAGAAGCAATATAGGCACAAGTATGTCCCTTACCTTCATTATTACGATCGGTGCCTCTAATGCTCCTTCCTCCGCTCACAGATCGTACGTAATACGCACGTGTGGTGCGCTTTATACACACTGCGCATGCGAGTAACTCCGCCCACCCCTGACGTTCTTTCTAGTCTATTCCCCGCCCCTTTTCGTTCTGCGCAGTGGGGGAAGAGCACATGGCCGATACACAGCAGGTGTGTGCTAATTACAGGAACGAGGAGGAGGAGGAAAGCCCGGATCCGGACACGTCCCGATCCAGAAGGAGAAGATTTAAGGCCACAAATATGTCCTTTGGGGAGATGTTGGAGATGGTGAACATCCTGAAGAAGGCAGACGGAAAGTATGGACCTTACCCCAACCCCAATACCAGAAAGGCCAAGATCATTGCGAAAGTGATCAAAAGTCTGCACCGGAATTTCGGGGTACGACGATCGAAAGATCAGCTCAGGAAGCGGTGGTTGGACCTGAAATTAGGAGAGCCCGAGCAAAGATCCGGAGAGTGCTGCAAAAAAGTAAGTAGTTGTGCTGTGTTCCTATTCTTTTTGTCTTTATTACGTTCGTGCTGCTCCATATGCTTTTCTTAATTGTTGTACAGTTTAAAATGGCAATTTTAATGTTCATAGGCCCATTATTCGTTCGTATCAAACATTTTTATTTCGGCCTCTAAAACACCATTGTTTAGGCCATATGCATTTTCCTACATTTTTTAGGGCCTACTTGTATGAAAAATATTTGGTTGTGTAGATGGCTTTGTTACTAGAATGAAATGCAAACTAGATTCTGTGTAAGGAGAGGACACTGAGCAGCTGTTTTCACATCTGGACACTGGAGCACTAGTGTGGGATACAAGAACACCATTTTTATTAGGGAGGGCACACAGGTGCTCCAGTGTATACTATAGGGGGGTCTCCATCTGTGAAGCTTGTACAAAACAGGTAAAGTATTGCAGGTTGAAAAAGGACACAAAAAAAGCTACATCTTGGAACTCTGCTAAAATTGACAATTTGTCAGGAAAAGCCCTCTTGCAGTTATCCCAGCAGATTGCGGGTTAAACGAATGCCTGTGCATAGAAGTGCCATGCGGCGCTCGCGCGCGCGCAACAGCGCCAATAGTGCTAACAAACGTACGCGCATGCGCAATAGCGCCAGTAGCGCTAACAGGCGTACGCGTATGCGCGATAGCGTCACTTGGCGCCAAAGATAGGCTATTTAAAGAAGACTGTTCCAATGCTGCCTTGCTGTCCGGTCTACAGCGTTTCCTGAGACCCCTGCTACCTTGTTACCAGTTTTCCTGTATCCAGTACTTACTTGGCTTGTTCCTGACTTACCTGCTTGCTGCCCACCCCGATCCTGGCTTGGACTCTGACTATTCTCTTGGTTTGGTTCTGTACCTGATCTGCCCACCAGTACCTTGATCTGGCTTGTCTGCACCTCCCTGCTGTCTGCAAACTGCTACAGGACTACAGTGCACCTCCCTGATATCCGCATCCTGCTACAGTGCACCTCCCTGCTGTCTGCAACCTGCTACAGAACTACAGTGCACCTCCCTGCTGTCTTCATCCGGCTACGGGACTACAGTGCACCTCCCTGTTACCTGCACCCTGCTACAGTACTACAGTGCACCTCCCTGCTGTCTGCAACCTGCTACAGGACTACGGTGCACCTCCCTGCTGACTACAGGATCCTGCCTTCTACTTCAGTGTTCCAGTCAGGCACTTGTGCCCCCCTGTACTTTCAAGTCCCTGTTCACACCTTCAGGGGTTCTTAAGTCGGAGGCATACGAGAGTCCGTTCTCTGCATTCCCGGCTCCACCTACCAGGTACGTGACACAATTGTACCCCACTTCCAAGCAATGTTTCCTATTTATAGTTCTGCCATCAAATATCTGTGTGCTAATTATACCATTTTTGTTTTACATAGGGGAGAAAAGACTCGGAGGACACCCCTCATCCGAGGAGACCAGAGACCCCCCACCTCTGGAAGAAGGGGAAATACCCCAAACACAAGCTGAGCAGGAGGAGGAAGAAGATGTGGTGGAAATTGGCACCACAACAGGTGAGTGTCTGCGACCACAGACTCAGGTAAGAGATGGATGCTGGCAGATTTTTGATACCTGTTTTTGTTTGGTTTCTCTCTTTTTAGGTGATCGTGATGTTATGGATCGAGATCCTTTCACATCAGAAAGTGCCCAGATCCTGATCGGGGATATCATGGGGTGTAATTTAGAATTGGAAAACCTCAAGAAAAAAATCAATGATGTTATTCCAAAAAATAATAACATCATTGATGTTTTGGGGCGAATTTAAAACCCCACAAAATCACTTTCTTTTTTTGTGTGCTACAATCTTAAAAATTTTTGAGCGATGTTTCGAAAAGCCAAATTTGGAGGATGCACACAGTGTGCCAACATGTGCTATCTTCCATCACGGGAGATCAATGGATGCGTTTTGGGGGTGCAACTCCTTCCTCAATAATAAAGTAGCGGTGAGGAAGGGGTTGCTCCCAGAAAACACGTCCCTTGATCCCCCGTGATGGCAGCTAGCACATGTTGACATTCGTAAATTGGTGTGCATCTTCCAAATTTGGCTTTTCAAGGGGTGACTTCACCCCATCTGAACGCAATATCAAACACAGTTCCTAAATACTCATGTCTGATATTGCCTTCAAGTTTTACCATATGTGAACATTGTAAGTTCAAGATTTTTGTCTTTCTTGTTGGTTTTACACAGGCCTGTTTTATCGTAAATGGACATTTCTATTTTTGATAATGCCACCCCAAAAATTGTTATACAACAAACATGTTGGTTTGTTTTAAAAACCTTTTCTAAATGCACATGTGATTGTGCAGGTATTCAAAAGTTTGTTAATCAAGAATGTGTGGATTATTGTCTCAACACTACAACACTTTTGTGGTGATGTAATTGCTGTTTTCTGAGAAAATGGTGGTTATTTCCTAAGGGCAAATCCTCTTTGCACTACAAGTGCAGTTTCAGTGCAGTTTCAAGTGCACTAGTAGTATAAAAAGTGTATACGCCTTTAGTAAATAACACCCAACAGTGCTTTGTATAAGGTTACACAATCACGCCATTTTCAGGACTCCCCACATTGCTGTCAGGGTCAGCTAAAACAAACATAAGCAGTAAATGTCACCAAAGATTAGCTTTTTTTTAATTTGATAAATGCTTATTAAATTGTCTGGCATATTGATGGCCCCCCTACCCGCAAAGAACTCAAGGTCTTAACCGGACATCACGGGCACTCAGGGAGGGCAAGCCAGGACAGCCACTTTCAAGCGCCGTCAGGGTTGTATCATGTAGAATTCCGGCCTCAGGCCCAACTGAGCCAGCATAGTTGGCAGAATGTTTGCGTAAAAAGTTATGGAGAACACAGCACGCCAGGATTAGATGTTTAAGTTTATACTCTGCCATATGGATGGGCTTCAGAAATAGGCGGAACCGGCTGGCCATGATTCCAAATGTGTTCTCCACCACTCTTCTGGCTCTGGCCAGCCGGTAATTAAAAACCCTCTGTTCCGGGGTGAGGGTCCTCTTCAGGAATGGCCGCATAAGATGGTCCCCCAGCACAAATGCTTCATCCGCAACGAAGACGAATGGGAGTCCTTCCACATTGTCCTCTGGAGGTGGCAAGTCCAAGCTGCCATTCTGGAGACGCCTGTAGAACTCAGTCTGGGCGATGACTCCACCATCGGACATCCGGCCATTCTTCCCCACGTCCACATACAAGAAGTCGTAATTAGCCGACACCACCGCCAGCATCACAATACTATTGAACCCCTTATAGTTGAAATAGTACGACCCCGAGTTGGGTAGTGGGATGATGTGGACGTGTTTCCCATCAATTGCCCTTCCGCAGTTAGGAAAGTCCCACCGCTGGGCAAAGTGGGAGGCCACAGTCTGCCATTCCTGAGGAAAACAAAAATAAATTACTATTTTTGCACATAAACATGGCAAGCAGATTAGGCACAAACATTCTTGGCCAACCTCCAGATAGCATTTATTAAGGGGAAATTAACACCAAAGTATATAGTACACCTATCATATTCCCCCTCCTCCCCTCTCATGGGCCATTTCTAACATTATAGGGGGGGTGGAATCTTGGACAGGTAACCCTCTTCACTTCATTGAGAGATGAATGCCTAAATACAGGGTATTACTTGGAACAGCCCCTCCTTTTTTTTATTAAGCTGTATTAAAAGGTTGCCTAGTCAACATTTTATACTGATACCACATCAGCTATCATGCCTCGTTACGCTTATTCTCCTTTACCTATCCTCTATACTAGCGGATGGTTCCAAAACCTTAGGCTCTTTTCAGAGTTGAATCCAGGTCAAGGGGCCGTGCCCGACCACTGTAGTCAAGGGTTCCAAATTTTTATGAATTTTTCATAGCTATTTCTCCTAGTGTAGACTGTTTTTTCAGTCCAGACTAGCTTGTTCACTGTCCTAAGCCAGTCTTCTATAGTTGGGAGCGTAGTGGATAGCCAGGACAGGATAGCTTGATAAAGGCACCTTCCTATAGCGATTTTCTTGTTATTGCTCTCCCCCCTTTCCCCTAGCAGGCCAAGGATACATTCCCTGGCCTCCTGCTTCAGCTTGGTTTTAAACCTGATTTCTATGGTCCTAATTATCCCCGACCAATATCTCACCAGCCTTGGGCATCTCCATACCATATGAATTAGGTCGTCAGTATCCAAGCATCTAGGGCATTTGTCATCCAGTCTGCGACCAAACCTATACAATCTCTTAGGGGTATAGTAAGCCCTATGTATAAGAAAAAGGTGTGACGCCTGTTGCGATGGGGAGACCGACACTAATGGGCTAGCCTTCAAAATTCCCTTCCACTGGCTATCCGTAATCTCCGCCACCTCCCCTGCCCACTTCTCCCTGATATCCAGAGTCATTTGCAGATCAAGCAGTCTTCCAGAAATTTGTCCACTTATTATTGCTATCAGACCCTTAGTGGTGTTTGCTCTAATCATTTTATTTAGGAGAGGTATATTGCACCATTCTAATGGGCAGTTACTGAATTGGCTGTTAAGTGCATGCCTGATCTGCAAATAAGTGTAAAAAGTGTTGTTTGGGATCCCATATTCACGCCTTAGTTCAATGAAGGGTTTCAAGTTTTTGCCCTCGTATAGCTGTGCCAATCTACATATTCCGTGGCGGACCCATATCCAGTTTTTATCCAATGTTAGCAGCTCCCTCAGCCCCCTGTTATTCCATATGGGCGAGAATTCGGTATAGCCTCCATAACCCATAACCCTCTTAGTAGCTTGCCAAACTTTACTGATCAATTTACATGTTGGAGGTCCCTCCTGAAGTGACCCAGCCTCTAGTGCCTCTGCCAGAGACCCATGTGAAGAATCATAGATCATAAATTTCGCATTACAATTCGGTAGGCCCTGATATTCACAGCCTCCTAGGTGTTGTAATTGTGCCGCCAAGAAGTAACTATAGGGATGTGGTACTGCCAGGCCCCCCTCCCCAACCGGGCGCTGAAGAGTTTGTAATTTGATCTTTGCCTGCCCTTTCTTCCATATTAGTTCTCTAAATAGGGTGTTTATTTTTAAAAACCAGCTCTTCCCAATCCAGACTGGGTAATTGTGGAGTACATATAGTAATTGTGGCATCCAGACCATCTTGATCAAATTAACTCTACCTGCTAGGGATAACGGGAGTTGGCACCAGATAGCGCTTTTCTTTCTAAATTTTTCCAATAGAGGGACTATATTGTCCCCTATATATTGTGCCGGGTCAGTTGAAATCGTTATACCCAGATAGCGCATCTTCTCCACTATCCTCAGTCTCGGCATACCTCCCCTTTGACTATTACATGTTGAGTCTAGTGGAAGCAATGTTGATTTTTCCCAATTAACCACCAGGCCTGATGACCTCCCAAATCTTTCCACTAGTTGTATTGCCTTTTCAAGGGATGGTCCCATATCCCCGAGAAAAATCAGCACATCATCAGCATAAAGTGCCACTTTTTCCAGTCTAATTCTCTCTCCAAAGCCTTGTATTCCAGGCAAGTGTCTAATTGCCTCTGCCAGTGGCTCCATTGCTAGAGCGAATAACAGGTGCGAAAGTGGACACCCCTGCCTCGTCCCTCTCTCAAGGGATAGCCACTTCGAATATTCACTATTAATCTTTAATCTGGCTTTTGGATGGAAATACAGGGTCTGAACCCATTTAATAAATTTAGGGCCAAACCTCTCCAGTACCCACCAGAGATATTCCCACTCCAGGCTATCAAACGCCTTAGCAATATCCAAAGCGAGGACCGCTCTGGAGCTCCTAGTCCCTGCTGGTGACTGGAGGTTCAGGTATGCCCTTCTGATTTTAATACTAGTGGACCAATTTGGGATAAACCCTGACTGGTCCGGTTGCACTAGCTCAGATATATATTTCTTTCGCCTAGTAGCCATTACCTTTGCCAATATTTTTATATCGGAACATAGTAATGAGATGGGTCTGTATGATGCTGCTTTGAGGTGGTCCTTCCCTTCTTTCCTTATCAAGATTATGTTGGTTTCAGTCATTGAAGAGGGCAGGCTGCCATCAGTGATCGCCCAGTTCAATGTCTTCAAAAGTTCTGGGAGTAAAGCCTCCCCAAAATGCTTATAAATTTCCACGGGCAAGCCATCAGGACCTGAGGCTTTCTGACTAGGCATGTCTAATACCGCTTGCTGTACTTCCTCAAGGGTTATGGGGGAATCCTAGCTAATCCTTTTATTTTCAGGTGTGGCAGGCTGATCCCCTCTAAGAAGTTCTCTATCTCTCCTATTTCTAGTTGATGTTGTGATTTATATAAATTACTATAGTATTCAAAGAATACCTTTTTAACCATGAAGGGGTCTGACGAAGTTACCCCACTAGAGGTCCGAATCGCTGCGATCGTTGAAGAGGGTGAATTGGTATCAGCTATTAATGCCAACATACGGCCCACTTTTTCCCCCTCCCCAAAGTATCTCTGCCTCTGGAATAGTCTCTTATTTTCAGCATTTTTAAGTATATCCATCTTATACTCCTGCTGCTTTTTTACCCAAAGCTCCTGATTTCCTGGGCTTGGGTCAGCCACGTATTGTTTTTCTAGCTCTAGTAACTCTTTCCTAATCTGATCCCCCTTTTCTCTTGATTGTCTCTTAACCCGTGATATATGCTGTAAGAGGATACCCCTCAGGAACGCTTTCAGAGAGTCCCAGACCATCCCCTGCAACGCTGACCCTGAACTAATTACAACAAACTCTTTTATTTTTTCCGCTAATTCTTCTTTTTTTCCTATAATCTCCAGCCAAATAGAATTTAATGCCCATACTCTCTCATTACGTCTATTACGGATGTTTAATGTCAGCGTCAGAGGAGAATGGTCCGATACCCCTCTCGGCCTATATTCTATTTTTCCTAGGAGGGGAAACACCCCCCTATTTCCTACTGCCATATCTATACGAGAGAGAGTGCGATGCGACTCCGAGAAGCAAGAGTACTGCCGCTCCTCTGGGTTACGGATTCTCCAGAGGTCACACCACCTCTTCAAGCAGCTGAGTGAACCGTCCCTCAGTTGCCCTATCCTCCCTAGCCCTTAGAGGGAACCTATCAATTTTGCCATTAAGGGCCATATTGAAATCGCCCACCACTATAAGTGGGGTATCCCCTTTGTCCTCAGCATATTCTAGGAGGTGATATAAAATCTCCATCTTGAAGGGAGGGGGAATATACACATTAGCTATAACAAAAGATTTACCCTCCATTGTACAGAATAAAAAAACATAACAGCCCAGCGGATCTATCCTAACATCCTTACAAGAGAACACCATCCCCTTTTTAACCATTATACACACTCCTCTTGAATAGGAAGTGTGCACTGAATGGAATTGTACTTGAAAATTTTTATTCCAAATTAAAGATTTAGACTCATTGGTGAGGTGTGTGTCCTGTAAGCACATCAGGTCCGTACCCTGTGATTCCAGCTCTGAAAGTATAGTAGCTCTTTTAATGGGATCTCCCATACCCCGGATGTTCCATGAGGTTATTCTTACCATCCTAACCCTCCTTTAAATTATAAGCATACATATAAATAAATACAAAATACATACAAATAAATAAATTTACATCAAAGGGAGAGAGAAAGAAAAAAAAAAAAAAGAAAAAAACCATCAGGGTCATAAACCTCTTATAATAGTGAGCACTAAAACCTTTCTTAGTTAACCCCACCAGTGTCAAATATTAAATAAATATATATATATATATATATATATATATATATATGTCTCGTATACCAAATTTCCCACTCTTTTTAATCCTACCAAAATTTTCCTTTCCTAATTTAAGATGTGAATAAGTGTATCAGCAATCTATGTGATATTTTATCTTTACCATATGTGCATTTGATATTAGTGCATAACAACATTTTATTATTAATTGAGTCTTACATATTTCTCTACCCTTGTGCCCCTCCATCCCCCCCCCCGCCTTTCTTGGCCTACCCTAGGAGCATACCTTGTGACCCATTTACCCCTCCCAACCAACTCATTCCCCAACTCTCTGCAAACAGGGGCAGAGAAAAAAGACTTTCCCCTATTTGACCTTTCCACCCCTCTCGCACTACCCTCCCTCCCCCCCACCTCAATCACCAATCGCATTATTAACCACAAAGCAATCATCCTCCACCTTTTACAGACTCTCATAGATATTTTCCTCCAACACCTCAATCGCCCTCCCCCCGCCCCGCTCACCGTACCCTCCCCCCCTCCAACCTCAATCACCTGTAACTCTTGTAACCACAATACAATCATCCTCCACCTTATATAGACTCCCATAGGTGGTTTTCTCCAACACCTCGAATGCCCCCCCCCCTCCAGTCCCCGCTGCAGAGAAAGAAAAAAAAAATTAACAATCAACTAATAATACTCCGAGAGAAAAAAAAACAAAAAACAAAAAACAAAAACAAACTAACAATCCGCTAATATTACTCCGAATCTAAAAGTTCTTTTTATTTTCTTCCAGCCATTCCTTGGCCCTTTCAACTGAATCAAAGAATTGTGTCCCTCCTGGAGCATTAACCCGTAGCCGCGCTGGGTAAAGCAATGCATATGGAATTTTCATGTTCCTCAAGCTGCGCTTAATTTCCACAAAACCTGCCCTTTTCCTTTGCAGATCCGGGGAGTAATCTGGGTATATTGAGATTCTGGTGTCTTTGTAGATAATATCTCCCTTTTCCCTCGCTTTCTGCATTAATACTATTTTGTCCTGAATATGAAGCTGAACAGCTTCATATTCAATGGTCTAGGGCGGGAGCCTGAAGAGATTACCCTGGTAGGCACTCTATGAGCCCTCTCAATGGCAAAGAAGTGGGAAAAAGTCTCCGCCCCGAAAACCTCCCTTAGCCACCTTTCCAAGAATACTTCTGGACAGGACCCCTCGCTTCCTTCTGAGAGGCCTAGAACCCTCAAATTTTGTCTGCGGAGGCGATTCTCCATTTCATCCATTTTGATCTTATAGGTATCCAGCTGGGTCTGCATTGTTTTAAACTCTTGCCTCATAGGATATAAACTATCCTCTGCTTGACTTAGCCTCTCCTCTAAGTTGGAAGTCCTTTCCACAGCACTCTGTAATTCACGACTCATGGAGCATAGTTCTTCTTTAAGGCCTCTTAACTGGTCAAATAAATCACTCAGTGATCCTCTACAAGCATTAACCGTGCTCAATACCTCTTTCAGTGTACGTTCGGGTTCACTGTGTGCCTCGATATCAAGATTAGCTTCCATCATTTTTCCTAGGGGGTCCCTTTCAGGGCTTTTTTTGTTCGCAGCTTTTGTAGTAGTTATTGATGCTGATGTAGTCTTACTTAAGCTTTTTCTATCCCCTGTAGCCCCCATCAGTGTCTTCTCATGGGGTTGCTGAGTACCCTTTGCTGGGGATTGCGAGGGAGTATGGGCAAATTTCTCCAACTTAGATGCCACTGCTGACGCGGCCGCTGCTAGATTCCCTTTCTCCTTAGCTGCCCAGGTAGTCTGTGCAAGGGAACCCTCATGGCGGTGCTGGGGGTGCTCCTCTCCCTTTTTTTTAGTCATTTTGCCCAGTGTATGTATCAGTTATTCCGGGAGTCTATGACTGGAAAGGTGACCAATGCAACTTCCTCTTTTCCTTAATAAACCAGGGTGCTATTCAGAACCTGATGCAACTTGAATTGCAAAGTAACTTGAACAGTGAATACTGAAGTACCTATCAGCAATACCTCAACACAAAGTACTGTTCTTCTAAAAAAAGGAAAAGTTCTAGGTTATTACCTCACAGCGAAGCCGGACTGTTCTCAGCTTGATGAAGCCCTTCCAGCGGGACCCCCTGTTGTCCAGGACTGCTGTGTAGTTGCACCCCCTTTTCCTCTTTTCTTCCTTCCCTTTTCTTTCTTCTCTTTTCCTCCTTCTTTTTCTTTTCTTTTTTTCTTCCTTTACCCTCTTATCATTCCTTTGTTCCCTCGGCTTCCCAGGCCAGTCGAGTCGCCCGCCACTTACTGACAGGATACGTGGATTTCACAGCTCCCGCGAGAGCCTGGAGCGGGAGCCTGGGGCGATGCCAGGCAACCGCCCAAGCCTGCAGTAATCAGTGAATCTCTCCTTGACTCTACCGCTGGGCTTCCGATCCCTGCTACTGCCGTCCTCTTCCCCCTTCTTTGCCGGGACCCTCCAGGTAAGGGTGCGCCGCAGGGTTAGGATAGCAGCGTCAATGAGATAACAGGGCTAATAGAGGTAGCAAGGAGGAGAACCGAAGACCAGGAGGTATGGGCAATGATACACTCGGATTCGGATCAGTCCATCATAAGCAAGCAGCAGAGAGCTGGAGCGAGGAGGAGATCTCACATACCTCCGTTCACCACCGCATCCGGTCACCGAACAGCCCCTCCTTAGTTACACTATTGGGAGCCCACTGGACAGGTAAGTAGTGTCATAATACAAAGATATAAATACACACTGTACACATTTGAGGACATTTGGACATTCTGATATTACCTATCAAGATAGTAATAGAATACAAAAACTTTAAACAGTACCATTGGAACGTATACAGGCTACTACATGCTACATGCAACTACATGCTTTGGGGAATTCATCCATAAATCTGACCAGTAAAGAGATGGGTATAGTGTGTATGGGTTTGGCAAAGTCAACAGATAGATGATTGAGAAAAGATAGAGAATTGGGATCAGCTGACTTAGCAGTTGGGGGGAGGGAGGGTTTAGAAAAATGGTTTGGGGACACTACAAAAAAAAGCCTCTGGCACTCTGCCTGAATTTAAAGCACAAATCACATTTCTAAACATTTTAGGGGGTGTTTGGGGTAAAGCACTACTATGGAGCTGATAAAATACATTGTTAAGTGACTACATGAGGTGAATATAGGGGCAGGAGAGCATGTTGGGGAGGTAAGTGAAGGCAGATATGTATGAAGGACTAAAAAAATAATTACATAAAAATCCAGCATGCATGAGGACAAAGGGGACATTCACAGCATATTACAATCATGGTAATTAGGGAATGAGGAAAGAAATACAATATCTTAGCAAACATTAAATACAATAAAATGTGATATTAAAGGATAAAAATCTTACCTTCATATACTCCTTCTGTAGGACCTGGATGATGGCAGAACAGGTCTCTGGGATGATGATCCCCAGAGCCTGGGGGGAGATGCCTGTTGAGAACTTGAGGTCCTGCAGGCTTCTCCCTGTCGCCAAGTACCGCAGGGTAGCGACGAGCCTCTGCTCCGGAGTGATGGCTTGCCTCATGCAGGTATCCTGCCTGCTGATATAGGGGGTCAGGGAAGCCAGCAGATGGTGAAATATGGGGTCCGTCATCCTGAGAAAGTTCCTGAAATCATCAGGATTATTCTCACGGATCTCACGGAGCAAAGGCATATGAGAGAACTGGTCACGCTGAAGCAACCAATTCTTGGTCCATGAACTCCTCCCCACCCTGTTCATGGACCCCAACACCAAGCCCCCGCACAGCATTAATGCTACGAACTCTACGAGGAGTACGTATACGAAACATGGCTAGAAAATGGTCGGCTGCTCAGAACGAAGTAACAGAACGCACTGAAGAACAGCAAGGCCTGTGAAGAGCGACCTGAAAAACAGTAAGGAACGAAAAAGAACACAATCACCAATTAAAGTCAGGTGGAACTTGCTTGCATGCACTGAAGAGCAGATACAAACCCACAAGCACAAACTGAAAGGCAGAAAACGATCTGAAAGCCACGAGTCTGAAAAAGCGCGAATCGTCTCTCACCAAACTTTTACTAACACAAGATTAGCAAAAGGAGCCCAAAGGGTGCCGCGCTTGGTTCTGAACTGGCCTTTTCTAGTCTCGTCGTACGTGGTTGACATCACCGCGTTGTTGGCGATCGGAAATTCCGACAACTTTGTGCGACCGTGTGTACGCAAAACAAGTTTGAGCCAACATCCGTCTGAAAAAATCCTAGGATTTTGTTGTCGGAATGTCCGAACAAAGTCCGACCGTGTGTACGGGGCATAAGACATATAAAGAGAGTCCACAGCAGGACACACAAAGCATTAGCAACCTGACAGGGTGTACAAATATCCCCCACCCTATCCAAAACTAAAGAAAGAAAGAACTAACATCCAAACACAGGGATGTAACTTGATATATGCAATGAAGAAGGCTGGGTTCACAAATATGCAGCCGCAGTTCTGTTCACCGGTTAAGGTGCGATTCAGGTGCAATTTTTTACCTGAAATTGCACCTGAACCAGACCCAAAATCTCACAGGACCCTTTTTAAAACTGCATAGCGGCTGCCCTGCACATGTGTGAAATGGCTCTGATTAACACGTTATGCGAATTTGATGAAGTTAAAAACAAATCCAATTTGCATATATAGTATATTACCAAAAGTATTGGGTTGCCTGTCTTTATATGCACATGAACTTTAATGGCCCACCCTTTGTAGCTATAACAGCTTCATCTCTAATATAGTGTATGCAAACCAACCTCCTATCCTGTTCTTGGATCGTAACATCTGTCTTTGCATGGTGATTGGATTAAGGCAGGGGTAGGCAACCTCTGCCCTCCAGCTGTTTTGAAACTACAAGTCCCATGAGACATTGCAAGACCCTAACAATCACAGGCATGACTCCTAGAGGCAGAGGCATGATGGGATTTGTAGTTTCACAACAGCTGGAGGGCCCAGGTTGCCTACCCCTGGATTAAGGCATCTGTGCTACAAGTGTGTTGTATTTCATAAAACTCATTAGAACTGAAGTAGTGGCTTGGATAAGATAAGAAATGGCTTCAATATTATAAAACAGGTCCAGTTAAATGTAACTAACTTCTACCAACTATATTATGACCTGGATAAATAAGAACATTTACAAACACTGTTAAAGTCAGAGAATGAAAGGTCACAGCAATATGCTGGACCACCATGGGATAGCTTAAAGGAGATCCGCAGTCTCCTGCTTTGCTCTATTTTTACAGGTTGCCAAGGGTTGCTGCAATATCCCTGGGCAGCAACAGCCATGGGATTGGTGCAAAAGCAGAGCAGCTGATTGGTCGAATCGGACGGTTAAAGCCCGCACGGAGAAAGTCTATAAAAGGGACTGCTGAGGTATTCTCACTGACCGTTGGACCGGACAGCAGCGAAGCTCCCTGCAGCATGAAGCGCCGTTCGCCTAGCAGCCACGAGTCTCTCCTACGCCGCCTGTTAGAGAAGGCGGAGATTGAAGGCGGTGAGGAATGGTTGATACGATGCCAGGAGGAGGGGAGTGACTCGTCTCCACTTTCATCCACACCCCTTGAAGCAAAGAAGAAGCCGGCCCCTGTCGGGGGCAGGACGAGGCGGCAGTCAGGGAGAAAGAAGAAGTGTGTTAGAACAGCTGCTTCTCCTCGCCTGATGGGCTGGGAGGGAGCTGGTGGTACGGTATCAGAGTGCACCTCATGAGAGGAAGAGCAAAGCTACTCCACCTTCAGCTGAGGCGAGTGAGCATACAGTAGCAGTTACTGAGGGTGAGAAATACATTTTACCTCATGTGTCTGAATTTTCCTGTTTAGTTGATTCATTATCTACAGTGTTACAAAGATTCAAAGGGGCACACACTAGTGTTGCTAATGATGTTATAAAAACAAAAGGTGCACAGGTTTCTGGTGCATGTGATGCTTTATAATTACAAAGAATGAATATTGGTGAATTTTCAGGGGCACAGGTTACTGGTGCAGAGCATGATATGCAGCTGAGTGGTGCTGCTGCTAAGAAATATCAGAGGGCACAGGTCACTGGTGCAGATGATACAGTTTATGACATGGATATATTACATTCAGGGGCACATTCCTATGGTGCTGGAGATAATATGCAAGGCTCAGAATTTATGAATGATGTTGGTTCAGTTTGGCAAGGTTTGTGTGAACCTGTTTTACACGATGAAGATAAAGAAATTCTAAAACAATTTAAGGTTATTAACCCTTTATTACTGGCTAAACCTCCCTTACCTCTTAGACCATCAGCTTTAACGGTCGGGATATACTCCTTTAAAGAACCCTTGCTATGTGTTTTGTCACCATTAGGCTTTCATTTGCCTAAGGTGGTGAAAGAAAAGATTTGGAGGGGCGAGTTCTTGATTATATTATCACTTTTACCTGCTTCGAAGGAATTTTTGTCCAAAACAGACAAGCAAATGGGCAAAAGGTCTGAGGAGAATAGGAGGAGGGCTATCCCTAAAACCTTCCAGAATTGGCTACAGGCCTTTTGTATTTATGCAGCAGTAATGGGGGAACGCTTCCCTAGCAAATGTTCAGGTTTATTCCAACATGTGGATATAATTGCGGAGGCTTTTCGCCATTTTGGAGGAACTGCATGGTACACTTACGACGAGAATTTCAGTCAGAAATTAGCAGTTCACCCCTCATTACATTGGGGGTCAAAAGATGTGGGCTTATGGTTAAATCTTATGTTACCACCTAGACCCCAATTCATTCCTAGATCGAAACTAGTCCCCAAAACTCGTTTCGGAAGGGCTTTTGCTTTGCCTTTAATGAAGGTCAATGCAGATTCCTAACAAATTGCAGGTATAAGCATGAATGCTCCCATTGTAATGGGAACCACGCGGCCAGTAGGTGTTTTCGTAAAATCTGCCGAGTCCTCTTTTCAGCCACTTCCCAGAGACTCTCATGGGAAAGGCACTGACTCCAGTGAAGCTAGCAAAAATGCTTCCATGATTAAAGCGCTACCCCGATCGCAGGATGGCAGCTCTGCTAATTGAAGGTTTTAAAGAAGGTTTCTTGGTTCCAACGTTTAAAGGAGTGGGTTGCACTTTGGTCAAAAATTAGAATTCTGCAAATACATATGCTTCGGTGGTTCAGGATAAAATCTCCAAGGAATTGGCAGATGGCAAGATTCCAGGCCCCTTTCCCTTTCCTCCATTTCAGGATTTCCGTATTTCTCCGCTAGGCATAGTTCCTAAAAAAGAAAGTGGGTGTTATCGTATGATACACCACCTTTCTTATCCCTTGGACTCGTCATTAAACGATGAAGTTTCTGTTGTGGAAGCTCCAGTGTGCTATTCTTCGTTTGATGATGCTTTGGTTATGTTACAACATTTTGGTCAAGGCTCACTTTTGGCTAAAGCTGATATTAAATCAGCCTTTAGGCTTCTTCCAGTTCACCCTCAAGGTTTCAACTCGTTAGGTTTTCAATTTATGGGCCAATTTTACTTTGACAAATGTTTGCCCATGGGGTTCTCATTGTCCTGTTTTTACTTCGAAGCATTCTCCACCTTTTTACACTGGGTTTTGTCAGAAATGTTACCCCAAGTAGGTTTTCTCCATTATCTGGATGATTTTTTATTTATTGGCCCATGTGGCTCCCCTGCCTGTTTAGAATCCCTACAGATGTTATTCCATTTGTGCGAAGACTTTGGCATTCCTCTTGCACATGAAAAAACAGTCCTTCCAACCACTTCTATCAAATTTCTTGGTATTACCATAGATTCAGCTTCTATGGAGTTTAGACTGCCTTTGCCAAAGATTCTGAAAATGAGATAGTTGATCTCGTCTTTTCTATTGAGGAGGAAGGTCCTTCCGAAGAAGGCTCAATCATTATTGGGTCTGTTTGCATTTACAGCTAGAATTATTCCTATGGCTAGAGTATTCTCTTGCAGATTCTCCCTGGCCATTAGGGGTCTTAATAACCCTTATTCCCATATTCGTAATTCCAAGGGTATTAAGGATGATCTTAGGATCTGGAATGCCTTTCTATGCAATTTTAACGGTTCTGCAATATGGCAGCAAGAATTTATTGATAACAATCAACTGGAATTTTTTACAGACGCAGCCGGGTCGTCGGGCTTTGGTGCGTTTCTGAATGGTCATTGGTGCGCTAGTAAATGGCTAGAGAAGTGATTGCAGAAGGATGTGCTTCAGAATCGTCCTTCTGGAATTATTCCCGGTTATAGTTTCTTTGGTAATTTGGAAAGATGTTTTCACGAATCATGGAATCAAAGTTCACACTGACAACAAAGGTGTTTTCTTTGCTGTCAATTCGTTATCCTCTAAATCTGAACCTGTGATTAAGCTGCTACGTTCTCTTGTCCTTCACTGTATGCGTTTTAATATTTGGTTGAAGGCTGAACACATAGCTGGTGTACGAAATAACATTGGCAACACTTTTTCTCGTTCACACACAGTTCCAGAAATTTCAGCAATTGGCTCCAACAGCGGATCCGCATGGCTCTCCTTGCCCTGACTTCCTCTGGGGCTTAATTCAGAACTGATTCTTTCCAGCCTCAGAAATTCGGTGTCACAGAAGACTTGGTCGGATTATAGGCTTTGGTGGTCCAGATTAGGGATGAGCTTCGAGTTCGAGTCGAACTCATGTTCGACTCGAACATTGGCTGTTCGCAAGTTCGCTGAACAGCGAACAATTTGGGGTGTTCGCGGCAAATTCGAATGCCGCGGAACACCCTTTAAAAGTCTATGGGAGAAATCAAAAGTGCTAATTTTAAAGGCTTATATGCAAGTTATTGTCATAAAAAGTGTTTGGGGACCTGGGTCCTGCCCCAGGGGACATGGATCAATGTAAAAAAAAGTTTTAAAAACGGCCCTTTTTTCAGGAGCAGTGATTTTAATAATGCTTAAAGTCAAATAATAAAAGTGTAATATCCCTTTAAATTTCGTAGCTGGGGGGGTGTCTATAGTATGCCTGTATAGGGGCGCATGTTTCCCCTGTTTAGAACAGTCTGACAGCAAAATGACATTTCAAAGGAAAAAACCCATTTAAACCTACTCGCGGCTATTGCATTGCCGACAATACACATAGAAGTTCATTGATAAAAACGGCATGGGAATTCCCCACAGGGGAGCCCCGAACCAAAATGAAAAAAAAAATGACGTGGGAGTCCCCCTAAATTCCATACCAGACCCTTCAGGTCTGGTATGGATATTAAGGGGAACCCCGGCCAAAATTAAAAAAAAAATGACGTGGGGTTCCCCCTAAATTCCATACCAGACCCTTCAGGTCTAGCATGGATTTTAAGGGGAGCCCCCTGCCAAAAAAAAAAAAACGGCGTGGGGTCCCCTAAGAATCCATACCAGACCCTTATCCGAACACGCAACCTGGCAGGCCACAGGAAAAGAGGGGGGATGAGAGTGCGCCCCCCCTCCTGAACCATACCCGGCCACATGCCCTCAACATTGGGAGGGTGCTTTGGGGTAGCCCCCCAAAACACCTTGTCCCCATGTTGATGAGAACAAGGGCCTCATCCCCACAACCCTGGCCGGTGGTTGTGAGGGTCTGCGGGCGGGGGGCTTATCGGAATCTGCAAGCCCCCTTTAACAAGGGAACCCCCAGATCCCGGCCCCCCCGTGTGAAATGGTAAGGGGGTACTTACCCCTACCATTTCACTAAAAAACTGTCAAAAATGTTAAAAATGACAAGAGACAGTTTTTGACAATTTCTTTATTTAAATGCTTCTTCTTTCTTCTATCTTCCTTCATCTTCTTCTTCTTCTTCTGGTTCTTCCTCCGGCATTCTCCTCCAGCATCTCCTTCGCGGCGTCTTCTATCTTCTTCTCCTCGGGCCGCTCCGCACCCATGGCATGGGGGGAGGCTCCCGCTCTTCTCTTCATCTTCTTCTTCATCTTCTTCTCTTCTTCCTTCTTCTCTTCTTCTCTTTTTCTCTTCTTCATTTTCTTCTCCGGGCCGCTCCGCATCCATGCTGGCATGGAGGGAGGCTCCCGCTGTGTGACAGCGTCTCCTCGTCTGACGGTTCTTAAATAACGGGGCGGGGCCAACCGGTGACCCCGCCCCCCTCTGACGCACGGGACATGACGGGACTTCCCTGTGGCATTCCCCGTGATGTCACAGGGAAGTCCCGTCAAGTCACCGTGCGTCAAAGGGGGTGGGGTCACCGGGTGGCCCCGCCCCCGTTATTTGAGAACCATCAGACGAGGAGACGCTGTCACACAGCGGGAGCCTCCCTCCATGCCAGCATGGGTGTGAAGCAGCCCGGAGAAGAAAATGAAGAAGAGAAGAAGAGAAGAAGAGAAAAAAAGAAGAAGAGAAGAAGATGAAGAGAAGAGCGGGAGCCTCCCCCCATGCCATGGGTGCGGAGCAGGCCGAGGAGAAGAAGATAGAAGATGCCGCGGAGGAGATGCTGGACGAGAACGCCGGAGGAAGAACCAGAAGAGCCAGAAGAACCAGAAGAAGAAGATGAAGGAAGATAGAAGAAAGAAGAAGCATTTAAATAAAGGAATTGTCAAAAACTGTCTCTTGTCATTTTTAACATTTTTGACAGTTTTTTAGTGAAATGGTAGGGGTAAGTACCCCCTTACCATTTCACACAGGGGGGGGCGGGATCTGGGGGTCCCCTTGTTAAAGGGGGCTTCCAGATTGTGATAAGCCCCCCTCCTGCAGACCCCCACAACCACCGGCCAGGGTTGTGGAGATGAGGCCCTTGTCCTCATCAACATGGGGACAAGGTGTTTTGGGGGGCTACCCCAAAGCACCCTCCCAATGTTGAGGGCATGTGGCCTGGTACGGTTCAGGAGGGGGGGCCGCACTCTCGTCCCCCCCTCTTTTCCTGCGGCCTGCCAGGTTGCGTGCTCGGATAAGGGTCTGGTATGGATTTTTGGGGGGACCCCACGCCGCTTTTTTTTTTTTGGCGCGGGGTTCCCCTTAAAATCCACACCAGACCTGAAGGATCTAGTATGGAATTTAGGGGGAACCCCACGTCATTTTTAAAAAAAAATTTGGCCGGGGTTCCCCTTAACATCCATACCAGACCTGAAGGGCTTGGTATGGAATTTAGGGGGACGTCATTTATTTTTTAAATTTTGGTTCAGGGTTCCCCTGTGGGGAATTCCCATGCCATTTTTATCAATGAACTCCTATGTGTATTGTCGGCAATGCAATAGCCGCGAGTAGTTTTAAATGGGTTTTTTCCTTCTAAATGTCATTTTGCTGTCAGACTGTTCTAAACACAGGAAACATGCGCCCCTTTACAGGCATACTACAGACACCCCCCAGGTACGAAATTTAAAGGGATATTACACTTTTATTGTTTGACTTTAAGCATTATTAAAATCACTGCTCCTGAAAAAACGGCCGTTTTTAAAACTTTTTTTTTTCATTGATACATGTCCCATGGGGTAGGCCCCAGGTCCCCAAACACTTTTTATGACAATAACTTGCATATAAGCCTTTAAAATTAGCACTTTTGATTATTAATGCTCGTGTCCCATAGACTTTAACGGTGTTCGCGTGTTCGAACAAACTTTTTTCCTGTTCGCATGTTCTGGTGCGAACCGAACAGGGGGGTGTTCGGCTCATCCCTAGTCCAGATGGTCTTCATTTTGTCAAGGTTTAGGTCTGGATGAGTTAAACGTGTCCTCTTATGTTGCTTTGGCATTTACGTCCTCATTGATACAGTCGCGCCTCAGCCCATCATCTGTTAGCAAAATTTTAGCGGGTGTATCTTTTTTTCCAAAATTTGAGGGTTCACCTGCTCTGACTTCCTTTTTTCAGGTTAACCAAGTTATAAAGGGTTTCAGGAGGTCAAATCCTTCCCAGGATAACAGGCGTCCTATTTCGGTCTCATTGTTATTGGATCTTCTCAAAATCTTACAAGAAGTATGTTCCTCAGAGTTTGAGCTCCTTCTTTTCAGAGCTTCCTTCTCAGTCGCCTTTTTTGGTGCCCTTAGGATTGGGGAATTTACAGCCAAGAATCATAGGTCCCAGTCTTCTCTGCACAGTTCTCATGTTTTATTACACCAGGGATCCATTAATATCTTCCTTTGTAGGTCTAAGTCTCGGCCGGTAGGTAAGGGTCAGTGGTTTTCTTTGTCCAGTTCTAATAATCAGGCGATTTGTCCGATTCTAAATGCCTCAAGGTATATGTCAGTTAGACCTTGCTCTGGGGGGTTATTTTTTATACACCAAGACCTATCTTCTTTGACTAGGTACCAATTTTCAGCTGTTCTGGCCTCTTGCCTGAAATGCTTAAATCTCTCAAGTTTTTGTTTTTCTTCCCATTCATTTAGAATTGGTGCTGCCACTACAGCCGATTTGTTGGGTTTCCAAGAAGAAAAGTTGATGAAGATAGGTCATTGGCATAGCGACAGGTATAAACTGTATGTCCACCTGGGGTTATTAACCATGTGAATTTTGTTTTTCAGATCTCTCCAAAACTGTGGTTTGGATAGTAGGACACTCCTATGTCTTCTGGGCTGCCGAACATACCGGAACTAAGACCTACTCCACCAATTTAGGTCTGGACATTGATTCATTTCTCGTTTTATGGTCAGGTGTTCGGGGTTTAAGGTGGCGGGACCTTGGACAACAATTTGTTTATTTGGCCAGTATATCTCCTCAAATTTTAGTGATTCATGCTGGGGCAAACGATTTAGGCAAGATGGGAACATGGGATTTAATGTGCGAAATAAAAAGGGATATGTGTGCCATGAAACTAATGTTCCCATCTGCCGTATTGGCATTATCGGAAATGATCCCCTGTCTTTTGTGGTCACCTAATGGTAATCTATTCTATTTGGATAGAATTAGGAGACATCTTAACAGGACAATCCACAGTTTTCTCATTTCGTCTGGCGGAGTATCCTTTCGCCATTCCGAATTAGAAGGTTTTGTGCCAGGTTTATTTCGAAGGGATATGGTTCATCTATCATTAATAGGTTTGGATATATTCAATATGGGTTTACAAAATCTGATCGAGTCGGCCACGGTGGTGGGGGGGCCTCAGCCAGCAGCTTCGCAACTGGCCTCAGCCGGTGGGGAGTAGTCGTCCAGCACTGGCTGGATGGACACCGCTTATTTTGGTTTAAATGTATTTCAGCCAAGGTGGCTTTATATTTATTTAAATTTGTAACGTTCAATTTAGCCCCCCACGGATAACACTGTGGCCATATAATTCCACTTAATAAATATGTTTAAACTATGTTATTGTGTTGTCTCTTTTATTTGGAGTACCTTTGTGCTGGCCCATGTTTTTCTGTACTGTAAAGCTGTGCATCTATAGACATGGATATTATAACCCATGCTCAAAAAGGTGACATTGCTTTATCCACACACTTTTTAATAGGCATAAGCTTTAGATTTCTGTATGCTGAAGCTCCTTGGATCTGTAATTTAGTGATGGTAGTGTGGCAATGCAGGACCATAAGGTGGAGGGTCATGGTGGTGCTCGGGAAACATCGTTGGATGGCGAGTCATTGTGATTAATGATTGATCTACATCACTGGAAAACATGATAGACAATGTGTTTACATCTGGGGATATATCTCTCTATTTTTAATAAAGGACTTGTTCATGGTGTCTGTGTGTTTATTTACTTTTTATTTTTGGGGGAAGGAGTAATAAGGTACACTAGTGTACATGTACTCATTTCACTGGCAGAAAAGATATCTGGGGCCCCCTTTCTCTAAGGGTTTACAGATTACTACAAGCCCCTGCAAACTCGCATTTCCCTTTTGGGGGACAGGATGTGGGGAATACTGGTACAAGGTGCCTTGCAAGGGGGGGGGGGCTTCCCCAGTGTGGTTCATGAAGGGGGTAGAAAGTTGCTGCCCTTTCTTTCCTGACCACCCAGGCTGAATGTCTGGATAAGAATCTGGTTGAAATTTTAAGGTGACGGGGGGGAGATGGGCGGAGCCTGCAGGCTCAAAAGGTATCCATTTGAACCTTTTTGCCCCAGGGAACAAACTGTTTGGGCAGGAAATATGGTACTGGGAGGAAGCCGTGGCAGAAATAAAAATCACCTCACAAAGAGATCACAGGCACTCACTGCAACTAAAGCAGCTCCAGTCACCTTACAATATACAGCATCAGGGCGCTCTCACAGACAGAAAATGTCACAGCAAGACTCTCCATTTGAGTCAGATACAGAACAAATCCTCTCACAAACTTCTCCACAAGCCTCCTCAGCATCCCCAGTAATATTATTACAATTTGAAAAGATGCTTCATAAGGCTTTAAAACAAACCTCAGACCAAATAACAAAAAGCCTAACCAAAGAAATAAGAGAGCTGGGAAACCGCACCGCAGCCTTAGAAATAAAAATGGATGAAATTGAAATTACAACCCAAGAAAATATAACAGAATTGGAACAATTAAAAGAAGAGAATTTAATACTTCAAACTAAGCTTGAAGATTACGAAAATAGAGCCAGACGTTCAAACTTGCGCATAAGGGGAATACCTGAAACTGTGACAGACCTGCAATCTACTATTACTGCTCTATTACAAGAACTAAAGCCAGATATCCCTATTGAACGTTTAGAACTGGACAAAGTACACAGAGCCCTCACAGCCAAAAAGAAAGATGGACTCCCACGGGATATAATCACAAAAATTCATTATTACAGAATGAAAGAACAAATACTAATGGCTGCAAGAGAAAAAAAGGAACTTGATTTTCAAGGACACAATTATCAAATTTTTGCTGACCTATCCCAACTTACTATTACTAAAAGACGATCCATGAAACCCCAACTAATGGAACTGCAACGCCACAACATTATGTATCAATGGGGCTTCCCCTTTTCAGTCAGATTTAACTACCAAGGTACAATTTACAGAAGCAGATCAGCAGATGAACTACAACAAACCCTTTTAAAATTAAATCTGACAGAACCCACAAGCAGCAACTCTCCCACACGCAGAAGAATGGCATCATCTTCACCTTCAGGCAGCACCCAGAAAATTTCAGAACAAAATGGGAATCATCATTCTCACAAAAGAGGCCGTTATGCCACATCATCCATGGACCAAGAAGATTCAATGGACTGACATCCTAATTCCTGATATCTCTTCATTTTTTATACTAAGAGATGGTTCTCTATAAAAATCCTGTATTTATAACTAAATGTAACTGCATTCTGATAGTCACACACTGTGTGGGATCATGTTACATTCCAGTTATATTTCTTATTACTTCTGATTCATATAGCCTTAGAATATATAAGTGAAATAAGGAAATTCTTGTTCAGTTATATATTTTCAGGTAATAACAATAGATTTATTACTTTTTAGGACAAATATGTTCAATAATCCAGAAGTAATGGAAGCTTTTTCTTTCTTTTCTTACAACAAATATATTATTACCTAACTAGTTCCTAGAACTATGTTTTTGTTTATTCTAATCTGAAGCAATACAACCTCAATTTTATGAGTTAACAAATCTAAACAGTTACATATGAATAAAATATGTAATTGTTTACTCTAAAAGGGTTAAAATCCCAAAATAATTCAAACTATCTTCATCAATACCAAAGTTATTAACAGTACCTTTCTAACTGAATTATTTAGCCTAGGGCAAGACTAACCATATACAACCACCCTGGAATAAATAATTTCAACAAAAACTATATTCTGCACTCCAATTAATGAATCATCATTTTGATGTCTTTTGACATAGCACTTCTCTCCTGTAAGCGGAAGATCCGTGTACCCCCATTAGCCCTCCTCATTCTCCCAACCATATTATGTGGGAGTGTGACGAAGGCACTTATTCCCCTGAGAGAGATATTTATTCTCTTTCACGGGTAAATTGTGATTACTTGCAAAAAATAATTTATACAATGTATCATCTAATCTCATATGTTTTTTGTTTACTCTTTACTCCAGAATTCACTGGTTTCTTTTCTATCTTTTCATCTCTTCAGTCCACACAGGTTGATCTGCGCAGTGAGCTCTGCATAACAAAAAGTAAGTCAAAACTATTTGATCTGTTACCATGGCACCACTGAATATACTTTCCCTGAATGTTCAGGGAATAAATGTCCCTCAAAAAAGGACCAAAGCCTTCCGTACTTTCCATAACAAGAAGGCTCACATAGTATGCCTCCAAGAAACACACTTCACCAAAGATTCTACTCCAAAATATATTTCTCCTTTTTATCAACAAATTTACACGGCTTCTGCCTGTACCAAACAAAGGGGAACTCTAATTGCATTTCACCGATCCACACCATTCACCTTATCATCAGAAATTAAAGACCCAGAAGGTAGATACCTGATACTCATGGGTTATATAATGGATACAGCAATCATGGTGATTTCCTACTACGCTCCTAACAAACAACCTACACCATTCCTCTCACATATATTACAAGTGATTAATACACACAAAATAGGAACAGTGATAATGTGCGGGGATTCGAACCAGGTCCTCCTCCCATTTCTAGATAAATCACCTTTTACACCATCCAAAATAACCTCTAGATTACCTTTTTCTCAACTTCTTTCCAAATACAATCTGGTAGATTCGTGGAGAGAAAGTAACCCAATGAAAAAGAAATTCACTTATTTCTCGCACCCTCATCAAACCTTCACCAGAATAGATCATATTTTTCTAACAATAGGAATGATACCAGAAATTATTGCATCAGATATAATTCCGATTCCGTGGTCTGACCATAATGCAGTATACACTACTATAGCCTCAGCCATACCAAAAGCACATGACCCAACGTGGTACTTACCGGACATAATGCTCAAACACCCACTACATCAGATGGCCATTGAACAAGCTTTAAAGGAATACATATCAATTAATAATACAACAGACATTTCCCCAATAACACTGTGGGAAGCTCATAAGCCTGTCTTGCGTGGTACAATACAAAGACAAATGGCACTATTTAAACGGGAACGCAAAAATCTAGCAAAAAAACTAGAACTCAATTTTAATGCAGCCTACATATCATTCCAAGATAATCCATCTCAGAGTACAAAATCTCATCTGGAAAAATCTAGATTGGAATACGATCTATTTCTCACTGAGTCAGTTGATAAATCCCTCAAATGCTCCAAACACAATTTCTACATGAATACAAACAAACCAGGTACATATTTGGCTCGGGCATTAAATTCAACTAACAAATCTTTCAAACCAGTACGTTTGAAATTATTAAAAAATGTTTATATTTGTAATCCAGTTAAAATAGTCCATAAATTTCACTCACATCTCGCAACTTTATACAAGACAAACAATGAATTTAATCCTACAGAGGCTGAATCCTTCTTCTCAAAAATAACCTTACCTGAGTTGTCTCAGAATCAAAAAAGCAGTTTGGATGAGCCTATAACTATAGATGAAGTTGCTAACGCCATAAAAGACCTAAAACTTAACAAAAGACCAGGCCCAGACGGCTACTCGGCTTTATACTATAAAACATTCTCAGAAATACTCTCTCCCATTCTCACTGAAACTTTTAACAAACTTCTAGAAGGACATTCTTTTCGGCAAGAAACACTAATGGCAATTGTTTGTATGATCCCAAAACCCCTTTCTGATGATGCTTGCTGTGTGAATTATCGGTCTATCTCTCTGTTAAACCTTGATATTAAATTATTAGCAAAAATAATAGCAAAACGCCTCAATAGAATTATAGGAAAATTAATACATAGAGATCAAGTAGGCTTCATGCCAAATAGACAGGCAGGCGATAATATACGCAGGGCAGTGTTATTGGCACATATTGCTAAAAAACGGAAAATCCCTTTATGTTTTCTATCTCTCGATATTAAGAGGGCATTTGACACAGTATCCTGGCAATATATGCAATATTCATTACAAAAATGGGGTTTTGGACCCCACTTTTTAACATGGATCAAAGCATTATATAATAAACCCAAAGCCTATATAAAATATGCTGGATACAAATCTGATGCCTTTAATATCGAAAGAGGTACCCGACAGGGTTGCCCATTATCTCCCTTATTATTTGCCCTTATACTCGAACCCATGGCCCAATACATCAGAACAAACCAAACTATAACTGGCATTGAAGTAGGAGGTATTACACACAAATTATGTATATTTGCAGACGATATATTACTTTTTCTATCATCACCACAGGTCTCTGGTCCTAACTTAATACCAGCTCTTGATGGATTTGCAGCCCTATCCGGCCTTATGATTAATCCTAAGAAATGCCTAGTGCTTAATATTTCACTCACAAACATGGAATTGATCCCGGCTAGGGCTGCACTCCCATTCACATGGGCAGAAAAATCAATCCCATATCTTGGAATTCATTTAACAGCATCTCATTCTGATTTATTCTCAAACAATTATCCTCCTGTATTAAGACAGATCACAAATCTAATAAAACAATGGTCGCAACTTCCTTTATCCTGGATAGGGAAGAATAATGCAATCAAAATGACTATTCTACCCAAATTGCTTTATCTATTCAGAGTCCTCCCTATTCCAATTCCTTCCTATTTTTTGAGAATAGTACAAAAAAGAGCAACTTCGTTTATATGGGGCTCTTCTAAACCACGTATACCTATACACACACTACATCTTCCCAAAAATAAAGGAGGCCTGGGATACCCTAATTTTACTAACTACTACAGAGCAGCACATTTGGCCAGTCTGTCCAAATATCATGCAAAACAGGAAATCCCATTATGGGTATTTATAGAGGCTTCAGAAAATGACCCTCTATTAATATCAAACTTGTTATGGCTTGATCCTAAAGACCGCTTTAAAATTCATAATCCCATAACTAAACACTTCTTATCTCTCTGGGATAAACTAAAAACCAAATATCAGTTACAATCTCCACACAATCCTCTCCTTTCTTTTATCAGAAATCCGGCCTTTTACCCGGCATGGATCTACCCAAATTCTTTTAAAGCTTGGACAACATCAGGCATTCAGACACTAAATGACTTCATAGCATCTAAATCATTCCTTTCATTCCCATCGCTTAGAGAAAAATATGATCTACCAAACTCTGAGATATTTAGATATCTCCAAATCAAAAATTTCTATACACCATTCCTAAAGGGGGATACACCATTATCCCAATTATCCATTTTTGAATCAATCTGTACAAAAGATCCATTTGCTAAAGGTACAATTTCATCACTTTATAATTATATGGAGTAGTAAATCTTAATAGACCCTCTTACGTTCAGAGGTGGGAGGAGGACCTGGGACGAACTTTAGAAGACACGGACTGGTCTAACATATGGCTCACATCTAAGTCATCTTCACCCAACATCTTAGCACTGGAGACAAATTATAAAGTCCTAACTCGCTGGTACCTTGTACCCGCTAGAGTGGCAAAATATTCACCTAATACCTCAGCTCTTTGTTTTCGAGGATGCCCAGAAATAGGCACACATTTACACATATGGTGGACGTGCCCAGTAATCCACACCTTCTGGAAGGAAGTCTTCGTGATTGCATCTAAAATATTTAAAAAAATAATACAACCAGATCCATATATAACTTTACTTAATCTAAAACTGGAATGGTTAACACTCTCTCAATTCAAACTTATGATCCAACTAATAATGGCTGCAAAACAAACAGTGGCCAAGGCATGGAAATCTCCTACATTGGTACTAGCAGAAACAATTCACAGAATGAATAATACAATGTCCCATGCTAAGATGGTAGCCATCGATCAAAATCAAATTCCAAAATTTGAAAAACTTTGGCATCCTTGGATAAAACAACAGTTCCTGTCAAATTTCAATGACTCTGTCCTGTTGCCATGGTAACAGATTAAATTACTTACAGAGGCACCCATTCTAAGGCTTCAAAGAGAACTAAAAAGAATAATAAACTGACGAGCGGGACAACCTTGTGGACCATACCTCTGCCTTTCTACCCTTTTTCTTCTTTCTCTTTCCTTTTCTCCACCTTACGATTAAAGCTCATTATCAGAATGTATTTGACCTATATACACTCTACCTGTAAACAATATGTATAGTAGGTATAAATCATTTAAATACCTACAAAAGTAACTAAGGAAATGATATATATCTTTAATTTAGGTTTATGTGAACCCAATTTGAAATTTCATGATATTTACCTATATAAACCCTACTGTAAAACAATGAGCTTACTTTATAGATCCTTGTAAACTTACTTTATGTATCTTTATAATATTGTATACTCAATAAACTTCTTTTGACAAGGAAATTTTAAGGTGACCCTCTGCTATTTTTTTATTTTGTAAATGTAACATTCAAAGTACTACATTGCTCTGTTCCATAATTTCACAGGCAGGTCTAAGGCATCCACTGAGCATGCTATTTAACCTTTTCACTCTACCTTTAACCTCAGGTGGCCAGAATATTTTTACAATTTTTATTTTTTTTTATTTTCCATTTACAACTATCAGTTTATAAAAGACACCCAAAACCATATGCATATTAGCCAATCAGCTTCTAACTTCAGCTTATTCAATTAAGCTTTGAAATACATATTACTGCAAAATAGTACTTTACAAATCACAGGAATGTATTAAAACACACTGGTGCACATAGATTAGAATGAATGTAATTTTAAAAAAAGTTTCCAAAAAAGGAAAAAAAAAATAAACTGCAACAATACACCACAGCACTTCAGTATAAATCACACAAATAGAAAATACAAAGACACTGAATTTCAAAAGAGCCAACTTCCCTAAATTACAAACCTTACTAAAGGGCATAAATTGGGATAAAATCTTAGGAACAAAGAACACGGAGGAGAGGTGGGTTTGCTTTAAGAGCATATTAAATAAGGGTATTAGCCAATGCATCATATTGGATAATAAATTTAAAAGAGCTAACAAAAGTCCTGCATGGCTTAGCTCCAATGTAAAAATGCATATAAATGCAAAGGAGAAGGCCTTCAAAAAATACAAGGTTGAGGGAACATCATCAGCATTCAGACTTTATAAAGAATGCAACAAGAAATGTAAGGGTGCAATAAGGACAGCTAAAGACACATAGCGGAGGAGAGCAAACAAAATCCCAAGAAATTCTTTAGGTATTTATTGTAAACAGTAAAAAAGGGAGAACAGACCATATTGGCCCCATAAAGAATGAGGAAGGACATCTGGTTACAAAGGATGGGGAGATGGCAAAGGTATTGAATTGATTCTGCTCCTCAGTCTTCATGAGGGAATCGGGGGGCTTCAGTAACCAAAACTGCAGTATTTATCCTAATGACACATCACAGGAAGCACCTCCTGGTTAACAGAGGACAGAATTAAAATTAGACTTGGGAAACTTAACATTAATAAATCACCAGGACCAGATAGCTTGCACCCGAGGGTACTTAGGGAACTCAGTCAAGTAATTGCTAGACCATTGTTCCTGGTCTAGCTGACAGTCTACTGTCTGGAATGGTACCAGCTGATAGGGGGAAAAAGCCAATGTATCACCAATATTTAAAAAGGGCCCAAAATACATCCCTAGGAATTACAGACCAGTTAGCCTAACATTAATAGTATGTAAACTCTTGGAGGGGATGATAAGGGACTATATACAAGATTTTAGTAATGAGAACGGTATCATTAGCAGTAATCAGCATGGATTCATGAAGAATTCTTGCCAAACCAATCTATTAACCTTCTATGAGGAGGTGAGTTGCCATCTAGATAAAGGAAGGCCTGTAGACGTGGTGTATCTGGATTTTGCAAAAGCATTTGACACAGTTCCCCATAAACATTTACTGTACAAAATAAGGTCCGTTGGCATGGACCATAGGGTGAGTACATGGATTGAAAATTGGCTACAAGAGCGAGTTCAGAGGGTGGTGATAAATGGGGAGTACTCGGAAGGGTCAGGGGTGGGTAGTGGGGTCCCCCAGGGTTCTGTGCTGGGACCAATCCTGTTTAATTTGTTCATAAACGACCTGGAGGATGGGGTACACAGTTCAATCTCTGTCTTTGCGGATGATACTAAGCTAAGCAGGGCAATAACTTCTCTGCAAGATGTGGAAACCTTGCAAAAAGATCTGAAAAAATTAATGGGGTAGACAACTACATGGCAAATGAGGTTCAATGTAGAAAAATTAAAAATAATGCTTTTGGGTGTCAAAAATATGAATGCAATCTATACACTGGGGGGAGAACCTCTGGGGGAATCTAGGATGGAAAAGGATCTGGAGGTCCTAGTAGATGATAGACTCAACAATGGCATGCAATGCCAAGCTGCTGCTAACAAAGCAAACAGAATATTGGCATGCATTAAAAAGGGGATTAATTCCAGAGATAAAATGATAATTCTTCTGCTCTACAAGACTCTGGTCCGGCCGCACCTAGAGTATGCTGTCAAGTTCTGGGCACCAGTCCTCAGGAAGGATGTACTGGAAATGGAGCGAGTACAGAGAAGGGCAACAAAGCTAATAAAGGGTCTACAGAATATTAGTTATGAGGAAAGGTTGCGAGCACTGAACTTATTCTCTCTGGGGAAGAGACGCTTGGGAGGGGATATGATTTCAATATACAAATACCATACTGGTGACTAGGGATGAGCCAAACACCCCCGGTTCGGTTCGCACCAGAACCTGCGAACGGACCGAAAATTTGCACGAACGTTAGAACCCCATTGACATCTATGGGACTCGAACGTTCAAAATCAAAAGTGCTCATTTTAAAGGCTAATTTTCATGGTATTGTCCTAAAAAGGGTTTGGGGACCCGGGTCCTGCCCCAGGGGACATGTATCAATGCAAAAAAAAGTTGTAAAAAGGTCCGTTTTATTGGGAGCAGTGATTTTAATGATGCTTAAAGTAAAAAAAAAAGTGAAATATTCCTTTAAATATCGTACCTGGGGGGTGTCTACAGTATGCCTGTAAAGTGGCACGTGTTTCCCGTGCTTAGAACAGTCCCTGCACAAAATGTCTTTTTTAAAGGAAAAAAAGTCATTTAAAACTGCTTGCGGCTTTAATGTAATGTCGGGTCCTGGCAATATGGATGAAAATCAGTGAGACAAACGGCATGGGTACCCCCAGTCCATTACCAGGTATTTTGGGTCTTGTATGGATATTAAGGGGAACCCCGCACCCAAGTTAAAAAAAGGAAAGGCGTGGGGCCCCCAGGCCCTATATACTCTGAACAGCAGTATACAGGCGGTGCAAACAAGACAGGGACTGTAGGTTTGTTTAAGTAGAATCTGTTTGTAATTTTGAACGGGTACATTTTTAACGTGTTTAGCTCCAGCCAAAAAATCTTTTTTAAGCTTTTTGGAAAACATAGGGAAGGGTTATCACCCCTGTGACATTTGTTTTGCTGTCTGTGCTCCTCTTCAGAAGATTTCACCTCACTTTTTGTCCCAATGACAAATGTTTTTTGAAAATTTGGGGTTTTTTGTGAAACAAGGATTGGTGATAAAGCATCAGTGGAAAGGAGAAATGTTTTTCCCATATTAACTCTTACAGAAGAGAAATTCCCTTCCTAGGGGTAGATTTCATCTAACTTCCTGTTGTCTCCTTCCGTTTGCAAGTTGGAGTCGTTTGTAAGTTGGATGTTTGAATTTAGGGGCCTGCCCTACATACTCAGCAGAAATTTGGGCCTTAGGTGTTGTTGTGGCCAGGGCCCTTCTGTGAAATATTAGATCTAAAATTGTAATTACATGCCCCTGTTGAACAGGGGCAGAAAAATTGGGCCTTTGGTGGTGGTGCTGGTGCCACAACACTGTAAGTTCTCACTCGCTCTTGGTGGACGCAGAAACGGGCCCTGCTGTGAAATATTAGATCAAGAATTGTAATTACATGCCCCTGTTGAACAGGGGCTGAAAAATTGGGCCTTTGGTGGTGGTGGTGGTGGTGGTGGTGCTGGTGCCACAACACTGTAAGTCCTCACTCGCTCTTGGTGGGCCCAGAAACAGGCCCTGCTGTGAAATATTAGATAAGAATTGTAATTACATGCCCCTGTTGAACAGGGGCTGAAAAATTGGGACTTTGGTGGTGGTGGTGCTGGTGCCACAACACTGTAAGTCCTCACTCACTCTTGGTGGGCACAGAAACGGGCCATTGCTGTGAAATATTAGATCAAGATTTGTAATTACATGCCCCTGTTGAACAGGGGCTGAAAAATTGGGCCTTTGGTGGTGGTGGTGGTGCTGGTGCCACAACACTGTAAGTCCTCACTCGCTCTTGGTGGGTGCAGAAACGGGCCCTGCTGTGAAATATTAGATCAAGAATTGTAATTACATGCCCCTGTTGAACAGGGGCTGAAAAATTGGGCCTTAGGCACTGGTGCTGGTGCCACAACACTGCAATCCCTCACAGATACTCTAGTTGGAACGCAGGAACGAGCCCTGCTGCAAAGTATTGCATCAAAAATTTTAATTACATGCCCCTGTTAAATAGGGGCTGAAAAATTAGTCCTTAGGCACTGGTGCTGGTGCCACAACACTGCAACCCCTCACAGATACTCTAGTTGGAACGCAGGAACGAGCCCTGCTGCAAAGTATTGCATCAAAAATTGTAATTACACGCCCCTGTTAAACAGGGGCTGAAAAATTGGGCCTTAGGCACTGGTGCTGGTGCCACAACACTGAAACCCCTCACAGAAACTCTAGTTGGAACGCAGGAACGAGCCCTGCTGCAAAGTATTGCATCAAAAATTGTAATTACACGCCCCTGTTAAACAGGGGCTGAAAAATTGGGCCTTAGGCACTGGTGCTGGTGCTACAACACTGCAACCCCTCACAGATACTCTAGTTGGAACGCAGGAACGAGCCCTGCTGCAAAGTATTGCATCAAAAATTGTAATTACATGCCCCTGTTAAACAGGGGCTAGAAAATTGGGCCTTAGGCACTGGTGGCAGCGCCCAGAACCAAAAATGTTCTTACAAGCTATCAGCGTGATCATTGAGGAGGAAAAGGATAATTACTCAGGATAGTCACTCAGCATCAGCATAGGCAGTCTTTGAAGGGATCTGAGATTTAAAAAAAAATGATTTGGTTACATCAGCATCAGGTGCTTGGTAGCTGGTGGTGATCCAAGACTGATTCATTTTTATGAAGGTCAGTCGATCGACTGAGTCGGTGGACAGACGCACCCTGTGATTGGTTACAAAGCCTCCAGCAGCACTGAATGTGCATTCCGAAAGAACGCTGGATGCAGGACAGGCCAGTAGCTCAATTGCATACTGTGCAAGCTCTGGCCAGTGATCCATCCTCAAGACCCAGTAACCCAGAGGATTTTCGGTGGGAAAGGTGTCCAAGTCAGATCTTGCCCCTAGGTATTCCTGCACTATGTGAAACAGACGCTGGCGATGGTTGCTGGAACCAATCATACCTTGGGGCTGCGGAATGCTAAAAATATGTCTGAATGCATCGGTCAGATGGCCACCTTCTCCACCACTCCTTCTTTGACTGACCGAAGCCTCAGCAACACGATGTCCAGAAACAGGAGTTTGTAACATCCCAGTCTCTGGGAACGCTTTGCACAGACCTTTCTGCAAGGCCTCCCGAAGATGTTTCATCCTCTGCTCCCTCTGCGATGGCAAGATAAGGTCCGCAACCTTACCCTTGTAACGTGGATCAAGGAGGGTTGCCAGCCAGCATTGGTCCTTCTCCTTGATACCACGAATACGAGGATCCTTACGCAGGCTTTGCAGGATCAGGGAGGCCATGCAGCGTAGGTTTGCTGAGGCACTCGGTCCGGAGTCCTCTGGGTCACGAAGGAGGACATGGTCCGCAGCCACCTCCTCTCAGCCACGTACAAGTCCATGTGTTTCTTGGGACTGATCCCTTAAAGACTGCTGCTGATGCTGAGTGCCAGGCTCCACCTCCATACTGACATAATCCTCCTCCTCCTCCTCCTCTTCCTGTGTGATCGGCGGGCACGCAGCAACACTGTCTGGATAAAGGGGCCTTGAGAGCTAAGGAAGTCCTCCTCTTCCTGCCTCTGTTCTGCCTCAAGTGCCCTGTGCATTATTCCCCGCAGCGTGTGCTCCAACAGGTGGACAAGGGGGACAGTGTCACTGATGCATGCACTGTCACTGCTCACCATCCTCGTGGCCTCCTCAAATGGTGACAGGACAGTGCATGCATCCCTGATCATGGCCCACTGGCGTGGGGGAAAAAAACAAGCTCCCCTGACCCTGTACTGGTGCCATAGTTGCACAGGTACTCATTGATGGCCCTCTGCTGCGTGTGCAGCTGCTGCAGCATGGCCAGTGTTGAGTTCCACCTGGTGGGCATGTCACAGATTACGCAGTTCTTGGGCAGGTTAAACTCCTTTTGGGGTCCGTCAGCCGAGCACTGGCATTATATGACCTGCGGAAATGCACACAGACTTTCCTGGCCTGCCTCAGGACATCCTGTAAGCCCGGGTACCTGCCCAAAAACCGATGCACCACCAAGTTAAGGACGTGAGCCAAACAGGGCACATGGGTCATTTGTCCCTGTCGGAGGGCAGAGAGGAGGTTGGTGACATTGTTGCAAACCACCATTCCTGCCTTAAGTTGGCATGGCATCAACCACCTCTGAACCTACACTAACTTGTAGTTTTACCTGAACACTGTGCAGAGGTTGCACTACACTAACTTGTAGTTTTAGCTGAACACTGTGAGGAGGACGCACTAAACTAACTTGTAGCTTTAGCTGAACACTGTGCAGAGGTCGCACTACACTCACTTGTAGTTTTCGCTGAACACTGTGAGGAGGACACACTACACCAACTTGTAACTTTAGCTGAACACTATGAGGAGGACACACTACCCTAACTTGTAGCTTTAGCTGAACACTGTGCAAATGTCACACTACACTAACTTTTAGTTTTAGCTGAACACTGTGAGGAGGACGCACTACACTATGTTGTAGCTTTAGCTGAACACTGTGCAGAGGTCGCACTACACTAACTTGTAGTTTTAGCTGAACACTGTGAGGAGGACACACTACACTAACTTGTAGCTTTAGCTGAACACTGTGCAGAGGTCTCACTACACTAACTTGTAGTTTTAGCTGAACACTGTGAGGAGGACGCACTACACTAACTTGTAGCTTTAGCTGAACACTGTGCAGAGGTCGCACTACACTAACTTGTAGTTTTAGCTGAACACTGTGAGGAGGACGCACTAAACTAACTTGTAGATTTAGCTGAACACTGTGCAGAGGTCGCACTACACTAACTTGTAGTTTTCGCTGAACACTGTGAGGAGGACACACTACACCAACTTGTAGCTTTAGCTGAACACTGTGAGGAGGACACACTACACCAACTTGTAGCTTTAGCTGAACACTGTGTAGAGGTCACACTACACTAACTTGTAGTTTTAGCTGAACACTGTGAGGAGGACGCACTACACTAACTTGTAGCTTTAGCTGAACACTGTGCAGAGGTCACACCAAACTAACTTGTAGCTTTAGCTGAACACTGTGAGGAGGACGCACTACACTAACTTGTAGCTTTAGCTGAACACTGTGAAGAGGTCGCACTGCACTAACTTGTAGTTTTAGCTGAACACTGTGAGGAGGACACACTACACTAACTTGTAGCTTTAGCTGAACACTGTGCAGAGGTCACACTAAACTAACTTGTAGCTTTAGCTGAACACTGTGAGAAGGATGCACTACACTAACTGTAAATAGTCTAGCTGCCTGACTGTGGTACTAATAGGATCAAAAGAACACCAGCAATTTTCTTCAGGTAGCTGTAAATACTGTAAAGAGACAAGCCTGCCTGTCAGTAGGAAGATAACAGGAACAGATCTAGCTAAACTGAATACAGTATATATATATATATATATATATATATATATATATATATATATATACAACACCTGGGATGCATATATACACAATACACTGTAAGTGCAGCTAACTCACTGACTGTCCTGCCTATCCTGCCTAATCTAGCTAGCTCAAATGAAATGACACTGTCTCTCTCTCTCTCTCTAAGCACACCGGAACACACTACACAGGGCCACCGTGTAGGCGGCCTTATATAGTGTGGCGCGTGTTCTAAACCCCCTGAGCCATAATTGGCAAAAGCCACTCTGGCTTTCGCCAGTTACAGCTCTCTCTACCGAGGGCGCTGCGATTGGCCAAGCATGCGGGTCATAGTGCATGCTTGGCCAATCATCAGCCAGCAATGCACTGCGATGCCGCAGTAAATTATGGGCCGTGAAGCGCCACACGAATTGGGCGCAAATGGCCCATATCATTCGCAATTCAACGAACGATCAAACAGCAGATGTTAGAGTCGAACATGGGTTCGACTCGAACACGAAGCTCATCCCTACTGGTGACTAGGGATGAGCCGAACACCCCCCGGTTCAGTTCGCACCAGAACCTGCGAATGGACCAAAAATTTGCACGAATGTTAGAACCCCATTGACGTCCATGGGACTCGAACGTTCAAAATCAAAAGTGCTCATTTTAAAGGCTAATTTGCATGGTATTGTCCTCAAAAGGGTTTGGGGACCCGGGTCCTGCCCCAGGGGATATGTATCCCCTGGGGCAGGGGCACTTTTAAAAACTGTGTTTTTTCGGCAGCAGTGATTTTAATGATGCTTAAAGTAAAAAAAAAAACAGTGAAATATTCCTTTAACTATCGTACCTGGGGGGTGTCTATAGTATGCCTGTAAAGTTGCGTGTGTTTCCCGTGCTTAGAACAGTCCCTGCACAAAATGTCATTTTTAAAGGAAAAAAAGTCATTTAAAACTGCTTGCGGCTTTAATGTAATGTTGGGTCCTGGCAATATGGATGAAAATCAGTGGGACAAACGGCATGGGTACCCCCCCCAGTCAATTACCAGGCCCTTTGGGTCTTGTATGGATATTAGGGGGAACCCCGCACCCAAATTAAAAAAGGAAACAGCAGTATACAGACTCTGTACTCTGAACAGCAGTATACAGGCGGTGCAAACAAGACAGGGATTGTAGGTTTGTTAAGTAGAATCTGTTTGTAATTTTGAACTGGTACATTTTTAACGTGTTTAGCTCCAGCCAAAAAATCTATTTAAAGCTTTTTGGAAAACATAGGGAAGGGTTATCACCCCTGTGACATTTGTTTTGCTGTCTGTGCTCCTCTTCAGAAGATTTCACCTCACTTTTTGTCCCAATGACAAATGTTTTTTGAAAATTTGGGGATTTTTGTGAAACAAGGATTGGTGATAAAGCATCAGTGGAAAGGAGAAATGTTTTTCCCATATTAACTCTTACAGGAGAGAAATTCCCTTCCTAGGGGTAGATTTCATCTAACTTCCTGTTGTCTCCTTCCGTTTGCAAGTAGGAGTCGTTTGTAAGTTGGATGTTTGAAAGTAGGGGCCTGCCCTACATACTCAGCAGAAATTTGGGCCTTAGGTGTTGTTGTGGCCAGGGACCTTCTGTGAAATATTAGATCTAAAATTGTAATTACATGCCCCTGTTGAACAGGGGCAGAAAAATTGGGCCTTTGGTGGTGGTGCTGGTGCCACAACACTGTAATGCCCCGTACACACGGTCGGACTTTGTTCGGACATTTCGACATCAAAATCCTAGGATTTTGGCTCAAACTTGTCTTGCATACACACGGTCACACAAAGTTGTTGGAAAAACCGATCGTTCTAAACGCGGTGAAGTAAAACACGTACGTCGGGACTATAAACGGGGCAGTGGCCAATAGCTTTCATCTCTTTATTTATTCTGAGCATGCGTGGCACTTTGTCCGCCAGATTTGTGTACACACGATCGGAATTTCTTACAACGGATTTTGTTGTCAGAAAATGTTATATCCTGCTCTCAAACTTTGTGTGTTGGAAAATCCGATGGAAAATGTGTGATGGAGCCTACACACGGTCAGAATTTCCGACAACATGGTCCTATCATACATTTTCCATCGGAAAATCCCACCGTGTGTACGGGGCATAAGTCCTCACTCGCTCTTGGTGGGCGCAGAATTGGGCCCTGCTGTGAAATATTAGATCAAGAATTGTAATTACATGCCCCTGTTGAACAGGGGCTGAAAAATTGGGCCTTAGGCACTGGTACTGGTGCCACAACAGTGCAACCCCTCACAGATACTCTAGTTGGAACGCAGGAACGAGCCCTGCTGCAAAGTATTGCATCAAAAATTGTAATTACACGCCCCTGTTAAACAGGAGCTGAAAAATTGGGCCTTAGGCACTGGTGCTGGTGCCACAACACTCCAACCCCTCACAGATACTTTAGTTGGAACGCAGGAACGAGCCCTGTTGCAAAGTATTACATCAAAAATTGTAATTACACGCCCCTGTTAAGCAGGGGCTGAAAAATTGGGCCTTAGGCATTGGTGGCGGCGCCCAGAACCAAAAATGTTCTTACAAGTAGGGATGAGCCGAACACCCCCCTGTTTGGTTCGCACCAGAACATGCGAACAGGAAAAAAGTTTGTTCAAACACGCGAACACCGTTAAAGTCTATGGGACACGAACATGAATAATCAAAAGTGCTAATTTTAAAGGCTTATATGCAAGTTATTGTCATAAAAAGTGTTTGGGGACCTGGGTCCTGTCCCAGGGGACATGGATCAAAGCAAAAAAAGTTTTAAAAACTGACGTTTTTTCAGGAGCAGTGATTTTAATAATGCTTAAAGTCAAACAATAAAAGTGTACTATCCCTTTAAATTTCATAGCTGGGGGGTGTCTATAGTATGCCTGTAAAGGGGCGCATGTTTCCCGTGTTTAGAACAGTCTGACAGCAAAATGACATTTTGAAGGAAAAAAACCATTTAAAACTACTCGCTATTGTATTGCCGACAATACACATAGAAGTTCATTGATAAAAATGGCATGGGAATTCCCCACAGGGGAACCCCGAACCAAAATTTTTTAAAAAAAATTACGTGGGAGTCCCCCTAAATTCTATACCAGGCCCTTCAGGTCTGGTATGGATATTAAGGGAAACCCCGGCCAAAATTTAAAAAAAAAATGACGTGGGGTTCCCCCTAAATTCCATACCAGACCCTTCAGGTCTGGTATGGATTTTAAGGCGAACCCCGCGCCAAAAAAAAAAAAAAAATGGCGTGGGGTCCCCCCAAAGATCCATACCAGACCCTTATCCGAGCACGCAACCTGGCAGGCCGCAGGAAAAGAGGGGGGACGAGAGTGCGGCCCCCCCCTGAACCGTACCAGGCCACATGCCCTCAACATTGGGAGGGTGCTTTGGGGTAGCCCCCCAAAACACCTTGTCCCCCATGTTGATGAGGACAAGGGCCTCATCCCCACAACCCTGGCCGGTGGTTGTGGGGGTCTGCGGGCGGGGGGCTTATCGGAATCTGGAAGCCCCCTTTAACAAGGGGACCCCCAGATCCCGGCCCCCCGCTGTTTGAAATGGTAAGGGGGTACTTACCCCTACCATTTCACTAAAAAACTGTCAAAAATGTTAAAAATGACAAGAGACAGTTTTTGACAATTCCTTTATTTAAATGTTTCTTCTTTCTTCTATCTTCCTTCATATTCTTAAAATGCATTATTAAAATCACTGCTCCTGAAAAAACGGCCCTTTTTAAAACTTTTTTTTGCATTGATCCATGTCCCCTGGGGCAGGACCCGAGTCCCCAAACACTTTTTATGACAATAACTTGCATATAAGCCTTTAAAATTAGCACTTTCGGTTTTTCATGTTAATGTCCCATGAACTTTAACGGGGTTCCGTGGCTTTTGAATTTGCCGTGAACACCGCATAATGTTCGTTGTTGTCCAAACAACCAAAGTTCGGCCCGAACTTATGCAAGGGCCAAACCGTATGATTTCTCCCATAGACTTTTAAAGGGTGTTCCGCGGCATTCGAATTTGCCGCGAACACCCCAAATTGTTCGCTGTTCGGCGAACTTGCGAACAGCCAAAGTTCGAGTTGAACATGAGTTTGACTCGAACTCAAAGCTCATCCCTACTTACAAGCTATCAGCGTGATCATTGAGGAGGAAGAGGATAACTACTCAGGATAGTCACTCAGCATCAGCATAGGCAGTCTTTGAAGGGATCTGAGATTTCAAAAAAATTATTCAGTTACATCAGCATCAGGTGCTTGGTAGCTGGTGGTGATCCAAGACTGATTCATTTTTATGAAGGTCAGTCGATCGACCGAGTCGGTGGACAGATGCACCCTGTGATTGGTTACAAAGCCTCCAACAGCACTGAATGTGCGTTCCGAAAGAATGCTGGATGCAGGACAGGCCAGTAGCTCAATTGCATACTGTGCAAGCTCTGGCCAGTGATCCATCCTCCAGACCCAGTAACCCAGAGGATTTTCGATGGGAAAGGTGTCCAAGTCAGATCTTGCCCCTAGGTATTCCTGCACCATGTAAAACAGACGCTGGCGAATCATACCTTGGGGCTGCGGACTAAATAATTGTCTGAATGCATCAGTCAGATGGCCACCTTCTCCACCGCTCCTTCTTTGACTGGCCGAAGCCTCAGCAACACGTTGTCCAGAAACAGGAGTTTGTAACCTCCCAGTCTCTGGGAACGCGTTGCACAGACCTTTCTGCAAGGCCTCCCGAAGATGTTTCATCCTCTGCTCCCTCTGCGACGGCAAGATAAGGTCCGCAACCTTACCCTTGTAACGTGGATCAAGGAGGGTTGCCAGTCAGTATTGGTCCTTCTCCTTGATACGAATACGAGGATCCTTACGCAGGCTTTGCAGGATCAGGGAGGCCATGCAGCATAGATTTGCTGAGGCATTTGGCCCGGAGTCCTCTGGGTCACTAAGGACGACATGGTCCGCAGCCACCTCCTCCCAGCCACGTACAAGTCCATGTGTTTCTTGGGACTGATCCCTTAAAGACTGCTGCTGATGCTGAGTGCCAGGCTCCACCTCCATACTGACACAATCCTCCTCCTCCCCATCCTCGTCCTCTTCCTGTGTGATCAGCGGGCACGCAGGAACACTGTCTGGATAAAGGGGGCCTTGAGAGCTAAGGAAGTCCTCCTCTTCCTGCCTCTGTTCTGCCTCAAGTGCCCTGTCCACTATTCCACGCAGCGTGTGCTCCAACAGGTGGACAAGGGGGACAGTGGCACTGATGCATGCACTGTCACTGCTCACCATCCTCATGGCCTCCTCAAATGGTGACAGGACAGTGCATGCATCCCTGATCATGGCCCACTGGCGTGGGAAAAAAAACAAGCTCCCCTGACCCTGTCCTGGTGCCATAGTCGCACAAGTACTCATTGATGGCCCTCTGCTGCGTGTGCAGCTGCTGCAGCATGGCCAGTGTTGAGTTCCACCTGGTGGGCATGTTACAGATTAGGCAGTTCTTGGGCAGGTTAAACTTCTTTTGGAGGTCTAAATAAATAAATATTGCGCTTACACAAATATACAAAAAGCTGCGACTAAAAAGTAGTAAACCATAAATCATATAAAATCAAAAAGTCGCGCTAAAATGAGGGTGACAATAAAAAGTGTCAAAAAAAAACATACACATATGAAAGTGAGTAGTGATTACTGAATGAATGAAATATAATAAAAAAAATAAAAAATGGTGTGGATCAATATGATTGAGCGCTGTGAAAATAAACAAGCAAAACTGCAAATGACAGTTGATTGATGGTACACAGATATTGATTGCTGTGTCCGAAAAAGATAATCAACAATAAGTGACACAATCACTAGCAGATGAATTCTCAAATGTCAGAAAAAATGATAATGTGACAAATCTATGGAAACTAAACAGTAGTATAAAGAAAATTAAACCCAAAAAAAGTCCATAACTTAAACAGAAAAGTGATGGTTAAAGTCCCTTCATGCTAAATGACATGCATGAAACAAAGTTTATCTCCAAGTGCTCTGTGGATAATGACACAAAAAACTTGCTGTGATGACGATAGAGTGCGCAGATAAACCACCACCTCTTGATAAAAATGCTGCCTCTTACCAGATGGGATTGGTCTCTTAATTACAGGAGACCTAAAGGGCGAGTGGCTGCAACCCCAGCCAGGGATCTTTAAACAGGCACTTAACGTCCAATTCCAGGGGCTCTCTCCAGCTCACGTCAATATAAATGGAAATATCCCCATGTAAAAAACAAAGTGCTCCACATAGTGTAAAATCTAACGTTTTATTGAATATAAAAACAGAGGTTGCACTTACAAGACCATTGAAGTTAAAAGCGTATATGCAAAAGCCGGCCGGCTCCAAGGTAACCCGTGTCTTCCGGGTGTGTGAATAGCGGTGTCGTCGGGACGTAGCTCCTCCTCCCTACGTTGTTTCGTCGTTTCGTCCCGTGACCACATCCTGTTGAGACGCACTTGGAGATAAACTTTGTTTCATGCATGTCATTTAGCATGAAGGGACTTTAACCATCACTTTTCTGTTTAAGTTATGGACTTTTTTTGGGTTTAATTTTCTTTATACTACTGTTTAGTTTCCATAGATTTGTCACATTATCATTTTTTCTGACATTTGAGAATTCATCTGCTAGTGATTGTGTCACTTATTGTTGAAATATCTTTTTCGGACACAGCAATCAATATCTGTGTACCATCAATCAACTGTCATTTGCAGTTTTGCTTGTTTATTTTCACAGCGCTCAATCATATTGATCCACACCATTTTTTATTTTTTTATTATATTTCATTCATTCAGTAATCACTACTCACTTTCATATGTGTATGGTTTTTTTTGACACTTTTTATTGTCACCCTCATTTTAGCGCGACTTTTTGATTTTATATCTTTTGGAGGTCTGCCAGCCAAGCACTGGCATTTTATGACCAGCGGAAATGCACACAGACTTTCCTGGCCTGCCTCAGGACATCCTGTAAGCCTGGGTACCTGCCCAAGAACCGCTGCACCACCAAGTTAAGGACGTGAGCCAAACAGGGCACATGGGTCATTTGTACCTGTCGGAGGGCAGAGAGGAGGTTGGTGACATTGTCGCGCACCACCATTCCCGCCTTAAGTTGGCGTGGCGTCAACCACCTCTGAACATGCCCGTGCAGACCTGACAGAACCTCTGCCCCAATGTGGCTCCTGTCCCCCAAGCACACCAGCTCAAGCACCGCATGGCATCTTTTGGCCTGCTTACTTGTGTAGCCCCTTGAACGGCTACAGAGCACCGCTTGTTCTGAGGACAAAGCACAGGAAGAGGCCATGGAGGAAGAAGAAGAGGAGGGGGTGGAGGAGAGAGGTGTGTCACAATCATTAGTAGTGACATTTTGGAGGCGTGGTGGTGGAACAACCTCCAACACTACTGCACCTTGTCCTGCATCCTTCCCAGCTGCCAGCAGAGTCACCCAATGCGCGGTGAAACTTAGGTAACGTCCCTGTCCATGCCTGCTGGTCCATGAGTCAGCGGTAATATGCACCTTACCACTGACCGCCCTGTCCACTGCCTTCCACATGCCGGTAGAGAGCCGGGATCGTCTTCCATGAGAAAAAGTGGCGTTTGGGTACCTGCCACTGAGGAACCGCACATTCCACAAACTCACAGAAGGGGGCAGAGTCTACCAACTGAAAAGGCAGCAGTTGAAGTGCTAGCAATTTTGCCATGCTAGCATTCAACCGCTGGGCATGTGGATGGCTGGGAGCGAACTTCTTTCAGCGGTGCAGCAGCTGGGGCAGGAAAATTTGCCTGGTACAATCTGACGTCGGTGTACCGAAAGCAGATTGCCCACAAGTACTTGGCTGTGACACACCTAATTCTACACCTTCATTCCTCTCAGTGCAGGTCTCAGAGAGGATTGAAGGTGAAGTGGGGTTGGAGATCTCAGCTGATGAGGAGCAAGGAGCGGTCCTCTTTGTTCTTTGGTGTGGGTCTTTTAGATACGCTTGCCAAAGAACTGCATGGCAGGTCAACATATGTCTGGTCAAGCATGTGGTGCCCAAGCGGGAGATGTTTTGGCCACGCGAGATACGCTTGAGACATATGTTGCAAATAGCAGCGGTGCGATCTGATGCACTCGCCTCAAAAAAGGCCCACACCAAAGAACTTTTGGAATAAGGCGCAGAGAAAGCAGCGCCCTGCACATGCGGAGCTTTGGGGTGTGATGCAGTCAGTGTGCTGCCCTTAGGCTGGCCCCTGGAGGGCATCCTGCCTCATTGGTGATGTGCCTACTCCTCTTCCTCCTCCTCTCTCCTATCAGGCACCCACGTTGAGTCAGTGACCTCATCATCCCCTCCCTCCTCATCACTGGAGCAAACCTGGCAGTATACTGCAGCAGGGGGATCATGACTGCCAGATTGCTGTCCTTCTTGGGCACCCCCTCTGTCTGTGCTCACGTTACTGTCTTCATCTAGCTCAGTATCATCATCAGAGCCTTCTAAACGCTGGGCATCCTCCTGGAGCAGGTACCCAACACTGTGGTCAAACAGTTCGAGGGACTCCTCAGGAGGACATGGTGGGGCTAGGGAAGGAGTCCCTGATGCCATTGAGCCGAGGGAAGAGGCCACGTTGGCAGCTGTTTTGCCAGACAAAGTACCCTGAGCATGGGTGGGAGAGGATGAGGAGGATGAGGACGGCTTGGTCATCCACTCGACCAAGTCTTCCGCATGTTGCGGCTCAACACGGCCAGCTGCCGAAAAAAAGGACAAGCGTGTCACGCGGCCACGCGCTGATGAGGATGCACCGTCTCCATGACCAGCACTGTTGCCTCTAGACACAGAGCCTGCTTGCCCTGTTTTATTGGCTTGTGACTGTCTGCCTCTCCTTGTTGACCTTCCAGACATACTAATGGCCTGTAGCTGCACTAAGCTGGGATATATATATATATATATATATATATATATATATATATATATATATATACTGATACTGCAGCTAGCAAAATCAACTGCCTGCCTGTAGTATGAGAACACCACCAACCTTCTACAGGTAGCTTTAGCTGAACACTGTGCAGAGCTCGCAAAAAAATAACTTGTAGCTTATTTAGCTGCCTGCGGTAGTGATAGGATCAGGAAAACACCACCAACCTTCTACAAGTAGCTTTAGCTGAACACTGTGCAGAGCTTGCAAAAAACTAACTTGTAGCTTATTTAGCTGCCTGCGGTAGTGATAGGATCAGGAAAACACCACCAACCTTCTATAGGTAGTTTTAGGTGAACACTGAGCAGAGCTCGCACTACACTAACTTGTAGTTTTAGCTGAACACTGTGCAGAGCTTGCAAAAAACTAACTTGTAGCTTATTTAGCTGCCTGCGGTAGTGATAGGATTAGGAAAACACCACCAACCTTCTATAGGTAGTTTTAGGTGAACACTGAGCAGAGCTCGCACTACACTAACTTGTAGTTTTAGCTGAACACTGTGCAGAGCTCGCAAAAAATTAACTTATAGCTTATTTAGCTGCCTGCGGTAGTGATAGGATCAGGAAAACACCACCGACCTTCTACAGGTAGCTTTAGGTGAACACTGTGCAGAGCTCGCAAAAAAATAACTTGTAGCTTATTTAGCTGCCTGCGGTAGTGATGGGATCAGGAAAACACCACCAACCTTCGACAGGTAGCTTTAGCTGAACACTGTGCAGAGCTCGCAAAAAACTAACTTGTAGTTTTAGCTGAACGCTGTGAGGAGGACGCACTACACTAACTTGTAGCTTTAGCTGAACACTGTTCAGAGGATGCACTACACTAACTTGTAGCTTTAGCTGAACACTGTGCAGAGGTCGCACTACACTAACTTGTAGTTTTAGCTGAACACTGTGAGGAGGTCACACTAAACTAACTTGTAGCTTTAGCTGAACACTGTGAGGAGGACGCACTACACTAACTTGTAGTTTTAGCTGAACACTGTGCAGAGGTCACACTAAACTAACTTGTAGCGTTAACTGAACACTGTGAGGAGGACTCACTACACTAACTGTAAATAGTCTAGCTGCCTGACTGTGGTACTAATAGGATCAAAAGAACACCAGCAATTTTCTTCAGGTAGCTGTAAATACTGTAACAAGACAAGCCTGCCTGTCAGTAGGAAGATAACAGGAACGGATCTAGCTAAACTGAATACAGTATATATATATATATATATATATATATATATATATATATATAAAACACCTGGGATGCATATATATAAACAATACACTGTAAGTGCAGCTAACTCACTGACTGTCCTGCCTAATCTAGCTAACTCAAATGAAATGACACTGTCTCTCTCTCTCTCTCTCTCTCTCTAAGCACGCTGGAACGCACTACACAGGGCCGCCGTGCAGGTGGCCTTATATAGTGTTGGGCATGTTCTAAACCCCCTAAGTCATAATTGGCCAAAGCCACCCTGGCTTTGGCCAATTACAGCTCTCTCTACTGACGGCGCTGTGATTGGCCAAGCATGTGGGTCATAGTGCATGCTTGGCCAATCATCAGCCAGCAATGCACTGCGATGCCGCAGTGAATTATGGGACGTGACGCGCCACACGAATTTGGCGCGAACAGCCCATATCGTTCGCAATTCGGTGAACGGGCAAACAGACTATGTTCGAGTCGAACATGGGTTTGACTCGAACACGAAGCTCATCCCTACTGGTGACCCCACAATAGGGATAAAACTTTTTCGCAGAAGGGAGTTTAACAAGACTCGTGGCCACTCATTAAAATTAGAAGAAAAGAGGTTTAACCTTTAACTACGTAGAGGGTTCTTTACTGTGGGAGCGGCAAGGATGTGAAATTCCCTTCCACAGGCAGTGGTCTCAGGGGGGGCATCAACAGTTTCAAGAAACTATTAGATAAGCACCTGAACGACCACAACATACAGGGATATATAATGTAATACTGACATATAATCCCACACATAGGTTGGACTTGATGGACTTGTGTCTTTTTTCAACCTCACCCCACTGTAATTATGTAGCACTTGCGCACAACACACATGGGTTATTTACAGGCATGCCCACCAATTTAATAGGCCCTTACTGTGTTGGTGCACCAACACACATAATGTTCATTATTACTATGTTTGTAGTGAACATGTGCACTGTATGTTATTTGTTTGTATAGACTGTGTGGATCTGGATGTTCATTCACATGACCACAAAAGACCACACAGCCCGAGAAGGAGCATGTTTCTGTGCCCAGGAGTCACCATGGCTTTGCGCATATACTGCATACCTGAGCTGTATTTTTAATATTTTTTGCAATGGTACATGCCCCCATGACAGTGTCCAGCTATCCATGTCCAACAAAACCTTGCAAGCTAGCATTGAAAAATATCAGAAAAAAAATCACAAAATTCAATAGAGCTTCACCCAAACCCAGGTCAAACTGAAACTTATGCCTACTTAACAAGTAATGTTGGCTAAGGGGGACAGGAAAGACTAACCCTTAACAGGAGATTGTCCTAGTATTCCTCAACATGAATTGCCTCAGCAAAGAGCAGAGCTAAAACTAGAGCAAGCATACTGATGAAAACCCTTGGAGCCATGGTCAGACCAAAGCAAAGGGCAACAATTGATGGTCTGCCTTTCACATATTAGTTACAGTATTTAAAAGAAATGAAAATATCAGTAGTCCCTATTTTTGAGAAAAAATATTAACTTAAGTTTCTGTCTGTTTCTGTAAAACCTTTTGATTGTTCTTACATTATCTCCCTTTGTTTAGAAGCTAACAGGGTATCTAAATGACATGATATTTACATGACAATTTTGCCTTCAAGGCTCAAGTGACCTCAATGAAGAAGCTTACATTGACACTAAAGTCTTTTTTGTTGTTTAAAAATAACAAACGTGTTATACTTACCAGCCCTGTGTAGTGGTTTTTGCACAGAGTAGCCCAGATCCTCCTTTTCTCGGGTGCCTTCCTGGCGCTCCTGATCCCTCCCTCCTGCTGAGTGCTCCCACAGCAACCAGCTTGCTGTAGGGGCACCTAAGCTGAGTCGCGGTTCTGTGTGTCAATTCAGACATGCAGAGACATTGCTCAGCCCCACCCCTCTCTCTCCTCATTGGCCGTATTTTTATTGACAGCAGTGGGAGCCAATGGTGCCCGCTGTGTGCCTCAGCCAATCAGGAGGGAGATTCCTGGACAGCCTCTCGTGCAACATTGCTAGATCAAGATGGGGCTCAGGTAAGTAATAGGGGGCCTGCTGCACAAAAAAGTTTTGTTTACCTTAATGGATAGAATGCATTAAGGTAAACAAAATGCAATAATGCAACTTCTGCCTTTAGAACCACTTGAAATGCTCCATTCATAATTTTGCTCTGAGTAAGAGCAGGAAAGACTTGGCAATGCTGACACGCTGTGCAGGAATGGCCCAACACTGTCACTATTAGAAAGTCAGTCCAGGTCAATTTTGTGTAGCAGACACTAGGTGAATTTAGGCAGACAGGAGGAGGCTGGAGGAGAAGAGGTGAGAATGGTATTCATGAGGGCTGGTTTACTAAAGGCGAATAGACTGTGCACTTTGCAAGAGCATTTGCTATAGAGCCTTGTAAACAAGGGAAAATTCTGTTGACTTTTACCATCAAATCGTGTGTAAGCAAAAATGCAGTTTTTTTATTTTTTTATTTGCGTGTGATTGAGTATTCCTTGCAAAGTAAAGCTTTGCTTCATTTATTAAGCTCTGGAGCAAATGTCCTTGCAGAATGCAACTGTACATGAAAAGTGCATAGTCTTAAGTAAATCAACCCTGATAAAAAAAAAAAAAATGTTTTTTATAATACTCAGAGCTTTAGCAAACTATTTAATAAAACTGGAGAGTAGGAAATTGGGGGAATGGAGGTGCAGGGGCAGTTGGTGATGCTGACCCATGCACCTCCATGCCTGAAGAGTTTTTTTAAGGACTATCTCAGTACTTGATAATAGATAACAATTAATTAATAATAAAATTAAGTTTAATACAGACAAAAAATATACAAACAGTGTATTTTTTAAAAAAAAAACCACAATTAACAAGCTACTGACGGGTTCCCCCGTAGAGTTTCTGTTAAAGACGGGTATACATGAAATCCTCAAACAGTTTTGCAGCAAGAGACCACTTCTTTAGGAGGGAAGGTCTATAAGACAGATAATACATATAGACAAAGCATAATGAACACAGCAAAATAATTTTTAGCAAGGAGTTACATTCAATGTTGAAATAAGAAGACCAGCTCACCCACTCGGACGGGACCAGCAAACGACAGGTCCCAACAATTCCCCCCCGGCGGACAAGGAGGATTGTAATTAACAGATTCTGATTAAAAAGTAATATTGGAAATTAGAATTTAGAAAATACAAAGACTTGATACACACAAGGGTGTGGTGGGGTGGCGGGTAGACCGAGTCAGTGATTGCGTGGAAGAAAGATGAAAGGCAAAGAAAGGGGGGGAGGGGGAGTGGGAAGGAGGGGTGAAGGGAATGGGGGGGAGAGGGAGGGGGGAGAAAGGGGGGGGTGGAAAGAACAGGGAAGGGGAGAACAGAACAAACGGGGGGGGGGAAATTGCGACCAAAGTAAACAGAAAACCACCCTAACCACCAGAAGGTATGTATATTCGGAAGATAACTCACCAGACTATTAGGTTGGCCACCATATATGCATGGGCTGGATGTAAAGGAGGACGGTGCAAAATGAATGGTAGCACGATGGCAATAACTCCCAAAGTGAAGCAGAGGCCAGTATATGTATGTGGGCACAGATAGCGATAAATCTGTGAGATCCCAAAGTGGCACTTCAATCTGCAAAAGATATAATTTTTTGTCTGTATTAAACTTAATTATATTATTAATTAATTGTTATCTATTATCAAGTACCGAGATAAAAAAACTCTTCAGGCGGGGACGTGCATGGGTCAGCATCAGCAACTGCTCCTGCACCTCTACTCCCCCAATTTCCTAATCTCAACCTGGATGATGGTACTCTTACATGATTTATTTTTCTTCTCAACTTAAAGCTATTCTCACTTATTGCCATATACATAGGGTGGATAATACACCCATTTTTCTGTGCACCCATCGATGAATTGCAACATCGATTGATGCCCCCTTGAGTGCCTCTACATTTTACATAAATAAACTGTAATATTAACTATTTTGTTTTGTCACCACAACACATTTAGGGCTAGATCTCCCTGGATGAATTTGGTTATGGACGTTCTCGGCACTGACTGGGCAGGTTTTATGACAAACCTAAAGATGGCCTGTCTGAGTGATCATAAATTTGAGGATGATATCAAAACGTTTTTTGTAAAAATGTTTAGCTTGCTGAAATGCAATTCGCATTTACATTGGCATATCGAATATTTTAAAATGTATATTACAGAGAACATTTGCCCAATCGGTCTGAGAAGTCAAATCTTCCCTACCATAAAAGACCCATCTGTTGAATTTAAAAAAACTTGGGAAAATATATTGACCAATTGTTGTCTTGATCTGATGAGATCACTCATTTCACAATATACTCATGATATGACTACACTTGACACTGAGATCGAATGTTTAAACTCTGAATATTCCCACCTAGTAGACAATACAATCTTTAAAACCAAATGGAAGAAGTTAAAAGACCAATTGGAGATAAAGAATAAGGACATCATTGTTAAGAAGCAAAGCAAATTCAGCAAAGACAGATCAGCCTTTGCTGAGGGCTATGCCTATCGATGGTCTGGGAGGAATCTGGGCAGGAGGGGCTTTTCCCGGGCTAACGCTACGAGGAACCCCACCACGGAAGCCGAATCCGATTCGTCCTTATCATCAACTTTTTCCCTCCAAAGTAATTTACGCTTGACTGTTACACCAGCAACCAATTCCTCATGGAAAAGACTATGGTATGGCAGTGGTACCCCACCAGCCAACCCCAAGAAAGACAAAAAGGCCCCAAAGCTTCCAAATCTGCAGGTGCACTTCCTACACATCAACAGAACAGGCTGTTGGTTATTCTACTTTACACGGCACCATCCCTAAAGTCCTCAACTCAGACCAATTTTTTATAGACCTCAAGAAACAGCAGGGGAATCTGGACACGTACGTACTAAAGCCCACACAACCTTTATATAACACTCCCAGCACGACACCAACTTCAACATTATAAACCTCACCCCTTACCAGTTGACTGAGGAGGAATCCCCTGTACTTCAATTAGGCTTAGGTTTTTGTCCTTTAGATGCTCTCAAAGTTACTGAGACCATTAAAGACTTGTATCTATGTGCACGTAACCTCACATTTAGGTTCATTTTTGACAAAGATGGTGCTAATTTAAGTTTTGAGCGTGAGCTCGCAGAACGCACCAAGCACTTCAGCATGGAGGCGTTCCGGGCGCTCCGAGACCTCATGCTCCTATATGACGAGGAAGCCGTTGAGGACCTCCACCCTTCCCAAAGTATATCTACTGCACCTCATCACATCTCCACTTCAAATCAGGGATTATTACCCAAACCTTTTCAATTACGTTCACGCAGATTTCCAGATTTAATGACCTGCCCTGCAATTTGGGCGTTTCTCCAAGCCACTATTAGAGACCTAAAAAAGCAACATTGGCACAGTTTTTCCTCCAACCTCGATCATAGTCAAACCAAAGCACTTAAATCTCTGAAAAAGTGCTCCGATGTTGTCATCAAACAGTCAGACAAAGGTGGCAACATTGTTTTAATGATGCATAATCAATACCAATCTATGTGCCTGACTATCCTTAATAATCGTAATTGGTACAGTCCTATCTCCCAATCCCTTGTTTCCTCATTTGCCCAGGAACTCCGGATCCTTTGCATTGAGGCCTTTTTCCTAGGCCTCATTGACAAGGATACCCTAGAGTTCCTGGTCCCTAAGTTTCCTCGTGTCCCTACTTTCTACTCTCTTCCCAAAACTCACAAAAATGTCCAGACCCCTCCAGGCAGACCTATAATTTCTGGGATAGGTTCTTTGACTGACAATGCAAGCAAATTTGTTGATGCTTTTTTGATGCCACATGTATGTAGCCTCCCTTCATACATCAGGGACACTACAGATCTGTTGCAACGTCTTGAGGGGATCCAGATCCCTCCGGATGCCCTGCTCGTGACGATCGATATCAAGGCCTTGTACTCCAGTATCCCCCACGACCGGGGCATCCTGACAGATGGATCCTTCCTATACGAACAAGATACCACCACATGGCCCCTTAACAATTTTATCCTTGCATTATTACAGTTCATTTTGACCAAAAATGATTTTACGTTTAACGACCAGTTGTTTCTGCAGACCCAAGAAGTCGCTATGGGGACATCATGGGCTCCAGCTTATGTGAATCTCTATTTAGGTGGTTGAGAGAGGTATGACCACTCCGACGAAAGGTACCCAGACTTTCTTGAAAATGTCCTTCTGTGGTATTGTTTCATAGACGATCTATTCCTGGTATGGACCAGGATGAAGAACAGACTTTTGGATTTCATCCATAAGCTGGATGATAACGATTTCAACCTAAAATTCACTTTCAAGTTTGATACTGACCAGATCCCATTTTTGGATCTGACCATTATCAAACAACAAGACGGCACTCTTGGCACCGGCCTCTACCGGAAGCCCACTGCCGGTAACACATTGCTATACGCCACCAGTGCCCACCCCAAACCACTGGTGCGCAGTATACCATTTGCGCAATATTTGCAGTTACGCAGAAACTGCACACTTGAAAGTGACTTTAGGATCCAGGCCAATGCGTTACCCGAACGGCTCCTACTGAGGGGATATTCTTTGACTAACCTTAGAAAGGCTTTCAATAAAGCCTCCTCACGCTTCAGAAATTCTGTACTGTACAATCGTCCTAAACCACTCCCCTCCAATGATTCCGTAATGTTTATCACCACATATTCAGCTCACCATAATGTACTCAGAACCATTTTATCTAACAACTGGCACCTGCTTGCCGAGCACCATATTCAGGGTAAACATTTGCGGCCTGTCCCCAAACTGGTGTTCCGTAGGGCATGTTCCCTACGTGACCAACTGACCCATAGCCACTACATACCTGTAAACCCTCTAAGAATTGGACCCAATGGCACCTTTAGATGCAGTGATTGTCCCCGCTGCCCATGAGGGGAAACAATTCACCCTACCTAATGGGGAAATCTTTACCCCATGTACATTTGCAGACTGTGGTACCAGGGGAGTCATATATCTGATGATTTGTACCTGTAAGGCCTTTTACGTTGGTAAGACCATCCAAGAATTTAGGCAGAGGATTGGTGATCATCTCTACTACTCTGATAGTGGTAAACTCACTACCATAGGTAGACACATTAGACTTTATGTATGATATTGTATGATACCTCTGTTGTCCAATTCCTAGTTCTCGAGGTGGTGCAACCAAACCCCAGGGGGGGTGACTGGGACTGAACAGTCCTACAAAGGGAGACACTATGGATTGAACGGCTCAATGCCACCCTCCCCCGGTCTCAATGAGACGGTCTCCTACAAACCCTTTTTGTAAAATCATCACTGATCCCTTTTCCCCCCTTTACCTCTCCCCTCCCCCTCCCTCCCCTTTTTCCTTCCCCACCCTTCCCCCCCTTTTTTCCTCATCCCCTCTTCCTGTCCCCCTCCCCTTACTTTTTCTCCCCCCTTCCCCATCTCTCCTTTCCCCATCCCCCCCACCTCTTGTGCTGTATCTTTCCCCCATACATCCTTGTGATGTCCAATTAATGCCTTATAATGTCCCAAATAAATGCCGAGATTGTAAAGTGCCACTTCATTCAGGTTACTATAATTGACTATAATTCCTACTCCTGTCTTAGGATTGGTGACATTCTGAGATTCACATTCCCAGAGGTCATACATCAATTTTGTATAATCTTATATTGTAATTTGTAATTTTTGTATAATCCCTGCTGTAAGGGAGACCCGCTCCCCCTGTTGGTCAATCCGGCTCTGCAGGACTCTTTGCCTTTTTCCCCATCAGTGGACATGTGTTTACCCTGGCGCGACTTCTCCTTGAGTCATCCCTGCTTGCACTGAACTAGCCTGGACCTCCTAGTCTGTGGGCTTAGTCAGTGCGCACTTGCACAGTAGCGCAGTATCGTGCACTTGTGCAGTGCGGGTAAACTGACCCTGTGACATCAGACGATGCCATTCGGCGGCGTGTGCTGATGCCTGCAGGGTTGGGGAGCCCATATAGTGGTCTCTCAGATCACTATGTGAGCAGTATTTGACTCTCCACGCTGGGCTGTTGTGGTGGATGGCTGCATCTGCAGGTTAGTGCCTTTTATGGAGAGCGGTATGGGATGAGGTTCCCCTAACCTTCATTGACTTTATGGTACCATTATTATATCTTTTGCAGATTGAAGTGCCACTTTGGGATCTCACAGATTTATCGCTATCTGTGTCCACATACATATAGTGGCTTCTGCTTCACTTTGGGAGTTATTCCCATCGTGCTACCATTCATTTTGCACCGTCCTCCTTTACATCCAGCCCATGTATATATGTTGGCCAACCTAGTAGTCTGCTGAGTTATCTTCCGAATACACATACCTTCTGGTGGTTAGGGTGGTTTCCTGTCTACTTTGGTCGCAATTTCCCCCCCGTTTGTACTGTTCTCCCCTTCCCTGTTCTTTCCACACACCCCCCCTTTCTCCCCCCGTTTCCCTTCCCCCTCCCCCTTTTTTTTCTTCCCCCTTTCTTTGCCCCCCTTTTTCTCTCCCCCCTCCCCTTTCATCTTTCCACCCCCACTATACTACCTTCTTTTCTCCTCCCTCCTTTCTTGTCTTTTTCCTCCCCTCTGTTTCCCTTTACCTGCATCTCGGTATATCTCTTTTCTCTCTTTTTCTCTCCCTCCCTTTCCCCCCTTCCCTCCCCTCCCCTTTCCTGTCTTTTTTCCTCCCCCTGTCCCCCCCCCATTCCCCCCTTTTCACTCCCCCCCTCCCTCTCCTTAGTACCAATCTTTCCCCCACGCAATCACTGACTCGGTCTACCCGCCACCCCACCACACCCTTGTGTGTATCAAGTCTTTGTATTTTCTAAATTCCAATATTACTTTTTAATCAGAATCTGTTAATTAAAATCCCCCTTGTCTGCTGCGGGGGGAGTTGTTGGGTCCTGTCAATTGCTGGTCCCGTCCGAGTGGGTGAACTGCTGGTCTTCTTATTTCAACATTGAATGTAACTCCTTGCTAAAAATAATTTTGCTGTGTTCATTATGCTTTGTTTATTTGTATTATCTGTCTTATAGACCTTCACTCCTGAAGAAGCGGTCTCTTGCCGGTCTCTTGAGGATTTCATGTATACCCCTCTTCAATAGAAACTCTACCGGGGAACCTGTCAGTAGCTTGTTAATTGTGGTTTATACAATTTTTAAAAATACACTGTTCGTATATTTTTTGTCTGTATTAAACTTAATTTTATTATTAATTAATTGTTATCTATTATCAAGTACCAAGATAGTCCATAAAAAAACTCTTCAGGCGTGGATGTGCATGGGTCAGCATCAGCAACTGCCCCTGCACCTCCACTCCCCCAATTTCCTAATCTCAATCTGGATGATGGTACTTTTACATGATTTATTTTTCTTCTCATACTCATTTATTGCCATAAAACTGGAGAGTGCAAAATCTGGTGCAGTTCTGAATAAAAATCAATCAGCTTCCAGATTTTTTATCAAGGCTTAAGGCTGGATTCACACCTATGCATTTTTAGTGCTTTTTGCATTTTGCAGATTTACACTACAGTCCAATTACCATGGTTTCCTATGGAACACGTTCTGTAGTGCAAATCTGCAAAATGCAAAAAGCACTAAAAATGCATAGGTGTGAATCCAGCCTAAGGCTCGATTCACACCTATGCATGTTGCTTTTGAGCGTTTTTGGAGGTTTTTTTTCATGCTTGCCACGTTTTCGAGTAGCGTTTTTGCCGCATTTTTGCCGCGATTTTGCCGCAATTTGCGTTTTGCGTTTTTTTTTTTTTTTTTTTTTTTTACAGTTTTTTTTTACAGTCTTAAAAAAAATAAAAAAAAAAAATAAAAAAAAAAAATGGCAAAAACGCATCAAAAACGCACCAAAAACGCATCAAAAACGCTGCAAAAACGGTGCACTTGCGTTTTTGATGCTTGTCCATTGAATTCTATTACATGCAAAACGCTGCATTTTGCATGAAAAAAAGTCCCTGACCCTTTCCAAAAATGCAGAGAAACAAAAAGGCATTGATGTGAACATGTTCCATAGGAACCCATGTTAAAAAATTCCCGTGCATTTCTGCAAAATGCAAAATGCATCAAAAAACGCGCTAGTGTGAATGGAGCCTAATTGAACAAGCTAAAGATAGAAGCTGATTGACTACCATGCACAGCTGCACTAGCTTTTGCAAGCTCCAGCTTGAGGCTCCATTCACACTAGCGCGTTTTTTGATGCATTTTGCATTTTGCAGACATGCATGGGAATTTTTTAACATAGGTTCCTATGGAACATGTTCACATCAATGCCTTTTTGTACCTCTGCATTTTTGGAAAGGGTCAGGGACTTTTTTTCATGCAAAATGCAGCGTTTTGCATGTAATACAATTCAATGGACCAGCATCAAAAATGCATGTGCACCGTTTTCACAGCGTTTTTGATGCGTTTTTGGTTTTTTTTTTTTTTTTTTTAATTTTTAAATTTTTTTTTTTAAAACTGTAAAAAAAAAAAAAACGCAAAAAAAAAAAAAATGTGGCAAAAACGCTGTAAAAACGCTACAAAAACGCTGCTCAAAAACGTGGCAAGCATGACAAAAAAAACTCCAAAAACGCTCAAAAAGCAACATGCATAGGTGTGAATCGAGCCTTAGGCTCGATTCACACCTATGCATGTTGCTTTTGAGCGTTTTTGGAGGCTTTTTTTTCATGCTTGCCACGTTTTTGAGCAGCGTTTTTGCCGCGTTTTTGCCGCGATTTTGCCGCGATTTGCGTTTTGCGTTTTTTTTTTTTACAGTTTTTTTACAGTCTTAAAAAAAATTTAAAAAAAAATAAAAAAAAAATAAAAAAAATAAAAAACGGCAAAAACGCATCAAAAACGCACCAAAAACGCTGCAAAAACGCTGCAAAAATGGTGCACTTGCGTTTTTGATGCTTGTCCATTGAATTCTATTACATGCAAAACGCTGCATTTTGAATGAAAAAAAGTCCCTGACCCTTTCCAAAAATGCAGAGAAACAAAAAAGCATTGATGTGAACATGTTCCATAGGAACCCATGTTAAAAAATTCCCGTGCATTTCTGCAAAATGCATCAAAAAACGCGCTAGTGTGAATGGAGCCTTAGGCCTGGTTCACACCTATGCAGGTTGCAGTTTGCAGTCCCTTTCCATAAAATGCACAAATGTGAATGTGACCCATAGGAAACCATGTTAAATATAGTGTGTTTCTGCAAAAGTGAAAAATGCACTAAAAAATGCATAGGTGTGAACCAGGTCTTAGTAAATCAACCCCTGTGACTGATAATGAATGGGGACGCAGCATGCTGATTCGTCAATCTGCTGTGATGATGATCAGTATAGCGATCTGCAGCTGGTTTGAACTGCTCCACAAGCCATGTCTTTCAGTCTCCCATAAAAGGCCCTAATAATATTGGAAACCTAACGATATTGTTATAGGCTTCTATTTTGGGTTATTATTGCAGCTTTATTTGGAATTAGATGTGCAACCAAAATAGCCCCTAGATTATGCAATTATCTTTCGGTGGAAGGAAAGAAAATTGCTCAATTCTCCTTTCAACACAGTCACTGTTGATGGGGGAATCGCTCCTGCAGTGCTATTGTGTTCTGCCGATGGGGAGCCATCCAGGGCGGCAGAACACAATGATTACTGCTAGTGGCTATAGCCACCGGCAGTAATCACATGTAAAAAAATCAGACAGACTGGTTGTACCCAAGCCGATCGATGGATTAACTTCAGTACAAACAGACTGCTTATACATGGATCGATTCTTGGCTGGTCCCTGATGAACCGACTAAGATTCAGTCAACCTATTGACGGTTCTATGAAGCAACTCGCAGTAATCATGAATCCTTACAAAGGTTAGAATGGAGTGTGGATAATCAGATTGCTAATTCATTTGTGGTTCATTGATATCTGGCCAATGCAGTGGACATCTCCTCAACCTTAGTGGGTAATAACCAATACAGTATGTGTTGACTACTTGCAAAAAGTTTGTATCAAGGGTATCACTACCAAAAGCTTAGACTTAGAGCATATAGCTGACCTTTTTTTTAAGTACTTAGGACATTTCACTTTGAGATTTATAGTTAGCTATACTCATCATACTGATATGCTGTTCCCAAGTCAAATGTAAGCAATCTGTTTCAAAGTAATCAACAGAATGTGTACAGACAGAAAATCTCCCTGCACCATCAAAATGAGTTACATAACAAACACATCACAGCTTCTGCAATTACCAAATAATTATATCTGCATGAAAAAAAAACAAGTAGTATACTCTCAAGCATACATTATAACCAAGGGAATTTCTTTCTCACTTTTATAAAAAACAATTGGCAAACCTTAGGGTTTTTACAATAACAACTGACCCAATTATCAGTTCTGGAACAAGTTTAAACTTAGCTTACTACTTTATCTACCAGGGTTATTTGTGGATTATACTCAGTGGGTTAATTAATTGTTTTTTCCTATGACTTCTTTCTCTGTCCCAGTAGTCTTTTCTGGTTGTTAACTCCCAGCAGATCTCACTGTTGAATTCATTGCATTAAATTAATTAGGATCACAAATAGAAATGTACTTTCAATCTTGTTTCTGGCATGAAGATAATTGTTTTCAATGAACAATGTAGCCCCCTCTATGACATAAACTTATAATTTCAAAATACATAATGTGATTTAATTGTGTGCTTTAATCACATCATTATAAAAATAATCATCTGATTATTATTTTTTTTGTGTGTTTAATGCATGCACACTAACTAATGTTAAGCTTTAGATTTCTGTCACATGTGACTTTTACCTAACATTCTGGAATGTTAATTGAATTAAACTTTTCTATATCTGATCAGATTTGTGGTAGGCACATTTGGCACTGGCCATAATGCCCTGCGTCCAGCAATTTGAAGATAGCTGGGATAAGTGGGTAGGTTTAAAGCAGAACTCTGGGCTGAAAGTGTATCAGCTGGCAGTGTGTGTGTGTGTGTGGGGGGGGGGGATTCATATCATAATACAATATGCTGCTTGTTTCTTTCCCCACTGTGTCCTCTTTAAGAAATCCAGTGTGCATTATTTGAATTAGTAAGACCCGTGGCCACTTTCCTGTGTATCCCCATAGCCACAAGTCTTGTCTCTGTCCCACTGTTCTTTACAATGAGCAGGGATGTAACTACCTGCTAGCTGTAGTGCTGGACTCAGTAACTACGTCCCTGCTTGCTGTACTGGCCGGACTCAGTAACTATATCACTGCTCGCTGTAGTGGCCAGACTCAGGACCTACAGTATCTCGCACAGGACCTACAGTACACCCCTCACATTTTTGTAAATATTTTATTAAATCTTTTCCTGTGACAACACTGAAGAAATGACACTTTGCTACAATGTAAAGTATTGAGTGTACAGCTTGTATAACAGTGTAAATTTGCTGTCCCCTCAAAATAACTCAACACACAGCTATTATTGTCTAAACCGCTGGCAACAAAAGTGAGTACACCCCTAAGTGAAAATGTCCAAACTGGGCCCAAGGTGGCAATATTTTGTGTGGCCACCATTCTTTTCTAGCACTGCCTTAACCCTCTTGGGCATGGAGTTTACCAGAGCTTCACATGTTGCCACTGGAGTTCTCTTCCACTCCTCCATGACAACATCGCTGAGCTGGTGGATGTTAAAGAACTTGCACTCCTTCACCTTCCATTTGAGGATGCCCCACAGATGCTCAATAGTGTTTAGGTCCAGAGACATGTTTGGCTAGTCCATCACCTATACCCTCAGCTTCTTCAGCAAGGCAGTGGTCATCTTGGAGGTGTGTTTGGGGTTGTTATCATGAGCATGTAGGCCCTTTACAAAATAATCTAGAGTGGGTGACTGGGGACAAAGAGAAGGCAAATTTATTAAATACTTTCGTCAGCTTTGTGTATACAAAAGTGCATGGGGGAGCTCATGTCCATAATGGGGGTGGTAGTGACACATCCCTGAATGATCCACAATGGCTCAAAAGTGATATTGTCCAGAAATATTTAGACAGAAAGGACCTGACCTGATGGCATCCACCCACGGATCCTAAAAGAATTGAGCTCTGTAATTTCAAAGCCATTGTATCTAATTTTTAGGGACTCATTAATGACGGGAATAGTACCACTGGATTGGTGCAGGACGAACGTGGTGCCTATATTTAAGAAGGGATCAAAGTCTTTACCAAGTAACTATAGACCTGTTAGTTTAACTTCTATAGTCGGGAAGATAATGGAGCGTTTAATAAAAGACCACATAGACGAGTTCTTGCTGGAAAAAAGAAAACATTTTAAGCAACAGACAGCATGGATTCATGAAAGAGAGAAGTTGTCAGACAAACCTGATTTCTTTTTATGAAGAGGTAAGTAAAACCTTGGACAGAGGGGTGGCTGTGGTTGTGGTATACTTGGATTTTGCAAAAGCGTTCGACACAGTTCCCCACACGTGGCTCATGTGTAAGGTAAAATCTACAGGCTTGGAAATATCAGTTTGTAAATGGATAAAAAACTGGCTAAAAGACAGAATTCAGAGAGTAGTGGTTAATGATTCTCTGAATGGTCTAAGGTTATCGGTGCTGTACCCCAAGGTTCAGTGCTGGGACCCTTACTTTTTAATATCTTTATAAATGATATTGGGTCTGGGATCGAAAGTAACATTTCTGTCTTTGCAGATGACACCAAGCTATGTAGTGGAATAATGTCCTTACAGGATGTCTCCAATTTACAAGCCAAACTCAATGCACTGTCTAATTAGACGACTATGTGGCAGATGAGGTTTAATGTTGAGAAATGTAAAGTTATGCACTTGGGGGCTAAGAATATGCATACATCATACATGCTAGGGGGAGTACAACTGGGGGAATAAATGGTGGAGAAGGATCTGGGGGTTTTGGTAGATCATAATCTCAATAATAGCATGCAATGCCAAGCTGCGGTTTCCAAAGCAAGCAAAGTCCTTTCTTGTATTAAGAGAGGTATGGACTCCAGAGTGAGAGATTTAATTTTGCCCCTGTTCAAATCATTAGTAAGACCTTATCTGGAATATGCAGTTCAGTTTTGGGCACCAGTTCTCAAAAAGGATATTGGGGAACTGGAGAAAGTGCAGAGAAGGGCAACCAAACTGATAAGAGGCATGGAGGAGCTCAGCTATGAGGAAAGATTAGAGGAACTGAATTGATTCACTCTTGAGAGAGGAGAATAAGGGGGGATATGATCAACATGTTCAAATATATTATACGGAAAAGGAAAGTTTGGGATTTTAAAGGTGCAAACAGGGTGACACAAATTTTATGTACAAACATTTTATTTTGAAAAAATTGATAAAAACATGATTGAAAAAAGAGTTTACATGCAATGTACTGAAACAATCTTTATATAGTGCAACCGAAGGATTGCTTTCTCAACATGTTTCATCACACATCGTGGCTTCTTCAGGAGAGTAGTATCTATCAGGCACTGTATGCAGGTCTTTCACAAATTTGAAATAGTGAAGAAAATGACATCCTCCTCCTCTCAGGCTGGATCTGATCCAGATCCAGCCTGAGAGGAGGAGGGTGTCATTTTCTTTACTTACCAGCTGATCCAGGCTTTTTCGTTTGTCCTTTTCCTCCCCCTTTTTTGGGGGTTCTGTCCTGGAAAGAACATGAATTTAAGCAACTTGATAAACCTTGACTCCTTGGTCTCAAGTCAGTCCTTTATTACAGGATCTCTTCCATCAGTTAAAAACACGATTTTACCTACCCTCTGTGGTCATCAATTGATCCTGTGGCTGGGCTTGCTTCCCGATTTAAGTAGCTTAACTACTTGAGTTTGCATTCAATTCGCTATTTCATTTTTTTAAAGACCTGCATACAGTGCCTGATAGATAATACTCTCCTGAAGAAGCCACGATGTGTGGTGAAACATGTTGAGAAATCAATCCTTCGGTTGCACTATATAAAGATTGTTTCAGTACATTGCATGTAAACTCTTTTTACAACCATGTTTTTATCAATTTTTCTAAATAAAATGTGAAAATTTTGTACATAAAATTTGTGTCACCCTGTTTGCACCTTTAAAATCCCAATTTTTCCTTTTTCGTATATTGTATTTTGTAGGGATGTGGTGCCTATATTCATTTTCAATGTGAGACAAGTATTTATCTTTTCCCTCTGAATGTTCAAATATATAAGGGGTCCATATAGTGAACTTGGTGTTGAGTTATATTCTCTTTACAGTCAACCCAGAGGACACGGGGGCACTCTTTACATCTAGAGGAAAAGACATGTCATCTCCAAATACGCAAAGGTTTCTTCACAGTAAGAGCAGTGAAAATATGGAATAGACTCCCGCCAGAGTTGGTTCTGGCCAGCTCAGTAGATTGTTTTCAGAAAGGCCTGGATACTTTCCTAATTGTACATAATATAACTGGGTACTAACATTTATAGGTAAAGTTGATCCAGGGAAAATCTGATTGCCTCTTGGGGGATGAGGAAGGAATTTTTTCCCTTGCTGTAGCAAATTGGAGCATGCTCTGCTGGGGTTTTTTGCCTTCCTCTGGATCAACTGAGGGTATAAAATTGGGTATATTGGATTGTACAATATTTTTAATTGTATTTATTTATTGTTTTTAAGGTTGAACTGGATGGACTTGTGTCTTTTTTCAACCTGACTAACTATGTAACTATGTTGGAATACTGCCCTGTGGCCCAGGCACTGAAGGAAGGGGCTCATGCTCTGCTTTGGTATATCACAGTACAAGTTGGCATTTGTGGTTCCCTCAATGAACTGTAGCTCTCCAGGGCCAGCTGCACTCATGCAGCCACAGACCATGACACTTCCACCGCCACGCTTGACTGTAGGCAAGACACACTTGTCTTTGTAATCCTCACATGGTTGCCGCCACACACGCTTGACACCAACTGAACCAAATAAATTTATTTTGGTCTCATCAGACCACAGGACATGGTTCCAGTAATCCATATCCTTAGTCTGCTTGTCTTCAGCCAACTGTTTGCGGATTGAAAAGACACTCATATGAGAAAAGAAATAGCTGCACACCCCCGATAAAATTATAAAAGTAAGGGATTGTCCCCGTGACGGGTTTTCTAGGGTGAAAAAAAGGTAATAAAATGCTGCATGAAGTTACGCAAATGAGATTTTTAATGGTAACAAAGTATCAAAAGAAGCTATAAACACAGTCAATCAAATCATGAACTGTGGTACAAAGAATAAAAACAGCATCACTGACGTGACAGTACACAATAATATACAGTATTCAAACATTGGGGTGAAATTGATACATGAATCGTGTATATGAAATACTGATGCTTTTCGACCCCACTGGGTCATCTTCAGAGGATTGTTGTAAACAATCATATTGTGTTAAGCCATGTTTGATAGCCTTAAAAGAAAAACTCCCCTTGCTTGATCCAGGCATCCTCAACCGGTCCGCATAATCACAGGAGGGAGCCAAACTGTTCATACATGTCTTACGAGGAGTCACACATGTAAGGCAATCCCAAGAGCAGAGCTAGGGGAGTGGTGGAGGGGTATAGGCAATGCCAGTTCTCAAAAAGTACAGCAAATGTGTGAGCGTCCAGGTGGAACATTGGGGAATGCAACAAAATCCCCGGAGTGTTCCATCCCCTTGTATAGGGAAACATACCATTAATAATTAGCCTCAATAGTGTGCAGGTGCCTAGGATCCACTCCCCACATTCACCCTCCCCAGCAGGGACTGCTCCGCACCCTGCGGCAGTCCATACTTTGTTTTTTGTTTTTTTTTGTTTCAAAAAATTTTTATTGATGAAAGAAGAAATGTACAATACAGATAATGGTATTTCTCCAAGGTTTACAGAGATATATTGTCAAGTTACAGATTTCGTACATTTAACAAGCAGATATAGTGGTACATATAACAACTTTGAACGTAAAAGAACATATGGGTGTGAAAGCGTCCAATTGCAGGTAATTAAACATTAAAACATTCGTAAGTAAGTATATGAGGTGTCAAGTCACCTTAAACTTTTGTTAGCTGCTCTAGAATCATTGAGGCTAGCTATTGAAATCTATAATATCCCATGTTGTTATGGTGGGGTGGAATTCAAAAGAGGAGCATGGGACATGGACCTTTATCTATCTTCTCCCATTCCCAGTACCCCTACGGGAGCACACTGTACTGGGGGGGGGGGGAATCAGAATAACCAAATAAATATGGAGGTAGTGAGAGAGGTCCTTTATGTGGAATAGTGTTTCTAAGAGGTCATATAGTGTATGTGGTGAATTTGATTTCGAAAGGTGTGGGGTGCATATAGGGTGGGGGGGGAGAAAAGTTGGATTAAATATGCTTTACTTTGTATATTTATAATATGATGGGGTATAGACTGACATGGGTGGGTATATGGGTATGTGAGCACAAGGGTGAGGATGAAGATGGTGGTGGGGGAGGATGGGGGAGGATGGTGGACACTCCTTCTACAGTCCCTGACTAGTACTTGTTACGAGGGTCATCGTGGAACCAAGGATGTTCCAGCTTGTGGGTCAATAAGTAGCGTCTGAAATTCAACCGAATCACGAAAGTGTTTCCAACAAGCCCAGGTATGACTGTATTTTGTGGGGTTGTCGTTTGCTTGATGTATTAAGTCTTTCATGACTGCTGTTTTTTCTACACGTTTTAGCCAGTCTGATAAGGTTGGAGGGTTAGTGTCCCTCCATCGTAACGGAATACATTGCTTAGCCGCATTTATGAGGTGAAGCATTAAAGATTTCCTATAAGTGGATAGGCGAAGTGAGGTGTGGTGCAGTAAATATTGAGCAGGTGTAAAGTCTAGAGTATAAGTAGTGATTCGAGTGATCATGTGGTGTACCTGTTCCCAGAATGGTTTTATGAGGGTACAGTCCCACCATATATGGAGAAGAGAGCCCACTCCAGAATTACATCTCCAGCACTGAGGAGAAACATTTGTATGAAACATATGAATGCGATCAGGGGTGCGGTACCATCTAGAGTACAATTTGTAATTGGTTTCTTGTGCTGAGACGTTAATAGAGCCTTTATGGATGTGAGAATAGATAATTTCCCAGTCTTCCAATGATAAGTCTAGGTTTAGCTCTCTTTCCCATTTTCGGTTAACTGTGGTAGATAGGAGGTTAGCTTCGCCAAAAAGCAAGGAATACACAATTGAGATTAAGTGGTTTTGAGGATTTGTTTCAGGGCATAGTGCTTCAAAAGGCGTCATATCTCTACACCATTGAGAGATGGGATTGGAACTCTTGAGAAAGTGTCTGATTTGTAGGTACAAGAAGAAGGGAATGTTTCCACTCTGGAGTTCAGTGGGTAGGTCGGTGTACGGGATAATTGAACCATTATGGAAAAAATTATGTGCTCTCAATGAAGATATCATGGTGGCCAAACGTGGGTTGTTTTCCGGAAGGCCAGGGGGAAAGTCGGGGTTGCCAGTGAGGGGGGTCAATGGCCCTGGGAATGGGGTCATTTTGAGAGAACAACAAGTGTTCCTGAAGCAATTCAGTGTAGGTCCAGTTAGTGGATGTGTCAAGTGTTCTTTAGGGGCCGCTTTGGTGTCAATCCATGGTGAGTGGGAGAGGGGTGTTTGAGTGCAGGAATCTTCAATTGTGATCCAATCTTTAGAGTGGGTATGTATGTGCCAGTCTATTAGTCTGGTGATATGACAAGCATTATAGTATTTATGAATATCGGGTAAGCCTAGTCCACCTTTAAGCTTGGGGAGGACCATTCTGCTCCAACTGATTCTTGGAGGTTTATGGGCCCATATAAAGTTCCTGCATATTCTTTTATAGATTGTGAAAAATTTTGAGGGGAGTTTAATTGGTATGGTTTGTAAGACATAAAGTATTCGGGGTAGGATGTTCATTTTTAAGATGGAAATTCTCCCAAACCAGGAAAACTGTGCTGAGGACCATTTCGTAAGGTCTTTCTGTATAGTTCGAAGAATGGGAAGGTAGTTTCTATCGTATAGTTCAGTAAGTTTAGATGGTATTTGAATGCCAAGATACGTGAGGGCGTGTGGTTCCCATTTGAATGGAAAATTCGATTGGCATTGAGAAACTATCTGTGACGGGAGGGAGATGTTTAGCGCTTTGGATTTCGTAAAGTTTTTTTTCAGGTTAGATAATTTGCGGAAGAGGGTGAAATCTTGTAGTAAGTTTGGAATGGTGATTAACGGGTTGGAGAGGAAAAGAAGTATGTCATCAGCGTATGCTGCTAGTTTGTAGTGTTTTTGTCTAATATCAATGCCTACGATATTTGGGTTGACTTTAAGTTTGTGTAGTATAGGTTCTAATGAAAGAACAAAAAGAAGAGGGGACAGGGGGCAACCCTGTCGGGTTCCATTCGACACCGGGAAGGCGTTCGACAGGTGGCCATTAACCCTTATTCTGGCTGTGGGGGACATATATCAAGATCAACTGGGTGAAGTGTGCTGGGAATCCCATTGCCTGTAGTACTGCTATCATGTAGTCCCATGCCACCCTGTCGAATGCCTTCTCCACGTCAAGGGACAGAAAAAAACCCTGTTTGGATGAAGAGGAGAGCCAATGGTGGATGTTGATTGCTTTTATGGTATTATCCCTTGCCTCCCTCCCAGGGATAAAGCCAACTTGATCTAATGAGATCAGTTTGGGGAGTAAAGGGAGCATTCGGTTGGCAAGAATTTTGGCATAGATTTTCATGTCAACATTAATAAGGGAAATGGGTCTATAATTAGATACTAGAGTTTCATCTCTACCTGGTTTGGGAATGAGCGTGATGTGGGCTTCTAATAGATCCCTATTTACTGAAGAGGATGAGGAGAGGTCATTGAAAATCTTAGCTAATTGAGGGGAAGGTGTATCCAGGAAGGTTTTATAGTAACTTGCGGGCAGACCATCTGTGCCAGGGCTTTTACCTGTTTTAAGTTGTTTTAACACTGTTATAATTTCGTCTGCAGTAATGGGAGCAGAAAGATTTGCTGCGTCCTCGGACGAAATAGAAGATGGGCAAAAGTTATTCAGGAAGTCTGAGATTGTCGCTTGTCTGTCCGGAGTATTGCCCAATTCAGTGGAGGAAGGTAGGTTGTAAAGAGCAGAAAAATATTGAACAAATTGGTCGGCAATAGCTTCCGATGAGACAAGAGAAGTTCCAGACGAGTTTTTAATAGCGTGTATGGTATTCATTGCTTTTCGGGATTGTAATGCTCTAGCAAGCAATTTCCCGGATTTGTTGCCAAATTCATAGAATAGTTTTTGATTTAGGACATATTTGCGTTTTAAGGATTTACCAAGTTCTTCTAAAAGTTCTTCCCTAGCTTTGATCAGTTCAACAAGGGATTTTGTGGCTAGTGAGAGCTTGTGTGCTTGTTCCAGTAGGAGGATTTTTTCAGACAGTGTGGCAATGCGATCGTGTTTGAGTTTACGTCTGTATGCCATTAAAGATATGATTTCACCACGTATTACGCATTTGTGCGCTGCCCATATGCTGGATTGTTTTGAGTCCTTTGAGGTGTTTTCCGAAAAGTATTGTTTGAGTCGGGTGTTGAGTTTGTGGGTAATGTCTATGTCTGTTAAGACGGAGTTATCTAGACGCCAGATCATATTGTGGAATCTATTTGCCGGAATATCTAGAGTAATGGATATGGGGCTATGGTCTGATAACACCATGGGATTGATGGAGGCCTTAGAAAGTAAAGATAAGTCTGATTGGGATATGAAAAAGTGGTCAATTCTTGTGTATTTATTGTGAGGTGCGGAGTAAAACATGAAGTCTCTCTCATTCGGGTGTAGCGTTCGCCAGGCGTCGTGAAGGGTCAGGTCTCTAAGGTGTTTTTTAATGGCCCGGAGAGCTCTGTAAGGCATAGAGGAAGCTCCTGTGGATGTATCTTGTGATGGAGAGAGAGCTACGTTAAAGTCCCCACCCACAATAAGGATGCCGGAATAAAATTCCGTCAGTAATTGTAGGGTCTCGCGAAAGAATAGAACTTGCTTCGTATTAGGAGCATATAGGTTTGCTAACGTTATGGGTTTGTTGTGAAGAGTCCCTTTGAGAAAAAGAAATCTACCTTTAACGTCTCGTTTAACTTCTGATACCTGTAGAGGGCATTTAGAGTCATCATTAGTGGCATGATATACTGTAGGATAGTGCATATTGTGTAGTTTCTGAATGTTGTCTGAGCGGAAATGCGTTTCTTGTATGAACGCGATTTGCGTTTTGTTTTGTCTTAAAGTGTGTAGCAATTGTGATCTTTTTTCAGGTGTATTAAGCCCACGCATGTTTATAGAGCATAGTTTTACCTGTGAAACGTGTGTCGTTCCAATACCAGTCTTTGTGTCGTGTGTAGGAGTGTCCGCCATCCTTGTAGCTGGAAAGGGGCTCTGTTGTAACTGGAATAGGAAAGGAGGGTATAGAAAATGTGTACAAAGTTGGTGTCGGGATGGGAAAGGATGGTGAAGAAAGGGTGGGGTGTATTTAAGTATCTTCCCCTGTCAGGAGAGGAAGAAGGGGTACAGTGTGACGTCAGGGGAGTCAGCCTGGAGTCAAGATCCAGACCGTTCCACTGCACCGTGTGGGGGTTGGGTAGAACCTAGCAGAGAGGATAGAGTCACAGGTGAGCTAACCTACCGTTGCCAGTCATAGGAGCATATGGGAGGAGGTTTGCAAATAAGAATTATAGGAGGAGATAGGGTAAAGTGTGGTTAGGTAAGGGAAGGATTGGCAGGAGATTATATGATAAGTATGGAATTTACCAAGAGATTAGAGAGTGTAGCGGTATGTGGAGAAGAGATTGAGTTCAGGCGCGTCAACTATTGCATAAGGAAGCGGAGGGGGACATGTAATCAATGTGTGTGTGTCAGTAGTACTGTGCGTAAGACAGATCTGGCAGTTGTATATGCTTGTGGAAATAACATATATTGGACCAGGCTTCCTGAGTATTGGTGTGAAGAAATTGCATATTTCTGGAAAACGAAAAAGGCAAAAGCGCAACATCATATAACTCAAGTCAAAACTTAAACCATATATTCCTCAAGATGTGTAAGGAGTTGTTAGTCACAAAGAGTCTGTATCTGTCAAAGCATTTAAAAAGTAGTCTGGGACGGTGTAGTGTGTAGGTAATGCAGCCCAACTATCTTCCCTCCTTACTCTCTCAGTTTACCAGCCTATGTGATAAAAGCCCAAGTGACACAGGTGGTATAGAAGAGTTGATGATAGGTAGTCGTTTATAACCACTAACCTACGTGTAGGGACAAGTGATGAGGGATTTCTTATCAGCCAATTAAGGAAGTAGTTTTAAACCCACTAATGATTGATGGTGTTATGGGAAAGAGAAAAAAAAAAAATAAATAATTTCCCAGCTGATCTGAGAAAATAGGCGTTGAGAGAGGTAATTTCACCGTCGTGGATACATCGCTTCCAGGTTTATGTGGAATACATATAGTCTATATAGAATATATATAGTCCACTTAGTGTGTTCATGGGAATGAACTGTCGTTACGTGTGTTAACAATACCAAAGCATATCATGTTAGGGTCTAAACCAGGGAAGAGATGTCGTGAAGCTGGCATCCGTATCAGTCAAGTCTCTCAGCAATGTTCCAACATCTACAGGTTCCCTGGAGGGGTTGTGTGAGGGTGGTCAATACGAGAAAGTAAGATGTCAGGTTCGGGCAGTCAGAGTGGTTAATGGAGAAAAGGGATAAATGTTATTCTTTTGTTAGAAAATCTTAAAACATATGTTGTAACTAAGAATAAACAGACGTGGTCTCTCATGGCTGCATAAGGGGAATGTATTCAGCTGACTCAAAATGTAGTTGTGCGCGGTGTACTGGGACATGTAGAGCTTGACAATAGTGGGGGCACATCTTCCTAACATTGTGTACACTATATTAATCAGTGCGATATTGAACAAATCTTTAGAATACCTCTTATCATACATTACCCAGGTCCATAATTGTCAGTAGGGTTAACAAAACTGTAATTCATGCAGGATCATGTAGGAAACAGTGTTCAAGGAAAGGAGGTGAGGTGGTAAGCAGTATAAGTATACAATAATCCCAACTGTGAAGGCAGAGTATCCACGACTGCGAGAATGTTGTACCTGGTGAACAGGGTAGTAAGCTGTGAAAGTTCTATTACGATGGTCATATACAACAGATGTCATCAGTGGATTGGGCGACTTGATGTCTATTGTCTGTTGAGAAATGAGAGGAGGGGGAGAGTGAGCCGCAAAGGTAGCAACAGCTATGGTGTCCAATGATATGTTAGTGGGTGTAATCTCCTTCAGCAAGCGACTTGTTGCGACAGTGAGTGAGCGAATATATGGATGCTAATCTAGAATAAAAGCATTAAAGGTAATTTTTAACTATTAGATTCTGAACATGGCTAAACGCTGACGAGAACGGTGTCAGTAAGGTGCTGATCAGTAATCTCTTCTGGCTCTCCAGGACCTCGGGGAATCATGTTGCAGATTTTGCCTCCTATAGCCAGATGAAGATCTTCGTCTGCGGTTTCTTCCTTCCTGGGTTTCCATCGGTTCTGCCTGTGGTGTGGTTTTCTTTATCGCCATGTGGCAGAATTCAGCATACCATTGTGGAACGTCCACTAGAGGGATAGCCAGAGTGTCACAAAATGGGTGTAGATCCTCCGGAACTTTTAACAGGGCAGTGCACCCCATATGAGTAGTTGATAAGCAAAAAGGGAACTTCCATCGGTATTGGATTCCCTTTGTGCGTAGCACATCTAATAGTGGTTTGAGATCTCTGCGGTGCTGCAGTGTTATACTGGATAAGTCCTGAAATATTTGGACTGAAGTTCCTGCATATTGCAACTGCCGTCTGAGTCTGGCTTGTCTGAGGATTTCTTCTTTGAGCTTATAGTCCACAATGCAGCATATGATATCTCTTGGCGGGTCGGTATCCCTACCCTTGGGGCGTAGAGCTCTGTGTATTCTTTCCATGGATATTTGAGTTTGAGGTGGCCTGTTGAGAAGGTCATTGAATAGGCTAGTCTTCTGCGGGGACGGTCTCTGGTATGCCTCTGATCCTAAGATTGTGGCGGCGGCCCCTATTATCGAGGTCTTCGACATGACGCTGTATTTCTCTTAACTGGATGGTGTGAGTGTCGATCCGCCTGGTAGCTTTGCGTAGGACATGATCATGCTGTGTCGTTGCCTGTTCTACTTCGTGGACCCTGTCAGTCAGCGTGTGTATATCTATGCGTAGCTCAGCAATTGCAGCTGACAGGGTATCCTTGATTTCTGCAGCTATGGACCGAAGATCATTGATGTTCAGATGTGGTTGAGCGGGAGGTGTGCCAACATCTATAGGCGGTGAGGTATGGGTTTGAGATATTGGAAGGAGAAGGGGATCCGGTGAACGCGGTTCCGACGGCTGAGGCAGTCTGTGGCGGGAGGATGCCATATTGCCCCTTTGTGATCGGAACATCTCTGGGATATTGTGGCTGGTTCCTCCTGTGAGCTCTCTCGGGGAGCGAGATCTTGAGGTAGAGGATTGCCTGGAGGCTGTACCCATGGCAAAGAGCGTGTTATGTCGTCAAAATAAAAATAAAAAGAGATAAAAATAAAAGTACCTCCGGTAGTGAGTAGTAGGACTGGCAACGGCAGGAGCTCTTCCTTCACACGGCCATCTTCCACTTAAAGTGGTATGAGAGTCAACTGGGTATGGGGGAGAGCGGAAGAAAAATTAGTGGAAGTGATCCTGAATTAACGAGATGGCCACCGTCTTCCACAGGTAGACCCGAGCCTCCTATTTTCCTGTGCTGCAGCCTGAGGAGTATGAGGCCTGCTGCGGGTGCCCGAGGTCGGCCTTTCCTAAATTATTGCCGGCTCTCAGGGTCTGTATCTCTAGCACCTACCTTCCGGAGGCGTCTGCGGTAGGATGGGCCGGATTTTTAATCGTGCGTACCGCCGATTGCGCTACTCGAGCCCGGGAATGCTGGAGGCTTCACAGGCCTCAAGATGGCAGCGGGCCGCAAGCGCTCAGAGCTAATCCTTCAGTGTTTGCAAGCATCCACAGTGACCGCTCACCGCCTGACCTTCCCCTGTAACAGCAGCAGATGGGGGCAATTCAGCTGTTCTGTGTTCGGCCGATTACTGTATTTAAGCCTGGGGATGATGAGGGTCCGTAGGCCGCAAGATGGCGGCGAGTCTTTGGAGATGAGGAGTCTAAGATACACTCGATCGGCCATGTAGCCTCTGAAATTTCCCCAGGGATTGGAGTAGCAGGTGCTCAGCAACTGTTGGGTGAGTTGTGGAGGCTCACCAAATGTTAGAACTCACAGGATGGCGGTGGATTGCAATAGTCTCTGCGGAGCTATCAGGTAACACGTCCTGTCACTGCAGAGTCTGGACACGTCCCCCCATACTTTGTTATCATTAAAAATCTCATTTACGTAACTTCATGCAGTATTTTTTTACCTTTTTTGCTGCCTAGAAAAAGCCTCACTGGGGACAATCCCTTACTTTTATAATCTTTAGAAGAGGTTTCCTTCTGGGATGACAGCCATGCAGACCAATTTGATATAGTGTGCAGCGTATGGCCTGAGCACTGACAGGCTGACCCCCCACCCCTTCAACCTCTGCAGCAATGCTGGTAGCACTTATATGGCTTTTTCCCAAAGACAACCTCTGGATATGAAGCTGAGCACGTGCACTCAACTTCTTTGGTCGACCATGGCGAGGCCTGATCTGAGTGGAACCTGTCCTGTTAAACTGCTGTATGGTCTTGACCACCGTGCTGCAGCTCAGTTTCAGGGTCTTGGCAATATTCTTACAGCCTAGGCCATCTTTATGTAAGCAACAATTCTTTTTTATGATCCTCAGAGAGTTCTCAGAGAGTTCTTTGCCATGAGGTGCCATGTTGAACTTCCAGTGACCAGTATGAGAGTGAGAGCGATAACACCAGATTTAACACACCTGCTCCCCATTCACACCAGAGACCTTGTAACGCTAAAAAGTCACATAATACCAGGGAGGAAAATGGCTAATTAGGCCCAATTTGGGCATTTTCACTTAGGGGTGTACTCACCTTTGTTGCCAGCGGTTTAGACAATAATGGCTGTGTTTTTAGTTATTTTGAGGGGACAGCAAATTTACACTGTTATATAAGATGTACACTCACTACTTTACATTGTAGCAAAGTGTCATTTCTTCAGTGTTGTCACATGAAATGTTATAATAAAATATTTACAAAAATGTGAGGGGTGTACTCACCTTTGCGAGATACTGTATGTCCCTGCTTACTGTAGTGGCTGGACTCAGTAACCACATCCCTGCTTACTGTAGTGGCTGGACTCAGTACCTACGCACCTGCTGGCTGTAGTGGCCAGACTCAGGACCTACGTCCCTGCTCGCTGTAGTGGCTGGACTCAGGACATACATCCCTGCTCGCTGTAGTGGCCGGACTCAGGACCTATGTCCCTGCTCACTGTAGTGGCTGGACTCAGGACATACATCCCTGCTCGCTGTAGTGGCCGGACTCAGGATCTACAGTACGTCCCTGCTCTCTGTATTGGTCGGACTCAGTAACTATGTCCCTGCTCGCTGTAGTGGCCGAACTCAGTAACTACGTCCCTGCTCACTGTAGTGGCCAGACTCAGTAACTATGCCCCTGCTCACTGTAGTGGCCAGACTCAGAAGTTTTTGACTCCCAATCTGAGCCACCCACAATGTGTATGTGACTGCGGCTAGCTATATGGGTGTGCCCGAGATAGAGGCCTTGGCACAACTTTGCTCTCCACTGTTCCTCAAGTTCAGTGCACACACTGTGTGTGACTTCCTGCATTGCCATTTGCATATTTTGAAATGTAGTTTTCTTTTCCAACATGGATATGTACAGCAAGGGATAAAATCCTCCTCTCTGCACCAGGAAGGAGCATTCTTTTCCAAAGATTTCATGGCATCAATGGAACTGAAAAGTTTACACTGCAAGAAAAGTAGGGCACTATGATTTCAACTTCGTCAGTGGTGTAATAGAGCTCAAGGAGAGGGCTATGTATTTGCAAATTTAGCTAGATCCCAGAGTTCCCCTTTAAAAAAAAGGCAAACTGCTGTATGTCATGGCTTTGTTAATGTATCAAAATCATGAAACCCCTAGTTGCTTTAAGAAAAAGCATTGCCTTTTCTCTTCCTGACTCTAGGTGACAAAAGGTTATCTTGTCAATCAACCTTTGTCACCTTTTGTGGTCATCCCTTCTCCCCACCACTTCCAGGATGCATTTGTTCGTTTACACGGTATTCTGTCAAAAGACTTCTCTGTAAAGCTGGATACACACTATACAATTTTCTGCAGATTTTTTCCTTTAGATTTACCAAAACCATATAATATGAGGTCAAACCTTAAAGCTACTTTCACACTGGGGTGGGGGTGCGTTAGCGGTAAAGTTTTTGGCCGCTTTTAACCCCCGCTAGCGGCTGTAGAAAGGATTAAAAGCGCCCGTGTTGTGGCACTGCTGAAGCACTTTGCGGGTGCTTCAGCAGCACTGCCTATTCATTTCAATGGGCAGGGCATTTTGGGAGCGGTGTATACACCGCTCCCAAATCGCCCCAAAGACGCTGCTTGCAGGACTTTTTTTCCCATCCTGCAAGGGCACCGCCCCAATGTGAAAGCACTCGGGCTTTAACACTGGGGAGGCATAACAGGGGCTTTTCGGGCACTTTACAGGCGCTATTTTTAGCTCTAAAATGCCTGAAAATCGCCTCAGTGTAAAAGGGGTCTAAAGCCTCGTACACATGATTGGATTTTCAGCAGTGAATTGTGTGATGACAGACTGTTTGCCTAAAATCTGACCATTAGGGGAGGCCACAAGGTCATCTTCCCACCCAACATGTAAGTGACATTTTCAAACACACTCATTTAGCCACCGACAGGGGTGATTCTAGGTGGGCCAAAGACCATGGGCTTGGGGTAGAACTTAAGTAGAACTTAAGGGGTAAAGAACACTTTCTGGTTGCTGCCTGGCTCATGAGTGCCCATTAATGCAGCCTTGCCAGTGTAGACATGGGTAGAGGAGAAGCCCTGGGGATTACAGTCACACCGAGTCATGCCTGCTAGAATGAGAATCATATATCCCCTATCCCACAGGAGACAAGAGGGGTGGGGGGCAACTGCAGGGCTTTTTCAATGTTGGCACTTGTCCAGTGTTTGCCCTCTGTAAAATTACATCACCTTCCCTTTTCTATGCATTTTTCACTGTAAAAAACCACAGTGCAGCATGGTGGAGTCCACTAGTCAGGAGCAAACATTGTCATCAGACCAAGTGCAAGGTTGGTCAACTAATGTAGCAAAATGGATGTTATAAACAGATGGGACTAGGGGTGGCTTAATGAATGGTGTATTGTTTCTTTTTAGAGGGAAGTGAGTGTGGTCAGCTCACCCAGGATGTTGGTTTGGAGGCATGGGATCTGACTCTTGGACTCAGCACAGACCTGTCCATCAAATCCCCTGACACAAGTCACACTGAGGGCCAAAGCGACCCAGAAGAGGAAGAAAGTATTCGGAAGTCTCTTGTTTGCACAAGTAAGTATGGAATCTGGCTTTAAATGTGTATACATGTTGAGTGTTTAGCTGAACAAACAAAACACCCACTCCACACATTAGCAAAGTATGTAGTGCCTTAACATTAGCATGGAGAAGGAAGAGGTGGAAGGAGCTGTCAGATTTGCTAGGTACCCGAATTTTGGAGACCCAGGCACCAGGGCCAAGATTACTGAGTAGTTGCAGTGTGTACATTCCTAGTAGTGTAGGTGTCTGAAGGACAAGCAGGTTGCAAGCAGCAATAGACTGGGTAGATGGGAAATGAAGGTGGGAAGATGGGACTGTTGCTGAAGCTGGCTGTAATTCTAATCCCAGACTCATTTATTTTCTCTTCCTCTCCCTTCCCATTCCCCCCCCCCCCCCAAATCCCCCACTCCTTTCCTTGTCATCCTTTCATATTATTATTTTGTTCTTTTTGTTCACTTCTATTCTCTTTTTCCCATCCATCACCTCTCCACTTTCCTTGCAATGAGTGGATTGTGACTCTTTTCTTTATTTTGATATATTATCTTTATTCTCATTAATTATTTTTTTACTCAGACTCATACCCGCATTCATCCCCCTTGTCCGCTGCGGGGGAGCCCTTAGTTCGGGCTGGTGGTCACACATAGGCCGTGCTGCAGCCTGAAGAGCAATTTAATGAATTTTATTCTATCATTTTGTATATCCTGCTGAACTTTACTGTGTGCAATTCTGAATATGTTGTATTTGAACTGTGGCTTATTTCATTATTTAATTTATAGATTAGATCTCCTGAAGAAGCAGTCTCCCGCGAAACTAGAAGAGAACCAAACCAATTTTAAGAATTGGTTCAACAGTAGATACTTGTTGGGAGTTCCCGAAGTATTTGCTATTTGTAATAAAATTTCTTTCTAATTGCTGTTTTAAATGTACCTTGTATGTCATCTTTATGCAATAAATTGTCTTTTTATATATCATTTATCTTGTCTGTTATTAGAACCAAGATAGTCCATCACTTTTTTGAGTCTGGGATTAGAATTAAGGCCAGCTTCAGCAACTGTCCCATCTTCCCACCTTCATTCCCCATCTATATATTAATTTAGATGATGGTACTTTGTAAATTTTTGAATAATAAAAAATTCTGTAGGAGGCTATACTTTAAACTCAATAGACTGGGTAGGTAAGTATTACCTGAATTTGACTAGTAACTTGACCATAAGTCACTATGAAGGGACTCAGCCACTTGACCATTGTTCCCTTAATACTGTTTTGTCTTATTACTAGGTCATGATCTTCCAAGATGCACAATTGGCCAAATGAGTGCAGATATGTTGCATTGTTTGAAGAATCTGGAGCAAATAAAGGAGGCTGCCACTGCTTTACAGTGAAGAATACGTGATTTTGTAGACATGCTTGCCAAATTCTAATTTCCTCTTGCCTGGTCGCAAGTTTCTTGTTCCACTTGTTGGCTCCTGTTTGCAATTTTAATATTTACCATGTTTTTTGGACTTTTAAATGAGTAAGTTTAGTGTCCGAATTCAGTGTTTCTCCACTCCTCTAGGTGCACCAGGTCCTGTTTTCTGTATGTTCCTCAGTAGGGATGAGCTTCGATTTCGAGTCGAACTCATGTTCGACTCGAACATTGGCTGTTCGCAAGTTTGCCGAACAGCGAACAATTTGGGGTGTTCGCGGCAAATTCGAATGCCGCGGAACACCCTTTAAAAGTCTATGGGAGAAATCAAAAGTGCTAATTTTAAAGGCTAATATGCAAGTTATTGTCATAAAAAGTGTTTGGGGACCTGGGTCCTGCCCCAGGGGACATGGATCAATGCAAAATTTTTTTTTAAAAACGGCCGTTTTTTCAGGAGCAGTGATTTTAATAATGCTTAAAGTCAAACAATAAAAGTGTAATATCCCTTTAAATTTTGTACCTGGGGGGTGTCTATAGTATGCCTGTAAAGGGGCGCATTTTTCCTGTGTTTAGAACAGTCTGACAGCAAAATTACATTTTGAAGGAAAAAACTCATTTAAAACTACCGCGGCTATTGCATTGCCGACAATACACATAGAAGTTCATTGATAAAAATGGCATGGGAATTCTCCAAAGGGGAACCCCGAACCAAAATAAAAAAAAAAAATGATGTAGGAGTCCCCCTAAATTCCATACCAGGCCCTTCAGGTCTGATATGGATATTAAGGGGAACCCCAGCCAAAATGTAAAAAAAAAATGACGTAGGGTTCCCCCTAAATTCCATACCAGACCCTTCAGGTCTGGTATGGATTTTAAGGGGAACCCCGCGCCAAAAAAAAAAAAAACGGCGTGGGGTCCCCCCAAAAATCCATACCAGACCCTTATCCGAGCACGCAACCTGGCAGGCCGCAGGAAAAGAGGGGGGGACGAGAGTGCGCCCCCCCCTGAACCGTACCAGGCCACATGCCCTCAACATTGGGAGGGTGCTTTGGGGTAGCCCCCCAAAACACCTTGTCCCCATGTTGATGAGGACAAGGGCCTCATCCCCACAACCCTGGCCGGTGGTTGTGGGGGTCTGCGGGTGGGGGGCTTATCGGAATCTGGAAGCCCCCTTTAACAAGGGGACCCCCAGATCCCGGCCCCCCCTGTGTGAAATGGTAAGGGGGTACAAAAGTACCCCTACCATTTCACTAAAAAACTGTCAAAAATGTTAAAAATGACAAGAGACAGTTTTTGACAATTCCTTTATTTAAATACTTCTTCTTTCTTCTATCTTCCTTCATCTTCTGGTTCTTCTGGTTCTTCTGGTTCTTCCTCCGGCGTTCTCGTCAAGCATCTCCTCCGCGGTGTCTTCTATCTTCTTCTCCTCGGGCCGCTCCGCACCCATGGCATGGGGGGAGGCTCCCGCTCTTCTCTTCATCTTCTTCATCTTCTTCTCTTCTTCTCTTCTTTTCTTCTCTTCTTCTCTTCTTCATTTTCTTCTCCGGGCCGCTCCGCACCCATGCTGGCATGGAGGGAGGCTCCCGCTGTGTGACGTCGCTCCTCGTCTGACAGTTCTTAAATAACAGGGGGCAGGGCCACCCGGTGACCCCGCCCCCCTCTGACGCATGGTGACTTGACGGGACTTCCCTGTGACGTCACGGGGAATGCCTCAGGGAAGTCCCGTCCTGTCCCGTGCGTCAGAGGGTGCGGGGTCACTGGGTGGCCCCGCCCCCCGTTATTTAAGAACTGTCAGACGAGGAGCGCCGTCACACAGCGGGAGCCTCCCTCCATGCCAGCATGGGTGTGGAGCGGCCCGGAGAAGAAAATGAAGAAGAGAAGAAGAGAAGAAGAGAAGAAAAGAAGAAGAGAAGAAGATGAAGAAGATGAAGAGAAGAGCGGGAGCCTCCCCCCATGCCATGGGTGCGGAGCGGCCCGAGGAGAAGAAGATAGAAGACGCCGCGGAGGAGATGCTGGACGAGAACGCTGGAGGAAGAACCAGGAGAGCCAGAAGAACCAGAAGAACCAGAAGATGAAGGAAGATAGAAGAAAGAAGAAGTATTTAAATAAAGGAATTTTCAAAAACTGTCTCTTGTCATTTTTAACATTTTTGACAGTTTTTTAGTGAAATGGTAGGGGTACTTTTGTACCCCCTTACCATTTCACACAGGGGGGGGGGGCAGGATCTGGGGGTCCCCTTGTTAAAGGGGGCTTCCAAATTCCGATAAGCCCCCCGCCCGCAGACCCCCACAACCACCGGCCAGGGTTGTGGGGATGAGGCCCTTGTCCTCATCAACATGGGGACAAGGTGTTTTGGGGGGCTACCCCAAAGCACCCTCCCAATGTTGAGGGCATGTGGCCTGGTACGGTTCAGGAGGGGGGGGCGCACTCTCGTCCCTCCCTCTTTTCCTGCGGCCTGCCAGGTTGCGTGCTCGGATAAGGGTCTGGTATGGATTTTTGGGGGGACCCCACGCCGTTTTTTTTTTTGGAGCGGGGTTCCCCTTAAAATCCATACCAGACCTGAAGGGTCTGGTATGGAATTTAGGGGGAACCCCACGTCCTTTTTTAAAAAAAATTTTGGCCGGGGTTCCCCTTAATATCCATACCAGACCTGAAGGGCCTGGTATGGAATTTAGGGGGACTCCCACGTCATTTTTTTTTTTAAATTTTGGTTCGGGGTTCCCCTTTGGGGAATTCCCATGCCGTTTTTATCAATGAACTTCTATGTGTATTGTCGGCAATGCAATAGCCGCGGGTAGTTTTAAATGGCTTTTTTCCTTCAAAATGTCATTTTGCTGTCAGACTGTTCTAAACACAGGAAACATGCGCCCCTTTACAGGCATACTATAGACACCCCCCAGGTACGAAATTTAAAGGGATATTACACTTTTATTGTTTGACTTTAAGCATTATTAAAATCACTGCTCCTGAAAAAACGGCCGTTTTTAAAAAAATTTTCTTTCATTGATCCATGTCCCCTGGGGCAGGACCCAGGTCCCCAAACGCTTTTTATGACAATAACTTGCATATTAGCCTTTAAAATTAGCACTTTTGATTATTCATGTTCGCGTCCCATAGACTTTAACGGTGTTCGCGTGTTCGAACGAACTTTTTTCCTGTTCGCATGTTCTGGTGCGAACTGAACAGGGGGGTGTTCGGCTCATCCCTATTCCTCAGTCTAAAAATGACTGTGTGAATTACTAACATTGAAAATGACAACATCACCTGTGCCAAATTCAACAAATATAGAAAACCTGACCTGGGTTTGCATCTTGAGAAGGAGAGTTGGGAAACACTGTTCTAAGTAATGTGATTGTAATCTTTCTGTGTTTTTAAGAATTCCAAAGCCAAAATTTTAAGCTGCCCACAAATTGTGCCATAACAATCTTATTTTCCTGATGATCCCATGCCTAAAATGTGTGTCTTTCCCTACATCTAGTTTGCTAAAACCCCAAAACACACTGTGTGTCAACCTGTGCTAGCTCCCATCATGGGGTATCAATGGACTTGTTTCGGGGTTGCAACCCCTTCCTCTGACCTACCTTAGTTACGAGGAAGGGGTTGCACCCCAAAAATGCATTGATAACCTGTGATGGGAGATAGCACATGTTGACACACTGTGTGTTTTGTGGGTTTCTAAAATAACATATTTGGAACTATACACATTTTTGTCAGGTGATCATAAGGGACATTTATTAGTTCGGCCTCTACGTGTACGTGGCTTCAAATTTTGGCTTTGAGAGGGGTGAGATCACCCCATCTGAGGAAGGCAACAGTCTTGGGATACTAATGTCTCATTGGCCTTCACTTTACCAAAATTGAATTTTGTAAGTTCCTGAGTTGGGAATGTGTAGCTTATATTTTCGAATATGCCTGTTTAGCCACAAAAAAGGCAAAATAATGGCAAACATACATGTTATACACCAAGATGTTGGTTTGTCTTAAAACGCACATGTGAATGTGCTTTGAGTAAAATGTTTTTTACTAAACAATGTGTGGCCTATTATTTCATTGCTCAATACCAGTGTATTTGTTAAGTTATTGTAGTTACAGTGACAATGTGCTCTTAAATGTGGCAAACTCCATCAATTTTTTGGCCTCCAAAAAATTAAAGGAATTGAAAAACCATAATGTTTTAGATCCATTAAGAACAAAAAAATTGTGTGTGTGTGTAGCAAACCCACAACACACCATAATAGTTAACTGCTGAAGAGATTGTCACCCCATGTAGCAAATAAGGTACGTTTGCACTATTGTAGCAAGTGGCCAAAATAAAAGCCATTTGAGAACATATACAGATAAGAAACACAGACAACAGTAGTTCTAATTAAATATGAGTTTATGATCAAATAAAAATATTATTCAGGATCAGCTCAAATTTGCTGCCAAGACACTACCCCTCTACCCACAAAATAATCAAGGTATTTTTGACATATATCTCTGGCATTTTGGGAGGGCAATCCAGCACGGCCAGATTCTAGAGCCATCATCATGCCCATAGACGGCCAAGCATCAGCCTCTACAACTGGGCCTGCCACTGCAGGGTCCACATCAGTTGGCACTGAGGCAAGGTAACTGCTAGCATTATTATTATTATAGAGTATACAGCAGCACAATACCACATGGTTGATTTTGTATCGTGCCAGGTTAATTGGTGTTAAAAACAGCCTGGATCCGACTGGAGAGGATGCCAAAGGCATTTTCAACCACCCTTCTGGCACGAGAGAGCCTGTGATTAAATATTCTCTGCTCTGGGGTGAGGTTCCTCATAGGAAATGGCTTCATAAGATGTTCCCCCAGAGCAAAGGCCTCATCTGTCAAGGTGGCAAGTTTAAGGTGCCATTCTGGAGCCGCTTGTAGAACTCTGTCTGCATAATGACTCCTCCATCAGAGTTGTGGCTGTTCTTCCCAACATCAAGAAACAAGAACTCATATGTGACAGACACTACAGCTAGCAGGACTATGCTGCAAAAGCCCTTATAATTGAAATCATATGAGCCAGAGTTAGGTGGTGGAACAATCCGGACATGTTTTCCAACAATAGCACCACCACAGTTGGGAAAATTCCACTGATGATGGAACTAGGTTGCAATGTCCTACCATTGCTGTGGGTTGGAAGGAAACTGTGGATTAAAAAAAAAGTAAAAATAAATTACTACTTCTGCACATAACATTACAAGCAGATTTGACACAAACATGCTTGGCCAATATACGTATAAAACTTAAATGAGTATTTAAATACAAAAGTGTAAGGTCAACTTATCTGATTCCTCGCCCCCTCTGGTGGCCCATTCTAAAAATGTTATGGTGGGGGGAGGTAATGGGTAGATGTTTTGGACAGGTAACCCTCCCCACTTCTATGAGAGCTGTTTGCATATATAATGTGTGATTCTTTGTCCAGCCCCTCCTTACTTACACTATTGGCAGTCCAGTGGACAGGTAAGAAGTGTCATAATCCAAAAATATCCACACTGTCCAAATTGCAGCACATTTTGACATTCAGAAATAACCTATATAGATAATAGGAGACAAAAACTTTCTATGTTACAATTTGAAGGTAATCAGGCAGGCCCTTGCACTACATGCTTTGGTGAATTTATCCAGAAATATGACCACAAAAGAGGGATAGTGTGTATGGGTTTTGCAAAGTCAGCAGATAGAGTATTTGTGTCTGTTGACTTAGAATTTGGGGGGGATGAGTTTGGGCCCCAAAAAATGGCTTCTTGCACTCTGCCTGAATTGGAGGACAACAGTAACATTTGGACACATTTTAGGGGGTGTTTAGGGTAAGCACAAAAGTCTATCTGTCAAAAAACATTGTTAAGTTACTAGGCTATGTGTCTATGGGCCCAGGATAGCATGCTGGGGAGGTTAGTGAAGGAAAACATGCATGTAGGCCAAAAAAGGAGCAGGAAAAGCTTGCAGCATGCATGAGGACAAAGAGGACATTCACAGCATATTACAATAATGTTAATTATGGAATCAAGAAATTAATACAATACATTAGCAAACATTAAATACATAGAATGTGATGTTAAAGGAAAAAACTTACCCGAATATAGTCCTTCTGCAGGACTTGAATAATGGCTGAGCAGATCTCTGGAATAATAAGATCCCAGAACCTGGGGGGAGTTCCAAGTGGTAAACTTGAGGTCCTGAAGACTTCTCCCCATCTCCAAGTACAACAAGGTGGCTATGAGCCTTTGCTCAGGAGTAAAGGCAAGCCTCATGTATGTGTCCTGCTTCTTAATTTAGCGTGTCAACAATGCCAAGAGTTGGTGAAAGCAGGGGTCTGTCATCCAGAGATAATCCCGAAAATCATCTGGATTATTCTCCTGGAACTCCCTCGGCAAAGGCATATGACATAATCACGATTAAGCAACCAATTTTTGGTCCAAGAAATCCTCCTCCCCCTGTTCCTGGACTGGACTTGGGTCAAAGCAATACCTCCAAGGCCAATAAAAGCACGTTCTCTCCTCCGATTCCACATAGCTGGTTAACAAACGGCCGTTCATAAACAAACTGAAAAGCAGAAACTGAAAATCAGGAATCAACACTCACCAAAACTTCTACTAACACAAAATTATCAGAAGGAGCCCAAAGGGTGGCGCCTGACAATTGAACTTCCTCTTTATCGGCTCATAGTACATCTAGTACGTCACTACATTCGTGCTTGTTGGCCGACAATTGTGTACTATTTGTATGCAAGACAAGTTCCATGCACACGCCCTTCGGACAAAAGTCTGACAATCTGTTGGCCAACAATCGGATTGTGTGTACAAGGCTTAAGAGATTCAATTTGGATGCATTCAGGCAGGCCCTTGCTCTACATGGTTTTGGTAAATCTAAAGGAAATCAGACAAAATTTTCATAGTGTGTATGGGGTCTAAGTATAATGACTCTGATTACATTCTTATAATTATGGTTATGCACATCAAGTCTGGTAATAAAAAGTTATGAATGGGCTTTATCTCATTCCATAGCACTTAAAGTGTAAAGTTTTTTTTGATAAGACATATTTTTGTGTAGTTTTTTGTTATTTAAGGCTTTTTAGGCAATATAAAATGTCCAAATCACAACTTTGAACATTTATAGAGACCAGTAACTCAAACATGTGCATAGTACTAAAAGTGCTATTTTGTTCTTTTTTTTATTTTGCTATTATCTAAAAAAAATAAAAATGAAATAGTAACATAATTTGTCAAAAATAAGCAAAAAACACAGGGGAAAAGCAAAAGCAAAGTTTTGGATTTTTATTTAGATTTGCCTTTATATTTTGTTTTGTGTATATTGTTGTTGTTACAGTATTTGAAGTTTTTTAGACCATAAGAACATGTTTCTATGAAGAAAAGATAGTAGGGTTGGTTTACTAAAACCGGAGATAGCAAAATATGGTGCAGCTGAAGCCAATCAGCTTCATACTTCAGCTTGTTCAATCAAGCTTTGAAAAAAAAAAAATGGAAGCTGATTAGTTTTAATGCAGAGCTGCACCAGATTTTGCACTCTTCAGTCTTAGTAAACCAACTTATATGGGTTTGAATTACTAAAGGTAAACAGGCTGTTTACTTTGCAAAGGAAATTTTCCTTTAGCTTAGTGAATGTGGTGAAAACTTACTGTAATCATGTACAAGCATATGAAATCCAATTGTAAGCAAGAAAAAAACCAAAAGATCTTTTTTGCTTGTACATGATTGGATGATACCGGTAAGCAGAACTTCACCTTATTCACTAATATAAGTGAAAATGTCCTTGTAAAGTGAAAAGCATTTTTACTTAGTTACATAGTTACATAGTTACATAGTAGGTGAGGTTGAAAAAAGACACAAGTCCATCAAGTCCAACCCACGTGTGTGATTATTTGTCAGTATTGCATTGTATATCCCTGTATGTTGTGGTCATTCAGGTGCTTATCTAATAGTTTCTTGAAGCTATTAATGCTCCCCGCTGAGACCACCACCTGTGGAAGGGAATTCCACATCCTTGCCGCTCTTACAGTAAAGAACCCTCTACGTAGTTTAAGGTTAAACCTCTTTTCTTCTAATTTTAATGAGTGGCCACAAGTCTTGGTAAACTCTCTTCTGCAAAAAAGTTTTATCCCTATTGTGGGGTCACCAGTCCGGTATTTGTAAATTGAAATCATATCCCCTCTCAAGCGTCTCTTCTCCAGAGAGAATAAGTTCAGTGCTCAGTTCAGTACTTTTAGCAAATAAACTCTTATGAATCAATAGGAAGTGCTATTATTGATGGAACTGGACTAGTAATCTGGGTACACACTGTCCAAAAATCATCCGGTTCAGCAGGGATCGGCCGACTTTCGGTTGGTGTGTACAGCAGTCTGTCCAACAGAAGCCGTCCTAATGACCACCTTTTGTCAAAGAGATTTGCTAGAAAACCAGCATCCAATCAGCACTTGTAGCCAATAGCTGTGAGCACTAATCAGTGTATTCTGGAGGGGGTGAGTCATCTTGTCAGAATACAGTAGCTAATCTGATTATAACAACAAAACTACAAAACAACAATTTGCAGTCTTTATCCATCTATATGAAAGCATAATAAAGATATTTTAAGCTTAGAAACTTGTAAATTTTTAAAACCAAATTTTGAGCTACAATGAAATGACAAATGAATATCTAGATGTTGCTTCTCAGGGTCTGTCTGAGGATAGCATGTTGACAAAATGATTCCAGCTGAGTCTGCTACAGTCTGTACATTGCAACTATCTTGACATCACACAGTAAAAGGGGAATGTGATGCACTCCAAACAGCTATAATAATGATAAGTACTGCAGTAGTTTAACCACTTGATCACTGGGTACTTAAACCCCCTTAATAACCAGACCAATTTTTAGCTTTTGGTGCTCTCACATTTTGAATGACAATTACTCAGCCATGCAACACTGTATCTATATGAAATTTTTGTCCTTTTTTTTTACACAAATAGAGCTTTCTTTTGGTGGTATTTAATCACCGCTGGGTTCTTTATTTATTGCGCTATAAAAGAAAAAAGACCAAAAAATCTGTAAAAAAATGCATTTTTCATAGTTTCTGTTATAAAATTTTGCAAATTAGTAATTTTTCTTCATATATTTTGGCCAAAATTTATACCGCTACATATCTTTGGTAAAAATAACCCAAATCGGTGGATATTATTTGGTCTTTGTGAAAGTTATAGAGTCCAAAAGCTATGGTGCCATTATCTGAAAATTGATCACACCTGAAGTACTGACGGCCTATCTAATTTCTTGAGACCCTAACATGCCAGAAAAGTACAAATACCCCCCAAATGACCCCTTTTTGGAAAGAAGACATTCCAAGGTATTTAGAAAGATGCATGGTGAGTTTTTTGCAGTTGTAATTTTTTCCCACAATTGTTTGCAAAATCAAGTTTTTTTTTTAACTTTTTTTTTCACAAAATTGTCATATTAGCAGGTTATTTCTCACACACCGCATATGCATACCACAAATTACACCCCAAAACACATTCTGCTATTACTCCCGAGTACGGCGATACCACATGTGTGAGACTTTTACACAGCGTGGCCACATACAGAGCCCCCAACATGCAGGGGAGCACCTTCAGGCGTTCTGGAGCACCCAGGCCAATTCTGACATTTCTCTCCTACATGTAAAAATCATCATTTATTAGCTAGAAAATTAAATAGAACCCCAAAACATTATATATTTTTTTTTAGCAAAGACCCTAGAGAATACAATGGCGGTCATTGCAACTTTTTATCTCGCACGGTATTTGTGCAGCAATTTTTTGAATGCGTTATTTTTTGGAAAAAAAACAGTTTTGTGCTTTAAAAAAAAAAAAAACAGTAACGTTAGCCCAATGTTTTTGCATAATATGTATACCCAACATGTCACCTTTCAAAATTGCATGCGCTTGTGAAATGGCGTCAAACTTTGCTACTCATAAATCCCCATAGGCAACGTTTTAAAATTTTTTACTGGTTACATGTTTTGAGTTACAGAGGAGGTCTAGGGCCAAGATTATTGCTCTCGCTCTACCGATCGCACCGATACCTCACATGTGTGGTTTGAACACCGTTTTCATATGTGGGCAGGACTTATATATGTGTTCGCTTCTGCATGCGAGCACACAGGGACAGGGGCGCTTTAAATTTTTTTTTTATTGTTCATTTTACTTTGTTTATTTTAGTTTGATGCTTTTTTCAAAAAAACATTTTTTTTTTACCTCTTTTATTCCTATTACAAGGAATGTAAACATCCCTTGTAATAGGAATATGGCATGACAGGTCCTCTTTACAGTGAGCTATGGGGTCAATAAGACCTCACATCTCACCTCTAGGCTGGGAAGCCTGAAATAAAAAAATAAAAAAAAAAGATCCTGGCTTCGATCGTAGTGGTGAGTCGGTAGAAGCACCGGAGGGCGGCGGGAGGGGGGGATGTCCCCTCTCGCCTCCCGTAAGAACGATCAAGCAGTGGAACAGCCGCTATGATCATTATTATGGTGTAGGGAATTGCCGGCTAAAAAAGCTGATATCTGAATGATGCCTGTAGCTGCACCCATCATTCAGATATCCCCGCACAAAGTCAAGAACATTGTATGACAGCCGGCGGGCGGGAAGTGGTTAAAACGCATTTTTTTTTAACACAAAGTTGTCCATTTATACAATATTTCCAACACATAGCATGTGCATACCAAAAATGACACCCCAAAATAGATTCTCCTACTCCTGAGTACGGCGATACCACATGTGTGAGACTTCCACAGCCTGGCCACATACAGGGGCCGAGTACAGCTGAGTATGGCTGAGCATGGCTGGGTATTACCGAGTATTGCAGAGTATGGCTGGGTATGGCAGAGTATTGCGGGGTATTGCAGAGTATGGCTGGGTATGGCAGGGTATGGCTGGGTATGGCAGAGTATTGCGGGGTATTTCAGAGTATGGCTGGGTATGGCAGAGTATTGCGGGGTATTTCAGAGTATGGCGGGGTATTGCAGAGTATGGCAGGGTATCGCCGAGTATTGCTGAGCATGGAAGGGTATCGCCGAGTATGACTGGGTATGGCTGGGTATGGCTCGGTATCACAGAGTATGACTGGGTATGGCTGGGTATGGCGGGGTATTGCAGGGTATTGCAGGGTATTGAGGGGTATTGCAGGGTTTTGCGGGGTATTGCGGGGTATTGCAGAGTATTGCACAGTGTTGTGGGGTATTGCAGAGTATTGCAGAGTATTGTGGGGTATTGCAGAGTATTGTGGGGTATTGCAGAGTATTGTGGGGTATTGCAGAGTATTGTGGGGTATTGCAGAGTATTGTGGAGTATTGCAGAGTATTGTGGGGTATTGTGGGGTATTGCAGAGTATTGCAGAGTATTGTGGAGTATTGCAGAGTATTGTGGGGTATTGCAGAGTATTGTGGGGTATTGCAGAGTATTGCAGAGTATTGTGGAGTATTGCAGAGTATTGTGGGGTATTGCAGAGTATTGTGGGATATTGCAGAGTATTGTGGGGTATTGCAGAGTACTGTGGGGTATTGCAGAGTATTGTGGGGTATTTCAGAGTATTGTGGAGTATTGCAGAGTATTTTGGGGTATTGCAGAGTATTGTGGGATATTGCAGAGTATTGCAGAGTATTGTGGAGTATTGCAGAGTATTGCGGAGTAGTGCAGAGTATTGTGGGGTATTGCAGAGAATTAGGGATGGCTGAGCATGGATGGATGGATGGCTGGATGTCACTGGTTAGCGCTGTGGGCACTACAGATGCAGCCCACAGCCCACGGATGTGTTCAGGTGCGCGCCCCAAGGGGCGCACGAGAGGGGAACTCTGGGAAGACGTCATATGACGTGATCCCAGAGTTAAGCAACTGCCCTGCTGCCATCATTCGGCTATGGGCCGGTTGTAAAGTGGTTAAAGTATAGGATGCCACTTCCAGTAATCATCAAACAATAAGTATCACCAGTATATTGCATGCTCTTTAATAGTAATAGGGGAGCTGTGAAAAAAAAAACAAATGCGTGGGGGTCCCCCTAAAAATCAATGCCAGACATTTAATCCAAGCATGTAGCCTGGCTGGTCAAGAAAGGCATAAAATATGAAAGTAACCCCCCCAAACCATATCAGGCTATATGTCACATGCCCTCAACATGGGGGGGTACTTTTCCAGGGGTTCCATGTTGATGAAGACAAGGGCCTCTTTCCCATAAATCTGGCTAGTGGTTGTGGGGTCTGCGGGAACAGAGCTCAGTGGGAAGCTAAACATTGTTTCACCCAGACCAAAAAGACTCAGTTTGGTGCCCCTCTACCTGAGAGAAGGCCAACACAATCACTGCGTAGGTGAGGTTAGAGCAAATTAAAGCTTTACTCCCAAAGCAGATTAGGAGGGGCGTCACTGGAAAAACAAGTGAGGCAAGGCTTGCTTCTGTGTGCTCTTCTTCCTTCCAAGTGATGAGACAAGGTAGTGTTGAGGCCTAGAACTTCCTTCTTGCCTAACAAAGTATCCAATTTGCATTGCATTGTAGACTGCAAAGCATAAAAACAAACATAATAAAAACAAGGTTAAAGCGAGAGAAAAATTGGCGATGGCCCTATTATTATTGGTTTTAAATTAGTTTATTTAAGTAAATAAATATAACAAACATAATAGAATTGGAAGATAATGGTATAGCGGTGCCATAAAACAAGACTGACAAATATAGTAAAATTAACAAATTTTTAATTAATTCAAGATAAAAACATGATAGTAAAAAAGGTACACATAATCAAGTTATGGTCAACTTATATATATTAGGCGAACATTTGTACTATAGTGTCTGTTCATGACATGTTTCACCAGTGATGGCTTCTTCAGTGGACTTTGTAGGACACTAGTAATTAAAGAACTATAAAGAGACAAAATGCATAATAGTCACTAGGAATTAACATCATGTTATTTAATATAAAGAATTCAACAGATTTTCAGTACAGTAACATTAACCCTGTCAAGACCATTGTCCGCTTACCCAAGTGATCACCGATACAATCCCACTTGCCCGTCAGCATCAAGGATTGGAGGAAGATAGGCACATGACCACAGAGGGCCTATAAAGACCAAGCTATAATGAGTAAAGTACAACATTTAATACTCAATAATAGATGGACATAAATAGGTCCATCATAGGGCTTACATAAGCTCAATATAGTTATTTACATAATGTGCACAAAATAGGGGATAAGGGCCAAGGGTGGCCCTTAGCCCTGAGCCAAATTATATTATACCTACAGTTATAAATGCTGGAAAGTAAAATCACTAATCAATGGCAAAAATTTCCTAAGCACACTATTACCATTCTTTTTTTTTCAAGAAGTGTTAATAGGGGAAACAAACCTTATCAATAAAAAAAACAATAATCATAGTGTTGGGAGAAGTCTTCTGAAATTGATGAAGGTCATGTTTAGCTTTAAAAAATTATTATTATTTTTTTTTTTTCTGTCCAATATCAATCACCCCTAAATGCAAAATAAGAATATTAGGTTCTAGGTATAATTGATACAACATTCCTAATTTAAAAAAAAAAAAAAATTACATTTGTATATTCCTCCTAAAAAGATTTTCACAGGATTAAAACGCAGATTTTCAGAATAAACTCTTTGTGTAACTCTTTTCTCTGCCAAAAAAAAATAAGAATGTCTCAAAATCTAAACAGAAAGAAAGTGGCCTTCAAAAACAGTCATTAGGACAATTGTAATCATTTTATAAAGATCTCCATCTACTAATTATTTTAATATTAGCTGCATCTAAACCTAGTCTCATGTAGAAGAAAGCACAAACAGGGCACTTCAGTTAGTGGCATTAAAGCAACACCATTTATCAAACAATAGCCCACATGTTAAAAGCACTTTATCCAACCTGAGATGGAGCAAGGAGGAACCATCAAACAGCAAAGTGCACAGACTGTGGCTCATCATGCCGTATGAATAGATAGTACAACGCCAATGGAGACACCAAAGTGGGCAGACCTGTGGCATCTACAGCTGCAAACAAAGTCAAAACCACTGAGAGATGTCTGGGGAAATGCTACACATTTCAGGCTTGACAATGGGGACGGGGACCCTGAAATACACAGGGCCGGATTAACATAGGGGCTGATGGAGCTGCAGCTCCAGGCCCTTGCCTTAAAATCGGCCCTCCCAGCCAGCAGTAAAAGGCCGATTTTCTCCTGTCCATAAACTTCTATGGGACAGGAGAAGCTGTGTGTAAATGTAGGGGTGTCTGACTGCATCTGTGTTGGCTTACTGTGGTTATTAGTGTCACAGTGCACAGTTCCCCCCCTACACAAATGGCTCTGCCTTCCCCCTCCCCTCTCTCTTCTCTCTCTGTGTGCAGTGAAGGAGCCGTGTGGGTTGGGAAATTGTGAACAGAGCAGCCAGCAGATAGAAGGTGAACTGAACACATCTGAGTGATAAGCTTCCAACCATCCAAGTGTGAGCTCAGTGACTGGACTCTTATCTCCCTTCTCTCCCCCTCTTTTACCTTTATCTTCAGCAATGGCTGTTATAACTGCAGCCAATATGTAGACTTGGCTCCTTGTGCTTTTAGGTGAGTTCACACTGCTTTGCTGTGTTTTGGCCCATTGCTGGTGTATCCGCAGTTTTCCTGCGTTTTACCCATAGTCCTATTGATTTCTATTAGGTTGCATGTTTTTTCTGAAAGCGCACCAAAATTCCTGCGTGCTGCATTTTATCTTTGGCGCACTGTCAGAAAATGCGGCAAAAATATGCAACCTGATATAAAACAATAGGTCTGCAGCTAAAACTTCAGATACACAAGCAGTGCGCCCAAACTGCAGCACACCAGTGTGAGCCCAAAGGCTTGTACACACCCCCCTCTGTAGAACTTGGTCTGATCAATACTGCTGGCATTCAATTTACACACAACCATACCATCCCAGATGAGGAGGGGTGGGGGCTCCAGGAATTTGTTTGACTATGCAGGCCCTGTCCCTTCTTTCCATCCTGGAAGAGTCCTGGAGGGAGTGGCAGGCTGCTGGTGGCAAGTGACACGCTGTATCTGGGGTCAGGCTGCTGGTGGCAAGTGGCACATTGCATCTGATGGCAAGTTGCACACTGTATGTGGTGGCACGCTGCTAGTGGCAGGCTGCTGGTGGCAAGTGACATGCTGTATCTGGTGACAGGCTGTCAGTGGCAAGTGGCACACTGTATCTGGTGAAAGGCTGCTGGTGGCACACTGTATCTGGTGGCAGGCTGCAGGTGACAAGTGGCACACTGTATCTAGTGGCAGGCTGCTGGTGGCAAGTGGCACACTGTATCTGGTGGCAGGCTGCTGGTGGCAAGTGGCACACTATCTGGTGGCAGGCTGCTGGTGGCAAGTGGCACACTGTATCTGGTGGCAGGCTGTGGTTGGCAAGTGGCACACTGTATCTGATGGAAGGCTGCTGGTGACAAGTGGCACACTGCATCTGGTGGCAGGGTGCTGGTGGCAAGTGGCACATTGTATCTGGTGGCAAGTGGCACACTGTATCTGGTGGCAGGCTGCTGGTAGCAAGTGGCACACTGTATCTGGTGAAAGGCTGCTGGTGGCAAGTGGCACACTGTATATGGTGGCACACTATCTGGTGGCAGGCTGCTGGTAGCAAGTGGCACACTGTATCTGATGAAAGGCTGCTGGTGGCAAGTGGCACACTGTATCTGGTGGCAGGCTGCAGGTGACAAGTGGCACACTGTATCTGGTGGCAGGTTGCTAGTGGAAAGTGGCACACTGTATCTGGTGGCAGGCTGCTGGTGGCAAGTGGCACACTATCTGGTGGCAGGCTGCTGGTGGCAAGTGGCACACTGTATCTGGTGGAAGGCTGCTGGTGGCAAGTGACACTGTATCTGGTGGCAGGCTGCTGGTGGCAAGTGACACACTGTTTCTGGTGGCAGGGTGCTGGTGGCAAGTGACACATTGTACCTGGTGGCAGGCTGCTGGTGGCAAGAGGCACACTGTATCTGGTGGCAAGTGGCACAATGTATATGGTGACAGGCTGGTGGTGGCATGTGAAACACTGTATCTGGTGGCAGGCGGCACACTGTATCTGGTGGCAAGTGGCACAATGTATCTGGTGACAGGCTGCTGGTGGCAAGTGACACACTGTATCTGGTGACAGGCTGTCGGTAGCAAGTGGCACACTGTATCTGGTGGCAGGCTGTGGTTGGCAAGTGGCGCACTGTATCTGGTGAAAGGCTGCTGGTGGCAAGTGGCCCACTGTATCTGGTGGCATGCTGCTGGTGTCAAGTGGCCCACTGTATCTGATGGCTGGCTGCTAGTGGCAAGTGGCACACTGTATCTGGTGGCTGGCTGCTAGTGGCAAGTGGCACACTGTATCTGGTGGCTGGCTGCTAGTGGCAAGTGGCACACTGTATCTGGTGGCAAGTGGCACATTGTATCTGGTGGCAGGCTGCTGGTGGCAAGTGGCATGCTGTATCTGGTGGCAGGCTGCTAGTGGCAAGTAGCACACTGTATCTGTGGCAGGCTGTGGATAGCAAGTGGCACACTGTATCTGTGGCAGGCTGTGGGTAGCAAGTGGCACACTGTATCTGGTTGCAAGTGGCACACTGTATCTGGTGGCAGGCTGCTGGTGGCAAGTGACATGCTGCATCTAGCGGCAGGCAACTGTGGAAAGTGATACTCTACATCTGGTGGCAGGCTATGGGTGGCAAGTGACAAGCTGCATCTGGTGGCAAGTGACAAGCTCAGGTTCCCACTGATTCTGCATGATGGTGAGTTGAACTATTTCACTATATATTACAATGTAGTAACTGAAATAATGGAATTTGATCATCCTGACACCATATCAAGCATGGTGTCAGGATGATTGATTTTAAGTACTAACACCAGCAATTTGCCTGACAAATCACCTCCACTGCCCATTTCCCTGCCAACCCCGAGACTACATCCTCCACCCTCATCCTTTTTTGGGAAGAGGGGGTTGTCCCTAAATGACAGTTTGTAAATGTGGTCTCCCTATCTTGCTGCTGGTGAGAGACTGCATAGCAGGTGGTATTGCTGCTGCTCAGAGGCTGCACGGCTGGTATTACTGGTGAGAGTAAATTTAATTCATTTTAGCGAAAAATTGTTTGCATTTTAAATTTGTTTCCATAAAAAGGCCCACCGAAATTCTCAGCACCAGGCCCATGATGCTCTTAATCTGGCCGTGGAAATACATACAGGCCTGCCCACACCCAAGTCTGCCCTTCTTGGTGTCGTCATTGGTGTTGTACTATTTATTGCTTTTGCATGATTGACCACAGTCTCTGTGCATTTTGCTGTTTGATGGTTTCTCTATGCTCCACCTTAGGCTGGATAGAGTGCTTTTAACTTGCAAGTGTGCTATTGTTTAATAAAAGGTGTTACTTTGATGCCACTAACTCCAGCACCGTTTGTGCTTTTTTTCCTACATGTGAGTGGATCCTTCCCTGATCTGACACAGGAGCTGCAGAAGTATTTGAATCTTTGTGTGCCCTCTAACCTTGTCTTTGGGACTGCTGTACTTAGACTCATGGTTATTTACACTGTAAGGAGTGCTGGGTCAGCAGTGCACACCAAATGTGTAGCTTTGTGCATTGTTTGATCCAAACCTAGTCTGGCTGCTTCAGTTGTTGCACCTGTATGAAATTACTATATATATATATTGTTAGATCCAGCTCATATATATATATATATATATATATATATATATATATATATATATATATATATATATATATATATATATATATATATGAGCTGGATCTAAAATTTTCTGACAACAAAATCTGTAAATTCTGATCCTGTGTAGACAATTCCGACGCACAGAGTGCCACGCATGCTCAGAATCAAGCAGAAGAGCCGCACTGGCTATAGAACTTCATTTTTCTCGGCTCGTCATATGTGTTGTACGTCACCGCGTTCTTGACGTTCGGAATTTCCGACCAACTTTGTGTGACCGTGTGTATGCAAGACAAGTTTGATCCAAAATCTGTTGGAAAAAATCTGATGGATTTTGTTTTTGGAATGTGCAAAAATGGTTTCTCTGAAATGGCAAGAAATCCATGGAGCCTGAAGCATTAGTGAATAAACAAAATTCTTCATTAGATATAATAGAAAAGGAAAGATGGCGCAAAAAATCGGAACGTGCACAGTAATAATAATTAAAAATTAAATGGCCTTCTCAAACAGGAAACTACAGACCAATCTCACTGTTAAATGTGGATATAAAAATATTTTCCAAGATACTAGCCAACAGATTATTACCCCTCCTTCCCTCCATCGTTTCCCAAGACCAAACAGGCTTTATCCCTGGACGCGAAGCCAGGGACAACACCAACAAAGCGATCAACTTACACCATCGGTTAACCCAAACAAAGCAAAGCAGCTTCTACCTGTCACTGGATGCGGAGAAGGCATTTGACAGGGTGTCCTGGGAATACATGTCGGCATCTACAAGCCGTAGGACTTGGTCCTCATATGACTGGGCTGATCCTATGGTTTTATGGTAGTCCCTCTGCTAGAATGAGGGTCAATTGCACTCTGTCAGATGCCTTCCCTATCCGCAATGGAACACGACAGGGATGCCCTCTGTCACCTATCCTCTTTGTACTGACCCTCAAACCCTTTCTCCGCAAACTCAAACTTAACCCAGACATTAAGGGAATCGGGTCACCAGATAAGGAGTATAAATATGTATAAATATGCTGCATACGCAGATGACATACTGTTATTCCTCACACAACCATTAACCACGTTACCAATACTAGTAACTAAATTTAAGCACTTCCAAACCCTTTCTAACTTAAAGATCAATCTCACTAAATCTTTTGCACTTAACATATCACTGCCCCAACGTCAAGTAGACCAATGCAAGGGGAATTTTCCTTTTCAAGGGAAACAGGATTCGATCACATACCTAGGCATTCAAATCCCCTCCAAACTTTCGGACTTATATACAAAAAATTACCTCCCCCTCTTAAATAGACTAACTTTGGACCTCAAAACCTGGAACAAACCAACATTTTCTTGGTTCGGTAGGGCAGCCATACTGAGGATGAATGCTCTTCCAAGAATTTTATACCTCCTACAGATGATCCCGATACAGATCCCTCCTTCCTTCTTCAAAACATACAGACAGATATGCTCCAATTTCTTGTGGGGAAAACACAGACATAGAATAGGTCACAATCAACTCACTCGCCTGAAAAATCTAGGAGGCATAGGCCTTCCGAACATTCTTCACTACCACACCGCCGCCCACCTTGCCAGGATAGTGGACTGGAATGTGCACACCCAACAGAAAGGTGAGGTCTCTTTAGAAGCCTCCTTTACTGAATTAACCCTGAGCTCACTCCCTTGGATTTCCCCAACCCAAATCCCACCAGAAATTCGCAAACATCTGACGATAGGACCCACCATACAATGCTTTCACCAGACGTGTAAGAAAACCTCCATTTCTTCCATCCCCAGCCCACTGACTCCAATAAAGTTAAAAACCGACTTTCCGCCAGGAATGCATCACCAATATCTCTCTGACAACTGGCCACAAGAACAAATCATAGCACACCAATTTTACCATCAGGGCAGCTTACTCATGGCAGCTCAAATTGCTGCCAGTCTAGAGAAGAAACCTATCCCTCCATGGGCATATACAATGATTGCCCATTACCTCAAAATTTTAGACAAAAGGGGTCAATGTTCCAGACCACTCACACCTTTCGAATTACTATGTACCACAACATCACCCCAATCACATCTTATCTCCTACATACACAACCTTATCTTCACTGATCTCAAAGCAAATGAGAGTCAGTCCTGCTGAAAATGGGAGGCTGACCTTTCCATCCAACTCACGGAAGAGAGCTGGGAACAAATATTTCTGAACATACACAAAGGCTCAACCAACGTCACCACCCAGGAAAATGGGTTCAAAATTCAGGGTAGATGGTACCATACCCCAGTATTGTTGCACAAATTCAAGCCCGACATCCCTGAAACGTGCTGGAGGTGCCATCAAGAAAGTGGTACCCTTCTTCACATATGGTGGTCCTGCACCCTCTTGCAAGCCTTTTGGTCAGAGGTCTATCGCATAATCACGCAAGTTACCACCTACAAACTAGACTTTACCCCAGCTCAATTCCTTCTACACCTCTAAACTTTACCACACACTACCTATCACAAATCGTTAATGATGCATATGATTAACGCAGCAAAACAATGTATCCCCGTACATTGGAATTCAAAACAACTACCCACCCTCAAAGAATGGTTTGCCAGAATACACCGAGTAGCATAAATGGAAAAGCTTATACATATCTCAAGAGACACGCCGACAAAATTGTGGACCTGTTGGACACACTACCAAACGTTACCTGAATACAAGGACATACTAAATCTGCCCACGTAAAGAAGATTTATACCTGATGACCTAACCCTCTTACGACCCAACCTTCCCACCATTAATTCTTCCTTTAATCAGGAATTGCCCCCCTAATTTATCTGAAGCCCCCCTCAAAAACACTATAGACAAATACCACTTGCCAAGAGAAGTCAGAGACCTCCCATCCTACCCCCTTTCCCCACCTCCCTTCTTCCCCCTTCTTCCCCTTCCCTCCCCTCCTCTCCCCCTCTATTCCCTACGCTCACCATCTAGACACCTGCGTAGAAATACAGTCTTCCCGCTTCACATACTCATTAAATACCCAACCCAAAAGATGAACTTAAGACACACACAAAGTCATACTGAATGCTCACTGACCAGGTCCACATATATCCAGGGATATACCGTATACAAAATATTCCCGCAAGATGTCTTACTCTAATCTCACGCTATAAGACTTGCATATCGGTACTTCCACTACATGTGGAATAAATTTCCCACAGAGCATCTATTATCGGGCAATTAAGGCCCAAATAAAGGTATAAGTTGGGTGCATACCCCTCCCACAATTTATGGAAGTGATTGTCAATAATAGCTGGGACATTCTGTTATGATGTATCTCATAATAATTTTATCAATGTTTAATGATTGCTGTAAAGACTTTTTATTCTTCAATAAAATACTTTGGAAAAAAATAAATAAATAAATAAAATGGATTAAAAAAAAATGTATCAACCAATAGTAAATACATACAACAAGTCCCAGTAAAATGATGTAGAGTGTGGTTAAAGGCACCAGTGGCAGCTCCCTTGGGAGTTGAAGCAAATGCTGGAAGACAGGGTAAAGAGGAAACAAGGTGTGTCGAACTAAGTGCAGTATATCAGGAAAAATGCATTCAAAACAAAGCCAATTGGCTACTCACAAAACATTGATGAGAAACGACCATATGAGGTGAAAGATATCCGTGGTCTCCATAGGGTCACTGTAAGGTCCAGAGCTGTATCCATAGGAGCATCCCAGCAGGCTGTAGCGGGTGGATCGGCAGGGCAATGGACAGGACCAACCTGATTCATTAGTCATTAGTACAGTGGCTGTGCATATTTTTAGCACTGATCACTGTAATAATGTCACTGGTCCCCAAAAAAGTGCCAGAAGTGTCAGGTAGAGTCCAATTTGTCTACCGCAATATCACAGTTCCGCTATAAGTCGCTGATCACCGCCATTACTAGTAGAAAAAATAAATAAATAAACATTCCATAAATATATCCCATAGTTTGTAGACGCCATAACTTTTGTGCAAATCAATCAATATACGCTTATTGGGATTTATTTTACCAAAAATATGTAGCAGAATACATATTGGCCTAAATTGATGAAGAAATACGATTTTTTAATATTTTTTTATTGGATGTTTTATAGCAGAAAGTAAAAAAATATTGTTTTTTTTTTTTTAAATTGCCATTCTTTTTTGTTTATAGCGCAAAAAAGAAAACTGCAGAGGTGATCAAATACCACCAAAAGAAAGCTCTATTTGTTAGAAAAAAAAGGACATCAACTTTATTTGGGTACAGTGTCACATGATTGTGTAATTGTCAGTTAACATAATGCAACGTCGTATCGCAGAAAATGGCCTGGTCATGAAATCTTCCGGTGGGTAAGTTGGTTTTCTAAGACTATACACATGTTGGGAAATCATTACTAGAAAAAATGCTCTGGTCCATAAGCTATATATAGTACAGATGCAGTAGTTTAGAAAGTGGTTACTGTTCAAACCTGTACAAGTCTTCTTCAGCTGTAATAGGGTTGGAGAAAACTGCATTGTAGTTTTTGCCACTGGAGGGCAGTAATACCACACTGACAAAATATTTTTAATGGTAAAATGAATAAAAAGAAGGCCAGAATGGTAACGATTTATATAACGATGTATTGTTCATGCCTTCAGTAAACCTGTCATCCCTACCAATGTCTTTTCAAAATCACAATGTAACAAAATAGTTAGCCTGGCAGTGCCTGCTGTATTCATTTCTCTCTCCCTTTCTTCCTATGAATATTTTCAGTGTTGTGAAAAGACACATAATAGTAAGACAATACAATGATAGATAGATAGATAGATAGATAGATAGATAGATAGATAGATAGATAGATAGATAGATAGATAGATAGATAGATAGATAGATAGATAGATAGATCCTCATTATTATTATTATTATACAGGATTTATATAGCTCCAACAGTTTGCGCAGCCCTTTACCAATATAAGGGGCGACATTACAATTACAACACAGTATAATACAGAAGGCATAGGAGGGCTCTTCTCATGGAGCTTACAATCTAAAGGGAAGGGGAGATGGTAATAGCTGCAGGGGATGATCTGTTGGAAGTGACTCAAGTAAGTTTTTTTAGGTGGAGGTGGGGTAGGCTTCCCTGAATAAATGGATTTTTAAGGATCGCCTTAAGGCTGACAGGGTAGGACAGGACATATTGGGGTAGGGAGTTCCAGAGGATGGAATAGTCCTGGAGGCGAGCATGGTAAGAGGTGAAAAGGGAGCTAAAGAGCAAGACATCCTGAGAAGAGCGAAGAGGATGATTTGGGCGATATCTGAAGATGAGGTTGGTGACATAGCTGGAGGCGATGTTGTGGATGGCTTGTATGTTGTGGTTAGTATTTAAAATTTTATACTGTACGTTGGACTAGTGGAAGCCAGTGAAGAGATTGGCAGAGAGGGGCAGTCAGGGCCAGTACAAGGGTGGGCAGGAGGGGCATCTGCCCTGGGCGTGGTGTGGGAGGGGGTGCCAAGTTGTGAACTGAAAACTCTGCCCACAAAAGTTGGATGAGACATTATTGTATGCCCGTGTTGCCTGCCTAAAAACAAACTGGATGCACCCTTTCTTGCTCCCTGTCTCATACCTGCAGCAGCAGACATGCCCCTTCCCAGGAAAAAAAAAAAAAACTTGCTTTCTCCTGGGCTCCCTCCTTGAGTTCCTGTGAGTTCCCCCCTGGACAGGACTGGGCGGAGCAGGAAGAGAACTTTACCCTGCAGTATTGATCATTGTTCCCCACCCAGCAGATAGCATAGCAGAGCTCTCTGCCAGCAGAGTGAAGATGTTTAAAGCAAGGTCGGCAGCATAGGCGTGCGCGCTGGGTATTCCTGGGCACACCCAAATGACCCCACGTGCATTAGCATTATTGCTCTGTGTGTCAGGAGGAAGATGGGAAAGATCTCCTTCTTACTGGTTTTGCCATAAGAGAAGTGTTTACACACTTCACTTTCACTGTGCCAGCAGGGAGATCAATGTGCTGGGGTCATATACGTATTTGTAGACACACACACATATTTGAGCTTTAGGTGCACGACCTAATGCAATAGGCTCCGCACATCTATGGATGACAGGCTGGATCTTCTTTTACTGTGAGTCCCGACTGTTCTGCATTCCATACTGTGCTGTAAACCTGGCCTGCACTCTGCAGGGAAAGTTTGCTGAAAGTGAAAGTAAAATTATTGAATAGGTTAGGAATTAGTGAGACTTTTCAGGTGCTCCATAGATGTATTCCACATAGACATTATATCTTATTAAAGCTAAGTTCATCTTTTAGAACATGTTACATGCTACGCCTGTATTCAGGGTGTAACATGTTCTAGTTGCTATCCTCTCCTCCTCAGCACCCTCCTTTCCCAGTGTGACAGCAGTCAGAGGTTCTTCTCCCCGCACCCACTGTCAGATTTTTTAAAACAGCATGGCTGTGCAGGGATTCGCCCATATAGCCGCATCATTCATTCACAGGAATATGCTCAAACTACAAGTCTGTCTGCTGTGGTGGAAGATGGGACTTGTAGTTTCTACATCAGGCTAGGTTCACACTTGTGCGATGCAGGAACCAGTGAACTGCAAGCACACTGATCAGCACACACACCCATAATTCATTTACTCTGTCTACAGCTCTGAAAATGACAGGCCATACAGAGGTACAGGCAACAGAGCTGTAGTGTCTGCAGGAGTCTGAGATTGCACCCGTGATCTGCCAATGACAGGTATAATACTTTGCAGGCTCATGTTTTAAATTATAATAAATGCACTTTTTTACCTGAAAAAACATGTACATTTATTATTTTTTAGTTAAAGGTGAATTTAACCTTTAAGTATTTATACCTTAAAAGACTAAAATGCTGCTGAAGACTGGCGTTTTTTTACCTTAATAAATTCTCTGCAATAAGCTAAAAAACCTTAAGTACAGTATGCAGTTCTCCCCCACCCCACTAATACTTGCTTGAATCCTATCTGAAACTAGCGATGTGCACAAGAGCAGTGGCTCTCTAGTGGACTGTTTATTTTTAGTGGACTGCTTTGCACTGTTTGTTTGATTTGCAGCACTGGGAGTTTGGTAGTAACTCAACACCAAATTGTGTTCAAATGAATCATAGGAATTTGAGTTGTTTGAATATTATTTGGGCATTATTCACATTCTGTGTTCTAGTATTTTACATTTTTATTTACAGCAGCGAAAGTCTGGTATTAACTCCCTGACATTTTTTTTTCATGTGATTTGTAATTGAATATTTATGAGTTAGTTTTGGTATTCTACTTATGGCACCACGAGTCTGGGATTACCTTCCTCACAATTTTGTTTATAGCACTGGTATTTTGGTTCCTCATTCATGTGATATATAATTCTCTTGATCATATTTGACATGAGTTAAATTTGATTTAATTTATACATTTATTGATAGCACACATATAGAACTAAGTGCCATGCTGATCCAAAGAAAAATACACTAGCATATGTGGGGATACATACTGTATAGCGTTGGCAGCTCTGTCCACATAGTAAATATAGGGAATATGTTTAAATGGCAGTGGTAGTACACAGGTCTCACAGGAGAGACAGCAGTGGTAACCATTGGCTCCTGCTGCTGTCTTTTTTTTATTATTATTATTAAATTTTAATAAATTTGACATATCCATTAAAACCACCTTCATAACATATTTATATTTATCACAAATAGTCAACACATCTTTATCCATTTCCCAATCACCCCCCCCAAACAAAAGGGAAACTTATATATTATTACTCTACACAATCTCCATAGAGCATTGTTCACAACCTGCCCATATTACCCTAATTTTTTCCTTTCTATCTTTAATTGGCTCTATCTTTAACCACTTGACCACTGGGCACTTAAACCCCCTTAATAACCAGACCAATTTTCAGCTTTCGGTGCTCTCACAATTTGAATGACAATTACTCAGTCATGCAACACTGTACCCAAATGAATTTTTTGTCCTTTTTTTTACACCAATAGAGCTTTCTTTTGGTGGTATTTAATCACAGATGGGTTCTTTAATTTTAGCGTTATAAAAGAAAAAAGACTGAAAATTCTGTAAAAAAAAATGCATTTTTCTTCGTTTCTGTTATAAAATTTTGCAAATTAGTAATTTTTTCTTCTTATATTTTGGCCAAAATTTATACCGCTAGATATCTTTGGTAAAAATAGCCCAAATCGGTGTATATTATTTGGTCTTTGTGAAAGTTATAGAGTTCACAAGCTATGGTGCCAATCTCTGAAAATTGATCACACCTGAAGTACTGACGGCCTATCTCATTTCTTGAGACCCTAACATGCCAGAAAAGTACAAATACCCCCCAAATGACCCCTTTTTGGAAAGAAGACATTCCAAGGTATTTAGAAAGATGCATGATGAGTTTTTCGAAGTTGTCATTTTTTCCCACAATTCTTTGCAAAATCAAGATTTTTTTTTCTTTTTTTTTTTTTCACAAAATTGTCATATTAGCAGGTTATTTCTCACACACAGCATATGCATACCACAAATTACACCATAAACACCAAAACACATTCTGCTATTACTCCTGAGTATGGCGATACCACATGTGTGAGACTTTTACACAGCGTGGCCACATACAGAGGCCCAACATGCAGGGGAGCACCTTCAGGCGTTCTGGAGTGCCCAGGCCAATTCTGACATTTCTCTCCTATATGTAAAAATCATAATTTATTTGCTAGAAAATTACATAGAACCCCAAAACATTATATATATATATATTTAGCAAAGACCCTAGAGAATACAATGGCGGTCGTTGCAACTTTTTACCTGGCATGGTATTTGCGCAGCAATTTTTCGAACACGTTTTTAAAAAAAAAAAAAACAGTTTTGTGCTTTCAAAAAAAACAAAACAGTAAAGTTAGCCCAATGTTTTTACATAATGTGAATAATAAAGTTATGCCGAGTAAATAGATACCTAACATGTCACCCTTCAAAATTGCACACGCTCGTGGAATGGCGCCAAACTTCGCTACTTAAAAATCCCCATAGGAGACGCTTTAAAAATTTTTACTGGTCACATGTTGTGAGTTACAGAGGAGGTCTAGGGCCCAAATTATTGCTCTTGCTCTACCAATCGCAGTGATACCTCACACGAGTGGTTTGAACACCATTTTCATATGTGGGCGCAACTTACGTATGCGTTCGCTTCTCGAGAGGGGGGGTGTCCCCTCTCGCCTCCCGTAAAAATGATCAAGCAGTGGAAAAGCCACTATGATCATTCCTATGGTGTAGGGAATCGCCGGCTGAAAAAGATGATATCTGAATGATGCCTATAGCTGCACCCATCATTCAGATATCCCCACACAAAGTCAAGGACGTCGTATGACGGCCGGCGGGCGGGAAGTGGTTAAAACACATTTTTTTTAACACAAAGTTGTCCATTTATACAATATTTCTAACACATAACATGTACATACCAAAAATGACCCCCCAAAATAGATTCTCCTACTCCTCCTGGGTACGGCGATACCACATGTGTGAGACTTCCACAGCCTGGCCACATACAGAGGTCGAGTACAGCCGAGCATGGCCGAGTATGGCTGAGTATGGCTGAGTATGGCAAAGTATGGCTGGGTATCACCGAGTATGGCGGGGTATGGTGGGGTATGGCGGAGCATTGCACAGGATCATTGCAGAGTATTGCACAGGATCATTGCAGAGTATTGCACAGGATCATTGCAGAGTATTGCACAGGGTCATTGCAGAGTATTGCACAGGATTGCACAGGATCATTGCAGAGTATTGCACAGGGTTGCACAGGATCATTGCAGAGTATTGCACAGGGTCATTGCAGAGTATTGAACAGGGTTGCACAGGATCATTGCAGAGTATTTCACAGGGTTGCACAGGATCATTGCAGAGTATTGCACAGGGTTGCACAGGATCATTGCAGAGTATTGCACAGGATCATTGCAGAGTATTGTACAGGGTTGCACAGGATCATTGCAGAGTATTGCACAGGATCATTGCAGAGTATTGCACAGGGTTGCACAGGATCATTGCAGAGTATTGCACAGGGTTGCACAGGATCATTGCAGAGTATTGCACAGGGTTGCACAAGATCATTGCAGAGTAATGCACAGGATCATTGCAGAGTAATGCACAGGGTCATTGCAGAGCATGGGGGGATGGCTGAGCATGGGGGGGTGGATGTGACTGTACATGTCACCGAGCTGCACTGTGGGCACTACACATCCAGCCCACAGCGCGGCTCCCATCCGATCTCTCCCCCTCTGTACCGATTGGTACAGAGAGGGGAGGGAGGAACCGGCATCATGACATGACGCCGGTTTGTTTACATGTGATCTCTCCGTTTGACGGAGCGATCACATGGTAAACGGCCGCGATTAGCGGCCGTTTACCGTGATCCGTGATGCGCCGGGTCCTCTGGACCCAAGGGTCATGGATGTTCCCGTGTGTGCGCCCCAGGGGGTGCGCGGGAGCAGTTTGACGTGATCCCAGAGTTATCCAGCCGCCCTGCAGCCGTCATTTGGCTATGGGGCGGTTGGCAAGTGGTTAAAAGGCTCCTGCTGCTGTCAATCAGAGCCAGTGAGGAGGGAGCGTGTCTATGGACACACAGAGCCAGCTCAGGAGCGAGCCCTCACAAGTACCCCCATAGCAAGCAGTTTGCTATGGGGCACTCAGCAGGGGGTAGGGACTAGGAGTGCCATTGGGGGACCCCAGAAGATGAGAATCGGGGCTGCTCTGTGCAAATTCATTACACAGAGCAGTTATGTATAACATGTTTGTTATTTTAAAGAAAAGTCTGCCTTTAAAATGAGGTTAAACCTTTGCCCCATAGACTAAATGAGTGGGGTGCCCCACTGCAAGGGTGGATTTTTGTTTTCATTTTCCGGGAGTTGGGATGTAAACCTTTATTATAACAGAGAAAGTCAGAGAAGACACTTGGGTCAGGTAGGCACATAAATGGGTTTTTATGTATATATGAGTGTTTGATGTATGTGTGGGTATATACAGTATATAGGTGTAAAATGCCTCATAGGGGTACTGCTGTGCACTAGGATGTACAGCATATACTGGTCTCTGCACTCTGTAGTTTACCCTCTCTTGACTCCTGCACATTATATATTACATACACCTTACCACTGCACTCTTTATGTTTTCCTCTCCTGACTCCTGTATGCTGTATATTATTTTTGCTTCTGATCTTTATACTTTGTAATTTATCCAATCCTGACCTCTGCACTCTATATGTAGGTATACTGATCAGGTGTGTGTAGATAATTCATCATGGGGGGGAAAGAGGGGGGTGTAGCTTGGCATGTTGGCCCTGGGCACTGGATGACCTTGTCCCGGCACTGCGGCAGTAATCAGGGATTGGTTAGTAAGGTGTATAAGCCCGGCAGCAGCATTCATGATAGACTAAAGAGGGATATCCTGTGTAAAGGTAGGCCAGTGAGGAGGGAGTAGCAGTAGTGGGCGGGATATAACCAATGAGTGAATACGTTGTTTTGTAGTGTTGTTAGGAAGTGGTGAATGCTGGAAATGTTGCAGAGGTTGAGGTGGCAAGATTGGATGTGATTGGATGTGGGAGCTGAAGGAGAAGGCAGAGTCTAGGATTACACCTAGCACCCTGGTATGTGTGGAGGGACCAATGGTTGTGCTGCTGATTTCAATGGTAAAGTCATGGGGAGGGGATAGGGAGGAGAAAATATTACAAGCTCAGTTTTAGAAAGATTGAGTTTGGAGAAGTGGTGTGATATCCATACTGATATGCCGCTCAGTAAATTTGTGATATGCGGGGAGATTGAGCTGGGAGGTAGAGAGATAGATCTGGGTGTCGACGACATACAGGAAGTACTTGAAGTCATGGGAGGTTATCAACTGGCCCAGGGAAAAGGTGTAAAGAGAGAATAGGAGGGGCCCAAGGACAGAGCCTTGGGGTACCCCAACAAAAAGAGGAAGGGGAGCATAGGAGATGGTTTTGTATGTGACACTGAAAGTGTGCTGAGATAGGTAAGAGGAGAACCAGGAAAGAGCAGAGTCATGGAGGCCAAGGAGTGGAGTTTATTGAGAAGGAGCGGGTGGTCAACTGTGTCAAAGGCAGCTGAAAGGTCTAAGAGTATGAGTATGGAGTAATGGCCAATTTTTTAAACAGTTAGTAGGTCGTTAGTGAGTTTTAGTAAGGCAGTTTCAGTGGAATGTTGTGGACGGCAGCTAGACTTTAGGGTATTGAGGAGGTTGTTGTCAGGGAGGTAGTGGCCGTTGTAGATAAAGTGTTCAGGAAGCTTGGAGGCAAAAAGGGAGATGGATCTTAAGTTATTCATACAGGTGGAGTCCAGTGGAGGTTTTTTAAGTATGGGGGTAACCAGTGCATGTTTGTTGGGGAGGGAAAGGTGCCAGAGGAGAGGGAGAGGTTAAAGATGTGGGTTAGAGAGTTTAGGATAGAGCAGAAAGGTGATCGTAGTAATTGTGAGGGGACAGGATCCAGGGGACAGGTATTGAGGTGGGCCATGGAACGAAGTTTGGCAACTTCCTTTGTGGTAACTGGGTCGAAGGAGGAAAGAATTTAGTGTGGTAGACCCGGTATGTTGGAGGAGAAGGTTGGATGCCAGATATCTCACGAATTGTGTTGATTTTGTTTTGGAAATGACTGGCAATCTCCTGGGCAGTAAGTACGTTAGAGGGTAAAGGCAGTAGAGCTGCACGATTCTGGCTAAAATGAGAATCACGATTTTTTTGCTTAGAGGATAGATCACGATTCTCTCACGATTCTCGCGGCGTAACATCATCTTTCACATTAAAACAAAAAAATTGTGCTAACTTTACTGTTTCATTTTTTTTTAATTTATTGAAGTGTATTTTTTCCAAAAAAATTGCATTTAAAAGATCGCTGGGCAAATACAGTGTGACAAAATATTGCAGCAATTGCCATTTTATTGGCCATTTTATTTTTATTCCCTAGGGTCTCTGCTAAAAAAAATTATATATATATATATATATATATATATATATATATATATATATATATATATATATATATATATATATTTATTTATTATAATCTCTAATGTTTGGGGGTTCCAAGTAATTTTTTTTTAGCAAAAAATATTGATTTTAACTTAAGAAAGAAGTGTCAGAAAAAGATTTAGACTTTAAGTGGTTAAACTTCCTGCATTTACACTTGTTTAAAACTTGGCAGATTGCCCAGGTTATTTGTTTACACAGAGAAGTTCTATCCCTTTGATCTAAGAAGGAAGTTAGATACAATGTTTCAAGTTCTAAACTTAGCAGACTGCCTGGATGTTTTCTTTTGACAGCTGAGTGAGCAGATAATCTCAGCAGGAGAGATCGTCAGGGGAGGTGAATCGAGATCACGATTTTTTAATGATTAATTGTGCAGCTCTAAAAGGCAGTGCGGAGGGGAGGGGTGAAGTAAGGTATTAAGGGTAGAAAAGAATAGACAAGGATTGGATGAGAGGGATATGATGAGAGTCATGTAGTAGATTTGTCTAGCAGTGTGAGGACAGGAGTTGTATTTGAGAAGGGCAGATTTGTAGATGGTGAAGTCTTGCAGGGATTTAGTCTTGCTCACTCAAGGGTATCTTTGCAGAACAATGTATTTTCAATTCTGTTCTGCAGTGACATGATTTAATATGACATAACTAGAATACTTGCATAGTAATTGGTATTGCTGTTTGTGAGAAAGGAAAATTCTACCTGAATACTGTGTATTCGATTCGGGAGCACTAGAATGAACAACTGTGATTTTCATGGGAAAATTTGGCAGACTATTCCACAATGCCCTGAGCTTTCATAGCAGCCAATTAGTAATTGGGGATGAGCAACAATATGGAATTTTATGTGGGCCAAAACATGTATTCTCGCAAGGACTCCAAACACTATGCTGTGGTGAGTAATGTTAGCATTGTTCTAGCTAGTTAGATCAGTGCTTTGCTGGGGGGTTTTTTTTTGGGGGGGGGGTTGTGGAGGTGGAGTAAGATAACTGATGTCTACTGCTGCAGCATAGTCTACAGAGTTTTCAAGATACTAGATTTTAGCACAGTGGATAAGTGGTTAGCACTTTTGCTTAGCAGCACTAGTCCCATTCCCCCGATGATATTAGTCCATGCTCGCGGCGTTACCATGCCCGCTGACCCCACAAGGCTGTCGCCCCCCACCAAAATAATAGATAAAAACATAAAAAGAAACATAATGAAATATTATGTCATGATTCTTAGTGAACCTATACAAATGTGTATAGCATTGAAAGCTGCAGAAAATGGCACACTCCCTCTTTTGTACACAATTCCCCCCTTTTTAAATAGCAAATTAAAAAAAAAACTTTTGCCTTTAGAATCACTATAAGCTTTAATAGCTTAAAATTTATCTCTGTCCTTACTAGTGCTTGCAGCATTTTTTATTCCACAACTTGCAGTGTTTCTGTTGTAACTGATAATAGCAGCTCACGGCTTTCCTTCAAATCTAAACATGTTAAATTTTAGAAGGAAAATGCAAATTGAGGATACGAGTTGTCAGAAATGTAATGAAAAGTTAGTTTGGGGATAACAACTGTGGATTACGTAAAGGTAAACAGGTAGTGCCTGTAGCAAATCTAGGTTTAGGATAGGTGAGAGTGTGTAGGAAGGGTTGTCACAAAATGTTTTCTTACTAGTTCTAAATCTGGCTCTGGTAACAATAATGATGTAGAGATGAACAGGATATGGGGACATGTGGACTTATAGGAAACCATGCAGGTCTGGCAATTTTTCTTCATAACTTGTGGTCAACACTATGTATAAGCAAACGCACTGATTTTGACAACTTTAGCTGTCATATAGCATATAAGAGGAGCATTTGTAGTTCTACGGATCAAGCAGGTGCCAACAAAATAAATATATTCTTTCTTTTCCGCAGTCTAGTTTTAATGTGGTTGTAAACCCTTACAATCCACTTTTTATTACAGGTAAGCCTATAATAAGGCTTACCTGTAGCTACCCAGGATATCTCCTAAACCTGCACAGTTTTGCAGACATCCCCTGTTTTAGCATCGGCACATGCGCACTAAAGCAATGGCTCGTTCGTGCCGTTGCCGTCATCGCGGCTCCAGCCAATCACAGCACCGGAGCCCGCGATACCCGGAAGTAATTTCAGGGTAGATGTCGCCGACCGGAGCTGTGTACTGGGACTGCTGCGGGGGGTTCGATCAAAGGTGTGTATTTCATGCTATGCTATGCATACTAGCTCATTATGCCTTTGTCTTGCAGATTTTTTTTTTGTAGGTCTACAACCACCCCAAAATATATAATCCTTATATCAATCTTCTGCTTATGCTTTTGCTAATGTGCACACTGTCTGTTACTTTTCTAGCCCATAGCTATCATTTACTGCTGTATTTTAAAAAATTTAATTAAATTTACCATAGTCATTTTCATCTCATTCTGAAGCAATACATCCCTAATTTCCCCTAATATCACCAGTCATTCATTGAGTATTTTCCAGGCAGAAAAAAAAATACATGTCCAGTAATTCTACTGTGTACTGAATACATTTTCCCTTATAGCTGGTGGTACTGTCACTGATTCAAGCTTTTTCTTGAAGGTTTTGACATTTACTTAAGCACTGAGGAAAATACCAAGCCTTCACTATATTTTCAAGTTTCTTTGTTCATCCTTCCTTTTGTGTCCATTAGCTGTTGGTGGTGCAATCCATAATTCTGATGTTGCTTTTCCAAATAAAACATCAGAAAGCAACTTATATGCCTAGTACCCACACTACAACACACAAAAAGAAACCAATTTTTATCCTCTATCTGCCAGAGAAGTATTATTACAACATTTTTTAAAATAATAAATTTACCCTTCTTTTCCCTCTGTCAAAAACAAAAAAAAAGACCTAAACAATTGCATAAAAAGACTTGATAAAGTAGCTACAAATGAAATCTACAGGGCACAGCCCCATAAGAAATTTGCAAAACTGTATTCAGATTACTGAAAGGGTTATCCAAATTTTTCAAATCTCTTACAGTGACTTGGATTAAGGCACCATTTTTATATGGTTGCACTCTGGGTGAAATGCTGAAAACATTTATACAATAAATTGGATCTAAACCCGATTCATGAAATTTGAGCTGGGCTCATATATCTTCAGTGTTTTCTTATCTCTCTTCAATGCACTATGGGGTTGATTTACTAAAGGCAAATCCACTCTGTACTACAAGTGCACTGCAAGTGCACTTAAAAGGGCACTTGGAAGTGCAGTCGCTGTAGATCTGAGGGGAAGCTCTGCTGATTTTATCATCCAATCATGTACAAGCAAGCATGCTGTTTTTTATTTTCCTTACATGTTCCCCTTGGATCTACAGTGACTGCACTTCCAAGCGCACTTGCAGTGCACTTGTAGTGCAAAGTGGATTTGCCTTTACTAAATAAACCTCTATGTCTCGCAGCTGACTCCTGCTCAGTTCCTGAAAACTTTTGACAAGTTCTCGGAGATGGCAGCCTGAAGTGTGTTTCCTGGGAGGTAGCTATAAATAGATTAGCATTCATCTTGCTGAGTCAGAACAGAGCTGTGCACATTCCTTTCTTCCTTTGCCAATGTGGAGTGGGGGTGTGTGACTTTCCTCCAATCAGCTGTCTTGGCTGTATGCCAATAATCCACTCCCTGTGGTGACCAGGAAGAGAAAATCTCTAACACAAAGAGCACTTTCTAAAGGATATATACAGCTGAAAGCAGCAGATATACATGTAAAACTTATGTAGGGAGATTTGTTTCATTCCTGTGTATCATCCGAGGCTGTTCACTGGGTATATGTGAGGGTTTACATCCACTCTAAGCATAAGAATATTTCTGTGTTACCATCAAGGATAACTATAGGATGGAGGAGCTGTAAGATAAAGTAGAGAAGGGTGGGAAGGGTTATTTTGTGGATATAGAGGAGGAGGTGGAAACAATTGCAACGGTGTACCATTGGATTGAAGCTGATCAACACTGACTATGATAATTCAGCAAAGTGGAACAGATTTAAGTTAAGCCTCATGTCTACCTCTGATCCCAGGTGCAATGGCTGCCTAAGTGCTCACCCACGCTCTTTACTCACTTTCAATTACAGAAAAAACATACCCGCATTGTGGGATCTCCAGAGTTTTTGTCCATCTTTATTGGATCAGACAGATCATTTTGGCTATGTTAATTCTTAAAATAACAATAATGATAATAATGAATGAAGAGTTCCAATGGGGGAGGGTAGGTGAAACACATAGACTTGTACAAGCATTCACAAGGTAGTTTTAGAATGAGCATGGGTGTTCATTTAAAAAATTGAGGTGTTTGTTAGAACTGAACAAATAACAAAACTATAATCTGCTGAATGTCATATACACAGCTTGTCACATTTAATTAAAGTGAAAACAGGCTGATGTCCATTAAGTCATCAAGCTCAACTACATGTATCTAAACACTTGCTGCTACAAGGTAGACCAGCTTAGAGACTCGCCTTGTGGCCAGCACAAGACGAGTCGCTAAGCTGGTCTCTAAATCTTGTCTATTACACAAATGGGTTTCACATAAGGCTATAAATGAGCATTTAGCATGTACAGTGTGTTAAGGTTGAATATGCTTATAAGTAATGTGCATTTTGTTTATAACAAACCTAGCTAATTGTCAATCTGCAAATTGTCATCATAGAATCATTTGTTAAATGTAAAAATCAAGTTCATGACTTCAGAGAGAGGTGAGTGACAGTTTAAAATTGAAAATATTTTATTTACCTCCTATCACTTTTATTATTTTTACTACTTTTTTAACCCTCTCCAAAATACTTTCTTTTTTTTATAATGAACATAATCATTTTTTAAGTTACCATTGTGCACCTGTTTGTTTGATATTGACATCAAGTTCAACTGATCAAGACTCCAGAATAAGATACAATGACATTTTAAAATTGAAAATGTATTTACCTCCCATTGCTTTTATTAAAGGCTTTGTGCTTTTGAACCCTCTTCAAAATTCCACTTACTTTTTCACAGTGTGGTGTTCAAAACTGTACCCAATAATTTTCTGTATATCTAATTTTAAAAGTAGCACCCTCCTAGGTAGGTGCTAGAGAGTGCATAGTTTTTTAGGTTTTCCTGCTTAAAAATGGGACTGTCAGGCAAATTTAGGTACTCCCTGCCTTACAGGGAGCAGTGATCCATTGATAGGGTCTGCTCTGTGTGATCAGATGCTGCTCATCTTGTCTGCCTGTTTCACACTTGTCCAATAGGAAGGGGCATATTGGACAGTGCGAGGAAACCTGACAAATTGGAGCATGGGTGTAGATACAGCCCTGGCCATTGGCAGAGGAAGGTGCCTCAAGGCATGCTGGGTGACTGCATTTATACCAAGAGAGCACAAATGCACGGGGTCTTTGGCTGGAGAGCGGGGTCCCGGTCCTGGCTACTGTGAGTACAGACCTATGTACCTATGTATGTGAGTACAGTCCTGTTCTGTGAGTGCCATCCCTGGAAGCTAGTAAAGTCAGTGGACGGGTGGCAGCTAAAGGGTATACTGGTTAGTGTCCCAAAGGCAGGTTCATTGTTCATTGAGTTCATTGAGTCTGCTGCCAGAGAACGCAAATGACTCATTCTTCCATACAAGTGCTGTATGGTTCAGCAGAGGGTCTGCTACTCAGTTCAACCAAGTGAGGCCAAGTGAGAGTTGCCCTCCTCTGTGCATAGTTAAAGATGGAGTATCCCACTAATCCCTTCTTCTATCCAAGTTCTACCAATAAAACAAAAAAAATCCTTTAGACTTATCATTGGATAAAAAGCGGATGAGTTTGCACCAGGTCGTGTAAAAATACCCAAGCATCTGCTGGCTGCAGGATAATCAGAGGGAGGCCGAGGGAAGTCTACACTTGACAACCCCTACGGGGGGGGGGGGGGCAGTATAATTTATACAGAGGCAAAAATATTACAACATGTCTTGTTTTTCTCTCCTTTTATAGAATCCATTTTTTTTTTTGGACTCGCCACTTGTTATTGAGATAGCTAAATGACAACCAGTATTTCTAATGCTGGCCATACATTGATCGAATTGCAGCTGGAACTTTGATCCATATATGGCCATGGAGGTTGTACAGAAGTTATTTACTGACTTTGACCGCCCTGTCAAATTTTTCCCGCTCAATCAGTGCTGCAGGCTAAATCTGCAATGCTGATCAGTGTATTCAGATGGCAGGGAAGGCTCTTCAATGTCAAAATACCTACATTGAGTGTGTGGAATTGGGGAGGAAGTCAGTATTTTCATACAACCTGCTGGTTGAAGGAAAAAAAATAAATAAACGACTCATCTATGGGCTGCTTAAAAAAAAGTTCCGTCCCCCTCCCCCCCAAAAAAATTAAAAGTCAGCAGCTACAAATAATATAGTTGCTGACTTCTACTATTAGGCATCCAACAGTGTCCTAACCCTAGCCGATTCTTGAATCAGCTCTCTATTATATGTACCAGATCTTTATTAAATAGGCTAGAAAACCTACAATAATATTTAAATACGCTTTTAGAGGTTCTAAATAATTCTATTTAATTTTCATGCAGTATAACTTTATTCAATAAAGAATGCTTATATTTAACAGGACATTATAATGGTTTTGGGTCAATGTTTACATATTGTTTCTGCTACTATACTATACTACACTACCATGTATCAAAAAAAGAAGAGTAAAAAGTCTTTTGCTAATATAAATAGAAATACAAAACTCCGCTGCACGCAAATACTGATACAGTATAAAAAACTTTTTACATTTTCAAGAAAATTTGCTCATACTCAGAGTCAAATCAATATAAAGACCCTTTGAAATCCTTATATTTATACATCCTTCATATGCAGAAGGATTTCTAAGCACCTCCATGAGGAAAAGAATAATGTGACCTCCAACCAAAAGTGAAATGGATCACTAACCAGATGTGTATTCATGAAACAATGAAGTCTATAAGTGTTTAATATATCATTCTCCCACAGGTTTCAACAATTATCAATATCCTCTATGGAGTTCAGTAACAGTTATAGATAAGTGCAAGATGCAATCTAACGCAAAAATTATCTTCTACAAAAAAACTTTGATATGTGAGTAAATTATAAAACTCACAAGAGACACATTAATACCCTTTAAAGCGTATTAATAACAACTAGATAAAAAATAATGTTCAGCAGAAAACATATATGGTATTACAAAATTACAATCAACTATCATTCTTTTATAAAGAAAACATTGAGAATGAAGTAAAAATAATTAGCATGTAAACAAACCCCATTACTGCAGCTGAAGAAGCCGTTTTGGGCATCGCCAGTTTTATCTTGATCACAACTCTTTTTTTTAATTTTGTAGAGGGTAGATATGGGCCAGTGATAATGGGAATTTACTACTAAAGCAAAATAACTTTTAGAAAGTTGTATATGTGACACTGATACCATTCAGAAGTCAGTCCAGGGCAGGTGCTACCAATAGACAAGGTAGACGCTGGCGTAGGGCGCTCATCAGTCGAGGGGTGGCGTTGGGCCACATGTATTTCTGGGGCCCAAGGTAGCTTAGCTGCTCCTGGGGCTGGCACTGCTCTCCTGGCAGTCCACTGATCTTGGCTCTTTTTTGCTCACTAGCCTTGATGTCTGACAGTGCACCAGAATGCTGTAGGCAGAAGAGCTGCTCCTGTCTATTGTATGACCTCCTGCAGCAGCATGATTTAGCCAAGCATGCTGCTGGGATTGTAACCACACATGGCTTTATGCTCCAAGACTCAGGGAACCAAGCTTCAGGCATTATCACCATGGCAAAACAAGCTTACCCGTTCCCAACCGCCTCACGCTGATATACGTCAGCAGTACGTACTTGTACGTGATCTGCCTCCCGCGGACGGGGAGTCCGATCGGACCCCACCCCGGTGCTCAAGGAGGTCGGCTTCTGACTGGGAGCGTTCAGAGATGAGGGGGAGGCCATCCATTCGTGCCCCCCCCTCGCGATTGCTCCCAGCCAATCGGATCATTCCCCTGCCTCTGTATAGTTCACAGAGGCAGAGGAAATTATGTCATCTCTCCTCGGCTCGGTATTTTCCGTTCCGGCGCCGAGGAGAGAAGACTGCAATGTGAGTGCACCAACACAACACATCACAGTAGAACATGCCAGGCACACAATACACCCCCCTTTACCCCCCGTTACCCCCCGATCACCCCCTAATCACCCCCTAATCACCCCTCCCCCCGTCACACTGACACCAAGCAGTTTTTTTTTATCTGATTACTGCATTTGTGTCAGTTTGTGACAGTTAGTGTGGTAGGGCAGTTAGTGTTAGCCCCCTTTAGGTCTAGGATACCCCCCTAACCCCCCCTAATAAAGTTTTAACCCCTTGATCACCCCCCGTCACCAGTGTGGCTAAGCGATCATTTTTCTGATCGCTGTATTAGTGTCACTGGTGACACTAGTTAGGGAGGTAAATATTTAGGTTCGCCGTCAGCGTTTTATAGCGTCAGGGACCCCCATATACTACCTATCAAATGTTTTAACCCCTTGATTGCCCCCTAGTTAACCCTTTCACCACTGATCACCGTATAATCATTACGGGTGACGCTGGTTAGTTCATTTATTTTTTATAGTGTCAGGGCACCCGCCATTTATTACCTAATAAAGGTTTAGCCCCCTGATCGCCCGGCGGTGATATACGTCGCCCCAGGCAGCGTCAGGTTAGCTCCAGTACCGCTAACACCCACGCACGCAGCATACGCCTCCCTTAGTGGTATGGTATCTGAATGGATCAATATCTGATCCGATCAGATCTATACTAGCGTCCCCAGCAGTTTAGGGTTCCCAAAAATGCAGTGTTAGCGGGATCAGCCCAGATACCTGCTAGCACCTGCGTTTTGTCCCTCCGCCCGGCCCAGCCCGGCCCAGCCCAGCCCACCCAAGTGCAGTATCGATCGATCACTGTCACTTACAAAACACTAAACGCATAACTGCAGCGTTCGCAGAGTCAGGCCTGATCCCTGCAATCGCTAACAGTTTTTTTGGTAGCATTTTGGTGAACTGGCAAGCACCAGCCCCAGGCAGCGTCAGATTAGCGCCAGTACCGCTAACACCCACGCACGCACCGTACACCTCCCTTAGTGGTATAGTATCTGATCGGATCAATATCTGATCCGATCAGATCTATACTAGCGTCCCCAGCAGTTTAGGGTTCCCAAAAACGCAGTGTTAGTGGGATCAGCCCAGATACCTGCTAGTACCTGCGTTTTGCCCCTCCGCCCGGCCCAGCTCACCCAAGTGCAGTATCGATCGATCACTGTCACTTACAAAACACTAAACACATGCAGCGTTCACAGAGTCAGGCCTGATCCCTGCGATCGCTAACAGTTTTTTTGGTAGCGTTTTGGTGAACTGGCAAGCACCAGCGGCCTAGTACACCCCGGTCGTAGTCAAACCCGCACTGCAGTAACACTTGGTGACGTGGCGAGTCCCATAAGTGCAGTTCAAGCTGGTGAGGTGGCAAGCACAAGTAGTGTCCCGCTGCCACCAAGAAGAAGACAAACAGGCCTGTCGTGCCCATAGTGCCCTTCCTGCTGCATTCGCCAATCCTAATTGGGAACCCACCACTTCTGCAGCGCCCGTACTTCCCCCATTCACATCCCCAACCAAATGCAGTTGGCTGCATGAGAGGCATTTTCTTTATGTCCTCCCGAGTACCCCTACCCAACAAACCCCCCCAAAAAAAGATGTCGTGTCTGCAGCAAGTGCGGATATAGGCGTGAGACCCGCTATTATTGTCCCTCCTGTCCTGACAATCCTGGTCTTTGCATTGGTGAATGTTTTGAACGCTACCATACACTAGTTGAGTATTAGCGTAGGGTACAGCATTGCACAGACTAGTCACACTTTCTCAGGGTCTCCCAAGATGCCATCGCATTTTGAGAGACCCGAACCTGGAACCGGTTACAGTTATAAAAGTTAGTTACAAAAAAAAGTGTAAAAAAAAAAAATATATATATAAAATAAAAAAAAATAGTTGTCGTTTTATTGTTCTCTCTCTCTCTATTCTCTATTGTTCTGCTCTTTTTTACTGTATTCTATTCTGCAATGTTTTATTGTTGTTATGTTTTATCATGTTTGCTTTTCAGGTATGCAATTTTTTATACTTTACCGTTTACTGTGTTTTATTGCTAACCATTTTTTGTCTTCAGGTACGCCATTCATGACTTTGAGTGGTTATATCAGAATGGTGCCTGCAGGTTTAGGTATCATCTTGGTATCATTCTTTTCAGCCAGTGGTCGGCTTTCATGTAAAAGCAATCCTAGTGGCTAATTAGCCTCTAGACTGCTTTTACAAGCAGTGGGAGGGAATACCCCCCCCACCCCCCACCGTCTTCCGTGCTTTTCTCTGGCTCTCTTGTTTCAACAGGGAACCTGAGAATGCAGCCGGTGATTCAACCAGCTGACCATAGAGCTGATCAGAGACCAGAGTGGCTCCAAACATCTCTATGGCCTAAGAAATCAGAAGCTACGAGCATTTTATGACTTAGATTTCGCCGGATGTAAACAGCGCCATTGGGAAATTGGGAAAGCATTTTATCACACCGATCTTGGTGTGGTCAGATGCTTTGAGGGCAGAGGAGAGATCTAGGGTCTAATAGACCCCAATTTTTTCAAAAAAGAGTACCTGTCACTACCTATTGCTATCATAGGGGATATTTACATTACCTGGCATAACAATAAAAATGATTAAAAAAAATGAAAGGAACAGTTTAAAAATAAGATAAAAAAGCAAAAAAAAAAAAAGCAAAAAAAAAAAAAAAAAGCACCCCTGCCCCCCCCTGCTCTCGCGCAAAGGTGAACGCAAGCGTCTGTCTGGCGTCAAATGTAAACAGCAATTGCACCATGCATGTGAGGTATCACCGCGAAGGTCAGATCGAGGGCAGTAATTTTAGCAGTAGACCTCCTCTGTAAATCTAAAGTGGTAGCCTGTAAAGGCTTTTAAATGTTTTTAAAAATGTTTTTATTTTGTTGCCACTGCACGTTTGTGCGTAATTTTAAAGCATGTCATGTTTGGTATCCATGTACTCGGCCTAAGATCATCTTTTTTATTTCATCAAACATTTGGGCAATATAGTGTGTTTTAGTGCATTAAAATTTAAAAAAGTGTGTTTTTTCCCCAAAAAATGCGTTTGAAAAATCGCTGCGCAAATACTGTGTAAAAAAAAAATTGAAACACCCACCATTTTAATCTGTAGGGCATTTGCTTTAAAAAAATATATAATGTTTGGGGGTTCAAAGTAATTTTCTTGCAAAAAAAAAAAATTTTTTCATGTAAACAGAAAGTGTCAGCAAGGCTTTGTCTTCAAGTGGTTAGAAGAGTGGGTGATGTGTGACATAAGCTGCTAAATGTTGTGCATAAAATGCCAGGACAGTTCAAACCCTCCCAAATGACCCCATTTTGGAAAGTAGACACCCCAAGCTATTTGCTGAGAGGCATGTCGAGTCCATGGAATATTTTATATTGTGACACAAGTTGCGGGAATGAGACAATTTTTTTTTTTTTTGCACAAAGTTGTCACTAAATGATATATTGCTCAAACATGTCATGGGAATATGTGAAATTACACCCCAAAATGCATTCTGTTGCTTCTCCTGAGTATGGGGATACCACATGTGTGAGACTTTTTGGGAGCCTAGCCGCATACGGGACCCCAAAAACCAAGTACCGCCTTCAGGCTTTCTAAGGGCGTAAATTTTTGATTTCACTCTTCACTGCCTATCACAGTTTTGGAGGCCATGGAATGCACAGGTGGCACAACCCCCCCCCCCCAATTGACCCTATTTTGGAAAGTAGACACCCCAAGCTATTTGCTGAGAGGTATAGTGAGTATTTTGCAGACCTCACTTTTTGTCACAAAGTTTTGAAGATTGAAAAAAGAAAAAAAAAAGTTTTTTCTTGTCTTTCTTCATTTTCAAAAACAAATGAGAGCTGCAAAATACTCACCATGCCTCTCAGCAAATAGCTTGGGGTGTCTACTTTCCAATATGGGGTCATGTAGGGGGGGGGTTTTGCCACCTGGGCATTCCATGGCCTTCGAGACTGTGATAGGCAGTGAAGAGTGAAATCAAAAATTTACACCCTTAGAAATCCTAAAGGCGGTGATTGGTTTTCGGGGCCCCGTACGCGGCTAGGCTCCCAAAAAGTCCCATACATGTGGTATCCCCATACTCAGGAGAAGCAGCTAAATGTATTTTGGGGTGCAAAATGCCCATGGCCTGTGTGAGCAATATATCACTTAGTGACAACTTTGTGCAAAAAAAACAAAAAACTGTCACTTTCCCGCAACTTGTGTCAAAATATAAAATATTCCATGGACTCAACATGCCTCTCGGCAAATAGCTTGGGGTGTCTACTTTCCAAAATGGGGTCATTGGGGGGGGGTTGTGCCATCTGGGCATTTTATGGCCTTCAAAACTGTGATAGGTAGTGAGGAGTGAAATCAAAAATTTACGCCCTTAGAAATCCTGAAGGCGGTGATTGGTTTTCGGGGCCCCGTACGCGGCTAGGCTCCCAAGAAGTCCCATGCATGTGGTATCCCCGTACTCAGGAGAAGCAGCTGAATGTATTTTGGGGTGCAATTCCACATATGCCCATGGCCTGTGTGAGCAATGTATCATTTAGTGACAACTTTTTGTAATTTTTTTTTTGTCATTATTCAATCACTTGGGACAAAAAAAAAATAATATTCAATGGGCTCAACATGCCTCTCAGCAATTTCCTTAGGGTGTCTACTTTGCAAAATGGGGTCATTTGGGGGGTTTTGAACTGCCCTGCCATTTTAGCACCTCAAGAAATGACATAGGCAGTCATAAACTTAAAGCTGTGTAAATTCCAGAAAATGTACCCTAGCTTGTAGACGCTATAACTTTTGCACAAACCAATAAAAATACCCTTATTGACATTTTTTTACCAAAGACATGAGGCTGAATACATTTTGGTCTAAATGTATGACTAAAATTGAGTTTATTGGATTTTTTTTTATAACAAAAAGTAGAAAATATAATTTTTTTTCAAAATGTTCGGTATTTTTCCGTTTATAGCGCATAAAATAAAAACCGCAGAGGTGATCAAATACCATCAAAAGAAAGCTCTATTTGTGGGAAGAAAAGGACGCAAATTTTGTTTGGGTACAGCATTGCATGACCGCGCAATTAGCAGTTAAAGCGACGCTGTGCCAAATTGTAAAAAGTGCTCTGGTCAGGAAGGGGGTAAATCCTTCCGGGGCTGAAGTGGTTAACTAACGCTGCTGGAGAGACGGGTAACAATGAGCAGTGTGTGATCATTGCAAGCCCACAATCTCCCCTGTCCTTGTGTCCTACATTGGAGCAGGAACTAGATGTCAGCTGCTTGTGAAGGGAGAGGGGCTGGAGGAGACCCCATCAACCTGATGTCGGCACAGGTGTCTCTGCAGGACCTGGTCCACTGCCTGCAGATAAAGTGAGTTGTATATATTAACCTAGCCTGTCTATATACTGCCCTAGCCTGTGTATATACTACCCTAGCTTGTGTATATACTGCCCTAGCCTGTGTATATACTACTCTAGCCTGTGTATATACTGACCTAGCCTGTGTATTTACTGCCCTAGCCTGTGTATATACTACCCTAGCTTGTGTATATACTGCCCTAGCCTGTGTATATACTACTCTAGCCTGTGTATATACTACTCTAGCCTGTGTTTATACTGACCTAGCCTGTGTATATACTTCCCTAGCCTGTGTATATACTACCCCAGCCTGTGTATATACTGCCCTAGCCTGTGTATTTACTACTCTAGCCTGTGTTTATACTGACCTAGCCTGTGTTTATACTGACCTAGCCTGTGTATATACTGCCCTAGCCTGTGTATATACTACCCTAACCTATGTATATACTACCCTAGCCTGTGTATATACTGCCCAAGCCTGTGTATATACTGCCCAAGCCTGTGTATATACTGCCCTAGCCTGTCTATATACAACCCTAGCCTGTGTATATACTACCCTAGCCTGTGTATATACTGCCCAAGCTAAGGTGACCAGATTTTTAAAATGAAATCCGGGGACATTTTTTTTTTTTTACTAGTAATGGCAGCAATCGACGACTCTTTGCCTGTCTCCACCGCTGCCGCCCGCCTCACAGCCTGTCAAGTCTAAAGCCCCATACACACTATCAAATTTTCTGCTGATTTTTTCCTTCAGATTTACCAAAATCATATGAGGTCAAACCTTAGGAGTTTCAATTTGTATGCAATCAGGCAGGCTCTTGCACTAAATGGTTTTTGTAAATCTGTAGACAAAAATCAGCAGAAAGTCTGATAGTGCGTATGGGGCTTTACTCTTCGGGCCCGGCTACTACTGGGTGGGGAGTGGAGGAAGATCACTCTACCAGGGAAGGCAAGGAGATAAGCAGGCAGGCGGCTGGCCGGGACTTGAGCCAAGGCAGAAGAACATGCGAGTGGAGCTGAATGGGCATGCACCCAAAACTGAAGAAATAGTCCCTCCGCTCCGACCAGCACATGATCATCAGAAAGGGGCACAGATAATGGAAAAAAATAAACCCCCATAAGCTAGTAGGAGCGGCAGAGGAGGGGGGGTGCAATTCAGATTTTTTATTCTGCACGGGCTGTCTTTGAAATTGCTCCAGCCCCTGTTCAAATCCAATCTGGGGACAAAACTGGGGAAAGACTTGGTCTGGGGACAGTGTCCTCAATCCGGGGACTGTCCCCAGAAACCGGGGATGTCTGGTCACCCTAGCCCAAGCCAGTGTATATACTACTTTAGCCTGTGTTTATACTGACCTAGCCTGTGTCTATACTGCCCTTAGCCTGTGTATATACTGCCCTAGCCTGTGTATATACTACGATAGCCTGTCTATATACTGCCTTAGCCTGTGTATATACTACTCTAGCCTGTGTTTATACTGACCTAGCCTGTGTATATACTGCCCTAGCCTGTGTATATACTACCCTAACCTATGTATATACTACCCTAGCCTGTGTATATACTACCCAAGCCTGTGTATATACTACCCTAGCCTGTGTATATACTACCCTAGCCTGTTTATATACTATCCTAGCCTGTGTATATACTGCCTTTGTTGAAAGAAGCAACAGCAAGTAGCTTTCTATATTGTGAACTATATATATGCATTATACTTGTCTATGGCACTTGTCTGTGGCACTGCAGTATGATAGTGTGTATTCTATGGTACAAAGTAATAACAGGATGTACCTTATGTATCTAAGTGTGTACTTGTTTGTTGTTCTCTTCCTGTCTATGATAAAAGGCATGTAGTATATTCCTCCTTGAAAGTAAAGTATTCTCTACATACAAGCAAATTATTCGATAACCTGCTAAAAGGCCTAGCCTGTCTGTATACTACTCTAGCCTGTGTTTATACTGACCTAGCCTGTGTATATACTGCCCTAGCCTGTGTATATACTACCCCAGCCTGTGTATATACTGCCCTAGTCTGTGTATTTACTACTCTAGCCTGTGTTTATACTGACCTAGCCTGTGTATATACTGCCCTAGCCTGTGTATATACTACCCTAACCTATGTATATACTACCCTAGCCTGTGTATATACTGCCCAAGCCTGTGTATATAGTGCCCTAGCCTGTCTATATACAGCCCTAGCCTGTGTATATACTACCCTAGCCTGTGTATATACTGCCCAAGCCAGTGTATATACTACTTTAGCCTGTGTTTATACTGACCTAGCCTGTGTCTATACTGCCCTTAGCCTGTGTATATATTGCCCTAGCCTGTGTATATACTACGATAGCCTGTCTATATACTGCCCTAGCCTGTGTATATACTACTCTAGCCTGTGTTTATACTGACCTAGCCTGTGTATATACTGCCCTAGCCTGTGTATATACTACCCTAACCTATGTATATACTACCCTAGCCTGTGTATATACTGCCCAAGCCTGTGTATACACTACCCTAGCCTGTGTATATACTGCCCTAGACTGTTTATATACTATCCTAGCCGTTTATATTTGTGGATGAGGCTCTTTATCTTTTCAGATGGTAAAGCTGCCCATTCCTCTTGGCAAAAAGCATCCAGTTCCTGTAAATTCTTGAGCTGTCTTGCATGAACTGCACTTTTGAATTCTCCCCAGAGTGGCTCAATGATATTGAGGTCAGGAGACTGAGATGGCCACTTCAGAACCTTCACTTTATTCTGCTGTAGCCAATAACAGGTCGACTTGGCCTTGTGTTTTGGATTATTGTCATGTTGGAATGTCCAAGTACGTCCCAAGCGCAGCTTCCTGGCTGATGAATGCAAATGTTCCTCCTGTATTTTTTGATAACATACTGCATTCATCTTGCCATCAATTTTGACCAAATTTCCTGTGCCTTTGTAGCTCACACATCCCCAAAACATCAGTGATCCACCTCCATGTTTCACGGCAGGAATGGTGTACCTTTCATCATAAGCCTTGTTGACTCCTCTCCAAATGTAGCGTTTATGGTTGTGGCTAAAAAGCTCAATTTTGGTTTCATCTTTTCAAATGACTTTGTGCCAGAAGGTTTGAGGCTTGTCTCTGCGCTGTTTGGCGTATTGTAAGCGGGATACTTTGTAGCATTTGCATAGTAATGGCTTTCTTCTGGTGACTCGACCATGCAGCCCATCTTTCTTCAAGTACCTCTGTCAGGAAAGGCTTACTGAGGACAGTGGTTGTGTGCGCGCGCCTGTGTGCATCTGCGCATTCACAGGCCATTGGCGCCAGAAGCGCTACTGAAACCCCGTCATGACAGGGGAATCTTGCTGCCAGATCTACAGTGTTCCCTGTGAATTTCCTGTGTTCCTGATCTGCTCCTGTGACTACCTGCTTGCCTTGTGACTATCCTTGCCTTCCGCCTGCACCTGAACCCCAGCCTGTCCACGATCTCGCACCTGCCTGATCCTTTGGCTTATCTGTACCAGTTTGTTGCCGACCCGGCTTGCCTAGTGACCTTCCTTCAAGCCTTCTGCATCTGTTCCAGTTCTGCTCTCCAGTGTATGACCTGGCCTGTCTCACCCTCCTGTGTCTCTATCCTTGGGACCATCCACCTGAATCCTGTGAGTGCCTGCTCTCCTACTTCAGCTTCCAGTCTGCTGCATTCCTCCTACTTTTTCTGCTGTCCCAGCTTCGTCCGGAGCGTCAGATCTGGATACCAGCTGTTGATCCTGCCAGACACTCGTGCTGTCCTGCACTCCTGTGCCTCCTGTCAGCTCTATCAGGGGCCACGAGTCAGAATCGTAAGGGAGGCCCCCTCTGCATATCGGGCTCAATAACCAGGTACGTGACAGTATCTGGCAGCCATGTCTGAGCCCGACCGGGGAGCCTCACCTATGGACAAACTGTGCTTACACCTTGCTGGCCTGACTCAGGCTGTAAAGACTCTCCAGGAAAGCTATAATCGTTTCGAAGAGCGTGTACAGGCGCTCTCACCTCCGGCTGCTCCTCAAGGGACTTCTCAAGCCTCAGCCAGCTCCTCTTCCTCACCTACAGTGGTGATGTTATGCCCGGAGCTTCGTGTACCCACACCTGAGAGATTCTCTGGATACCGTCGCAAGTTCAGGGCCTTCCGTAACTCCTGTAAGCTTTTCTTCGCTCTTCAGCCTCGCATCTTCTCTTTGGAGACCACCAAAGTAGGCTTTGTGATTTCCTTGCTGTGGGACAAACCCTAATCCTGGGCACATCATCTCCTAGAACAGAAGAACGTGATCCTGACTAACCTGACCACATTTCTGGATGCCATGGCACAGCTGTATGAGGATCCACAATTATCGGCAACTGCGGAAGTAGCACTTCACTCCCTACAGCAGGGCCGCAGAGCTGTAGAGGACTACGTTGCCGAATTCAGGCGTTTGGCCACTGACACCAACGATGCGGCCCTCCGCTATCAGTTTTGTATGGGACTGTCAGAACCTCTTAAGGACAAACTGGCTAGGGTGGGGGTACCACAGACCCTGGACGGCCTTATCACCTTGTCCATACAAATTGACCGACGTCTGCGAGAATGCAGGTCGGAAAGAACCATGGGACAATCCTGACCTACCTGGATGCTACTAAGGGTTTCTAACCCCTCTTACCCTGCTCCTTTAGGACAGCCTGCCCCAACTCCAGACACTTCTGAACCCATGCAACTGGGCTTGCCCCGCCCTTCTCTCACTGGAGAAGAACGTCAACGCAGACGCATGAATAATCTATGCATGTACTGTGGGGAACCAGGACACTTTGTAAGAACCTGCCCGGCTAAGTCCAGTAAGTGCCTCTTAAGTTCCTCTAATCAAGTCTCTGCTGCGGTCAATGCCTCCTCTCACCTCTTTGTTCCTGTTCTGTTGCAGCTGTCTGGAAAGAACCTTCACGTAACCGCCATTATTGATTCAGGAGCATGCAGTTGCTTCATGGACTCCTCCTTCACAGCCAGACATTTCATTCCTCTGCTACCCAAGACTCAGGGACTTCTCGTGCACCTTGCTGATGAGTCAGCCATCAAATCAGGACCTGTCACGCAGGAAACAGCCCCACTGTCGGCCACAGTTGCCAGTTGCCATCAGGAACTTTTACACCTTGACATTATCACCTCACCTTTAATATGGGGAGTGTTATTCCTGCGCTACCAATCAGTGCTGATAAGGTGGTTTTAAATGGGGAGAAGCAGCTTGCACCGATTGGGGTTCAGCCTTAAACCCTGGTAAATGGCAATTATAAAAGTTGGGGGTTGGTGCTGCGCTAATCCTGAGGTAAAATAAAGTGGCTGGGTGTGCTGGATATAAATTCCAGCCTACACTACAGTAAGGGGTGATAGTTCAGTCCTCAACAGCAAATGTAGCACTAAGTGAATAGGTAAGTGATAAGTGCCAAAACAAATAATCCAAAATGAAAAAAATATATAATATAAATATACAACATTGGGACCCACCCCAAAGAATTATGTGTTACAATGTGTAGCACGATATGATAAAACAATAAAATTGTGTAGAAATATAAAATCCAGTGATCGATCAGAATAAATAGTCTCCAAATAAACAGTGATTACCTCTAACACATTTGAAACCGATATAAAGTGCTGTGCATATATATCCAAAAATAAATACAGTATATTACACCGTGATTAGTATCTTAAATATGTGACTACAACTCTCAATGCCATAAAAAACAAAAAAACAAAAAAATATATTTTAAAGAAATTAACACATAATACAATATTACAATAGATAGCCAAAGTGATCTAAACAATAGTGCATCATGCAATTAAGTGTCCAGCAATCAGCAGGGGGTGCTCAAAATTCCAGTAATACAGTTCAATAAAAGTGCCTTAGTGCAACAAGTCAGCTTCAATGTTTCTTTAGTGGTGTGACATAATCATGGCATGCAGATGAAATTAAATAGCATAACTTCAGAGGAATGGTGACTGTGGAGTGTAAAACAGGATTATATCCATGCAGGAATCCTCAAATGGTGGGTAGTGGCCTCTTACCTCACTATACTGAGGTTACAGCATAGAACAGCAAGCGCTATTGGTATCTCCTATGCAGGGGGGTCCTAGGTAATGTGCTGTCATTTAGTCAGACCTCAGGTCCATAAGGAACATCATGGTAAAATGAAGAGATAAATTCCCTATAGTGTAGTATTTTGAGATAAAAGTTAGACTTTATTCAACTTTAAAACGTCATACAGGGTACTCACACAGTGAACAGTGGACGGTACAATGTATCCGGACGAACGGCGAACTCGTACACTGCTACCAGTGGGCGATGCCTGTCCCTACGCGTGGCGTCACGGGTCACGTGGCTTCATCAGGGGATAGTACAAGGCAAGCTTCACTGTCTTTAAATAGACCAGGTTAAATATATGGGCGGCGGCCATTTTCCCGGAGTTGAATGTTAATTTGTCATAGCGGCCATTTTCCTGGGGCTCTATGGGCGCCGCCATTTTACTGGTTATAAAAGGACGGTTATAGACAACAAGGGGACGAATGGGCGGTATATGCATATTAAATGCTCTGATTGCCTCTTAGGACAACAATAATCCATATAGGCAGGGGTACCACAATAGAAGGCAGTGAACACTCAATAGTAATCTTGTCAAGAATGTCAAAATGCCTAGTATCCAAATCTGGAGTCTGATATGGGCAAGTGGATGACAGATGAAATGGGAGGGGGTTGGATATTGCTATATTACAGATTCGCACCTCCCACTGAGAGTATTGTATTCTCATACAGTAAAAACATATTACACAATTCTATGGCTGATCCCCACATAAGATATATGTAAAGGAAATAAAAGAATAAAAAGGTGTACAGTATGTGTATGTGATGTCATGATAAAAAAATGTATTTCTTAAGTTAAAATATAAACCAAAAAAAAATTAAAATATAAAACGCCCATTATCTAAAAACTAGGAAGACTATCCCTATACAAATATAAAACAGTGTGACTGTGGTGCTAGGTTCAAAACCCCAATTGGTCTTTGGTTGGTTAAGGGGGTGAGCTAGAGGCAATAGGGTCGCAAGGTGTCAGAATCGCATGTAAATATTAGATGCGTTCCTAGACTTAAAAAAGGGGGAGGAGGGAGGGAAGAAATGTGGGAATAGGTAAAATATACTCTACCTAGGCGAAAATGTGTTCGTCAAGATCTAGAAATCGCTCAAGAAGCAGTTCAAATCGAACTCTGTGTTGAGGCCTCGGGGTGTAAATGTGTCCAGGGTAAAGATCCATCTGGATTCGGCCTGGCTAAGGGACCTGACCTTGTGTCCCCTCCGCCAATGCCTAATGTAGGGTTCAATACCCCAGAATTTCAAATGTGACGGATCTTTATTGTGATGTAGTAAAAAATGCTTTGAGATGCTGTGCTTATCGTAGCCTTTCAGGATGTTCTTCACATGTTCTTTTATCCATACTTTTAAAGGTCTTTTTGTCCGGCCCACGTACTGGAGCTCACAGCTGCATTCCAGGGCATATACCGCCCCTTCCGTATTACAGCTGATAAAGTTATTGATTTTATATGTGTTACCAGTACTTGTTGATGTGAAATTGAATTTTCTCTCGTTTGGTCTTTTGGTTTTTAAACAAGCAAAGCACCTCTTACACGGGTAGAATCCTTTCATCCAATCCTTTATCACCTCACCTTTGTTTCCCATCATCTTGGGCATGCCCTGGCTGCGGCCACACAACCCCCACATTAATTGGACTACCAGAGAAGTTACTTTTTCAGCTCCTTATTGCCATCAATACTGTCTTCCGGAAGTTCCCAATAACTCCTCCTCCTTACTATGCCTGGACTCTTTCTTTATGCCACGACTTTCTGGATGTATTTAGTAAGAAGGGCACAGAGACATTACAACCACACCGAGTGTACGATTGCCCTATTGAGCTCCTCCCTGGGGCCGAGATTCCCTTTGGAAGAATCTTCCCTCTCACTGAACAAGAGCTAGCTACTCTCAAGGAATACATTGATGAGAACTTGAGAAAGGGATTTATCCGCCCATCCACCTCTCCAGCAGGAGCCGGCATCTTCTTCGTAGAAAAAGAAGGACCATACTCTTCGACCCTGCATTGATTACCACAAACTTAACAAAATCACCATCAAAAATCGCTATCCTCTCCCCCTGGTGCCTGAACTCTTCCAGAGGTTGGGGGCTGCAACCATCTTTACTAAACTTGACCTTCGAGGAGCCTATAACCTGGTCCACATCAGAGAGTGTGACGAGTGGAAAATGGCATTTCGCACTCGAATCGGACACTTTGAATATCTGGTGATGCCGTTCAGGTTGTGCAATGCTCCAGCCACTTTTCAGCACTTTGTTAATGATATTTTCCGGGACTACTTAGACCTGTCCATTATCATTTATCTGGATGACATTCTGATTTTCTCCTTCATTGACAGTCACCATAAGCACGTCAAGTGCGTTCTGAGTCGCCTTCTTCAACACGGCTTATATGCCAAGGCTGAAAAATGTGAATTCAAGAAACAGAGTATACAATTTCTAGGACTAATTATTTCCACTGGGGGCATCAAGATGGATCCTCAAAAAATCTCAGCCATTTTGGATTGGCAGTCTCCTACTGACAAGAAGGGGATCCAGCAGTTCGTTGGATTTGCAAACTTTTACTGTAAATTCATTAAGGGGTTTTCTGCCATTATCTCACCTATCACTCAGCTTACCAAACAAGGAAGCCATTTTCACTGGACCCCTGAAGTCCAAGCATTCTTCGATTCCCTCAATAGTCTGTTCACCTCTGCCTCAGTGTTGAAACACCCTGGTCCTGCTCTGCTGTTTGTTTTGGAGGTGGACGCTTCTGAAATCGCTGTCAGTGCCATGCTCTCACAACGTCAGGGTCCTAAGTCCCCTTTGTTTCCTGTTGCCTTCTTTTCCCATAAGTTATCTGCTCCGGAAAGGAACTATGACGTCGGGGATCGAGAACTTTTGGCGATTAAGGCTGCGCTAGAGGAGTCACGCTATCTGCTGGAAGGGGCAGCTCATCTGATCCCACACTTCATCCCGTTGAAAGGAACACCATCTGCCCCTGAAACGGCACGAGTTTTCATCAGTGAGATTGTCCAGCTTCACGAAGTTCCTGTAAACATCATCTCGGATAGGGGTGTACAGTTCACTTCCAGGTTTTGGAAAGCATCATTGTGCAAGACCCTTGGCATCAAATTGTCCTTCTCCTCTGCCTACCATCCACAGACTAACGGGCAGACAGAGAGAGGACCAACCAGACTCTTGAGCAGTACCTGTGATATTTTTCGTTTTCCCAGGATGACTGGTTGTCCCTATTGCCACTGGCTGAGTTTGCTTACAATAACTCTACTCATTCTTCCATAAAGCAAACTCCCTTCTTCGCCAACTATGGATACCACCCATCATTCTTACCCAACTCTCTTCCAGAATGACCGGTGCCAGCTGCTTCCGAAACTTTAAATTTTTTCAATTCAAATAACAAATTATTACAGGAAACCATGGCCAAGGTGCAGGAACGCAACAAAGAAATGTTTGACAGAAAGAGATGGGGAGAACTAGTCCTGAAACCCAGAGATCGGGTGTGGCTATCCACAGTGAACCTTGCTTGCCCTTCTAATAAGTTGGGTCCTTGCCCCTCTAACAAGTTGGGTCCTAGGTTCGCAGGCCCCTTTTCAGTGAAAAGAAGGATCAATGAGGTGGCCTATGAGCTGGAACTGCCGCAGTCCTTTCGGGTACACCCTGTTTTCCATGTATCTCTACTTAAGCCTGCTGTGGCTAATCCTTTTCTTGGACGATGTTCTGACCCCCTGAACCTGTGATTGTTTATGGGGAAGAAGAATATGAGGTGGAGGCAATCATGGACTGTCGGAAGAGGAATAATCAGATCCAATTCTTGGTGAAGTGGAAGGGTTACAGCCCGGAAGAAAATTCCTGGGAACTGGAAAATAACATCCATGCCAAGAGATTAATCCTGTCCTTCAAAAGAACTCACCATGAAAAGTTGGCCCGGTTGGGCATCCGAAGGCTGCCTCTTGGAGGGGGGCAATGTCAGGAAAGGCTTGCTGAGGACAGTGGTTCCGTGCGCGCGCCCGTGCACGTGTGGCCATTCATGCCAGAAGCGCTACTTAAACCCTGTCATGACAGGGGAATCTTGCTGCCAGATCTACAGCGTTCCCTGTGAGTTTCCTGTGTTCCTGATCCGTTCCTGTGACTACCTGCTTGCCTTGTGACTATCCTTGCCTTCCCCCTGCACCTGGCCCCGGCCTGTCCACAACCTCGCTCCTGCCTGATCCTTTACCTTATCCGTACCAGTCTTTTGCCGACCCGGCTTGCCTAGTGACCTTCCTTCAAGCCTTCTGCATCTGTTCCAGTTCTGCTCTCCAGTGTATGACCTGGCCTGTCTGACCCTCCTGTCTCTCTAACCTTGGAACCATCCACCTGAATCCTGTGAGTGCCTGCTCTTTTGCTTCAGCTTCCAGTCTGCTGCATTCCACCTGCTGTTCCTACTGTCCCAGCTTCGTCCGGAGCATCAGATCTGCATACCAGCTGTTGATTCTGCCAAGCATACGTGCTGTCCTGCACTCCTGTGTCTCCTGTCTGCTCTATCAGGGGCCGCAAGTCAGGATAGTAAGGGAGGCCTCCCTCTGCATATCGGGCTCAATAATCAGGTACGTGACAGTCTCCTTATTATGCATCTTGAAACAGCCACATCACATGTTTTCAAAGAGTCCTGTATTTCATCTGAAGTTATTTGTGGGTTTTTCTTTGCATCCCGAACAATTTTCCTGGTAGTTGTGGCTAGAATTTTAGTTGGTCTACCTGACCGTGGTTTGGTTTCAACAGAACCCCTCATTTTCCACTTCTTGATTAGAGTTTGAACACTGCTGATAGGCATTCTAAATTCCTTGGATATTTTTTTATAAAAACTTTCCTGTTTTATACAGTTCAACTACCTTTTCCCGCAGATTCTTTAAAAATGATTTTGCTTTCCCTATGACTCAGAATCCAATACAGCACTGGATGAAAGATGCAAGGGTCTATCTGTAGTCCAGAAACTCATTGGTCTTTTATACACACATACTAATTACAAGCAAACAGATCACAGGTGAGGATGGTTACCTTTTTTAGCCATTCAAACCCCTTTGTGCCAACGTGTGTGCATGTTATAAGGCCAAAATCACCAGGGTGTGTAAACTTTTGATCAGGGTCATTTGGGTAGTTTCTGTTGTCATTATGATTTAAAAAGAGTAAACACAGTAGATTGATAATAAATGGCTTCAGCCAAACATTAACCATGAGTGAAAGAAATGCTTTTGTGTTATTATTCATATTCTCTGAAAAATGGCCACAAAATCATAAATTCTGCAGGGTATGTAAACTTATGAGCACAACTGTACATGGGCAGGGCAAAAGGTGGTGGAGTCGGGGGCAGAGCGTCAAAATTAGGTTTCGCCTAGGGTGTCCAAAATCCTTGCACCAGCCCTGTGTCAGTCTAGAGGGGTCTGTTTAGTTTTGGGTGATGCAATGATGGCAGTAACTGTTGATTTTGAGTTTGCCCAAGAGTGCCCCCTTGTTCTCTGTGATGACCTTAAGGTGAAAAACTCTACACCGAGTTCACTATATGGACCACTTATGTATTTATATGTTGATCATTTTCAAGAGAGAATAAATTCAGTTTAGCTAATCTTTCCTCATTGCTGAGCTCCTCTTAACAGTTTGGTTGCTCTTCTCTTCACTTTTTCCAGTTTCCAAATATTTTTTTTGTGAACTGGTGCCCAAAATGTAACTGTATATTCCAGATGAGGTCTTATTGATTTGTACAGGAGCAAAATTATATCATTCTATCTATTCTGTAGTCCATACCTCTTTTAATACAAGAAAGGATTTTGCTCGCTTTGGAAAAGGCTGCTTGGCATTGCATGCTCTTGTTAAGCTTATGATCTACCAGAACACCCAGATCCTTCTCCACATGGATTCCCCTAGTTGTACCCCCGCTAGTATATATGGTGCATGCATATTTGTAGCCTCCAAGCACATGACATTACAGGTTTCAACTAGACATGTGAAGAGCTGAAAAATGTGTTTAGTTTCAGATAGATTCTGTCAGGAAAAGCCCTCTTGCAAATATCTCAGCAAACTGAAGTTTAAAGGAATGCCTGTGCACAGAAGCGCCATCCGGAACGTTAGCGGCAATAGCGCTAACGGGCGTACGCGCATGTGCAATAGCGCCAATAGCGCGAACGGACGTACGCGCATGCACAATAGCGCCAATAGCGCCGCCCTGTGACAGCACTTGGCACCAAAGAGGCTATTTAAAGAGGACTGTTCCACTACTGCCTTGCTGTCCAGTCTACAGCATTCCTGAAGACTAGGGATGAGCTTCGTGTTCGAGTCGAACCCATGTTCGACTCGAACATCGGCTGTTCGACCGTCCGTCGAATTGCGAACGATATGGGCCGTTCGCGCCAAATTCGTGTGGCGCGTCACGGCCCATAATTCACTGCGGCATCGCAGTGCATTGCTGGCTGATGATTGGCCAAGCATGCACTATGACCCGCATGCTTGGCCAATCACAGCGCCGTCAGTAGAGAGAGCTGTAATTGGCCAAAGCCAGGGTGGCTTTGGCCAATTATGGCTCAGGGGATTTAGTACACACCCCACACTATATAAGGCCGCCTGCACGGCGGCCCTGTGTAGTGTGTGTTCCGGTGTGCTGAGCGATAGAGAGAGAGAGAGACAGTGTCATTTGATTTGAGTTAGATAGATTAGGCAGAACAGTCAGTCAGTTAGCTGCACTTACAGTGTATTGTGTATATATATGCATCCCAGGTGTTGCATATATATATATACACTGTATTCAGTTTAGCTAGATCCGTTCCTGTTATCTTCTATCTAGACTATTTACATTCAGTGCAGTGTGTCCTGCTCACAGTGTTCAGCTAGATCCGTTCCTGCTATTTACATTCAGTACAGTGCTTCCTGCTCACAGTGTTCAGCTAGATCCGTTCCTGCTATTTACATTCAGTGCAGTGCGTGCTGCTCACAGTGTTCAGCTAGATCCGTTCCTGCTATTTACATTCAGTGCAGTGCGTCCTGCTCACAGTGTTCAGCTAGATCCGTTCCTGCTATTTACATTCAGTGCAGTGCGTCCTGCTCACAGTGTTCAGCTAGATCCGTTCCTGGTATTTACATTTAGTGCAGTGCGTCCTGCTCACAGTGTTCAGCTAGATCCGTTCCTGCTATTTACATTCAGTGCAGTGCGTCCTGCTCACAGTGTTCAGCTAGATCCGTTCCTGCTATTTACATTCAGTGCAGTGCGTGCTGCTCACAGTGTTCAGCTAGATCCGTTCCTGCTATTTACATTCAGTGCAGTGCGTCCTGCTCACAGTGTTCAGCTAGATCCGTTGCTGCTATTTACATTCAGTGCAGTGCGTCCTGCTCACAGTGTTCAGCTAGATCCGTTCCTGCTATATACATTTAGTGCAGTACGTCCTGCTCACAGTGTTCAGCTAGATCCGTTCCTGTTATCTTCCTACTGACAGGCAGGCTTGTCTGGTTACAGTATATAAAGCTACCTGAAGAAAATTACAGGTGTTCTTTTTGATCCTATTAGTACCACGGTCAGGCAGCTAGACTATTTACATTTAGTACAGTGTGTCCTGCTCACAGTGTTCAGCTAGATCCGTTCCTGTTATTTACATTCAGTGCAGTGCGTCCTGCTCACAGTGTTCAGCTAGATCCGTTCCTGCTATTTACATTCAGTGCAGTGCGTCCTGCTCACAGTGTTCAGCTAGATCCGTTCCTGCTATTTACATTCAGTGCAGTGCGTCCTGCTCACAGTGTTCAGCTAGATCCGTTCCTGCTATTTACATTCAGTGCAGTGCGTGCTGCTCACAGTGTTCAGCTAGATCCGTTCCTGCTATTTACATTCAGTGCAGTGCGTCCTGCTCACAGTGTTCAGCTAGATCCGTTCCTGCTATTTACATTCAGTGCAGTGCGTCCTGCTCACAGTGTTCAGCTAGATCCGTTGCTGCTATTTACATTCAGTGCAGTACGTCCTGCTCACAGTGTTCAGCTAGATCCGTTCCTGTTATCTTCCTACTGACAGGCAGGCTTGTCTGGTTACAGTATATAAAGCTACCTGAAGAAAATTACAGGTGTTCTTTTTGATCCTATTAGTACCACGGTCAGGCAGCTAGACTATTTACATTTAGTACAGTGTGTCCTGCTCACAGTGTTCAGCTAGATCCGTTCCTGTTATTTACATTCAGTGCAGTGCGTCCTGCTCACAGTGTTTAGCTACATCCGTTCCTGCTGTTTACATTCAGTGCAGTGCGTCCTGCTCACAGTGTTCAGCTAGATCCGTTCCTGCTATTTACATTCAGTGCAGTGCGTCCTGCTCACAGTGTTCAGCTAGATCCGTTCCTGCTATTTACATTCAGTGCAGTGCGTCCTGCTCACAGTGTTCAGCTAGATCCGTTCCTGCTATTTACATTCAGTGCAGTGCGTCCTGCTCACAGTGTTTAGCTACATCCGTTCCTGCTGTTTACATTCAGTGCAGTGCGTCCTGCTCACAGTGTTCAGCTAGATCCGTTCCTGCTATTTACATTCAGTGCAGTGCGTCCTGCTCACAGTGTTCAGCTAGATCCGTTCCTGCTATTTACATTCAGTGCAGTGCGTCCTGCTCACAGTGTTCAGCTAGATCCGTTCCTGCTATTTACATTCAGTGCAGTGCGTGCTGCTCACAGTGTTCAGCTAGATCCGTTCCTGCTATTTACATTCAGTGCAGTGCGTGCTGCTCACAGTGTTCAGCTAGATCCGTTCCTGCTATTTACATTCAGTGCAGTGCGTCCTGCTCACAGTGTTCAGCTAGATCCGTTCCTGCTATTTACATTCAGTGCAGTGCGTCCTGCTCACAGTGTTTAGCTACATCCGTTCCTGCTGTTTACATTCAGTGCAGTGCGTCCTGCTCACAGTGTTCAGCTAGATCCGTTCCTGCTATTTACATTCAGTGCAGTGCGTCCTGCTCACAGTGTTCAGCTAGATCCGTTCCTGCTATATACATTTAGTGCAGTACGTCCTGCTCACAGTGTTCAGCTAGATCCGTTCCTGTTATCTTCCTACTGACAGGCAGGCTTGTCTGGTTACAGTATATAAAGCTACCTGAAGAAAATTACAGGTGTTCTATCCCAGCTTAGTGCAGCTACAGGCCATTAGTATGTCTGGAAGGCCAAGAAGGAGAGGCAGACAGTCACAAGCCAATAAGAGAGGGCAAGCAGGCTCTGTGTCTAGTGCTGGTCGTGGAGACGGTGCATCCTCATCAGCACGTGGCCATGGGACACGCTTGGCCTTTTTTTCGGCAGCTGGCCGTGTTGAGCCGCAACATGCGGAAGACTTGGTCGAGTGGATGACCAAGCCGTCCTCATCCTCCTCATCCTCTCTCACCCATGCCCAGGGTGCTTTGTCTGGCAAAGCAGCGGCCTCTTCCCTCAGCTCAATGTCATCAGTGACTCCTTCCCTAGCTCCACCATGTCCTCATGAGGATTCCCTCGAACTGTTTGACCACAGTGTTGGGTACATGCTCCAGGAGGATGCCCAGCGTTTGGAAGGCTCTGATGATGATACTGAGCTCAATGAAGGCAGTAACATGAGCACGGACAGAGGGGGTGCCCAAGAAGGACAGCAATCTGGCAGTCATGCTCCCCCTGCTGCAGCATACTGCCAGGTTTGCTCCAGTGATGAGGAGGGAGGGGATGATGAGGTCACTGACTCAACGTGGGTGCCTGATAGGAGAGAGGAGGAGGAGGAGGAGGAGGAGGAGGAGGAGGTGGCACATCACCAACTAGGCAGGATGCCCTCCAGGGGCCAGCCTAAGGGCAGCACATTGACTGCATCACACCCCAAAGCTCCACATGTGCAGGGCGCTGCAGTCTCTGCGCGTTATTCAAAAAGTTCTTTGGTGTGGGCCTTTTTTGAGACGAGTGCATCAGATCGCACCGCTGCTATTTGCAATATATGTCTCAAGCGTATCTCGCGTGGCCAAAACATCTCCCGCTTGGGTACCACATGCTTGACCAGACATATGTTGACCTGCCATGCAGTTCGTTGGCAAGCGTATCTAAAAGACCCACACCAAAGAACAAAGACGATCTCTCCTTGCTCCTCATCAGCTGAGATTTCCAACCCCACTAGACCTTCAGTCCTCTCTGCGACCTGCAGTGAGAGGAATGAAGGTGTAGAATTAGGTGTGTCACAGCCAAGTACTTATGGGCAATCTGCTTTTGGTACACCGACGTCAGATTGTACCAGGCAAATTTCCCTGCCCCAGCTGCTGCACCGCCGAAAGAAGTTTGCTCCCAGCCATCCACATGCCCAGCGGTTGAATGCTAGCTTGGCAAAATTGCTAGCACTTCAACTGCTGCCTTTTCAGTTGGTAGACTCTGCCCCCTTCCGTGAGTTTGTGGAATGTGCGGTTCCTCAGTGGCAGGTACCCAAACGCCACTTTTTCTCACGGAAGGCGATTCCAGCTCTCTACCGGCATGTGGAAGGCAATGTCCATGCCTCGCTGGACAGGGCGGTCAGCGGTAAGGTGCATATTACCGCTGACTCATGGTCCAGCAGGCATGGACAGGGACGTTACTTAAGTTTCACGGCGCATTGGGTGACTCTGCTGGCAGCTGGGAAGGATGCAGGACAAGGTGCAGTAGTGTTGGAGGTTGTTCCGCCACCACGCCTCCAAAATGCTGATTGTGACACACCTCTCTCCTCCACCCCCTCCTCTTCTTCTTCCTCCATGGCCTCTTCCTCGGAACCAGCGGTGCTCCGTAGGCGTTCAAGGGGCTACGCAAGTACGCAGGCCAAAAGATGCCATGCGGTGCTTGAGCTGGTGTGCTTGGGGGACAGGAGCCACACTGGGGCAGAGGTTCTGTCAGCTCTGCAGGGGCAGGTTCAGAGGTGGTTGACGCCACGCCAACTTAAGGCAGGAATGGTGGTTTGCGACAATGGCACCAACCTCCTCTCTGCCCTCCGACAGGGACAACTGACCCATGTGCCCTGTTTGGCTCACGTCCTTAACTTGGTGGTGCAGCGGTTCTTGGGCAGGTACCCGGGCTTACAGGATGTCCTGAGGCAGGCCAGGAAAGTCTGTGTGCATTTCCGCCGGTCATATAATGCCAGTGCTCGGCTGACGGACCTCCAAAAGGAGTTTAACCTGCCCAAGAACCGCCTAATCTGTGACATGCCCACCAGGTGGAACTCGACGTTGGCCATGCTGCAGCGGCTGCACACGCAGCAGAGGGCCATCAATGAGTACCTGTGCGACTATGGCACCAGGACAGGGTCAGGGGACCTTGGTTTTTTTTCCCCACGCCAGTGGGCCATGATCAGGGATGCATGCACTGTCCTGTCACCATTCGAGGAGGCCACGAGGATGGTGAGCACTGACAGTGCATGCATCAGTGACACTGTCCCCCTTGTCCACCTGTTGGAGCACACGCTGCGTGGAATAATGGACAGGGCACTTGAGGCAGAACAGAGGCAGGAAGAGGAGGACTTCCTTAGCTCTCAAGGCCCCCTTTATCCAGACAGTGTTCCTGCGTGCCCGCCGATCACACAGGAAGAGGACGAGGAGGAGGAGGAGGAGGAGGAGGAAGATTGTGTCAGTATGGAGGTGGAGCCTGGCACTCAGCATCAGCAGTCTTTAAGGGATCAGTCCCAAGGAACACATGGACTTGTACGTGGCTGGGAGGAGGTGGCTGCGGACGTTGTTGTCCTTAGTGACCCAGAGGACTCCGGACCGAATGCCTCAGCAAACCTACGCTGCATGGCCTCCCTGATCCTGCAAAGCCTGCGTAAGGATCCTCGTATTCGTGGTATCAAGGAGAAGGACCAATACTGGCTGGCAACCCTCCTTGATCCACGTTACAAGGGTAAGGTTGCGGACCTTATCTTGCCATCGCAGAGGGAGCAGAGGATGAAACATCTTCGGGAGGCCTTGCAGAAAGGTCTGTGCAACGCGTTCCCAGAGACTGGGAGGTTACAAACTCCTGTTTCTGGACAACGTGTTGCTGAGGCTTCGGTCAGTCAAAGAAGGAGCGGTGGAGAAGGTGGCCGTCTGACCGATGCGTTCAGACAATTTTTTGGTCCGCAGCCCCAAGGTATGATCGGTTCCAGCAACCATCGCCAGCGTCTGTTTTACATGGTGCAGGAATACCTAGGGGCAAGATCAGACTTGGACACCTTTCCCACCGAAAATCCTCTGGGTTACTGGGTCTTGAGGATGGATCACTGGCCAGAGCTTGCACAGTATGCAATTGAGCTACTGGCCTGTCCTGCATCCAGCGTTCTTTCGGAACGCACATTCAGTGCTGCTGGAGGCGTGGTAACCGATCACAGGGTGCGTCTGTCCACCGACTCGGTCGATCGGCTGACCTTCATAAAAATGAATCAGTCTTGGATCACCACCAGCTACCAAGCACCTGATGCAGATGTAACCGAATAATTTTTTTTGAAATCTCAGATCCCTTCAAAGACTGCCTATGCTGATGCTGAGTGACTATCCCTGAGTAATTATCCTCTTCCTCCTCAATCATCACGCTGATAGCTTGTAAGAACATTTTTGGTTCTGGGCGCCACCACCAGTGCCTAAGGCACAATTTTTCAGCCCCTGTTTAACAGGGGCGTGTAATTACAATTTTTGATGTAATACTTTGCAGCAGGGCTCGTTCCTGCATTCCAACTAGAGTGTCTGTGAGGGGTTGCAGTGTTGTGGCACCAGCACCAGTGCCTAAGACCCAATTTTTCAGCCCCTGTCTAACAGGGGCGTGTAATTACAATTTTTGATGCAATACTTTGCAGCAGGGCTTGTTCCTGCGTTTCAACTAGAGTGTCTGTGAGGGGTTGCAGTGTTGTGGCACCAGCACCAGTGCCTAAGACCCAATTTTTCTGCCCCTGTCTAACAGGGGCGTGTAATTACAATTTTTGATGCAATACTTTGCAGCAGGGCTCGTTCCTGCGTTCCAACTAGAGTGTCTGTGAGGGGTTGCAGTGTTGTGGCACCAGCACCAGTGCCTAAGGCCTAATTTTTCAGCTCCTGTTCAACAGGGGCATGTAATTACAATTCTTGATCTAATATTTCACAGCAGGGCCCTGTGAGGGCTTACAGTGTTTTGGCCACAGCAACACCTAAGGCCCAAATTTCTGCTGAGTATATAGGGCAGGACCCTACTTTCAAACATCTAACTTACAAACGACTCCTACTTGCAAACGGAAGGAGACAACAGGAAGTGAGATGAAATCTACCCCTAAGGAAGGGAAATTCTCTCCTGTAAGAGTTAATATGGGAAAACAATTTTTCCTTTCCACTGATGCTTTCCAATCCTTGTTCCACAAAAAAACCCAAATTTTCAAAAAACATTTTTCATTGGGACAAAAAAGTGAGGTGAAATCTTCTGAAGAGGAGGAAAGACGCAAAACAAATGTCACAGGGGTGATAACCCTTCCCTATGTTTTCCAAAAAGCTTAGAAAAGATTTTTTGGCTGGAGCTAAACACATTAAAAATGTTCAAAATTACAAACAGATTCTACTTAACAACAAACCTACAGTCCCTGTCTTGTTTGCACCGCCTGTATACTGCTGTTCAGAGTATATAGGGACCTTTCCTTATTTTAATTTGGGTGCGGGGTTCCCCTTAATATCCATACAAGACCCAAAGGGCCTGGTAATGGACTGGGGGGTATCCATGCCGTTTGTCTCACTGATTTTCATCCATATTGCCATGACCCGACATGACATTAAACCCGCAAGCAGTTTTAAATGAGATTTTTTCCTTTAAAAATGACATTTGGTGCAGGGACTGTTCTAAACATGGGAAACACGCGTCACTTTACAGGCATACTATAGACACCCCCCAGGTACGATATTTAAAGGAATATTTCACTTTTTTTTTTTTACTTTAAGCATCATTAAAATCACTGCTCCCGAAAAAACGGCCGTTTTTAAAAGTTTTTTTTGCATTGATACATGTCCCCTGGGGTAGGACCCGGGTCCCCAAACCCTTTTTAGGACAATACCATGCAAATTAGCCTTTAAAATGAGCACTTTTGATTTCGAACGTTCGAGTCCCATAGACGTCAATGGGGTTCTAACGTTCGTGCGAACTTGCGGTCCGTTCGCGGGTTCTGGTGCGAACCGAACCGGGGGGTGTTCGGCTCATCCCTACTGAAGACCCCTTGTGCCCTGTTACTTGCATTTGCTACCTGATACCTGTTGGACTGTTCCTGACTACTCTGTGTGCTGCCTGCCCTGATCCCGGCTTTTGGACCTTGACTACTCTGTTTTCTGCCCGCCCTGATCTCAGCTTTTGGACTTTGACTACTCTCCTGGATTTACCTTCTGTACCTCATCTGCCCGCCTGTGTTTGACCCGGCTTGCCTGTACCCTGCTGTCTACCTCCTGCTGCTGGACTACAAGACACCTCCCAGCTGTCTACATCCTGCTGCGGGACTACAAGACACCTTCCTGCTGTCTACCTCCTGCTGCTGGACTACAAGACACCTCCCAGCTGTCTACATCCTGCTGCTGGACTACAAGACACCTCCCTGCTGTCAACATCCTGCTGCCGGACTACAGGACACCTCCCAGCTGACTACCTGATTCAGCTCTATGCTCCAGCCTTCCAGTCAGGCACTTGTGCCCCTTTGTACTCCTGAGCCCCTGTCATCACTACCAGGGGTTCTCGAGTCGGAGGTATATGAGAGGCCGTTCCCTACATTCCAGGCTCCACCTACCAGGTACGTGACAGATTCGTTATGTTACTGATTTCGTTTTGTTGATTTATTTCGGATATAATTTAGTTTTCGTTAAATTTTGTTTAGTTTATAAATTTTCTAACACGTTCCAAATATTCAGCATGATTCGAATTGTGGGGTTGTGGGGAAAAGGCCCTTATCCCTATCAACATGGGGACAAAGCACCCCCCATGTTGATAGCATGTGACCTGGTATGGTTCAGGAGTGAGGGGGTGCTCACTCATCCCCCCCTTTGATGACCTGCCTGGCTGAATGCTCAGATAAGGGTCTGGTATGGATTTTGGGGGGATCCCACACCATTTTTTTTATTTTGACATGGGACAATTTTTGGATTTGGGGGGGAACACCATGCTGTTTTTTTCTGAATTTACTATTGCCAGCATTCTTTTGTTTACAAAAGAAGCCCGCTGAATGCTGATGAGTCATCGGTTATTAAGGTTGAAGAAGAAAAATAAAGCTTAGGAGCATTTTGAATTTGCATCGATCAAAAAATGATCGACTTATTTGAATTCTGTGTGAAGAATGGCTGGTTATTAAACAGCGGGCCGGGAAGCCAGCCACCGCATCCTTAACAACCGATGACTTATCAGTGTCCTGTAAAGGGTCTAGTATGGATTTTGAGGGGACCCCAAGCCGTTTTTTTATTCTTTATTTTAGCGTGGGGTTCCCCTTAAAAACCATTGGGTGTCCAACCAACCAATGGGGAAGCCAGCTGACAGCTGATGGGTCATCGGTTAATAAGGACGTGATGGCTGGCTTCCCGGCCCGCTGCTTAACAACCAGCTATTCTTCACACAGAATTTGAATCGGTTGATCATTATTCGACCAATCCGAATTCAATTCTTTTTGAAAATGTGGAATTCGTCAGAAAACAAATTTTAAGGAAGTTTTACTAAATTTGTTACTATTTTATGTATCCAAATCTCTGAATAACCAAAAATTAGTCTGAATTTGTATTCGTATAGAAATGAATTACACATGTCTAGCTTCAATATTAACCTTATTTTCCAAACAGTTGCCCACATAAACAGTGTATTGAGATCTGCCTGTAAGTTGGAGACATCCTGTAAGGACATTATTCTACTGCAAAGCTTGCAGATGACACAAATAATGAAATGGTACTTTTAATTTTAAACCCTATATAATTTATAAATATATTAAAAAGCAAGGGTTCCAACACTGAGCCTTGGGGCACTCCACTAGCCACCCTAGACCATTCAGAGTATGAATCATTAACCACTACTTTCTGAATAAGGTCTTTTAGCCAGTTTTCTCTCCATTTACAAACTGATTTTTCCTAGCCCATAGACTTTACCTTTCACATTAGTCATGAGTGGGGAACGCTTTGAAAAATCCAAGTATACCACATCTACAGCCACCCCTCTCTCCAAGGTTTTGCTCACCTCCTCATGAAAAGAAATCAGATTTGTCTGCCAACTTTTGTCTTTTATGAATCAATGCTGACTTTTTCGTAAAATGTTTTTTGGTCACCTTTTTAAAAGGTACACTGAAAAATGAGCAGCTGATAAAAAGCCACTGACAAAGTGAAAAGGTCTCAAGAAGCCTGTCATCATTCCATGATTGCACAGGTGCTCATGGGTGACATGCTTCTGCTACTCGTATAGCCTCTGTAGCATGGCTAATGTTCAGTTCCAGCACAGGGGGGTGACAGGTGATGCAGTTGGTTGGCAGCTGATGTTAGAGCTGCATTTCTACTATGTGAAAACTAGCCACATATGACCACCTAAAGTGGTCACAAACTCTACTGGTCTGATCAAGTACCTGGAAGCCAGGGTACTTCATGATGAACTGCTACACCATCAGGAAAAGAACATCTGTGATATTTACCAGGCAAAGGGCAGCCAGCAGGTTAAAGCTATTGTCGTTCATGATCTTGCCTGGTTGACATCTCTCAACCTGGGCCTGGAGAACCCAGTGTGGTTCCTGTCCTCTGTGCATACAAACTGCAACACAACATGACAGTGTTTAGTCTGGGATGTCTGGCACACTTGTGGAGGACTGCTGGTTCCAAGGATTGGAGTTGGAGGATGAGGCACAGGCAATTGCACTGTCACCATCAAACAAGACACATGGCAGCAACACCATCCTCAGTGGTGTGCCCCAATCTGCATCCTTCCTAGCTGCCAGAAGATTGACTTATTGGGCTGTGAAGGATCTGTAGCATACCTATGCTTACTGAGCCATGTGTCCATAGTCATGTGTACACTGCTAACAGAGATATCTAGTGGCACAGACACATTACATTTCACATGCTCTGTACCTGCCACTGTAGTGTTGCACAGCTCATAAACTCATAGAAGGGGATGGATTGCATAAAGTGGAAAGAATGCAGCAGCAAAGCCAGTATTTTTTCCAAGCAGGCAATAACATGCTGGGTATGGGGGTAATTTGGGCATATTTCTTCTGTCCTAGAGCTGATGAAGAGGCACCTGCCTTGGAAAGAATGCTGATAGAGATGGTGGAGTTGGTGTTGAAGAATTCTACAAAAGTTCAAGCCTTCAATTGAACCTTCTCATCATGCTCATCATGGCCCTATAACCCTCTTCCTCATTTCAAGTGACATATCCTAAACCTCCGAAACACCTTGTTATACTTTTCTCTTCTTTTGTTTACTGCACTAGAGGCCACAGATGTTGTGGCAGATGCACCAGGAAAATAGAAATGGGGGGACTGGGAGATGTGGAAATTTAGGAATAGGAAGGATGAGCAGTGAGGGCCTTGTACTGTCAATTTGTCTCATTGGGATGCTGCTCCCATAAAGCACTGTGGTGCAAAGTAGTGTGTTTCCTTACTATGTGGTACCCAAATGGCTGGTACTTTTACCACAGATGATAGGCATCAGGCAGAGGCTGCAGACCACAATGTTGCTGTCAGCAGGGATTCTGTACTATATTATTTACATTTTTACTATGCTTTCAGCCTGCAATGCCTGTGAGAGCTGCAGCTCTCATGAATGGAAGCCGCAGTGTTGTTTGTGGCCCCCTCTCTCCCATTGTTCATTCACAGAATGCTTTGTATTCAAGGGATGGTTTCAGAATAGAAATTCTGTGAATGGGCAGGCAACCATATAGCTTCAGTTTATGAGAGCTGCAGTTTTCCTGTTTAAATACCAGAAGTATAGAGGGAACTAAGAAAGATGGTAAACAATTCATTAAAAGTGTCATACACCTTATTGGACATAACTTGTTTTTCACACTGTACATAAAAACAAAAAAACTCTCAGAGTTCTACTTTAACCACCATATAACTTACATGTATGGTGGAAAGGTGACTCTCCTGCACAGGATCACGTATCTAGTACATGATCCTGCACTTCCAGGTCCGGGACGCGCATGCACGCTGCCTGATGTCTGCTGGCAGAGAGCCATTAGGCAGAGAGCCAGAATGGCGATCTGAGTATTTAAACAAGGCTGTTCTGTTCTGTCAGCAGGGAAGGCATTGATCCTGTGTTCCTGCAAAGCAGGAACATGGATCAATGACTTCCCCTAGTGAAGGCACCTCCCACACAGTACACAAGCACTGGCACAGTTAATCCTTTAATCGCCCCTGATGTTAACCCCTTCCCAGTCAGTTTCATTAGTACAATGACAGTGCATATTTTTTAGCACTGATCACTGTATTAGTGTCATTGGTCCATAAAAATTGCAGTCCCGTCTCTGATTGCTGCCATTACTAGTAAAAAAAAAGAAATGAGTAAAAATTCCACAAGTATATTCTATAGTTCGTAGACACTATCATTTTTGCACAAACCAATCAATATATACGCTTATTGGGATTTTGTTTACCAAAAATATGTAGCAGAATACATATTGGCCTAAATGTATGAAGAATTTAGATTTTTTTACATTTTTTAATTGGATATGTTTTATAGCAGAAAGTAAAAAATGGTGTTTTTTTTCAAAATTGTCATTTTTTTTTTTTATTATTATAGCGCAAAAAAACAAAAACAACGCAGAGGTGATCAAATACTACTAAAATAAATCTCTATTTATGGGGAAAAGGGGACATACATTTTATTTGGGTACAGCGTTGCACGACTGCACAATTGTCAATTAAAGTAACACAGTGCCGTATCGCAAAAAATGGCCATGAAGTGGGGTAAATCTTCCGGATGTCAAGTAGTTAAATAGGCCCACACTGCAGAGCTCTGTGAATCACTCTGGTAATAGCAGTGGCCTTTACCTGAGGACCAGTTCCAGATGTATTAGGGCGGTTGCTAATTCCTCTCCTATGCAACCTGCCCTTGCTCGTACCTCTGTACAAAATCCTCCTTTGCTGCTGTTCTGCTTCTCCCTCAGTACTTTCCTCTTCTCCAATCAGTAAAAGCCAGGGATAGTCTTCCACCTCATCGTTCACCCCCTTCTCAACACTGGAGCCAACTTTGCTGTAAGAATCAGTTGCTAGAATGTTATTTTCTTTTGCTGCTCCTTGTCTGATGTACCTTATGTCTTTGGTCATGGCACTATCTTCATCATCCTCAAAATTAAGGAAGAATGCTTGAACATTGCCAAGACAATCACTTACAGATAGTGATTGAGTAATTACTGTAAATAATTCCCCCAAATTCTCATTGCCAACTTTCAAGGCTATGGGAAAATTGCCAGAAAATGAGAGGAAGGGAGAAAAGGCTGCTCTGTGCCTGCCATTAAAGTGGTTGTAAACACACAAAGTTTTTTTACCTTCATGCCTTTTATACATAAAGGTAAAAAAACCTTCTGTGTGCAGCAGCCCCCTTAGCCCCTCTAATACTTACCTGAGCCCCATCTCGAGCTAGCGTTGTGCACGAAAGCCTTGTCTCCACGGGATCCCACACTCCTGATTGGATTTTGGCAGAAGCAGAAGCCATTGTCTCTATTGAAGAGTGTTCATTTTCAAATCAAAGCTGCTCTATGTATTGTATTCTGAACACAAATAAATGTAGAAGAGGTTTGGCTAGATGTCGACTGTGCATAATGTAAGGTTGAGTCAATTTTAAAGAGAAATTGTTTGCTATGTAGTATGGTGTTCTTTTTTCCTTTTCTTTTTTTTAATCAGGAGATGAAGAGAAGGTAGAAGAGTAGAGAGGGACAAAAAAAGGGGAAGGAGGGAGGATGGGGAGTGGGGGTTTCCAGACACCCCTTTTTCTCCACTAAAGCTACAACGGGTTAGTTAAAAGAAAAGCATAATGGAGTTGATTCTATGTTGCTAGAAGAGTGGGATGATCTCTCTGTTCTACGGTTGCATGTTAGGAACTAGGTGAGGCAAGATCAAGCATAGTTTTTGTTGGTAGTTAAATTCAGTAGGGCGGCTGTGTCAAGAAAAGATCCACGCACAATCATAGATTATTCAGATGTTGTTTTATAGTGTTGGCAACTGTACCATGTTGCTGTGAATTTGGAAATCTTTTGATGGGAGATACTGATGATTTCCTCAATTTTTTCTATATTGTTAACTCTGCGATACCACTTCTCCCTCGAAGGAGCAGTAGGCGACCGCCAATGGCAGGGTGTGCAATGCCTTGCTGCATTTATCATAAACATTGCTAGTGATTTGAGGTATCGTCTATTTGAGATAGCAGTATGATGAAGCAGGTATACAGCTGGGGAAAATTCCACATTTTCTGAGGTGACCAAAAGAATGGTGTTATGTACTAACTTCTAAAAAGTTTGGATTATAGGGCACGACCACCATATAAGAAACATTGAGCCATTTTCGGCATCACATCACCAGCATCTATTAGGAATAGAATTAGAAAATTTGTTAAGTAGTGCCGGAGTTCTGTACAATCTTGAGAGGATTTTAAATCCACATTCTTGAGTGGCTACATTGGGAGAACCCTTGTGTATAAGGGAACAGATAGTTTCCCATTCAGGGTCAGTGAAATGTATGTCTAGGTCTTGTTCCCAGGCTATACATGCATTACAAGCTGAGTATTCTTTGAATAATGAACAATACAGTTCTGAGATAAGGTGTCTTTGGGGGGTTTTTTTGGTGCAAAGATTTTCCATAGTTTATGGGTTTTTCGTCCATCGGTGGGTAGTTTCTGGTCTGGACAAGAAATGTCTTATTTGCATATGGGTCCACATAGGGATGCATTTGGGAGCTAGTTTGGCATTTAGGTCATCCAGTTTTAGGAAGGCCCCTCTGTGGAAGAAGTGAGTTGCAAGAACATCTTTATGGGGCCAAAGCTGGCTAAGGAAGTTATCATTGGTGCCTGGAGGGAAGTCTGGATTAGAATGCAATGGAGTTAACAGGCTTAACCATGGAGTTTGGTTTGAGACTTTATTTGATATATGAAATACTTCCAATGTGGGGCCAATCAAGGGGTGAAGTTTTGCAACAGAGAAGATGTGCTTCAGATGCAACCATGGTAACAATCTCAGGCATTGGGGTAAGATTAAGTGTTCTAGTGTGACCCAGTCCTTTACCGTGTGGTGAATGTTTCAATCTACTACATGAGTTGGATGAGTTGTCCAATAGTAGCGGCATAAGTTGGGGAGGGCAATACCTCCTTTATTTTTCAGGAGGGTGAGGCGATCAAATTTGATTCTAGGCAGTTTACCTCTCCAAATGAAAGTGGAATCATCTTGACGAAAGGAGAGAAAAAAGGAAGGTGGTATTTGTATGGGTATGGTTTGTAACAAGTAGAGAAAGCGAGGGAGAATAGTCATTTTGAGTAGGGAGACTCTGCCAAACCAGGAGATGTTAAGTACATTCCAGCATTTAAATCTTCCCTAGTTTCCTTTAGATTTGGAGTGAAATTATATTTGAAAAGATTCAACAGGGATGTTCGAATTTTGATTCCAAGGTAGGTGATTGAGTCTTTGGCCCAAGAGCAGGGAAAGTTTTTTTGGCAGTCTTTTGGGCATTGTGAGCTGTTGTCTGGAGATAATGTGCAAACAGGAAGTTCGATGGATTTTTACTTTAAAAACCAGACATCCTATTGGCCTAAATTTTGAATGGGATGTGTCTCGCGGGCAATGAGAGGTGAGGGGGAGGCCATCCATTGTTGGCCACCCCCTCCCGATCGCTCGATCGCGAATGAAAATCCTTCCTGTGTCTCTGTAATGTAAACAGAGGCACAGGATGTGATGTCATCCCTCCTCGAGCCGGTCTTTTTGATCCGGCGCAGAGGAGAGAAGACATCCAAGTAAGTGCACCAACACTACACTGTCAGTAGAACACGCAAGGCACACTTTTCACCCCCCTTCACCCCCCGATCACCCCCCAATCACCCCCCTGTACCCCCTGTCACACTGACACCAATAGCAGTTTTTTTTTTGCATTAGTGTCAGTTTGTGACAGTTATAAGTGTTAGGGCAGTTAGGTTAGCCCCCTTTAGGTCTGGGGTACCCCCCTTTAGGTCCAGGGTACCCCCCTAACCCCCCCTATTAAAGTTAACCCCTTGATCACCCCCCGTCGCCAGTGTCGCTAAGCGATCGTTTTTTCTGATCGCTGTATTAGTGACACAGGTGACGCTAGTTAGGGAGGTAAGTATATAGGTTCGCTGTCAGTGTTTTATAGCGACAGGGACCCCCATATACTACCTACTAAAGGTTTTAACCCCCTGATTGCCCCCTAGTTAACCCTTTCACCAGCGATCACCGTATAAGTGTTACGGGTGACGCTGGTTAGTTAGTTTGTTTTTTATAGTTTTTTATAGTTTATTATAGTTTATTATAGTTTTAGGGCACCCGCCGTTTATTACCTTATAAAGGTTTAACCCCCTAATTGCCCGGCGGTGATATAAGGTACGTTTTTAGGATCAGATAAGGTCTGCGTCGCCCCAGGCAGCGTCAGGTTAGCGCCAGTACCGCTAAAACCCACGCACGCAGCATACACCTCCCTTAGTGCTATAGTATCTGAACGGATCGATATCTGATCCGATCAGATCTATACTCCCCAGCAGTTTAGGGTTCCCATAAACGCAGTGTTAGCAGGATCAGCCCAGATACCTGCTAGCACCTGCGTTTTGCTCCTTGGCCCAGCCCAGTCCAGCCCACCCAAGTGCAGTATCGATCGATCACTGACACTTACAAAACACTAAGCACACATAACTGCAGCGTTCGCAGAATCAGGCCTGATCCCTGCGATCGCTAACAGTTTTTTGGTAGCGTTTTGAATCAGTCGCTAACAGTCAGGAGCTTTTTTGCCTGTGACTCTCACTAGTGTACCCCTAAATTTAGAGCCCAAAATGGCAAATCGAAGGTACACTAGTTTTATCCAATATCATGGTTTGAAGTACAGTATAGAGAATCATCTGGTACAGTAACACACATCTTATTCCCCAGTGCAGTAACAAACACATATTAATACACATAGTTAGGTTACATAATGTTACATAAATAGCAAGCCCCGACGCGTTTCGACCTGTATATGGTCTCTTCAGGGGGACAGTTGGATCTAAAAAAGAATTACATAAATTAAATTCAAATAGATAAATGTATATATTATTGTGCATCACTTGGATTAAACCAAGATAATGAGTCTTTACCGCTAAATGGTGGAATGGGTGTTCTCTAGTCCAGGATATGTGCTGAGGGCCAATGGAAGCACCGGAGGGCTCGGGGGGCCACCCTCACTCTCCCAGGAGAGCCAGCCTCAGGGGGCTTACAAGGAGCCACACTTAGCACGCCCCCCGGGAGGGGGGGGGAGGGGAGATGAGGGGGAGGAGCCCACACCTGCAACAGAAACCCAAGAATAGCCATGTATTAGTTGGAGGAAGTTTAATAATTAACTTGGTAATGTACTGAGTGTTTTCAATTTGTCTATGTGGAGACTGGCGTTGGATAGGATTTTTACTATGTAAATATATTGAGATGTTAATTCCATCCCATAAATGTAATCGACAAAATTTAATGATCATGTGATCCAACAATGCAGTGGTATGGTAGGTCTATTATAATGGATAGGTAAATAAGAAGGATGAAATGGGTGAAAAAGAGGGGGAAAGGTGTGTGTGTAAAAAAAAAAAAAAAGAAAAAACAACAACAACGATGGCCTAAATGGAGAGGAGTGCATTATGTGGTGGAGGATAGTGTGAATGAGGTGGTGCATGATGTGGTAACATGACATGGTGCTTGCTTGGTGCCTACTGTGTGAAAACAAAATGAAAAGTAAACTAAAAAGTAAAAAAAGTCTAAAATTAGGTGAAAAGCCAATCAAAATGTGAAAATGTGTATGTAGGGTGGTGGAAAGTGCTGTGTGGAATAAAGGTGAAACAACAAGAAGTTTACCTTATCAGTTGTATAAATCGTGTAGGCTGGAGGTAATGCTGGACTTGTTGATAAGTTCAATGTGATAAGCTTGGTGGCGATCAACCAAAAATAGGGGCTCTAGTGTAGAAAGAACCTGGCAGCAGTAGCATTCATCCTGGCCTGTAGGAGATCATGATCTGATTGTCAGGCCTCCAGTCTCCCTTTATATCCAAATTCAGGCAAATGGGATAATCATGTGCAGGTGCAAACCCCCCACCCACACCGCCCACAAGGAAAAAAAATAAAAAATAAATAAAAAATGTAAAAATAAACAAAAAACATACCAGACCATCAACATTTGCTGTGCCGCTATTCCTTCTGGTGAACTGGCAAGCACCAGCGGCCTAGTACACCCTGGTCGTACATCCAGCACTGCAGTAACACTTGGTGACGTGGCGAGTCCCATAAGTGCAGTTCAAGCTGGCGAGGTGGCAAGGACAAGTAGTGTCCCGCTGCCACCAAGAAGACGAACACAGGCCCATCGTGCCCATAGTGCCCTTCCTGCTGCATTTGCCAATCCGAATTGGGAACCCACCACTTCTGCAGCACCCGTACTCCCCCCTTTCACTGGCCAACCTGGAATTCAGGTGGAAACAGTTGACTTTACGCCACTGGATTTTTATTCGCTGTTTTTCACCGAAGATCTCTATAGATCTATTGTGGACCAAAGCAATTTGTACGCTGGTCAACACATTGCCACTATTCCCCAGTCCTCCCTTGCCAGAGATTGGAGACCAATTACCGTTTTCGAATTTAGGACCTTTCTGGGCCTTTCCCTCCTCATGGGCATAACTAAAAAGAGTGAGTTGCGGTCATATTGGTCCACTGACCCAATTCACCATATGCCTGTGTTCTATGCCTCCATGACCAGGGCACGATACGAGCCGATTTTGCGGTTCATGCACTTCAACGACAATGAACTCTGTCGTCCTCGTGGAGACCCTGGATACGATCGGCTCTACAAAATTCGGCCCCTCGTAAACCACTTCAACCAGCGTTTTGCAGACTTGTTTACTCCCCATCTGCGTTGATGAGTCCCTGATTAAATTTTCTGGCCGCTTGACATTCAAACAGTACCTTCCCAGCAAGCGTGCCAGATACGGGGTCAAGATGTATAAGCTCTGTGACAGGGCCACAGGCTATACATGTAGATTTATGGTTTACGAGGGCAAAGATAGTCACGTAGAGCCGACAAACTGCCCTGACTACATAGGAAGCGCTGGCAAGATAGTGTGGGACTTGGTGTCACCCTTATTCGGAAAGGGGTACCACTTGTACGTGGACAATTATTACACAAGTGTGCCACTTTTTAGTCACCTTTTTGATCAACAGATTGGAGCATGTGGCACCGTGAGACCTAATCACCGGGGCTTTCCCCAGCGGCTTGTAGATTCCCGTTTTAGGCTGGGGGAGAGAGCCTGCTTGCAGTGTAATAATTTGCTCGCTATGAAGTGGAGGGACAATGAGAATGTTTTCTTTCTTACCTCCCTTCATGCAGACACAACGACCCAAATTACTACGGCGACTGGTGTTGTGGAGAAACCCCTCTGTGTCCATGAATATAACCAAAATATGGGAGGGGTGGACCTCAACGACCAGTTGGTATCTAGTTGCCCGTAAGGCCAGACGCTGGTACAAAAAAGTGTCTGTTTATTTATTTCAATTGGCTTTGCTGAATGCTCATGTGCTATACAGAGCTTCAGGATGGACTGGATCCTTCCTTAAATTCCAGGAAGAGATCGTCAGAGCCCTTCTGTTTCCAGACGGTGCTCCACCTCACCTTCCCCAACCAAATGCAGTAAGCTGGCTGCATGAGAGGTATTTTCCTTATGTCCTCCAGAGTACCCCTACCCAACGAGCCCCCCAAAAAAGATGTCGTGTCTGCAGCAAGCGCGGATTTAGGCATGACACCTGGTATTGTTGTCCCTCCTGTCCTGACAATCCTGGTCTATGCATTGGTGAATGTTTTGAACGCTACCATACACTAGTTGAGTATTAGCGTAGGGTACAGCACTGCAAAGACTAGGACACACTTTCACAGGGTCTCCCAAGATGCCATCGCATTTTGAGAGACCCAAAAATGGTACCAGTTAAAAAAGTTAAAGTTACTAAAAAAAGTGTAAAAATAAATAAATAAATACAAAAAATAAATACAAAAAAAATATAAAATAAAAAAAACAAAAATAGTTGTTGTTTTATTGTTCCATTCTATACTGCAATGTTTTATTGTTATGTTTTTATCATGTTTGCTTTATAGGTATGCAATTTTTTTATACTTTGTTTTTATTGTTAAGCACTTTTTTGTTTTCAGGTACGCCATTCAGCTGCAGAGCGAATTTATTTATCTTGACAGCAACAGCGTTTGCTCCAACGATACATAAAGCTGTGACTCCAGCGCTGTCGGAGGTGATTTCACCACCACAGTTACATACTTCAGCATATATGCCGAAGCGTGGGGGCAGTAGTGGGTGGAGGAGCAATTTGCTCCTGCCTTTTGCGGGAGGATGCCCCCATGCTTCGGCATATATATATTTTAGGTAGGCACAGGTTGCGTTAAATGTTTTATTTTTTACTATGTTTTTTTTTATTTGTTTTGCAGGTATGGTAAGTATTACTGTTATACTGTAATGTTACTTTGTTTTTTTGTTAACCATCATTTGCTTAGCAGGTACGCCATTCAGTTGCAGCGCGGATTTATTTATCTTGACAGCAACAGCGTTTGCTCTCACGATACATAAAGCCGTGACTCCAGCGCTGTCGGAGGTGATTTCACCACTACAGTTACATACTTCAGCATATATGCCGAAGTGTGGGGCAGCAGTGGGTGGAGGAGCGATTTGCTCCTAACTTTTGTGCGAGGATGACCCCATGCTTCGGCATATATATACGGTGCATGTATGCCCATCATTAGAAGTGGGTGGATGAAGGGAGGTATTCTAATGGTGGGCATACCCACCGATCAATATCTTTTTTTCGTTCAGCCCACAGGCTGCATGAAAAAAAAGTTTACAATATATGCCCAACGAGGACCAGCAACGTACTGGTATGTTGCTGGACTTTGAGTGGTTATACCAGAATAATATATATAATAATGCCTGCAGGTTTAGGTATCATCTTGGTATCATTCTTTTCAGCCAGCGGTCGGCTTTCATGTAAAAGCAATCCTAGTGGCTAATTAGCCTCTAGACTGCTTTTACAAGCAGTGGGAGCGAATGCCCCCCCACCGTCTTCCATGTTTTTCTCTGGCTCTCCTGTCCCAACAGGGAACCTGAGAATGCAGCCGGTGATTCGGCCAGCTGACCATAGAGCTGATCAGAGACCAGAATGGCTCCAAACATCTCTATGGCCTAAGAAACCGGAAGCTACGAGCATTTCATGACTTAGATTTCGCCAGATGTAAACAGCGCCATTGGGAAATTGGGAAAGCATTTTATCACACCGATCTTGGTGTGGTCAGATGCTTTGAGGGCAGAGGAAAGATCTAGGGTCTAATAGACCCCAATTTTTTCAAAAAAGAGTAGCTATCACTACCTATTGCTATCATAGGGGATATTTACATTCCCTGAGATAACAATAAAAATGATTAAAAAAAAATAAAAATGAAAGGAACAGTTTAAAAATAAGAGAAAAAAAAAAGCACCCCTGTCCCACCCTGCTCTCGCGCAAAGGTGAACGCAGGCGTCGGTCTGGCGTCAAATGTAAACAGCAATTGCACCATGCATGTGAGGTATCACCGCGAAGGTCAGATCGAGGGCAGGAATTTTAGCAGTAGACCTCCTCTGTAAATCTAAAGTGGTAACCTGTAAAGGCTTTTAAAGGCTTTTAAAAATGTATTTAGTTTGTCGCCACTGCATGTTTTTGCGCAATTTTAAAGCATGTCATGTTTGGTATCCATGTACTCGGCCTAAGATCATCTTTTTTATTTCATCAAACATTTGGGCAATATAGTGTGTTTTAGTGCATTAAAATTTAAAAAAGTGTGTTTTTTCCCCAAAAAATGCGTTTGAAAAATCGCTGCGCAAATACTGTGTGAAAAAAAAATGAAACACCCACCATTTTAATTTGTAGGGCATTTGCTTTAAAAAATATATAATGTTTGAGGGTTCAAAGTAATTTTATTGCAAAAAAAAATAATTTTTTCATGTAAACAAAAAGTGTCAGAAAGGGCTTTGTCTTCAAGTGGTTAGAAGAGTGGGTGATGTGTGACATAAGCTTCTAAATGTTGTGCATAAAATGCCAGGACAGTTCAAAACACCCCCCAAATGACCCCATTTTGGAAAATAGACACCCCAAGCTATTTGCTGAGAGGCATGTTGAGTCCATGGAATATTTTATATTGTGACACAAGTTGTGGCAAAAAGACAATTTTTTTTTTTGCACAAAGTTGTCACTAAATGATATATCGCTCAAACATGCCATGGGAATATGTGAAATTACACCCCAAAATAAATTCTGTTGCTTCTCCTGAGTACGGGGATACCACATGTGTGAGACTTTTTGGGAGCCTAGCTGCGTACGGGACCCGGAGAACCAAGCACCGCCTTCAGGCTTTCTAAGGGCGTAAATTTTTGATTTCACTCTTCACTGCCTATCACATTTTCGGAGGCCATGGAATGCCCAGATGGCACAACCCCCCCCCAAATGACCCCATTTTGGAAAATATACACCCAAAGCTATTTGCTGAGAGGTATAATGAGTATTTTGCAGACCTCACTTTTTGTCACAAACTTTTCTTCATTTTCAAAAACAAATGAGAGCTGCAAAATACTCACCATGCCTCTCAGCAAATAGCTTGGGGTGTCTACTTTCCAAAATGGGGTCATTTTGGGGGGTTTTGTGCTATCTTGGCATTTTATGGCCTTTGAAACTGTGATAGGTAGTGAGGAGTGAAATCAAAAATTTACGCCCTTAGAAATCCTGAAGGCGGTGATTGGATTTTGGGGCCCCGTATGAAGCTAGGCTCCCAAAAAGTGCCACACATATGGTATCCCTGTACTCAGGAGAAGCATCAGAATGTATTTTGGGGTGTAATTCCACATATGCCCATGGCATGTTTGAGCAATATATCATTTAGTGATAACTTTGTGCAAAAAAAAAATAAAAATTGTCACTTTTCCGCAACTTGTGTCAAAATATAAAATATTCCATGGACTCAACATGCCTCTCAGCAAATAGCTTTGGGTGTCTACTTTCCAAAATGGGGTTATTTGGGGGGGGGTTGTGCCATCTGGGCATTTTATGTCCTTCAAAATTGTGATAGGTAGTGAGGAGTGAAATCACAACTTTACGCCCTTAGAAATCCTGAAGGCGGTGCTTGGTTTTTGGGGCCCCGTACGCGGCTAGGCTCCCAAAAAATCCCACACATGTGGTATCCTAGTACTCAAGAGAATCAGCAGAATGTATTTTGGGGTGCAATTCCACATAAGTCTATGGGCTGTGTGAGCAATATATCATTTAGTGACAACTTTGTGCAAAAAAAAAAAAATGTCACTTTCCCGCAACTTGTGTCAAAAAATAAAATTTTCCATGGACTCAACATGCCTCTCAGAAAATAGCTTGGGGTGTCTACTTTCCAAAATGGGGTCATTGGGGGGGTTGTGCCATCTGGGCATTTTATGGCCTTCAAAACTGTAATAGGTAGTGAGGAGTGAAATCAAAAATTTACGCCCTTAGAAATCCAGTGATTGGTTTTCAGGGCCCTGTACGCCGCTAGGCTCCCAAAAAGTCCCACATATGTGGTATCCCCGTACTCAGGAGAAGCAGCTGAATGTATTTTGGGGTGCAATTCCACATATGCCCATGGCCTGTGTGAGCAATATATCATTTAGTGACAACTTTTTGTAATTTGTTTTTTTTTTTGTCATTATTCAATCACTTGGGACAAAAAAAATAAATATTCAATGGGCTCAACATGCCTCTCAGCAATTTCCTTGGGGTGTCTACTTTCCAAAATGGGGTCATTTGGGGGGGTTTGTACTGCCCTGCCATTTTAGTACCTCAAGAAATGACATAGGCATTCATAAACTAAAAGCTGTGTAAATTCCAGAAAATGTACCCTAGTTTGTAGACGCTATAACTTTTGCGCAAACCAATAAATATACGCTTATTGACATTTTCTTTACCAAAGACATGTGGCCGAATACATTTTGGCCTAAATGTATGACTAAAATTGAGTTTATTGGATTTTTTTTTATAACAAAAAGTAGAAAATATAATTTTTTTCAAAATTTTCAGTCTTTTTCCGTTTATAGCGCAAAAAATAAAAATGGCAGAGGTGATCATCAAAAGAAAGCTCTATTTGTGGGAAGAAAAGGACGCAAATTTCGTTTGGGTACAGCATTGCATGACTGCGCAATTAGCAGTTAAAGCGACGCAGTGCCAAATTGTAAAAAGTGCTCTGGTCAGGAAGGGGGTAAATCTTTCCGGGGCTGAATTTGTTAATAATCAAAAAAAATATATTTTTTTGTTTGCACGGTATGTAAATTATTTATTGGTGGACATCGTGTTAGAGACTTCACTAATGTCTTGGTGTGGTTACACTTCTTTTACATGTTCTGCCAGTATGATCACATATATTTACATATACTTCTATATATTTTCTTATATATACTTGAGCGGTACGGTAGACTCTGGTATCTATCCGTTAGATCTAGTAAGGATTCTTATAAACACACGTTTTGACATTGTTGTTGTATACCTTCATTTCCTTTTTAGCTTACTTAAATTTACGCTATATATACATGTCTGCTATATTAGGATGGACAACAGGTTAGCACTTACATTTGCTATTCACCATACTAACGATCATCTTCAATGTCTTTTTAGACTTTGATTTTTTTACTTATTGGTGTGCTTTTTGTTTCTCCCCTTCAGGTGTTTTTCATCATTGACATTTACAAGGTTTAATCATGTGGGGAGGGTTTTTCAAGGCAATTTCATTTTTGATTGGTTGTTCTTTTTCCCATGCCTGTATATATATATATATATATATATATATATATATATATATATATATATACACATGATCAAACTTTGATTATGTAGCTATGACTAAGCACCTCTATATGGTGTGTAACGCGTTAGCTGCGTCTCCTTGTTTCTTTTGTTCATGAAGTGACTGCATTGGATTTTAAGTTTTCAATAAAAATGCCTTCAGCGGTGTGCAGCCGCCCAGGATTGTTTCTTTTCCTCTAAACTTGTGCAGGGCCAGCACCTGCAAGTTCACAATAGGGCAGGTGTTCTTAAAAGGTCTGGAGCTTCTGGTGCGGTAATTTTCCTCTACATTGTCTGGAGGTAATGTTATGTTTAAGGCATTTTATTTTTAATGGTTTATCTTTAGATTAGAGAGTGTCTGGAATTGTTTTCGGTCTTTTAGCAGGTTCTGTAGAGAGATGTGGGGTTCTGTTAAAAAAGCAACAGGTCATCTGCAAATTTACACAAACTCTCACCATTGGAGAGGAATATAGTGCTTTTATGTATGACAGTATTCGGTTAGGTAGTCTGATTGATGAATCCCAGGCCACCCTGTCAAACTCCTTTTCCGCGTCGAGGGAGAGGAAAAATCCTTGTTTTCCATTATGATTAAGCCAATGAGGAATGTTTAAAGCTGTGATTGTGTTATCCCTACCTTCTTTACCAGGTATAAAGCTCACTTGGTCAAGGGACATTAAGGAGGGGAGGAGTGGTAAAAGGCGATTGGCAAGGATCTTGGCGTAAATTTTAACGTCAACGTTAATAAGTGATATTGGGAGATAGTTTGTAACAAGAGAAGTATCTTTTCCTTCCTTTGGAATAACTTCTATATGTGCTTCTAGGAGTTGTGAGGAGGGTTGGGTATCAGATTTAAATGAGCGAAAAGTTAGAAGGAAGCAAGGTGTTTAGGGTATCTTTGAAAGTTTTGTAATATTGTAGTGGGAGGCCATCTAGGACAAGCATTTTGCCAACTTTCATGTCTTTGAGGGCTTTCTTCAATTCCTCTTCTGAGAGGGAGACATCGAGTTTACGGGAGACATCTGTAGATATTGGTTCCATATTTTGAGAGAAAGTTTTGAATGGTGTAAGCTCTTGTTTCAGTGTTATAGGGGTATTTGGGGTTGGAGGGAATATTGTAGAGTGATTGGTAATATTTTTCAAATTGGAGTGCTATACCCTCATTGGAGGAGTGTAGGATTCCCTGTTTATCTTTAATGTGATGGACTGTGGCACCACTCTTTTGTTTTAAACTGCTTTGGCCAGGAGTCTGCTGCTTTTATTACCTTGTTCATAATAGATTTTGTGCAGTAAAATATACTGCCTTTTGGTTTTCATATTGAGTTCTTCAAGAAGAAGAAGTCTTGTTTGGACTAGTTCTTAATGGGTTGCGGAGGCTATATTTTGTTTGTGAGTCTCTTCTAGTGAGCGTATGCGAGACATGAAGGATAAAATGTTTTCTTGGGATTCTTTTTTTATTTTTGAAGCGACCTTTAGAAACTCTCCCCGAATGACACATTTATGTGCTTCCCCCTGAGTGGGATTTGATGTCTCTGTGGTATCATTGCATGGGAATTATTCTTGAATACATGTATGAAACCTTTTTGGGTCTTTGAGTATAGAGGTATTGAGTCTCCAGGTTTTCGTTCTGGAGATAATTTCTGGGAAAACTAGATGGATGGTGATTGGGTGGTGGTCTGAGAGTGTCATGGGCTCTATTGTAGCTTTTTGTAAGAAAGGGATATTGGGTAGGGAGATGAAAAAATAATCAATTTGTGAGTACTTCTGGTGTAGGGGGGAGAAGTAAGTATAATCTTTAACTTGTGGATTCAAATTTCTCCAGGTATCATGTAACATAAGGCTTTAGAGTTGCAATTTGATTTGTTTCAGTGTTCTATAGGGCGTGGCTGAAGTGCCTGAAAATGTATCCAAAAGTGGATTGAGAGAAACGTTCAAGTCTCCCCCAAGAATAAGAATCCCTATTGAAAAGGAGGACAAAAGGTCCCCTATTTGGCGAAAGAATGTGACTTGTTTGGTATTGGGAGCATAGATTTTGGCGATTGTGATAGGCTGTGAACCTATCTTACCCTTCAGAAAGATATATCTACCTGCTGGGTCATACATTGAATCTATCAGTTGAAATAGTGTATGTTTAGAGATAAGGATGGAAACCCCTTTTGTTTTGGAGTCTTTATTTGTTGTGTGAAATACAAGTGGGAATTTTCTGTCTGAGAATTTAGGAGTTTTGTCTGACAGAAAATGTGTTTCCTGGACGCAAGCAATATTGGCTCTAAGTTTACGAAAATCTTGTAAAAATTGGGAGCGTTTTTCAGTACGTTTAAGCCTTTAGCATTGATAGATACCATTTTCAGTTCGAGAGAGGATCGTAGACTGTGAGCGGTCATGGTGAAAATTGGTAAGTTGGATCTCTTACAATGAATAGCTGAAATTGGGAAGTGATTTGTTTTTAGATAAGGAGTTTACTGTTGTGGCGTATTTTTACAATTTATTTGAGAAAAAGGGGTGTCGGAGGAGAGATTAGAAAAAAAGGGGGGAAGGTGGAGAGAGAGGTTGGAGAAAGGAAGAGATAGGCAAGAGGTGAAGGGATTATAAAAGGAGGCTGTATTGGAAAGGTTGTTAGAAGGGGAAAAAGAGGATTGTAGACCGGCTATTCTACCTAATGCATCAATCGGATGGAGGAATATGAGGATGAAGGGAATTCTGGATGGGTCAGAGGAGAAGTACAATTCTCTCTGAGTGGGTACGGGTTCTAGTTGAGTGTGGTGGAGAACAAAATCCTGCAACTTTGGAGCTATGCATATGAGTAAGGGTAGGTAAAGATGGACGGGAGTAGAAAAGGAAAGTGGGGAGATTATGATAGTAGGGATTATCGACTGAGATGAGCTTCCAGTGGAGTTGTGTTAGGCACCAGTACGCAGTACTTATCTGAGAAATAAAAAAGAGGAAGCGGATAGACAAAAGAATTATTGTCAATATATTGATTGAAGATAAGCGTTTTTTTACCTTGCTATAAACATATATACATGCATTTATTTAATTTCCTGGAGCAGACTCTGTAAATTACTAATAAAGAATCTTAATAGGAGAACTTTGAGAATAATATAATTTGGAAGGATAAGAGCATAAAAACTTTCCTTATCCCCATTAGCAAAATCTTAAAACCAGTCTAAACAACCTTTTCATCATAAATTCAATCTGTGAAGATCAATGAGATTACTGTCATTACTACAGTATTGCCTTAGGATACTCTAATAAGATTTATTATAACCTGCTCCAACATGACCAATGTCATACCTAGTCTGCATTTAAAACGTAATAAAAACTGAAGCAAAAGACTATTAGTAATGAAGCGGTATGTAAGGTTTGGTGTGGTAGTGGATCAAGGGTTCTACCTTTACCCATTTAAATCCTTTGATGTCTCCTTCATGACTGCTAGGTCCTTTCGATCCATTAAGAAGTTATATAAGATTTGTTTCAGTGTTTGCACATTAATAGTATATTAGTACCAACCCAGTTAACAGTATGAATGCCTCAGTAATTGTCTCAGGAGGACTATTGGTGAGTGTTATGAGGATAACGTTTACAATCAACTGAATAAAACTAGGTTTATTGTTTTATCTGCAACCTTATTTATGGTGACACTGACCATAAACAAGAGAAATCTATGGGGGATTGCAATGTTAAGTGTGGAATTTATTGATAGCTATTCTATCTATATTGTGTCTGAGAGATGTAATGATATATTGATAAGTAGCATCTGAAGGATAATCCACTTTAAAAGATCTTATCAATAATATCAAAGATTGGACCATATAGCTTGCGTTTAATGTTCGATCTGTGCGTAGAGTAAAAGCAAAGAACACTGGTAAATAAATTATACTTGCTGCATAAATTTAGGGATCTGTGTAGGTTGTTTGGTGGGTTTCAGGGGTTATCCTGTGGTTCAGAAGGATTTTCCAGTGTTGTTTTGGGAAAGTGTTCGTCCTGTTTCATTGGAAAAAGATAACTGGAAGGAAAAGTTAGTATCTGGTAGTTGCATGGTGCAATGGAGTGTACAAAAAGTTTTACCAATAAGGGGATCTTTGTTTACTGTGTAGATGGGGATATAGGATGGTGTACACCATATAAAAGGAGGTTAGGTTAGGTTTGATAATGTCAGATCAATGACTAGGTTGCTGCCAGTGTTGTGGATTAAACTTGAGAATTTCACGGAGGGTTAATGAAGAACTTCAGGTATCCATCTATGCAATCTCTCCTTCTTGGCGGGGATGAGCCAGGGCTCCTGGGTGCTTCGCCTCTGCAGTTTGGAGTATGCATCGAGAAATCTGAGTTTCTGCGGCGTCGGTAACGATGTCTTTGCGCTCTTGGAGTGAGTTGTTGGAAACTTTGATCCAGGTTTCTGAAATGGAGATGGAACTGTACCAGTCCAGTACTTCTATTAGGGGCAGGTTCAGGGATTCACAGAATGCTTGTAGGTCATCAGGGGTATGGAGTTGCACTGTGTGATGCCTCCACGTGGCAGACAGGCAAAATGGAAATTTCCACCTACATGGGATTCCTCTAGTGCGTAGCTGGTCCAGCAGGGGGCTCAGTGCTCGTCTGTGCTGGAGAGTAATGGTGGATAGGTCCTGGAAGAGTTTAATTTCAATCCCATTAAGGAATACTCCATTCCTTTCTCTTGCTTTTCTGAGAATTGCTTCTTTTAGTGGGAAATTAACTAGACAGCATATAATGTCTCTTGGATGGTCATTCTCCCATCCCCTGGGTCTCAGTGCCCTGTGAATCCTCTCCATCTCTATAGGAGAGTCTTCGGGTCTGTCTAATAGGTCATTAAATATCCCAGTCACTTTTTGCTCTATAAGCTGTTGCTCTACAGTTTCTGGGATCCCCCTGACACGTATGTTGTGGCGGTGGCCATGATTATCCAGATCTTCCAGGGGTCTATGGATCTCAAGGATATGGGATAGGTTCGTGTCGGTAGATTTTTGTACCTATCTGATGGCTTCTGCATGTCGGGTAGTAGTCTGCTCCACTGTCCCCATCCGAGCTGTGATTTTGTGTATGTCTGCCTGCAAGTCAGTGATAGCAGCTGACAGGGTGGCTTTGATATCGTCTGCCACTGCCTGAAAATCCGTGAGGCACAAGGACTGTGTGACTGAGGCAGGAGGGCCTCCATTAGCTTGCTCTGGCAGAGAGGAGCTGTGTGTAGAACATGGCTGCTCCATCCCTGATGTCGCATGGTCATCTCCTGAAGCCATACGGAACATCGCTGGTATGTTGCCAGATGATTGAGAGAGCGAGTCTTTGTGGCTGCGGGGAGTGGGTAAATTGTGGTTGTTCTTCCCCATGGTTTTGAAACTCGTATTGTCCCGTGGGTGCAAGTTTATAGCTCCATTGTGCAGAAGAGATCTGTTCAGGCAGCCATCCCCGTCCAGCACTCGACCACGCCCCTAAAAAGTGTCTGTGTACAGTGTTTAAATAGAAGTGCAGTAAAGTGTTCCCAAAGTAGTTCCCACGGTAAAGCTGTTTGTACACAGTGTCCCAGTAAGGTAACAAAGAAAGGTTTGCAAAGGTGGGCAATTGCCCTCTCTCTCCCCAATGACCAGGTTAATTCAAAGCCTCTGGACAGCGGCTCCCGGAGGGACGTCCTTGTAGCGGATCGACTGTGACGATCACCTGATGCAAAGCACGAAGAGCGGGTTGATGCACTACCGAGTTGGTGCTGGATGGATGTCTGACGAACAGCATGCAGTGCTAGGCCCTCCTTGGCCGGGTTGGAATGTTGTACCCTGCGTGGTAGGCTGTACAGAGAGGTCCGTCACACACAGGGCCCAGAAGGAAGGGAGCGTGGGACGGGCACTATTGGGACAATACAATATATACGGGGAAATGCTGTATTTTGCAATTGTAGTCCACATTGCTACATCCTCCCCCCACTTGAAAGTCTTTGGTCCCTAAAGACAGAACACAACCTGTGGGATCACCTTACTGTATCATAAAAAAAAGAACGGTTAATTATATGACAAACCAGAAGTGATAACTGCCCGCAACTGATGCAAAGAAGGATCTTCTAACAGTAAACTATATACATTGTCAGGCAAAGTCATATCAACTTTGTGACAGGCCAGTAACAAGTTAGTGGCCAACCCAGTAGTGTCAGAGGGTGGATCAAGGTCATCCTTTACTAAAGGTTCAATAAAGGAGGTGAGTACTTCACTAGAACTTTGAGCTTAGGAATACATTTATCAGAATTTTCCTCAAAGGTATCATACGTCAGTCTTTTTGGAGGGCATATTTTTCATCTCAACTCAGAGTAGATATTTTCCAGCGGCTCTGGTCCTAACTACATCCGGTTTGGGGTTCAAGTTCTGAGTCAGGCTCTGGCTCAGGTTCTGGTTCAGGAACAGTCTCTCTCTCTGCTTCATTAGTAAGGGAAGTGGGAGTTTCCAACACATCCAATACTTCATTGGACTCTATCTTGACTTCCTTGTCTCCTCGTGGGTGAGGATCTGGTGCTTCAACTTCCTGCAATGGGAGATGTGTCTTCCTCATAAAGGGTGTCCCCTGACTGTTTGCTACCCCAGTCTTGGGAGTAATGGAATTGTCTTCAAGAGGGGGAACCCATAACCAATCAAAAGTTAATTCATCTTTGTCGCGGTCTTCTTTAGGTGACATGGGTGTGCAGGTGTTTCCAGCCCTAGGCCTCAGCATCGGGGACTGATAAGTCTCAAAACAAGAGGATGGGGGTACTCGGACAGCCTCGGATACGGGCAGCAAATGGTTTCAATGCCAAGTCTTCAGAGGGCCAGTCTTCCATGCAGGCCGAATCTGGTACACAGGGAGCCCAGGTAATCGTTTACAGACAATATAGGGTTGAGAGCGCCATCGATCAGCCAGCTTATGTTTTCCAGGCACCCCTAGATTGCGCAACAACACTCGATCTCCTGGTTGTAGATCTTGTACCCTCACTCTGAGATCAAAGTTTTTCTTGTTCCTCTGTTCTCTGAAGAAAGATGATTCATTGGCTTTCTCATAAGCTACTTTTGGATTCTTCCGAAGTCTGTCAATGTACCCCCGGTAGGAGGCCTGAGAGGTGTGGTCCAATGATGTTCCAAAGGCCAGATCAATTGGTAAACTATCTTCTCTTCCGAACATTAATCTGTAGGGGGAGTATCTAGTAGAATCATTTGAGGTATTATAAGCATGGACCACGGCAGCTATATGGTCCCCCAATGCTGTTTCTTCTCCGAAGGAAGAGTTCCCAACATGTTCAGCAGGGTACGGTTGAAAGGCTCAGGTTGTGGATCCCCTTGGGGGTGGTAAGGAGTGGTCCTGGATTTTTTATACTTAAGAGTTTACACAATCTTCTGATCAGCTTGCTTTCAAAATCCCGGCCTTGATCTGAGTGTAGGTGTTGAGGCAGCCCGTAATGAACGAAGAACTTCTCCATTAGGGTTTTTGTCACAGTACTGGCCTGTTGGTCCCTAGTGGGGAAAGCTTGAGCATAGCGGGTAAAATGATCTGTCACAACTAGGGATGAGCTTGATGTTCTGGTCGAACATTGGTTTGACTCGAACATCGGATGTTCGCCCATTTGCCAAATATTGAACATTATGGGGCATTCCCATGGAAATCCAAGCGCCCGCGGAACGCCCCATAATGCACTGCGAGATCGCAGTGCATTGCTGTATGATGCATTGGCCAAAGCATGCACCTGACCTGCATGCTTTGGTCAATCCCAGTGCCCTCTGCTAAGAGAGCCATAATTGGCCAAAGGCAGGGTGCCTTTGGCCAATCATGGCTCAGGGGGACTAAGTCCACGCCCCACAATATATAAGGCTGCCTGCACAGCGGCCCTGTGTAGTGTTGTTGGTGTGGACTGAGACATGGCTTGATTTCGACTTCAGCAGGCAGGTTATTCAGTTAGTGGCAGTGTATTTTATATATATATATATATATATATATATATATATATATATATATATATATATATATATATATATATATATATATACACAGTCAGTTTAGTATATATATATATATATACTCTGCATCCAGTCAGTGTAGTATATACAGTAGATCATAAAATATAATTTATTATATCTTTTCATGTGACAAAACTGAAGAAATGACACTTTGCTACAATGTAAAGTAGTGAGTGTACAGCTTTTATAACAGTGTAAATTTGCTGTCCCCTCAAAATAACTCAACACACAGCCATTAATGTCTAAACCGCTGGCAACAAAAGTGAGTACACCCCTAACTGAAAATGTCCAAATTGTGACTTGTTAGTGTTACAAGGTAACACATTTCCGCATGAACAGCTCAAGCCACCACTTTCTCTCTATTTCCATAAAGCTCTGTTCTCTCGTTCTTCTGCTTTTCTCTTCTAATAGAGCTACCTCTTCTTGTACTTTTCCTATCAATTCAGGGTACGTAGGCACCACACTGGTTCTTTTCAGTAACAACTTTAATACAATGGGATGGCTTGGCCGAGCACCTTGCAAGACGAGCTTGATCAACAACCATGGGATAAATACCTCTCTTGAGGATAATTTGATGCAGCATCCTATCTACTCAAGATATGTATTCAGACACACTCTCCCCTTTTTGTTGGTGAGTGTGGTTGAATTTGTACATCAGGTCTGCGGTAGTTTCAATTCTCCTGAATACAGCATAAAGAGTATCTATATACAGTAGTCCATGGCAACACAAGTTTTCTTTTCCATCCTCAGATTACAGATCACATCAGCTGCTGGGCCTCGAAGGCTCTCACTGAGCCATTGCCATTTCACAGCCTCTGAAACACTCCACTCTTCAATAGCCTGAATGGTCTGGCTCATCCAGGTTTCAAACTCATCTTCCCCCACTGGAGTCAGTTTTTCATTAAGCTATCAACTAGCCGGCTCATATTTGTGTAGAAAGAGAGGGGGGGCATTGGCCCCTTGAGAATTGGCTCCCATGAATACAGGGCCCTTCTCCTGAGCCCCTGATGATGGCTGCTTCTCAACATGCTCTCCCCCTACTTTAAGTGGTATCACTCTAGCAATCACCCCTTTAGCTAGACATACCTCTTCCTCCTGAAAGCACCCAGGTATCTCTTCCTGCCACTCCAACAGCACCCTGACTTGGTTCAGGTCATACTCAGCTTCTGTATCCACAATGTAAGCCCGGTGTCCTGGGGCCAGAGCTCTCACCCACTTTCTAATCTCTCTTTCAATGTGTTCACTCCCAGAGATCTCTAGAACAGTGCTTCCCTCCATTTCAGCTCCCTGACTTCTGCCCCAAATAACTGTGGCCACTGAAGCAGCTTTCCACCTGGATTGTGGCTCTTATCTAGGTCAACAAGGCCCACTACAGATGGCATCCTGGACAAGCCCCCAAATGTAGCACGACCCCTTGAGGACTGCTTCGAATTACCTGCTCATCTTCATCACCATGAGCCTGTAAATATTCCAACCCACCTGACACTCTTGGTTCAGACATCTTTGCACCACCTTGAAGTAATAAGTCAACAAATCAGTGCATTTATATTCTATTAACGTTTACTGGAGTACTTTAGGGAAGATCTTGTTACACAGAGGAAGTAATAGATCAACTGAGCTTTGGATAACAGTCCTAGCTCAGCAGAAGAATTCCTCTAAAATAATACAAGTTAAGGCAGTTTGGCAATTACAAAATATTATATACATGTATGTACAATGGAATACCTCTTGAACATGACCTGAAAGGATAAGCAAAAGTTAAGCATTAATCCTGGCAATACTTTTAAAAGGAAATTCAGGCCAGCCTATTTAACCTTTAACCCTAATGAGAGATCAAGCAAAACAAGAATAGTATGAGGGCCCTTTAAACCGTAATGACAATGTTCCAGTTGCAGGCCAGATGGTCTTCACCAACAGTCGGAGCTCATTAACTGTATCCAATAAGGTGCAGTAACAAGGCAATGGTATTTTTTGAAATGGTTGAGGCTAAAGGTGTCTATGTACAGTGTTCAAATAGAAGTGCAGTAAAGTGTTCCCAAGGTAAAGCTGTCTGTACACAGTGTCCCAGTGAAGTAACAAAGAAAGGTTTGCAAAGGTGAGCAATTGCCCTCTTACCAATGACCAGGCTGATTCAAAGCCTTCTGGATAGCAGCTCCCAGAGAGATGTCCTTGTAGTGGATCCGCTGTGACGATCACCTGATGCGAAGCACGAAGCGTGGGTTGACGGACTGCCGAGTTGGTGCTGGATGGATGTCTGGCGAACAGCATGCAGTGCTAGGCCATTCTCGGCAGTGTTGGAATGTTGTACCCCACGTGGTAGGTCGCGACCTCAACCTCTCTGTACAGAGAGGTCTGTCACACACAGGTCTCAGGAGGAAGAGATCGTGGGATGGGCCTCTGGTCTCTTTTATAGCTCTGCCCAGCAATCTCTCTGATGGTAGCAAAGATCCCTATGTAGTCCAGGTGTATATTCATGCGGAGGAATTTCCATTTGAAGGACCTACTAATCCCACACTCCCTTTGGTTTGGCTCACAAATATGATGGCAGATAGTGACACTGGGCACTAGAGGGACAATACCATGTATATATATAGAAATGACAGGAAACGCTGTATTTTGCAATTGTAGTCCACATTGCTACATTAAAAAAATAAATAAATAAAATAACGGAAAACTTTACTATTTCTTTAAGAAGAGGAAGGTTTTGAGAGCCACTCAACTACCTCCTGCATGTGCTGTGACTGTATAGAGATGCATTTTTGCGATGAGTCATTCAACTTGGGACACACTTATAAAGCAGTGCGCGTGACATTGAATAAACATTGACTGCACTGTAATATAAAACACATGCACCAGAAAAAATATACAACTGCAGAAAAATGTTTGGTGATCATCACAATTACTCATTTTTAAATGTATCCCTTGAGTTTTCAATCTCTGCAAACATAGGCTTTTTTTTCTGCACATTGTAAATAAAAAAAGAGACGAGTTCTTCATGGCAGGATAAGAAAAAAAAAACTACATAATATTATATAAACTACATATATTTTATTTTTTCATATTTTACGGAAAACAAGAAAAAATGTTTTAAAGTGTGTTTCTTTATTAAAAATTAGGAAACTATTTAAAAAACTATATACTGTATTTCAATTAAGTGTAGTAAGCCATAATAACCATTACAAAGTTCATCTTCTACTGGTCTGACTTTTTCAGAATGAATGTTTATTGGATACAGTGGCTTACTGTACTTAAAAATTAGCTCTTATGGAAAATCACTCTTTATTAAGGTTGTTAAAATTTATATACCTGTAAAATTGTACAGATTTAATTTTATACCATTGCCAATCTGAATATTGCTTCAGTCTTTACTATCTAGATTTCTTTCTTTTCAGTTTTATTACATTCTCTATTTTTCTTCATCAACACAGTTTCTGTTCCCTCAAGCTTTAAGAATGTATTTATTTTGCTTTTCTGCTTAATCACATCAAAATCTTTCATATTTATCTGCTCTTTCTTTTCTAAAAAATGTATTCCCACAAAGGATATAATTGCAATAGTATTTAACTAAAACACTTCTTTAAAAAAGTCCCATATTTTCAGTGACGTATATACGTAAAAGTTTAAATTGCTAATTAAAAAGCATCTCTGAGATGTTTAAAGTTTTCTATTCTAAAATTCATATGGACAAGTACATATTATGGACTAATATTATACTTTTGCCTGACACTTACCCTGCATAGTTGGCATTAACATTTGGCTGATTTATAAGGAAGTGAATTTGGCATACAGTAAATATTTAAAGTATATTATCAGCTATTGTGAGCCTGGAAAATGTGTCTAATAAAGCTGTTCATGTCTTGAAACTATTTGGCAAGGAATATTCCCCCGTGGAGTAAGGTAGGTGGCACCTCACCTCTCCTCTTCTCAAAATACAATGATTAGTTATATCATTTTGAAAAATGAGCTTCAAATATAATATTCAGCCTTGTTAGTTGAATGTTAAAGTAAGCACCTTTTGAAACTGAAGTACAGATGCAATTTTCTCACTTGGAACATGTGCTTTATAAATAGGGCAAAAGACCCCCAGGTATTGTGGGGGAAATGTGTAGTGAATACATCACTGAGTGGTTTATAAAAATACCCTTATATTTAAAGAATATGCAAAAAAAGATAATCTCCAGCAGGGAGTAAGTTTCTGAAATTGTTTCTCACAAAACAATCAGCCTCCTAAAATATATTTAAAGTGGTTGTAAACCTCAAAGATGAAATATGAACAATTCATAAGGAAATATGAAATATCCTTTTATACTGCACACTTGTCTCAATTAAGAGCAATATGTGTCATTTCTGTCTGCTGCTTTGTTCCTCTGCTATCAGCTTGAATCACTTCTGCCATGATTTCCTGACATCAAAAGAAAAAATGTGATGCAGAGGGATCTCCAGATGACTGACAGCCTCATATCTGTTCCTGTGTGCTGTGTGAAAGGGGATGTGTCCCTTCCCTCCAATCAGCTCTCAGAGCTCTCCTCACCGAGTGCTGCGGAGTGTAATTTCAGATGCCCATCCCCTTTTTTTCTGACAGCTCAGACAAGCAATCTAAATGATGGACTTTGAATGGCTGTAGAGAAGAGAAGACTTCAGATAAAAAGGTACAATGTATGTAACATTATTTATTTTATCTCTGTGTATTACTTGAGGCCAGTCACTTTACTGGGCATATATATATATATATATATATATATATATATATATATATATATATATATATATATATATATATATATATATATATATATATATATAAATAATAATCAGTGCAGCGCTGGACAAGAGCAAAGTGAATAATAGTAAAAATAAATATTACCAAAAAATAGCAACAATAAAGTGATAATGTAGGTACTATAAACAATCCATAATATAGAAAAACCATCAATGTGTAAATATTCATCTATAACAGTTCATTGTAATAGAGGAATGGTGAAAAAGAGAATGGTGAAAAAAAAGGAGAGAAAAATAAGTCCAAACTAGGTGAAAAAAGTCCAAAGATATATTGGTGCAAAATCAATCCAGCGATGTGATCGACAGTGACATCCACCACCAGAGAGCAATAAAGGCTTACCAGAAAGCCTGCGACCGCCCTTATTCAGGGGGGTCAAAACAGGCTTAGTAGATCAACGTTGGTATCCTGTTGAAACCGCAATCGATGTCCTGTTGATCGCTCTCCGCATTAACTTCCCATCAGCAGTAAATGATACCCAGGGAAGATGGAATGGTTCCAGGAAGGACCATATGGCCAGTGTCCAAACAAGGAAAAACCATAAAAAGAGAGAAGGGGACTCCAGTAGTGCAGATAACCGGGGACGTTTTAATAAAAATTAAATTAAAAATAAAAATACATTGCACCAGTTCGTACATAAAGTGCATGTAAATTACAAATAAAGTGCATAAAAATGACAGATGCATTATAATACATCAAATATACGTGCACAAGATAAAGTGATGTATGCAGGAAGATGCCTATAGGCACCAGCAGTGAGACTGTCACGACCAGCGAGACAGAAAAACTTCACCGCCGTTTAAATTAAAATCGCGTATGCGCGGAGCGAGTTCATGTTGTGACCCTACGGCTGTTTCGTCACAACTGACGTCATCAGGGGTACGTGATCGCGCACGCGCATGCGTATTAAATAGCCAAACAGCGCTTCAGAAAGCCGTGCTATTGGCTAGCTCAGACCAAGCTGGATACTGCGATTGGTTAACTGGGATATCCCACACAGGAGGCAATGAAACAGACCTGAGCATAATAGCAGTAAACACCTGGGACATTTACAAAACAAATAAGATAGAACGAATTAACCAAACTAATGCCATCTAGTGGACATATATAAAATCCCTAGAAATTCATTTTGTGCAATCATTTAATTAAAATAAAGAGAAAAACTAACAAAAATGTATCTACTTGCTATTATGCCAACTCAATGCCACTTAATAAGCAGCAAGAGATGGAGTCAGAGGTCCAATGTGAAAATTAAAGGAACATTAGTCCCATATTTTAAACCACTGGAAATAATCAACATTTCAACAAGGATAGGTGCTATTGCAAATAATCCTACTTCATGATGTTCAAGGTGTCTCTTCACACCATCATCATAAAGATACTTTTGTATTGGCATGGTTATAACAAGCAAATATTAATAGAGGAAAAGGTGGTCCCAAATAAACGCAATTTTAAAAACCACAGAATAAGGAGTAATGAGTAACAGATGACCGGTCATCAAAATCAGTCACTAGATAACCAGAGGTCAAGAGACTTATCAATGAGACATCAACTGTTATTAATAATAAAACAGTTGATGTCCCATTCTATATTCAAGCCATTAGGGGCATGGGAGCCTAACCTATAGATCCAATTGGTCTCGGATCTAGAGATGGTCCTCTTCCCATTACTGCCACGCCAATGGGGGACATGTTTTTCTATGCCAATAAAAGTGGTGACCGTCGGGTCACGGTTATGCACAAGATCATAGTGCCTAGAAACACTGTGCTTATCAAAACCTTGCTTGATGTTGGTGATGTGTTCACCTAACCTCACATGCAACATTCTAATAGTACGTCCCACATATTCCAGCCCGCAGGGGCACCTCAGAAGGTAAACAACACATTTTGTAGTGCATGTAATAAGTGATTTAATAGGGTATGTTAGACCTGTGTTGACTGAAGTGAACTCTGTCAATCTCCTGTCTTTTAATGTATTGACCTTACATACTGTATACCTTCTACAAGGTACTGTATACCTTCTACAAACCTTTTAGATCCCCAAAAAAACTCAAGCGTGCAGGTGGATCTGGGATATTGGGTGCCAACATATGTCTCAAGCTTGTAGCTCCCCTAAACAACACCCGAGGTTTGTCTGCCAATAAAGGTCCAAGAATCCGGTCGTTTTTAATAACCGGCCAATGTTTCTTTATAATCCTCTTTATGGCCCAATGTTGGCTCGAATAAGTGGTAATGAAAGCCAGCCCAAAATCCTCTCGGTCACCAGTCTGGGGGGATTTGTCTATCAGTAAGTCCTTACGGTCCCTATTACCTACCTCTAAGATAAGGGAATCAAGGGCTGTCAGATCATAGCCCTTATTCAAAAATCTAGATTTTAATATAGAGGCTTCCTTGTAGAATTGATCTACATTGGAACAGTTCCGCCTTAATCGCAAAAACTGTCCTTTGGGGACAGCTGTTAACCATGAACGGTGGTGGCAGGAGTCAAGGGGAATGAAGCTGTTCCTGTCCGTTTGCTTGAAAAAGGTGGAGGTGGTAATCCTACCATTTTTAATTTTTATAACCAGATCCAAAAAATGGATTTGGGTCGGACTGGCTTCATAGGTAAGCACCATACCCCTGGTGTTATTGTTAAGTGCAGACAGATAGGTAGCAACAGATTCAGCGTCGCCGTCCCAGATAAATAGGACGTCGTCTATAAATCTTTTCCATAAGATAAGCTGTGCAGGTCTTTCATGCAGAACTTCATCTTCTTCCCATTTGGCCATGAAGAGGTTGGCCATGCTGGGAGCAAACTTAGCTCCCATGGCCACCCCCTTCACTTGCAAATAGTGTGCACCATTGTGCCAAAAATGGTTATGTTCCATCGAGAAGTCCAATAGCTACATCACAAATTTACATTGTGTGATGGGGATATTGGAGTCTCGATAGAGGAAATGTCGCACCGCTTCATGTCCCAACTGATGGGATATTGATGTATAAAGCGATGCGACATCAGCTGTCACCAGCATATACGTATCTTTCCATTCCACTTCATTCAATAAATTCAGGACATGTTTCCTGTCTTTCAAAAACGAAGGTGTACCCACCACCAGTGGCTGGAGGAAAAAATCAATATATTTACCCACACGTGATGTTATAGAATCTATGCCACTGATGATGGGTCTACCTGGGGGATTTACCAAAGTTTTATGAACTTTCGGTAAGATGTACATGACCGGTAAGCGGGGGGCTAAAGGGACCAAATGTTCCTTTTCCTTTTTATTCAAAATCCCCATATCAAATCCTTTCTCTATCAGAGCACTCAACTCGCGTTTGAATGTGACTGTTGGATTCGATGACAGAGGACAATAAGTATCCACATCAGAGAGAATTCTCTCCATTTCATTTGTAAAGGAATCTTTGTCCAGGATAACTATAGCCCCGCCTTTATCCACGGGGCGTATAATTATGTCCTTCCTGCTACATAGAGTCTCTATTCCTACTCTAATGTTCTGCTGAGCCCACACCGATCTTAATTTCAACCTATTCAGATCATTCAGCACCAAATCCCGAAAAATATTGACATTGGGTGCTGAACTACCAGGCGGATTGAACAGCGAAGCATTAGACAATCCCGAATGAACCACCACCGGTGTTTCCCTAGTTAATTGTCTTGATGAATTGCTCATAATATATCTTTTGATATTTAATTTACGCGTGTACTTTTGTACGTCAATAAACGTTTGGAATTTATCCAGATTGCGGGGTGGGACAAATTTCAAACCCTTATTGAGAGTGGCGAGCTCATCCTTTGTAAGTTCCTTGGTGCTCAAGTTTATAATGCCATTGGCATCTACATTCTCCTCCTTTTTGGGGTGAAGTTTCCTCCCCCCTCTGCACCCTCTCTTGCGTCGCCATTTCTCTTGTTCCTTCCCCTGCCAACCAACTGAAAATCCCGTCTAGAGTGGTTTTCTCCTGTATGTTGGTTTGGAGGTGGGCAAGGAATGTTATTATGATTTCCACCCAAGTTTGACGCACCGTCATCGGTAACATCTACCAAAGGTGAAAATCTGTTCCTAACATTAATATTGCCCTCATATCGTTCACGTTCACCTTGATTTTCATACTGGTGACGTAGAGTAGTGGGATTCTGCTGACTAAAATGGTGATGACCACCATTGCGACTTTGATAATTCATTCGGCCCTCTTGTCTCCAAGGTGGCGGTGAATGCTGATATGAACGAGGGAAGGAGTTATTGCCCCCTCTTCCATTCCTAGATTGACTCAGGTGTCGTTGTGGTCTCCTACCTCTAGGGGGTTGGGGAGAGTTATGATATGTATAGGATGTATTAGATACAAGACCCGCTCTAGTTTCTTGAGTCATAGTTGAAGGTTGCAAACCATGACTAACGGGGACAGTGGGAGGATCAATGGAGGGGGGTGTCTGCCATTTAAAGACCAAGTTGTCCTTGTAATCCTTAACATCCCTATTATACTTCCTTTTTTTCTTTTGTTTTTGCTCATTTTCTTCCTTAATCAGTATAGTTTTCAAGGACTCCGATCTACGTGAGTATTCCTGATCATCCTTAAAGGGAGTAAGTTTGGTCCTAATGCCGTTAATTTCTAAATCCAACATGGTGAGTTTACGCTTCTTTTTAGCCACCAAAAATTGTAAAAAACCCACCCCAGCTTCATTAAAATACTTGAACCACTCTGCTAGTTCATTGTCCTCTTTCTGAGGATTGACCTCCCACCTTAAGCTCCTAGGGACCATATTTTCCTTTATGTACTCCTCTAGGTAAGCAATATCCCATCTTAAATGTATTTCCGTGATAGTGAGATTTTTCAATCTAAGGAAACATCCTGCTAAGTCATCCCTCGGATCTTCTCTACCATCAAAGACTCCCGTAGTATCTATGACTACCTGGGACCTGTATTCAAAGATGTCCATTTTAAAGGAACACCAGCTGCAGATTTGGATATAAAAAAGTAAACTAAAAAATAAATAAAAACCTGCGCTCAGTGCAAAAATAATCAATAGTGATGAAAAAACGTGAATTGGGTCCTGCTGCTGAACACTATAACCCCGATATAAGGCAAGACTAGTTGTAAATAATAATCAGTGCAGCGCTGGACAAGAGCAAAGTGAATAATAGTAAAAATAAATATTACCAAAAAATAGCAACAATAAAGTGATAATGTAGGTACTATAAACAATCCATAATATGGAAAAACCATCAATGTGTAAATATTCATCTATAACAGTTCATTGTAATAGAGGAATGGTGAAAAAGAGAATGGTGAAAAAAAAGGAGAGAAAAATAAGTCCAAACTAGGTGAAAAAAGTCCAAAGATATATTGGTGCAAAATCAATCCAGCGATGTGATCGACAGTGACATCCACCACCAGAGAGCAATAAAGGCTTACCAGAAAGCCTGCGACCGCCCTTATTCAGGGGGGTCAAAACAGGCTTAGTAGATCAACGTTGGTATCCTGTTGAAACCGCAATCGATGTCCTGTTGATCGCTCTCCGCATTAACTTCCCATCAGCAGTAAATGATACCCAGGGAAGATGGAATGGTTCCAGGAAGGACCATATGGCCAGTGTCCAAACAAGGAAAAACCATAAAAAGAGAGAAGGGGACTCCAGTAGTGCAGATAACCGGGGACGTTTTAATAAAAATTAAATTAAAAATAAAAATACATTGCACCAGTTCGTACATAAAGTGCATGTAAATTACAAATAAAGTGCATAAAAATGACAGATGCACTATAATACATCAAATATACGTGCACAAGATAAAGTGTTGTATGCAGGAAGATGCCTATAGGCACCAGAAATGAGACTGTCACGACCAGCGAGACAGAAAAACTTCACCGCCGTTTAAATTAAAATCACGTCTTGTATCTAATACATCCTATACATATCATAGCTCTCCCCAACCCCCTAGAGGTAGGAGACCACAACGACACCTGAGTCAATCTAGGAACGGAAGAGGGGGCAATAACTCCTTCCCTCGTTCATATCAGCATTCACCGCCACCTTGGAGACAAGAGGGCCGAATGAATTATCAAAGTCGCAATGGTGGTCATCACCATTTTAGTCAGCAGAATCCCACTACTCTACGTCACCAGTATGAAAATCAAGGTGAACGTGAACGATATGAGGGCAATATTAATGTTAGGAACAGATTTTCACCTTTGGTAGATGTTACCGATGACGGTGCGTCAAACTTGGGTGGAAATCATAATAACATTCCTTGCCCACCTCCAAACCAACATACAGGAGAAAACCGCTCTAGACAGGATTTTCAGTTGGTTGGCAGGGGAAGGAACAAGAGAAATGGCGACGCAAGAGAGGGTGCAGAGGGGGGAGGAAACTTCACCCCAAAAAGGAGGAGAATTTAGATGCCAATGGCATTATAAACTTGAGCACCAAGGAACTCTCAATAAGGGTTTGAAATTTGTCCCACCCCGCAATCTGGATAAATTCCAAACGTTTATTGACGTACAAAAGTACACGCGTAAATTAAATATCAAAAGATATATTATGAGCAATTCATCAAGACAATTAACTAGGGAAACACCGGTGGTGGTTCATTCGGGATTGTCTAATGCTTCGCTGTTCAATCCGCCTGGTAGTTCAGCACCCAATGTCAATATTTTTCGGGATTTGGTGCTGAATGATCTGAATAGGTTGAAATTAAGATCGGTGAGGGCTCAGCAGAACATTAGAGTGGGAATAGAGACTCTATGTAGCAGGAAGGACATAATTATACGCTCCGCAGATATAGGCGGGGCTATAGTTATCCTGGACAAAGATTCCTATACAAATGAAATGGAGAGAATTCTCTCTGATGTGGATACTTATTGTCCTCCATCATGGAATCCAACAGTCACATTCAAACACGAGTTGAGTGCTCTGATAGAGAAAGGATTTGATATGGGGATTTTGAATAAAAAGGAAAAGGAACATTTGGTCCCTTTAGCCCCCCGCTTACTGGTCATGTACATCTTACCGAAAGTTCATAAAACTTTGGTAAATCCCCCAGGTAGACCCATCATCAGTGGCATAGATTCTATAACATCACGTGTGGGTAAATATATTGATTTTTTCCTCCAGCCACTGGTGGTGGGTACACCTTCATTTTTGAAAGACAGGAAACATGTCCTGAATTTATTGAATGAAGTGGAATGGAAAGATACGTATATGCTGGTGACAGCTGATGTCGCATCGCTTTATACATCAATATCCCATCAGTTGGGACATGAAGCGGTGCGACATTTCCTCTATCGAGACTCCAATATCCCCATCACACAATGCAAATTTGTGATGTAGCTATTGGACTTCTCGATGGAGCATAACCATTTTTGGCACAATGGTGCACACTATTTGCAAGTGAAGGGGGTGGCCATGGGAGCTAAGTTTGCTCCCAGCATGGCCAACCTCTTCATGGCCAAATGGGAAGAAGATGAAGTTCTGCATGAAAGACCTGCACAGCTTATCTTATGGAAAAGATTTATAGACAACGTCCTATTTATCTGGGACAGCGACGCTGAATCTGTTGCTACCTATCTGTCTGCACTTAACAATAACACAAGGGGTATAGTGCTTACCTATGAAGCCAGTCCGACCCAAATCCATTTTTTGGATCTGGTTATAAAAATTGAAAATGGTAGGATTACCACCTCCACCTTTTTCAAGCAAACGGACAGGAACAGCTTCATTCCCCTTGACTCCTGCCACCACCGTTCATGGTTAACAGCTGTCCCCAAAGGACAGTTTTTTGCGATTAAGGCGGAACTGTTCCAATGTAGATCAATTCTACAAGGAAGCCTCTATATTAAAATCTAGATTTTTGAATAAGGGCTATGATCTGACAGCCCTTGATTCCCTTATCTTAGAGGTAGGTAATAGGGACCGTAAGGACTTACTGATAGACAAATCCTCCCAGACTGGTGACCGAGAGGATTTTGGGCTGGCTTTCATTACCACTTATTCGAGCCAACATTAGGCCATAAAGAGGATTATAAAGAAACATTGGCCGGTTATTAAAAACGACCGGATTCTTGGACCTTTATTAGCAGACAAACCCCGGGTGTTGTTTAGGGGAGCTACAAGCTTGAGACATATGTTGGCACCCAATATCCCAGATCCACCTGCACGCTTGAGTTTTTTTGGGGATCTAAAAGGTTTTTCCCCATGTAGAAGGTGTATAGTATGTAGGGTCAATACATTAAAATACAGGAGATTGACAGAGTTCACTTCAGTCAACACAGGCCTAACATACCCTATTAAATCACTTATTACATGCACTACAAAATGTGTTGTTTACCTTCTGAGGTGCCCCTGCGGGCTGGAATATGTGGGACGTTAGAATGTTGCATGTGAGGTTAGGTGAACACATCACCAACATCAAGCAAGGTTTTGATAAGCACAGTGTTTCTAGGCACTATGATCTTGTGCATAACCGTGACCCGACGGGCACCACTTTCATTGGCATAGAAAAATATGTCCCCCATTGGCGTGGCAGTAATGGGAAGAGGACCATCTCTAGATCCGAGACCAATTGGATCTATAGGTTAGGCTCCCATGCCCCTAATGGCTTGGATATAGAATGGGACATCAACTGTTTTATTAATAACAGTTGATGTCTCATTGATAAGTCTCTTGACCTTTGGTTATCTAGTGACTGATTTTGATGACCGGTCATCTGTTACTCATTACTCCTTATTCTGTGGTTTTTAAAATTGCGTTTATTTGGGACCTTTTCCTCTATTAATATTTGCTTGTTATAACCATGCCAATACAAAAGTATCTTTATGATGATGGTGTGAAGAGACCCCTTGAACATCATGAAGTAGGATTATTTGCAATAGCACCTATCCTTGTTGAAATGTTGATTATTTCCAGTGGTTTAAAATATGGGACTAATGTTCCTTTAATTTTCACATTGGACCTCTGACTCCATCTCTTGCTGCTTATTAAGTGGCATTGAGTTGGCATAATAGCAAGTAGATACATTTTTGTTAGTTTTTCTCTTTATTTTCATTAAATGATTGCACGAAATGAATTTCTAGGGATTTTATATATGTCCACTAGATGGCATTAGTTTGGTTAATTCGTTCTATCTTATTTGTTTTGTAAATGTCCCAGGTGTTTACTGCTATTATGCTCAGGCCTGTTTCATTGCCTCCTGTGTGGGATATCCTAGTTAACCAATCGCAGTATCCAGCTTGGTCTGAGCTAGCCAATAGCACGGCTTTCTGAAGCGCTGTTTGTCTATTTAATACGCATGCGCGTGCGCGATCACGTACCCCTGTTGACGTCAGTTGTGACGAAACGGCCGTAGGGTCACAACGTGAACTCGCTCCGCGCATGCATGATTTTAATTTAAATGGCGGTGAAGTTTTTCTGTCTCGCTGGTCGTGACAGTCTCACTGCTGGTGCCTATAGGCATCTTCCTGCATACATCACTTTATCTTGTGCACGTATATTTGATGTATTATAATGCATCTGTCATTTTTATGCACTTTATTTGTAATTTACATGCACTTTATGTACGAACTGGTGCAATGTATTTTTATTTTTAATTTAATTTTTATTAAAACATCCCCGGTTATCTGCACTACTGGAGTCCCCTTCTCTCTTTTTATGGTTTTTCCTTGTTTGGACACTGGCCATATGGTACTTCCTGGAACCATTCCATCTTCCCTGGGTATCATTTACTGCTGATGGGAAGTTATTGCGGAGAGCGATCAACAGGACATCGATTGCGGTTTCAACAGGATACCAACGTTGATCTACTAAGCCTGTTTTGACCCCCCTGAATAAGGGCGGTCGCAGGCTTTCTGGTAAGCCTTTATTGCTCTTTGGTGGTGGATGTCACTGTCGATCACATCGCTGGATTGATTTTGCACCAATATATCTTTGGACCTTTTTCACCTAGTTTGGACTTATTTTTCTCTCCTTTTTTTTCACCATTCTCTTTTTCACCATTCCTCTATTACAATGAACTGTTATAGATGAATATTTACACATTGATGGTTTTTCTATATTATGGATTGTTTATAGTACCTACATTATCACTTTATTGTTGCTATTTTTGGTAATATTTATTTTTACTATTATTCACTTTGCTCCTGTCCAGCGCTGCACTGATTATTATTTACAACTAGTCTTGCCTTATATCGGGGTTATAGTGTTCAGCAGCAGGACCCAATTCACGTTTTTTCATCACTATTGATTATTTTTGCACTGAGCGCAGGTTTTTATTTATTTTATATATATATATATATATATATATATATATATATATATATATATATTTATTTATATTTATGGTTGAAGCCCTATGGCCGATACAGGTGCATACCCAAGGTTGGAAATAAATATTTTGAAGAGAAATGAATTTGAGAAATGCCCTGAAAAGGGGATGGGAGGGTGGGTATCGCACACAGAAAACCGACGAAGACCACAAACGAGCTGGTTATATACCCCCCAGGCTCCTCCCATAAATTCAGGCCACCATACTGGCCTTCTTACTTATGGTTGAAGCCCTATGGCCGGTAATGGTATGGACAACATTTAGACTTAACATAAGACTTACAACATGAAATGGACCTGAAGTGTGCCCTGGTCTGATGGACGGTATACCAAAATAAGGGGGCAAAAACATTCAGGTAGGGGTATAGTTTTTATTAGCTTCAGTTTATTTATTGAGCAAGTTTGGTAAATGCCTGTGCCATCTCCACTTGAGGATTGGGGATGTACCGGGCAAAGCAGGCAGACTAGTCTCTTAATGACGTGGTCTGGGACCCCATGGCGGGATGCAGCCGAGGCTTCTCCAATGTGGAAGGAGTGACCGGAGTACTGGCTGGGGTTGAGGTGTAGGTTGCGAAGAAGAATCCTTACATGTTTCACAAACTGGCAGGTACTCAAGGGTTTGATTGGAAAAGGTAGAAGGGGACTAGTGTCCGACTGTTCGGGCAGGAGTGACAGTAGGCAATTGAGTATGGTAACTGGACACTAGATATTGTTAGTTTTATAGAGGTGGATATCTACCCTGGAGCCTGCCTGCTGGGTTTTAGAAACTGCAAGGTGGAGGACGAAATGGTCTTGGTAGCGAACCAAGTGATGTCTACGTAGCACTTGGCCAGCGGGGTTGCTGCAGGTGAACTTGCTAGGCCGCAAGAACCCGTAGTAGGCTAGGTATATGGCCGCTTGTAAGACCAGGCTGGGGAGAAGACCAAATGGAGAAGTATTCAGGATGGTGGACATATCCCTGAAGATGGCACTTGTTATAGGCAGACGTTTGGCATTGGCTATCGGTTGTTGTTTCTGGATGCTGTGTAGGATGGCTCGGATCGCATGGGATGCGAACAAGGATGGTTTTGCAGGGTCTCGTAGAGCAGAAAATGTTGGATGCCAGCTAAGTATAGCTGGATAGTATTATGGGATAGGGCCAACTGAGTATGGCAATACGAGATAAAAGCCAGTATGTGCTTGGCGTCTGTTGTTGTTTCCTCGGAGCAGAGTACAAGGAATTTGTTAAATGCATTCCAAGCTGTATGATAAGCTTTGAGCGTGTTGTGGGACAGTGACTGGTTGATAAGCTGTGTCGCTCCATGTAGATGCTGTTCTAGTTCAGGGTCAGCTGAGACCAAGCAAGGATACAGGCTGACACTGGATCGGCTCTGGGAATCTGCTGGAAAAAAGAGGTGTATTTAAAGCGTGACAGTGCATCTGCTGCGAGGTTGCACTTGCCTGGGATGAATGAACAGTGGATATTAAATTGATGCTGTAAAGACAGTTGTACCAGCCTGCGCAGGAAGGACATAACTGAGAGGGACTTGGACCTGCCTTTATTGATAATATCTTCCGTGGCCTGATTGTCAGTTGTGAAGGCCATGGTTTGTCCTGTTCAGATATGACCCCAGAACTGGGTGGCTGCCACTATGGGGTAGAGCTCAAAGAGAGAGGATGTTTGGGTAAAGCTGAGAATTAAAAGTATCTGTGAAGGCCAGGGTCCTGCAAACCAATGGTGGCCAAAAATTGCAGTGAAGCCTGTGGAGGCTGCGGCATCTGTCACTACCTGTGGAGATAGGGATAATATAGAAGGTATAAACAAGGATATACCATTCCAGGTGGAAAGGAACTCCTCTCACATAGATAGGTCTGCTACTGTCACAGTGTTCAAGTTGAGGATCTGATCGGGGTCCTGTGCCTGTGAGAATGAGACCAAGATACATGACACAAAGGACCGACCCTGGGGAATGATCTGTATGGCAAAATTAAGCAATCCTAACAGAGATTGCAGCTGCTCCTTGGTACACCCCCTAGTATGGGTGAAGTCTCGGAGGACTGACCTGATGCGGGTCAGTTTGTTGAGGGGGAGGCTGGCCTGCATGGAGCAAGTGTCTAGGTTGACTCCGAGGAAGGTGATGGTGTGCGCTGGACCGTCGACTTTATGTTCAGCAATGGAAACATTGAGGTTCCCAAATACGACTCTCAGTTTAATATAAAATATAAAGGGATTTCGCGCAATATTACAATAAAAATTCCAATAAATCAATGATTTAATAAATACGTTCATGTGTATCAAGCGTGTGCAAGTTAAATGGTTAAATAAAAAAGCCGTAACAATAAAAGTGCTAAAAAGATAGGTTATCACCGCAAAGGATAAATTATCTCTATATTGCAGCAAATAACTAAATACGTTATCTTTTAATAGTGCTAAATTACTTGCAACATTAAGGTGCGTGAAAAACAATCATAATAGGCAACCATTAATTAAGCATGATTAGACAAATGTGCAAAACATATATATATATATATATACGATCTTGGGACATCACTCCATAGACTCATGAAAAATAGTGTGTTAGGTAAAGTTCTCATCAACACTCTATTATCATGGGAAATGGAGTAGTAGTTTGGAGATTTTGTGGGTGGCTAGATAAAAAAGTCTGTAGATAAATGGCATTCTTCTATTTAATTGTTGTGCATAAGGTAAAAAGAGGTGCGTGACCCTGCTGTTGGTGTATCCTCTAATGGTCTCTTAGGACCCTCACCTTCATGTTGTAGAAAAACAGCATTCAGTGGTAAATGATTTTTTGTTCTGGCAGCTGTCACCGAAATCTTTGCTTTCTCGGTTGCTATTCCTCAATCAATCCTTCTCTGTGTCTCCAAGGTGGCTCTCTCAATGACAGGGGAGATAAAACAGAGATAGGGGAGGGGGAGAAAGCAGAGGCTCCACTAGTGTATTAACGTTTTAAAATCGGGGGGGGGGGGGGGGAATTTATTTAAGGTAATGCTCTTACATTCAATAAGAAAAAAACAGGCAGAGTAGTAGTAAAAGGGGTTTTGGCAATCTCAGCGCCCTCTCACTTGTGCTTCAAATTGTATGATACCGCTCAGCCAATCCCTACGCGTTACGACACCGTCACGTGTCTTCATCTGGGGAACCGGATTGGCTGATGTAGGTTAGCTTAAATACTATGGGACTGGAAGTTCTCGGGCCGACATTTTACTTGTGGTATATGTTCTATTAGTCTAGCGGCCATTTTTCATGGGACTAAGGGGAGTTGTGTAATCTCCATTTTGTTGGAGGTTTATATTGTTATTCCTCTATCGTTGGTACATATAAGCACGCGGCCATTTTTTTGGTGGCATACTTACTATAATATCATGGCTCATTTACGCTACAATTTAGTGCAAAGGCATCACATTGTACATGTTAACGATGGATTTGGATCAGTTATGTTGTATATATGGTTTACATAGTTGTTAATTACTGGGGTTATGCATATAGGCATGGATATATGTTAGAACGCCCCTAGATCTCTTAATATATCTTAAATGGAGTTAATAATTACTGCATTTGAGCCATAATTTTTATATATAAATGAAGCAGGCATGAGAGTGCAAATATATGAGTGTAAAAAATATATACATGAGTGTAAAAATGTATTAAAAAATATATGATGAATAACCCATTGAAGCCAGAAAACTTAAGAACTGAAACCTCCCAAACAGGAGTACACAGTACACTACGCAATGCTTCACTATTCAACCCACAAATATCTCAGAACCAAAATGTGGAAGTTTTTAAAACTGTGGTGTTACAAGATATAGAAGCTATAAAACCTAAAAAAGCTACAGACCCTATACATATCCAAAAGGGCATAAAAAGTCTGACAGAAAGGAAGGATATTATAATCAGACCAGCAGACAAGAGAGGTGCAATAGTTCTACAATCAAAAGAACAATATCTCACAGAATTAAGCAGACAGCTACAAGATGAAACAACGTATACTAGGCTATTAAGGGATCCAACTGCCAAATACAAGAAAGAATTGGAAACTTTAGTGAACCTTGGGATGAGGAAGAATATACTCAATCCGAAAGAGATCAAATACCTGATACCTGAAACCTGCAGAATCCCAATAATCTATACAGTCCCCAAAATCTACAAAAATAAAGAGAATCCACAGGGAAGACCAATAGTCAATGGCATTGACTCTCTAACATCAAGAATGGGTCAATACATTGACTATTTTATACAACCAGCAGTCCAACAAACTGAAGCTTATTTAAAAGATACCAAACATGTACTACAACTTCTAAATACAGTGCCAGTATTAGAGGGAAGAACCTTACTGGCCACTGCAGACGTCACATCACTGTATACCATAGTTCAACACCAGGATGTAATCTCAGCAACCAAGTGGCTGTTAAGGAAATATAGTACCTTAATATGTATGCAAAGAAAATACTTGATCAAATGCCTAGATTTTTGCCTTAAATGTAACTATTTCTGGCACAATCAAACTTACTATAAACAGCTAGTAGGAATAGACATGGGTGCTAAATTTGCACCAGGGGTGGCAAATGCATTCATGGCACAGTGGGAAGAAAAGACGGTATACACAGACACTCCCGCCGAACTAATCGTATACAAAAGATTTATAGATGACGTGGTGATAGTCTGGATTGGAGACAGAAATACCCTAGAGATGTTCCTTAATAAATTAAACAACAACGATAAAAATATCAATTTGGTATGGAAAATAGATGCAAAAGAAATAGACTTCCTTGACTTAAATATAAGCCTAGAGGGACAGAAAATAGTAACCAAAACTCACTTTAAGAAGGTAGATGCCAATAGCTGTCAATAGACAGTTGCCATTATAAACCTTGGCTATATAACATCCCGAAAGGTCAGCTTACAAGAATAAAAAGAAACTGTAGCAAAGAAGAGGACTACCTAAATCAAGCAAGAGTGATTTGGGAAAGATTTAAAACAAAGGGATATGATGACCAGTGGATAAACAACCAGATTGAACATGTAAATCTAATGGATAGAAAAACAATGATTGAAGAGCATCCCAAGAAGAGGTTCCAACAAGAGGTACCGAGTATAATCCTAGACTTCAACACACAATTTAAAGATGTAGCAAGAGTGATCCAAAAACACTGGCACATCCTAAAAAATTACAGAGATCTAAAAGGAATACTACCAGAAAAGCCCAACATTGTCTATAAAAGAGCACTGACTATCAGAGACTTAATAGTGAAATCAGTAATTGAACCTCCCCCTGCGCCCACATTCACATTCTTTTCAGGGAAAGGTTTTTACCCCTGTCGCAATTGCTATGCGTGCCGACATGCGAAAAAATTCCAAGGAAAATGCAAAGAATTTATAGCCACCAATACAGGACAAACCTTTAATATCAGAGACTTTATAGGGTGTCATACAGAAGGGGTGGTCTATATATTACAATGTAGCTGCAATCTCCAATATGTAGGCCGCACAAAAAGAGCACTGAAGACACGAATACAAGAGCATGTACAAAATATAAAATCTGGCTTCCCTAAACACAATGTGTCGAGACATTTCGCATTAATACACAACAAAGATCCCACACATCTTCAATTTTGGGGAATAGAAAAACATAAACCATCATGGAGAGGAAGTCATTTGATTAGAGATATCAGCCGCAAAGAATCCAAATGGATTCACACCTTGCGGACCCTTGTACCTGGGGGTTTAAACGTAGAGTTCGATTTGAACTGTTTTTTAAGTAGTTTTTAATCATCATCTATATAGAATTGAACAGTATATTTGCAGTGTACAACATATTTTTAAAATTAAATTTATTGGACATATCCATCTTAATATTTTAATATTATAATATGTATGATTTTTTGGATTAGTCCTTATTGCACCATTGTTATATATTATAAAATACCTTGTAACAATAGGTGAGTTTTAGAACCAAGATTATTATTTCCAGTCATCATAAGTAATATTTTTATCCATTGATACTGTATTGTTTTATTTTCATAAAAAAGTTTTTTAACAATTTAGTTGTATATAAATGATCTATGTATAGAATGAATGAATTAATTCATTAGGTAGATTATCAGAGCACTCTCATGCCTGCTTCATTTATATATAAAAATTATGGCTCAAATTCAGTAATTATTAACTCCATTTAAGATATATTAAGAGATCTAGGGGGGTTCTAACATATATCCATGCCTATATGCATAACCCCAGTAATTAACAACTATGTAAACCATATATACAACATAACTGATCCAAATCCATCGTTAACATGTACAATGTGACGCCTTTGCTCTAAATTGTAGCGTAAATGAGCCATGATATTATAGTAAGTATGCCACCAAAAAAATGTCCGCGCGCTTATATGTACCAACGATAGAGGAATAACAATATAAACCTCCAACAAAATGGAGATTACACAACTCCCCTTAGTCCCATGAAAAATGGCCGCTAGACTAATAGAACATATACCACAAGTAAAATGGCGGCCCGAGAACTTCCGGTCCCATAGTATTTAAGCTAACCTACATCAGCCAATCCGGTTCCCCAGATGAAGACACGTGACGGTGTCGTAACGCGTAGGGATTGGCTGAGCGGTATCATACAATTTGAAGCACAAGTGAGAGGGCGCTGAGAACGCCAAAACCCCTTTTACTACTACTCTGCCTGTTTTTTTCTTATTGAATGTAAGAGCATTACCTTAAATAAATTCCCCCCCCCCCCCGATTTTAAAACGTTAATACACTAGTGGAGCCTCTGCTTTCTCCCCCTCCCCTATCTCTGTTTTATCTCCCCTGTCATTGAGGGAGCCACCTTGGAGACACAGAGAAGGATTGATTGAGGAATAGCAACAGAGAGAGCAAAGATTTCGGTGACAGTTGCCAGAACAAAAAATCATTTACCACTGAATGCTGTTTTTCTATAACATGAAGGTGAGGGTCCTAAGAGACCATTACAGGATACACCAACAGCAGGGTCACGCACCTCTTTTTACCTTATGCACAACAATTAAATAGAAGAACGGCATTTATCTACAGACTTTTTTATCTAGCCACCCACAAAATCTCCAAACTACTACTCCATTTCCCATCATAATAGAGTGTTGATGAGAACTTTACCTAACACACTATTTTTTATGAGTCTATGGAGTGATGTCCCAAGATCGTATATATATATATGTTTTGTATTTATTTGCACATTTGTCTAACCATGCTTAATTAATGGTTGCTTATTATGATTGTTTTTCACGCTCGTTAATGTTGCAAGTAATTTAGCACTATTAGAAGTTAACGTATTTAGTTATTTGCTGCAATATAGAGATAATTTATCCTTTGCAGTGATAACCTATCTTTTTAGCACTTTTATTGTCACGGCTTTTTTATTTAACCATTTAACTTGCACACGCTTGATACACATGAACGTATTTATTAATTCATTGATTTATTGGAATTTTTATTGTAATATTGCGCGAAATCCCTTTATATTTTATATTTCACTAAGTGTTGGTGTGAACACCCCAATTTTGCTGCAATAGTGTTAGTCACTTATTATGTGATTGTATACATTGTCACCTTGCAATTAGTTTTTTAATTTATACATCCGACAAGCGCGAAGGACACTATACACACGACTCTCAGTTTGTTAAGGTCTTCTGGGGGCACACTGAGCTTTTCAATTAACAAGAAGTTGTTCAGGTAATGGATGACTTCTTGACACTGAGCTTTATGCAACAGTATCCAGGTGAGGGACTGTGCGAAAGTATCGAATAGCCAGGGGCTACTCTTTGAGCTGAAAGTCAGTTTGGTGGCAAAATAGTATGCCTCTTTCTACTTAATGCCATGCCAGCACCAAAGGGACGGGTGGATAGGCAGGAGCTTGAAGGCTAAAAAGAAAACTAAAGTGGAGTACTAACTCCAAAAATACTTTTATATTTTTATGTTCTAGTGTGCTAATGAATAAAAATTGTGAATGTTGAATCACCAATTACTGAGGGCAATCAAAGTAAGAGCATAAAATAAATACATAAAAAGTATTCACATAAACAAGTGAAAAATAATATTTCTCAACCGTGGGAAAAAGCAGTCCAGATATTAATATCTCTAGATCTAAATAATATTGTGTATTTTATAGTCATAAGTAAAAACAAAAGTAAAAAACAAAACTAAAAAACTTTGGTGATAAAAGTTTAAATGAGTCCCATAAATCTTGCAAAAAGAAAATTAGCCAGTGAGTGATGCAGCAAACAAATGGTGAAAAAGAACCCCTTATCCAGTGAGACGGAACACCCGAGGTGATTATGTATTCTCCTTACCGACTGAAAAGACCAATATGTTGGTTCTAACCGAGCCCAGGGAGTTAGGTCTCCCAAAAACCTATAGGACATCCGAGACTGCTGGATCTGTATCAATCAGTGTCACTCAAAACATAAAAGCAGAGAGGGCTCCCATAGTGTAGCATTTGAGTAAATTTTATTGAGCTCAAAAGAATTCCACTTACAGATAGGTTGCTGAATGTGCACGATCAAACACAAATATCACAATCGATCCGAACGGCGGCGTCTCCCGAGGCTTCCTTCGCTCGCTGTCCGCTAACAAAACTTTGCCGAGCGAATGTTGGAAAATTCCTGTTGTCTGCCTGTGCATGTGAGGGAGGACCCAAAAATCCAGAGGTCCTTATGAGGGTAGTGCTATATATGGCTTAAACCAGTGCCTGTAATTCTCAGTTTCGCTGTATAGCTTGGTCTGCAATCTTCCTCCTCGTTCCTTGGATCTTAGCTGTGTGAGCTTGAAGGCGTCTGAAATGTCAGCCTTGGAGAGCCAGGCGCCTGTGCCTGCTTTGATGACAGCTTGAATTGCCATGTTTACGGAGGCGTATTTCAGGGAGAACTCCTGAGAGGGGATTAGGGAATTGAGGCTGGGAATGTGGGAAGAATGAGGCGCAGACAGGTCGTACACCAAACATAATTTATTTGAGAACTTTCCCTTGACAAGCCCAATAGGGCTGACTCTCCAAGTATTGAAAGGGGGCTGAGTGAAGGGACCTATGATGAAGTCTCGCTCCAGTTCGGCCTGTAAGAGCTAGTCTATGGCCTGCTCGTCAGTGGCCGCTGAAAGGAGGTTCCTGCATTCTTAGGTAGTGTGGGGCAGAGAGATGAGGCCGGTGTGAAATCCTGCTGTGAATCCCTGGATAAGGAAGGTGGCCAGGGAGGGAGTGGGTGTGAAGTGAGGTAGAGCCCCAGCTACAGGACATTAACTCGGCCTAGTCATGATTTCTTTTGTTGCTTGACCTCGCATAAATTCCTCGGATGTGCCCTATGGCATAGGGTGCAGATGTGGAGCAGGCGGCAATGGCTGAAGTTGCACGAGCCATAGTTAAAATTGTTGCAGATTGCTGCTCCTCCTACGGTCCGAACAGGGCGTCCAAACTTGTCCACCTGAGGCATCTGTACAGGGGCCGATGGGCCTTAAACTGCACCGGAGGTGAAGGGGAACTCGAAGGGGCAACTGACTGTTGCATTGGCGCGCCAGGTGGCGGTGTGGAGGACTTGCAGATAGTGCACAGTGGTGAGCGCAGGCCGGCAAAGTGACGGCAGAACAGCTCTGTGTCCATGAGGCTCCAATTCATGCTTGTCTGAAGGAACGATGATAATCGTAGAATGAAAAGCCTCTGTACATTTATCCCAGGTTTACGACAGTGTGAAGGTATAAGTCCAGCTCTTCCCTCCTGCTGAGAGAAGCTGAGCATAGGACATCCCTCAGCATGCCAAATGCCTATGTAAATTTTGGGACAGATAATTTATAATTTAATTATGGTTGAGCTTGGGATCTTCGTCCTTAAGGACCACTGACACCTCTCCCCAGGTGTAAGCTTTGTTCTCTGCCAGATTGTGGACCGAAATGAGGAGGGAGGCAAGGTTGATGTCCCTGACGTCCAGGATGTCCTTCCTAACGCTGGCTGGAACCAAATGTGATGGGTAGACAATGGGACTCCCCCCTGTGGTACCTGCAGGAAGGGGTGTCAGAACCTGAACTGTAGTTGGGATAGCAGTGGCCGGGCGAGCCTCCAAGAGTGCCACTCTGGTTTGGACATCCGTGACCATGGTAGACAGAGATGACACCATGATGTGGAGTTGAGAGATGGTGGAGGATATTGATTGGAGGGACGCCTGCTGGGTGCTGGGCCCTACTACAGCTGGCGGAGGGAAGAGGAGCCTGAAGAGCTCACCCTTCCTGTCTGTAGCGAGAAAAGGCACACCCCTGCGCCTCGGTTCTTTCATCAGTTGCGGGGGGGGGTCCATCCCCTGAGGGACTGCACGCTGCCGCTCTCTAGAATGGAGGAGGTGACAGAAAGGCCGTGTGGTCTTCAGTGCCGGCCTGGGACATGGTTCTGGGTGACTTGTGCCCTAGATACGATGTCCTATCTTTGGGGTCGAAAGTTGGTCGACCGGAATCTATTGAGGGTGACATGAAATTCAAGTTTGCTTCTTTTGCCTAAAATTGGCGTACGTACCCAGCCCCTGCTCTTTTGGGGGGTGTTTTATTTTTTTTACTTGGGGGAATATCGTCCAACCTGGTGCAGGTTGGACCTATTGAACTTGACTGACCTGGAGGAGAAATGAAACATGACAACCAGTGAAGGGTTTGACTACCTAACTTGAAAAAGTGACTTGTAATGTGTTTGGCGACAGGTGCATGAAATGAAATAAAATGATTAAAATTATTCCTTGATAGAGGCACGATCGGTGTGCCGCGACTGCGACAAGTTACGAATCGAACGGTGGGGCACAGTGTGGAATGAGGCCAAGTCAGCTGGGGCCTACCGGGATGAATCGATTTCTCACGAATGCCCTAGGATTCAAATCGGGGTGCGGCATGTGACAATGTAATGAATGAAATGTTTGCCTTAGAGTAAAATGGATGAAAAATGTTTTGCCATGACAGAGGCATGAATCGGTTGTGCCGCAGCTGCGACCGACAGCGAACCACACTCTGGAGCATGTACTGAAATGAGGCAAAGAAAAACATTAGTGCACACCGGAACGAATCGGTGCATTGCGGATGCGACCGGATTCGAATTGGAGAGCAGTACCTAACAGTGAAATTAATGAAATATTTACCCTGACAGAGGCACAAATCGGTCGTGCCGCGACTACGACTGACAACAAACCAGGCTCTGGTGCAGGTACTGGATGAGGCCAAAACAACTGGGGCACACCGGAATGAATCGGTGCATCTCGTATGCGACTGGATTCGAACCGGGGGCGCGATATGTGAGCGTGAAATGAATGAAAATTATTTTGCCATGACAGAGACATGAATTGGTGAGCCGCAACATGTGACTAACAACGAACGTGACACTGCAGCATGTACTGAAATGGGGTCGTAAACAACTGGGGCACACCAGAAAGAATCAGCGCATCGTGGATGCGACTGGATTCTGATTGGAGTGCGGTATGTGGCAGAGAAATGAAATTGACTGCCATAACAGAGGCACGAATTAGTCATGCCACTGTTGCAACTTACAACGAACCGGACTCTGGATCATGTACTGAAATGTGGCTGAAATACCTGGGGCATGCCGGGATGAATTGATGCATGTTGGATGCAACTGGATTCGTATCGGAACGTGATACGTGACAGTAAAATGATGTGCCATGACAGAGACATGAATCGGTGAGCCGCAAATTGTGACTGACAACGATTGTGACTCTGGAGCATGTACTGAAATGAGGCCGAAAGTAACTGGGGCACACCAGAATGAATCGGCGCATTGTGGGTGCGACTGGATACGAATCAGAATGCAGTACATGAGTGAAATCATTGAAATCATTGAAATGTTTTTAAATGTTTTTTGAAATGGGTTAGCCTTGATATGGCATGGATCGGTGTACAGAAAATTTGCGACTGATAACGATCTGTCTGTGGAGCATGGTACAGTGATAAACAGTGATACACGCCTAAACGAAGCAGTGTCTTTGCGTCGGAGTGAGGTACGTGGTAATAAAGAAATGTTTGGTATAATATCCATACAAGCGATTGGCAGACGTTTACGGCTATGTGTAGGGTTTTTTTACAAACGATTTGTGTTATCGAGGTTTAGTGACAAGATATCTAACAATGCGTGAAATGAAAAGTCAACAAAAACCCTACCTGCGACAGCCGAGCCAGACACGTTGTACGAAAACTGCGAACGGGAATGAGAGCCTCGAAAAACTTTGAACACGGGAACTCATGAACGCTACTGAGTCTCGAATAGTTAGCCTAGTGACGTGGTATCACGCACAGGAAACGGCCGTATCACGCACAGGAAACCGACGAAGACCACAAACAAGCGGGCTGGTTATATATCCCCCCAGGCTCCTCCCATAAATTCAGCCCACCATACTGGCCTTCTTACATATATATACAGTATGTCACAAAAGTGAGTACACCCCTCACATTTATGTAAATATTTTATTATACCTTGTCATGTGACAACACTGAAGAAATGACACTTTGCTACAATGTAAAGTAGTGAGTGCACAGCTTGTATAACAGTGTAAATTTGCTGTTCCCTCAAAATTACTCAACACACAGCCATTAATATCTAAACCATTGGCAACAAAAGTGAGTACGCCCCTAAGTGAAAATGTCCAAATTGGGCCCAAAGTGTCAATATTTTGTGTGGCCACCACTATTTTCCAGCACTGCCTTAACCCTCTTGGGCATGGAGTTCACCAGAGCTTCACAGGTTGCCACTGGAGTCCTGTTCTACTCCTCCATGACAACATCACAGAGTTGGTGGATGTTAGAGACCTTGCGCTCCTCCACCTTCCATTTAAAGGATGCCCCACAGATGCTCAATAGTGTTTAGGTCTGGAGACATGCTTGGTTAGTCCATAACCTTTACCCTCAGCTTCTTTAGCAAGGCAGTGGTCATCTTGGAGGTGTGTTTGGGGACGTTATCATGTTCGAATACTGCCCTGCGGCCCAGTCTCCGAAGAGAGGGGATCATGCTCTGCTTCGGTATGTCACAGTACATGTTGGCATTCATGGTTCCCTCAATTAAATGTAGGTCCCCAGTGCCAGCAGCATTCATGCAGCCCCAGACCATGACACTCCCACCACCATGCTTGACTGTAGGCAAGACACACTTCTCTTTGTACTCCTCACCTGGTTGCCGCCACACACGCTTGACACCATCTGAACCAAATAAATTTATCTTGGTCTCATCAAACCACATGACATGGTTCCAGTGATCCATGTGCTTAGTCTGCATGTCTTCAGCAAACTGTTTGAGGCTTTCTTGTGCATCTTCTTTAGAAAAGGCTTCTTTCTTGGATGACAGCCATGCAGACCAATTTTATGCAGTGTGCGGCGTATGGTCTGAGCACTGACAGGCTGACCCCCCACCCCTTCAACCTCTGCAGCAATGCTGGCAGCACTCATACAGCTATTTCCCAAAGACAACCTCTGGATATGACATTGAGCACATGCACTCAACTTCTTTGGTCGACCATGGCGAGGCCTGTTCTGAGTGGAACTTGTCCTGTTAAACCTCTGTATAGTCTTGGCCACCATGCTGCAGCTCAGTCTCAGGGTCTTGGCAATCTTCTTATAGCCTAGGCCATCTTTTTGTAGAGAAACAATTCTTTTTTTCAGATCCTCAGAGAGTTTTTTGCCATGTGGTGCCATGTTGAACTTCCAGTGACCAGGATGAGAGAGTGAGAGGGATAACACCAAGTTTAACACACTTGCTCCCCATTCACACCTGAGACCTTGTAACACTAACTAGTTAGTCACATGACACCGGGGAGGGAAAACGACTAATTGGGCCCACTTTGGAAATTTTCACTTAGGGGTGTACTCACTTTTGTTGCCAGCGGTTTAGACATTAATGGCTGTGTGTTGAGTTATTTTGAGGGGACAGCAAATTTACACTGTTATACAAGCTGTACACTCAATACTTTATATTGTAGCAAAGTATCATTTCTTCAGTGTCGTCCCATAAAAAGATATAAAATATTTACAAAAATGTGAAGGGTGTACTCACTTTTAATATATATATATATATATATATATATATATATATATATATATATATATATATATATATATATATAAATATATATACAGTAAGGGTTTAAAACCACTTTAATGAAAACAAAACTCATTCACATTGGGGGCAAGCTGATTTATTGGGAACCCCTTATTTCAAAAGGCAGACCCCCACATTATTTGGGGAGAAGTTGCCCCAACACTGGGGATAACGTGTTTTGCAAGAGGGGAAGGATTTGCTGCAAATTACCCTCCCACTGTTAAAGTCATATGGCCTGGCATAGTTCGCTGACCCCCTTTTTTGGCCAGCTTGGCTGTATGTCTGGATATGGGTCTTTTATTAATTCTTTGGGGGTACCGCACTCCATTTTCTTTTCTCTTACAGGGTCAGCACATCATTAAAAAAAAAAAGAAAAGAAAAACTATTTGGGGTGCCCATAAACATTTAAAAAAGACCCCTATCCAGGCATGCAGCTTGGCTGGCTAGAAGTGTGGGGGGGGAGCAAGCTTTCATCTCCCACCATCCTGAACCATTTGTAGCCCCCATGTCCTCAAAATTGGGTGGCCAAGCCTCCTCCCTTTGCAAAGCACCTTGTCCTCATGTTGAGAAGACAAGGGCATTATACCCACATCCTATCCCCCAAAATGTAAAAGTGTTTTTTTGTGGGGGGGGTTGGTGATTTGTCCGTAATGTAATGTAAATCCAACATCTATCACATCATCCTACACTGTATACTCTTATCATTCATGAAAATGTTTCTATGTTGCCACTAGACGTGCATTCGTTATCGTCCGAATGCATTTTCATCCGAATTTCAGGGATTTTCGTGTTGGTTTTAACAAAACGATAACAAACGCGCAGAATCCGAAATCCGAAAAATCCGAGCTAAAAAAATGCTTTAGTTTCGTATCCATTATATTTTCGAATCATTGCCATAACAGTTTGATATAGATAGATAGAAGATTTGACATGATGGTGACAATAGCGATCTGTGTCTATCGAACCTGCAGTCAAATGTGCCTAACCTAACTCTATTAGTCCAAGATTAATCGACATAGAGAGAAAAGATTCAACATTATAGAGACAAGATTTAACAAAGCAGCTAAAAACATATGATCGCTGCAAGCGGACATTTACAGGCAAATGCTCCGCCCATAGGCTATAGAAGAATTCTAATGTTGTTTGACTAATAATAATAATTAATAATTATAATTATTACTAGTCAAACAACATTAGAATTCTACTATAGCTTGTGGACGGAGCATTTAACCGGAAATGTACGATCGCGGCGTTGTATAGTTTAGCTGCTTGGTCAAATCTTCTTAGAACATCCAACAGACACTATAAGCCTTCAATTGACAGATTCAACCTTAATTAATTAGTATTTTCGTACAAATGCATTTTTAACTAAACAAAATTAATAAAAACAAATTTCGGAAGTAACTAAATAAAATTTATTTTAGGACGAAGTCGAAATTCTGAAACAAAATATTTCAGTGTGCACATGTCTAGTTGCCATTCTGCACAGTGATGCTGACTCATCACACTTTAGGCTGACTCCTGTTTGTAAACCAGCCAGCGTGGATATATGGCATTGTATAATGGCATTAACCAAATATGTTGTGGCTACTGCCACAAAATGCACGTTTTGAAAAAAAGCAGTTTGCGCCAAAACTCTTGAACATCGCAAAAGTTCGGATTCGAACCACAAACCCTATTGAAGTCTATGGGACTCGAATTTGGCCACAAAAAGGGTATGGGGCCGAGTACTGCTCTGGGGGACATGTATTGATGCGATTTTTTTTTTGTTGAAAAGAGCTTTAAAGGGGCAGTGATTTTAATGATGTTTAAAGTGAAACATTAAAAGTGAAAAAATCCTTTAAATATAGTGCCTGGGGGTCCCCTTAGTCTGTAAAGCGGGGCATCTGTACCATGTCTACTGCTGCAGCAAAACTGACATATATAAAGAAAAAAAAAGACATTAAATTGATTTTCCTTGCAAGCTTTCTTTATTTTGTAAACAACGAATTGGAGAGCCAGTCTATATGATGAGGCCACATTTTAGTGCACTCGGAACAAGATTAGCGATTCCTTTGATAAATTCTGGTTTCTCTTTGGCAAACTTTGGATGGAAAAAAACAACGTTTTTTCCCCATAGTGAACAAGCTTTATGTGAAGAAGCCAAATTATAGTACCCTCAGCCCCAAGTTCATGGGGGAACATGACTTCCAATTTGTTATCAGTGTTCTCCCCTTTCTGTAGGCTCATGTTACTCCCTTCCTCAACCTCATAACCAACATCAAAATCAACTAATGTATGTGCATTGTCAAGAAGCAAGTGTTCAAATAATTCAGTTGACTTCTCCACGCATGATGGTGGGGCTATGGCATGAGTAACTGTGGACAAGGAGACAGAATAAGCCATTCTGGCATCTGTGGTGGACTGCGCACTAGTCTCTGCTTGGGTGATAGAGGATAAGGATGGTTTATTAATCCAGTCCACCACCTCCTCTGTATACTATGGCTGGATAGCATGGGCAACATCACTAAACAGAGAAAAAAGTGCCCTGTCTGAGGACGGACCCCATCCACCTTTACCTGTGGACACAGACACTGCTGGCCCCCTCATAGTGGTATGGGAACATCTGCCTCTCTGTGTTGGCCTCCAGAATATGATGGGGGGCTTATTACCCAACTTTAATAGATACTGGCAAATGTGTAATTGGATGCACTTTTGTGAGGAAAGGGTCCGTCTGCTGGTAAGATATATAATTTGGCGTGCAGTACTGGGGTCCACCAGCAGGTGTCTCCTGGCAGTTTAGAACTGTCAGGGGAATCTTTCCCTGCTGGTGTTATTTCATCTTTTGGCCGCAGTACTGATGTCCCCTAGTGGATGGATCCTGGCAGTATGGAGCAGACAACACTCCCTGCGCTCAGGTGTTACATGAAGAAAATTATTGTCAGTCCCATAAATACCCGGCAAGCCCTCACATGCTTGCCTTGGTATCTCTCTCCTTGAGCCCTGACCTTGTTTGCCTGTTTACTGATCCTGAGCCTGCATCTGACCTTGTTCCCGAGCTTATCCTGACCCGGTCCCTTCTGTGTTCCTGTACCCTTCAGCCCGATCCATCCCCTTTCTGTCCTGTTGGTTCCCTGTCCCTCATTTACTGATCTTCCTGTGTATAACCTTGGCTTGGCTAACGTTTACGCTTCTGGAATATCCCTTGTCCTGCTGACCTCCCGTGTATGACCCTGTCCTGGCTGACATCTGTGATTCTGGTATTACCCCTTGCTGTATATATTGTTGTTGTTGGTGGGTTTGTTGGGTTGGTTGTGCACTGTTTGTATTTTCTGATTTATCATCTATTTTAATAAATATCATAACTCACTTTACATGCATTTTGAGTTATCTCTGTGCAGTCCTCACTGTCTGGTTTACTAATTCTCCTGACAACTTTATTCAATGAAAAGTGGTGTTTGGTGCACTTTAAATTGAGGACTGCCGCTAACAAAAATGAAAAAAACTATTAAAAAAAAGGGGGAACAACAGTGTCGCAGTCAGAAAAACTGCAGCTGACAATTTAAAAAAAGCAGGCAGGCTTGGGACAAAGAAACCTCAAAGCAAAACGAAAAAAAAACCACAGGGGTATACAGCATACAGCAAAAACAGGGATATACAGCACTAAATCTTATGTAATGCTGTGTTAAACACTGTACTACACTAGCACTGCACTGACACACTACACTGACACACTACACTGACACTACACTATACTCACACTATACTAACACTACACTGACACTCTACACTCAGAGTCACAATAACACACTAACTCGCTAGTAGCAAACAGAGCCCTGCTCTATCTATATCCACTTCAACAACACACTACAAAAGGTTCCTGTGGGAAGGAACCTTTTATAGTGTGGAGTATACATCTGAGCAGATAAATACCACATAGTTTCTGCACCATCTAAATTTTAACAATTTTAAAACAGCAGGTAAATATAAGCTTACCTAAACATCCAAAGTATAGCCTGTATAATCTTTTGTGGGCACACTTTTGTGCTTCACTGTAAACTGATGTCATGCTATATGCTATATAGATTCTATATAACCTTATTTTCCGGATGAAATGGAAAGTACCTATTCCCATACATTTAAAAAAAGCAGCACAGGCATTTTGCCACACTATTAGGGTAACATCTATATATATACTGTACATATTTTGCTAGATTGTCCAAACAGATGGCTTATTCTAGCTATATCCCTTGAATAGGTCTGTGTAATACTTATCCAACTTATGGGAATGTTGGGATGCTCATTTGGGTGGCGTGGGTATGGGGGGGCCAAAATCCATTGGCAGATTTTGTGCTCTCTCTCCCTCCTTTGTGGACCTAAGCAATTTGGGTTTTTCTAAACAATGAATGATGGTGGAAATATGATATGACAAAGAAGCATTTGCTGATATTTTTTATTCAATTTAGATTGTATTCTGTACATACTTTGTATTGCTGGCTCCTGAGGAAGTGGACTAAGTCCAGGAAACGCATTGAGCCTTAAAGACCTTTACGTGTGGAAAATATGCATCATGTTGTTATTATTGACTTTTATGGTTATGTACTGTATCATGAAAAAAAACGTTTATGTTACATTTTGATATTTTAAGGAATTACTAAAATATGTGTCTTTTAAAAAAGAACAAATATTGTGCCTGGAGTCCCATTTTTGCCATTTATTGTTTTTTGAATGCGATAGACTTTATACAGGGATGTGGCACCAATTTTTGCCAAGATATCTATCTCGTTGCCAAGGAGTTACACAGAAAATGCCATCCAAAACCAGGAATCATCAAAAACAATAGTGAGAACCACTACAAACTTAACACTGTCGAACTCGACCATCAAGTGCCATAGTCTTTGCCACACATAATTTGTTGGTCAGAACTCCTGTTCTCTACTATTATAGGACATGGCAAAGTTTACCAAATAATGTCCCCAGTGGCACTTTGTGGTGACATTATTATTGCTATGTGTTAAATGATTTTTAAATGTGTATATTTTATAGATATAGACAAATGTATACCAAACAGCACACTTTCTAAAATAAACCACAGTACATATATGTAAAATTTAGTCATATTTATATTTTGCAGCAACTGGTGTAATTGCTCTGCAGCTCTATTTATTTTGAATAGCACTCCAACACAGTATTTCATTAACAGACAATACACTCACACTTCAGTTGAACCACAGTGCATATGTCATGTTTTGCGATGCTATGCATTTTAAAAGGGTTAGGCCCATTATTCTGTGTGGCAAGGTATACTGCCAGCCCATTCAAAAATAATCCTACTTAATGCAGAGTGCTTTAGCTCAAAGTAACATAGTGCACACACAGCGTGAAGTGGGCCCTAATATTGCCTAAATAATTTGGGGGCACTGTCTGCAGAAGCAGGACCATTTTTGGCTGGCAATTCCATGTTGCACAGATAACCTTTGTATTACCCTTCTTAATCAATTCGTTTTTTTTTCTTTTTCCTTTTCAAATGTCAATTTGCTTCTTCCATCTGCTACATGATGGATTTTTTGGTCACCTCATACCCTAAAAAAGTTTTTCTAAGATATTGGTACTCATTGCATTTGATTTCCCAAGGCAAATAGTCTGTTCACTTTGCAAGAGAAGTTGCACATTTCATAGAGCTTAGTGAATGAGGTAAAGCTCTACTGATTTCCATCATCCAATCAAATGCAAGCAGAGATGCTGCTTATTTAATTTACCTTTTATGTGATTGGGTATTCTTTGAAAAGTGAAACATCACTCCATTCACTAAGCTCTGAGACAAGTTACCTTGCAAAGTACACAGCCTATTTGTTGTTATACAACCTCTTTGTGTGTCTGTCTCTGCCTTGGTTTTACTAGAAGAGTATCTATTGTGTCTCTGTGGAAATGTTTATGGTGATGTCAATACACTACTGTTTGTATCTCTGTGGACACGTTTCTGACACTTTCAGCGTGTACTGATTGTATCCCTGTGAATGTGTTTCTGTTGCGTCAACACAGTAATGATTGTGCTTCTTGACAGCTGCTGGAGAAGGTGAAGGCTGAGGCTTTTATCCTGTGAAGAAGAGTATTTAGTAAGCTTAACCCTAGGTTCACACTATTGTGTATTGGATGTAGATTCCACACATTCAATTCGCACAGCAGGAGATTGTTCACTTTATCCACAGCAGCTCCGTGGCAAATTTGGTCTGAAATCGGACCTGAACCGATGAACGAGGACACACTGGACTCCTACTGTGCTCAGCCTTATACTTTTGGATATGTTGGTTATTACAAGATGTATTTTGCATCGAGAAATCTTTGTTTAGTAATTAGAGTGGGAAATAAGTGTCTTTGAAAACCATACCTCCCAATCAAATTAGCTTCCCCTTATTTAAATTAGCCTTGAAAGTGCACACCACTACTTGATTACCCTGGCAGGTTTCTCCCTGGGTTGACATATCTGATACTCATTAAATGTGTCTCAATTTCCTGTTTTAAGAACATTGCAGCTGAGCACCAGTAAAAACAGTAGTTCGATATTATGAAAAACATGTGATTGAGCTCAAATATTTCTAGGATATGAACCACTTTAAACAATCTATTTCATCTTCAGCATTTTTCTTGCTCTGAGAATGATGTGTGCAATAATCATAATTTGTACACGGTCTGTACACTAGATAAAGAATATAAAGTCTATTCACAGTGCAGGTCAAACATATTCATTTCACAACAGTAAACAATAGTATACAATATTTCACAGCCTGAGATGTGATAAAGAGATGAGACAGTATAAAAAAAAACATAATAATGTCACTGCAATAGTCATTCTTTCTTCATGCACAAAACAAAATACATAATTTATTCTGAAGGCACCTCTGTGAATTGATATATATTATGCTCATTAGAAAAACAAATGAATTGGGGGTTGCTGCCTGAACACTATTTGTCTATAAAAGAAGCTGAAATGTGTTTTTAGAATAGGGCAGTGCTGATTTAATCCTAGTAACAAACCAGTGGCATCTGTCATTTGATGGCTTGGCATATTGAGAGCTTTGTGGCCCATAAGCGCTGGCATCGCACATTGGCAGTAGACAGGAAATTAATATATCCCATTAATTCCTTCAGGAAAATATCTCACGTTTCAGCTGCATTAAAGAAAAATTGAGAAAAAAAATTGGAAACATTTGGGACTTTTCCCATAAAGCTTCAAAGCTCTACAAATCTTACCATCTCTGACACGAACGTTTCTTAAAAGCAAGGAGACGGGTGACAGCTGGCAATGACACCAGAATTTCACACATTATGTCACACGCCACATGCATATTAAAAGATGCAATGCAGATTGCTTTTTGCTCCCTGGTGGGGCTGGGATTACTTCTTGCATCTCATCAAGTGGCCAAACAGAGAGAATGCAGAAAATAAATCCACAAACAATGAATAAACAATGCATAATTATAGAAAAGAGCAAGTCATTTAACTGTTAGTCTCCCAGTACATAGGAATGAGGCACAGACTCTCAAAGCATATTTATTAGACTTTAAAGACATGTAAGTCCAGTTGTATTCACATTCTGGGAGTTGAACTAAAATTTCTGCTGTGCATATTTGAAGAGGTTGTAAATCCTCGTGTTTTTTCACCATAATGCATCCTATGCATTATGGTGAAAAAACACCGGCAGTCACCGGCCCCTCAGCCCCCCCCCCGTTTTACTTACTTGAGCCCCTTCATCTTCTTATACAGTGTTCTTCAGTGTTGTCACATGAAAAGATATAATAAAAATATTTACAAAAATGTGAGGGGTGTACTCACTTTTGTGAGGTACTGTATGTACAGTACCTCACAAAAGTGAGTATACCCCTCACATTTTGTAAGTATTTTATTATATCTTTTCATGTGACAACGCTGAAGAAATGACATTTTTCTACAATGTAAAGTAGTAAGTGTACAGCTTGTATAACAGTGTAAACTTGCTGTCCCCTCAAAATAACTCAACACACAGCCATTAATGTCTAAACCACTGGCAACAAAAGTGAGTACACCCCTAAGTGAAAATGTTCAAATTGGGCCCAATTAGCCATTTTCCCTCCCCAATGTCATGTGATTCGTTAGTGTTACAAGGTCTCAGTTGTGAACTAGAAAATGCATTTCCTGGGAAAAATGCGTGGGAATGCTGAATTGCTAAAACGGCCCCCAGCAAAATTGCCCCCATCATATTGCCATCAAAACTGTCCCATCAGAATTGCCCCATCAAAACTGCACCATCATATTGCTCTATCAAAACAGCCCCATCATATTGCCACCATCAAAACTGCCCCATCATATTGCCACCATCAAAACTGCCCCATCAGAATTACCCCATCAAAACTGCCCATCATATTCCTCTATTATAAATCAGTACATGGTGTGTCTGTCCCCTCCCCCGGGCTCTGTAATCAAAGCTGAGATGCTCCAGCCACCTCCCCCCCTGTGTATAACAGAAGCTTTGGTAACCATGGCAACAAAACACACACAGTACACTCTGATTAATGGCTAAAATTTCCTGAAATGACCTCTAAACAAATGGCCGTATTTTAAAAACTATACATCCTACAGCGAAGATCTTTATATTGTGAGAATCACAAGACCCATACCTAGATTTTGATACATAGTATGTCTCTGAAATATTAAAATTGAAGGCACGGTCGCAGTTTAGAAATTGCCCTTCAAATTTGAAGGGGCTAGAGTGTAGTTTCAATGAATGTCAATGGACGGTGTGAGTTGCAAACAAATGGTCATATTGTGAAAACTGTCAGGACTATGGCTTAGCCGTGGACATGTTTAGTGGCAGCAGGGATAGCTGAACGTTTTGATATAAGATTTGTGTAGGTGGGCTTGAAAATGAGGGAGTGGCGGCAGTTTAGAAATCATGTTCTGATTTTTCAGCTTTTGTCCCCTCCCCTGGGCTCTAATCAGAGCTGAGATGCTCCAGCCACCTCCCCCCCTGTGTATAACAGAAGCTTTGGTAACCATGGCAACAAAACACACAGAGTACACTCTGATTAATGGCTAAAATTTCTTGAAATGACCTCTAAACAAAAAGCTTTTTCTCAAAAACTGTAAAAGATATCAAACTGAAAAGATATAGCCAGATAGCTGAATATTTTGTGAACATTTTAAAGTTTGTTTGGTGTCTTTAGGTGAAAGTATGAAGGAGCTGAAACTTTTGGGAGCGGAAGAAAAATTTAAGGATTTCAAGCATGCTCCCATTGACTTCAATGTTAAAAAAAAGCGATAAAAAGCTTAATATTTTAAAAAGTATAAATGGTAGAAAAAAAGTTGAAAAAGAGCACACCTCAGCTAAAAGAGACGAACATTTTGATAGTTGAATGGTTTTAATAGCTGAAAGTATGCAGAAGTTACGCATTACCGAAAAACGTACGGAAGAATAAGAAAAATAAATTAGAAATCATGTTCTGATTTTTCAGCTTTTGTCCCCTCCCCTGGGCTCTAATCAGAGCTGAGATGCTCCAGCCACCTCCCCCCCTGTGTATAACAGAAGCTTTGGTAACCATGGCAACAAAACACACACAGTACACTCTGATTAATGGCTAAAATTTCTTGAAATGACCTCTAAACAAAAAGCTTTTTCTCAAAAACTGTAAAAGATATAAAACTTAAAATATATAGCCAGATAGCTGAATATTTTGTGAACATTTTAAAGTTTGTTTGGTGTCTCTAGGTGAAAGTATGAAGGAGCTGAAACTTTTGGGAGCGGAAGAAAAATTTAAGGATTTCAAGCATGCTCCCATTGACTTCAATGTTAAAAAAAAGTGATAAAAAGCTTAATATTTTAAAAAGTATAAATGGTAGAAAAAAAGTTGAAAAAGAGCACACCTCAGCTAAAAGAGACGAACATTTTGATAGTTGAATGGTTTTAATAGCTGAAAGTATGCAGAAGTTACGCATTACCGAAAAACGTACGGAAGAATAAGAAAAATAAATAAAAAAACGAATAACAATAGTGGGACTGCTAAAGCAGTCCCACTAATTAAAAACTAGAAAATGCATTTCCTGGGGAAAATGCGTGGGAATGCTGAATTGCTAAAACGGCCCCCAGCAAAATTGCCCCCATCATATTGCCATCAAAACTGTCCCATCATATTGCCACCATCAAAACTGCCCCATCAGAATTGCCCTATCAAAACAGCCCCATCATATTGCCACCATCAAAACTACCCCATCATATTGCCACCATCAAAACTGCCCCATCAGAATTACCCCATCAAAACTGCCCCATCATATTCCTCTATTATAAATCAGTACATGGTGTGTCTGTCCCCTCCCCCGGGCTCTGTAATCAAAGCTGAGATGCTCCAGCCACCTCCCCCCCTGTGTATAACAGAAGCTTTGGTAACAATGGCAACAAAACAAACACTAACAGTACACTCTGATTAATGGCTAAAATTTCCTGAAATGACCTCTAAACAAATGGCCGTATTTTAAAAACTATACATCCTACAGCGAAGATCTTTATATTGTGAGAATCACAAGACCCAGACCTAGATTTTGATACATAGTATGTCTCTGAAATATTAAAATTGAAGGCACGGTCGCAGTTTAGAAATTGCCCTTCAAATTTGAAGGGGCAGCTAGAGTGTAGTTTCAATGAATGTCAATGGACGGTGTGAGTTGCAAACAAATGGTCATATTGTGAAAACTATCAGGACTATGGCTTAGCCGTGGACATGTTTTGATATAATATTTGTGTAGGTGGGCTTGAAAATGAGGGAGTGGCGGCAGTTTAGAAATCATGTTCTGATTTTTCAGTTTTTGTCCTCTCCCCCCGGGCTCTGTAATCAGAGCTGAGATGCTCCAGCCACCTCCCCCCTGTGTATAACAGAAGCTTTGGTAACCATGGCAACAAAACACACACAGTACACTCTGATTAATGGCTAAAATTTCTTGAAATGACCTCTAAACAAAAAGCTTTTTCTCAAAAACTGTAAAAGATATCAAACTGAAAAGATATAGCCAGATAGCTGAATATTTTGTGAACGTTTTAAAGTTTGTTTGGTGTCTCTAGGTGAAATTATGAAGGAGCTGAAACTTTTGGGAGCGGAAGAAAAATTTAAGGATTTCAAGCATGCTCCCATTGACTTCAATGTTAAAAAAAAGTGATAAAAAGCTTAATATTTTAAAAAGTATAAATGGTAGAAAAAAAGTTGAAAAAGAGCACACCTCAGCTAAAAGAGACGAACATTTTGATAGTTGAATAGTTTTAATAGCTCAAAGTATGCAGAAGTTACGCATTACCGAAAAACGTACGGAAGAATAAGAAAAATAAATAAAAAAACGAATAACAATAGTGGGACTGCTAAAGCATTCCCACTAATAAAATCGAATAACAATAGTGGGACTGCTAAAGCATTCCCACTAATAATAAATAAAATCGAATAACAATAGTGGGACTGCTAAAGCAGTCCCACTAATAAATAAAAAAACGAATAACAATAGTGGGACTGCTAAAGCATTCCCACTAATGAGAAGCAGGTGTGTTAAATTTGGTGTTATCGCTCTTGCGCTCTCATACTGGTCACTAGAAGTTCAACATCTGAATACAATAGAAGGTTTTTTCCTCTTAAGTGGGATTTTAGAGGGCGGAAGTCTCAAAAAAGTATAACAGAAGGTATAAGAAAATATCAAAATTTTATTATATCAAAGGTTAAAAGTATGACATATACTAAATATAAAGCAATAAGTAAAAGCAAAAATGGATGCCAAAATTTACAAATAATGGTAATACAACCAGGATATACACGACAAGTCGACAAAGCTACACATAACCCCACAAAGGCTGTATCAGCAAGGAGCTATTTGACAGTGCAGGTCCAACGCGTTTCGAGGTTTTTATAAGGATTGCAACCTCTTCTTCAGGGGCTGGAGGTGAGGTGTATATCTGTCATACTATTGCAGGATCGACATCATATGGCATCCAGTTTAGGCAAGGGAGAGGGAGAGAATGGTTAGCCACCGGGGTCCAGACCCGAATAACAGCGCCGCTGCTGCGAAACCAAGACTGTCAGCAGATCAGGACCGGATACAAAGGGCGTCATGTCCGTCAGCTGAGTTGTAAGTTATCTTATCAGCTATTGTCATGTAAAGACTAAGGTTATCTATAAGCTGACTCCTAGAGCGGGTATCCAACAACTGACAACACCCCGGGTGTAGGGACTATAGGAGGTACTATGGACTATTAGTGCATAGTGGATTGTTGGTCCCTGTGCTGGCTCGCATAAAAGTGTTGTCTATAGTGGCTGATTGATCTTAGATGCTGTCCTCCAGGAGAAAATAGCAGAGGAGCACCTATGTTCAGCAGCTTAAGCAAGTTGTAGCAGCTGCACCTTCGGTTCTGTGTCCTCCCCCACACTGAGAGGACACAGAACCGAAGGTGCAGCTGCTACGACTTGCTTAAGCTGCTGAACATAGATAACCTTAGTCTTCACATGACAATAGCTGATAAAATAACTTACAACTCAGCTGACGGACGTGACGCCCTTTGTGTCCGGTCCTGATCTGCTGATGGTCTTGGTTTCGCGGCAGCGGCACTGTTATTCGGATCTGGACCCCGGTGGCTAACCATTCTTTCCCTCCCCCTTGCCTAAACTGGATGCCATATGATGTCGATCCTGCAATAGTATGACAGATATACACCTCACCTCCAGCCCCTGAAGAAGAGGTCGCAATCCTTATAAAAACCTCAAAACGCGTTGGACCTGCACTGTCAAATAGCTCATTGCTGATACAGCCTTTGTGGGGTTATGTGTAGCTCTGTCGACTTGTCGTGTATATCCTGGTTGTATTACCATTATTTGTAAATTTTGGCATCCATTTTTGCTTTTACTTATTGCTTTATATTTAGTATATGTCATACTTTTAACCTTTGATATAATAAAATTTTGATATTTTCTTATACCTTCTGTTATACTTTTTTGAGACTTCCGCCCTCTAAAATCCCACTTAAGAGGAAAAAAGCTTCTATTGTATATGAATATAGGGATGAGGGCTGGTTGTCTCCTTCCATAAAGTTTGTGTCACCACCCAATGCTCTCTGAGGATCTGAAAAACATAATTTTTGCTTTACATAAAGATGGCCTAGGCTATATGAAGATTGACAAGACCCTAAAACTGAGTTGCAGCATGGTGGCCAAGACCATACAGCGGTTTAACAGAACAGGTTCCACTCAGAACAGGCCTCGCCATGGTCGAACAAAGAAGTTGAGTGCACGTGCTCAGCATCATATCCAGAGGTTGTCTTTGGGAAATAGACGTATGAGTGCTGCCAGCATTGCTGCAGAGGTTGAAGGGGTGGAGGGGTCAGCCTGTCAGTGCTCTGACCATACGCTGCACACTGCATAAAATTGGTCTGCATGGCTGTTGTGCCAGAAGGAACCATCTTCTAAAGATGATGCACAAGAAAGCCCCCAAACAGTTTGCTGAGGACAAGCAGACTAAGGACATGGATTACTGGAACCATGTCCTGTGGTCTGATGAGACCAAGATAAACTTATTTGGTTCAGGTGGTGTCAAGCATGTATGGCGGCAACCAGGTGAGGAGTACAAAGACAAGTGTGTCTTGCCTACAGTCAAGCATGGTTGTGGGAGTGTCATGGTCTGGGGCTGCATGAGTGCTGGCGGCACTGGGGAGCTACAGTTCATTGAGGGAACCATGAATGCCAACATGTACTGTGACATAATGAAGCAGAGCATGATCCCCTCCCTTCAGAGACTGGGCCACAGGGCAGTATTCCAACATGATAACGACCCCAAACACATCTCCAAGAAGACCACTGCCTTGCTAAAGAAGCTGAGGGTAAAGGTTATGGACTGGCCAAGCATGTCTCCAGACATAAACCCTATTGAGCATCTGTGGGGCATCCTCAAGCTGGAGTGGTGGAGGAGCACAAGGTCTCTAACATCCACCAGCTCTGTGATGTCCTCATGGAGGAGTGGAGGAGGACTCCAGTGGCAACCTGTGAAGCTCTGGTGAACTCCATGCCCAAGAGGGTTAAGGCAGTGCTGGAAAATAATGGTGGCCACACAAAATATTGACACTTTGGGCTCAATTTTGAAATTTTCACTGTATGTTAAGTTATTTTGAGGGGACAGCAAATTTACACTGTTATACAAGCTGTACATTCACTACTTTACATCGTAGCAAAATGTAATTTCTTCAGTGCTGTCACGTGAAAAGATATAAAAAAATATTTACAAAAATGTGAGGGGTGTAATCACTTTTGTGAGATACTGTATATATATATATATATATATATATATATATATATATATATATATATATATATATATATATATATATATATATATATAGTTCCAAGAATAACCACTGCACCATGTTTGAGATATAAGCTCAGGTGCTCACCTACAAAGAAATTTGTACAAATCCAAAAGAGGTATGGAGAGAGGCAGAGATTTTAGAAGTAGATCAAAGTAGCAGCATTTTATAGTCAATTTTTTGATGGAACTTAGTCTGTCTTCTCAAGAAATTCAACATAGAAACAGTGAGGGCTGAGTCATCCCTAAGTGGGTGTGACGTAACATGTAGGGCATGAACGGAGTCATACTGGAAGTGACGCCAGCAGAAATTATGTTCCCTGCACTGAAAAACGATCCAGCACTCTCTCCCCCCCAACCTGCTAATTTGGCATTGTCATCAGTATCCTCAAGAATAGAGGGAGGAAAGACTTTCCAGTCGCTAACCATTGAGGGAGCAACCACCAGTTTAGAGGTTGCCAGTGCTGGGAATTAAGGACATTTTAGAGTCCATTTAGTGTGTCCTCCTGTGCCATATCATAATATTCCACTGTAGAGGTCTGGAAAAAAACTGCACAAAAGGAACTGCTTTAAAATGAGGCAACCATCATCTGCAACACCCTCATGCCTGAAATTATTTAATGGATAACTGATGGATCTGAGAGAAGCCACCTGATCTCTTAGAGCAAGGCATTTTCTCAGGCGGAGAATCACCTTTGTTTGGGTCAAGGCCCAGATATTCCAAGCGCTGAGCTGAAACTAATGCCGACTTCTGGAAACTAAAGATCCCGCCAAACTTCTCCAGAGTGTGTATTATGAGAGATACATTGTGCTCCAGCAGGCACACCGATTTCTCCTTTAGAAGCAAAAAATCCATGTAACACAGAATAGGCACCTCCTGGGTCCTTAGAAGGCCCAACATTGGAGCCATGATCTTTGTGAATACTCACTGGGCATGCGATGCAGAGGGGGGCATAAGGCCTCCTTCTACCGCTCTCTGATGAACAAGCAGGCTTCCTCCTGGAGCAGTGCACACAATCAAACACAGCCATTGTGGGAGGTGGAGCACTGCCACAGTCCTTGTACCCACAAAATACTCTCAATTACTGTCACAACTGAATGTCACAATGGGGTTAATTCATTAAATACTGACTGAAAAAAATGCATTAAAATAACACATGCGGAAAAACAATTTTACAAAACTTTAATTCATAAGAATTTGCCTGTAAATAGCTAATGTGGTAAAATACTGGTAATACGGTAATTGCCACATATGTTCATGCGGCAATTTATCACACAGTAGCTGGTTGTGGGCCGGGAAGCTAGCCACGGCATCCTTAACAATGGATGACTCATCAGCTGTCAGCGCGTTTCCTGCTGACAGCTGAATGTAAAAAAAATGCCGCTAATTAGAAATTCTTACAAAAAACAGTGTGCAGGCCCCCCCTCAATCCACACCAGGCCCTTCAAGTCTGGTATGGATTTTGAGGGGAACCTCACTCCAAAATCCATACAAGACCCTTATTTGAGCATGCAGCCTGGCAGGTAAGTAAAGGGGGGATGAGACAGCACCCCTCCCTCCTGAACCATAACCAGCCACATGCCCACAACATGGAGGGTGCTTTGGGGTAGGGGAAATCTTTCCCCCAAAGCACCTTGTCCCCATGTCCCCATAGGCTCATTTTTTAATCATTGTAAATGAAAAAATAAAACAACCGACTATGTCATTGGAATTCTTGAGCAGAATTCCAAGAGGACAGTTATCATGGGGGGGGGGGAGAGAATCAACATCCTCAAGATGGCAATCTTACCAAAAATTATGTTTAAAATGCAAATGCTCCCAACTCCACTTCCACAAGCATACTTTAAAACATTGCAATCACTTTTTTCAAAATGTATCTGGAGAGGGAAAAAACCATGTATGAGCTTTGCACTATTATTTAAAGATAAGGAGAAGGGGGGTTGGGGGACACCAGATATTAGATGCTACCACGAGGCAATTATTTTATCACAAATAGTAGAATGGGCAAAAAATAATAAGAAAAAGCGTTGGGTGAAAATGGACAACACGATTAGTAAAGCAAAAATGGGTAAATAATTTGGATTCCCCCACTTTTTAGAAAACTAAGCACTGAGACACATATTATCACTAGATATGCATTAAAAGTTTGGGACAACTTGCACAAAAAGGAGAAATGGGAGTACAATTCTCCTTTAATTCCACTGAAGGACACAGAGTATTTTGCACCAGGAATAGAGGTATTGTTTGGGAAATGGATCTTACAAGAAGAAGCACAATTAAAGGATGTGATGGAACGGGGTAAATTATGTACATATCAGGATTTAAAAAACAAAAAAAAAAGTTAAAAAAAAAAGTTAAAAAAGGGAAACTTATAGTTATTGATCGATGGAGGTATAGTCAATTAAAACATTTTATCGAAACACTCCCTCAACCCGTCAGATCTGATGAAAACCTTTGCTCCTTAGAGAAACTGTGTGTTGATTAGGTAGGGAAGAAGGGGATCTCTAGGATCTATAGGGTGTTAATAGAACTGAAAGGAGTAGATATACCACCATTTATTAAGAAGTGGGAGTTGGAATTGGATTCAAAACTCAAAGACTCAGAGATTGGGATTTTATTAAAGCGAGTACACGCAACATCGGTTAATTACAAGATGTCCAACCTAATTTACAAGTGCTTGGCGAGATGGTATATTACCCCAGATAGAGGATTTAAGTATCAGAGAAAAACCTTGCAATACTGTTGGCAGGGATGCAAAGAGATTGGGACAATGGCGCATATTTGGTGGCACTGTCCGGAAATCAAAAAATTTTGGGGCGAGATCAGGCAAATCATTAGTGAGATAACTCACATTGGAGTCCCTGACGATCCATGGGTGTGCTTATTTCATGGTTTTAGATTGTCAACTGGGACATATCTGAGAACTATCTCAGATATCTCATATCTATTGGCAGGATAGAAGGTGCCCAACATTACAGGACTGGTATGATAAAACAAATTAAAACAAATTAAATTCAAAGTCTCGAATACCTGAGATACAGCGAGGGAATGGGAATGGAAGAGTATGAAGAAAAATGGAGGGATTGGTTAGAGTTCAAGTGTTCAATTAGGTTTGCTGAGGCGATGGGAATCTAAAATAAGACCGTGGTCTGGCCCCTTAAATAGTCAGAGACCTGGACGAAGTAATAGGAGTGGAGAAAAGAACTGACTAGAATGGGTAGGTTTTAAGGAGTGGGGTGGAAGGGTAAGGTCAGGAGGGGTGACATTTGGGGGAGAGGGGGGTGGGGGGTGGCTTTAGGGATGGATATAGGGGAGTGTAGATATTCTATGTATTTGTTTTTTTTCTCGACTGTCCCTAGTCAAGAGAGGTTCCATTAAAGGAATTGGTCGTTTGTGTCGGGACATTTATATTCGCAATTAAGAACAAGGAAAAAAAAAAACTCCATTATGATGTGAAAACGAGTCGGGACAATATTGAACTGTAAAGTTGAAACACGACCTCCTGAAAACAGTTACTGATGTAGTAAAAAAAAAAAAAAGGAATACTTGTACAGTGCCACATCCCATACAAATATCCAAACTGACCTTAGGAACTGAGTAATACTGTAAAACAATGGACTTTAAAGGCTCCGTACATAAGGCAATGACAACACAGTTAAGAAATATAAAAAGTAAAACATGTATTTATCACAATCTGTTGATAAAATCATAGGTAATCATGTTGATTCTGCTTCCACAATTACATATACGATCACAAAGATAATGCACCATATGGTACTAAAAACTAACTATACATAGTCCATATACTAATGCTCACACATTCTTTGGGAACTCCATGTCTGGCGCCTTTCGCAGCTTGGGCCATTGCTTTTTCAGGGACAGAATGCAGAGATATCTAAACTGTGGAGTAGGCCAACCACTGACTGTTTTTTTTTTTTTTTAAAAATGGATAATGGATACATTGGGTATAGAGGGCTTCTCAAGACTTTTTACAATCGAACGGGCTCATTGTATTCCAAATCATCCACCCCTTCTTTAAGCAATCCCAGGATAAAAATGTTAAACTACAGAGATAGAGATTTAATCCTTTCCAAAGCACGTCAACGAGGCAGTATTGAGTACAATGGTAAAAAATGTACTTCTTCCCAGATTTTTCGATTGAACTACAGAAGAAACAAGCAAAATTCGTAGAAATCAAGCGCAGTCTGCAATTAAAACAAATAACATACTCAATGTTATATCCAGCTAAGTTGAGAATTATGGACGGAGATAACGCTCTCTTTTTTGAGAACCCAGAAGCAGTCAATGCATGGTTGGAAGAAAGATATACAAAGGAAAACAAAAAGAAAACTTCCTGAGTGTTAATTGATCTATTGACGGTTCCTTTTTTTTTTCCCTTTTTCTCTCTCTCTCCTTTTTTTTTTCTTCTCCTCATCAGATATTTATATTTGAATACTGAAATGGTGGACTATTTACAGACATTTACTTGGCACAAGCGTAACACTTGCAACTGTGTATAGCCATTAGACAGAGTTCTTGTATGAGTCCCGTGTGGACAGTGATGAGGGGTTGGAGTTATCTTCAACGAGTTTGGGTGGTGGATATTCCCATGAATGAATGGGCGCGTAAGAGGGGGAGGATTGGGCTTGGGGGGGTTGTGGGTTTTTTTTATGTGGCTTCTTGCTCTCTCTTTCTCTCTCTCTCTCTCTCTCTCTCTCTCTCTCTCTCTCTCTCTCTCTCTCTTTCTCTCTCTCTCATGTTATTTAGTCAGGATCCTCTTCATTATATACCCCATCATTTTAAAATTTGGGAAATATTTTTTTTGATATGTGGCCTATTGAATATTTAATTTGGTCTGCTGGGGATCTAGTGGACTACCAGCTGGTGAAATGAAATAATGAGTAGTAAAATAAAGGTGTTGTCATGGAATGTAAGGGGGGTGGGAGACAGGTGGAAAAGACAAGCAGTTTTTGAAGCAATTGCATTTTATAAACCTGCGGTAATATTTTTGCAGGAGACCCATCTTGAGCAAGAGGATACAACACTTTTTGAAAGATCAAGATTCCCGTATCAAATTCATGCTGTATGCTCCACTTATTCTCGAGGCGTCAGTGTCTTGGCCTCTCGCTTGGTACTGTTCTCATGTAAACGGAACTTTAAAGACCCAGAAGGTTGTTACATTGTGCTATGGTGCTCACTAAATGATAAAAACCTTATGTTGGTGAATGTCTATGTTCCTCCCCCCCTATAATGATGAAGTGTTGAAAAATGTCTTTAGGAAAATGGCACAGTGGCCGAATCTACCAACCCTAGTAATGGGAGATTTTAATAACATAATGAACGAGGAGGAAGACAGTCATAGCACCACAATAAATAAACACAGGATAAAGAGAACCAGGTTTGCCGGCCATCTTCAAGAGATGGGGTTAATAGACATGTGGAGAATTATGTCTCGTTTCCACCGAGCGGATCGGTTCAGTTCGCTTCGGTATGGTACGCTATTTTGGGTGTTTTCATTACGAAAGCGGCCCATACAAGCGAACCGTACCGCTCCATTCAGGGTCCTGCTTCAGATGTGGCGCCATAGAAAATGGAACGGTTCGGTTAGGGCGGAGCTAACGGCGTCACACGATACTTTCCACTGATTGGCTGATAGAAAACCCTCTGCTGTGCTATGCTGATGTCAAAGGAAAGCGCCAAACAAACTGCATATAAGGTGAATTAAAGGAGAAGGATGCCTGCAAACAGCAGGGTTTGGTCATCTCAGGAACTGTCTACTTTCCTAAGTATAATAGGTGATAGCTTATTCAGAGTGAGCTTGATGCAGTAAGGAATGAAAAGGTGTAAAAATATATTTCTCAGCGGATGTCAGCCAAAGGATTTGAACGCACGTCGGGTCAGTGTAGGGCAAAGCTTAAGAAGCTTAAAGGCCAATATAAAAAATTTAAGGAAGACAACAGCCGTAGTGGAAACAGTTGGAGTACTTGGAGGTGGTACGACGCCATGGACGCCATTTACGGTCATAGGCCAGCAAACCAAATCAGGGAGGGAGGTCAGGACTCTGCAACTGCAATTTTCGAATCCATGATAGACCCCTTTGGTGAGTTTTTTTTTATTATACATATGATTTTGCTCTGCTAACTATTTAAAAAAAATATATAACTATATGTGCATTTTCAGAAACAAGTGATGAAGTCTCCAATGATGCATCAAACGTTTCCAACGATGGACCTTCAACCTCTTTCAGCAGCACCAGTACTATTTCCTCAAGCCAACCACAGAGTAGCTAACCACAGAGTAGCCAACCACAGACTACGCCCAATGCACCCCAGCACACTGGTAAGACATGATGATAATATAGTGAAAGTTGTAATTGTGCATTTTCTTAAAATAAATCAGCAGTGGGGCAGATGTGCAGGGGGTACAGTGGTGGAACAGATGAGAAGGGGTTCAGCTGTGTGTCAAATGTGCAGGGGGTACAGTGGTGGAACATATGAGAAGGGGGTTTAGCAGTGTGTCAGATATGCAGGGGGTACAGTGGTGGAACAGATGAGAAGGGAGTTCAGCATTGTGTCAAATGTGCAGGGGGTACAGTGGTGGAACAGATGAGAAGGGGGTTCAGCAGTGAACAGAAGAGCAGGGGGTTCAGCAGTGTGGCTGATGTGCAGGGGGTACAGTGGTGGAACAGATGAGAAGGGGGTTTAGCATTGTGTCAGATGTGCAGGGGGTACAGTGGTGGAACAGATGAGAAGGGGGTTCAGCAGTGGACAGAAGAGCAGGGGCTTCAACAGTGTGACAGATGTGCAGGGGGTACAGTGGTGGAACAGATGAGAAGGGGGTTCAGCAGTGTGTCAAATGTGCAGGGGGTACAGTGGTGGAACAGATGAGAAGGGGGTTCAGCAGTGTGTCAGATGTGCAGGGGGTACAGTGGTGGAACAGATGAGAAGGGGGTTCAGCAGTGGACAGAAGAGCAGGGGCTTCAGCGGTGTGGCAGATGTGCAGGGGGTACAGTGGTGGAACAGATGAGGAGGGGGTTCAGCAGTGTGTCAGATGTGCAGGGTGTACAGTGGTGAAACAGATGAGAAGGGGGTTCAGCAGTGTGTCAGATGTGCAGGGGGTACAGTGGTGGAACAGATGAGAAGGGGGTTCAGCAGTGGACAGAAGAGCAGTGGGGCAGATGTGAAAGGAGGTGTATTGCCGGGGCAGATGAGCAGAGTGAACAGAGGTGGGGCAGAATATCAGGGGGAACAGAGATGAGACAGGAGAGCAGGGGGGTACAGTCTGGTGGGGTGGATGAGAAAGGGGGTTACAGTGGTGGGACTGATGCTTCCAAAAACTATTCTGGTCTTTTGTATATTACAGGTGAAAGGAGACGGTTGCAGATGGATCTGCGCACAGTCATGGAGGATATGCGGGCATCATAGGAAAGGCAACTGGAAAGGATTGAGAACCTTTCTGAGAGGTGGTTTCAGGCACTGTGTCAGGATGCACAGGAAGCTATGCGCCAGGAGGCAGAAATCGCCCGGCAGCAAATGGAGCAGTTGCTTACCTTCAACCAGGCCTTCCTTGGTGTCCTGGGTCAGCTTGTTCAAGTGCTTGGAGCCATTCGTGATCACAGTGCTAGTGCTAGTGTGATACTAGCCCACACCCACTTGGACTTATTAATTGATTTTTATTGTTATATATGCTTATTTTGTTACATTTTTGCAGTCTCTGTCACTTATGTTAGCACTTTCATTCATCTAGTTTTTATGAGGTTTATGTGTGCTTGGCTTATTTATCTCGGCCATTTTTTTCACCTCTCTATGCACTTTATTTAGTCCCTTCAGCTCCTACCCCCTCCTTTCCCTTTGTCACAGCACAACCGCCACCTATTTTTATTTATGCTAATTTTGTCTGTTTTGAATCAGTCACACAGTAGTGTCCTTTAGTATAGGGTTTCTCTAACAGCGCAGGAGTTATCTCTTCACTTTCACATTCGTGATCACAGTCACCATCCAGACAGTAGGGCCTTTCATGCAGCAAAGTAATTGTACACTTGTACACGTTTTGTTAAATAATATTTAGTTAACTTTTTGTAAAAAAAGCTTATTTTTAAATATATTTTTCACATTTTGACTTTCAAGAATATATAGAAATATTTTTTTTTGCGAAATAAAAAACATGCAAGACTTTTTAGAGTATGTCTGATTTAATGTAACACTTTATTAACAATACAGTAATACTTTATTAAAACTTGTAAAAATGAATGGTAAGGAATTAAACATTGAGGTTCCGCAGCAGAGCCTGACGTATTTCACTGCACTCTTCTTCGATATCCTGTGCTGCTATTACTAGTACTTGCTCTTCTGAGGATGTATTCCAAACCTGGTGAAGTCTTCTCCATGACTTTCACAAAGATTGTGAAGAGCACAGCAAGTAAGCACCATGGATTTTGCAAGTTTAATGTCACAGTCATTCCTCTACATAAGACACCGCCATCTACCCTTAAGTTTTCCAAAAGCATTTTCCACTAAGACCCGTGCCCTGGATGTTTTCTTGTTGTAGATTTGTTGTTCTGGTGTCATGCGGCCATTGTCAGGAAATGGTTTCAGGAGCCAATTTTGTAAAGGGTAGGCAGAGTCCCGAGCACATAATAGCCAACATTCACCCCACAAATGTTCTTAGTGCAAACAGGGTACAGGCCTCCCTGGCCAACCCAATCCCAAAATGTGGACAATCTTAGAACCCGGGCATCATGCAAACTCCCAGGCTTTCCTACATTCAGATACATCCAGAACAGTCCTTTTCTATCCACTACTCCCTGGAGTATGATGGAATGCCAGCCTTTTCTGTTGAAGTAGTCAGTGTGGTATTCTTGTAGTGCTATTATTGGTATGTGTGAGCCATCAATAGCACCAATACACTGTGGAAGGCCCCACCTGTTCTCAAAGTAGTCAGCCATGTCTTTAAGCTTTTCCCTGTCCGGAAAATGTACAATTTCAGGAGCTAGCAATGTGCAGACAGCCTTACAGAAGTCCTGCACACACCAGCACACAGATGATTTACTGGCACCAAAAAGATGACCTATACTTTTGTATTCACTGTTGGTAGCCAGCTTCCACAGTGCAATAGCAACTCTTTTCCTCACAGGCAAACTGGCTCTGAAGTTGGTGTTTTGCTTCTCCATCACTGGACGTAGCTTTGCATAAAGGTATGAGAAGGTTTCCTCAGACATTCTGTAATTGTGCACCCACTGTGTATGAATCCCGGGACGGTCACATCCCACCACTCATTGGTGCGGCGGAGAGCCCAAATGACTGGTCGGCGGCGCTGCTTTGACAAGAGGAGAAGCATCTAAAAACAAAAAACAAACAGATCAGTGTGTGTGTGTGTGTGTCAGGTAGGTGGGTCAGTGTGTGTGTGTGTGTGTGTCAGGTAGGTGGGTCAGTGTGTGTGTGTGTCAGGTAGGTGGGTCAGTGTGTGTGTATGTCAGGTAGGTGGGTCAGTGTGTGTGTGTGTGTGTGTGTCAGGTAGGTGGGTCAGTGTGTGTGTGTGTGTGTGTGTGTGTGTGTCAGGTAGGTGGGTCAGTGTGTGTGTGTGTGTGTGTGTGTGTGTCAGGTAGGTGGGTCAGTGTGTGTGTGTGTGTGTGTGTGTCAGGTAGGTTGGTCAGTGTGTGTGTGTGTGTGTGTGTCAGGTAGGTGGGTCAGTGTGTGTGTGTGTGTGTGTGTGTAAGGTAGGTGGATCAGTGTGTGTGTGTGTGTCAGGTAGGTGGGTCAGTGTGTGTGTGTGTGTGTGTGTGTGTGTGTGTGTGTCAGGTAGGTGGGTCAGTGTGTGTGTGTGTGTGTCAGGTAGGTGGGTCAGTGTGTGTGTGTGTCAGGTAGGTGGGTCAGTGTGTGTCAGGTAGGTGGGTCAGTGTGTGTGTGTGTGTGTGTGTAAGGTAGGTGGGTCAGTGTGTGTGTGTGTGTGTGTCAGGTAGGTGGGTCAGTGTGTGTGTGTGTGTGTGTCAGGTAGGTGGGTCAGTGTGTGTGTGTGTTTGTGTGTGTCAGGTAGGTGGGTCAGTGCGTGTGTGTGTGTCAGGTAGGTGGGTCAGTGTGTGTGTCAGGTAGATGGGTCAGTGTGTGTGTGTGTGTGTCAGGTAGGTGGGTTAGTGTGTGTGTGTTTGTCAAGTAGGTGGGTCAGTGTGTGTGTGTGTGTGTGTGTGTGTGTGTGTGTGTGTGTGTATGTCAGGTAGGTGGGTCAGTATGTGTGTGTGTTTCAGGTAGGTGGGTCAGTGTGTGTGTGTGTCAGGTAGGTTGGTCAGCGTGTGTGTGTGTCAGGTAAGTGGGTCAGTGTGTGTGTGTGTGTCAGGTAGGTGGGTCAGTGTGTGTGTGTGTGTGTGTGTGTGTGTGTGTAAGGTAGGTGGGTCAGTGTGTGTGTGTGTGTGTCAGGTAGGTGGGTCAGTGTGTGTGTCTGTGTGTGTGTCAGGTAGGTGGGTCAGTGTGTGTGTGTGTCAGGTAGGTGGGTCAGTGTGTGTGTGTCAGGTAGGTGGGTCAGTGTGTGTGTGTGTGTCAGGTAGGTAGGTCAGTGTGTGTCAGGTAGGTGGGTCATTTGCTTACCCTATAGTGCTGCCATCTTTGTCTTTGCCTCACAAAGGTGTACTTCTCCTCTTGGCTACATATTCAAGCTAGAAGTTTTCTTTTCTGCTGTGTTTCTCATTGCCGCTCGCAACCTTCTCTCATACAGTACGGCATGTTTTTTAAATATGAAGAACCAAAAGGCTACTAGAGAAAAGATGAGCTGCTGGATGATCTCCATTGCTGTTGATTCTCAGGTTTCCTGTCGCACTAATATGACATCACACTAGGCATTTTTTTCTAAACGCTGTATGGCCCCTTGTGGTCCCACTTGCAGTGGAAACGCTCACCAGAATAGACCGGGTCATTCTAGGCCATTCAAAATACCGACCCGAACCGATCCGCTCAGTGGAAATGAGGCAGATATCCATTAAGAAGAGAATACTCATGCTGCTCAAGCACATATGGCTCTTTGTCAAGAATAGATCTGACCCTGGGGAATGATAATTTCTCCCATGGTTAGAGTCAATTCAATATGGCCCTAGTGGGCTTTCAGATAGTTCCCCACTTATATTGACTATACAGACTGAGGGACAATTGTCTTTTACACCATGGAAAATTAATCCACAGTGGTTGCCATTGATGTCAGAGGAAGACTCGATAGAATTACAGTTGATAGAATTAAAAAAAATAAATAAAGACTCTACATCTTTATTAGTTGTTTGGGACACTATGAAGGCTTATATACATGGTGCAATGATTAAAGAAATTTATAAAATTAAGAGTTCATCTAGGAGGCGAGAGGAGGAAGTAATGAAAATGGTGACTCAGAGCAGGACTATATCGCAGATCCCCCAGAAGAAAAGCGTTTAGCATGGCAGAAAATCTATAAAACTTTATCTTTAACTAAAGTAGAAAATAGCAGATTTTTTCCTTGTCAAAAGAAGTTTATTGAGTATACAATGTTATAAAGATACATAAAGTAAGTTTACAAGGATCTATAAAGTAAGCTCATTGTTTTACAGTAGGGTTTATATAGGTAAATATCATGAAATTTCAAATATTAAACATTGGGTTCACGTAAACCTAAATTAAAGATATATATCATTTCCTTAGTTACTTTTGTAGGTATTTAAATGATTTATACCTACTATACATATTGTTTACAAGTAGAGTGTATAAAGGTCAAATAAATTCTGATAATGAGCTTTAATCATAAGGTGGAGAAAAGGAAAGAGAAAGAAGAAAAAGGGTTGAAAGGTAGAGGTATGGTCCACAAGGTTGTCCCGCTCGTCAGTTTATTATTCTTTATAGTTCTCTTTGAAGCCTTAGAATGGGTGTCTCTGTAAGTCATTTAATCTGTTACCATGGCAACAGGACAGAGTCATTGAAATTTGACAGGAACTGTTGTTTTATCCAAGGGTGCCAAAGTTTTTCAAATTTTGGAATTTGATTTTGATCGATGGCTACCATCTTAGCATGGGACATTTTATTATTTATTCTGTGAATTGTTTCTGCTAGTACCAATGTAGGAGATTTCCATGCCTTGGCCACTGTTTGTTTTGCAGCTGTTATTAGTTGGATCATAAGTTTGAATTGAGAGAGTGTTAACCATTCCAGTTTTAGATTAAGTAAAGTTAAATATGGATCTGGTTGTATTATTTTTTTAAATATTTTAGATGCAATCACGAAGACTTCCTTCCAGAAGGTTTGGATTACTGGGCACGTCCACCATATGTGTAAATATGTGCCTATTTCTGGGCATCCTCGAAAACAAAGAGCTGAGGTATTAGGTGAATATTTTGCCACTCTAGCGGGTACAAGGTACCAGCGAGTTAGGACTTTATAATTTGTCTCCAGTGCTAAGATGTTGGGTGAAGATGACTTAGATGTGAGCCATATGTTAGACCAGTCCGTGTCTTCTAAAGTTCGTCCCAGGTCCTCCTCCCACCTCTGAACGTAAGAGGGTCTATTAAGATTTGCTACTCCATATAATTGATTATAAAGTGATGAAATTGTACCTTTAGCAAATGGATCTGTTGTACAGATTGATTCAAAAATGGATAATTGGGATAATGGTGTATCCCCCTTTAGGAATTGTGTATAGAAATTTTTGATTTGGAGATATCTAAATATCTCAGAGTTTGGTAGATCATATTTTTCTCTAAGCGATGGGAATGAAAGGAATGATTTAGATGCTATGAAGTCATTTAGTGTCTGAATGCCTGATGTTGTCCAAGCTTTAAAAGAATTTGGGTAAATCTATGCCGGATAAAAGGCCGGATTTCTGATAAAAGAAAGGAGAGGATTGTGTGGAGATTGTAACTGATATTTGGTTTTTAGTTTATCCCAGAGAGATAAGAAGTGTTTAGTTATGGGATTATGAATTTTAAAGCGGTCTTTAGGATCAAGCCATAATAAATTTGATATTAATAGAGGGTCGTTTTCTGAAGCCTCTATAAATACCCATAATGGGATTTCCTGTTTTGCATGGTATTTGGACAGACTGGCCAAATGTGCTGCTCTGTAGTAGTTAGTAAAATTAGGGTATCCCAGGCCTCCTTTATTTTTGGGAAGATGTAGTGTGTGTATAGGTATACGTGGTTTAGAAGAGCCCCATATAAACGAAGTTGCTCTTTTTTTGTACTATTCTCAAAAAATAGGAAGGAATTGGAATAGGGAGGACTCTGAATAGATAAAGCAATTTGGGTAGAATAGTCATTTTGATTGCATTAATCTTCCCTATCCAGGATAAAGGAAGTTGCGACCATTGTTTTATTAGATTTGTGATCTGTCTTAATACAGGAGGATAATTGGTTGAGAATAAGTCAGAATGAGATGCTGTTAAATGAATTCCAAGATATGGGAATGATTTTTCTGCCCATGTGAATGGGAGTGCAGCCCTAGCCGGGATCAATTCCATGTTTGTGAGTGAAATATTAAGCACTAGGCATTTATTAGGATTAATCATAAGGCCGGATAGGGCTGCAAATCCATCAAGAGCTGGTATTAAGTTAGGACCAGAGACCTGTGGTGATGATAGAAAAAGTAATATATTGTCTGCAAATATACATAATTTGTGTGTAATACCTCCTACTTCAATGCCAGTTATAGTTTGGTTTGTTCTGATGTATTGGGCCATGGGTTCGAGTATAAGGGCAAATAATAAGGGAGATAATGGGCAACCCTGTCGGGTACCTCTTTCGATATTAAAGGCTTCAGATTTGTATCCAGCATATTTTATATAGGCTTTGGGTTTATTATATAATGCTTTGATCCATGTTAAAAAGTGGGGTCCAAAACCCCATTTTTGTAATGAATATTGCATATATTGCCAGGATACTGTGTCAAATGCCCTCTTAATATCGAGAGATAGAAAACATAAAGGGATTTTCCGTTTTTTAGCAATATGTGCCAATAACACTGCCCTGCGTTTATTATCGCCTGCCTGTCTATTTGGCATGAAGCCTACTTGATCTCTATGTATTAATTTTCCTATAATGCTATTGAGGCGTTTTGCTATTATTTTTGCTAATAATTTAATATCGAGGTTTAACAGAGAGATAGGCCGATAATTCACAAAGGAAGTATCATCAGAAAGGGGTTTTGGGATCATACAAACAATTGCCATTAGTGTTTCTTGCCGAAAAGAATGTCCATCTAGAAGTTTGTTTCTAAAACTAAAAGTTTCAGTGAGAATGGGAGAGAGTATTTCTGAGAATGTTTTATAGTATAAAGCCGAGTAGCCGTCTGGGCCTGGTCTTTTGTTAAGTTTTAGGTCTTTTATGGCGTTAGCAACTTCATCTATAGTTATAGGCTCATCCAAACTGCTTTTTTGATTCTGAGATAACTCAGGTAAGTTTATTTTTGAGAAGAAGGATTCAGCTTCTGTAGGATTAAATTCATTGTTTGTCTTGTATAAAGTTGCGAGATGTGAGTGAAATTTATGGACTATTTTAACTGGATTACAAGTGTAAACATTTTTTGAAAATTTCAAACGTATTGGTTTGAAAGATTTGTTAGTTGAATTTAATGCCCGAGCCAAATATGTACCTGGTTTGTTTGTATTCATGTAGAAATTGTGTTTGGAGTGTTTGAGGGATTTATCAACTGACTCAGTGAGAAATAGATCGTATTCCAATCTAGATTTTTCCAGATGAGATTTTGTACTTTGAGATGGATTATCTTGAAATGATATGTAGGCTGCATTAAAATTGAGTTCTAGTTTTTTTGCTAGATTTTTGCGTTCCCGTTTAAATAGTGCCATTTGTCTTTGTATTGTACCACGCAAGACAGGCTTATGAGCTTCCCACAGTGTTATTGGGGAGATGTCTGTTGTATTATTAATTGATATGTATTCCTTTAAAGCTTGTTCAATGGCCATCTGATGTAGTGGGTGTTTGAGCATTATGTCCGGTAAGTACCACGTTGGGTCATGCGCTTTTGGTATGGCTGAGGCTATAGTAGTGTATACTGCATTATGGTCAGACCACGGAATCGGAATTATATCTGATGCAATAATTTCTGGTATCATTCCTATTGTTAGAAAAATATGATCTATTCTGGTGAAGGTTTGATGAGGGTGCGAGAAATAAGTGAATTTCTTTTTCATTGGGTTACTTTCTTTCCATGAATCTACCAGATTGTATTTGGAAAGAAGTTGAGAAAAAGGTAATCTAGAGGTTATTTTGGATGGTGTAAAAGGTGATTTATCTAGAAATGGGAGGAGGACCTGGTTCGAATTCCCACACATTATCACTGTTCCTATTTTGTGTGTATTAATCACTTGTAATATATGTGAGAGGAATGGTGTAGGTTGTTTGTTAGGAGCGTAGTAGGAAATCACCGTGATTGCTGTATCCATTATATAACCCATGAGTATCAGGTATCTACCTTCTGGGTCTTTAATTTCTGATGATAAGGTGAATGGTGTGGATCGGTGAAATGCAATTAGAGTTCCCCTTTGCTTGGTACAGGCAGAAGCCGTGTAAATTTGTTGATAAAAAGGAGAAATATATTTTGGAGTAGAATCTTTGGTGAAGTGTATTTCTTGGAGGCATACTATGTGAGCCTTCTTGTTATGGAAAGTACGGAAGGCTTTGGTCCTTTTTTGAGGGACATTTATTCCCTGAACATTCAGGGAAAGTATATTCAGTGGTGCCATGGTAACAGATCAAATAGTTTTGACTTACTTTTTGTTATGCAGAGCTGACTACGCAGATCAACCTGTGTGGACTGAAGAGATGAATAGATAGAAAAGAAACCAGTGAATTCTGGAGTAAAGAGTAAACAAAAAACATATGAGATTAAATGATACATTGTATAAATTATTTTTTGCAAGTAATCACAATTTACCCGTGAAAGAGAATAAATATCTCTCTCAGGGGAATAAGTGCCTTCGTCACACTCCCACATAATATGGTTGGGAGAATGAGGATCGCTAATGGGGGTACACGGATCTTCCGCTTACAGGAGAGAAGTGCTATGTCAAAAGACATCAAAATGATGTTTCATTAATTGGAGTGCAGAATATAGTTTTTGTTGAAATTATTTATTCCAGGGTGGTTGTATATGGTTAGTCTTGCCCTAGGCTAAATAATTCAGTTAGAAAGGTACTGTTAATAACTTTGGTATTGATGAAGATAGTTTGAATTATTTTGGGATTTTAACCCTTTTAGAGTAAACAATTACATATTTTATTCATATGTAACTGTTTAGATATGTTAACTCATAAAATTGAGGTTGTGTTGCTTCAGATTAGAATAAACAAAAACATAATTCTAGGAACTAGTTAGGTAATACTATATTTGTTTTAAGAAAAGAAAGAAAAAGCTTCCATTACTTCTGGATTATTGAACATATTTGTCCTAAAAAGTAATAAATCTTTTGTTATTACCTGATAATATATAACTAAACAAGAATTTCCTTATTTCACTTATATATTCTAAGGCTATATGAATCAGAAGTAATAAGAAATATAACTGGAATGTAACATGATCCCACACAGTGTGTGACTATCAGAATGCAGTTACATTCAGTTATAAATATAGGTTTTTTAAAGAGAACCATCTCTTAGTATAATAAATGAAGAGGTATCAGGAATTAGGATGTCAGTCCATTGAATCTTCTTGGTCCATGGATGATGTGGCATAACGGCCTCTTTTGTGAGAATGATGATTCCCATTTTGTTCTGAAATTTTCTGGGTGCTGCCTGAAGGTGAAGATGACGCCATTCTTCTGCGTGTGGGAGAGTTGCTGCTTGTGGGTTCTGTCAGATTTAATTTTAAAAGGGTTTGTTGTAGTTCATCTGCTGATCTGCTTCTGTAAATTGTACCTTGGTAGTTAAATCTGACTGAAAAGGGGAAGCCCCATTGATACATAATGTTGTGGCGTTGCAGTTCCATTAGTTGGGGTTTCATGGATCGTCTTTTAGTAATAGTAAGTTGGGATAGGTCAGCAAAAATTTGATAATTGTGTCCTTGAAAATTAAGTTCCTTTTTTTCTCTTGCAGCAATTAGTATTTGTTCTTTCGTTCTGTAATAATGAAATTTTGTGATTATATCACGTGGGGGTCCATCTTTCTTTTTGGCTGTGAGGGCTCTGTGTACTCTGTCCAGTTCTAAACGTTCAATAGGGATATCTGGCTTTAGTTCTTGTAATAGAGCAGTAATAGTAGATTGCAGGTCTGTCACAGTTTCAGGTATTCCCCTTATGCGCAAGTTTGAACGTCTGGCTCTATTTTCGTAATCTTCGAGCTTAGTTTGAAGTATTAAATTCTATTTTTTTAATTGTTCCAATTCTGTTATATTTTCTTGGGTTGTAATTTCAATTTCATCCATTCTTATTTCTAAGGCTGCGGTGCGGTTTCCCAGCTCTCTTATTTCTTTGGTTAGGCTGTTTGTTATTTGGTCTGAGGTTTGTTTTAAAGCCTTATGAAGCATCTTTTCAAATTGTAATAACATTACTGGGGATACTGAGGAGGCTTGTGGAGAAGTTTGTGAGAGGATTTGTTCTGTATCTGACTCAAATGGAGAGTCTTGCTGTGACATTTTCTGTCTGTGAGAGCGCCCTGATGCTGTATCTTGTGAGGTGACTGGAGCTGCTTCAGCTGCAGTGAGTGCCTGTGAGCTCTTTGTGAGGTGATTTTTATTTCTGCCACGGTTTCCTCCCAGTACCATATTTCCTGCCCAAACTTTCACAGTTTGTTCCCTGGGGCAAAAAGGTTCAAATGGATACCTTTTGAGCCTGCAGGCTCAGCTTTGTCCTTCTCTTCTCTCCTCAGCGGTGTGGAGCTCTAACAATGCATGTCTGCTCCGCTAGGCTCCGCCTCCTGCCCCGTCATAGCAGATTTTTTCAAAATCAAAAAACATTATGAGATGGGGGAACAGGTGGGCCGTGATAGCTCAAGCACAAGAGGGCCCGATAACTATCGCAGCAGTCAAATATGCAGGAGGGGTGGTGATGCACGATACAACTAGTATTAAGAATATATAATAACAATAATGTTGCGCTACTCATACAATTGAAAGTGACATCTGCAGCAGCCAGCATCTACAATGTAGTAACAAAGCAAAAGATGAATGAATGATAAAAATGCAGCGCTCAGTGTAAATAAACAGTGCACATGTATATGACTAACAACCAACCATAAAGTGATGAAAATTATTATATAAAACAACTGATTAGTCCATAATCATGTGAGTGCTCAGCTCGGTGGGTATCATATAAATATCCAACAGTGTGGGATGGTGGATGTATGGGTGGGCGAGAGGTTAATCTGATGTAAACCACAAAGATGATGTCTCAGACTCTATAGGTGCCATGTGAATCCCAGGAATGGTGTTCCGATAATCAATATCCACAGGAGAGTACAGGAGAAATAAATAGTCTTACCGGAATGGGTGGGCACGTTTGCCATACGGCTAGGTGTCATACAGGCTTGTGGATCAGCGATCCCAATGGAGACTTGACGTATGTGGCAGGTTCCCCTGGTTCCTCTGTGCCGATCAAAAGGGAGATGGATGGTCCGGAACTCAATACGGGGGTCTCACCCACAACAATATGGAGGAAAATGCAGCTTTCAGTCAGCCAGCAAGGGGACATGTAAAAGGGAGTAAAAGAACCCACATGGTGCTTGAATCCATATAAATAGGTTTATTCCAAACCAAACATAAATGGCAATCCAGATAAAAAGTGATCACATATGAAGAATGTACAAAACGAAGAATAAAAAATATAGCGTGGTACCAGAAAAGATAGCTAGTAGCAACCCGACATGTTTCGGACCGAGAGTCCTTCTACTGGGGCATATTAGCTATCATCCGGTATCACGCAAGCCTTTATGGACATGTAACAAGTTAGAAAATAGCATCAGCTGTGAGGATTCTCATCAGCTGTGCCAGACCGCTGTAGAGCGGATATCTCAGCCAATAAGAATCTCACAGGGTAGGATTGGCTGACGGTGGTTTCCACAACCAATCAGAAGCCGCGCGGCATACCACGTGTCACCCTATGATGAGGTGTTTATTTTGTGGTGCCGCCCGGGATTGACTGGTGCATTGCCCAATCCTGGGCCGCTGAGCACAGCACATGGCATCCTGTTGTGGGGCGGTGACCAGAGGCTCAAGGCTATGCGCTCCGAACCTCATTTCCATTTCAGGAAGGGGCTAGTGAGAGTCTCAGCTGTGGAGCGGCGCAGCTCCGCCCACACGTCCTCTCATATGTCATTGCGCATAGAAGCCAGGATCCAATGCCTAAAAGCCTCAGTGTGTCAACGGAAATGTCAAACAGCGGCCCGGATGTATCTAATGACTGTATACCTAAGGTTATACAAATATATGAAATACATGTGGTTTATGACATGTGAAGAATACAAAATCTTATACAAGAAAAATAGTCAAAAATAGAAAAATAAAAAGTAAAAAATGAGGATAGCATAGTGGGGGCACATATGAATAAAAGTATGAATAAAACAGTGGATCCAGGTCAGATACGAGGAGGGGGTGAGTTCACAATGCATCATGATTTATTAATAAACGCATTGAGATCCCACTCGACATTCAACCCATATGGAAAATAACTTAGCCCCCATAGCCACGCCAAATTTGCCCTCAGCCTCGCCAACCTTTTTATGGCCCTGTGGGAGGAGGATGTCGTCTATCCATCACAGCGGCCTGAACTGTGTTTATGGGTACGATATATAGACAACATCCTCCTCCTATGGAAAGGGGATGAAGAAACCCTCCATGAGTTTATGGCCACTCTCAATAACAACGAGAGAGGTATAGTTCTCACGTACGAGATAAGTTCCGTCTCTATACATTTCTTGGACCTGGAGATAGCCATTGTTGACCGTCGGATTGTCACAACCACCCACTTTAAACCGACGGACAGAAATGGATATATCTCCACAGACAGCTGTCATTACAGTCCATGGTTGGAGTCTGTCCCACGGAGCCAGCTTCTGCGTATTCGTAGAAACTGTTCCTCCACCAGCGACTTCATGAGGCAGGCCCATTTTTTGAAAAAAAGATTTATTGCCAAGGGGTATCTATCGTCAACCATAGATCAAGAGATTACCAGAATTTCGAATATCGATCGAAATACACTTGTCATTGAACGCCCTAAGCCCACCTCTGATGATAAATTTAAGTGGTCAATGTTCACCCAATTTTCCATCCAACACAGGCAAATTAAACATATCCTGAATCGTCACTGGGGAGTCTTAAAAAGTGACCCAGTCCTGGGACCAGTGCTCCCGAATAACGCAGGGGTCACCTGCGAGATCATATTTCCCACAATGTTATTGAACCGCCGGTTAAAGCGTCCTTTTTTCCAGAAACTAAAGGTAACCACCCTTGCAAACGATGCAACGTTTGCAGATATAATCTGTATGGACGTAAGAGGACTGAAATGTTTCAGTCTTCAGTCACTTCTATCACTTACCCTATGAAGCACTTTACTACGTGTGCCACTCGTTTTATTATTTACCTTATTACCTGCCCGTGTAATAAGCAGTACGTGGGTCGCACCATAAGGGCGTTTAGCACCCGTGTGAATGAGCACATTACTGCCATTAAATTTGGGCGTACCAATCATAGTGTGCCTAGGCACTACTTAGAACACCATGCTAAGAATCCAAGTGGTACAAAATTCCAGATCATTGATAAATATATTCCACACTGGAGGGGGGGTCCACGTATTAGGGGAGTATCCCAACTCGAGACCTTTTGGATATTCCAGCTAAAGAGTTATTTTCCATATGGATTGAATGTCGAGTGGGATCTCAATGCGTTTATTAATAAATCATGATGCATTGTGAACTCACCCCCTCCTCGTATCTGACCTGGATCCACTGTTTTATTCATACTTTTATTCATATGTGCCCCCACTATGCTATCCTCATTTTTTACTTTTTATTTTTCTATTTTTGACTATTTTTCTTGAATAAGATTTTGTATTCTTCGCATGTCATAAACCACATGTATTTCATATATTAGTATAACCTTAGGTATTGTATACAGTCATTAGATACATCCGGGCCGCTGTTTGACACTTCCGTTGACACACTGAGGCTTTTAGGCATTGGATCCTGGCTTCTATGCGCAATGACATATGAGAGGACGTGTGGGCGGAGCGGCGCCGCTCCACAGCTGAGACTCTCACTAGCCTCTTCCTGAAATGGAAATGAGGCTCGGAGCGCATAGCCTTGAGCCTCTGGTCACCGCCCCACAACAGGATGCCATGTGCTGTGCTCAGCGGCCCAGGATTGGGCAATGCACCAGTCAATCCCGGGCGGCACCACAAAATAAACACCTCGTCATAGGGTGACATGTGATATGCCGCGCGGCTTCTGATTGGTTGTGGAAACCACCGCCAGCCAATCCTACCCTGTGAGATTCTTATTGGCTGAGATATCCGCTCTACAGCGGTCTGGCACAGCTGATGAGAATCCTCACAGCTGATGCTATTTTCTAACTTGTTACATGTCTATAAAGGCTTGCGTGATACCGGATGATAGCTAATATGCCCCAGTAGAAGGACTCTCGGTCCGAAACATGTCGGGTTGCTACTAGCTATCTTTTCTGGTACCACGCTATATTTTTTATTCTTCGTTTTGTACATTCTTCATATGTGATCACTTTTTATCTGGATTGCCATTTATGTTTGGTTTGGAATAAACCTATTTATATGGATTCAAGCACCATGTGGGTTCTTTTACTCCCTTTTACATGTCCCCTTGCCGGCTGACTGAAAGCTGCATTTTCCTCCATATTGTTGTGGGTGAGACCCCCGTATTGAGTTCCAGACCATCCATCTCCCTTTTGATCGGCACAGAGGAACCAGAGGAACCTGCCACATACGTCAAGTCTCCATTGGGATCGCTGATCCACAAGCCTGTATGACACCTAGCCGTATGGCAAACGTGTCCACCCATTCCGGTAAGAGTATTTATTTCTCCTGTACTCTCCTGTGGATTCTGATTATGGGAACACCATTCCTGGGATTCACATGGCACCTATAGAGTCTGAGACATCATTTTTGTGGTTTACATCAGATTAACCTCTCGCCCACCCATACATCCACCATCCCACGCTGTTGGATATTTATATGATACCAAACGGGGTGAGCACTCACATAATTATGGACTAATCAGTTGTTTTATATAATAATTTTCATCACTTTATGGTTGGTTGTTAGTCATATACATGTGCACTGTTTATTTACACTGAGCACTGCATTTTTATTATTCATTAAGAATATATATGTTGACTTCTACACCTCACTTTGAGTCAAAGGTGTCGAAGTCAATAAACTAAGTTAAACAATTTTTGGATAAAATGGTTCTTCCAAAACTTATGCCGCGTACACATGAGTGGACTTTTCGACCAGACTGGTCCGACGGACCGAGTTAATGAGGACAAAGGTCTCTTCCCGACAACCCTGGCTCAGGATTTCTAAAATGGGTCAAAATGTTATACAGGAACCCAAAAGCAAGGGTAAGAATTAATAATACATTATCTAGCCTGTTTACTCTGTCTAGAGGGACAAGGCAGGGCTGCCCCACTACTGTTTGCCATAGCAGTGGAGCCTCTCGCCCTTGCCATTAGACAATAAGCGGAAATAAATTAAAATAAGTGTGGCGCTAAAAAAATGTCCTTTATTGGGCAGAGCCAAACAGAATGGTGTCTGGAGGGCAATATGCACAACAAAGAATATTAATGAAAAAAAGTCCTACGAGGACTGTTGGTTGACACCAACAAAACAAATAAATCGAACCGCAAGATAAATGGATGAAATATATGGGTGAATCTTAAATAAAGTATGGTGACACATAAAGTGGACCAGTATACACACCAATATATGTGCAAATAATCAAAAAAGAGAAATGATGTAGGAAGAACCACAAATCCCAACACTAGGGAAGAGTAGTTCTATACATAAGAACTATGAAAAATGTGAGGATTGTGTACATCACAAGTGTATAGCACATAAAATAAATTGTGTAGAAAAAATGTGAGGGTTGTGCACATCACAAGTGTATAGCACAAAAAGTAAAATTAATTGTGTAGAGGGAAACAATGACTAGATATACTAGGCTGCTAATACAATAAAAAGTCCATCCGGAACTTATATAAATAAAGTGATGACTCAAGGTCCAAATAATGCAATAGAAAGCAATCAGCAGCCACCAAGCTCAGTGTGGGAGGACCAATGGATCCAAGGATGGCATCCACGAGTTGCGATCATAGGCATCTGTGTGAAAGGTGTAGGCATAAATACCCTTACCAGAGAAGATGGACTCCCAGTCAGCGACTTGGGAGTCAAACGGGCTTGTATTGGAGTAGGGGGAGTAGCTCCTGGTTCCCAGCGGTAGAGGATAAAGGAGGAATGGCAATATTCACCGACTCGATCACTCTGATCTCACCGACCTGTCACTTTGAAGGTGTCAGTGGTAGGTGCTTGTTATAGATCCAGCTTCATAGGAAGGATGTCACTCCTGTAAGGTAGATTCAGAAGTGGAGCTTAGGCTGAGGCTTGAGGCGTAAGTGTAGTCAGGCAGGCTGGGTTATCAACAATTCTGGCAGAAAGACATACAATCAGGAACCAGAAAAACGAGCAGGCAGAGGTCATACACGGTCTAGCAGAATCATTAGGCAAAAGTTCAAAACCAGTAGTTCACACAGGAAGGCAGACAGCTAGGAAACAAGTCCACACTTGTTTCCTAGCTGTCAAGCTGTAATAAGCGGAAATAATTGGGTTCCGCCGGGCAAGAAGAGAGGACAAAGTATCCCTATACGCAGACGATGCTCTTATTTTTCTGGGGGATACCTCAAACTCATTAACGGAACTTATGAGTCTCATCTCCACATTCGGGCTATTCTCAGGATTCCAGTTTAATTGGGATAAATCTGTATTATTACCACTAGGCGAGCTTCCCAAATCCAAATAAGGCATACAGTGAAACATCTGGGGATAGAAATATCTCGAAATGTAAAAGACTATATTAACTTTTATCTTAAACTTTTATTAGCGAAATTTGAGGATAAATGTCGGAGCTGGTGTAAGCTCCTGTTGACAGTGATAGGTAGAGCAAATCTTATTAAGATGATCTGGACCCCACAATTTCTTTATGTGTTTCATAATTCACCAGTATGGATTACAGCATTTTGGATTAGAAAAATAGAATCTCTTTTTAGAGAACTTATTTGGAGGAAAAAACAACCACGTATAAAGTTATATATAAATGTATAAGTGATTTTTTTTCTGCTTAGGACCAGTTAATTGGGTTCTTGCTGCAGTGTATTTAGCCCCCTATCTTCACCTTCATCTTGACAGCGCAGGAGTTATTTACCTTTACACGTATAAAGTTAACTACATTGAGCTGGTGGACTGGCTGGTGGACTGGCAATTCCCCATCCTAAAAATTATTTTTTAGCCTCAAAAATACAACATTTTTGTGGATGGACAGTAGTATCAAACTCTGATCCTATACAGAGATTACAACTATCAGTATATGACGAATATTCATTCATTTCTTTATTGGAGACTGGAATTCAATTGTCCCGCCCATTCCAAGTACTCTTCATTTATCACTACCCTCTGAACTCGCCCCTGTAGCCAGTTTTCAATCCATGTACTCACCCTATGGTTCATGCCAACTGACCTTACTTTGTACAGTAAACAATTATGGGGAACTGTATCGCTTTTGCAAAATCCAGATACACAACGTCTATGGGCCTTCCTTTATCTAGATGGCAGCTTACCACCTCATAGAAGATTAATAGATTGGTTTGGCAAGAACGATTCTTCATGAATCTATGCTGATTACTGCTAATGATAAAGTTTGCCATTGCTAAAATCTTGTATATTGTCCCTTATCATCCCCTCCAAGAGCTTGCATACAATTGATGTTAGGCTAACTGGTCTGTAATTCCCAGGGATGTATCTTAGTCCTTTTTTAAATATTGGTGCTACATTGACTTTTCTCCAATTAGCTGGTACCATTCCAGTCGGTAGACTGTTCATAAAAATTGGGAACAATGGTCTGGCAATTATTTGACTGAGTTCGGGTGCAAGCCATCCTGGTGACTTATTAATGTTAAGTTTTTCAAGTCTATTTCTAATTCTGTCCTCTGTTAGCCATGAGGGTGCTACCTGTGGCGTGTCATGAGGATAAACATTGCAGTTTTGGTTATTGAACCCCCCTGATTCCCTCCTGAAGACTGAGGAGAAGAATAAATTCAATACCTTCACCATCTCTCCATCCTTAGTAACCAGATTCCCTTCATCATTCTTTATGGGACCAATATAATCTGACCTCTCTTTCTCACAATGTATGTACCTAGAGAATTTCTTAGGATTTTTCTTACTCTCCTACACTATGTGCCTTTCGTGTTCTATCTTAGCCGACCTGATTGTACCCTTACATTTCTTGTTGCATTCTTTGTAAAGTTGAAATGCTGATGATGACCCCTCAGCCTTTTATTTTTTTAAAGGCCTTCTCCTTTGCTTTTATAAGCATTTTTACGTTGGAGTTAAGCCACCCAGGACTTTTATTAGTGCTTTTAAATTTATTTCTCATTGGGATGCACTGGCTAATGCCCTTAAGTAATATGCTCTTAAAGCATACCCATTTCTCCTCTGTGTTTTTTGTTCCTAAGATTTTATCCCAATTTTTTATCTTCTAGCAAGGCTCATAGTTTAGGGAAGCTGAATCTTTTGAAATTCAGTGTCTTTGTATTCCCCTTATGTTTCCTATTAGTGTGATTTATACTGAAACAAACAAACCCGGCACTGGGGCTGCTGGCTTGTCACATGTGTATAAGCTGGATCCGTGCCGCATCCACCCCATGAAGGGCGTGTGTCCAACCGGCCACCACAGACAACCAGAGACCCAGATATGGCATAGGGTACAATGTGACCAGGTACCACCTCGACTTACGTTTCGTGATTACGTCTTCAGGAGGCGTACCTGGTCACTGGACGTCACGTAATTTATAGTACTCAATTTTTTTTTTTTAAATCATAAAAGGTTTTATTGCTCAGATGAAAAAACATACATTACATTGATATTTGCACCGTAATCAGCATATCTTTTTCCACATAGTAACATATCTGTCAATAAGGTATTATGGTTTGCATTTTGAGATTGTCAGCGTTCGGTCTCTATGTCCCATCTAATTAAATCGATAATATATTCTCCTTTGTCCTCATATCCTCATCCTCCATTCTCCAATACATACTCTTGTCGTATTTTTTAAACACCTCTTAGCAACCTCATCTGTACCAGTTCCATGGGGCTTATGCCGGGCACATCCAACCATGGGTCCCACAATCTGTCAAATTTTCCAGGCCTGCCCCTGTGTTGGTAAATATATTTTTCCATTATAAGTGTTTTTCCCATATTTAGTATCCATGTTTTGCTGTTAGGTGGTATAGCAGACTTCCATCCCATTAGTATTACCTTTCTAGCCTGGAACAGCGCCCGTGCAAAAGCGACTCTCGTCACCTCCTCCGTAATCACCCCCTCCAGAGCTCCCAGTAAGCAGCATAATGGATCTAGTGGGACATTGACCTGGAACACCTGATTTAGTGTAGCCAGGACCTCCGTCCAATACCTATGGAGTTTGGGGCAACGCCAGAGGAGGTGAATCAAGTCCCCAGACGCCGCCCTACATCTGCCACACAAGGAGTCAGGCGCCCTGCCCATTCTATACAACTTTACAGGGGTATAATGTACTCTCAACAAGATATAAAGTTGGGATACCTTCTGTGCTACATTTAGTGAGCAGGAGTTAACTGCCTGCAGAGCTTCTTCCCATACCTCCCCCGATATGGGGCCTAAGTCCGCCTCCCACTGATCAGCCGCCTTTGTGGGATACCCCTCCAACAATGACGTTAATAACATGTTATAACATTGTGAGATTATGCCTTTAGTCTCCGACGCCTCCTGCATTATGTGAAAAACCGGTGTGGGGGATTGGAACCAATCAGTTGCATCCCCTTGTGCTTTAATTGCATGCTTCAATTGCAGATAGTAAAACAGCATACTGGCAGGCAATGAATATTTCTCTTGTAAATCCTTAAACGATAATAATGTTCCGTTACTGAAAATCTGGTGCATATGTGTGATACCCCTGCAGCGCCACCTGTGCCCCTGCTGTATCTTAGCCAGCTCAACATATGTTTTATTTTCCCATATCGGGCTATACTTAGTAAAGCCCGAAACTTTTTGTAGTTGTTTCGCTTTGTTCCACACTTTCTGTAACAATGTATATGTGGGCATTTGTTTATTGGGTTTTTGGAAAAGATGGGCTTCCAGTCCCTCAGGTATCGATTCCGCCCCTGTGCCTACCAGCATAAGCTTAGCCGACGAGCCCAGTGGCAGAGGAGCCATGGCACCTATCAGGTGCTGCAGCTGCGCCACTAGATAGTATATCCAAGGGTTGGGTAGGGCTAGGCCTCCCCCCTCCTTAGAGCGCTGCAGCTGTTCCAACTTGATTCTGGGGGGTTTGGTATGCCACAGCAACAGCCGAAACAAGGAGTTAACCACCCTGAATATCTTCAGTGTGATAACCACAGGCGTGTTTTGTAGCATATAGAGAAACTGTGGCATCAAAATCATTTTTATAAGATTCACTTTTCCTGCCAGGGACATCCTAAGTTTATTCCAAACATTTATCTTATCTCTAAACCGCGACATTAGGGGGTAGACATTTAGGCTACAAAAGTCTGTAAGCGCAGGCGAGATGTGTATACCCAAATATTTAAAGGTAGAAACCACTGGTATCTGAGTCGGTGGTCTCAGATTGGTCAGCGAGGTACCGTCTATGTACATTAAGGCAGATTTAGTCCAGTTGATAGTAAGGCCTGAAAAACGGCCGAATTCAGTTATAAGTGACATTGCCTGATCCAAGGATCCCTCTGCGTCTTCCAGAAACAAAAGCATGTCATCGGCGTAGAGCATGATTTTTTCATGCAATTCACCATACCGGAAACCTCTGATCTGTGGGCAATCTCTCACCTGCGCCGCCAGGGGCTCTATAGCCAGTGCGAAGAGCAGGGGGGACAGAGGGCACCCCTGCCTGGTCCCCCTGCTCAGCCCAAAAGCATGAGACATTCGGTCCGCCACACGTACAGCCGCCCTGGGCGTATCATACAGCAGCCTAACCCATCTGATGAACCTGGGCCCAAACCCAAATTTGGCCAGAACCGCCCACAAATATCTCCAGCACACGCTGTCAAATGCCTTATTGGCATCAAGAGACAGCAAGGCTCTACGGCCCATAGACTCCGAGGGGGTCTGCATGTTTAGGTATAGGCGTCTAAGGTTGGTCGCCGTAGATGTTCGAGGCATAAATCCTGCTTGATCTAAATGAACTATTGTTCTAACAATCTTATTAACCCGCATGGCCAGTACTTTTGCTAGTAATTTAATGTCGCTCTGAAGGAGCGATATAGGTCTATAGGAGCCCGGATCTAAGGGGTCTTTACCCATTTTCAACAATAATATAATGTTAGCTTTAGTCATAGTAGTTGGTAACCTTCCCAATTGAAAGGATGCATTTAGCACTTCGAGCAATTTGGGTAGGATTGTTTCGCCATATTGGGTGTATACCTCCATGGGGAGCCCGTCGTCCTCGGGGGCCTTGCATGTAGGGAAAGAGGCAGCCGCCTCCCTCAGTTCGTCTAGCGAAATTGGTGCCTCCAGCTCCTCCCTTGCCTGGTGGGTCAGAGCTGGAAGCGTTATAGTGCCCATGTATGTCTGCAGTTCCTCGTCTGTATAGCTGTCACACGGCTTATATAACTCTGCGTAAAAAGATGCTAGCTCCTCTATAATTTTCTCTGGATCATTCACCAGCCGTCCCGAGGAGTTACGTATTGCTCCTATGGCAGGGGATGACTGTTGAGATCTGGCTATCCTAGCTAGCAATCTACCAGTTTTTTCACCCTCTTCGTAAAAAGCTTGTTTAGTAAAGAACCGTTTACGTTCCGCGGCGGAGGACCTCAACCGGTCCAGGGACTCCTGAGCCGATATCCATGCCTCCCTCGCGGACTCTGATGAGTCTAAAATAAAAGCAAGCTCCAACTGCCTTACCCGGTCTTCCACCTGTATCAGTACGGCTGCAGAATTGTGTTTTACGTCAGCAATTTCCGCTATAAATGTGCCTCTCAGGCATGCTTTAAAGGCGTCCCATCTTACTAATAAGTCAGTTTGTCTCCGGTTGTCTAGAAAGTATTGTTCTATCTGTTTCGCTACTCTGTCATGGGAGGTGAAAAGCTTTAGCCAAAAGGCGTTCAGCTTCCATGGTGCTCTGGGCAGTGTGGTCTTCGGTCTGGTAACAAGATAGGCGACCAGAAGAGAGTGGTCAGAGACCCCTCGAGGTAAATATTCTACCTTGTGTATGACACTTAAGAGTTGGGGGGACCCCACACACAGGTCAATACGGGAAAGTGACCCATGGGTTTTGGAGAAGCAGGAAAATTGTTTTGTATCAGGGTATATAGCTCTCCATAAGTCTATCCAACCCACCTCTGTCAGTAGTCTGCTCAGAATGGTGCCCCTGCTTCCCGAGGGTGGCTGTGCCGGGGGGTGCCTGTCTAGTCTAGGATCCAAGTAACCATTAAAGTCGCCCATGATCATTATTGGGACATCAGGTTTGTCAACTAGGTAAGTCAGGAGGAGCTGCAAGATTTCCCTGGAGAATGGAGGAGGTATATACACAAACACCAATATCACCGTCAAAGTAAACAATCTACAATGTAAAAACACAAATTTACCCGTGGAATCAATGACAGCATCTAATTCCTGGTAAGCCAAGGATTTATGTACCAGAACACTCACCCCGCGAGAGAATGCAGTGTGAGTGGAATGGTAGGCCTTGCCCACCCAGGAATACTGCAGAAAACTGACTGTCTCCTTCGTCAGGTAGTGTCTCCTGGAGGCCCACTATCGCCGGGTGAAATTTTCTCAGACATGTGCTTATCATGGTACGTTTCAAGGGATCAAGGACACCTCGGACGTTCCATGTCACAACTGGGGTGTTTGCCATGATTGGTATTGTAAAGTGACAAGTCCTGGGATAGCCTGTTTCTTCGCCTCCTCCTCAGGCCGTAAAGTATCAGTGCATGTCTCGATGACCCAGACAGTCCCGGCACAGCGTTCAACGTTGTCTTGCAATGACGATCTGAGGCAACTGTGGGAGAGCGTGCGTGGTGTCAGCATGAGCAAAAGTGTCCATCCCAACTGCAACGATGTGCTACATGGTTTAGATCTTGTTCTGTGGATGTGAGCAATTTTCCCACAGTGGTCAGGGGGGGATTCCCCCGTTCCGACTGTGCACCTTGAATTGTGTTCAAAAAGAAAGGGTTTCCTGTGGGTACAGCTGTCCCACTTTGGTGTTTAACTTTTCTTGGTATATCTTCTGTAAACAAAGCTCTTGTCGCGCTTTAACTTTGTAGAGTAGTGATATTGTCCCGCAAGGTATGTTATAGACTACAAAACGTCTATCAATGACTGACCAACTTCCCAGCTTCACATAGTGTCATTCACTCTCCCATGTCAGCCTCCCTCCTCCTCCTTAAATCCTGCTCGTTGCGGTCCAACCAGGCGGATGCTTCGGCTGCAGACTCAAAGAATGTGGACTGACCCCTTGCCGTAATGCGTAGTTTAGCCGGGTATAACATGGCGTAAGCGACTTGAATCTTCTGTAATCTTTTCTTTACCTCTGCAAACTTGGCCCTTTTGCGTTGTACCTCAGCCGAGAAGTCAGGATAAAAAGAAATTTTCGTTCCATTATAGTGCACTGCACCTTTTTCCCTGGCCAATCGAAGTATTATTTCTCTGTCCTTATAATTTAGGAGTCTGGCCAGCATTGATCTAGGTGGATTACCCGGGGGGAGGGGTCTCAATGGTGTACGGTGTGCTCGCTCCACTGCAAAGAGTGCGGTAAAAACATCTTTGCCGAATATGTCCTGTAACCACGTTTCTGTAAATGCTGTGGGGTCCCTTCCCTCCACCTTTTCTGGGAGCCCCACTATGCATACATTATTCCTCCTGAGACGGTTCTCGATGTCGTCATTTTTGGCATTGGCCTGAGCTGCTTGCTGTAATGCACTTCTGGTATCCCTAGTGAGGGGGGGTAGTATATCCTCCACCTCGCTGATCCTTCCCTCCACCGCTGTGGTTCTCTCCCTGATCTTTTGAATGTCATGGCACAGTAGTGAAACAGTCTCATTGAGACTCCCAAATTGTGCTTTCAGTCCATTTACAGACGCTGTGCAGCCCTGTACCGCCCGCAGAATATCACTTAATGTAGGCTGCTGTCCCTCTTCCTGCATGGAGCAAGAGCCGTCTGCATTAAGGATCAGGGAGCCCTCTAATGGCAGCGTGTCATCCAGCACCATGGCGCCTTCCTGTCCCTCCAATGACTGCTGATTCAGGGGGGAGGCCCCGTTCTGTCCCTGCATCTTTTGGGCATAGTATACCATGTCTCTGGGCTGCTCTTTCCCCCATTGTTTGCCGGACTTTGCTGCCTTACCGCTCGGTTCCTGTGCCTTGTCTGTGCTGCGAGCTGCACGCTGTGGTAAAGGAGAGCCGGCGCCATCTTGGCCGTCCATGGCCGCCACTGCTGCTGCCTCTTTCTCTCCTCTCCTGGTCATTCTGGGCCTCCGGAACCGTTCGGCGGTACCTTGATGTGTCCTGCGGGGTTGCGGTGTGCTGGTGGGTCGGTTCTGAGTTCGGATCGGTGGCGGGTTCAGGATATTAAGAGGATCAGTGGCGGGAGCTCCGTGTAGTGCGTCCGCTCACATGCCCGTTCAGGCCACGCCCCCCATAGTACTCAATTTGATTGGTTAAAAAATACGAATGCGTGCGCAGCCGCAGTGCCAGTTTACATATGCACCCATCTAGTCATCATATGAATGGATAAATACGGCTTAGCTTAACAAGACAAATAGGGATTAAAGATATTGGTATAGTACCTAAATGTAACAGTAGTGGGCTCAAAAAAGATAAAAATAAAAATATAATTGCAAAAAAAATTGAAAACATGAAATATAAAATTGAACAAAAAATGAAAAAAAAAATAAAAATAGAAAAAATGTGTAGACAAAAGACCCCCTTAGTATTCAAATAAATAGGTGTCCACTCCTAGTGTGTAACTAAGAAAGACCTATTTATGAGACAAAAATGAACCTTCACATGAAAAAAACTTGCACCCTTCCCCCATGGAAGGTGACATAGGTTTTCCATGCATAATTGAACAGTTGGAAAATTAGTGAATGTCTAATAAATAAGTAAACATATAAATAGGATATTCTATTTAGTAAGTTATGTCCTATACAGAAATAGCCATCTAAAAAAAAAAAAACCCTAGAGGGCAGCACTGATAATCTAGTCTTTGGATAAGAAGCAGTTCAAATCCAGCTAGATGTTCATGCCATATGGCTGGATAGTGTCTAATTTGTACAACCATTTAGACTCATTTTGGGAAACTGCTCTCTTCATATGTGTTCCCCTCCAATGTTTAGAAATCTTATCAATTCCATAAAAAGTACAGAGTGTGGGGTCACTATTGTTAAATTCATTGAAGTGTTCAGACACACTACGTATTGGAGTATTCACTCCAATACGTAGGCCGAACAACATGACCACTCAGAGTCATAATAAATGAGCATCTGACAAACATTAGAAAAGGATTCCCTAACCATAGTGTGTCTAAACACTTCAAAGAATTTCACAATAGTGACCCCACACTCTGTACTTTTTATGGAATTGATAAGATTTCTTGATTGTATTTCTCATGGTCTTTTTTTGTTTTGTTGTGGTTCAGCTATGCCACATTCATTCACATTTTTCGATATTCAAATGTGGATGATCTAACTAGCGCCCCCTTTTTCACATTTTAATGTCTGATACTGCCTTCTATTTATCAAAGTTGAACTTTGTAAGTTCTGCATTGTTGTATGGTTTAAAAAACATGCCTGTTTACCACAAAAAAAGATATTTCTACTGTCACCAAAATTTTTATTTTTCAAAAATATGTTGGTTTGTGAAAAAACCCTTTTCTGAACGCACATGTGAATGTGCACAGAGTAAAAAATGTTCTACTCAACAATGTGTGGCTTCTTCTTTCAATGCTCAATATCAGTTTTCTGCTTAAGTTGTTGTTTATAGCGACAATGGGGGTTATTTACTAAAGGCAAATCTACTTTGCACTTTCAGTACAGTTGTAGTGCAAAGTGGATTTTCCTTTAGTAAATAACTCCCACAGTGCTTAAAAATTTGCATCAATCAGGCCATTTTCGTAACTCCAAAAAATAAATTCATGGTGCGGAAAATGATGAATATTTTAAGCATTAATGCATTACATACATTAACAACAAAAACAAGGTTTGTGCGTAGCAGACCCACAACATAATAGTTAGCTGAAGAAGAGATTGTCACCTCATATATCAAAGAAATTACGTTTGTACTTTTGCAGAAAATGGGCAAAAAAAAGCACATTGGATAACCTAGGAGACAGCTAAAAGAAACACAAGCAGTAAATCAAAGGAAAATATGATTTCATTTTAAAATACAAATTTATTTAAAAAAGGTTTGTTAAACATTTACTGGCATATCAATGGCCCCCCTACCCGCAAAGTACTCCATATATTTTTGACGGACCTCGCGGGCGATTTGGGGGGGCAAGCCGGGACTGCCAGCTTCAATTGCCGTCAGGGTTTGGTCTTGAAATCCGGCCCCAGGCCCAACTGAGGCCACATAGTTCATAGAATTTCTCCTTAAAAAATTGTGGAGAACACAGCATGAAAGGATTATATGGTTAAGTTTATATTCCGCCATGTTGATTGGCGTAAGGAATAGGGGGAAATGGCTGGCCATTATCCTTAAAGCATTCTCCACCACTCTTCTGGCTCTGGCCAGCCGGTAGTTAAAAACCCTCTGGTCCAGGGTGAGGGTCCTCATCGGGAATGGCCGCATCAGGTGTTTACCCAGCCCAAACGCTTCATTAGCGACAAAGACGAATGGCAGACCAGCCATGCTGTCTTCCGGAGGTGGCAATCCCAAGCCACAACTCTGGAGTCGTCCGTAGAACTCAGTCTGGGTGATGGCTTCACCATCCGACATCCGGCCCCACGTCCACATAAAGAAACTCATATGTCACCGACACCACCGCCAACATCACAATACTATTAAACCCCTTGTAGTTGTATTAGTATGACCCCGAGTTGGGGGGTGGGACTATGTGGACATGTTTCCCATCTATTGCCCCTCCGCAATTGGGGAAGCCACAGTCTGCCATTCCTGTGGAGTTGAAGGAAACTGTGGAGTGAAACAAGAAAAAAATTAATTAGGCACATAACATTGCAAGCAGATTAGACACAAACATTCTTGGCCAACATAAGTATAACATTTATTTGAAGGAGTATTTAAAGAAAGAAATCTAAGGTCCACTTATCAGATTCCTCACCCCCTCTGATGGCCCATTGTAAAAATTTTAGGGGGGGAGATGTTTTGGACAGGTAACCCTCTCCACTTCATTGAGAGCTGAATGCATAAATAATGTGTGTTTCTTTGGCCAGCCCCTCCTTTACTTACACTATTGGCAGCCCACTAGACAGGTAAGAAGTGTCATAATCCAAATATATGAATACACACTGTCCAAATTGAAGCACATTTTTACATTCTGCAATTACCTATCAAGATAATAGGAGAACACAACTTTAAACAGTATCATTTGAAAGTATTCAGGCAGGCCCTTTCACTACATGCTTTGGTGAATTCCTCCATATATCTGAACACAAAAGAGGTACAGTGGGGACGGAAAGTATTCAGACCCCCTTACATTTTTCACTCTTTGTTATATTGCAGCCATTTGCTAAAATCATTTAAGTTCATTTTTTTCCTCATTAATGTACACACAGCCCCCCTTATTGAAAAAAAAACACAGAATTGTTGACATTTTTGCAGATTTATTAAAAAAGAAAAACTGAAATATCACATGGTCCTAAGTATTCAGACCCTTTGCTGTGACACTCATATATTTAACTTAGATGCTGTCCATTTCTTCTGATCATCCTTGAGATGGTTCTACACCTTCATTTGAGTCCAGCTGTGTTGATTATACTGATTGGACTTGATTAGGAAAGCCACACATCTGTCTATATAAGCTCACAGTGCATGTCAGAGCAAATGAGAATCATGAGGTCAAAGGAACTGCAAAAAAGAAAAACTGAAATATCACATGGTCCTAAGTATTCAGACCCTTTGCTGTGACACTCATATATTTAACTTAGATGCTGTCCATTTCTTCTGATCATCCTTGAGATGGTTCTACACCTTCATTTGAGTCCAGCTGTGTTTGATTATACTGATTGGACTTGATTAGGAAAGCCACACATCTGTCTATATAAGCTCACAGTGCATGTCAGAGCAAATGAGAATCATGAGGTCAAAGGAACTGCCTGAAGAGCTCAGAGACAGAATTGTGGCAAGGCACAGATCTGGCCAAGGTTACAAAAACATTTATGCTGCACTTAAGGGTCCTAAGGTTCCTTATATGGAAGACGTTTGGGACGACCAGAACCCTTCCTAGAGCTGACTGTCCAGCCAAACTGAGCTATCGGGGAGAGGAGCCTTGGTGAGAGAGGTAAAGAAGAACCCAAAGATTACTGTGGCTGAGCTCCAGAGATGCAGTCGGGAGATGGGAGAAAGTTGTAGAAAGTTAACCATCACTGCAGCCCTCCACCAGTCAGGGCTTTATGGCAGAGTGGCCCGACAGAAGCCTCTCCTCAATGCAAGACACATGAAAGCCTGCATGGAGTTTGCTAAAAAAACACCAGAAGGACTCCAAGATGGTGAGAAACAAGATTCTTTGGTCTGATGAGACCAAGATAGAACTTTTTGGCCTTAATTATAAGCGGTATGTGTGGAGAAAACCAGGCACTGCTCATCACCTGTCCAATACAGTCCCAACAGTGAAGCATGGTGGTGGCAGCATCATGCTGTGGGGGTGTTTTTCAGCTGCAGGGACAGGACGACTGGTTGCAATCGAGAGAAAGATGAATGCGGCCAACTACAGGGATATCCTTGACGAATAACTTCTCCAGAGTGCTCAGGACCTCAGACTGGGCAGAAGGTTTACCTTCCAACAAGACAATGACCCTAAGCACACAGCTAAAATAACGAAGGAGTGGCTTCACAACAACTCCATGACTGTTCTTGAATGGCCCAGCCAGAGCCCTGACTTAAACCCAATTGAGAATCTCTGGAGAGACCTAAAAATTGCTGTCCCCCAATGTTTACCACCCAACCTGACAGAACTGGAGAGGATCTGCAAGGAGGAATGGCAGATGATCCCCAAATCCAGGTGTGAAAAACTTGTTGCATCTTTCCCAAAAAGACATGGCTGTATTAGATCAAAAGGGTGCTTCTACTAAATACTGAGCAAAGGGTCTGAATACTTAGGACCATGTGATATTTCAGTTTTTCTTTTTTACTAAATCTGCAAAAATGTCAACAATTCTGTGTTTTTCTGTCAATATGGGGTGCTGTGTGTACATTAATGAGGAAAAAAATGAATTTAAATGATTTTAGCAAATGGCTGCAGTATAAATCAGAATGAAACATTTAAGGGGGTCTGAATACTTTCCATCCCCACTGTAGGTATAGTGTATATGGGTTTGGCAAAGTCAGTAGATAGAGTATTGGTATCGGTTGACTCAGCAGTTGGGGGGAGGGAGGGCTCCAAATGATTTTGTGACCCCAAAAAAAGCCTCTTGCACTCTTGCCTGAATTTAAGCACACAAATAACATTTAAACACATTTTAGGGGGTGTTTAGAGTAAAGCAAGTGACTAGGCTAGGTGTTTATTGGCCCAGGATAGCATGCTGGGGAGGTTAGTGAAGGCAAATATGCATGAAGGACAAAAAAGGAGCATTAAAAAGTTCCAGCATGCATGAGGACAAAGAGGACATTCACAGCATATTACAGGGAATGATGAAATAAATACAATATATTAGCAAACACTAAATACATAGAATGTGATGTTAAAGGATAAACCTTACCTTAATATAGTCCTTCTGGAGGACCTGAATGATGGCAGAACAGATGCCTGTCGAGAACTTGATGTCCTGCAGACTTCTCCCTGTCGCCAAGTACCGCAAAGTGGCAACTACCCTCTGTTCAGGAGTGATGGCTTGCCACATGCAGGTGTCCTGCTTCGTAATATAAGGGGACAGCAAAGCCAACAAACGGTGAAAAACGGGGTCCGTCATCCAGAGATAATTCCTGAAATCATCAGGATTATTCTCACTGATCTCCCGCAACAAAGGCATATGAGAGAATTAGTCACGCTGGAGCAACCAATTCTTCGTCCATGAACTCCTCCTCCCCCTGTTCATGGACTGGACTTGGGTCAAAGTAAGAACCCGAACACCAAGCCCCTGCACAGCAGGAACTCTACGATGAGTATGTACCCGCAACATGGCTTCAAAACGGTCGGCTGGTCAGAACGAACTAACAGAACGCACGGAAAATCAGAAAGGCCTGAGAAGAGCAAACTGAAAATCAGAAATGAGCGGACAAGAACGCACTGAAAATCAATCAAATACTTACTATAAATAGCACGCACTGAAACCCAGATGCAAACTGACTACATGCACTGAAAACCAGATAAGAACCCACAAGCACAAACTGAAAAGCAGTAACGATCTGAATAGCATGAGGCTGAAAAGTGCGATTTGTCTCTCACCAAACTTCTACTAACACGAGATTAGCAGAAGAAGCCCAAAGGGTGGTGCACTGGCTACTGAACTTCCTCTTTATAGTGCCGTTATACGTGTTGTACATCAGCGCGTTCTTGACGATCAGAATTTCCGACAACATTTGTGCGACTGTGTGTATGCAAGACAAGCTTGAGCCAACATCCATCAGAAAAAAATCCCAGGATTTCATTGTCAGAATGTCCCATCGTCTGTACGCAGCATTACTGTAAAGAACCCTCTACGTAGTTTAAGGTTAAACCTCTTTTCTTCTAATTTTAATGAGTGGCCACGAGTCTTGTTAAGCTCCCTTCTGCGAAAAAGTTTTATGCCTATTGTGGGGTCACCAGTATGATATTTGTTAATTAAAATCATATCCTCTCTCAAACGTTCTATGGAGCATACACACGGTCGGACTTTCTGACAACAAGCTCACATTCAACATTTTTTGTCGGAAAATCCTATCGTGTGTACAGGGCATTAGTCTTATGGCACAGATGCTCAAGAGCACAGCTATGTTTTTTGAGATTTCTGGTGTCATCTGTTTGCTGGGGTTGTAGGGGTAGAGGCCTGATTCTGTGTGTAGTGAGGGGAGCGAGCTTGTCCAGGGTGGATGACAGGGATTTATTGTAGACAGAAATGGCTAAGTTGAGCAGGACAGGGGTGAGATTTTGTCATAGAGGTAATCAGTAGCAGAATACAGGAGAGAAGGGTTGAAGTGGCGAAGGTTTCTACGTGTGATGGTTAGGCGATTGGATTATAGAACTTCTCCCTTTCTAAAGAGACACTAAAAGCAGAAAACTTTGTTTGACCAGTGAATAGAATAAAAATTTTATTTTTTTGTGTGTGCGTGTCATAAAAAGGAATACACTAGTCATGGATAGGGAAAACATTGATATTATATGAAATTTGCTGAAATATACATTGTAAATTACATGTAATATAATATTATCGATTAAGGGTCCATCCATACTGGGCCATTGGGGTAACACACTGTAAATTGCACACATTCGGTTCGCACCAGAACCTGCGAACGGACCGAAAATTCGCACGAACGTTAGAACCCCATTGACGTCTATGGGACTTGAACGTTCAAAATCAAAAATGCTCATTTTAAAGGCTAATTTGCTTGGTATTGTCCTAAAAAGGGTTTGGGGACCGGGGTCCTGCCCCAGGGGACATGTATCAATGCAAAAAAAACTTTTAAAAGGACCGTTTTTTCGGGAGCAGTGATTTTAATGATGCTTAAAGTAAAAAAAAAAGTGAAATATTCCTTTAAATATCGTACCTGGGGGGTGTCTATAGTATGTCTGTAAAGTGGCGCGTTTCCCGTGCTTAGAACAGTCTCTGCACAAAATGTAATTTTTAAAGGAAAAAAAGTCATTTAAAACTGCTTGCGGCTTTAATGTAATGTCAGGTCCTAGGAATTTAGATGAAAATCAGTGAGACAAACGGCATGGGTAACCCCCAGTCCATTACCAGGCCCTTTGGGTCTTGTATGGATATTAAGGGGAACCCTGCACCCAAATTAAAAAAGGAAACAGCAGTATACAGGCTCCGTACTCTGAACAGCAGTATGCAGGCGGAAAACATAGGGAAGGGTTATCACCCTTGTGACCCTTTGTTTTGCTGTCTGTGCTCCTCTTCAGAAGATTTCACCTCACGTTTTGTCCCAATGACAATTGTTTTTTGAAAATTTGGGTTTTTTTGTGAAACAAGGATTTGTGATAAAGCATCAGTGGAAAGGAGAAATGTTTTTCCCATATTAACTCTTACAGGAGAGAATTTCCCTTCCTAGGGGTAGATTTCATCTCACTTCCTGTTGTCTCCTTCCGTTTGCAAGTAGGAGTCATTTGTTAGTTGGATGTTTGAAAGTAGGGGCCTGCCCTATATACTCAGCAGAAATTTGGGCCTTAGGTGTTGTTGTGGCAACAACACTGTAAGCCCTCACAGGGCCCTGCTGTGAAATATTAGATCAAGAATTGTAATTACATGCCCCTGTTGAACAGGGACAGAAAAATTGGACCTTTGGTGGTGGTGGTGGTGCTGGTGCCACAACACTGTAAGTCCTCACTCGCTCTTGGTGGGCGCAGAAACAGGCCCTGCTGTGAAATATTAGATCAAGAATTGTAATTACATGCCCCTGTTGAACAGGGGCTGAAAAATTGGGCCTTAGGCACTGGTGCTGGTGCCACAACACTGCAACCCCTCACAGATACTCTAGCTGGAATGCAGGAACAAGCTTTGCTGCAAAGTATTGCCTCAAAAATTGTAATTACACGCCCCTGTAAAACAGGGGCTGAAAAATTGGGCCTTAGGCACTGGTGCCACAACACTGAAACCCCTCACAGATACTCTAGTTGGAACGCAGGAACGAGCCCTGCTGCAAAGTATTGCATCAAAAATTGTAATTACACGCCCCTGTTAAACAGGGGCAGAAAAATTGGGCCTTAGGCACTGGTGCTGGTGCCACAACACTGCAAGCCCTCACAGATACTCTAGTTGGAACGCAGGAACGAGCTCTGCTGCAAAGTATTGCCTTAAAAATTGTAAGTACATGCCCCTATTAAACAGGGGCTAAAAAATTGGGCCTTAGGCACTGGTGCTGGTGCCACAACACTGCAACCCCTCACAGATACTCTAGTTGGAACGCAGGAACGAGCCCTGCTGCAAAGTATTGCATCAAAAATTGTAATTACACGCCCCTGTTAAACACGGGCTGAAAAATTGGGCCTTAGGCACTGGAGGCGGCGCCCAGAACCAAAAATGTTCTTACAAGCTATCAGCGTGATCATTGAGGAGGAAGAGAATAATTACTCAGAATAGTCACTCAGCATCAGCATAGGCAGTCTTTGAAGGGATCTGAGATTTCAAAAAAACTTATTCGGTTACATCAGCATCAGGTGCTTGGTAGCTGGTGGTGATCCAAGACTGATTCATTTTTATGAAGGTCAGTCGATCGACCGAGTCGGTGGACAGACGCACCCTGTGATCGGTTACAAAGCCTCCAGCTGCACTGAATGTGCGTTCCGAAAGAACGCTGGATGCAGGACAGGCCAGTAGCTCAATGGCATACTGTGCAAGCTCTGGCCAGTGATCCATCCTCAAGACCCAGTAACCCAGAGGATTTTCGGTGGGAAAGGTGTCCAAGTCAGATATATCAGGTATTCCTGCACCATGTAAAACAGACGCTGGCGATGGTTGCTGGAACCGATCATACCTTGGGGCTGCGAACTAAAAAATTGTCTGAACGCATCAGTCAGACGGCCACCTTCTCCACCGCTCCTTCTTTGACTGACCGAAGCCTCAGCAACACATTGTCCAGAAACAGGGGTTTGTAACCTCCCAGTCTCTGGGACCGCGTTGCACAGACCTTTCTGCAAGGCCTCCCGAAGATGTTTCATCCTCTGCTCCTTCTGCAACAGCAAGATAAGGTCCACAACCTTACCCTTGTAACGTGGATCAAGGAGGGTTGCTAGTCTGTTATGGTCCTTCTCCTTGATACCACGAATACGAGGATCCTTACGCAGGCTTTGCAAGATCAGGGAGGCCATGCAGCGTAGGTTTGCTAAGGCATTCGGTCCGGTGTCCTCTGGGTCACTAAGGACAACATGGTCCGCAGCCACCTCCTTCCAGCCACGTACAAGTCCATGTGTTTCTTGGGACTGATCCCTTAAAGACTGCTGCTGTTGCTGAGTGTCAGGCTCCACCTCCATACTGACACAATCCTCCTCCTCCTTCCCATCCTCGTCCTCTTCCTGTGTGATCGGCGGGCACGCAGGAACACTGTCTGGATAAAGGGGGCCTTGAGAGCTAAGGAAGTCCTCCTCTTCCTGCCTCTGTTCTGCCTCAAGTGCCCTGTCCATTATTCCACACAGCATGTGCTCCAACAGGTGGACAAGGGGGACAGTGTCACTGATGCATGCACTGTCACTGCTCACCATCCTCGTGGCCTCCTCAAATGGTGACAGGACAGTGCATGCATCCCTGATCATGGTTTACTGGCGTGGGGAAAAAAAACAAGCTCCCCTGACCCTGTCCTGGTGCCATAGTCTCACAGGTACTCATTGATGGCCCTCTGCTGCATGTTCAGCTGCTGCAGCATGGCCAACGTTGAGTTCCACCTGGTGGGCATGTCACAAATTAGGCGGTTCTTGGGCAGGTTAAACTCCTTTTGGAGGTCTGCCAGCCGAGCACTGGCATTATATGACCGGCGGAAATGCACACAGACTTTCCTGGCCTGCCTCAGGACATCCTGTAAGCCTAGGTACCTGCCCAAGAACCGTTGCACCACCAAGTTAAGGACATAAGCCAAACAGGGCACATGGGTCATTTGTCCCTGTTGGAGGGCAGAGAGGAGGTTGGTGCCATTGTCGCAAACCACCATTCCTGCCTTAAGTTGGTGTGGCGTCAACCACCTCTGAACCTGCTCCTGCAGAGCTGACAGAACCTCTGCCCCAGTGTGGCTCCTGTCCCCCAAGCACACCAGCTCAAGCACCGCATGGCATCTTTTGGCCTGCATACTTGCGTAGCCCCTTGAACGACTACGGAGCACCACTGATTCCGAAGACAAAGCACAGGAAGAGGCCATGGAGGAAGAAGAGGAGGGGGTGGAGGAGAGAGGTGTGTCACAATCATTAGTAGTGGCATTTTGGAGGCGTGGTGGCGGAACAACCTCCAACACTACTGCACCTTGTCCTGCATCCTTCCCAGCTGCCAGCAGAGTCACCCAATGCGCGGTGAAACTTAGGTAACGTCCCTGTCCATGCCTGCTGGACCATGAGTCAGTGGTAATATGCACCTTACCGCTGACTGCCCTGTCCAGCGAGGCCAAGACATTGCCTTCCACATGCCGGTAGAGAGCCGGAATCGCCTTCCGTGAGAAAAAGTGGCGTTTGGGTACCTGCCACTGAGGAACCGCACATTCCACAAACTCACGAAAGGGGGCAGAGTCTACCAACTGAAAAGGCAGCAGTTGAAGTGCTAGCAATTTTACCAAGCTAGCATTCAACCGCTGGGCATGTGGATGGCTGGGAGCGAACTTCTTTCGGCGGTGCAGCAGCTGGGGCAGGGAAATTTGCCTGGTACAATCTGACGTCGGTGTACCAAAAGCAGATTGCCCACAAGTACTTGGCTGTGACACATCTAATTCTACACCTTCATTCCTCTCAGTGCAGGTCTCAGAGAGGACTGAAGGTATAGTGGGGTTGGAGATCTCAGCTGATGAGGAGCAAGGAGAGGTCCTCTTTGTTCTTTGGTGTGGGTCTTTTAGATACGCTTGCCAACGAACTGCATGGCAGGTCAACATATGTCTGGTCAAGCATGTGGTGCCCAAGCGGGAGATGTTTTGGCCACGCGAGATACGCTTGAGACATATGTTGCAAATAGCAGCGGTGCGATCGGATGCACTCATCTCAAAAAAGGCCCACACCAAAGCACTTTTGGAATAACACGCAGAGACAGCAGCGCCCTGCACATGCGGAGCTTTGGGGTGTGATGCAGTCAGTGTGTTGCCCTTAGGCTCGCCCCTGGAGGGCATCCTGCCTCGTTGATGATGTGCCTCCTCCTCCTCCTCTCTCCTATCAGGCACCCACGTTGAGTCAGTGACCTCATCATCCCCTCCCTCCTCATCACTGGAGCAAACCTGGCAGTATGCTGCAGCAGGGGGAGCATGACTGCCAGATTGCTGTCCTTCTTGGGCACCCCCCCTGTCCATGCTCATGTTACTGCCTTCATCTAGCTCAGTATCATCATCAGAGCCTTCTAAACGCTGGGCATCCTCCTGGAGCATGTACCCAACACTGTGGTCAAACAGTTCGAGGGACTCCTCAGGAGGACATGGTGGGGCTAGGGAAGGAGTCCCTGATGCCATTGAGCCGAGGGAAGAGGCCAGCAGCTGTTTTGCCAGACAAAGTACCCTGAGCATGGGTGAGAGAGGATGAGGAGGATGAGGGTGGCTTGGTCATCCACTCGACCAAGTCTTCCGCATGTTGCGATTCAACATGGCCAGCTGCCGAAAAAAAGGCCAAGCGTGTCCCACGGCCACGTGTTGATGAGGATGCACCGTCTCCATGACCAGCACTGTTGCCTCTAGACACAGAGCCTGCTTGCCCTCTTTTATTGGCTTGTGACTGTCTGCCTCTCCTTGTTGGCCTTCCAGACATACTAATGGCCTGTAGCTGCACTAAGCTGGGATATATATATATATATATATATATGTGTATGTACTGATACTGCAGCTAGCAAAATCAACTGCCCGCCTGTAGTATGAGAACACCACCAACCTTCTACAGGTAGCTTTAGGTGAACACTGTGCAGAGCTCGCAAAAAAAGTAACTTGTAGCTTATTTAGCTGCCTGCGGTAGTGATAGGATCAGCAAAACACCACCAACCTTCTACAGGTAGCTTTAGGTGAACACTGTGCAGATCTTGCAAAAAACTAACTTGTAGCTTATTTAGCTGCCTGCGGTAGTGATAGGATCAGGAAAACACCACCAACCTTCTACAGGTAGCTTTAGGTGAACACTGTGCAGAGCTCGCAAAAAAATAACTTGTAGCTTATTTAGATGCCTGCGGTAGTGATAGGATCAGGAAAACACCACCAACCTTCTACAGGTAGCTTTAGGTGAACACTGTGCAGAGCTCGCAAAAAAATAACTTGTAGCTTATTTAGATGCCTGCGGTAGTGATAGGATCAGGAAAACACCACCAACCTTCTACAGGTAGCTTTAGGTGAACACTGTGCAGAGCTCGCACTACACTAACTTTTAGTTTTAGGTGAACACTGTGCAGAGCTCGCAAAAAACTAACTTGTAGCTTATTTAGCTGCCTGCGGTAGTGATAGGATCAGGAAAACACCACCAACCTTCTACAGGTAGCTTTAGGTGAACACTGTGCAGAGCTCGCAAAAAAATAACTTGTAGTTTTAGCTGTACACCGTTCAGAGGACGCACTACACTAACTTGTAGCTTTAGCTGAACACTGTTCAGAGGACACACTACACTAACTTGTAGCTTTAGCTGAACACTGTACAGAGGTCGCACTACACTAACTTGTAGTTTTAGCTGAACACTGTGAGGAGGACGCACTACACTAACTTGTAGTTTTAGCTGAACACTGTGAGGAGGACGCACTACCCTAACTTGGAGCTTTAGCTGAACACTGTGCAGAGGTCACACTAAACTAACTTGTAGCTTTAGCTGAACACTGTTCAGAGGACGCACTACACTAACTTGTAGCTTTAGCTGAACACTGTGCAGAGGTTGCACTATACTAACTTGTAGTTCAGCTGAACACTGTGAGGAGGACGCACTATACTAACTTGTAGCTTTAGCTGAACACTGTGCAGAGGTCACACTACACTAACTTGTAGCTTTAGCTGAACACTGTGAGGAGGACACACTACACTAACTTGTAGCTTTAGCTGAACACTGTGCAGAGGTCGCACTACACTAACTTGTAGTTTTAACTGAACACTGTGAGGAGGACGCACTACACTAACTTGTAGCTTTAGCTGAACACTGTGAGGAGGACGCACTACCCTAACTTGGAGCTTTAGCTGAACACTGTGCAGAGGTCACACTAAACTAACTTGTAGCTTTAGCTGAACACTGTTCAGAGGACGCACTACACTAACTTGTAGCTTTAGCTGAACACTGTGCAGAGGTTGCACTATACTAACTTGTAGTTTAGCTGAACACTGTGAGGAGTACTCACTACACTAACTTGTAGCTTTAGCTGAACACTGTGCAGAGGTCACACTACACTAAATTGTAGCTTTAGCTGAACACTGTGCAGAGGTCACACTACACTAACTTGTAGCTTTAGCTGAACACTGTGAGGAGGACACACTACACTAACTTGTAGTTTTAGCTGAACACTGTGCAGAGGTCACACTAAACTAACTTGTAGCTTTAACAGAACACTGTGAGGAGGACGCACTACACTAACTGTAAATAGTCTAGCTGCCTGACTGTGGTACTAATAGGATCAAAAGAACACCAGCAATTGTCTTCAGGTAGCTGTAAATACTGTAACAAGACAAGCCTGCCTGTCAGTAGGAAGATAACAGGAACTGATCTAGCTAAACTGAATACAGTGTATATATATATATATACGCACCGGCGTATAACACGCACCTCAATTTAGGAGGGAATTTTAAGGAAAAAAAATTTTAGGAGGGAAGTTGAAGGGAAAAAAACTTACATTTAAATGCCCATCATTGCAGCCTTCTCAGTGCAGCCTTGCCCCAGTCCAGCCTTGTCAGTGCAGCCTTGTCAGTGCAGCCATGTCAGTGCAGCCATGTCAGTGCAGCCTTGCCAGTGCAGCCATGTCAGTGCAGCCTTGTCAGTGCAGCCTTGTCAGTGCAGCCATGTCAGTGCAGCCTTGCCAGTGCAGCCATGTCAGTGCAGCCTTGCCAGTGCAGCCATGTCAGTGCAGCCTTGCCAGTGCAGCCATGTCAGTGCAGCCTTGCCAGTGCAGCCATGTCAGTGCAGCCTTGCTAGTGCAGCCTTGCTAGTGCAGCCATGTCAGTGCAGCCATGTCAGTGCAGCCTTGCTAGTGCAGCCATGTCAGTGCAGCCTTCCCCAGTGTCCAGTCCAGCCTTGCCCCAGTCCAGCCTTGCCCCAGTCCAGCCTTGCTGAAGCCTGTGAGCTTCAAAATCGCCGACCGCGATTTGAAAATGGCGCCGCCGGCGCCGAAATACACAGAGCCGCTCCTCGGCTCTTCTCGGCGGCTCTCGTTTACTTTCGGTTTCACTCGGACGGTGAGCGGAGCTATCCGAAACTAGCCGAGTATACTCGGCTAGGTTCGGGCGGCGCTCGAGTGAAACCGAAAGCCGCCGAGAAGGGCCGAGGACCGGCACTGCGTATTTCGGCGCCGGCGGCGCCATTTTCAAATCGCGGTCAGCGATTTTTAAATTCTGACAGCTCGGATCGCAGGGGATCGGCGTATAACACGCAACCGCGATTTTCCCCTGATTTTAAGGGGAAAAAAGTGCGTGTTATACGCCGATAAATACGGTATATATATATACAACACCTGGGATGCATATATATATATACACAATACACTGTAAGTGCAGCTAACTCACTGACTGTCCTGCCTAATCTAGCTAACTCAAATGAAATGACACTGTCTCTCTGTCTATCTAAGCACGCCGGAACACACTACACAAGGCCGCTGTGTAGGCAGCCTTATATAGTGTGGGGCGTTTTCTAAACCCCCTGAGCCATAATTGGCCAAACCACCCTGGCTTTGGCCAATTACAGCTCTCTCTACTGACGGCGCTGTGATTGGCCAAGCATGCGGGTCATAGTGCATGCTTGGCCAATCATCAGCCAGCAATGCACTGCGATGCCACAGTGAATTATGGGCCGTGACGCGCTACACGAATTTGGCGCGAACGGCCCATATCGTACGCAATTCGGCGAACGATCGAACAGACGATGTTCGAGTCGAACATGGGTTCGACTCGAACGCGAAGCTCATCCCTACGCTAACACACTGTGGGTTGTTCCTATGCTTCATTTTGATGAAATGCATGGTGTTCATTTTGATGAAATGCGATGTACTGAACTACAAAAAAACGCAGCCTACACTAAAATTTTTGTGCTGCCTAATGTGGTTCACCATTAGGGATGAGCTTCGAGTTTGAGTCAAACCCATGTTCGACTCAAACATCGCCTGTTCGACCATTCGTCAAATTGCGAATGTTATGGGCCGTTCGTGCCAAATTCAAGTGGCGCATCATGGCCCATAATTCACTGCGGCATCGCAGTGCATTGCTGGCTGATGATTGGCCAAGCATGCACTATGACCCGCATGCTTGGCCAATCACAGCGCCGTGTGTACAGAGAGCCATAATTGGCCAAAACCAGGGTGGCTTTGTCCAATTATGGCTCAGGGGGTTTAATACACGCCCCACACTATATAAGGCTGCCTGCGTGGCAGTCTTGTGTAGTGTGTTGTGGCGGTGGAGAGAGATAGATAGACAGAGAGACAGTGTCATTTGATTTAGAGTAGAGTAGGCAGGTCGAGTCAGTTAGCTGCACTTACAGTGTATTGTGTATATATATGCATCCCAGGTGTTATATATATATATATATATATATATATATATATATATACGTACTGTATTCAGTTTAGCTAGATCCATTCCTGTTATTCTCTTTTTTTTTTTTTTTTTTTTTTTTTACCATTCAAATATTTTTATTAGGTTTATAAAGTTTTACAGAAAAGGTTGGAAGTAGAGAATATACACAAATGATGATGATAAGATAATAAAGTAAAATAAAGGCAAATATAATAATAATAATAATAAGAAGCACATATCTAGAGCAATCGTATGATAAATCTTCAGGTTATGTTTACAGTTATTTATGTATAATGATATTTATTAGTCCATGTTTTCCACAGTTTGTCAAATTTATCACATCTTAGCGAGTTTATTGCTATAAGTCATTCAAAGGTATAATTTTGCTGGACCTTCCTAGTGACATCCGTGATGTTAAGTGTTGGAGCGCTTTTCCAGTTACTGAGAATTAGGGACCTAGCAAACAGTAGTATGTGTGTTACTACATGTCTTACATAGTAGGGAAATTTTTCTAATCCAATTAATAATATAGCTAGCTTTGGGTCTAGGGGTGTTATGAGGCCTGTAATTTCCCTTATCAGTTTAAAAATGTTGTTCCAGAAGCTGGTGACATTAGGGCACTCCCAAAACATATGGAGAAGATGGCCTTTTTGTCCGCATTCTCTCCAGCATAAAGGTGAGGTGTTAGCGAACATTTTTGAGATTCTACAGGGGGTATATTGCCAGCGGTGTATTATCTTGAGCGATGTTTCCCAGTGTGTGGTGCAGTGTGACACCGTTTGTATGGTCTTAAACGCGAATTGCCATTGATTATCAGTAATTGAAGTTTTGAGGTCCATTTCCCACCTAGTGTGTGTTCTTGATTTTTGGAACTTTGTTTTCCCCTGGAGTAGATTATAGTATAAAGATATTCCTTTGTTATGGAATGACCTTCGGGTTAGGTGAAGCCATGCTAGGTTTGGAAGGTGGACACCATTCCGCGGGTGCTTGTGTGTGAGGTGAGCTACACGTAAGCAGGTGAAAAGCATGTTATGTGGCATGTTGTGGTCCTTCATTAAGCAGGATGCTGATTTTGGTCTATTTTTATGGTATAGGTCTTGTACACTGTTGATTTTATGGGAAGGGAATTTTTTCAAAGATATCATTGGTATCTTGGCTTCAACCACACTTAGAGGGAGTGTATAGTCTATTTCTCTACTGTCAGTAACTTGACGAGATGTGAGGAATCTCCATGCTTTGAGTGAAATGATGATAGTGGGGGGCAGGTGTTTAAGATTCCAGGGTATCCAGCTGTCACTTATGAGGATCGATGGTAGGTCTGATATTGGAGCTAAGGTTTTTTCAATCTCCACCCATAGTGGAACTTCTTTAGGTGAAAACTAATATTTGAGTTGGTCTAGCCTAGTTGCCCACATATAATCATGAACATCTATTAGTCCCACCCCTCCTGCTCTTTTATGGGGAATTAGTGTAGCTTGTAAGCATCTTGCTTTCTTTGTACTCCATAGGAGTTTCCATTGGAGACTAGAGAGGGATTGGAGATAATGTTCCGGGATGGTGATCGGAAGTACCCTAAAGATGTACAGGATTTGAGGGAGGATTAACATTTTAAATGCTGCTAACCTACCTAGCCATGATAATTCGTGTTTGGCTATCTTGTTGGTTTGAATCGTTAGTTTGGTTAAAAGGGGTTTCAAGTTAGCATCAATTAGGGAGCTGGTATGGTTAGTAAGTGTAATGCCTAGGTATGGTATACCTTTGGGACTCCATGTGTATGGGAGTGAATGTTGTAATGTGTTACGCTGTTTGGTGTTCACACCTAGGTCCAAAATAAGGGATTTGAAGCAGTTCACTCTGTAGTATGATATATTGCCAAAGGAAGTTAGTATTTCATGCGCTATAGGGTGTGCGGTGCTCGGATTTGTCAAAAATAATATCACATCGTCAGCGAATAAATTGATAATGTGAGTGGTGGTTCCGAATTGGAAACCAGTTATGCCATCATGTGATCTAATGGCCTCCGCCAGGGGTTCGATCATGAGGTTGAAGATCGTTGGGGATAAGGGACAACCCTGACGAGTTCCATTCGTTATTTGGAATGGAGTGGAAACCATGCTGGACGTGGGGCAGGAATACAAGGCCAGAATCGCATTCAGCATGTGGCCACTAAAGCCATATTTAGATAAAGTCATTGACATTTACTTCCAGTTCACTCTATCAAACGCCTTCTCTGCGTCTATGGATAGAAGCAGAGAAGGCGTTTTTGTTATTTCGGCATGGTGGATGATGTTAATTATTCTCCTCGTAGCATCAGAGGTTTGTCTCCCCCTCACGAAGCCCATCTGATCTTTTTGAATCAGTGATGGAATGTAAGTTGCTATTCTTTTGGTTATTAGCTTGGCATAAATTTTTATATCGGAATTTAGAAGAGAGATTGGACGAAAATTGGGTGGTGTGGTGGGTTCTTTACCTGGTTTGGGTATGGTAACAATATAAGCTTGCAGCATCTCTGGGGGAAAGTTTGCTGTGGTTGCTGCTTTTGTAAAAACTGATTGTAAGTGTGGAGCAAGATGTGATCTGAATGTTTTGAAATATTCATTTGAGAACCGGTCAGGCCCGGGTGATTTGCCATTTGGTAGAGTTTCTATAGCAGCGGCTATTTCAGTTATGGTAAACGGGGAGTTTAAAGTAAGGATCTGGGATTCTGATAATAATGGTAATTTTAACTTTTGGAGGAAGGTTTGGATGCTGTCTTGCGTGGGTTGGCATGTAGAGGGGTCGTCTTTAATGTTGTATAGGTTGCTATAGTAGTCTGCGAACTGGTTAGCTATGTCTTGCGGTTTGTGACTTTATGTTTGAGAGTAGGGTGGAGCAGGTGGGCAATTCTTGTTTTGGTTTTCACTGCTTTAAGTCTATTGGCTAAGTATTTCCCTGCTCTGTTGGCATTGGCATAGGATTGTAGTTTCAGACGTCTAAGATGGTAATCGTATTGTTGTGAGAGCCTATTTCTGAGGTTATCTCTTAAAGCTGAGAGTTTTTGGGTAAGGCTGGTATTAGGTTTTTGTTTATTTTGTGCTTCTATGGTATGGATGTCTTTTAGGATTGAATCAATTTGGGCATTATGCCGTTTTTTTTCCTGTGCTCCGAGTTGTATGAGTATACCTCTTATGTACGCCTTATGGGCGTTCCATAAGGTGAAAGGGTTTTCAACAGAGTCAATATTGTTTAGAAAGAATTCTCTGATATGTTGGGAGAGATTAGTGGAAGTTTGAGGGTCTTGTATTAATCTTACATTGCTACGCCAGATGGGTGAGGAGGAGGAGACAACCTGGTCATTGATGGTGATGATAATAGCAGCATGATCAGACCATGTTATATCATGTATTTTCGCACTCGAGATATTCTGTAACAGCCACTTGTCTGTCAAGAATAGATCAATGAGAGAATATGAGCAATGCCTGTGGGAGAAAAAAGTGTAGTCTCTTGCGTTCGCGTTTAAACATCTCCATACATCATATAGATCCGCTTGGTGTATTATTTTGCTCAGATAGGAGGAGCTGTGTGATTTTGGAGCAGACGTATCCATTTTGGGATCAACTATAAGATTAAAGTCACCGCAGACAATAAGATTGCCATATAGATGATTCTGCAGTTTCTTGAATAGTCTGCTGATGAAGCGGGTCTGACGTGAGTTCGGTGCATATAAGGATATTAAAGTATACGATTTGGAGTTAATGTCTCCTGTCAGGATGATGTATCGGCCATTTGGATCGAGGATAATATCCTTTTGTTGAAACGACACAGTGTTCCTCAGTGCTATTAACACTCCTCCTTTTTTCTTCTCTGGTGTACATGCCATAAATACGTGTGGGTAGTCTTTGTATGTACAGTTAGGAGCTTTTGTGTCTTGGAAGTGGGTCTCCTGCACACATAAGATGTCTGCTTTGTGTTTTTGGGCTTCCTTCCACATGGAGAGTCTTTTTGAGGGGTGGTTCAGGCCCCTGGCATTTATGGATAGGCAGTTAATAGGCATGTGGGGGTGAGTTTGGTGTCTGCTTTGTTATGAAGTATAGGTACTCACTGTGACCTTTATAGAAGATCTGGTAGAGGATGGGTGTGCTGTCTTCGTCCAGGTTTGGAGGGAGGTTTGCTGCTGGATGATGTGCTTCAAACATATAGTAGAAAAAATAACAGTTGTGAAAAAAGAGCATTGTTATTGAAATGAGTGTAAGTTCAATAAGAAAAGGATCTATGAACTGATCCAAAGGCAGGCGTAACTGCTGCAAAGGATAACTGGAGGCAAACAGGGATGTTAATCATATATCTCCTGTTGTCCGGAGAGATTTGAATTTTGCATAACGTTTTGCTGTCAACCGTTTCCACCGGTAGCTTTCTTTGAGGACCGTTTATGGGAGACTACTTGCCAGTCTTCTTGTAGTGGGCTAGGTGCAGGGCTCTGAGTAGTCAACTTGTCTTGGTCGAGTAAGATACCCCATTTGCGTAGTGCTGCGATACCTTCTTCCAATGTGGATATCATTACTGAGACTCCATTATGGGTGATGGAGAGCTTGGCGGGGTATTTCCACTTATGTATTATGTTGTGGTTCCTCAGGGCCTTAGTTATGGTCGCTAGGTTGCGACGCTGTTCAAGCGTATGCCTGGACAAGTCCGGGAGTATTTGTAGTTCCGCGTACTGCGGGTGTCTTTTATCAGATCTGCGGGATGTAGTGAGGATTTGTTCTTTTATATGATAGTAGTGGACCCGAAGTAACACATCTCTAGGAGTGTTTTCAGGAAGAAATGCAGGTTTGGGTATATGATGTATATGATCCACTATCAGATCTTGCGCTAATAAGGATGGTAGCAGAGTTGAGAATAGCGCCTGTGTGTATGGCAGTAGTTGCGCAGCAGGTATGGTTTCTGGGATCCCCCTGATTTTGAGATTGTTCCGTCTGGAACGGTCTTCCAAATCTGCCACTTTATTTTTTAGCCATGCGATTTCTTCATCATGGTTTCTGTGTGCATCCACCATTGTGTTAAATGAGGAAGTAAAGTCACTCATTCTCTGCTCTATATGATCCACCCTGTTTCCTAAAGCCTGAACTTCCCTCTGGCAGTGGTTAATGCCAGCAGTCATGTCAGCATGTAATGATGCTTTTAGAGAGAGCAGCATCTCTTTGAGGACTGTGTCTGACACTGGCCTGTCAGATGTAGGGAATGCTGCCATGGGGTCCTGTGAGACATGCACTGCTGTGTCTGCAGCGTTTTGAGGCCTGCTTACCTCCATCTCAGGGTCCTTGAGCGGCCGATCCGGGGATGATATCCGCTGTTTTTGTTTGGCTGGACTCCTGGTGGAGGGGCTCGAGGTTCCAGAGGAGGATCCGCTGTGTAGATGTGAGCTGTGCTGTTGTTTTGAGGAGCCGGAGCGGCCGTTATTAGTTATGGCCTGTGGCTCCGTCTGTCTTCCTGAGGTGCCGGCGCCATTTTGTTGAGGCTCGCACCCTTTGAAAAAGTCCTGCATTTTTTATATATTCTGCTGGTTTTTTCTGTGCCTGGGTATCTCATCGTGCACAGCGGGTCCCGGTGGGTCTGTGGATGCCGTTTGCGGTGGCGATAGGGCCGGTGGACGTGGATGTGAGTGGATTCTCTCTGGCGGCCGAGCGGAGCTCTCTAGTTAAGCTTCCATGGAGCTCGGTCGCCACACCCCCTCTGTTATTCTCTTTCTAATATACTGACAGGCAGGCAGGTGTTTTTACAGTATTTACAGTTAGTGTACTGTGTACACTGCACAGTTGCACCTACAGTATAGCTACCTGAAGACAAGTGCTTGTGTTCTTCTTCTGATCATATTAATAGCACAGGCAGGCTCTTGAAGTATTTACAGTTAGTGTACTGTGTACCCTGCACAGTTGCACCTATAGCTACCTGAAGACAAGTGCTGGTGTGCTTCTTCTGATCCTATTAATACCACAGGTAGGCATTCTGCTAGCTGCTGTATAATCAGTATATATATATATATATACATCCCAGTTTTGTGCAGCTACATCTCACTGCAGTGCAGGCCATTAGTATGTCTGGAAGGCCAACAAGGAGAGCAGACAGTCACAAGCCAACAAAAGTGGGCAAGCAGGCTCTGTGTCTAGAGGCAGCAGTGCTGGTCGTGGACACGGTGCATTCTCATCAGCACATGGCCGTGGGACACGCTTGTTCTTTTTTTTCGGTAGATGGCCGTGTTGAGCCGCAACATGCAGAAGACTTGATAGAGTGGATGACCAAGCCATCCTCATCCTCCTCATCCTCTCTCACCCAGGCTCAGGGTACGTTGTCTGGCAAAGCAGCTGCCAACGCGGCCTCTTCCCTCGGCTCAATGGCATCAGTCACTAGCCCCACCATGTCCTCCTGAGGAGTCCCCCAATCTGTTTGACCACAGTGTTGGGTACATGCTCTAGGAGGATGCCCAGCGTTTTGAAGGCTCCGATGACGGTACTCAGCTAGAGGAAGGCAGTATCGTGAGCCCAGACAAAGGGGGTGCCAACAAAAGGCAGCAATCTGGCAGTCATGTTCCCCCAGCTGCAGCATACTGCCAGCTTTGCTCAAGTGATAAGGAGGGAGGGGGTGATGAGATCACTGACTCCATGTGGGTGCCTGATAGGAGAGAGGAGGAGAAGGCACATCACCAATGAGGCAGGATGCCCTCCAGGAGCCAGTTTAAGGGCAGCACACCGACTGCATCACACCGCAGAGCTCCGCATTTGCATGGCACTGCTCTCCCTGTGCGTTATTCCAAAAGTTCTTTGGTGTAGGCCTTTTTTGAGATGAGTGCATCAGATCTCATCGCTGCTATTTGCAACATATGTCTCAAGCGTATCTTGCGTGGCCAAAACATCACCAGCTTGGGCACTACATGCTTGACCAGACATATGTTGACCTGCCATGCAGTTCGTTGGAAGCGTACCTAAAAGACCCACACCAAAGAACAAAGAGGACCTCTCCTTGCTCCTCATCAGCTGGGATCTCCAACCCCACTATACCTTCAGTCCTCTCTGAAACCTGCACTGAGGAATGAAGGTGTAGAATTAGGTGTGTCACAGCCAAGTACCGGGCAATCTGCTATGGGTACACCGACGTCAGATTGTACCAGGCAAATTTCCCTGCCCCAGCTGCTGCACCGCCGAAAGTAGTTCGCTCCCAGCCATCCACATGCCCAGCAGTTGAATGCTAGGTTGGCTAAATTGCTAGCACTTCAACTGCTGCCTTTTCAGTTGGTAGACTCTGCCCCCTTCCGCGAGTTTGTGGAATGTGCAGTTCCTCAGTGACAGGTTCCCAAACGCCACTTTTTCTCATGTAAGGCGATTCCGGCTCTCTACCGGCAAGTGGAAGGCATTGTCTTGGCCTCGCTGGACAGGGCGGTCAGCGGTAAGGTGCATATTACCGCTGACTCTTTTTACAGCAGGCATGGACAGGGACATTACCTATCTTTCACGCCGCATTGGGTGACTCTGCTGGCAGCTGGGAAGGATGCAGGACAAGGTGCAGTAGTGTTGGAGGTTGTTCCGCCACCACGCCTCCAAAATGCTACTACTGGTGATTCTGACACACCTCTCTCCTCCACCCTCTCCTCTTCTTCTTCCTCCTTGGCCTCTTCCTGTGCTTTGTCCTCTGAGCCATTGGTGCTCCAGGGGCGTTCAAGGGGCTACGCAAGTACGCAGGCCAAAAGATGCCATGTGGTGCTTGAGCTGGTGTGCTTGGGGGACAGGAGCCACACTGGGGCAGAGATTCTGTCAGCTCTGCAGGGGTAGGCTCAGGGGTGGTTGACACCACACCAGCTTCAGCCAGGAATGGTGGTTTGCGACAATGGCACCAACCTCCTCTCCACCCTCCGACAGGGACAACTGACCTATGTGCCCCGTTTGGCTCAGGTCCTTAACTTGGTGGTGCAGCAGTTCTTGGGCAGGTACCCAGGCTTACAGGATGTCCTGAGGCAGGCCAGGAAAGTCTGTGTGCATTTCCGCCGGTCATATAATGCCAGTGCTCGGCTGGTTGAGCTCCAAATGGAATTTAACCTGCCCAAGAACCGCCTAATTTGTGACATGCCCACCAGGTGCAACTCAACGTTGGTCATGCTGCAGCAGCTGCACACGCAGCAGAGGGCCATCTATGAGTACCTGTGTGACTATGGCACCAGGACAGGGTCAAGGGAGCTTGTTTTTTTTCCCCACGCCAGTGAGCCATGATCAGGGATGCATACACTGTCCTGTCACCATTTGAGGAGGCCACGAGGATGGTGAGCAGTGACAGTGCATGCATCAGTGACACTGTCCCCCTTGTACACCTGTTGGAGCACACGCTGTGTGGAATAATGGACAGGGCACTTGAGGCAGAGCAGAGGCAGGAAGAGGAGGACTTCCTTACCTCTCAAGGCCCCCTTTATGCAGACAGTATTCCTGCGTGCCCGTCTATCACAAAGGAAGAGGAGGGGGAGGAGGAGGAGGATTGTGTCAGCATGGAGGTGGAGCCTGGCACTCAGCATCAGCAGCAGTCTTCAAGGGATCATTTACAGTCCCAAGAAACCCATGGACTTGTACATGGCTGGGAGGAGGTGACTGCGGATCATGTTGTCCTTAGTGACTCAGAGGACTCCGGACCGAATGCCGTCGCAGAGGGAGCAGAGGATAAAACATCTTCGGGAGGCCTTGCAGAAAGGTCTGTGCAACGCATTCCCAGAGACTGGGAGGTTATAAACTCCTGTTCCTGGACAATGTGTTGCTGAGGCTTCGGTCAGTCAAAGAAGGAGCGGTGGAGAAGGTGACCATCTGACGGATGCGTTCAGACAATTTTTTAGTCCGCAGTCCCAAGGTATGATCAGTTACAGCAACCATCGCCAGCATCTGTTTTACATGGTGCAGGAATACCTAGGGCCAAGATCTGACTTGGACACCTTTTCCACCGAAAATCCTCTGGGTTACTGGGTCTTGAGGATGGATCGCTGGCCAGAGCTTGAACTGTATGCAATTGAGCTACTGACCTGTCCTGCATCCAGTGTTCTTTTGAAAAGCACATTCAGTGCTGCTGGAGGTTTACTAACCGATCACAGGGTGCACCTGTCCACCAACTCGGTCAATCGACTGACCTTTATAAAAATGAATCAGTCTTGGATCACCACCAGCTACCAAGCACCCGATGCTGATGTAACCGAATAATTATTTTTGAAATGTCAGATCCCTTCAAGACTGCCTATGCTGATGCTGAGTGACTATCCTGTTATGCTGAGTGACTATCCTCTTCCTCCTCAATGATCATGCTGATAGCTTGTAAAAATATTTTTGGTTCTGGGCTCCACTACCAGTGGCTAAGGCCCAATTTTTCAGCCCCTGTTTAACAGGGGCGTGTAATTACAATTTTTGATGCAATACTTTGCAGCAGGGCTCGTTCCTGCGCTCCAACTAGAGTATCTGTGAGGAATTGCAGTGCTGCGGCACCAGCACCAGTGCCTAAGGCCCAATTTTTCAGCCCCTGTTTAATAAGGGCATGTAATTACAATTTTTGATGCAATACTTTGCAGCAGGGCTCGTTCCTGCGCTCCAACTAGGTATCTGTGAGGGGTTGCAGTTTTGTTGCACCAGCACCAGTGCCTAAGACCCAAGTTTTCAGCCCCTGTTGGCATGTAATTACAATTTTTGATCCAATACTTTGCAGCAGGGCTTTTTCCTGCGCTCCAACTAGAGTATCTGTGAGGGGTTGTAGTGTTGTGGCACCAGCACCAGTGCCTAAGGCCCAATTTTTCAACCCCTGTTTAACAGGGGCGTGTAATTACAATTTTTGTTGCAAAATTTTGCAGGAGGGCTCATTCCTGCTCTCCAACTAGAGTATCTGTGAGGGGTTGCAGTGTTGTGGCACCAGTGCCTAAGGCCCAATTTTTCTGTCCCTGTTCAACAGGGACATGTAATTACAATTCTTGATCTAATATTTCACAGCAGGGCCTGTTTCTGCACCCACAAAGAGTAACTGTGAGGGCTTACAGTGTTGTGGCAACACCAACACCTAAGGCCCCAATTTCTGCAGAGTATATAGGTCAGGCACCTACTTTCAAACATCCAACTTACAAACGACTCCTACTTGCAAACGGAAGGAGACAACAGGAAGTGGCCAATTGCTTATGACTGTCACGTACCTTGTGGACGAGCCCGACTTGCAGGGGATGGCCTCTCTTGCGGCTCCGACTCGAGGTCCCTGGTAGGGTATACAAGAAGCACAAGAGTCTGGAGTGACACGAGTGCCTGGCAGGATCAACAGCAGGAGGTAGGTCTGGAACTCTGGAAACACTGTTCAGTTGAGATTAAGCTGAGCTGGTAGGTAGACTGGAACACTGGTGCAACAGACTGGAACTGGATAGCAGGCTGGAACACACAGGACAGCAGACTGGAACACTGGTGCAGCAGACTGGAACCACACAGCAGACTGGAACTGGATAGCAGGCTGGAACACACAGGACAGCAGACTGGAACACTGGTGCAGCAGACTGGAACCACACAGCAGACTGGAACAGGATAGCAGGCTGGAACACACAGGACAGCAGACTGGAACACTGGTGCAGCAGACTGGAAGGTCAGACAAGCTGGATCGATAGCCAAGCGGACTGTAGATGAGCCGAAGGGTCAGGCAGAAGAGTGGTCACACAAGCCGGGGTCGGATGCAGGCAGAAAGCAGGGATGGTCGGAGACAAGCCGGAATCAGATGCAGGCAGACAGCTAGGATAATCAGGAACAAGCCGTGTCTAGTACAGGAAACAGGTTCTCAGGAAATGCACGCGTAACGCTGTAGAGCAGACAGCAAGATTCTCATGTGACAGATCAGTTTAAATAGCCCGCCTGGTGCACGTGCGCATGCGTGCAACTGCCCGCACAGGGCGTCTGATACTGACAGGACTTTCCTGACATTGCCCCCCTCCCAAGGGGCAGCCTCCGGATGCCCAACCGGGCCCATTTCTCAGGATGGGTTCTCTTAAAGGATTGAACTAAGCTTTTAGCATGGATGTTCTTCTCAGGCTCCCACGAGTTCTCTTCTGGGCCATACCCTTTCCACTTGATCAGGAATTGGGCTTGATTGTTCCTTTTCTTGCAGTCAAGGATGGCTTCAATTTCAAATTCTTCCTCTCCGTCCACTATTACAGGATCTGGAGGATTCAGATTTCGTTCAGGAAAAAGATTGGAGACAAAAGGTTTCAACAGGGAAACGTGAAAAACAGGATGAATTCTGAGTGAGTCCGGGAGTTCCAATTCAAAAGCTACTTCATTTATTTTCCTTTTTACAGGAAAAGGACCCAGGAATTTAGGACCCAACTTCTTGGAGGGACAAGTCAGTTTCAGGTTTACAGTGGATAACCATACAAGATCACCTGGTTCGAGTAGCAATTCCCCTCGTCTTTTCCTGTCGAAAGTTACCTTGTTACGTTCTTGGGACTTCGTTATGGTTTCCTGTAATATTTGGTTATTGACAGAGAAAAAATTTTTTGTTTCCTGGACTGGTACGGAACTTTCAGGAATGGAGCTGGGCAAAAAGGTAGGGTGAAACCTGTAATTGGCAAAAAACGGACTTTGCTTTGTTGCAGAATGGACAGCATTATTATAGGCGAATTCAGCCAAGGGAAGCAACGAGAACCAATCATCTTGAGAAAAGGACGAGAAACAACGAAGATATTGCTCGAGAGTCTGGTTGGTCCTCTCCGTTTGGCCATTCGTCTGGGGGTGATAGGCGGTGGAAAATTATAGTTCAATTCCTAGGGCTTTACACAAGGCTCTCCAGAATCGGGAAGTGAATTGTACTCCTCGGTCAGAAATGATAATAGCCGGAATTCCATGGAGTTTAATCACTTCTCTAATGAACGTTTGTGCAGTTTCAGGAGCAGAGGGGGTACCCTTCATTGAAATGAAATGAGCCATTTTAGATAACCAATCTACCACCACAAAGATGGCAGTGTGCCCTTCAGCCGGAGGCAACTCGACAATGAAGTCAATAGACAACATCTTCCATGGCCTGTCTGGGACAGGTAGAGGTTTCAGTAATCCCCAGGCCCTGGTTCTACTGACTTTATTCCGAGCACAGATGGTACAGGATTCCACATACTTCTTACAGTCCTTAGGCACTTGGGGCCACCAGAAGGTGCGCAGGACAAGATCAGCCATTTTGGTAACACCAAAATGTCCTGCTAGTGCGTGATCATGACAAAGTTCTAAAATTGTGACCCGTAGGCCTTCAGGTACAAAGATCTTACTCCCGAACCAAAGCAGACCATCCTTTTCTTGTAGTTTTGTTCTCATAGCAGGTACCAACCCTACTTGCTTAATCCGGGAAAGTAGGTCTTCTTGCAACAGGAAAAAATTTCCAGGAGAAAGTATCGTATCTGGAGGTGAGGTTTCTTGAGGCTTGTGGAACATCCTAGACCAGTGGTTCTCAACTCCAGTCCTCAGGACCCACTAACAGGCCAGGTTTGCAAGATAACTGAAATACATCACAGGTGATATAATTTGCTGCTCAGTGATTGCAGTGTTCTAATCTGCATCTCCCCAAGGTAATACATAAAATCTGGCCTGTTAGTGGGTCCCGAGGACAGGAGTTGAGAACCACTGTCCTAGACAAAGCGTCAGGTTTTATATTCTTGGAGCCTGGCCGATAGGTCACGTGGAAGGAGAACCTGGAAAAGAACAAGGCCCACCTGGCATGTTGCGGTCTCAACCTCTTTGCGGATTTCAATATTCCAGATTTTTGTGATCTGTGTAAATCAGAATAGGATGAGCAACTCCTTTCAAAAGATACTGCCACTCTTCCAGAGCGGATTTTATGGCCAGTAGTTCCCGATCTCCTACATCATAATTCCTTTCTGCGGATGATAGTTTGTAAGAAAAGAAGGCTACAGGCTATAACAGAGCTTTTGTCCCTTGTCGCTGGGAAAGAATCACACCAACAGCACTCTCAGAAGCGTCCACTTCCAGGTAGTAGCAGTCCCCAGTCTCTGGAATAATTCTGGTACCAAGGGGAGAGGGTACCGATTTTTAACAGTTATTTTATTGAGTTCAAGGTAGTCTATACAAGGACGAAGAGAGTGATCCTTTTTTTCAACAAAAAAGATGCCTGCACCTGCTGGGGATGTAGAGGGCCGGATGAAACCCTTTTCTAGGTTCTCGTTGATGTATGCTTTTAGTGCTCCTTGCTCCAGCTCGGTCAAAGGAAATATCCTGCCAAAGGGAACTTCGGCTCTGGGAAGGAGCTCGATGGGGCAATCGTAAGCCTGATGAGGAGGAAGGGTTTCAGCCCTTTTTTTACTAAAGACGTCTAAAAAGTCATGATAGACCTTGGGGACCGCCTGGAATAACTCAGAATCAGTGTTGAGACATAACAGAGCAGGGGATTCACCAGAGTCCTTCAAAGTGCAGAACTGTTGACAGAACTGAGAGGAAAACGTAATTTCTCCTGTGACCCAGTTGATAGTAGGGTTATGGGCTTGTAGCCACGGCATGCCAAGAATAACAGGAAATAAAGGAGAAGTAATGATGTCCAGGTGAAGCAGTTCTTGGTGCAAGTTGAAGATGGTGACTGGAAGGGGAGCGGAGTCTTGTATAACTGGCCCAGATTTTATTGCAGACCCGTTGGCCAGATTATTAGAGAGTCCATGGGCCTTGTAACGCAGTGGGATCTGGTGTTTAGCTGCAAAGGATGAGTCCAAGAAGCAGCTGCAAGCCCCGGAGTCAATGATAGCGGGAACCTGTAAAGTCTTTCCTGGGAGCTGCAAAGATATAGAAAGAGTTAAGTGAGCGGATGTCTTAGACCAAGCAGTCACATCACCAGAGGAGACAGACAGGCACTTACGGAGTTTGTTTGGACAGTTCCTGACATAGTGTCCGGGTTCCCCGCAGTACAGGCACAGGTTGTTAGCCCGGCGACGTTGGCATTCCTCCGTCGTGAGAGATGGGCGGAGGACTCCAAGTTGCATGGGCTCAGAGGTATCAGGTGTAACAGCAGGACTAGAGGTGGGTGCAGGATGGGTATAGCTGGGGACCCTAGGCAACATCCAGGTTGGGCGAGTAGGCACAGCACCTCTTTCTGCTCTTCGCTCCCTCAACCGTCGGTCGATCTGTATGGCAAGATTAATCAAGGCATCCAGAGTCAGAGGAATTCCCACTCGGGCCAGTTCATCTTTTAAAGGGTCGGAAAGTCCCACACGGAACTGGTAGTGGAGGGCAGTGTCATTCCAGTCCGTCTCTGCGCTCCATCGGCGGAATTCCGCAACGTAGTCCTCTACTGCCCCTTGTTGAAGGGTGTGCAGGGCGGCTTCTGCGGTTGCAGAAAGCTGTGAGTCCTCATATAGCTGGGCCATTGCATCAAAGAAGGTGGTTAATTTGGTCAACACCTCGACTTTCAGTTCCAGAAGGTGGTGAGCCCATGTTTGGGGGTCACCCAGGAGTAGTGAGATCACAAAACCTACTTTGATGGCTTCAAGCGAGAAGGTGCGAGGTTGAAGGGCGAAGTACAGTTCACATGCATTCCGGAATGTCCTAAATTTACTTCGTTCTCCAGAAAACTTTTCAGGAGTGGAAACCCTTGGTTCAGGGGGCAGCATCACTACTGTAGGGGAAGTAGTACTGCTAGCAGAGGTAGATGGCAGAGAAGATCCCTGGGCCTCAGTGAGACCAGACAGTACTTGGACCCGTTCTTCCAGACATGTATATCCTTCCTGGAGACTCTTAACAGCCTGTGTAAGGCCGGCCAGGTGCATACAAAGTTCTTCCATAGGAGAGGCTCCCTTCTCGGGCTCGGTCATGGCTGTCTGCTACTGTCACGTACCTTGTGGACGAGAGGGCTTACAGTGTTGTGGCAACACCAACACCTAAGGCCCCAATTTCTGCAGAGTATATAGGGCAGGCACCTACTTTCAAACATCCAACTTACAATCGACTCCTACTTGCAAACGGAAGGAGACAACAGGAAGTGGCCGATTGCTTATGACTTTCACGTACCTTGTGGACGAGCCCAACTTGCAGGGGATGGCCTCTCTTGCGGCTCTGACTCGAGGGCCCTGATAGGGTATACAGGAAGCACAAGAGTCTGGAGTGGCACGAGTGCCTGGCAGGATCAACAGCAGGAGGTAGGTCTGGAACTCTGGAAACACTGTGCAGTGGAGATTAAGCTGAGCTGGTAGGTAGACTGGAACACTGGTGCAGCAGACTGGAACTGGATAGCAGGCTGGAACACACAGGACAGCAGACTGGAACACTGGTGCAGCAGACTGGAACCACACAGCAGACTGGAACTGGATAGCAGGCTGGAACACACAGGACAGCAGACTGGAACACTGGTGCAGCAGACTGGAACCACACAGCAGACTGAAACTGGATAGCAGGCTGGAACACACAGGACAGCAGACTGGAACACTGGTGCAGCAGACTGGAACCACACAGCAGACTGGAACTGGATAGCAGGCTGGAACACACAGGACAGCAGACTGGAACACTGGTGCAGCAGACTGGAAGGTCAGACAAGCTGGATCGATAGCCAAGCGGACTGTAGATGAGCCGAAGGGTCAGGCAGAAGAGTGGTCAGACAAGCCAGAGTCAGATGCAGGCAGAAAGCAGGGATGGTCGGAGACAAGACGGAATCAGATGCAGGCAGACAGCTAGGATAATCAGGAACAAGCCAGGTCTAGTACAGGAAACAGGTTTTCAGGAAATGCACACATAACGCTGTAGAGCAGACAGCAAGATTCTCATGTGACAGATCAGTTTAAATAGCCCGCCTGGTGCGTGCGCGCATGCGCGCAACTGCCCGCACAGGGCGTCTGATACTGACAGGACTTTCCTGACAATGACAGGGCTAGAATGGGGATGTGTGTGTGTAAACACACACATTCACGTTCTGGCAGGGGAGAGGAGACAGTTCGTGTGTTCCTAGTATATAGGAGCAACGAGCGGTCTCCTCCCCCAGGCAGTCCCATCCCTCTACAGTTAGAACACACTGAGGGAACACATTAACCCTCTTGATCGCCCCTAGTGTTAACCCCTTCCCTGCCAGTGACATTTATGCAGTAATCAGTGGCTATTTTTAGCAATGGTCCCAAAAAAGTGTCAAAAGTGTCCGATCTGTCCTCTACAATGTCGCAGTCCCGATAAAAATTGCAGATCGCTGCCATTACTAGTAAAAAATAATAATAATAAAAATGACATAAATCTGGGGGCATGGTTTGGAGCCGCTCTAAGATGGACCCGCTGTGCTGAAGCTCCCGTCCATGAGGTCTAACTTCATTAGCGAACCGCCACCATACAACCCTCTGCTATGGTAAGGACAGCCCGCAGTACCTCAGCATCCCGATCCAGATCCCCTCGGAACCAAAATCCCCCACGGGAAGAACATATCTCTGAGATCTTCCGCTCCCGGCCCAGAGGCGCTATGCAGGCTGCTCAGCCAGCGGCCTCGAGTAGATCGCAGCCCCAGAGCGCCAGCTCCCCCATCTCAGGCACACAGAGCAAATCAAGCACGGGGACAGAGCAGAGACACCCACCCGCAGTCAATTTAGATGACCTCCATAATGTTGCAGCGGACATTAAGAACACCCCGATGGCAGCGATCTCAGACATGCGGTCTGATCTACATGCAATATCACTCAGAGTAGAAGAGGTTGAAACAACCCAGACGCGACACAAGGCCTCCCTGTGCCATGTACAGCAGCTCACTGAGTCTCACGCCATACACCTGAGAGACATAAATTGCCACATGGAGGACCTCGACAATCGCGGGAGACGTCGCAACCTCCGATTTAGGGGGATACCAGAATCGATCGACTTACAACAACTATCTCAAGCAGTTACTACCATTGTGAATGAACTCCTGGACAGACCCCAAGATGCCCCGGTAGTCTTTGAACGCATACACAGGGCACTACGACCACGAGGGAGAGATACAGATCCCCCCAGGGACACCGTCTGCTGCCTTATTGATTTCTCACTAAAGGAAGATATTTTGAGATCATCCAGAAATCGAAATCAGATAATCTTTCAAGGCTCCAACATCAAGATTTACCAGGATCTCTCCAACATCACCCTGCAGAGGAGACACGAATTAAGACCACTACTAGACACTCTGAGAGCCAGATCTATCGTATATCGGTGGAAATTTCCCTTTGGATTGTCTGCAACACATCAAGGCCGCACAGCCCTCCTCAGGGTCCCAGAAGACTTAGAACACTTCTGTTCTACATTAGACATCCCGATTGTCGCTCTGCCGGACTGGTACAGTGATTTCCGTCTCCCTCAGATGCACAGAGCTACATCGATGGACGGCATTGCAGAAGCAGGCAACTTCCACCTTGGACCTCGCCGACATCACCAAGGGTAACACCTCTCTCCGCTACGAGATCCAGGCATGCCGAGGAATGGCAGCCCCACAGCCTCCCCTGCACATCGCAGAGCCAGGATCACTTAGGGGAATGGTAAATAGAGGATCAAGAGAAGCTGCTCCGACATATTATTAAGGACTCCTGCAGTAAATATACATGTCTTTCTAACTTCATCCTTCTCCCTGCACACCCCTGCTTCCCCCCCCCTTTTTTTATTCTCATCTCTCAGGGCCTTCTCCCTAGCTTTCTCCCCCTCAGAATAATTATCTCAGAGTCTCACCCTATAGCATACTCCCTCAAGCAAGGGTTTCTTATCCTAACAGCAACAATTTACTGGATATATGCGAGCATGAGTACCAATATTATGGTTACGTTTAGGTGACATGCCACACAACCCTGCTCCTCTCTAGTTTCTTTCATGTTTTTTTTTTTCTGGTGAACAACTCAAAAATTTAATTCCTAGACAACTTAGAATGCCTTAATCGGTCTGGAAATCGACAGGGATGGGCTCAGGTAAGTGATTTATACCAAAAAACCTATTTATCCACACACTCAGTATACTCAAAATTTATTTTGACCCTCCATCGCAAAACTTATAGTACATGTTATTCAACCACCTGTGGAGGGCAAACCACAGGGTTTTTACCCAGAGATTATGACTGAGCATGCCCCTCTTGATACCAGAAAGAGTTTGTTGAAGATCCACCTTCTCTTTTACAGGTACGATTATTACTGTTAACCTTTTGTTAAGTTTAGTTCGTTAAGTTTGCAAGTTGGCTCAATGTTTTATATGTCTCCAGGCTCACTGAGGTTAGAATGCTTACACACTCAAGAACTCTACCCAAGGCCTGTATAGTTTTATAAGCGTAGACAACAATAATTACCCTACTCACCTTAACACCAGCCAACCACAGTCCTCTTGGCATAAGAGGCAAAATGACACTATTACCATTCCACAGGTAAATAACACACATTAGAGAAACCGACAACCCTCTAAAAAACACTGTCCAAACCAAAAACCTCTCAAATTCTCGAGACCTAGAACACCCCTCACAACATATAGATCTCCTACATTAAGGATGCTATAATACCTCTAACACACCATAGTCAGAAAACAATTAAGCTCCCAATCGGGCTCACAGTTAGATCCCCTTAACATCCACAACGGAGCCCCGACCCGCGTATCAAGCAACCATATAGATAGCTCCTCACGACCTCTATGGGACACAGGACAACCTCCTTTCGCCGAACGTCACCTTCCACTCCCGCACCCAGCGAAATCCAGTGGTTCTAGCTGACTCATACCGGTCCCCCCATAGTTAATAAGTGGGTTTGCAGGCCAGCCCACACAACCGGTATCCTAGTGTACTTTCCCTGAAGTTACACCCCCACACACCCTCCTCTCACTTCCCTACACCAACCTTTACCCTCAATCCTACGCTGATAATCCTCAGCCTTCAACCCAGACACATTCACAGCCCAGTCTCTGACTCCTCCTAAATATTTTCACAAACTTAGGCATCCAAGCCTTTTAAGGGTAATCATGGCCCCTCGTCAGGCGCCATCAATTACCCACTCGTTGAAAGTCATATCTATCAATGCAAAGGGCTTAAACATCCCTGAAAAGCGATTGCAGCTACTTGCTCAAATGCGTAGCTCAAAGGCGGATGTAATCTTCATACAGGAGACTCATTTCTCCAGCGCAAACATCCCTAAACTGACGAACCATTTCTTCCCCCATTGCTATCATGCCACTACACCTTCTTCAAAGACAAAAAGGGTTTCAATACTCCTCTCCAAGAATACTCACCTGCAAATATCGGACACATTAACAGACGTACAAGGCAGATTTATCTTTATCAAAGGCACATTCAAAAACAGACCAATTACCCTAGCAAACATCTATAGCCCTAATACTTCCCAAGTTCCATTCTTCCGCACAATAACGAGAGAATTAACATCCTTTCAGGAAGGCCTTCTGATCCTGGAGGGAGATTTTAATGTCCCCCTTGACCCTATTGTAGACTCCTCAACAGGTAAATCCCACCTACCGTACAGAGCCCTAAAACAGATCAAAAATTGTTTACAAGAACTATCACTGCATGACTCGTGGAGAACCCTACACCCAAAAGTCAAAGACTATACCTTCTTCTCGGCCCCCCACAATAAATATTCCCGTATTGATTACTTATTCCTATCACAACCGGACCTCCCTACCCTCTCAACAGCGACCATAGACCCTATGTCATTCTCAGACCACCACCCTATTTCAATGTCGCTCAATCTCTTGGACACCCCCCAAAGACCCTACTTGTGGAAATTAGATCACACACTCCTAACGGACGAACTACAGGTAGAGGAAATCGTTCCTGTCTGAAGGACTACTTCATAGAAAATAACACCCCAGACACGTCCCCTTTGACGCAATGGGAAGCGCACAAATGCGTCATAAGAGGGAAATTAATATCCCTTACAGCCTCAATCAGAAAAGCCAAGAAAGCCAATCTATACAACCTTTTTGCGAAACTAAAAAAACTAGAAGCATCCCACAAACAAACGTTAGCACAAAACACCCATATAGAACTAACTGAGATCCGTACACTCATCAAAGAAGAAATATACTCTAACCTTAAGAAAAAGTTCATTCTTTCGCACAAGTTATTCTACGAGTTTGGTAACAAAAGTGGCAGATTGTTAGCAAGGGCCTAACGCAAACAAAAAGCTGACAACACAATATACAAATTACAATCCACCTCCGGAAAGACCCTCACATAAAATGAAGAAATAGCGAAGGAATTTGCGAAATATTATTCCTCCCTTTACGACCTACACACATCAGAACCCACTTCTACCCCTGCATTAGTAAGACACAGAAACATTAAATCATTCCTAGATCTATATATCCCCGAGAAATTATCCCCAGAGATAGCTGCATCCCTTGAATCACCAATCACTTCTATGTAATGGTCTCATGTACTCAAACAGCTTAAACCCGGTAAAAGCCCTGGCCCAGGAGGCCTCCCGGCTGCCTATTATAAATCGTTTACGGACACCCTTCAAGTTCCATTTCTTAGGACCTTTAACTCTCTCTCCCCTACAAACCCCCTCACAAGTGGAATGCTAGAAGCCCATATAGTAGTTATGCCTAAAGAAGGTAAGGACCCTTCACACACGAGCAATTATAGACCGATCTCCTTGTTAAATGTGGATATCAAAATCTTCTCTAAAATATTAGCCAACAGATTATTAACCCTTCTCCCTTCCATCAAATCCCAGGATCAAGTCGGTTTCATCCCTGGACGAGAAGCCAGGGATAACACGAGCAAAGCAATCAACCTACACCACCTGATTACACACACCAAACAAAAGGGATTTTTTTTTGTCACTAGATGCGGAGAAGGCGTTCGACAGAGTATCTTGGGATTACATGCTTGCAGTCTTACAAGCCATAGGACTTGGTCCTCAGATGATTGGCTTTATTATGTCATTGTATAGCACTCCAGCAGCGAAAGTAAGGATCAATGGTACTCTGTTGAACGCCTTCCCGATCCGCAACGGAACGAGGCAGGGGTGCCCACTGTCACCCCTCCTGTTTGTATTAACCCTAGAACCCTTTCTAAGAAAAATTAAACTTAACCCAGACATAAAGGGAATTCACTCACCAGAAAAAGAATATAAGTATGCAGCTTACGCGGACGACATACTATTATTCCTCTCACAACCATTAACCACTTTACCAATCTTACTAACAGAATTTAAGTTCTTCCAATCCCTATCCAATCTGAAGATTAACTTCTCTAAATCTTTCGCCCTTAATATATCACTAACCCAAAACATAGTAGACCAATGTAAACACAACTTTCCATTCCAATGGAAACAAGATTCATTAACGTACTTAGGGATACAGATCCCATCCACACTCTCAGACCTTTACATTAAACATTTTCTCCCCCTTTTAAACAGATTAGCCTCCGACTTTGAAATTTGGAACAAACTGACATTTTCATGGTTCGGCAGAGTGGCCATACTAAAAATTAACGCTCTTCCCCGGATATTATATCTACTACAGACGATCCCGATACAGATTCCTCCTCTATTTTTCAAGTCATATAGACAGATCAGCTCTAAGTTCTTATGGGGTAAACACAGACACAGAATTAGCCACCACTTGCTCTCCCGACCGAAAAACCTAGGAGGAATAGGCCTTCCCAACATTTCCAATTACCACATAGCTACCCATCTTACCAGGATAGTTGACTGGAATGTACATACCCAATAGAAAGACTGGGTCTCCCTTGAAGCCTCCTTTACGAAATTAGAATGTAAATCACTCCCGTAGATTTCTCTTAACCAAATCCCACAAGAGATCCAATCTCACCCGACGATTGGTCCCACCCTACGTTGTTTCCACTTAACCTGCAAAACTGTCTTGATCTCTTCCACTCCCAGTCCATTGACACCAATAAAATTGAATCCGGACTTTCTTCCAGGCATGCACCATCAGTTTTTAGACGACAACTTACCACACGGACAAACCAGAGCCCACCACTTCCTCCATCAGGGCAAAATTCTCCCCGTAACGCAATTGGCAACACGCTTTGAAAAAACGCCTATCCCGCAATGGACATATCTAATGATAGCACACTACCTCCAAACTCTCGACAAGAAGGGTCAATGCTCCAGACAACGCACACCCTTTGAAACATTATGCTCCAAACTAACACCACAAACACACCTTATCTCTCAAATACACAACATGCTTTTTGCTGACCTCAAAGCAAACGACAGTCAGTTCTGCAAAAAATGGGAGAAGGATCTATCTATACAAATTACGGAAGAGAGCTGGGAGCGAATATACTCGCACATACATAAAGGTTCAATTAATGTCTCCATTCAAGAGAATGGATTCAAAATTTTGTCGAGGTGGTACCATACCCCAGCATTATTACACAAATTCAAAACCAATATTCCTGAAACATGCTGGAGGTGCCATCAAGAAAAGGCCACTTTACTCCATATGTGGTGGTCCTGCGCCCTCCTCCAAACTTTTTGGTCGGAGGTCCACAAAATGATTGGTCAGATCACCACCTACAATATAGATTTCGCCCCAGCTCAATTCCTCCTTCACCTATCTCCCTACCCACACAACACATACCACAAGTCACTTATGATGTACTTGATCAATGCAGCAAAACAATGCATCCCCATACATTGGAAATCAAACAAGATACCTACTCTGGCAGAATGGTTCGTCAGAATAAACAAGATAGAAGAAATGGAAAAACTCATACATATCGCTCAAGATATACCAACGAAATTTAGCCACAAATGGGCGTGTTGGACCCACTTTAAGACTCTGCCTGAATACAAGTCCATCTTGAACTCTCCCACATAAAGTGACACGGTTAACTAAGGTTACTACAAACACATACAAACCAGATATATTTACCCTTTGCCCCCACCTCGCTGAGGTCTTATCTCCTTATAGAACTATACTCACACATTTTGGAAATATCCAGACATTCCCATCTTTATCTAGAGGAGTCAGAGACCTCCCAGTCCCACCTGTCCCATCCCTCCTTCCCCCTCCCTCATGCCCTACCTACCCCTCACACCCGTCCCTCCCTTCTCCCCCATCCTCATTTTCTCCCACACCAGGTTCCTCATATTCAATATGAGCCTGCAAGTCACTCACGCCTCATACCAATCAGATACCCAACTTGAGAACTATGTACCAGAGATTTAGGAGAGTGTCTGACACGAATAAAGTGAGATCCCTAATCCTCAGACGTAGTTTTCCCATGAATATATGAACCAATCACATACTCCACACCGAATAAATGACAGTGCACAGAACAAACTGCAGAGGGAGTCTAAGCTTATAGACTGTTAAGACCCTCTCCCAGATATGTGCTGGGTTCCATATCCTATATTGACATTGTTAATATGTTGGCGACCTCTTAGCCCGGCTGGGATTTCTCTTAAAAAAATGTTTCCCTTTTTTTTTTTTTTATTTAAACTCATACTGTAAAGGTATTCATGATCTATGTTTTCTGTTGTTTGTTACACATTTGCTGTAAAATCTTTACAATCTTCAATAAAATATTTAAAATAAAATGACATAAATCTATCCCCTAATTTGTAGGTGCTATAACTTTTGTGCAAACCAAACAATATATACTTATTGCGATTTTTTCTACCAAAAGTATGTAGAAGAATATATATTGGTCTAAACTGAGGAAGAAATGTGTTTTGTTTTTTGTTTTTTTATTTGGGATATTTATTATAGCAAAAAGTATTGTGTTTTTTTCAAAATTTTCATTTTTTTTTGTTTATAGCGCAAAAAATAAAAACCGCAGAAGTGATAAAATACCACCAAAAGAAAGCTCTATTTGTGGGGAAAAAAAGGACATACTTTTTTTGGGTACAGCATTGCAGGACCGTGCAATTGTCAGTTAAGTGCCGTATCGCAAAAAATGGCCAGGTCAGGAAGGGGGTAAATTTCTCCGGGGCTGAAGTGGTTAAAGTTACAAGCCCTGCTGTTAATTTTAATTTCTTCTTTCACAATAGGATGAATTACTAACCTGAAACAAACATCTACAAATAAGGTGTAGGGACACCTGATATACACTTACTATAAATGACTCACTAATTAGTGAAGCAGCAGGCACTTCATGTCAGTAATGGTAGCTATCATATTTCAGTCCTGACAGGTTTACTTTAAACAGAACAGTCTTTACTGCATAGGGATCCTTTGTTATAGCACTTATTTTAAAACACTATCAGCTATTTTAAAAGCAAAATAGTAAAGCAGCTGGTTCAGTTAAACAAAATACGTTTCTTTTTCAGGTAAAGCAGAAGGCCATTTTTCAAATCATAGACGGTGTGTAAATGCAACAAGACATCTAGGGTTGTTAGAAGTCTGAAACATTTCTTCTGAGTAATGCTCCAACAGAGCAACTAAAGGACAAGGAAGGAAAGTAAGTTTCAGAATGAATTAAAATAATTATTTAAGAGAACTCTGAAGCAGATAGGTAGTCTTCTTCAAAAATAACAAAAATCTAAACTTGAACAAGCCGCGTACACACGAGCGGACTTTACGGCAGACTTTGCCCGGCGGACCTTTCGACGGACTTTACCACGGACTTTCTGAATGAACGGACTTGCCTACACACAATCAACCAAAGTCCGTCGAATTCGAACGTGATGACGTATGACTGGACTAAAATAAGGAAATTCATAGCCAGTAGCTGCCCTAGCGTGGCTTTTTGTCCGTCGAACTAGCATACAGAAGAGCGGACTATCCGTCGGATAGATTTGAAACATGTTTCAAATCTAAGTCCGTCCAACTTTTGAGAAAACAAAGTCCGCTGGAGCCCACATACGATCGAATTGTCCGACGAAATCCCGTCCGCCGGGCAAAGTCTGCCGTAAAGTCCGCTCGTGTGTACGCGGCATTAGGCTTTCAAAAGAGTGCTAGCAGTACAGGTGTTTTTAAAAGAAAGAATTAATACTGTGATAGCAATGTTATCCAAATATTATTATTCTTAGTTTAACCACTTACTTACTGGGCACTTAAACCACCCTCCTGCCCAGACCAATTTTCAGCTTTCAGCGCTGAATGACAATTGCGTGGTCATGCTACAGTGTACCCAGATGAACTTTTTATCATTTTTTTCACACAGATAGAGCTTTCTTTTGGTGGTATTTAATTGCTGCTGGGTTTTTTATTTTTTGCTAAATAAAACAAAAAAGGACCGAAAATTTTGAAAAAAAAACCCAAAACTGTTTCATAGTTTGTTATAAAATTTTGAAAACAGGCAATTTTTCTCCTTTACTGATGTGCGCTGATGAGGCTGCACTGATGGGCACTGATAGGAGGCACATATGAGCAATGATAGATGGCACTGATCAGCACTGATGAGGTGGCACTGAGATGTGGCACTGATAGCTGCCGCTGATAGTTGGCACTGATGGGTGGCACTGAAGGGCACTGGTAGGTGGCACTGACGGGCACTGATGACCACTGATGGGTGGCACTGATGGGCACTGGTAGGTGACACTGATAGGCAGCACTGATCTGTGGCACTGATTATGAGACACTGATGGGCATTGATTGGCAGCACTGGTGAGCATCGATGCGTGGCACTGTGGGCACTGGTAGGTGGCTGTGTGGGCACTGGTACGTGTCACTGGTGGGTACTGATAGGTGGCACTTGTAGGTGGCACAGTGGGCACTGGCAGCTGACACTGGTGGGCACAGAAAATGCAGCCGATTTCTGTGTGAGGGACTAATGTCCCTCTGACAGAAGACGATGATTAGCTTTTTTTTCCCCTCACGCTAACAGAGTGAGGGAAAAAAATACAGATTACTGAGCTTCTGTTTACATCACGTGATCAGCCATCATTGGCTGACAGCTGATCACATGGTAAGGGGCCGGGATCGACCCCTTACTCTGATCTGTGATCAGCCGAGTCTCAAAAGACTCGGTGATCATAGAGACACCGCGTGTGACCCGCAGACAGCTTTTGCTTGGGAGCACGTCCATGGACACCCTTTTGGGTATAGCGCAGGCGGCAAGTAGTTAAATATTGAATAGTTTAATTACATATGATTTTTGATAATCAAGCTTCTAACTTTATAGGGTAACTTCACTTTCACTGCACTGTCATTTTTTATAAAATGCAATGCATTATAGCAATCTGGAGGCATTTTGTACACAGATAGTGTACAGAACGCCCCTCCCAGAGATATGCAATTTCCTGCTTCTGTGATTGGCTTACTGATTTTCCCAGAAGTTTGCACTAAGATACAAGTAAGATTTTGGGCATCTGCTGCAACACAAGCAACTTTTTTGGTGAAATACTCCCAAAGGGAAATCATGTCTAAAGGGATGCAAACCCTGCTGCCACTTTCCCCATTAGAACCCTGCAAGTGCAGCTGCTGATGGATAATTAAAAATCACCCCCATTCACATTTACATTTACTTTGAACAACAAACCATTTTTTCTTTAGAGCAACAAAGTTTGTTAAAATCCTTATAATGTATATAGCTCACCCAGAGGAGAATGTGGAGTTACCCAAAAATGCCAAAGAATCATGTAAGATGCTCTCTGACAATGATATTATATATTAAATAATTTATCAGAATAAGAGTTTGAACTGTTTTGCATAAAATAAACTGGTTTATATGTACAGTACATAGATTGTGGCAACTATTTGCCGATATGCAATTATAAAGCCAAAGCCTTCCCCAAAAAGTCTATTACTGTACTGCCCATATCCTGCTTTTTTCTTTCAAATATATTTTATTGTTGAAAAAGGTTTCAGTTGACATACAAAGCGGTGAGCTTCTATTAACAATCATTGACTTAAAGTGGTTGTATAGTGTTTTTTGTAACTTTTACCTACAGGTAAGCCTATAATAAGGCTTACCTGTAGGTAAAAAAAAAATCTCCTAAACCTGTACGGTTTAGGAGATATTCCCCTCGTTATGAGCCGCTGACTGCAGTGGCGCATGCGCACAGGGGATTCTCGGCTGAAGGCCCAGCAACTGCCGGACCTTGCCGAGTAAGAAATCTCCCACGCGCATGCGTGGGAGTGATGACACCGCGGCTCCAGCCACTCACAGGGCTGGAACCGCGATACCCGTAAGACACACCGAGGCAACATGACAGCTCCCTCGGCGTGGACCAGGTAAGATACCGACGCCTCCTTCTAAGGTAAGTATTTCATAATGAACTAGTAAGCGGTGCATACTAGCTCATTATGCCTTTTGCTTTACAGGGGTAAAAAAAAAAAAAAATTGCGGGTATACAACCGCTTTAAATTACTGATTTAACAGAACATTAGAATTTCACTGACAATAGGGTCAGGAACCATAGAATATAAATATGACATTTGAAAGTATAACATGTTTAGGAGCGAATATGGTTCTGTAACCCCACTGGCTGTGGCTGAATGTGATTTCCCCATCACCCCTAACGGGATCATACTGTGACTTGGACATGCTGATTTCAGGATAAAGATACCATATTCCTTGGAGTTCCCGATATTATAATGTGGTAAGCAAGATTATTCATATTGTTATAAAACAAAACAAAATTTAACGAATGCAGAAAGGGAAAAGGGGAAGGGTTTCACCTAGATACCACAGTATTTAGTATATCACATAGGGTACCAATGATTTGCCTCCTATACAGTAGGACTATGGTTTTAGATCTTTGGCCGCTTCAGGGTGAAGGAACCAAGCTTTCCAGGTCCTTATAAATTGTGGTGCTTTAAACTTTTTGAACACCAATAATTTTTCATATTGGCACGGTGTATTTACCCTTGTAATTATTTATCTTATTGTGGGAAGTGCAGGGGTCTTCCATTTACTAGCAAGAGACGTCCTAGCTGTGAAAAAAATGTGAGCAATTACTGTCCTGACTGTAACATGGTATGTTTCTAAGCCTATATTCAAGTAGGCTAGTTCCGGAGTCAAGGGTTTATAGTGACCTGTGAGGTCGCTAATTATTATACCTATGTTTTCCCAGAAGGGCGTTATGCGAGGACAGTTCCATAAAACATGGTGCAGGTTACCTATTTTATTACATAATCTCCAGCATCTGTTTGTGGAGTCTTTGAATATGTTGGACAACCTGTATGGTGTCATGTACCACCTATGATACATTTTTTGAAAATTTTCTCAATGGTCAATGCAAGCCGACATTCGGAAACTCATTTGTATGACTTTTAGCCATTGCTGCATGGAGAATTCCTTTGCCAGATCTTTTTTCCCATTTGCACATGTTGGATGTTTTGGCCGTTAATGTGGGGCCAGTTAAGATGGCATAAAAGAAAGAAATTCCATGGGTTGTTTTGTGGGATTTACCCTGAAGGAATTCCCATATAGGGTTGGGAATTTCTATGGTTTCATTACATTTATTAACAAAATGGAAATGTTGAATTTGCATTGTACTATAAGCATCTTTCGGCAGGCTGCTTTGTTGTAGTCATTTTAGAAAGGTTATACCCTGTTTATGGCAATCTCGTGTCAAAGCACCTAATTAGCCATTTGTACGCTTTAACCGGGATATCTAGCTTGTATGTGTTTTCTTTGTGGGCTCGGCGGGAGAGTAATGTATGCCAGGCTTTTAAAGAAGCTCCTATTGTGGAGTGGGGCACAGTAGAGTTCATGTGGGGGGACATGAGAGACGCTATTAGTATTGCTAGGAGGTCCTGGTGTTTCATAAAGGTTTGTTCCATGTTAACCCATAGTTTTTCCTCTGCTGGTTTGATCCAGTATTTAATTTGGTCCAGTAAGGACGCATTGTAGTAACCCAGCAGATCTGGTAAACCTATACCACCATTATTTCTCACCAGTTGCAAGGAGGAAAGGGCAATTCTTGGATTTTTGCTTACAAATGTAGTTTCTCAAAAGTGAGTTGAATTTAGTGAAAAAAGAGCTGAATATGGAGATAGGAAGTGTCCTCAACATGTACAGTATCTTTGGGAGTACCTGCATCTTCCCACCCAAGAGAGCTGTGTTTTCCCCAAACTTTTCAGATCTTCAGAGATATTAGACAACAAGGAGGGAAAGTTAGATTCATAAAATGAGCTAATTGGAAAGGAAAGTTGAATTCCTAAGTATGTTATTGACTTAGCTCCCCATTAGTAGGGAAATTCATTCTTTAGTTGATTTATTTGTTCTTGGGGCATTTCCATGGCAAGGATCTGACATGTATTAGAGTTGAGTAGGAGACTCTCCCAAATTCTTCGATCAGTTGTCGAGTTCTATTCAGGGAGTTGAAGGGATTTGAATAGACAGAATAATGTCATCAGCGAAAAGACCTATTTTATGTTCACATTGACCCACTTGTAGTCCCTGGATAAGAGAGTTAGTTTTGATTGCTTCAGCAAAGGGCTCAATAGCCAGGGTGAATATAATTGGAGACAAAGGACATCCCTGCCTCGTACCATTCGATAGATCGAATGACCCTGACAGGGTGCCGTCCACATATACTCTTGCTGAAGGGTTATAATATAAGGTCATAATGGCTGAATGTATTGTCCCAAATAACCCAAACTTAGTTAATACCTGTGAAAGATACTCCCAATGGACTCTGTCTAATGCCTCTCTGCATCCAAGGCTAGGAGGAGAGAAGGCACCGACAGGCCTCAGCGTGGTGTATCAGGTTGATAATTTTCCTTGTACCATCTGGAACTTGCCTCTCTTTCACAAAACCAACGTGTTCTGGTCCTAGAAGAAGCAGCGTTAACTCTAAAAGTCTGTTTGCCAGTAGTTTAGAATATATTTTTAAATTTGAGTTTAAAAATGATATGGGTCTAAAGTTTTGTGGTTGATTAGGTGCCTTTCCAGATTTAGGGAGGATCACAATAATGCTTTCAGCATTTCCTTTAGGAAGTTTCCTGTTGAGACAGCTTGGTTGTAAAGCTGGACCAAGTGAGGGCTTAAAATTGGATTAAGGGCTTTATAGTAATCAGAGGAGAGGCCATCTATTCCGGGTGATTTACCAAAAGGCGGGTTGTAATGACATTAGAATTTCTTGCTTTTCTATAGGGCAGTTGAGGTGGTTCATTGAGGTGTATACTGGTATACATACTAATACTGGTAAATTCAGCTTACCTCTGTGTTACCTCTGCATTAGGTTGGGGAGTGGCATGGACTTCCTTCAAATTGTACAGCGAAGCAGAGTAGTCCGTGAACGTTTGAGCTGTGTCTGATGGGTTAAGGGCATTTTTGCCTGTCCTATGATGTTGAAGTTGGGCTCTTCTCTCGCTAGCTCTTTTTTGTTTGAGTTGTAAGGCCATTTTTTTCCCTGCTCTATTATTTTGTGAGTAAGATGCTAATTTGACATGGTCTGTTATTAGTGCCATTCTGAATTCTTCTCTAAGGTGTGTGAGTCTTGACAAAAATGTGCCTTGGGGAGATTTTTTATGCTGGTTTTCCAACAGGGCAATTTCAGCAAGTAGAGTTCATATGTGTAAATTTCTCTTTTTCCTCTCTCTGGAGGCCATCTGGATCAATATACCCCTAACAAAGGCCTTGTGTGTGCACCAAAGATTGAAGACACTGCTGGAGGAGCCCAAATTAAATGAGAAGAACTCCTTCAGCTTTGTCCCTAGCTCCGATACGTATTTTGGGTGAGACAACACAATGGTATTATTCCTCCACAATGACACATGTTTACCTGTGCGCCCCTCTGATATCTCAAGAGAGATAGGGGCATGGTCGGACCATGCAATATTATACATTTTTGCCCTTATTACTTTCTACAGAAGGTTTTTATCTGTAATAAAACAGTCAATTCTTGAGTAGGCATTATGGGGATTAGAGAAGAATGTGTTGTCTCTCTCTGATGTATTATGATAGCGCCACGGGTCATGGAGATCTCCTTGAAGCAGGACTTGTTTAAGTTCTGATTTCCGTAATGGATTCCTTGATGTCGTGTCTATTTCTGGATCAAGAGGGATGTTGCAGTCCCCACAAATTAGTAGCTGGCCCTTTTGGATTGAGCAAGCCTTGGCCAGAGTCCTTCGGATGAATCTTATTTGTTGCTTGTTGGGGAATAGATATTTAGTAGGGTATTAATTAATTAAGATTAACTGCATTCTTCATCCAGCAGAGAGGCATGTAATTTAGAGGAGATTGAATCTCTTATTGCTACCCTCTTTTCTTTTTCTTGTAGTTGGCTTGGTATATGTGTGGGAAGCATTTGTGAGTACAACTAGGGGGCTTTGCAGCCAGGAAGTGGGACTCCTGTACACACAAAATGTCACAGAGGTGGTTTTCTGCTTCCTTCCATAGTACCCTTCTCTTGTAGGGGCTGTTAAGCCATTTGGCATTTAATGATAAGAACTTATGTACCATCAAAGTTGTTTAGATTGCGAATGTCTAATCTGTCTTCAAGGTGAGCATATTGCTGATTGAGGATAAAGCAAACATGGTAACAACAACAAAAAACAAAATAAAACTTTGAACTTGTGAGGCCTTGAGACTGGTATGAAGTTCTGTCTCTGAGAACTCAGATGTGGGACGACGGGTCCGTGATGTCCTCTTCATCCTGTGGAAGGAGTCCCCATGACTTCACTAGCTCCAAGCCTTTTTCTAGAATGGATACAATTGAGGTTTTGTTATTTCTCTCAATGGACATCTTAGTCGGGAATTTCCATTTATAGAGAATATTGTTTCTCAGGATCTTTGTAATGGTGATCAGATTTTTACGAGCTTGTATGGTTGCCTGTGAAAGATTCGTATATAAGAAGATTCCTGAGTGGGGTCCCGGCAGTGAGTTTCACTTGTGGGAGAAGTACATGAGTTGATCCTTAACGTGGAAATAATGGATCTTTGCTATCACGTGACGTCTCTCGGTACATGCTCTGGTAGATAGGATGGTTTGGGGAGGCGGTGAGCCCTATCAATAACCAATTTGTGGGATTTTGTCGCTGGAAGCAGTTCAGCTATCATTTCTTGAAAAATGGATAAAGCTCTGCTAGGGGGAGCATTTCCGGAATACCTATAAATTTCACATTATTCCGACGGGACCGGTCCTCGATATCCACCATTTTGATTTTCATGTTGCAGATTTCTTCTGCCAAATTGTCATGGGTGTCTACCACCTCGTTATGTGCCAGTGTGTAATCACTCAGTTTATTCTCAATGTGGTCAACTCTGTCTCCTATGGCCTCAATCTCTCTGTTAGTTTGTCTCATAAAGTTTGACATGTCCTCCTTTGTTTCACCTTTGTTTCACTGGGCTGTTAAATGTGGATGGAGGAGAAAGTTCTCCGTTGTCCTGAGCTGCAGAGTTATTCTGTTGGGAGATTTTCCTAGTAGAAGCGGCCGTCCCTGTTCTTCTGTGTGTAAAAGCCACAGCGCCGGTGCCATCTTGGGAGGTCCGTGCTCCCATCAGACTGAAGAAATTCGTGAGTCTGCGGGGCCCTTTGTGGTTAAAATGTTATTATCTAAAAGTTTTTTTTAAGGTAACCTGGCAGCAAAGCAAAAAAAAAGTTAACTATGGACAGGACAGCAGCTAAAAAACACCTCAAATTAACCACAAAATAAAATTGAAAGACAAAAAAACTCAATATTAAGAACCAAAATAGTACAGCAAACAAATTGAGTGCCTAAAAAAGAAGAGGTATCAATACAATGTAGAGTATAGTTTTCTAACTTAGTCATGGGAATAGATATTCCACAGGCAGGGGGAGATAAATACATCACCAGCTGCTGCTTAGTTGGGAAAAGATCAATATCAGGTAAATTTCTGCCAAACATAGGAGCCATGGAACACAGAGATCTAGCTCACAATAATTCAGAAAGATGTCCAAAGGATACAAAATTTCCTAAAGATATAAAAATGTTCAAAAACCTGTGCTTAAAGAGTGTTAAAGGAAAAAAAAATAAGGAAAACATGTGCAATAAACAATCCAAAGGAATATGAAAAGATAAAAAGTAAAAAATAGTGAAAGAGACGAAAAAAAAAAATAGGGCAGATGGTGGAAACGTCCATAAAATGGAAAAACTCCCCCTTCCATCCGAATGTGGAAAAGGGAGTTCACAAATATATAAAAAATCTATTTCATTAAGTTGTATTACATAATAAAATAAACAAATTCGAATGAAAAAATTAAAAAAATAAATGGAAAAATACCGTTGAAAAAAAAAATGAGGAAATAAAAAATAAAGATCTAGAACTCCCTTGAAAATTGCACTCTTATTCAATAGTATATTATATTATAAGGCGTAATCAACCACACTATACAAGTCGCATAAAAAACATATGCATAAATATATAAGTCAATAAAAAGATCAAAGGACAGAGATCTAAAATCCTAAACATATACGCTGGATTGTGTATCAAAACAAAATAGGAGAAAAAAGAGGGTAAAAGGGGAGTCACTTCTAGGGGTACCTCTTAGTTAAGAACGCATACACCCACCCACTATTGGGGCTTTATGCGTTTACACACGAGGACCTTTATTTTCTTGCATTGGTTGATTCCAGTACTTTAACCCCATTTGCACCAATTATATGTTGGTTTAGCATTGCCACAGTTCAATTTACTGCCAGTGTATGGGTCCCTAATCATTTATTTAGTACAGTTACCTTAGGTCTAATTGTCTTTTCATTGATTTACACATTGTTTAACTTTGTTACCTTAATAAATCTAATTCATCTACCACCAAGTTCCTTGTGGCCTATTTTGTGTACATTACTAATGCTCTGTAGTTTACTGCACTTTACTAATGGTTAAATCACACAAGTGTGAGAAGGCCTTTAGTTTATAACCAGGTGTACCAGTGGGGATCGAGCAGTTGAGAGAGTGTCGTGCAGAACAGAGAACCCATCATTACCAGTGGTACCTATATATATATATATATATATATATATATATATATATATATATATATATTTTTTTTTTTTTTTTTTTAATGCCAGCAGCACTAAATCAGAAACACTTACTTGGTGCTATAAACATTTATTTTTTAGGGGTACAACATTGCACTTTTACTGCAGTAATATCTAATAGACCAACATTCTGAATGTGTATTCATGATGTGATAAATGTATTTTAACAGTGTAAGCACAACGCTTTCGGTAATAAATGCATGCCCTAGCTTAAGGGTCAATCTGTAAATTGTAGATGATAGTGGTCTGTTCATCAGTCACGGTGTAAACTCATCATCCTGGACAAAAAAGAAGTCTGTAAAGCTTTTGGTAGCAAACTGTTCTGTCGTCTTTCAAATGCGACACAGAATCTCTAAGTAGAGAAGCAGATGGTGCTGTGAAGGAAAAGTGTTAAGATAGATTTGAACTCTGTACTCATCAGCAGATATCACTTCATTATGTCAACTCCCAGACTACTTTAAAACATGTCTGCAAGGTGTCAAGTCTATTTTTAAGATGAAAGTTACAAAGACACTCTATCACATAGAGTAAGTAATAAAGCAAACCTGGCATTCATGCACAACTTTGGCTAAGTGAAACGTGATTTTAAATACTGTATTTTAAACTACTTGCATTAAAAAACTACTTCACTTTAAGATTTTTCTTGTTAAATATCTTGACCTAAAACAATGCATTTTAAGTGTACTCTTTATAAACTGCAGTAAACAACACAATATTCACATTATGGCAGTGTGCCCTGTTTTCTAAAATAAAGTTATTTTGAGCTATATGTTTGAGCCATTGAGGCAATAGATGTTAAAGTGGTACTAAATCCTCCTGTCCTTTTACCTGCCAAAGATAGCGCCATCTTAACCATGATTTAGATTAGCAGTTGCCATGATGCTGCACATTTGACCAGGGCAGGATCATTTGGCACAGAGCGTGAAGATGTAACCTCCTGATCGTCTCTTGCAACAGGGATCTCACTCCCAGCTGCCAGCACACTTGTCTCAACATCACTGTGCAGCTCCAGGCCCACGATTCAGATTTCATGTGTACCCAGAAGTATGCATTGATATGGTTGGACCTCCCTGCTGTCTGTGTGTTCTTTGCCTGTGTCAGTCTCCTTGCACTGATTGTAAAAAGCACTGGACCAACCAGCGGCAAAGCGAAGGGCAGTGGTGAGGTGAGGAAGGTACAACATGCCATGTGGTACCTCCTTTTCCACGTGAAGATACTGTGTGTGGAGAACCTCCTTCCCCCCACCAAGTCTCAGCCCTTATGGTGGACATCCAATCTGACTTAAAGTGAACTTTAGTGACTTGCATACTCCAGACACAAAAACTACAACTAGCCAGAAGTGTTCTTTAGCCTACACTTACAACCACCACCTGTACACACACACACACACACACACTGTATACATAGATCTATCACCTGTACACTCCCAGACCCCACACCTGTATGCACACACTAAGCTTCTCCACCCATGTAGACATACATAGAGCCCCCCCAACACACCTGTACACACAGTTCTGCCCAAGATTGGGGTACGCGTACCTCCCCCCAACAACTGTACACACAGCTACCCCCACACCTGTGCACATGCAGAAACACCACTGCTATACACACACATAGCCACCTCCACACTTGTACACATACACAGAGCTCCTCCCAACACCTGTACACACACACAGTCCTGCCCAACACCTGTACACACACACAGAGGCGGCTCTAGGCTTTGTGAGGCCTTAAGCAAAACCTAGACATGAGGCCCCACTTACGCCCATAATGGGAAAAATAATTCAAGTGATAAAAAAATTAATTGTATAGATTGCATATATTAAGAGTTTTAAAGTGCTGGTGTCAGTGCTATCTATCTCAGTGCTGGTTTGAGTACTCTATGTCGATGCTGGTATCAGTGCTCTCTACCTCGGTGCTGGTGTCAGTGCTCTATCTCAGTGCTGGTGTCAGTGCTATTTATCTCAGTGCTGGTGTCAGTGCTCTATCTCAGTGCTGGTATCAGTGCTCTCTATTTCGGTGCTGGTGTCAGTGCTCTATTTCAGTGCTGGTGTCAGTGCTCTATCTTGGTGCTGGTGTCAGTGTTTTATATCAGTGCTGGTGTCAGTGTTCTATCTCGGTGCTGGTGTCAGTGTTCTATCTCGGTGCTGGTGTCAGTGCTCCATATCTCGGTACTGGTGTCAGTGTTCTATCTCGGTGCTGGTGTCAGTGTTCTATCTCGTTGCTGGTGTCAGTGTTCTAACTTTGTGCTGGTGTCAGTGCTCTATCTCGGTGCTGATGTCAGTGCTCTATCTTGGTGCTGGTGTCAGTGTTTTATCTCGTTGCTGGTGTCAGTGCTCTATCTCGTTGCTGGTGTCAGTGTTCTAACTTGGTGCTGGTGTCAGTGCTCTATCTTGGTGCTGGTGTCAGTGCTCTATCTCGGTGCTGGTGTCAGTGCTCTATCTCGGTGCTGGTGTCAGTGCTCTATCTTGGTGCTGGTGTCAGTGTTTTATCTCGTTGCTGGTGTCAGTGCTCTATCTCGTTGCTGGTGTCAGTGCTCTATCTCGGTGCTGGTGTCAGTGCTCTATCTCCGTGCTGGTGTCAGTGTTCTATCTCGGTGCTGGTGTCAGTGCTCCATATCTCGGTACTGGTGTCAGTGTTCTATCTCGGTGCTGGTGTCAGTGTTCTATCTCGTTGCTGGTGTCAGTGTTCTATCTTGGTGCTGGTGTCAGTGTTTTATATCAGTGCTGGTGTCAGTGTTCTATCTCGGTGCTGGTGTCAGTGTTCTATCTTGGTGCTGGTGTCAGTGTTTTATATCAGTGCTGGTGTCAGTGTTCTATCTCGGTGCTGGTGTCACTGTTCTATCTCGGTGCTGGTGTCAGTGCTCCATATCTCGGTACTGGTGTCAGTGTTATATCTCGGTGCTGGTGTCAGTGTTCTATCTCGTTTCTGGTGTCAGTGTTCTATCTTGGTGCTGGTGTCAGTGCTCTATCTCGGTGCTGGTGTCAGTGCTCTATCTCGGTGCTGGTGTCAGTGCTCTATCTCGGTGCTGGTGTCAGTGCTCTATCTCCGTGCTGGTGTCAGTGTTCTATCTCGGTGCTGGTGTCAGTGTTTTATCTCGGTGCTGGTGTCAGTGCTCTATCTTGGTGCTGGTGTCAGTGTTTTATCTCGGTGCTGGTGTCAGTGCTCTCTATCTCGGTGCTGGTGTCAGTGCTCAATCTTGGTGCTGGTGTCAGTGTTTTATCTCGGTGCTGGTGTCAGTGCTCTATCTCCGTGCTGGTGTCAGTGTTCTATCTCGGTGCTGGTGTCAGTGTTTTATCTCGGTGCTGGTGTCAGTGCTCTATCTTGGTGCTGGTGTCAGTGTTTTATCTTGGTGCTGGTGTCAGTGCTCTATCTTGGTGATGGTGTCAGTGATGGCGAAATCACTGGATGTTTGGTGCGGTATGCTGTGCTGGGACAGCGCTGGTGTAAAGTCTGTGTCAGTCTCTCCGTCCTGGCCCCTCCCCTACGCGTCTTCGACACAGGGATCACGTGTCATCATGATTTTGCATAGAAAGCCGTTATAGTATGGTGCACTGACGCACCAGTGCCATGTGAGTACCCCGGTGTGGGGAGAATTTTCTTTTAATAAAAGTATTTTGACTATATTACACTATATAGTTTCCTTTTCATTCATATGTATGGAGCCACATTGTTTCCAGCTGGAGGAGTGCAGCAGACACTGAGACTGAGCCCAGGGGTGGCTCCAAAGTGTATTTGGACTCAGGGTAGAAGCTGAGTCACACGCTCTGAGGTGAGCACATTAACTTAAGGGGGTCACGAAGGAGCACAGGAGCATGTTTTGCAGCACTCCGGATATCTTCGGCATGATGTTGGATTGTTGTCACAGCTGAACACCACCTGCACACATTGTTTTATTATCACTGTTGGACATTATTTGCACGCACTATTTAGAGTGTCAAAGAGAACTTTTTTTCATTATTTATTATTTATTATTTTTTCATTTAAAATAGCAGGAAACTTTATATTGAGCACTAAGCACTTTTTATGTTGATTAAGACACTATGTATGGTGTAACAAGCACTATTAAGCACTAATTTATAGTGTAACAAGCACTTGTTTTTTCACACCTTGTTTATTTATTCAACATTCATATTATTTGTATTTAATATTATCGCACTAGTAAGCACAGAGTTGGTTATTATTAATTTTTGTTTTTGGGGTCACCCAAGCGCAGCGCATAACTTGTAAATTTAGCAGTACTGCCTATCAGTGTCACCTACCAGTGCCTTTCAGTGCCACCTATCAGTGCCCTTCAGTGCCCCCTATTATTGCCCTTCAGTGCCACCCATCAGTGCCACCTCTCAGTGCCCACCAATACCACCTATCAGTGCCACCTCATCAGTGCCACCTTATCAGTGCCCATCAGTGCCACCTTATCAGTGCAGCCTATCGGTGCCCATCAGTGCAGCCTCATTAGCGTACATCAATGAAGGAGAAAAATAACCTGTTTGCAAAATTTATTAACAAAATATAAAACGGTTTTGTTTTTTAAAAAATGTCGGATTTTTAAATGTTATTAACAAAAAATAAAAAACCCAGAGGTGATCAAATACCACCAAAAGAAAGCTCTATTTGTGGGAAAAATGATAAAAATTTCATTTATGTACAGTGTTGTATGACCATGCAATTGTCATTCAAAGAGTGACAGCGCTAAAAGCTGAAAATTGGTCTGGGCAGGAGGGGGGTTTATGTGCCCAGTAAGCAAGTGGTTAAGGATGGTCTGGAATGTATTCACTACAGGTACATATTTGCAAGGTTTCATGGCTGTTCAGCTTTTAGTGTTTGGCAGGCATTCCCATAATGCCATAGATGCGTTCTAAGCCTATTAGGTCCTGCACATGTCCACTGAAGCCAATATTGGACTTCCCTGCCACAGTATTCACAAGAAAAAGCTGAAGGACTGGAAAAGAGACCTGAAAAATGACATGTTGCCTTTTTTTTAAAATGATGATCAGCACATTCAAAGTATTCTCTCAAAAAGCACTTCATTATTGATTTGCAACATTGAAATGCATTGCTGTAAAATGTAATGTTGCAAATCAATAAGGGAAAGCTTTTAAGAAAATACTTTGGATGTATTGATCACTTTTATCATCTGCTAGGAATATGGTTAAGGCACATAATGTGCCCATTTCTTTACCCTCTGTCTACTGCAGCCTGCCACCCAATTTGTATATCAGGTGGTCAAACCTGTGTTGCTATTTTGCACACGAATATGCACATTACAGTCTTAAAGGTTTGAAATAGATGTGGTTTCCTGGATAGCAAAGTTTCTTATGCACAATGTCAAGAAGTTTAATTCAGGAATGTCTTGGAGGATGTTGTGGAATAGTTTAAGTAAAATAGTCCATATATATAAAAAATTGCTGTGTGAATGGCTCAAGCATTACCATGACAAACATGAATAATACCTTTTTTTGCCTAATATGTTTATTTCATACAGGAAAATACTGCATTATGGCAACTAGACTGATTGCTTGAAACATTCACGCTGTAAATGTTTTATAAATAGACACCTAAGTGTTATTGGGGTGAGTAATGGAGAAAGACAATGGTTTAGGGGTTAAGTGTAAAGCCTTTGTTCAAAATAAGACCTCAATAAAATAAAGATGTGGGCAGCTACATGGCAAATGAGGTTTAATGTTGAAAAATGTAAAGTAATGCACTTGAGGGCTAAAAATTTGAATGCAAGTTACTCACTAGGGGGAAAACGTTTGAGGGAATACAGGATGGAAAAGGATTTGGGGGTCTAATAGATCACAGGCTCAGCAATGGCATGCAAGCTTCAGCAAGCAAATCATGCAGAATATTAGCATTCTTTCAAAATGGTATTTACTCAAGAGATAAAACTAAAATTGTAGAGAGGGACAACAAAGTTAATAAGGGAACTGGGTGACCTTAGTTATGAGGAGCAACTACAAGCCTTAAACCTATTCTTCATGGAGAAGAGACACTTGCGAGGAGAGATGATAGTGATATACAAATACTTCAATTGTGATTCTAGCATAGGGCAAAAAACTATTCAACTTCAGGGAGCTTAAGAAGACACAGAGCCACTTAATGAAACTGGAGGAGAAGCAGTTGTATGAGCCAATGAGAAATAGCGGTGGCAGTGGGAAAGAGAAGTGGATACCAATTATTCTAGTCCTGGAAGGACAAAAAAGCGATATATGACCGAACTTAAATGTAAAGTCACATATAATCAGGGAGCACAAGTGTATTTTATAAACACATGTACGGAACACTCAAATAATCATTTAGATGAGTAGACATGTGCGCCGTCAATAAATTTGTTTTGTTTCATTCCGTTCCGTTTCGTATTAGAATTAATTCGTATTTCGTAATTCGTGTCCGAAATTCAATTCGGATTCCTATGAAATACAAATTTTCGTTAGGTTCGTTAACTTTTCGTAACAATTAGGAATGTTCGTTATGATGAATGTATCATTATGAGGGGCTCCCACCATCCCTGCGCTGTGCAGAGTGTTGACTTCCCGGGTTTTACTTTTTAACTTTTAGGTTCATTAACTTTTTGTAACAATTACAAACGTTCGTTATGGTGAATTTATCATTATGAGGGCTCCCACCATCCCTGTGCTGTGCTGACTTCCTGTTTTTTTAACATTTAGGTTAGTTAATTTTTCGTAACATTTACGAATGTTCGTTATGATGAATTTATCATTATGAGGGGTTCTCACCATCCCTGTGCAGAGTTCCCAGGTCTGTACACCCACTGTGCCCATTATGAGTGGTTTCCCCCATCCCTGTGCTGAGTTCCCGCCTCTGTCCACCCGCTGTGTCCATTATGAGGGGTTCCCACCATCCCTGTGCTGAGTTCCCGGGTCTGTACACCCGCTGTGTCCATTATGAGGGGTTCTCACCATCCCTGTGCTGAGTTCCCGGGTCTGTACACCCGCTGTGTCCATTATGAGGGGTTAATTTTGTTTATTGAAAATCTTACAAACAACAATTTATATACAATAAAACCATAATAAATAAATAAAACATATTTACAAAGTAATTTAATATGATAATACAAAACAAGAACATTATAAATGGTACAAACCAAATTGCGCACAACACAATCCCTATGGGAGAGCCAGACTAAGGAACATCACCGTCACCATGCATGTAGCCTTTTATCAAAAATATATTTCATCTTGAAAATCTAGGGGAGTGAATCAAGAATACAAAGAAAAGCCGCACACCCCGAGATCAACAGGCAGCAGCTACAGAGTCCTGATATTCCTCCACGCCCTTATCCAGGCCTCCTGCTGCCACCTGCCTTTCTCAAGACCCCGAATCTTCCCAACCTCACCCAGAATGTCCTGCACCACCACTTCCACAGGGAGGATTTTACTCCGTAAGGATACCTGACACCGTGCACTCCACGTGAAATAACGGACTACTACACTAACTAAAAAAAAGTGTTTCCAAATCATAATCCCGACGAGTCTGGAATGCCCCATACACCCACTCTGCATAACTCATACGGGGGAGGAAGGGTATACTCAGAGCCCTCCCAACCCTCTTGTACACCTCTATATTAAAAGGGCATTGAAGTAGAAAGTGATCCATGGACTCCACCACTCCTCCACACTCCACTCTCGGGCAGCCCCGATCACTCATGGAAAGAAACTTCAAGTTGCCCTTCACATATAGTTTTCCATGAAAGGCAAGCCAAGCCTGATCCCTAAACTTCATTGGGATTCTCTCCAAATTAATCAATCGCAAACCCACCCCCAAAACCAGGCTTGGGCAATCCCTCAAGGCCAGTGTCTCGCAAAAAGCAGAGCTCATGATCCGCTTCTCAAGAAGTTTCCTTGGAAGAGATTTGACTTCTCCTGCTGTTACTTGCCACTGCCGAAGCATTTTCAAACACGGGGCAACATAAGCCGGGAGCTGTTCATGCTTGACCCTCAGGCTTTTCACTGGCCCACCATTTTCCCAGTCTCGCAGAAAGGGCCTAAACCAGGACTGGAAAATACCAACCCACCCAGGCGGTCTCTCTGCCAACATGTTACCAAGATTGTACTTCACAAACATCAGAGAGAAAAAGACTACAGGGTTGACCATCCCTAGACCACCCTCCCGCCTAGGAAGGTAAGTCACATTCCTTTTGACAAGGTTTATTCTGTTCCCCCATAACAGCTGGAAGAAACAACTATAGATCCTGGTATAGAGAGAAACTGGCAAAACGCAAACAAAACTGACATACAGAAAAATCGGAATCAGGTAAGTCTTGATCAGATCAACCTTTTCCCTCAAGGAAAGCTGACAACCTTTCCAGCTTGCCACCTTGGCATCGGCATTGTCCAGCCTGTTCACCCAATTTGTATGACCATAGTCACCTGGGCCGAATTCAATGCCTAGAACTCAAATTTTTTGTTGGGGTTCCGTTAAGTCATCCGGGAGAACAAAGCTCTCACCTTCCACACCCATCCAGAAAGCTTCACACTTGTCCTGGTTGACCTTTGAACCTGATGCCTCTGCATACTGCCCTATCACTGAGACCACCTCCTGCGCCTCCACAGTCCCAGAGATAAAAACAGAAACATCATCAGCATAGGCCACAACCTTCAAAGGAGGCTCACCAGCGATGCCCAAAGGTACCCCACACAATGGTCCACTCTTTAGCCTTCTAATGAAGGGGTCGATTGCAAACACATATAGCAGAGGACTCAATGGACACCCCTCATGCACACCCGAGCCGACCGCAAAGGGCTGCCCGACCCAACCATTAATCAGAGGAAAGCTTTCAGCCCCTTTGTACAAAATCTTGAGCCAATCAATGAAACCCCCCTCCAGGCCATATTTGTCAAGAAGGAGCCACAAGTACTCATGATTAACCCGATCAAAGGCCTTAGCCTGATCCAATGTCAGCAAAAATGTACCCCAACCAGCAGCCCTACAATGCTCCAAGGCCTCCCGGACAGCTAACACCGCTGAAAAAGTGCTTCTACCTTGGACCGAACAGTGCTGGTGGCGGGATAACAAACTGCCTGCAACTGGTGATAATCGCCAGAAGAAAATCTTTGCCAGTATCTTTCTATCGACATTAAGAAGGCTAATGGGGCGCCAATTCCCAATCATCGAAGGATCTTTACCCTTTGACAGAAGGATCACTGCAGATTGCCTCATGGAGGGAGGGAGAGAACCCTCATTCAAACAGCCATTTAAAACCTCTGCAAGGTAGGGAGCCAGGATCGTCTTAAAACATTTATAGAACTCGGCTGTCAGACCATCTGGCCCTGGCGTTTTCTTGATGGCTAGTTTATAAATAGCCTGGATTACCTCATCTGCAGTGATTTAATCTGTCAAATTCATCAAAGGAACATTACTTTCCAGTCCTGGTGTAGAGTCCAAAAAACCCAACATCCTTGTCCGATCAAGGTTCCTTCCTCCCAGGAGATCAGCATAGTATGACCTGACAACCTCCAGGATCCCTGACCTAGACTTCGTCAGAGAGCCCGTACTGTCCCTCAGGCCATTCACCGTCTTAACTGCTACGCTCTGTTTACAGTTCTGTTAAGGGTCAGGCAAATGGTATCCCGTAATCCCTCTCCTGAACCAAATCTTATCTCTGAAAACTCTCCTGTCTTTAGACCTAGTAATGGTGTCGAAATCACCTCCAAACATAACCTGCTGGGCCGTAAAAAGAAAAGGCTTAATCTTTGTAAAGAGGCATTTCCTGTCCCACTTCATCTGGGGACCATAGATGTTAATCAGGCGCAAGTCCTGCCCCTTCACAGAGACGTCTAAGACCATGCATCTCCCTATCTCTACCTCAATTACCTGCCGGCACGTTACCATACCAGAAAACAGGACTGCAACTCCGCTGTAAGGCTTGGCCGCAAGATACCAAAATGAGGGACCACGTCTCCACTCCTTCTTTGCCAGATGTATATTGGCCAGACTACTCAGATGGGTTTCTTACAAAAACAAAATGTCAGCATCAAACTCGCTGAGCAAAAATATGGCCATATGACGAGCACTTACTGATCTTAAGCTGGCAACATTAATGGCTGCCACTATTAACGGAGTGGGAACTGCCATTAGGGTAGTTGAGGCAGCCGTTTGTTAGCCTGACTACTCCCTCTTCCTGGAGAACTAGCGCGCTTTGTTGCACCCTGGCACTCATCCTCCATAGAGGATGCAGAACTGAATGAGTTCCATTCATCCTCATCATCTGAAAGGACCTCAAACTTATTTTCTAAAGGCAAAACTTTAGGATTTAAGGTAACTGAACCCCCTTTTTTCCTTCTTTTGCCCCTCCTCCTCCTATCCTCCAACCACTCCAAATCATCCTTAGACAAACCAGACTCAACAGCCTCCCCACCCCTATCCTCCCCTTCACCCCCCTCCCCACCACTCCCCCTTCCCTTATCTACCACCAGGCCAACCTCTCCACCATCCACCCCACTCCTCTGGACCCCTGGATCCTCAATAGAAACCCTGCAGCGTCGGGGGAGGGGGGTTGGCACCACACCTGACGCACCTGCCTCAGCACCTCTTGCTGCCTCTGTAATTTTAGAAGACACAGACACAGAAGGATTGGACACATTTTTGGCAACTGATACCTTACCTACAGAAGACTCGGGCACACTGGGTAAACGCACAGACTGGGGAGACACAGACACATTAGGTATTGGCACAGACTGGGGCACCACAGATTGGGGAGACACATTAGGTATTGGCACAGATTCAGATGGACTCACAGGCACCCCAGCTGCCGAGCTCCGAGCATCCTCCATGTCCATGCGGAAGAACTCTCTCATAAGCTCAGGATTGTTGTGCATTGCCTCAGGACACTGACTGTAAGGATGTCCCACCGTATTGCACAGATTGCACCTGATGATATTACAGTCCTTTGCCAAATGTCCTATACCCTGACACAGAGAGCACTTCATCACTGGACAGGAGAATGCAAGATGTCCTTTATCACCACACTTATTGCAGAGCTTTGGCTGGCCTGGATAGAAGATGGTCAGCCTGTCCCTCCCCAGGAAAGCTGAGGATGGCAGATGCTGGACGACATTATCAACAACCTTTAATTTTAGCTGCACAAAACATCCCCCCGTCCATATTCCCCGATCATCTACAATTTTTTTTAGGGGGCTCAGGACGTCTCCATACCTCCTCAACCATACAGATAAATCCCCCTGCAGTATGGATTCATTGCGGACCAAAATTGTGACCATTTTAATGAGGGTCTGGCGTGATACAAGCTTTGGGATCAGCCCTTTCCAGTCCAGCAGGCCCCTACACACGTGCTCATAATTCTCCCAAAATATGTCCAAAGACTCCGGATGGATAAAGGACAAATCATATTCATAGGAACCTGCCGGACTGATCAGGGCGAAGATATCTGTGGGTGTAAACCCCATCTGTAGAATCTTATCCACCACTGTCCTCCTATGTGGGGGGATTCCACCGCCTTCCCATTTTAATTGCACAACATTCCTCCTTTTAAACATGGAGGAAGATAAAACATTTTCATGCTCCTTCGCTGCTTGCTGCCCCTTCCCAGATCCTGTAGCAGCAACACCAGCATAAGTTTTTCTTACACCAGCAGCATTTGCAGTCTTCTCCTTAGACACAATTAAACCTGCTGGCAGAGAGTCTGAATCAGCTGGGATAGCAGTCTTCTGATTAGCAGAGGCAGAACCCTCCCCCTCCCCCGAGCACATGGTTTCTTTTCTGGGATCAATCACAGTCATGGTTGCTGCAGACTCCTGGAAAGTTGTAGCAATACTGCACCCAGCATCTCCTCCACCATTCACAGGAACAGCCGCTGTACCTGGTCCAGGCAAAGTCTCTGTATTGTCCACGGACCTCTCTGCAGACTGAAGCTGACAGTTATTAGCAGATGTTATTGCATGTTGTGTATTGTCTATGGGTCTGGGCTGACTGCCTGCAGCACTACAACCCTTAGCAAGCACATTGTCATTAAAGTTCACATCATCCTGCACACACACTGTACCTGCACCTTGTCTCTCCACAGGTCTTTCTTCCACAGGGCTAGGAACGGCGTCCATCTTTTCCTCACCATCCTGAGAAGCCACACCTGGAGTGGATTCAAGTTTATTGATGAAATCCAGCATGGCAGAACCTTCAACCTCCTGCTCAGATGTTCCACATTGCTGGGGAGTGAAGGAGACAGAGGCCTCCACCATTGAGGACTCAGCAGATGTCTGAGGTGTTGAAGAGCTGGGCTCATCCTCCTGGCCCACTTTCTCACTCTCTGCTGTCTGTACCTGCATCTCCTCACTGGTCTCCTCACCCTCCATGCAGGAAGCCGCTCCTCTTCTCATTTGGCTGAATCTTTCTTCATTCTTATTTTTTTCTTTAAATGCTCTACTATTCTCCTTCAGAGAACTCACCAGTTCTTTCTGCTTCCGCAGAGCTTGTTCCAGGTCTTTCAGCTCAGGCCTCAGAGCCGGTCTTTTCTTGCTGAACACTTTGGCACAAATCTGCTTTTTCTTTTTAAATTCATTTTTCAAAGCTACCAACTTCTCCTCTTTCTTCTCAATCCGCTTCAGCGTTTCAATAACCCTCCGTCTAAAGGCAGACAGGGACTCATCTTTCCTTGGGCCAGGCCCAGTGTCGTCCACAGGCTGAGGCCTATCCAGGGGGCCTCCACCAGGATCCTCCCCAAGATCCTGCATCACTCCTGGGGCAGAGGAGCAACTCTAGCCCCTGGTCTCTGGAAGCACAGGAGCTAAGGAACTAGCAATCTCACACCTCACTGTCAGGGAGAGGAATGGCAGTTTCCCACCATCCCTGTGCTGAGTTCCTGGGTCTAAGTGTACACCCGCTGTGCCCATTATGAGGGGCTCCCACCATCCCTGTGCTGAGTTCCCGAGTCTGTACACCCACTGTGCCCATTATGAGGGGCTCCCACCATCCCTGTGCTGATTTTCCTGGGTCTGAGTGTACACCCGCTGTGCCCATTATGAGGGGCTCCCACATCCCTGTGCTGTGCTGACTTCCTGGGTTTTTAACTTTTAGGTTTGTTAACTTTTCATAACAATTACGAATGTTCGTTATGATAAATTTGTCATTATGAGGGGTTCCCACCATACAGGCTGTGCTGACTTCCTGGGGTTTTTAACTTCATCATAACGGATAATCGTAATTAACAAACATTCTTACATGTATTTTGTCCGATTCTGTTGTAACGGAATTTGGATCCGAAGTTCGTAAATGAAATTTTGTATTTCGTACAAAATTCATATGCATAAAAAATTGTATTTCGGGTTGTTACGAATGTACGAATTTTCAGGAAATTCTTACGAATTTCCGATTCATACGAAACTAATGGCACATGTCTATAGATGAGCATATGTATGCAAAGAAGCATGCAAGCACGGCACATTCACTACCATGGTTGGACAGCACTTTGAGGGTCTATTTATATTCATACATACAGTATATTTAATGTTATCGTGTGTTTTTTATGGACATAAATTCTAACATAAAGGGAGTTGATGCACTTTATAAATTGGATATAGATCATGGTTTTGAAAATTTGAGCACTTTTATAAATGTATTGTATTTTCATTTATTAATTTAACTGTTTGATTTAAGTACATATAGCTCGGAACGTTTTTACTATTTATTTTATAAACACACACACCCACACAAGCTGAACTGGATGGACTGGTACCTTTATTCAACCTTGTTGACTATATAACTCATACTGTATGTAACTACGTGCTTGGTAGAAACTGGCCAGCATCAGAACAGTACCCGAACACATAAACAGGCAGTAAATAGAAAGAGTTCTTCAGTCTGGGCATTTTTTAAAGGTGTCTACTGCCAAAGCATAGTTGTCTGCAGCTTCTGCCTGCAGTGTGTCAGCTGTGATGAAAGTGCCAGCCATTTGGGTACCACATATATGCAAAAACACATGACTATGCACCACAGAGCTTGGTGGGAGAAGCACCTTAAAGTGAAAGTAAACCCTTTTTTGGCACTTGTACTTACAGGTAAGCCTATAATAAGGCCTACCTGTAGGTACAGTGAATATCTCCTAAACCTGCTGGTTAATGAATGATGATAACTAAGACCACTTTCACACTGGAGGTGTTGCAGCCTCAGCTGCAATCCCAGTGTGAAAGCTTGAATGCTTTCACACTGGGGCGCTGCGCTGTCAGGACGCCAAAAAAAGTCCTGCAAGTAGCTTCTTTGCAGCGCTGTAGGAGCAGTGAATACACCGCTCCTAAAGTGCCCCTGGCCAGTAGGCAATGCCGCTGAACCGTTGGCAAAGCAGCGCTGAAGTGGCGCTTTGTGGGCCATTTTAACCCCTTTTTGTCTTCAAGCGGGGGGGTTAAAGCGCCCCGCTATTGGCCGAAAAGCACTGCAAAAATGACGGTAAAGCGCAGCTAAAAATAGCTTTACCGCTGACACCCAAGCGCTGGCAGTGTGAGAGTGCCCTAAACGGCCACATTATCTTTGATGACTCATCTAACACCTCTTTATAGGCCTTGTGCAGCACTTGTGTGAATGAGCCCCAAGACCCCATATATAACAAAGAGGGGGGAAATTGTACTGAAAGTGCACTTGGGAGTGCAGTCATTGTAAATCTGAGGGGTAGATCTGAAATGAGGGGAAGCTCTGCTGATGTTATCATCCAATCATGTGCAAGCTAAAATGCTGTTTTTTATTTTCGTTGCATGTACCCCGCAGGTCTACAGCAACTGGACTTCTAACTGCACTTTCAGTGCAATTTCAAGTGCACTTTGCACTTGTAGTTTGCACCTGTTATGCAAAGTGGATTTGTCTTTCGTAAATAACCCCCAGAGTGTATTTCTGATCTCAGTTGTCACAGCTGTTTGCATACAGTCACAGGCAGCAGCCTGTATGTATCATTTACAGTCTGACATGAACTGCAGCTGAACACATGTAATGTGTCCCATCCTGGGCGCAAATTGGACTGCTCATAAATCCCTATATGCATGTAAAAATTGGAACTACCACCGTTTTATTCTCCAGAGTCTCTGCTTTCAGAAAATATTTAATGTTTGGGGGTTTTGCCTAGTCTTCAGGCCTAGAATGATTTTAACGTGTGTGCAAAAAAAAAAAATTGCTCTGGAAGTCAAAGGGTTAAAAAGCCACAAAAATTGTACATATTTTATAATAAAATAAAAATTGGAACATATTGTACAAGAGTGATTTATATTGTTAGGTCCATTTTTTAATTCTCAGATGAAAAAATCAGCTCAACCCATGCTAGCTGCATATGCAGAAACGATGCTCTTCTCTGTAGGGATCCTTTTCCTTTCCCTATAGGCCCCCCTGACTTTAAGCATAAAAGGGATTGCCTAACTTTTACATTAGCAGTTGTGGCAATAGGGGAATTGAGAATGTGGTGCTTCGGTTTCACTTAACAATTTGGTGATTCAATGCACTAAACTATACCACACAGTTATGCAGTGATCTGCTGGAAACAAAAGACAGCTTTGCATGTGGCAGGAACAAATGCACACTGCTGACCCTAAAATAAATAAAATATATATATATAAAAAAATACCCTTACAAAATTATATTAAAATAAAAAAATGGCTCCAGCTGCTATAAATCAAACTCAATGAGCCAATGGGGAGAGGGGGGAGGGGCCGGCCGCTGCTCCGTGTCTGAATGGACACACGGAGCTGTGTCTTGGGTGCCCCCATAGCAAGCTGCTTGCTGTGGGGGCACTCAGCAGGGGGGGGGGCCAGGAGCACTGAAGACGGACCAGAGAAGAGGAGGATATGGGCTGCTCTGAAGGGGCTGGAGTGTTAGGGGGGGCATGGTTCTGGGGCATCAAGAGTGCTATGTGTCAGGAAGGCATCAGGGGGGGTGGGTGTAAGTAGGGCTGGCTGTCAGGAGGGTATTGGGGTGTGGGTGTCAGGAGGGCATCCAGAGGACTGGGTGTCAGGAGCATTAGGGGGCTGGGTGGCTGGGGCATTAGGGGGCTGAGGTGGAAAACAGACTTTTTTTTCAATGCAGAGTGGCTCAGGGAAGGAGCATTTAACTACATGACCTTGTATCAGCCCTTTGGATTGGGAAAGAGGGTCAGTGGGGATCGCCATGGAAAAGAAAGAGCTCAAGCATGCTCAGAGAAGAGCCAAATCCGCCCAAGCTATACAGGAGGCTTCCCCACCCCGCAGCTGCATGTATGCAAGGGGCGGGGGCTTCCTCAGCAGCCTAGGATTCGGTACCCGGTGCATCCTGGTGATATTTGATCTCTTCAATGTTGTCCAGGTAGATTTCTATCTCTCAAAGGTTTCCTACTCCTGGTCTAAACTTTGTTCAATTCAATCAAGTTGTCCAAAGTCCCCAACTTAGGCAGGCTCACTCGAGGTGCAGAGTCTAAGCACTAACTGGTATTCACCAGAGCCCCTGATGGTGGAGATAGGCTTTGCTGCATGTTAGTATCAGGTCGTAGTCCCAGGTCCAGTAACAGATATAGCATGTAGGGTTCATAAAGAAGCGTGGTAAGTAAACAAGCCAAAAGTTGGTAAGTGGTTGCAAGTTGGAATCAGGAGGGAGCGTAGTTGAAGAACAAGCCAAAGGTCGCTAACAAGTGGTGGTGAAAATAAGGGCAGCTGGAGGTACACAAAGGAACAAAGAAATATTGGCTGGAGAGACCACATTAATCTGGCTAACAGGAAGTACAAAGATATGGCTTAAATCAGGAAGTTTAAAGGATGAGCAGAGAGTTCAAGGTTCACCAGAAACAAGAGACAAGGCAAGAAAATCCAAAGGATCAGACAATGAGCTGTCCAGGTGCCTCAGCAAAAAGAGCCACTGCTGGACACAGTAGAGGCTGTGGGTTCAGATCCCAGAAAAAAATCCCACAAAAAATATTTGTTGCATACCTTTTAATTTGCATATACAGTGCCTTGAAAGAGTATTCACATCCCTTGAAATTTTCTACATTTTGTCATGTTACAATTAAAACGTAAATTTATTTTAAGTGGAAGGAAAATGATTTTCAACACTTTTTACAAATAAATATGTGAAAAGTGTGACATGCATTTTTATTCAGCCCCCTTTACTCTGATACCCCTTACTAAAATCTAGTGGAACCAATTGCCTTCAGAAGTCACCTAATTAGTAAATTAGTGTGTAATTTAATCTCAGTATAAATATAGCTGTTCTGTGAAGCCCTCATAGGTTTGTTAGAGAACCTTAGTGAACAAACAGCATCATGATGGCTAAGGAACCCACCAGACAGGTCAGGGATAAAGTTGTGGAGAAGTTTAAATCAGGGTTAGGTTATAAAAAAAATCCCAAGCTTTAAACATCTCACGGAGCACTATTCATTCCATCATCGAAAAAAGGAAACCTACCAAGACATGGACGTCCATCTAAACTGTCAAGCCAGGCAAGGAGAGAATTCATCAGAGAAGCAGCCAAGAGTCCCATGGTAACTCTGGAGGATCTGCAGAGATCCACAGCTCAGGTGGGAGAATCTGTCTACAGGACAACTATTAGTTGTGCACTCCACAAATCTGACCTTTATGGAAGAGTGGCAAGAAGAAAGCCATTGTTGAAAAAAAGGCATAAGAAGTGTGGTTAGCAGTTTGCGAGAAGCCATGTGGCGGATACAGCAAACATGTGGAAGAAGGTGCTGTGGTCAGATGAGACCAAAATTTAACTTTTTGGCCTAAAAGCAAAATATTATGTGAGGCGGAAAACTAACACTGCACATCACCCTGAACACACCATCCCCACAGTGAAACATGATAGTGGCAGCATCTTGTTGTGGGGATGCTTTTCTTCAGCAGGGACAGGGAAGATGGATGGAGCCAAATACAGGGCAATTTTAGAAGAAAACCTGTTGGAGTCTGCAAAAGACTTGAGACTGGGGCGAAGGTTCACCTTCCTGCAGGACAATGACCCTAAACATACAGCCAGAGCTACAATTAAATGATTTAGATCAAATCATTATCACGTGTTAGAATGGCCCAGTCAAAGTCCAGACCTAAATCCAATTGAGAATCTGTGGTAAGACTTGAACATTGCTGTTCACAGATGCTCTCCATGCAATCTGACTGAGCTTGAGCTTTTTTGCAAAGAAGAATGGGAAAAAATGTCTCTCTCTAGATGTGCAAAGCTGTTAGAGATATCCCCCCAAAAAATATCCCCTTGTAGCTGTAATTGCAGTGAAAGGTGGTTCTACAAAGTATTTACATACGTGGCTGAATACAAATGTACCTCACACTTTTCACATATTTATTTGTAAAAAAATTTGAAAACCATTAATCATTTTCCTTCCACTTCACAGTTATGTGCCACTTTGTTTATCTTAGTCTATCACATAAAATCCCAATAAAATACATTTACATTTTTGGGTGTAACATGACAAAATGTGGAAAATGCCAAGGGGTATCAATACTTTTTCAAGGCACTGTACACAAATCTCTTACAACATTTAGCAACATCAAACTGTTTTATATAATGTAAGCCCTAAATCTTTAGTAGATAGCCAGCTTTATAATCAGTTTATCAGTATATTTAACTGATGAACCTATCTAGGCAATATCTAGAAACCTGTAACTGTTGTCTGTGTTAAGCTCCAAGTGAACACCTAGATAAAGAAATACACTTGAACATAGGTGTGCGCAGCCTCTTGTATTATTGTGTCAGTAGGGCAGTGGACAGTGTAATTGTAGTTAATTTTCTTTTCCCAAAATGTTTGGGCTTGTGTAACATTTTTGGGGGGGAATGAAATCTCAGTGGTCTAAACAGGGGGGAATATGCAGCACACAAGGCAAATAGGGTGTGCCCAGGCACACCTGGCACACCCTGTGCGCACGCCTATGCACTTGAACAAGTTCACAGACGTTGTCCCTGAGGAGTGGGAAAAAGGGAAGCATACTAAATACTACAGCTGTAGCAATTAGAATTCAAAACACCTAGCTGCTACTGGGCTTAGAATATGGTGTTGGCAGGAGGAAGTTTTCAAGTCTTTCACAATATGTTCTTGTTATGGTTGTGTATTATTTTTCAGGTTGTGTGTCTTAAGGAGAGAAATACAGCCAGTACCCAAAGACATTCCAGTTTATGAAAGCACATTTTCTGGCATTTTCAAAAAGTCTCAGAACCCCCCAAAAGATGCTCAAATTTAAAAAAACATTTCCACATATACCTTAACCACTTCAGCCCCGGAAGAATTTACCCCCTTCCTGACCAGTGCGTTTTTTGCGATTCGGCACTGCGTCGCTTTAACTGACAATTGCGCGGTCGTGCGACGTGGCTCCCAAACAAAATTGACGTCCTTTTTTCCCCACAAATAGAGCTTTCTTTTGTTGGTATTTGATCACCTCTGCGGTTTTTATTTTTTGCGCTATAAGCAAAAAAAATAGCGACAATTTTGAAAAAAAAACGCATTATTTTTTTACTTTTTGCCATAATAAATATCCCCAAAAAATATTTTAAAAAAAAATTTTTTCCCCTCAGTTTAGGCCAATACGTATTCTTCTACATATTTTTGGTAAAAAAAAAATCACAATAAGCATTTATTGATTGGTTTGCGCAAAAGTTATAGCGTTTACAAAATAAGGGATAGTTTTATGGCATTTTTATTATTCATTTTTTTTTACTAGTAATGGTGGCGATCAGTGATTTTTATCGTGACTGCGACATTATGGCGGACACAGACATTTTTTACACATTTTTGGGACCATTGTCATTTATACAGCAATCAGTGCTATACAAATGCACTGATTCCTGTGTAAATGACACTGGCCGTGAAGGGGTTAACCACTAGGGGGCTAGGGAGGGGTTAAGTGTGTCCTAGGGATCTGTTACTAACTGTGGGGGGACGTGACTACATGTGACACGTCACTGATCTCTGCTCCCAATCACAGGGAGCAGAGATCAGTGACGCTGTTACTAGGCAGAACGGGGAGATGCTGTTTACATCCGTGAGGCGATCGCTGGTATCCCCACGGTGATCGAGTCCGCGGGACCCGCGACCCGACTCATGGAACTCCCGGCCACCGGCGCGCACGCAATAGCACGGCGGCAAATACAAAGGGACGTACGGGTACGCCCATTTGCCCAGCCGTGCCATTCTGCCGACGTACATCGGCGCACGCCGGTCAGGAACCAGTTAAATCAGGGGTAGGCAGCCTGGGGCCCTCCAGCTGTTACAGAACTACAAGTCCCATCATGCTTCTGGGAGTAATTGTAACTGTCAGCCTTGCAATGCCTCATGGGAAATGTAGTTCCACAACAGCTGGAGGGCCCCAGGTTGCCTACCTCTGCCTTAGATTATTAGATGAAGATGCTTCTAAGTAGCAGGCTTGTAATGATAGAGGGTAAAATTAATGCAAAAAATGCAGGAAACCTGAAGTTTTGGAGAAAATGTGTCTTTCTACAAGACAATAAAAAAAGGTATATTTGTGCTCTCTCTCTTCCCCCTGTGCTGCTGGGGCCTATGGAGTCCTGTGTGAGTCTTGCTTTGTTCTAAAACTCTACAAGCAGTCATTTAGAGTGCCTCACACACAACCAATGCTTTGAAGGAGAGGCATGGCTTTTGATCTCTGTCCTTCTGTTGCTCTGGCTCTGTATGTGGCGATCTAAATAACTGTACATAAAATTGTAGTACATAGTGGGAGCGTGCACACAGGACTCCATAGGTCCATGCAGCACAGGTAAAAAGGGAATATATATCAAAGATAAATTCAAAAAGAACTATATAGGGAATATAGACTTATACAAGACTCCATAGGTCCAAAAATGCATGTACTGTAAGTTATGCTTTAATACTACTTTATTAGTCTATTTCTTTTGGTCACTGGAAAAAATAAAACATAGTAAATACCATGAGAATGTATTTTAATTGTTTGGCCTTGTAAGCGGGGTGATCAACTATGAGTGCACATTTCTGTGAATGATTGTGTTCACCGTTCCCAGAGAAACATTCTTCTCGTGTGCAATTTCACAACAGATTATGCGTCGATTATCCAGGATCAGGCATTCCAGGCACTGAATGTTCACAGGGATGACTGCTGGAGACTGGAAACCACCACGGCCGGGATTTTCACTGACGAACGTATCGCGATCTTTGAAATGTTTACACCATTCACATGTCTTACTGTGGCTGAGCATCTTATCCTTGTGCTTGAAGTCCTCTGTAGATATCTGAAGGTATTACTTCTTTCAAGAAACTTCATCACTACACACTAACACTGTTGTCTGTCATCATGATTAACAGTCTCTGGACTGGCCCGTGACATTACATCAGTAATAGGACACACTTGCCACTTACAACTGAGTGTAGCTTTCCCTTTTATACCTGTAAAATTAAAAGTCCCGGTTTGACTTGAACCCCTTTCGCACAATAGCAAAATACACAACCTACAATATAAGGGGAAGTGGCATAAGTAATGTACAGCACAGTGCAGAAATATAGACTGTATGGAAAAGGAAATTTACAGCACAGTGTTTATATGAAAGCAATAGAGAATGTTTAGCACACATACAGAATAAGACAGTGTGAACTTGTGAAAGTACAGCATATACAGAATGGGATAGTACAGGATAGGCAATGTACAGCACAATGTACCGAATAGGACAGTATAGAAGAGGGAATGGGACAGCACAGCTTGGAATGGGACAGTATAGAGTAGAGAATTTACACAACAGCATACAGAATGTGCATTGCAAGGATTTTAGCCCATTCTTTTCATAATCATACCAGATTCTGTTCTGAAGACATCACTGTTCATTTCAACAAGTCTTGTCTCAAGCTGATTTCTAAATGGCATGGTTGGCCTTTATTAGAACCACCTGCTGTATCCTCAGTATTGTGATGCAAAATGCTGCAGGGTCATCTACATTAATTTGAAAGTGGATGAGTCATACAGTTTATCTCTAGAATGAATCTCTTATAACAGGGGATGTCTGTAATTTGACAGGCAAGAAATAAAATCCCTTAGGACATGCCACATTCCAGTGGTATACAGACCCATCCAAGCTACCATATTGCAAGCTAGAGACCACTAAATTATATTACAATCATTTTATAATTCTGCGATGGGAAATAAATTGGAATATAATTACATTATAAATTATAAATGACCAGTTGTGTCATTATTTAAGTAAAAGTGGAATTTTCTTTAATTTGTTTTTTCATAATAAAAATTCTTTCTTGTACCTCTTTTCTATTATTTTATAAATTTGCTCACGTTATGCTTTGGAGAGTGAACACTTTCAATACTCTGAGCTATTATATTTTTTCACTTGGCTTAATTATGATGTTCTTTTAAGATCATAGTTCAATAAATTACTGTCTCTCATCTGCTGTAATGTTGTTCTGGTACATTAAATACCAATTTATCTTACTGTATGTGCACTCTTTGTATTAGTTCTATATATATGGAGACATTTATTTTTAGACAGAGACATTGGCCAGATTTTGGACATAAATTTGATTACATTGTTAAGTCAACAGTGAGCTAGTGCAAAAAGAAAATGTATAGTAAACCTTGCGCTGGAAAAATTAACACAGACTGCTGCACTTTTTACAATCCTGAACACAGGACACAACTAACTATAATTAACAAGAAAAATGTTGCGCTGTCTGATAGATAATAAAAAATAATTTATTCAAAGATAAAGTGTATCAATAAAAGTATTAATCACGTGTATATGTGCAAACACAATAATTAAATATGCATATCAAGCAACTATAAATGTGCAAGTATATGAGTGAATATACAGTATCTCACAAAAGTGAGTACACCCCCTCACATTTGTGTAAATATTGTATTATATATTTTCATGTGACAACACTTAAGAAATTACACTTTGCTACAATGTAAAGTAGTGAGTGTACAGCTTGTATAACATTGTAAATTTGCTGTCCTCTAAAAATAACTCAACACACAGTCATTAATGTCTAAACCGCTGGCAACAAAAGTGAGTACACCCCTAAGTGAAAATTTCCAAATTGGGCCCAATTAGCCATTTTCCCTCCCCGGTGTCATGTGGCCTGTTAGTGTTACAAGGTCTCAGGTGTAAATGGGGAGTAGGTGTGTTAAATTTGCTGTCACTCTCTCATACTGGTCACTGGAAGTTCAACATGGCACCTCATGGCAAAGAACTCTCTGAGGATCTGAAAAAAAAAGTATTGTTGCCCTACATAAAGATGGCCTGGCTATAAGAAGATTACCAAGTCCCTAAAACTGAGCTGCAGCACGGTGGCCAAGACCATACAGCAGTTTAACAGGACAGGTTCCAACAGGTTTGCAAACTGCATCAAATTGGTCTGCATGGCTGTCGTCCCAGAAGGAAGCCTCTTCTAAAGATGATACACAAGAAAGCCTGTAAACAGTTTGCTAAAGACAAGCAGACTAAGGACATGGATTACTGGAACCATGTCCTGTGGTCTGATGAGTCCAAAATAAACTTATTTGGTTCAGATGGTGTCAAGCATGTGTGGCGGCAACCAGGTGAGGAGTACAAAGACAAGTGTGTCTTGCCTACAGTCATGCATGGTGGTGGGAGTGTCATTGTCTGGGGCTGCATGAGTGCTGCCGGCACTAGAGAGATACAGTTCTTTGAGGGAATCATGAATGCCCACATGTACTGTGACATACTGAAGCAGAGCATGATCCCCTCCCATTGGAGACTGGGCCGCAGGGCAGTATTCCAACATGATAACGACCCCAAACACACCTCCAAGATGACCTTGCTAAAGAAGCTGAGGATAAAGGTGATAGACTGGCCAAGCATGTCTCCAAACCTACTGTAAACCCTATTGAGCATCTGTGGGGCTTCCTCAAATGGAAGGTGGAGGAGCACAAGGTCTCTAACATCCACCAGCTCCGTGATGTTGTCATGGAGGAGTGGAAGAGTACTCCACTGGCAACCTGTGAATCTCTGGTGAACTTCATGCCCAAAAGGGTTAAGGCAGTGCTGGAAAATAATGTTGGCCACACAAAATATTGACACTTTGGGCCCAGTTTGGACATTTTCACTCACTTTTGTGTACTCACTTTTGTTTCCAGTGGTTTAAACATTAATGGCTGTGGCACTATCTCCAGTTCTCTGATATATTTTTTGTGAAATGGTACCCAAAATTGAACTACATTCCAGATGAGGTCTTAATAATGATGTGTACAGGGGCAAAATGATGTCTCTCTCTCTGAAATCTATACCTCTTTTAATACAACAGAGTATTTTTCTAACTTTAGAAACTGTAGCTTGGCATTGCATGCTATTGTTTAGTCTATGATTTACCAGAACACCCAGATCCTTCTCCACGGTTGACTCCCCCAGCTGTTCTCCGCCACAAATTTGCTTTTAGTCCCCAAGTGCATCCCTTTACATTCATCAACATTAAACCTCATTTACCACATAGTTGCCCAATTAAATAGTGCATTGAGGTTGCATTGAAAGTTGGGGACATTCTGTAAGGATGTAATTCCACTGCATAGCTTGGTGTCTTCTGTGCCCACTGAAATGGTACTTTAATTCCAGACCCTATATGATTTATAAATATGTTAAAATGTAAGGGTAAAAACACTAAACCCTGGGGTACACCACTAATAACCTTAGACCATTCAGAGTATGGCATGCAATGCCAAGATGCTGCTAACAGAGCAAACGGACTATTGGCATGCATTAAAAAGGGGATTAACGCCAGGGATAAAGCGATAATTCTCCCACTCTACAAGACTCTGGTCCAGCCTCACCTGGAGTATGCTGTCCAGTTCTGGGCACCAATCCTCAGGAAGGCTGTACTAGAAATGCTAATAAAGGGTCTGGAGGATATTAGTTATGAATAGGGATGAGCTTCGAGTTCGAGTCGAACTCATGTTCAACTCGAACATTGGCTGTTCGCAAGTTCCCTGAACAGAGAACAATTTGGGGTGTTCGCGGCAAATTCGAATGCCGCGGAACACCCTTTAAAAGTCTATGGGAGAAATCAAAAGTGCTAGTTTTAAAGGCTTATATGCAAGTTATTGTCATAAAAAGTGTTTGGGGACCTGGGTCCTGCCCCAGGGGACATGAATCAATGCAAAAAAAAGTTTTAAAAATGGCCGTTTTTTTGGGAGCAGTGATTTTAATAATGCTTAAAGTGAAACAATAAAAGTGTAATATTCCTTTAAATTTCGTAGCTGGGGGTGTCTATAGTATGCCTGTAAAGGGGCGCATGTTTCCCGTGTTTAGAATATTTTGACAGCAAAATGACATTTCAAAAGAAAAAAAGTCATTTAAAACTACTCGCGGCTAGTAATGCATTGCCGGTCCGACAATACAAATAGAAGTTCATTGATAAAAATGGCATGGGAATTCCCCACAGGGGAACCCCGAACCAGAATTTTTTAAAAAAATGATGTGGGGCCCCCCAAAAATCCATACCAGACCCTTATCCGAGCATGCAACCTGGCAGGCCGCAGGAAAAGAGGGGGGGACGAGAGAGTTCAGGTCTGGTATTGATATTAAGGGGAACCCCGGCCAAAATTTAAAAAAAACATGACGTGGGGGTCCCCCTAAATTCCATACCAGGCCCTTCAGGTCTGGTATGGATATTAAGGGGAACCCCGCGCCAAAATTAAAAAACGGCGTGGGGTCCCCCAAAAATCCATACCAGACCCTTATCCGAGCACACAACCTGGCAGGCCACAGGAAAAGAGGGGGGGACGAGAGAGTGCCCCCCCTCCTGAACCGTACCAGGCCACATGCCCTCAACATTGCGAGGGTGCTTTGGGGTAGCCCCCAAAACACCTTGTCCCCATGTTGATGAGGACAAGGGCCTCATCCCCACAACCCTGGCCGGTGGGTGTGGGGGTCTGTGGGCGGGGGGCTTATCGGAATCTGGAAGCCCCCCTTTAACAAGGGGATCCCCAGATCCCGGCCCTCCCCCCTGTGTAAAATGGTAAGGGGGTACAAAAGTACCCCTACCATTTCACTAAAAAAGTGTCAAAAATGTTAAAAATGACAAGAGACAGTTTTTGACAATTCCTTTATTTAAATGCTTCTTCTTTCTTCTATCTTCCTTCATCTTCTTCTTTTTCTTCTTCTTCTTCTAGTTCTTCTGGCTCTTCTGGTTCTTCCTCCGGTGTTCTCGTCCAGCATCTCCTCCGCGGCGTCTTCTATCTTCTTCTCCTCGGGCTGCTCCATACCCATGGCATGGGGGAGGCTCCCGCTCTTCTCTTCATCTTCTTCTCTTCTTCATCTTCTTCTCTTCTTCCTCTTCTTCTCTTCTTCTCTTCTTCATCTTCTTCTCCGGGCCGCTCCGCACCCATGCTGGCATGGAGGGAGGCTCCCGCTGTGTGACGCTTCTCCTTGTCTGATGGTTCTTAAATAATGGGGGACATCACGGGGAATGCCACAGGGAAGTCCCGTCATGTCCCCGTGCGTCAGAGGGGGCGGGGTGGCCCCGCCCCCCATTATTTAAGAACCATCAGAAGAGGAGAAGCGTCACACAGCGGGAGCCTCCCTCCATGACAGCATGGGTGCGGAGTGGCCCGGAGAAGAAGATGAAGAAGAGAAGAAGAGAAGAAGATTAAGAAGAGAAGAAGATGAAGAAGAGAAGAAGATGAAGAGAAGAGCGGGAGCCTCCCCCCATGCCATGGGTGCGGAGCAGCCCGAGGAGAAGAAGATAGAAGACGCCGCGGAGGAGATGCTGGACGAGAACACCGGAGGAAGAACCAGAAGAGCCAGAAGAACCAGAAGAAGAAGAAGAAAATGAAGGAAGATAGAAGAAAGAAGAAGCATTTAAATAAAGGAATTGTCAAAAACTGTCTCTTGTCATTTTTAACATTTTTGACACTTTTTTAGTGAAATGGTAGGAAAGTACCCCCTTACCATTTCACACAGGGGGGAGGGCCAGGATCTGGGGGTCCCCTTGTTAAAGGGGGCTTCCAGATTCCGATAAGCCCCCCTCCCGCAGACCCCCACAACCACCGGCCAAGGTTGTGGGGATGAGGCCCTTGTCCTCATCAACATGGGGACAAGGTGTTTTGGGGGGCTACCCCAAAGCACCCTCGCAATGTTGAGGGCATGTGGCCTGGTACAGTTCAGGAGGGGGGGCGCTCTCTCATCCCCCCTCTTTTCCCGTGGCCTGCCAGGTTGCATGCTGGGATAAGGGTCTGGTATGGATTTTTGGGGGGACCCCACGCCGTTTTTTTTTAAATTTTGGCGTGGGGTTCCCCTTAATATCCATACCAGACCTGAAGGGCCTGGTATGGAATTTAGGGGGACCCCCCACATATTTTTTTTAAATTTTGGTTCAGGGTTCCCCTGTGGGGAATTCCCAAGCCGTTTTTATCAATGAACTTCTATGTGTATTGTCGGACCGGCAATGCATTATTAGCCTCGAGTAGTTTTAAATGACTTTTTTTCCTTTGAAATGTCATTTTGCTGTCAGACTGTTCTAAACATGGGAAACATGCGCCCCTTTACAGGCATACTATAGACACCCCCCAGGTACGAAATTTAAAGGGATATTACACTTTTATTGTTTCACTTTAAGCATTATTAAAATCACTGCTCCCGAAAAAATGGTAGTTTTTAAAACTTTTTTTTGCATTGATACATGTCCCCTGGGGCAGGACCCAGGTCCCCAAACACTTTGTATGACAATACCTTGCATATAAGCCTTTAAAATTAGCACTTTTGATTATTCATGTTCGTGTCCCATAGACTTTAACGGTGTTCGCGTGTTCAAACAAACTTTTTTCCTGTTCGCATGTTCTGGTGTTAACCGAACCAGGGGGTTTTCGGCTCATCCCTAGTTATGAATAAAGGTTGCAAGCACTGAGCTTATTCTCTCTGGAGAAGAGATGCTTGAGAGGGGATATACTGGTGACCCCACAATAGGGATAAAACTTTTTTGCGGAAGGGAGTTAATAAGACAGGTGGCCACTCACTAAAATTATAAGAAAAGAGGTTTAACCTTAAACTGCGTAGAGTGTTCTTTACTGTAAGAGTGGAAAGGATGTGGAATTCCCTTCCACAGGCGGTGGTTTCAGCAGGGGGCATTGATAGTTTCAAAAAACTATTAGATAAGCACCTGAACGACCACAACATACAGGGATATACAATGTAATGGAATTAGGTGTAGAGGGTAGGGGTGCGCATCTTCACTGGTCTCACGATTCGATTTGATTACGATTATCTGGTCAACGATTCGATTCTATTTCGCGATGCATCACGATGCATCACGATTACCGACGAGCTCCCACTTCCGCTTGGGCCGCCTAGGCGGCCCTTCCACCCTGCAATCTTCTGGGACACATCACAGTTCCCAAAAGATTGCCCGGCTATGCAGGACAGCGCAGTGAGACATGCGCACCCGGCTGTGAAGCTGCAAGCTGTCACAGCCGGATGCCCACAGAAGTATTGCCAGCGCTGTGGACAGGCGGGGGAGAGAAGGGAGGGTTTGGGCGGCCACGTCGCTGGATTGTGGGACAGGTGAGTGTCTTTTTATTAAAGGTCAGAAGATGCACTTTTTTTGTAGCTGCTGACTTCTAATAAACAAACAATTGACTGGAACTCTGCTTTGAATTAAAAATAACCTCACTCCCTAAAAAGTGCACTAATCTGGTGCACTACAGGGTACAGAGATTCACACACACTGCTTCTTGAAGGTCAGAAGGGATAGAATCCACAGATGACAAACAGCCCTGTGAAGTTCCCTGTACTGTCTCTGTGCTGACTAGTGGCAGCTGGGGGGCGCAAACAAACTGAAAAATATTGAACCTCCTCCATCAAATGCAGCCTCACTGTGCCCATCAAATGCAGCCACTATGCCCGTCAATCGCAGCCACTGTGCCCATCAAATGCAGCCATCTGTGCCTGTGAAACGCAGCCACTTGTGTCCGTCAAACGCAGCCATTTGTGCCCCTCAAACGCAGCCACTTGTGCCCGTCAAACGCAGCCACTGTGCCCAAACGCAGCCATTTGTGCCCCTAAAACGCAGCCACTTGTGCCCGTCAAACGGAGCCACTGTGCCCAAACGCAGCCACTGTGCCCAAACGCAGCCACCTGTGCCCAAACGCAGCCACTTGTGCCCAAACGCAGCCACTTGTGCCCGTCAAATGCAGCCATCTGTGCCCGTCAAACGCAGCCATCTGTGTCCGTCAAACGCAGCCATCTGTGCCCGTCAAACGCAGCCACCTGTGCCCGTCAAACGCAGCCACCTGTGCCCAAACGCAGCCACCTGTGCCCAAACGCAGCCACTTGTGTCTGTCAAACGCAGCCACTTGTGCCCATCAAACGCAGCCACCTGTGCCCAAACGCAGCCACCTATGCCCAAACGCAGCCACCTGTGCCTGTCAAACGCAGCCACCTGTGCCTGTCAAACGCAGCCACTTGTGCCTGTCAAACGCAGCCACCTGTGCCTGTCAAACGCAGCCACCTGTGCCCGTCAAACTCAGCCACCTGTGCCCAAACGCAGCCACCTGTGCCCATCAAACTCAGCCACCTGTGCCTGTCAAACTCAGCCACCTGTGCCCATTAAATGCAGCCATCACTAACCCCCCACAATTACTTTCTTTTAAATAATGTTATATTACAATGGATGCTGTGCCCCCGCTGTATGTGCTTTTAAAAAACAATGTCACTTCATGCCGAATTTCGCCGTAGTAGTACGATCATGTGACTCCCGGCTCGTCCCGCCTCTCTCCGCTCTCCTCTCACGTGTCTCCTGAGTCCTGACGTCAGGGGGGAATTCTCAGTCCCGCCCGCTGACTATAGTTATTGTATCAGAAGAGAGGCGGGCGGGACTGAGAATTCCCCGCTAAGGTCAGGACTCAGGAGACGGTAGAGGAGAGCGGAGAGGGGCGGGATGGGCCGTGAGTCACATGATCGTACTACTACGGCGAAATTCGGTATAAAGTGACATTGTTTTTTAAAAAGCACATACAGCGGGGGCACAGCATTCATTGTAATACAACATTAATTAAAATAAAGTCATTTTAAAAATACGCTCGGAGCGCTTTCCCGGGAGGGGCAGGGGTAGTAATGATGACGTCACCGGACATCGATTTTCCGGTCCTTATGCATCGATGCCGCATCGGGGACACCCCAATCACGATGCATCGATGCAACGATTAATTTCAGCACCCCTAGTAGAGGGTGCTCAAAAGATCAATGATAATTTAAACTGTGTATAAAATAAGTGTGCAAAAATATCTCAAACAACTACATTAAATTAAGAAATAAAGTGCAAAGTGCCATAAATAATTGTGCATAATCAGTGATACACACAAATAGGTGAAACAGTAAATGAACCAAACGGTCCGTCAATCAAAGTCCCAAACACAAATAAGTCTTCTGTGTTGATTCTTCTAGACAATAGAAATAGTGTATATTCCTTCACCAACTAAGAGAAATAAACCCAAAGTGCTCCATGTGTGGATTCTGCTTACCAGAAGGTGGTGACCCCTTTCCTTAAAAAGCAGGTCAAATACGCTTTTAGCAAGATAATGCTTGCTGCAAATGGTGAAGATTGTGGATGCAAAAACCTCTTCTCTGCAAAGATCATAGATGGAATATGTAAAAAATAAAAGGAACCAATAGCATAATCCTGTTTATTTAAAAAAGGTAATAATACAAATGCCAAAAGGCTGCTTACATGTCTGGTGCCTTAGCCCGGCACTGGGGCTGTGAGTGTGTCGGGTGATTGCATGATGCCTGAAAGCTCACCCTCGTAGCTGGCGTGCATTAAACCGTCCAGCACAGAACAACCAAAGGGACAGGAAGTCACGTGACCAAGACTCGCCTCGATGTACGTTTCGTTATTACGCCATCCAATCACCCGACACGTTCACAGCCCCAGTGCTGGCTAAGGCACCAGACATGTAAGCAGCCTTTTGGCATTTGTATTATTATTATTTATACACAGGTTAAATTATCATTGGTCTTTTGAACGCCCTCTACACCTAATTCCACTAGTATTTCTAGTAGTATACCTACATAATTAGCAGCTGTTCTATATTATTAGTTTTATATTTATTATATTAGTTAGTTTTGGTGCAAAGTACACATTTTTTTATCATATACATTGTAATACTGACATATAATCACACACATAGGTTGGACTTGATCGACTTGTGTCTTTTTTCAACCTCACCTAATATGTAACTATGTAGTATGAATCATGTTATGGTCACTGCTAGGGATGAGCCGAACACCCCCCTGTTCGGTTCGCACCAGAACATGCGAACAGGAAAAAAATTCGTTCGAACACGCGAACGCCGTTAAAGTCTATGGGACACGAACATGAATAATCAAAAGTGCTAATTTTAAAGGCTAATATGCAAGTTATTGTCATAAAAAGTGTTTGGGGACCCGGGTCCTCCCCCAGGGGACATGAATCAATGCAAAAAAAAGTTTTAAAAACGGCCGTTTTTTCAGGAGCAGTGATTTTAATAATGCTTAAAGTCAAACAATAAAAGTGTAATATCCCTTTAAATTTCATACCTGGGGGGTGTCTATAGTATGCCTGTAAAGGGGCGCATGTTTCCCGTGTTTAGAACAGTCTGACAGCAAAGTGACATTTGGAAGGAAAAAACACATTTAAAACTACCGCGGCTATTGCATTGCCGACAATACACATAGAAGTTCATTGATAAAAACGGCATGGGAATTCCCCACAGGGGAACCCCGAACCAAAAAAAAAAAAAAAAAAAATGATGTGGGGGTCCCCCTAAATTCCATACAAGGCCCTTCAGGTCTGGTATGGATATTAAGGGGAACCCCAGCCAAAATTTAAAAAAAAAATTGACGTGGGGTTCCCCCTAAATTCCATACCAGACCCTTCAGGTCTGGTATGGATTTTAAGGGGAACCCCGCGCCAAAAAAAAAAAAAAAAAAAGGCGTGGGGTCCCCCTAAAAATCCATACCAGACCCTTATCCGAGCACGCAACCTGGCAGGCCGCAGGAAAAGAGGGGGGGACGAGAGTGCGGCCCCCCCCCCCTCCTGAACCGTACCAGGCCACATGCCCTCAACATTGGGAGGGTGCTTTGGGGTAGCCCCCCAAAACACCTTGTCCCCATGTTGATGAGGACAAGGGCCTCATCCTCACAACCGTGGCCGGTGGTTGTGAGGGTCTGCGGGCGGGGGGCTTATCGGAATCTGGAAGCCCCCTTTAACAAGGGGACCCCCAGATCCCGGCCCCCCCCCTGTGTGAAATGGTAAGGGGGTACTTACCCCTACCATTTCACTAAAAAACTGTCAAAAATGTTAAAAATGACAAGAGACAGTTTTTGACAATTCCTTTATTTAAATGCTTCTTCTTTCTTCTTTCTTCCTTCATCTTCTTCTGGTTCTTCTGGCTCTTCTGGTTCTTCCTCCGGCGTTCTCGTCCAGCATCTTCTCCGCGGCGTCTTCTATCTTCTTCTCCTCGGGCCGCTCCGCACCCATGGCATGAGGGGAGGCTCCCGCTCTTCTCTTCATCTTCTTCTCTTCTTCATCTTCTTCTTCATCTTCTTCTTCTTCTTCTTCTTCCTTCTTCTCTTCTTCCTGTCTTCTCCGGGCCGCTCCGCAATCCATGCTGTGGCATGGAGGGAGGCTCCCGCTGTGTGACGGCGTCTCTTCGTCTGACGGTTCTTAAATAACGGGGGGCGGGGCCATCCGGTGACCCCGCCCCCCTCTGACGCACGGTGACTTGAGGGACTTCCCTGTGACGTCACGGGGAATGCCACAGGAAAGTCCCGTCATGTCACCGTGCGTCAGAGGGGGGCGGGGTCACCGGGTGGCCCCGCCCCCCGTTATTTAAGAACCGTCAGACGAAGAGACGCCGTCACACAGCGGGAGCCTCCCTCCATGCCACAGCATGGATTGCGGAGCGGCCCGGAGAAGACAGGAAGAAGAGAAGAAGAGAAGAAGGAAGAAGAAGAAAAAGAAGAAGAAGAAGATGAAGAAGAAGATGAAGAAGAGAAGAAGATGAAGAGAAGAGCGGGAGCCTCCCCCCAAATGCCATGGGTGCGGAGCGGCCCGAGGAGAAGAAGATAGAAGACGCCGCGGAGAAGATGCTGGACGAGAACGCCGGAGGAAGAACCAGAAGAGCCAGAAGAACCAGAAGAAGAAGAAGATGAAGGAAGAAAGAAGAAAGAAGAAGCATTTAAATAAAGGAATTGTCAAAAACTGTCTCTTGTCATTTTTAACATTTTTGACAGTTTTTTAGTGAAATGGTAGGGGTAAGTACCCCCTTACCATTTCACACAGGGGGGGGGCCGGGATCTGGGGGTCCCCTTGTTAAAGGGGGCTTCCAGATTCCGATAAGCCCCCCGCCCGCAGACCCTCACAACCACCGGCCACGGTTGTGAGGATGAGGCCCTTGTCCTCATCAACATGGGGACAAGGTGTTTTGGGGGGCTACCCCAAAGCACCCTCCCAATGTTGAGGGCATGTGGCCTGGTACGGTTCAGGAGGGGGGGGGGCCGCACTCTCGTCCCCCCCTCTTTTCCTGCGGCCTGCCAGGTTGCGTGCTCGGATAAGGGTCTGGTATGGATTTTTAGGGGGACCCCACGCCTTTTTTTTTTTTTTTTTTTGGCGCGGGGTTCCCCTTAAAATCCATACCAGACCTGAAGGGTCTGGTATGGAATTTAGGGGGAACCCCACGTCAATTTTTTTTTTAAATTTTGGCTGGGGTTCCCCTTAATATCCATACCAGACCTGAAGGGCCTTGTATGGAATTTAGGGGGACCCCCACATCATTTTTTTTTTTTTTTTTTTGGTTCGGGGTTCCCCTGTGGGGAATTACCATGCCGTTTTTATCAATGAACTTCTATGTGTATTGTCGGCAATGCAATAGCCGCGGGTAGTTTTAAATGAGTTTTTTCCTTCCAAATGTCATTTTGCTGTCAGACTGTTCTAAACACAGGAAACATGCGCCCCTTTACAGGCATACTATAGACACCCCCCAGGTACGAAATTTAAAGGGATATTACACTTTTATTGTTTGACTTTAAGCATTAATAAAATCACTGCTCCTGAAAAAACGGCCGTTTTTAAAACTTTTTTTTGCATTGATCCATGTCCCCTGGGGCAGGACCCAGGTCCCCAAACACTTCTTATGACAATAACTTGCATATAAGCCTTTAAAATTAGCACTTTTGATTTCTCCCATAGACTTTTAAAGGGTGTTCCGCAGCATTCGAATTTGCCGCGAACACCCCAAATTGTTCGCTGTTCGGCGAACTTGCGAACAGCCAATGTTCGAGTAGAACATGAGTTCGACTCGAACTCGAAGCTCATCCCTAGTCACTGCTACTCAGATGTTCCCTTATATGGACATTAAGAATAAGCTATGCATGTAGGCAGTTTCTACAGTATGTCAGTTAGGTAGTTGGCTGGCCCAAGCTGGGGAAGGGGTTATTGTTCTGCAGAGCTTTTAGGACCCTGCCTCTCTGCCCTGTGATATAAACAGCTGGGGAAGCCTGGGTTCAGGCACTCTCTCCAATCCCCAATCCTGAATATGCTGTGACCGACATGGAGTATTGAGTGGGACTGCTGTGTCCAGCAGTTTGGCAGAGGATCAGGAGTCCAGACAACTGCTAAGTCCTGGAGAGTGCCAGTATTGGACTACTACCTTGTTGAAGTACGCCTAGGAAGCCTAGTTGAGTTAGATAGGGAATGTTGCACTGTAATGTACTTGATCGACTTTGCCAATACTGTTCAGTAAAAGTGCATTAACCATTTAAGCCTGGTCTGAAGTAATTTAAAGGGGTGCATGATGGTTGCTGTCATATGAAACAACATCAATCAGTGAAGCAAAAGTAAAGTATGAAGCAAAGCCACTATGAAAGGTCTACTCAGCAAGACAAGAGGAGGAATGCAGTTGCTATGGGTAACCAAGAACTAGTGCAAGGTACATTGCATCCGGTCCCGGGGCGTGGTACCCGGCATGATGAATGGTCCTCCGGTAGTGTGGAGGTTGGTGTTCTGGCTCCCTTCCCAGAGGTTGGTTCCCTAAAGGTATCAGGACCCAACCTACGTTACTGAGACCCACAGCTTGGAGTAGAAAAAATGAATTAAGTGTAAGCATGAGGTTTGCACTAGGTGTACGGTGGGTGGCAGAGGTACACTAGAATGGTGGAGAGACCACAGAGAGAGACTGTGTAATTAATTACTGCACACTATATAAGACTCATCTCTAAGCCGGAGAATCGCCATAATGTTTGCTTTTCACATGGACATGGTCCCAGGCATTGATGAGGTACCCCCAAGTGCACCCTGCCCACACGCATGATCTGAGATTAACAGGTCTAGCAGAGCATTATTTCTAGTTGGGGCCTCTGTGAACTGTAGCATAAAATTATCTTGTAATAGGTTTAAAAATGTCTTCCTTTTTACTGTTTCAGCAGTGTCATTAATTCCAGTCAATTTCAGGGTAGTTAAAATCCCTCATTACTGTTATCACTTTATGCATTAAGATTAAAAACCTTTCATGTGCAGCAGCCCCCCTCAGCCCCCCCAATACCTGTGGCCCATCTCAATGTCGCCTGAGAGCCTCAGCTATCTGGGACTCTTCCACCTCATTAGTTGAGACAAAGCAGCAGGCGCCATTGGCTCCCACTGCTGTCAAAGTCAGTGAGTCAATGTGGAGAGAGAGTGGCAGAGCTTAGCCATGGCTCCGTGTCTGAATGGACACACAGAGCAGTGGCTTGGCTTGGGTGCCCCAATAGTAAGTTGCTTGCTGTGGGGGCACTCAGCAGGAGGGAGGGGCTAGGAGCGCCCGCAAGGGACCCGAGAAGAGGAGGGTCTGGGCTGCTCTGTGCAAAACCACTGCACAGAGCAGGTAAGTATAACATGTTTGTTATTTTTAAACAAAAAAAAACAAGACTTTAATTTCACTTAAAAGCGTTTGCTACCCCAACACTTCATATTCCTGATATGTGTTTGCTATACCATGTACTTGTATGAAAATGTATCCTGTTCTCTTTGTATTGTTTCATTTGTGTGAAACCCCCAGTGATCCTGCTAGTCCCTTTTGCTTTCCTATTAAAAACTGACCACACTAAACAGGAAAGCACAGCATGGTCATTTCTCTAGCTATACTGGGAACGCAGTTTGCTCTCCTCCAATGATCAGTCCTGACACGCCCCAGCTGCACAGGCATTCACTGACAAGCTCAGTGTGCTGCTATCAAAAAGGTATTTATAAGGTTTTTTTTAATATCAATAAAAAAGTGTTTTAACTATTATTTCTTATTTAAATTGAATGGGTTGTTTTTCAAGGAGATCATTTACAGTAACTTTAAGGTTAAAAAAGTTTTACCACTTGCTGTGCCCCCCCCCCCCCCAAATACTTACCTGAATTGATCCATTGCTGTGCCCAGCTGCTAATCTTCTTCCCTATCTCCCCATTCTCACAAACTTGACCAAGAACAGTGGGAGCCATTGTCTTGCCGCAATGAACATCACTGGGTGGCACTGTCACCTTGTGGTGTCACTGACCCAGCATGCCCTTGATCGATGATGTTACAATGGTGGTGGTGCCACCCAGGGATGTCACCCCTAAGTTATTTAAGAGCTGTCAGATGCCCCAGAGCTTTCGTACACCAGGGGACACTTTTTTTTAATATAAAAATGTGTGTTGTGTATTTATTTTTTACACTTTTTTGGTGATTGAGTTCACATGTGGGGGCCAGGGTTTGAGGGCCCCCTTGATACAGGGGACTTCCAAACTCTGATAAGTCCCTGCCCGCAGACCCCCACAACCCTGGCCCTTGTCCCCATCAACATGGGAATAAGGTGTTATGGGGGGCAAAGTTCCCCTGCACCAAAGCACCCCCCCATGTTGAGAGCATGTGGCCTGGTTTGAATCAGAACACTAGCTTGTCCCCCCCTTTCCTGGCCTGCCAGGCTGCATGCTCAGATAAGGGTCTGGTATGGACTTTGGGGGACCCCACATCATTTTTTTATTTTGGCATGGAGGATGCTCTCTTAAATCCATACCAGACCCAAGGGGACACCACGCCATTTAAAAAAAAAATTGATGTGGGGCTCCCCTTAAAATCCATACCACACCCAAGGGCCTGGTATGGGTTGGGGGGGACCCCATGCCCTTTTTCTCACATTTTATTTATTGCCGTCAATGGTTTTTCTTATATTCATGTGTCAGCTGATAACTCATCTGTTGTTAAGGAGCAGGCTGGGAAGCCGGCCGTCACATCCTTAACAACCAGCTATTCAGTGGTTGTTAAGGACACCGATGGCCACTGCTTCAAAAGAAAGAAAAACTCTGCTGAATGCTGTACGCCAGAGTTTAGAAGAGTTTAGGAGACTGATGAGTGATACCAGACACTTATTAGCTTCATTCACATAGACATGACTGCTGAGGTGCAATAAGCCCAGGTCCCATCCAACTTAACATAACCACTTAGCGTACCTTACCCCTTCTTCCCATCCAATAAAAACCACATACAACCATTAACGTTGGAAAGGGCAAGGCCACAGCTTTATTTTAACTCAAACATAACATTAACTATTTTAAACCGTGCCAGTCACAGTTACACTGTGAGCACCCAACTCCAAATGTAAAAGGGAGATGAAGGAGGGGCCTGTCCTTACCATAAGTGCCGGACCGGCCGTCAATCTCCCAATTACCATCAGGGCATAAAAAAGGTTCCATATTTGCTGGCAAGGTCACCAAAACCGAACACGCTGTGACATACCATCAAAAATAGGGCGGGAGGGTGGGCAGCTCTTCCATGCTTTCGTCCGAAAAGGACCATAATCCCCTGGGGTGCCAAACTCCTGAGCTCAGGCCCAACCCTTTGTCCCCTCTTGTACCAATCCTGAGTTAGACAAAATTCCTTTAACTCCTCCCTGGCCATGCCCCCATCAGTCAGGGCTCTCTTTCCCGAGGGGCTCAAGAGGCCTTCATGACTGCTGAGGTGCAATAAGCCCAGGTCCTATCCAACTTAACATAACCACTTAGCGTACCTTACCCCTTCTTCCCATCCAATAAAAACCACATACAACCATTAACGTTGGAAAGGGCAAGGCCACAGCTTTATTTTAACTCAAACATAACAATAACTATTTTAAACCGTGCCAGTCACAGTTGCACTGTGAGCACTCAACTCCAAATGTAAAAGGGAGATAAAGGAGGGACCTGTCCTTACCATAAGTGCCGGACCAGCCGTCAATCTCCCAATTACCATCAGGGCATAAAAAAGGTTCCATATTTGCTGGCAAGGTCACCAAAACCGCCACCAGCCAGTCAGTAATCTACTGACGGCCGCCCCACGCAGCCAGTGCCTGTTCCACCCCCCTCTGAAGTCCCAGGTTAAAGATGTCCATACCAATTTCGTAGAGATGAACACCATCCCTTCTCAGCAAGTCAGTGTTGTTCCCCTCCAAATCATTGTGACGGACCACAACCAACCCAATCCTCCAAACAAATTTGGACACTTGGGCATTGACCTTCCTGGGAAAATTTTCCAAACAGGGTCCAGGGACTTCTCTTGCCCATATTGAGCGAGGGACAATTTCGGACCAGACCAAAGTCATACTGGTAAAAATGGCAAAGCACTGAGCGATATCGCCCTTTATAGCAGCAATGAGATCCACGGACCGGGTGTAACCTACATCATTCCCGCCAGCGTGAACCACGAGGACAATGTGACCGGACACACGGGCACGGAGCTGCCAACATTCCGACAAGACCTGATGCCAACGCAGCCCGCGCAGGCCAAGCCAGCGAATTCTTGCCACGTCAGATGAGAATCCCAGATTTTTCCCATAATTGCGGATCTCTGCACGACGAGCCGCCCAGAAGATAAAGGAATCACCCAGTATCCATACTTGAGCCGGGGGGAACCTGAAATTTAACACAAAAGATGAGGGCGAACATACAGCGAAAAACGAGATGACTCCCATCTCCCCAGTCGCTGAAGTTCCGTATCGGAAAACCCCAAACCAGAAGCGGCGGTAGCAGCGCCTATGCAAAACGAATGAGTCGAAAAGTCGCCCGCAGGTAAGCCTAAGGCCTTGAGGCAAAAACGAAAAACCTTCAAAAATTGAAACCAACTCAACGAGGATGAGTCAGCATGCACAAAAAATGTGGGGGATGGGGGGCGCGCAGAAACAAACGGAAAGGCCAGAGACACTGGGCAAAATGGGCCGCCACAGTGGTGCAGCACCACTCGGCGGCCCCTACCAAAACTGTCGGTCTTGGAGGAGCGCAACAAAACCGTGACGCTGCGCCCCGCCAAAGAAACATCCTGAGACCGAATGCCCCTGGGGGACGACCTGGATTTGACAACTAATTCCCCAATGCGAAAAGCCCCAAAAAACGCCCATAAAAAAGCCACCCGAAAAAGCAAGGTCTCAAACACAGATGAGCACACCTCCGGCAACATAGCCAAAATGTCCAATAAGATCTGAAGGGAAATAGGGCGCCTGGAATCGGGAAGGTGTGTGATGCGTTTCCAGCCCCTCAATATCCGACGTACCAGAAAAGCTTTTGTGGCATCCTCCCACCTCAGGAGTTGGAACCAAAAGGATAGGGCGGACATGGCAGAAGAGACAGTGGAATCCGACACACCCTTTTCTCGTAACTGGTGCCGGACCAGGTAAGCGAATAAGACCAAACGTCTATCATCCGAAGAAGAAATAGAAAACTCACCGCCCGACGCTTGGGACCACTCGTGCCAGACCCAACAATACGACGCCCACGTCCGCGGAGAAAGCGACGACCGAAGCAGCTCTAGCAATCCCCGGAAACGAGGTTCCATAAGTGGGCCAGACAGGGGAGGCCCTCCAACGAAGCCGACGGAGCCAAGGAACGAAAACGAGGAAACTGTTGGCGGGAAAGAGCATCTGCAATGTCGTTAGAAACTCCTGCAACATGTTTCGCCTTAACATAAATGTTAAAATGCAAACATCTTAAAACTAAAAAAACACAACAGCGAAACCACCGGAGGTGAACTGGCCGATTGCTTGTTTACTACCTGCACTACACTCATATTGTCCGACCAGAAGATCACCTGTTGATTGCGCAACTGTTCACCACACAGCTCCACCGCTACAATGATCGGAAAAAGCTCTAAAAGGGTGAGATTGCACAATAAGTCCATGCGGGCCCATGAGGCCGGCCAACATTCCGCAGACCACTCCCCCCGAAAGAAAGCACCGAAACCACAGGAGCCTGCTGCATCAGTGTACAGCTCCAGCTGTGAGTTCGGTACCTCCTCCCGCAACCAACAAGACTGTCCATTGTAAGATTGCAAAAAGGTTATCCAAATATCCAAATCAGCCCGCATGGGCTTGGTGATCCGAATGTAGTGGTGAGGGGCCGTAACGCCCTTCGTGGCCCAGGAGAGGCGCCTGCAAAAGGCTCTCCTCATGCGTATGACCCTACAGGCGAATACTAAGTGTCCCAGCAAAGATTGTAGCTGTTTCAGCTGCAGTTTCTTGGACCCTTTCGCCAAACGAACCAAGGATAGAAGCTTGGTCAGCTTCTCCCTCGGCAGACGAAAGACCATAGCCACTGTGTCAATCTCAATTCCTAGAAAAGACAATACCGTTACCGGACCCTCGGTCTTGTCCGTGGACAGTGGGACGGCGAAACGCCGACAAACGTCCTGAAAAACAGAGAGCAGGCATTGACACTGCCCACTGTCTGTGGGGCCCACAAACAGGAAATCATCCAAGTAGTGCAGCAAGGACTGAAACCCAGCCTCCCGGGTGACTACCCACTCAAGTAAGCTGCTGAATAACTCAAAGAAATAACACAAAATGGCGCAACCCATAGGCAGGCACATATCGAAGAAATAGCTTCCCTGAAAGTAGCAACCCAGGAGATGGAAACAGTCAGGGTGTACCAGGAGAAGGTGAAAAGCGGACTCAATGTCCGCTTTTGCCAAAAGAGCGGAACTCCCTGCTGCCCTGACGAGGTGAAGAGCTTTACCAATAGACGCGTAGTGTACCCGAGATTCCTCGCGATCGATTCCGTCGTTAACCGAGGAGCCAGAAGGGTAAGATAAGTGACGAATTAAATGAAATTTACCACTCACCTTTTTGGGGACCACGCTGAGTGGGGACACCCGCAGGTTGTGGAATGGGGGGAGATCAAAGCCTGCCATGCGCCCCAGTTCCAGCTCCTTCTGGAGCTTCTCGGCCACTACGGACTCAAATTCCACAGCCGATTTTAAATTTGCCGACTTGGTAGGAGCGTCTGACTGGGAAAAAGGTATCCAGAAACCCCGATCCAGGCCGTCCTTCAGGATCAGGGCCTCCCTATGAAGGTGGTACCGGTCTAGCCAGGGAAGCATCTCTAGGACGTTCACGGGCGTCCTCCGGCTTAGGAAGGTCGGTCTTGGCTCCCGCTCTGAGAAGTGTCTGTTTTCCCTTCCTAAAGCATCGGCTGGCAGGATGTGCACCCCCACAGCTGGAGCACTCATGCCTGAAGCGACAGGTACCATTTACAGTGGCTTTCATTGAAAAGCCAGCAGATACCTTTTTTGGAGGCGGCCGACGCTCCGGATTGAGGAGCGCCGACCGCGGACTGAAAGGACGAAGGCCTGTGGGGGCACATGAGCAACAACCACAGGCTACCATCCTGACAGTGAAAGCGAAGCTCTATCCGCGCCGCCATCTTTTGCCAAAATTTGGTGTCATACTGGAACCAGCACTGACCCCCGTAAACTTTGTACGCCCCCCAGACAAGGTCCAGGTAACAGAACAAAGAAGTCGCCAACTCTGGGAAACGCTTGCAGAGCACTCCCGCGTAGGCACAGAAACCCTGCAGCCAGTTCCCGAAAGTCCTAGGAAGCTGTTTGACTTTATCACCCTGTGACGCAACGTCTACCCACCGAGATTTGTCTACCGTTTCCCTATCCGACGGAACTAGAGCAAGGAAATCGACAAATTCCCGTCGCCAGATTTTTTCCTTCGTCTTCTCCGGTATGTGGGCACCCGTGGGTGCTACTGCCCACAAGGCCCCTCCGGGAGGAGGAGAAGGATTTGGCACCGCACCCGAAACACCCATACTGGAGAGAACCGACTTAACCACCGACGCTATGCAGTCTTCAGGGCCCGATACGGAATCATCAACTGACCTCCCCCAAATCAATTCACAATCATACTCACTGATCCTTGGGGGCATCACCGATGACAGGCGATCAACGGGCGAGGTGGTGTCCGATGCGACTCCGGAAGACTGCAGACTGAAGCGGCCAGCACCGTGAGGAGCAACGGGGCCATGTTCGTTAGGGCCGTCTCGGCCGACGGAGAGATACAAAGGCGGGGTCCCGCCACCGACACTGAAGGGTCCCCTTGGCCAAGGGCAGCAACTGCACAGGTACAGGAGTGTCTATGGATTCTGGCCGGCTGATCCGGGGCGGAAGCTCCCGCCAGCCCAGATCCGAATCTCCCACCCAGCCGGGCGCAGGGAGACTGGCGTGACCCGCCATGTTGACCGCGTAGGGGAGTTAAGCCCCGGTGACTGGAGGGGGGCATTCGCGAGACCTCCGCCCGTCTGGGCGCAGGAGGGCGGCCGAGAGCACGGGCGGAGGGGGAATAATATCCGCGAAGGCCGAAAAGCCCGCACCCGCCCTGCTGGGCGCAGAGGGGGCATACCCCACCCGGGATGTTACGTGGCGTGGCCCGGCCTGGGTATGGAACCTGTCCCCCGCCCGTCCGGGCACAGAGGGGGTCCTGCACTGCGATAAACCCACTACTGATGGCCCAGGAGCCGCCGAGGACCCCACCCATGAGGGCGCAGGGGGACATTGCGATCTGGCAGCTACTGTATCGTGACTGCCTTGGGATGAATTACCCCCCACCCAGCCGGTAGCTGAGAGGGTCATTCTCTGCAAAGCGCCCTGGCCGTAAGATTCAGGGGCCAGCTGCGACCCCGCCCAGGAGGGTGCAGGATGAGGCAGCCCGTGCCCATATGTTCCCCTGTAATTTCCTGCAGCCAGATCACCCCCCGCCCTCACGGGCGCAGAGGGGTGCTGGTCACAGGCACACTGTGCTTGATGCATGGCCAGTTCAAATACTCCCGCCTGGCTAGGCGCAGGGAGTGAACTGGCTGCTAGGGAGAGCCGGTCCCACTCCGAGGCGCCGCCGCCGCCGCCAGCCGAGGGATCCGAAGCCACTGCAGCAGGCGAGCAGCTCCGACCCCTTCCAGCCGCCCTGTGAGAGGACAGCCTGGCCGAGGAGCGGAGCGGCCGCACACCCGCTGCCCCCCCGCTGTCTGCAGGGGCGGAAGCAGGTACTGCATCATGCGAGGCCGGGGGATGGAGCACTCCAGCTCCGGCCAGGCCTCGCGCCATACACTGGGAAGGGGAGGGGGCGAGGGGGCTGCCGAGCGGGGGCTGCGAGAACGGGGACACCGGGGGGGGCGCATGTCGATCCAGAGGGCAGGAGAAGGAGACCGCCAAGGGGGGGACCGCCGAGAACGGACGGCTGACCCCCGCTTCCTAGTTGCTGAAGCCCTGGGAACCCGAACCGGGGAGGAATGGAGGGGGAGAGGAGGAGGGGGGCAGTAAGAGGCAGCGGAGGGGCTGGGGTTGAGGCGAGAAGGCGGACGGGCACGTCTGTGGGCCCTGCGTCCATCTTTCTCAGGAGGGGGAACGGGGGAAGGGGCAGTGGAAGGGGCAGGAGAAGGCACCCCAGGGGATAAGAAGGCAAAGAGCCAGTCAGCCAGACCCCTGAGGGCCAGCTCACGGACCTTAGCTAGGAGGTGATCCGTGTCCATGGCTGGAGCCGCAGGGTCAGGTCCGAGCTCTTCCATGCTTTCGTCCGAAAAAGACCATAATCCCCTGGGGTGCCAAACTCCTGAGCTCAGGCCCAACCCTTTGTCCCCTCTTGTACCAATCCTAAGTTAGACAAAATTCCTTTAACTCCTCCCTGGCCATGCCCCCATCAGTCAGGGCTCTCTTTCCCGAGGGGCTCAAGAGGCCTTCATCATTGGATGTGAAACCTTCAAAAATTTTGCATATTTCCCATGACTGCTCATACAACCCCAAATAGCTGTAAATGGGTGAACATTAGGAGAGCAGCAAGAACTATGCCTCTTGATATGTGGATGCACTTACTATTTATATTTTATATAGTGAGTATAACCTTTAGATTTCTGTCTGATGTTCCACTTATGAAAAATATGTGGTAAGCATTAATCATATTTATTGGATAGCCACCTTCACAGTCATTGCCAAATACATTACATCTTAGAAATGGGATTATTTTTAAAAAATATATCCCATAGCAAATGTTTTAGTGGCAAGATGACATTAGTGCGTTGAGAGGGATAGAAAATAAACTCATGAACATTTTATTTAGATTGTAAAATTAATTCTGACAGCTATACTCGATTCTTTTCCAAAACTCAAGCATTTTATGATGTAGTCAAATCAGACATAGTTTCAAAGTACATTATATTCTTTCTACATAAATGACACATAAATAACTATCCAGAAATGTAAATTGACTTCTTTAAACAAGCACATTATTGCCGTAGGATGTAATTGACTATATCCTTATTCACCACATCCATCTTAATCATTTCATGTCCATGTTTAAAAACAATGAGTGAAAAACATAGACATGCCAAATTTCACTCACAAAAGTTATGGGGCACTTAGATGCAGTGGTAAATTAGAGATTACTAATGTTTTGCTATGACAACAATGTTCCCAGACAAACTGTTCTGTGCTAATTACAGCTCAGTTTATTCAATCCTCATACTGGAACAAAACCAAGTAATCAGAATTAATCATTGCATTATAGCAAAAAGAAAAAATCTGTTTCAGGAACAATCACAATATTTGAGCTGACTCTTTTTCTAAGGTACCCAGTCCTTCTTTATTGAAATGCTATGTGTTTGTTGGCTTGCTGATGAAAGGTGCAGGACTCTTCTTAGGTGCCCTGATTAATCCATGGTTTACTGCTGTCAATATCAGTTGAGCCTGCTTCCCTTACAACTTGGTCCTTAAACGCGAGCAGCTCCTAAGCCCAGGTTCACACTTGTGCAAACACAGACATCGCATGTGATTTGCACCCGCACTGCGGTGCTGATCGTATGCGATATCTGTGCAATGTGAATTCAGCCATACAGTTGTATGGCTGAACTCACATTGGATTCACAATAGTGCAGGGACTTTTTTTCCCACACTGGAATCGGATCGCATGGTTGTTCTCACCCATGCGATCTGATTCCCATCCGAGTTCACAGTTCGCACTGCGATCTGGGGGTGTCATTAACATTGTATTGACACCCACAGCGGTTCACAGAGGGCAGCATGAACTGCCTGCAGGAGAGATGCAATGCATGAATCGGCAAAGTGTGAACCTAGGATCAAAGAGACAGGGGTTGATCAGCTTCTAATTTCAACTTGTTTAAGTATTGACAGTAAAACCTAGAAGCTGATTGGTTACTAAGTAGTGCTGCACCAGTTTTAGGAACTGGAGCAACAGTTTTAGGAAACTTCACAAACTTCTATTATTGAACACAATGGAGGAACATTTAAAATAACTCATAATAGCAAATGCTGACCAACAAGAGGCAAACTGCTGACTGTAAGGCTGCTTTCACATTGAGGCACTGTACAGTCGCTATATCACTAAAAATAGCGCTTGCATAGCGCCTGTAAAGAGCCTATCCTCTAACTCCAGTGTGAAAGCCCGAGTGCTTTCACACTGTAGCGGTGCACTGGCAGGACGCCAAAACAGGCTTGCAAGCCGCATCTATGAGGCGCTGTAGGAGTGGTGTATACACTGCTCTTACAGCACCCCTGCCCATTAAAATCAATGGGCAGTGCCATCGAAGTGCCGGTAAAGCGCCACTGCTTTGTGTGACTACCATTAATGCCGCTGTTTTGTGTGACCACCACTGATTTCCAGCACTGCTTTAACCCTCTTGTGCATGGAGTTCACCAGAGCTTCACAGGTTGCCACTGGAGTCCTCTTCCACTCCTTCATGACGACATCACGGAGGTGGTGGATGTTAGAGACCTTGCACTCTTCCACCTTTCATTTGAGGATGCCCCACAGATGCTCAATAGGGTTTAGGTCTGGAGACATGCTTGGCCAGTCCATCACATTTACCCTCAGCTTCTTTAGCAAGGCAGTGGCATCTTGGAGGTGTGTTTGGGGTCGTTATCATATTGGAATACTGCTTCAATATGTCACAGTACATGTTGGCATTCATGGCTCCCTCAATGAACTGTAGCTCCCCAGTACTGGCAGCGCTCATGCAGCCCAAGACCATGACACTCCCACCACCATGCTTGACTTTAGGCAAGACACACTTGCCTTGCCTAAAGACACACTTGTCTTGCCTGGCTGCCGCCACACACGCTTGACACCAGCTGAACCAAAAAAGTTTATCTTGGTCTCATCAGACCACAGGACATGGTTCCAGTAATCCATGTCTTTAGTCTGCTTGTCTTCAGCAAACTGTTTGCGGCTTTCTTGTGCATCATCTTTAAAAGAGGTTTCCTTCTGGAACAACAGCCATGCAGACCAATTTGATGCGATGTGCAGCGTATGGTTTGAGCACTAACAGGCTAACCCCCCCACCCCTTCAACCTCTGCAGCAATGCTAGCAGCACTCATAGGTCTATTTCCCAAAGACAACCTCTAGATACAATGCTCTCAATACACTCAACTTCTTTGGTCGACCATGGTGAGGCCTGTTCTGACTGGAAAGGGGAAAAAAACTGCGCTAATGTATAAATTTGAAAATTAGTCACTAAAAGTTGCCACTATGGTCCTTGGCTTAGCTCTGTACCCAAAAGCCAATATATGAGGCTATAAAGGAACTGTTCTGATCCAAATGAGTTCCTGGTACAGGCTGAAATTCTAATGCCCCGTACACACGGTCCGATTTTCCGATGGAAAATGTCCGATCGGAGCGTGTTGTCGGAAATTCCGACCGTGTGTGGGCTCCATCGGATTTTCCGACACACAAAGTTGGACAGCAGGAGATAAAATTTTCTGACAACAAAATCCGATCGCGTCAATTCCGACCGTGTGTGGCCTGTTCATACGCACAAAGTGCCATGCATGCTCAGAAGAAATTCCGAGACGGGACAGCTCATTCTGGTAAACTTAGCATTCGCAATGGATATAGTACTTTCGTCACGCTGCAATGTTAAAAATGGTTTAATACAACGCACTCTCTTCTTCTTTATAATGTGCCAAGAATTAAGTAGTTTTGCTGCTCATATTCACACATCCTTCTCACAAAGTTTTATTTGTGTTTTTTTATTGGGATTCCCTGAATATATTGTTATTAGTTGTCACATCTGACAGTTTTACATTTTTTTTTTTTTTTTTGGATTTTAAGCCTTTTTTTTTCTTTAATGTTTGGATTTTTTCAAAGGCTGATCTTTGTTCAATGTTATTTTTATTTTTACTCCAGAATATTTTTGTCTGTGTTTTGTGTGTCAAGTTACCCCAACACTATTGATATCTTTTATTATTTAATCTCAAGGAGATTGTTTGTTGTTGGTGTCCCTTGTTCATTTCACATTGTATATTTGAAATGTACCTGAATCCTCACAAACAAACTGTCCTTTTTGAAGTAAAAAAACATAGGAGAGTATAATTCAAACCAAAAATCCTTTATTAAGGGCTCAGAACCAAACAAAGAGGAAGGCAACACTGGATCAACATGAGAAATTAGTGAAGCCTGGGACCCCCCCGGCAGACATCAATTCTTCAACATCAAAATTGGTGGCCTGAGGAGTCCATATCTAAGGGAGTGCAGTCTGGTCCAGAATTTGGAGAGATCCAGATAGCAGCAGATGACATGTGTGTCCCCAGGCTGTGGTACCACAAGAGGCTGCATTTTTTGGCCGAACAGACTGAACCCAGGGCAATCACTGTCTGGTCTTCCTTCCACGCTTCCTTCCGGGCTGTGGCTGTGCAGTTGGAGATGTGGCAGGAGGAGGAGTAGGACCTGGAGGAGGAGGAGGACTGGGAGGACCTGGAGGAGGACTGGGGGGACCTGGAGGAGAGGGAGGAGGAGGACCTGCAGGAGGAGGACCATCGCAAAGGTGTGTCTGAGCTGTCATTTGGCCCCTCATACTTTTCTCAAGAGCCTCCAATATGAGCGCCTCACACATGACTTGTTGGCCCTCCTCCATCCTCTGCATTTTATATGCAATGACAGCAGCAATGTCCTCCTCCACGGTGTGTGGTGCTCCCAGGACCTCTGTAGCCCTCCAAAAGAATCCTATAGCAGCCTCCTCTAGGGCACTCCTCCTACTGCCACTTTCTCTTTTCAGGGGGGGTGGAGGGACCTGCAGATCAGCCAGCCGTCTCGGCCCGGCCACCTCCAGGCTGAGACTTCCCTGTGTATGAAAAAGGGACATGGTTTTAGTTTTTGCTTCATCAATCACAATCCTAAAATAGTACTCCCAACTAACATCTAGTTAACATCATTGATTGGACAAGTAATAATATTTAGAGGAATGCTATACCTGGCTCAATCTGGGCTCCTCCACATGTGGCCTGGAAGGCCCAGGTTGGGCGTCAGAATTCTCAGCCAGGGGGGAAGGAAGCGTGGAAGGAAGACTGGAGAGGGATGGCCTGGGTTCAGTCTGGCCTGCCAGAAAATGCAGCCTGTCGTAGTACAACATCCTGGGGACATAGATGTCATCTGCTGCTCCGGATCTCTGTGAATCCAGGACTTTCTTGCGTTCCCTTAGATATGTGCTCCTCAGGCAACCAATTAATATCTTTAAATAGGTGATGTCTGCCGTGGGGATAACCTGCTTCACAATTTCACACAATTGCTCCAGTGCTGCCTTCCTCTTTGCTTGGTTCTTGAAATGGGGGTGGTTAATCTCCCACAGACAGGGCAGCTCCCTTAGCATCTCTACGAATACTGACATGAAGTCATTATCTTTCAGTAGCATATCCATGTTCACTGCAAGACACAACACAAGACAAAGCCTAATTTTAGACAAAACTCTCCTAATCTTGTTACAATATAGGCCTCAATCTAGAAGCAGTATAGGCACAAGTTTGTCTCTTACCTTCGTTCTTATGATCGGCGCGTCCAATGCTCCTTCCTCCGCTCACAGATCGTACGTAATACGCACGCGTGTTACGCCTTATACACACTGCGCATGCGTGTAACTCCGCCCGCCCCTGATGTTCTTTCTATTCTATTCCCCGCCCCTTTTCGTTCGGCGCAGTGGGGGAAGAGCACATGGCGGAGTCACAGCAGGTGCGTGCTAATTGCAGGAACGAGGAGGAGGAAAGCCCAGGTCCGGACACGTCCCGATCCAGAAGGAGACGTTTTAAGGCCACAAATATGTCCTTTGGGGAGATGTTGGAGATGGTGAACATCATGAGGAAGTCCGACTATGACGGGAAGTATGGGCCTTACCCCAACCCCAATATACAAAAGGCCAAGATAATGGCGAAAGTGGTCAGGAGTCTTCTGAGGAATTTCGGGGTCCGAAGATCGAAAGATCAGCTCCGGAAGCGGTGGTCGGACCTGAAATTGAGAGAGCCAGAGCAGTACCGAAAGATCCGGAGAGTGCTGCAAAAAAGTAAGTAGTTGTGCTGTGTTCCTATTCTTTCTGTCTTTATTTCGTTCGTTCTGCTCCATATGCTTTTATTAATTGTAACGTTTAAAAGGGCAACTTTAATGTTCATGGGCCCATTATTCGTTCGTATCAAACATTTTTCTTTCGACCTCTAAAACACCATTGTTTAGGTTATATGCATTTTCCCACATTTTTTTGGGGCCTACTTGGATGCCAAATATTTGTTTGTGTAGATGGGTTTGTTACTAGAATGAAATGCAAACTAGATTGTGTGTAAGGAGAGGACACTGAGCAGCTGTTTTCACATCTGGACACTGGAGCACTAGTGTGGGACACAAGAACACCATTTTTATTAGGGGGGCCACACAGTGTATACTATAGGGGGGTCTCTATCTGTGAAGTTTCTACAAAACAGGTAAGGTATTGCAGCTTGACAAAGGCCAATAAAAAAAATACATCTTGGAACTCGGCTAAAATAGACAATTGTACCCCACTTCCAAGCAATGTTTCCTATTTCTAGTCCTGCCATCAAATATTTGTGTGCTAATTATACCATTTTTGTTTTACATAGGGGAGAAAAGACTCGGAGGACACCCCTCATCCGAGGAGACCACAGACCCCCCACCTCTGGAAGAAGGGGAACTTACACCAACACAAGAAGAGCAGGAGGAAGAAGAAGATGTGGTGGAGATTGGCAACACAACAGGTGAGTGTCTGCGACCACAGGCTCAGTTAAGAGATGGATGGTGGCAGATTTTTGATACCTGTTTTTGTTTTCTTTCTCTCTTTTTAGGTGATCGTGATGTGAGGGATCCAGAACGTTTTACATCAGAAAGTGCCCAGATCCTGATCGGGGAGATCACGGGGTGTAATCTCGAATTGCACAACATACAGCAAAAAATCAATGATGTTATTAAAAAAAATAATAACATCATTGATGTTTTGGGGCGAATTTAAAACCCCACAAAATATATTTTTGGGATTGTGGTCCAATATTTTAAATCTTATTTCAATGTTTTGAAAAGCCAAATTTGGAGGATGCACACAGTGTGCCAACATGTGCTATCTTCCATCACGGGAGATCAATGGATGCATTTTGGGGGTGCAACCCCTTCCTCAATTATAAAGTAGCGTTGAAGAAGGGCTTGCTCCCCCAAAACACGTCCCTTGATCCCCCCTGATGGCAGATAGCACATGTTGACATTCGTAAATTGGTGTGCATCTTCCAAATTTGGCTTTTCCAGGGGTGATTTCCCCCCATCTGAACGCTATATCAAACACAGTTCCTAAATACTGATGTCTGATATAGCCTTCAGGTTTTACCTAATGTGAACTTTGTAAGTTCAAGTTTTTTGGCTTTCTTGTTGGTTTTACACAGGCCTGTTTTATCTGAAATGGACATTTCGATTTTTGATAATGCTACTGCAAAAATTTTTATACAACAAACATGTTGGTTTGTTTTAAAAACCTTTGGTAAATGCACATGTGAATGTGCAGGTATAAAAAAGTGGCTTACTCAAGAATGTGTGGATTATTGTCTCAACACTACAACACTTTTGGGGTGATGTAATTGCTGTTTTATGAAAAAATGGGGGTTATTTCCTAAGGGCAAATCCTCTTTGCACTACAAGTGCAGTTTCAGTGCAGTTGCAAATGCACTTGTAGTGAAATGTGTTTTTGCATTTAGGAAATAACAGCCAACAGTGCTTTGTATAAGGTTACCGAATCACGCCATTTTCTGCATTCAAAACATTTATGTCAGGGTCAGCTAAAACAAACACAAGCAGTAAATGTCCACAAAAAATTTATTATTTTTTTTTTATTATAAAAAGGCTTCACATATTGTCTGGTATATTGATAGCCCCCCTACCCGCAAAGAACTCCAGGTAGCGTAACCGGACATCACGGGCACTCAGGGAGGGCAAGCCAGGACGGCCACTTTCAAGCGCCGTCAGTGTGGTTTGATGTAGGATTCCGGCCTCAGGCCCAACTGAGCCAGCATAGTTGGCCGAATGTTTCCTTAAAAAGTTATGGAGAACACAGCACGCCAGTATAATATGGTTCAGTTTATACTCCGCCATATGGATGGGTGTCAGAAATAGTCAGAACCGGCTGGCCAGGATTCCAAATGTGTTCTCCACCACTCTTCGGGCTCTAGCCAGCCGGTAATTAAAAACCCTCTGTTCCGGAGTGAGGGTCCTCATTGGGAATGGCCGCATCAGGTGGTCCCCCAGCGCAAACGCTTCATCAGCAACGAACACGAATGGGAGTCCTTCCACATTGTCCTCTGGAGCTGGCAAGTCCAAGCTGCCATTCTGGAGACGCCTGTAGAACTCTGTCTGGGCGATGACTCCACCATTGGACATCCGGCCATTCTTCCCCACGTCCACATACAAGAAGTCGTAATTAGCCGACACCACCGCCAACATCACTATGCTATTAAACCCCTTGTAATTATAATAGTACGACCCCGAGTTGGGTGGTGCGACGATGTGGACGTGTTTCCCATCAATTGCCCCTCCGCAGTTAGGAAAGTCCCACCGCTGGGCAAAGTGGGAGGCCACAGTCTGCCATTCCTGTGGGGTGGAAGGAAACTGTTGAGGAAAAAACAATAAACATTACTATTTTTACTCTGAAACATGACACGCAGATTAGACACCAACTTTCTGGGGCAACCTCCAGATAGCATTTATTAAGGGGAATTTAACAACGCCAAAGTATAAGGTACACCTATCATATTCCCCCTCCCCCCCCTCTCATGGGCCATTTCTAACATTATAGGGGGTGTGTGGAAATCTTGGACAGGTAACCCTCTTCACTTCATTGAGAGATGAATGCCTAAATAATGGGTATTACTTGGAACAGCCCCTCCTTAGTTACACTATTGGCAGCCCACTGGACAGGTAAGAAGTGTCATAATACAAAGATATAAATACACACTGTACACATTTGAGGACATTTGGACATTCTGCTATTACCTATCAAGATAATAATAGGATACAAAAACTTTAAACAGTACCATTTGAAAGTATACAGGCAGGCCCTTGCACTACATGCTTTGGGGAATTCATCCATAAATCTGACCAGTAAAGAGATGGGTATAGTGTGTATGGGTTTGGCAAAGTCAGCAGATAGATGATTGAGGATAGATAGAGAATTGGGATCAGCTGACTTAGCAGTTGGGGGGAGGGAGGGTTACTAAAAATTATTTGGGGACACCACAAAAAAAAAGCCTCTGGCTCTCTGCCTGAATTTAAATCAAAAATAACATTACCAAACATTTTAGGGGGTGTTTGGGGTAAAGCACTACTATGGAGCAGATAAAATACATTGTTAAGTGACTACATGAGGTGAATATAGGCCAGGAGACACCATGCTGGGGAGGTTATTGAAGGGCAAATATGTATGAAGGACCTAAAATAATAATTACATAAAAATCCAGCATGCATGAGGAGAAAGGGGACATTCACAGCATATTACAATCATGGTAATTAGGGAATGAGGAAAGAAATACAATATATTAACAAACATTCAATACAATAAAATGTGATATTAAAGGAAAAAAATCTTACCTTCATATACTCCTTCCGCAGGACCTGGATGATGGCAGAACAGGTCTCTGGGATAATGATCCCCAGAGCCTGGGGGGAGATGCCTGTCGAGAACTTGAGGTCCTGCAGGCTTCTCCCTGTGGCCAAATACCGCAGGGTAGCAACCAACCTCTGCTCCGGAGTGATGGCTTGCCTCATGCAGGTATCCTGCCTGCTAATATAGGGGGTCAGCGAAGCCAACAAATGGTGAAACACGGGGTCCGTCATCCTGGGAAAGTTCCTGAAATCATTATTCTCACGGATCTCACGGAGCAAAGGCATATGAGAGAACTGGTCACGCTGAAGCAACCAATTCTTGGTCCATGAACTCCTCCCCACCCTGTTCATGGACTGGACTTGTGTCAAGGTCAGGACCCCAACAGCAAGCCCCCGCACAGCACGAACTGTACGAGGAGTACGCATACGAAACATGGCTAGAAAACGGTCGGCTGCTCAGAACGAAGTAACAGAACGCACTGAAGAACAGCAAGGCCTGTGAAGCGCGACCTGAAAAACAGTAATGAACGAACAAGAATACAATGACTACCTAAAGTCATGCAGAACTTGCTTGCACGCACTGAAGAGCAGATACAAACTCACAAGCACAAACTGAACGGCAGAAAACGATCTGAAAGCCACGAGTCTGAAAAAGCGCGAATCGTCTCTCACCAAACTTTTACTAACACGAGATTAGCAAAAGGAGCCCAAAGGGTGCTGCGCTTGGTTCTGAACCGGCCTTTTCTAGTCTTGTCGTACGTGGTGTACGTGACCGCGTGGTTGGCGATCGGAAATTCCGACAACTTTGTGCGACCGTGTGTAGACAAAACAAGTTTGAGCCAACATCGGTCGAAAAAAATCCTAGGATTTTGTTGTCGGAATGTCCGAACAAAGTCCGACCGTGTGTACGCCCTATAACAGGTAGATTCCTTGAGAAGGGATATACTAGGGAATCTCTAATGTCCACATTGAATACAGTGAAAGTGATGGACAGGGAACCTTTACTTCTAGACAGGTCGCCTCAAAATAAAAGGCCTTACACCTCAGGGGTTCCTTTTGTAACTACCTATTCCCTACAACATAGGAGTATTAGGCAGATAATTTCCAGACACTGGCATATTGTCAACAATGATAGAATACTAAAGGGAGTGCTACCTGATAAACCGCAGGTGGTGTTCAAAGGGTCACACTTATTGAATAAACTCACTGTGGTGTTAATATTAGAAGAATCTGATTATTATTCCACAATTTTCTGGCCATATGAGAGATGACCTTCATTTCTGTAATCAATTATATATAAATTGGACTTTATTAGCGCGGCTTCTGTTTTCCTCTGTTCTGACTGGAACCTGTCCTGTTAAACCGCTGTATGGTCTTGGCCACCATGAGCAGCTCAGTTTCAGGTCTTCTCAAACTTCTTATAGCCTAGGCCATCTTTATGTAGAGCAACAATTCTTTTTTTCAGAACCTCAGAGAGTTCTTTGCCATGAAGTGCCATGTTTCACTTCCAGTGACCAGTATTAAAGAGTGAGAGCGATAACACCAAATTTAACACACCAGTTCCCCATTCACACCTGAGACCTTGTAACACTAACGAGTCACATGACACCGGGGGGGAAAAATGGCTAATTGGGCCCAATTTGAACATATTCACTTAGGGGTGTACTCACTTTTGTTGCCAGCGGTTTAGACATTGTAGCAAAGTGTCAACAAGTGTTGTCACATGAAAAGATATAATAAAACATTTACTAAAATGTGAGGAATGTACTCACTTTTGTGAGATACTGTATATAATATATGAGATTCACTTTTTGAATTGAATTACTGAAATAAATTAACTTTTTGATGATATTCTAATTTTATGAGCTGCACCTGTATTCAAGTCTTACAAAATATGACCTTGCAAGACAACAAACTGCACATACGTACATCAAACCTAATTTTGTTGAGATTGTCATGGGGCATCCTCCTTTCTCGAGAAAACAGAAAAAAAGGAGGGCGCACTGACCTAGTGCATTACTGATAAAAGGTTTTAATAAAAGTATAAAAACAATGAAACTACTCACAAACATGCAAGAATACAGGCTTTTCTTAGCAATCAAACTGCATCCCTTGGCACCTGCAGACATGACCTGATGACAGGAGGTATAAGATGGCACTCCAAATGGCTTATGCGTTTCAGGGGTGTGACCCCTTCCTCAGAGCCTAGGTGGTCTGTGGCTCCGCTGTTCTGTGTGCCCCAATATATGCATCCATATGACCACACCTCAGGTGACCACTACCCTACTAAGCCACTCCCATCAACATGAGCTGGTTCCAACCAAAGGAGCAGAACTTTTCCCTTTTGCAACACGCTACACGAATGTCACCAAATGCAGGGTGGCTGACAGACCAATCCATTAGCCACACTGATATTGAATCATTTATTTATTTATTTATTATTTATTTATTTTTCATTCTAACAAATGTGTTTAACAGGGTGAAAACTTGTTACTTGCCTAATATGCATTACACTAGCTACAATCTGGCTAATGCACGTGTTCAATAGCATGTACATAGCAGTGTATAAACCCGATACCCCCAGAAAGGAAATATCAGGCCAAAACCTACCCTCACCAATCTCTCTCCATTACTTGATGTGGGGGGGGAGGGGACGCCGCCATCTATTACATCAGCCCCGGGGTCCCTCATTGTCCCACAGCGCCCGTTGGAACGCACGCCGTCATAGATCCAGGAAGTGTGGGTGTCCCTGCATTCCAACCCACACTTCCGGTTCATGCAGCGTCATATCCGATCCTGCGCGCGCATCCAGAGGGGGTCAATCGTACAAGGAGCACCGCCCAGAAGTGCGGGTGTGTTTGCGTTCCACCCATCACTTCCGGCCGCTAGAGGGCGGTGCTAACGCTCATCCCCTTCTGTATCCGATTTACATGGGCATCCATGTATAGAGCACCGCTCCCTCTAGTGGCCCAAATAGGGAGAAAGAAATAAGAGAATTAAATAAAAGCCAATTTGACCTACAGTTCAGCTGTAGGATGGTATTAATGGTCACATTATGTATAAACAGTCACATGGACGCACACATAGAGCCCACAAGGAAAGCACAGTGGGTGAAGCATTCAGCATACGTCTAATTACTTAAAAGCTCATCAATATGATGGGGCAGTTTTGATGGGGACAATTTTGATGGGGCAATTCTAATGGGGCAGTTTTGATGGCAATATGATGGGGGCAGTTTTGATGGTGGCAATATGATGGTGCAGTTTTGATGGTGGTAATATGATGGGGCAATTCTGATGGGGCAGTTTTGATGGTGGCAATATGATGGGGCAGTTTTGATGGGGCAATTCTGATGGTGGCAATATGATGGCACAATTTTGATGGGGCAGTTTTAATGGGGACAATTTTGATGGGGCAATTCTGATGGGGCAGTTTTGATGGCAGTATGATGGGGCAGTTTTGATGGCGGCCGTTTTAGCAATTTACCTTTTCAGCATTCCCACGCATTTTCCCCAGGAAATGTATTTTCTAGTTATTTTTAATCTTCTTAATTAGTGCAACTGCTTTAGCAGTCCCACTATTGTTATTAGTGGGAATGCTTTAGCAGTCCCACTATTGTTATTCGATTTTATTTATTTTTCTTATTCTTCCGTACGTTTTTCGGTAATGCGTAACTTCTGCATACTTTCAGCTATTAAAACCATTCAACTATCAAAATGTTCGTCTCTTTTAGCTGAGGTGTGCTCTTTTTCAACTTTTTTTCTACCATTTATTAGAAAATGGTGGCAATATGATGGGGCAGTTTTGATGGGGCAATTCTGATGGGGCAGTTTTGATGGTGGCAATATGATGGGACAGTTTTGATGGGGAAATTTTGATGGTGGCAATATGATGGGGCAGTTTTGATGGGGCAGTTCTGATGGGCAGTTTTGATGGTGGCAATATGATGGGGCAGTTTTGATGGCAATATGATGGGGGCAGTTTTGCTGGGGGCCGTTTTAGCAATTCAGCATTCCCACGCATTTTCCCCAGGAAATGCATTTTCTAGATTTAATTTTATTCCGTACGTTTTTTGGCTCTGCGTAACTTCTGCATACTTTCAGCTGTTAAAACCATTCAACTATCAATATGTTCGTCTCTTTTAGCTGAGGTGTGCTCTTTTTCAACTTTTTTTCTACCATTTATACTTTTTAAAATATTAAGCTTTTTAACACTTTTTTTAACATTGAAGTCAATGGGAGCATGCTTGAAATCCTTAAATTCTTCTTCCGCTCCCAAAAGTTTCAGCTCCTTCATACTTTCACCTAGAGACACCAAACAAACTTTAAAATGTTCACAAAATATTTAGCTATCTGGCTATATCTTTTCAGTTTGATATCTTTTACAGTTTTTGAGAAAAAGCTTTTTGTTTAGAGGTCATTTCAGGAAATTTTAGCCATTAATCAGAGTGTACTGTGTTTGTTTTGTTGCCATGGTTACCAAAGCTTCTGTTATACACAGGGGGGGAGGTGGCTGGGGCATCTCAGCTCTGATTACAGAGCCCGGGGGAGGGGATAGACACACCATGTACTGATTTATAATAGAGGAATATGATGGGGCAATTCTGATGGGGTAATTCTGAGGGGCAGTTTTGATGGGGCAATTATGATGGGGCAGTTTTGATGGGGCAATTATGATGGGGCAGTTTTGATGGTGGCAATATGATGGGACAGTTTTGATGGGGAAATTTTGATGGTGGCAATATGATGGGGCAGTTTTGATGGGGCAATTCTGATGGGCAGTTTTGATGGTGGCAATATGATGGGGCAGTTTTGATGGCAATATGATGGGGGCAGTTTTGCTAGGGGCCGTTTTAGCAATTCAGCATTCCCACGCATTTTCCCCAGGAAATGCATTTTCTAGATTTAATTTTATTCCGTACGTTTTTTGGCTCTGCGTAACTTCTGCATACTTTCAGCTGTTAAAACCATTCAACTATCAAAATGTTCATCTCTTTTAGCTGATGTGTGCTCCTTTTCAACTTTTTTTCTACCATTTATACTTTTTAAAATATTAAGCTTTCTATCACTTTTTTTAACATTGAAGTCAATGGGAGCATGCTTGAAATCCTTAAATTCTTCTTCCGCTCCCAAAAGTTTCAGCTCCTTCATACTTTCACCTAGAGACGCCAAACAAACTTTAAAATGTTCACAACATATTCAGCTATCTGGCTATATCTTTTCAGTTTGATATCTTTTACAGTTTTTGTGAAAAAGCCTTTTGTTTAGAGGTAATTTCAGGAAATTTTAGCCATTAATCAGAGTGTACTGTGTTTGTTTTGTTGCCATGGTTACCAAAGCTTCTGTTATACACAGGGGGGGAGGTGGCTGGGGCATCTCAGCTTTGATTACAGAGCCCGGGGGAGGGGACAGACACACCATGTACTGATTTATAATAGAGGAATATGATGGGGCAGTTTTGATAGGGCAATTCTGATGGGGCAGTTTTGATGGGGCAATTATGATGGGGCAGTTTTGATGGTGGCAATATGATGGGGCAGTTTTGATGGGACAATTCTGATGGGGCAGTTTTGATTGTGGCAATATCATGGGGTAGTTTTGATAGGGCAATTCTGATGGGGCAGTTTCATGGTGGCAATATGATGGGGCAGTTTTGATGGGGCAATTCTGATGGGGCAGTTTTGATGGGGCAATTCTGATGGGGCAGTTTTGATGGTGGCAATATGATGGGGCAGTTTTGATGGGACAATTCTGATGGGGCAGTTTTGATGGTGGCAATATGATGGGGTAGTTTTGATAGGGCAATTCTGATGGGGCAGTTTCATGGTGGCAATATGATGGGGCAGTTTTGATGGGGCAATTCTGATGGGGCAGTTTTGATGGGGCAATTCTGATGGGGCAGTTTTGATGGTGGCAATATGATGGGGCAGTTTTGATAGGGCAATTCTGATGGGGCAGGTTTCATGGTTGCAATATGATGGGGCAGTTTTCAAGGGGCAATTCTGATGGGGCAGTTTTGATGGTGGCAATATGATGGGGCAGTTTTGATGGTGGCAATATGATGGGGCAGTTTTGATGGGGCAATTCTGATGGGGCAGTTTTGATGGGGCAATTCTGATGGGGCAGTTTTGATGGTGGCAATATGATGGGGCAGTTCTGATGGGGCAGTTTTGATGGGGCAATTCTGATGGGGCAGTTTTGATGGTGGCAATATGATGGGGCAGTTTTGATGGCAATATGATGGGGGCAGTTTTGCTGGGGGCCATTTTAGCAATTCAGCATTCCCACGCATTTTCCCCAGGAAATGCATTTTCTAGTTTTTAATTAGTGGGAATGCTTTAGCAGTCCCACTATTGTTATTTGTTTTTTTATTTATTTTTCTTATTCTTCCGTACGTTTTTCGGTAATGCGTAACTTCTGCATACTTTCAGCTATTAAAACCATTCAACTATCAAAATGTTCGTCTCTTTTAGCTGAGGTGTGCTCTTTTTCAACTTTTTTTCTACCATTTATACTTTTTAAAATATTAAGCTTTTTATCACTTTTTTTTAACATTGAAGTCAATGGGAGCATGCTTGAAATCCTTAAATTTTTCTTCCGCTCCCAAAAGTTTCAGCTCCTTCATACTTTCACCTAGAGACACCAAACAAACTTTAAAATGTTCACAAAATATTCAGCTATCTGGCTATATATTTTCAGTTTTATATCTTTTACAGTTTTTGAGAAAAAGCTTTTTGTTTAGAGGTCATTTCAAGAAATTTTAGCCATTAATCAGAGTGTACTGTGTGTGTTTTGTTGCCATGGTTACCAAAGCTTCTGTTATACACAGGGGGGGAGGTGGCTGGAGCATCTCAGTTCTGATTAGAGCCCAGGGGAGGGGACAAAAGCTGGAAAATCAGAACATGATTTCTAAACTGCCGCCACTCCCTCATTTTCAAGCCCACCTACATAAATCGTATATCAAAACGTTCAGCTATCCCTGCTGCCACTAAACATGTCCACGGCTAAGCCATAGTCCTGATAGTTTTCACAATATGACCATTTGTTTGCAACTCACGCCGTCCATTGACATTCATTGAAACTACACTCTAGCCCCTTCAAATTTGAAGGGCAATTTCTAAACTGCGACCGTGCCTTCAATTTTAATATTTCAGAGACATACTATGTATCAAAATCTAGGTCTGGGTCTTGTGATTCTCACAATAAAAAGATCTTCGCTGTAGGATGTATAGTTTTTAAAATATGGCCATTTGTTTAGAGGTCATTTCAGGAAATTTTAGCCATTAATCAGAGTGTACTGTTTGTTTTGTTGCCATGGTTACCAAAGCTTCTGTTATACACAGGGGGGGAGGTGGCTGGAGCATCTTAGCTTTGATTACAGAGCCCGGGGGAGGGGACAGACACACCATGTACCGATTTATAATAGAGGAATATGATGGGGCAGTTTTGATGGGGTAATTCTGATGGGGCAGTTTTGATGGTGGCAATATGATGGGGCTGTTTTGATGGTGGCAATATGATGGTGCAGTTTTGATGGGGCAATTCTGATGGGGCAGTTTTGATGGTGGCAATATGATGGGACAGTGTTGATGGCAATATGATGGGGGCAATTTTGCTGGGGGCCGTTTTAGCAATTCAGCATTCCCACGCATTTTCCCCAGGAAATGCATTTTCTAGTTTTAATTTTAATTTTATTCCGTACGTTTTTTGTCTCTGCGTAACTTCTGCATACTTTCAGCTATTAAAACCATTCAACTATTAAAATGTTCGTCTCTTTTAGCTGATGTGTGCTCTTTTTCAACTTTTTTTCTACCACTTATACTTTTTAAAATATTAAGCTTTTTATCACTTTTTTTTAACATTGAAGTCAATGGGAGCATGCTTGAAATCATTCAATTCTTCTTCCGCTTCCAAAAGTTTCAGCTCCTTCATACTTTCACCTAGAGACGCCAAACAAACTTTAAAATGTTCACAAAATATTCAGCTATCTGGCTATATCTTTTCATTCTGATATCTTTTACAGTTTTTGTGAAAAAGCCTTTTGTTTAGAGGTCATTTTAGGAAATTTTAGCCATTAATCAGAGTGTACTGTGTTTGTTTTGTTGCCATGGTTACCAAAGCTTCTGTTATACACGGGGGGGAGGTGGCTGGAGCATCTCAGCTCTGATTACAGAGCCCGGGGGAGGGGACAGACACACCATGTACTGATTTATAATAGAGGAATATGATGGGGCAGTTTTGATGGGACAATTCTGATGGGGCAGTTTTGATGGGACAATTCTGATGGGGCAGTTTTGATGGTGACAATATGATGGGGCAGTTTTGAAAGAGCAATTCTGATGGGGCAGTTTTGATGGGGCAATTCTGATGGGGAAGTTTTGATGGTGGCAATTCTGATGGGGCAGTTTTGATGGTGGCAAAATGATGGGGCAGTTTTGAAAGAGCATTTCTGATGGGGCAGTTTTGATGGGGCAATTCTGATGGGGCAGTTTTGATTTTGGCAATTCTGATGGGGCAGTTTTGATGGTGGCAATATGATGGGGCATTTGTGATGGGGACAATTTTAATGGAGCAGTTTTAAAGGTGGCAATATGATGGGGCAGTTTTGATGGGGGCATTTTTGATGGTGGCAATATGATGGGGCAGTTTTGATGGGGACAATTTTTATGGGGCAATTCTGATGGGGCAGTTTTGATGGCAATATGATGGGGCAGTTTTGCTGGGGGCCATTTTAGCAATTCAGCTATTCAGCATTCCCACGCAGGGGGGAAGGTGGCTGGAGCATCTCAGCTCTCATTACAGAGCCCGGGGAGGGGACAGACACACCATGTACTGATTTATAATAGAGGAAAATGATGGGGCAGTTTTGATGGGGCAGTTTTGATGGGACAATTCTGATGGGGCAGTTTTGATGGTGGCAATATGATGGGGCAGTTTTGATGGTGGCAATATGATGGGGCAGTTTTGATGGGGCAATTCTGATGGGGCAGTTTTGATGGGGAAATTATGATATGGCAGTTTTGATGGGGACAATTTTGATGGGGCAATTCTGATGGGGCAATTCTGATTGGGCAGTTTTGATGGTGGCAATATGACGGGGCAGTTTTGACGGGGCAATTCTGATGGGGCAATTCTGATGGGGCAGTTTTGATAGGGCAATTCTGATGGGGCAGTTTTGATGGGGGCAGTTTTGATGGTGGCAATATGATGGGGCAGTTTTGATGGGGCAATTCTGATGGGGCAGTTTTGATGGGAGAATTCTGATGGGGCAGTTTTGATGGTGTCAATATGATGGGGCTGTTTTGATGATGGCAATATGATGGGGCAGTTTTGATGGGGCAATTCTGATGGGGCAGTTTTGATGGCAATATGATGGGGGCAGTTTTGCTGGGGGCTGTTTTAGCAATTCAGCATTCCCACGCATTTTCCCCAGGAAATGCATTTTCTAGTTAGTGGGAATGCTTTAGCAATCCCACTATTGTTATTCGATTTTATTTATTTTTAATGATTTTATTCCGTACGTTTTTTGGTTCTGCATAACTTCTGCATACTTTCAGCTATTAAAAAAAATAATCAAAAAAGACTGCGCTAAAAAAAAGACATATACAATGACAGTATACATGGATGTGTAAATAGTGAAGAATTCAATCTATCAAGTGATCCAAAATGCAAATATTCTAGTGAAAATAAAATGTCAATAAAATTATTATATAGAACAAATATGACAAAAAATTATAATAATAAAAACAAGTATTAAGTATCGAATAACAAAAATAACCGAAAATGAAGTGAAAATATTCAGAAGAAAAACAGTCCTTGGAGCCAAGGCAGATTGAATTGGTGATCATAGAGGTTAAACACCAAGCACCCAGTGAGAAATCCTCCACCTTAATAGATGTACGCTTACCAGAGGTAAGCTAGATAACAGCTTATCTATGGACGTCCACTCAGGGGACCGAACTCCTCAGATCTCCTCACAAAGAAGGGGCAGGCAGGATCTTTCCTTGCGGTGGACCTTCTCTCGCTGTCTGCAATGCACCAGCCCACAATCCCTTACTTCAACCCCCCCCCAATCACACATGGAGAAGGGGTTCAGAGGGAGTGGTGGGTGGGACCACGCTGTCAGCTACTTTTGCCTTACACTCTCGTGTTCGGCTCACAGGCTATTCCCACACAGTAGGGGGCATAGTGATAACCTCCACTCAATCCCTGTTGGGTGTCCAGAGTATATATACAAGCGTACTCTGCTTTTTTGATTACTTGTTTCTTGACGTTCGAGTCCCATAAACTTTAACGGTGTTCGAATGTTTTGGTCTGTTCGCATGTTGATGCGAATCGAACCGGGGGGTGTTGGGCCCATCCAAATAAGTCCAGTTGCACTTGGTCTAAGTTCCAGCAAGCAAAAAGGTGGCAAGCTATTAAAACCATATAACTATTAAAATGTTCGTCTCTTTTAGCTGATGTGTGCTCTTTTTCAATTTGTTTTCTACCATTTATACTTTTTAAAATATTAAGCTTTTTAACACTTTTTTTTAACATTGAAGTCAATGGGAGCATGCTTGAAATCCTTAAATTCTTCTTCCGCTAACAAAAGTTTCAGCTCCTTCATTCTTTCACCTACAGACGCCAAACAAACTTTAAAATGTTCACAAAATATTCAGCTATCTGGCTATAGCTTTTCAGTTTGATATCTTTTACAGTTTTTGAGAAAAAGCTTTTTGTTTAGAGGTCATTTCAGGAAATTTTAGCCATTAATCAGAGTGTACTGTGTTTGTTTTGTTGCCATGGTTACCAAAGCTTCTGTTATACACAGGGGGGGAGGTGGCTGGAGCATCTCAGCTCTGATTACAGAGCCCGGGGGAGGGGTAAGACACACCATGTACTGATTTATAATAGAGGAATATGATGGGGCAGTTTTGATGGGGTAATTCTGATGGGGCAGTTTTGATGTTGGCAAAATGATGGGGCAATTCGGATGGGGCAGTTTTGATGGGGACAATTTTTATGGAGCAGTTTTAAAGGTGGCAATATGATGGGGCAGTTTTGATGGGGCAATTCTGATGGGGCAGTTTTGATGGTGGCAATATGATGGGGCAGGTTTGATGGGGCAATTCTAATGGGGCAGTTTTGATGGTGGCAATATGATGGGGCAGTTTTGATGGGGCAATTCTAATGGGGCAGTTTTGATGGTGGCAATATGATGGGGCAGTTTTAAATGGGGCAATTCTGATGGTGGCAATATGATGGGACAATTTTGATGGAGCAATTCTGATGGGGCAGTTTTGATGGGGAAAATTTTGATGGGGCAATTCTGATGGGGCAGTTTTGATGGCGGCCGTTTTAGCAATTTAGCTATTCAGCATTCCCACGCATTTTCCCCAGGAAATGCATTTTCTATTTTTTTAATAATTTTAATAATTTTATTCCGTATGTTTTTTGGTTCTGCGTAACTTCTGCATACTTTCAGCTATTAAAACCATTCAACTATTAAAATGTTCGTCTATTTTAGCTGAGGTGTGCTCCTTTTCAACTTTTTTTCTATCATTTACACTTTTTAAAATATTAAGCTTTTTAACACTTTTTTTTAACATTGAAGTCAATGGGAGCATGCTTAAAATCCTTAAATTCTTCTTCCGCTCCCAAAAGTTTCAGTTCCTTCATACTTTCACCTAGAGACACCAAACAAACTTTAAAATGTTCACAAAATATTCAGCTATCTGGCTATATCTTTTCAGTTTGATATCTTTTACAGTTTTTGAGAAAAAGCTTTTTGTTTAGAGGTCATTTCAGGAAATTTTAGCCATTAATCAGAGTGTACTGTGTTTGTTTTGTTGCCATGGTTACCAAAGCTTCTGTTATACACAGGGGGGGAGGTGGCTGGAGCATCTCAGCTCTGATTACAGAGCCCGGGGGAGGGGACAGACACACCATGTACTGATTTATAATAGAGGAATATGATGGGGCAGTTTTGATGGTGGCAATATGATGGGGCAGTTTTGATGGGGACAATTTTTATGGAGCAGTTTTAAAGGTGGCAATATGATGGGGCAGTTTTGATGGGGGAAGTTTTGATGGGGCAATTTTGATGGGGCAGTTTTGATGGTGGCAATATGATGGGGCAGTTTTAATAGGGCAATTCTGATGGGGCAGTTTTGATGGGGCAGTTTTGATGGGGGCAGTTTTAAAGGTGGCAATATGATGGGGCAATTTTAATGGGGCAATTCTGATGGGGCAGTTTTGATGGTGGCAATATGATGGGGCAGTTTTGATGGGGAAATTTTTGATGGGGCAATTCTAATGGGGCAGTTTTGATGGGGGCAGTTTTGATGGTGGCAATATGATGGGGCAGTTTTGATGGGGCAATTCTGATGGGGCAGTTTTGATGGTGGCAATATGATGGGGCAGTTTTGATGGTGACAATTCTGATGGGGCAGTTTTGATGGCAATATGATGGTGGCAGTTTTGATGGTGGCAATATGATGGGGCAGTTTTGATGGGGCAGTTTTGATGGGGCAATTCTGATGGTGGCAATATGATGGGACAATTTTGATGGAGCAATTCTGATGGGGCAGTTTTGATGGTGGCAATATGATGGGGCAGTTTTAATGGGGACAATTTTGATGGGGCAATTCTGATGGGGCGGTTTTGATGGCAGTATGATGGGGCAGTTTTGATGGCGGCCGTTTTAGCAATTTAGCTATTCAGCATTCCCACGCATTTTCCCCAGGAAATGAATTTCTAGTAATAATTTTATTTCATACGTTTTTTAGTTCTGCGTAACTTCTGCATACTTTCAGCTATTAAAACCATTCAACTATTAAAATGTTTGTCTCTTTTAGCTGATGTGTGCTCTTTTTCAACTTTTTTTCTACCATTTATACTTTTTAAAATATTAAGCTTTTTAACACTTTTTTTTAACATTGAAGTCAATGGGAGCATGCTTGAAATCCTTAAATTCTTCTTCCGCTCCCAAAAGTTTCAGCTCCTTCATACTTTCACCTAGAGACACCAAGCAAACTTTAAAATGTTCACAAAATATTCAGCTATCTGGCTATATCTTTTCAGTTTGATATCTTTTACAGTTTTTGAGAAAAAGCTTTTTGTTTAGAGGTCATTTCAGGAAATTTTAGCCATTAATCAGAGTGTACTGTGTTTGTTTTGTTGTCATGGTTACCAAAGCTTCTGTTATACACAGGGGGGAGGTGGCTGGAGCATCTCAGCTCTGATTACAGAGCCCGGGGGAGGGGACAGACACACCATGTACTGATTTATAATAGAGGAATATGATGGGGCAGTTTTGATGGGGTAATTCTGATGGGGCAGTTTTGATGGTGGCAATATGATGGGGCAGTTTTGATGGGGCAATTCTGATGGGGCAGTTTTGATGGTGGCAATATGATGGGGCAGTTTTGAAGGGGAAAATTTTTATGGAGCAGTTTTAAAGGTGGCAATATGATGGGGCAGTTTTGATGGGGGCAGTTTTGATGGTGGCAATATGATAGGGGCAGTTTTGATGGGGCAATTCTGATGGGGCAGTTTTGATGGGGCAATTCTGATGGGGCAGTTTTGATGGTGGCAATATGATGGGGCAGTTTTCATGGGGACAATTTTGATGGGGCAATTCTAATGGGGCAGTTTTGATGGCAATATGATGTGGGCAGTTTTGATGGTGGCAATATGATGCGGCAGTTTTGATGGTGGTAATATGATGGGGCAATTCTGATGGGGCAGTTTTGATGGTGGCAATATGATGGGGCAGTTTTGATGGGGCAATTCTGATGGGGCAATTCTGATGGGGCAATATGATGGGACAATTTTGATGGAGCAATTCTGATGGGGCAGTTTTGATGGTGGCAATATGATGGGGCAGTTTTAATGGGGACAATTTTGATGGGGCAATTCTGATGGGGCAGTTTTGATGGCAGTATGATGGGGCAGTTTTGATGGCGGCCGTTTTAGCAATTTAGCTATTCATCATTCCCACGCATTTTCCCCAGGAAATGCATTTTCTAGTTAGTTTTAATTTTAATTTTATTCCGTACGTTTTTTGGTTCTGCGTAACTTCTGCATACTTTCAGCTATTAAAACCATTCAACTATCAAAATGTTTGTCTCTTTTAGCTGATGTGTGCTCTTTTTCAACTTTTTTTCTACCATTTATACTTTTTAAAATATTAAGCTTTTTATTACTTTTTTTTAACATTGAAGTCAATGGGAGCATGCTTCAGAAACTTAAAATCTTCTTCCACTCCCAAAAGTTTCAGCTCCTTCATACTTTCACCTACAGACGCCAAACAAACTTTAAAATGTTCACAAAATATTCAGCTATCTGGCTATATCTTTTCAGTTTGATATCTTTTACAGTTTTTGAGAAAAAGCTTTTTGTTTAGAGGTCATTTCAGGAAATTTTAGCCATTAATCAGAGTGTACTGTGTTTGTTTTGTTGCCATGGTTACCAAAGCTTCTGTTATACACAAGGGGGAAGGTGGCTGGAGCATCTCAGCTCTGATTACAGAGCCCGGGGGAGGGGATAGACACACCATGTACTGATTTATAATAGAGGAATATGATGGGGCAATTCTGATGGGGTAATTCTGATGGGGCAGTTTTGATGGTGGCAATATGATGGGGCAGTTTTGATGGGGCAATTCTGATGGGGCAGTTTTGATGGTGGCAATATGATGGGACAGTTTTGATGGGGAAATTTTGATGGTGGCAATACGATGGGGCAGTTTTGTTGGGGCAATTCTGATGGGGCAGTTTTGATGGTGGCAATATGATGGGGCAGTTTTGATGGGGACAATTTTAATGGAGCAGTTTTAAAGGTGGCAATATGATGGGGCAGTTTTGATGGGGGCAGTTTTGATGAGGGCAATATGATGGGGCAGTTTTGATGGGGCAATTCTGATGGGGCAGTTTTGATGGTGGCAATATGATGGGGCAGTTTTGATAGGGCAATTCTGATGGGACAATTCTGATGGGGCAGTTTTGATGGGGGCAGATTTGATGGTGGCAATATGATGGGGCAGTTTTGATGGGGCAATTCTGATGGGGCAGTTTTGATGGTGGCAAAATGATGGGGCAGTTTTGATGGGGAAATGTTTGATGGGGCAATTCTAATGGGGCAGTTTTGATGGGGGCAGTTTTGATGGTGGCAATATGATGGGGCAGTTTTGATGGGGCAATTCTGATGGTGGCAATATGATGGGACAATTTTGATGGAGCAATTCTGATGGGGCAGTTTTGATGGTGGCAAAATGATGGGGCAGTTTTAATGGGGACAATGTTGATGGGGCAATTCTGATGGGGTAGTTTTGATGGCAGTATGATGGGGCAGTTTTGATGGCGGCCGTTTTAGCAATTTAGCTATTCGGCATTCCCACACATTTTCCCCAGGAAATGCATTTTCTAGTTTATTTTTATTATTCTGTACGTTTTTTGGCTCTGCGTAACTTCTGCATGCTTTCAGCTATTAAAACCATTCAACTATTAAAATGTTTGTCTCTTTTAGCTGATGTGTGCTCTTTTTCAACTTTTTTTCTACCATTTATACTTTTTAAAATATTAAGCTTTTTAACACTTTTTTTTAACATTGAAGTCAATGGGAGCATGCTTCAGATCCTTAAAATCTTCTTCCGCTCCCAAAAGTTTCAGCTCCTTCATACTTTCACCTACAGACGCCAAACAAACTTTAAAATGTTCACAAAATATTCAGCTATCTGGCTATGTCTTTTCAGTTTGATATCTTTTACAGTTTTTGAGAAAAAGCTTTTTGTTTAGAGGTCATTTCAGGAAATTTTAGCCATTAATCAAAGTGTTTGTTTTGTTGCCATGGTTACCAAAGCTTCTGTTATACACAGGGGGGAGGTGGCTGGAGAATCTCAGCTCTGATTACAGAGCCCGGGGGAGGCGACAGACACACCATGTACTGATTTATAATAGAGGAATATGATGGGGCAGTTTTGATAGGGCAATTCTGATGGGGCAGTGTTGATGGGGCAATTATGATGGGGCAGTTTTGATGGTGGCAATATGATGGGGCAGTTTTGATGGGACAATTATGATGGGGCAGTTTTGATGGTGGCAATATGATGGGGCAGTTTTGATGGGACAAATCTGATGGGCAGTTTTGATGGTGGCAATATGATGGGGCAGTTTTGATGGGGGCAGTTTTGATGGTGGTAATATGATGGGGCAATTTTGATGGGGCAGTGTTGATGGGGCAATTATGATGGGGCAGTTTTGATGGTGGCAATATGATGGGGCAGTTTTGATGGGACAATTCTGATGGGGCAGTTTTGATGGTGGCAATATGATGGGGCAGTTTTGATGGGGGCAATTCTGATGGGGCAGTTTTCATGGTGGCAATACGATGGGGCAGTTTTGATGGGGCAATTCTGATGGGGCAGTTTTGATGGTGGCAATATGATGGGGCAGTTTTGATGGGGACAATTTTAATGGAGCAGTTTTAAAGGTGGCAATATGATGGGGCAGTTTTGATGGGGGCAGTTTTGATGGTGGCAATATGATGGGGCAGTTTTGATGGGGCAATTCTGATGGGGCAGTTTTGATGGTGGCAATATGATGGGGCAGTTTTAATGGGGACAATTTTGATGGGGCAATTCTGATGGGGCAGTTTTGATGACAGTATGATGGGGCATATTTGATGGCGGCCATTTTAGCAATTTAGCTATTCAGCATTCCCACGCATTTTCCCCAGGAAATGCATTTTCTAGTATTATTATTATAGCCAAATTTACCACCCTAACTCCTCCCAGAATTTTTACACTACATAGACAAGTAATATACCGAAACGTGCGGATTGTTCCCGAATGGTGTGCTATTACTTTGTGGAATGTTTCACCGAATGGTTCACGAAATATCGTCGTTTTTGCGGCGAAATTTGTCCTATAGGAATGAATGGGGAAACTAGAGTGGGAGGTGACAAAGGCTGAAAAATCAGAACATGAATTCTAAACTGCCGCCACTCCCTCATTTTCAAGCCCACCTACACAAATCTTATATCAAAACGTTCAGCTATCCCTGCTGCCACTAAACATGTCCACGGCTAAGCCATAGTCCTGATAGTTTTCACAATATGACCATTTGTTTGCAACTCACACCGTCCATTGACATTCATTGAAACTACACTCTAGCCCCTTCAAATTTGAAGGGCAATTTCTAAACTGCGACCGTGCCTTCAATTTTAATATTTCAGAGACATACTATGTATCAAAATCTAGGTCTGGGTCTTGTGATTCTCACAATATAAAGATCTTCGCTGTAGGATTTATAGTTTTTAAAATACGGCCATTTGAATTACTGCACAGTTACTACAGCTATCATGGTCCTGTGTATTGTGTATTGAGCAGTATTTGTGAAGCATAAACAGGGCATGAGCATTGCTAGGAAACAGTGGTTGTAAACACAAGATGCTGAGACACCCCAAATGCATGTGGTCATACCTTCATCTGCTAGACTTGATAATGCTTGTAGACTCCTCCCACAGTTTTTACACTACAGAGACAAGTAATATACCGAAACGTGCGGATTGTTCCCGATTGGTGTGCTATTACTTTGTGGAACGTTTTGCCGAATGGTCCACGAAATATCGTCGTTTTTGCGGCGAAATTGGTCCCATAGGAATGAATGGCGAAATGTTCAATGTCATTTAATTGGTGTGCTATTACCTTGTGGAACTTTGTGAAAAGCTGAAAAATACCAGTGTGAATCCGGCCTCAATGTCATTTAATTGGTAGGAATGAATGGCGAAATGTTCAAAACTAGAGTGGGAGGTGACAAAAGCTGACAACCCCATGATCAGCCAAAACATTATGACCACCCCATAATCAGCCAAAACATTATGACCGCCCCATGAAAAAAAAAATATTTTGTGGAACGTTTCGCCGAATGGTTCACGAAATATTGTCGTTTTTGCGGCGAAATTGGTCCCATAGGAATGAATGGTGAAATGTTTAAAACTAGAGTGGGAGGTGACAAAAACTGACAACCCCATGATCATCCAAAACATTATAACCGCCCCATGAAAAAAAAAATTATTTTTGAAAAAAAAAAAAATCTTTTTTGAAAAAAAAAAATTATTTTTGAAAACAAAAATTAATTTTTGAAAAAAAAATTCATTTTTGAAAAAAAAAATTCATTTTTGAAAAAAAAAAATCATTTTTGAAAAAAAAAATTATTTTTGAAAAAAAAAATTCATTTAAAAAAAAAAAAGTCATTTTTGAAAAAAAACAATTCATTTTTGAAAAAAAAAACTGTTGAAAAAAATGTTCAGCTCTTTCAGCTAATGATGGGATTTCAACTTTTTTACTACTATTTATACTTTTTAAAATATTAAGCTTTTTAACACTTTTCACAGTTACTCAAGCCACTCCATCCAGTTACTCCGCCCACTCCAGTTGTAGAGGCAAGAACACTTTTCACAATTTCCCCAGAAATTGTAACTTTTCTAGTTAGTAAATAGAGTCCACTTGTGTGTAATTTAATGTCAGTATAAATACAGCTGTTCTGTGAAGCCCATAGAGGTTTATTAGAGAACCTTAGTAAACAAACAGCATCACAAAGGCCAAGGAACACACCAGACAGGTCAGTGATATAGTTGTGGAGAAGTTTAAAGCAGGGTTAGGTTATAAAATATTATCCCAAGTTTTGAACATCTCTTGGAGCACTGTTCAATCCATCATTGGAAAATGGAAAGAGTATGGCACAACTACAAACCTACCAAGACATGGCCGTTCACTTAAACTGGTGGGCCAGGCATGGAGAGCATTAATCAGAGAAACAGCCAAGAGGCCCATGGTAACTCTGGATGAGCTGCAAAGATCCACAGCTCAGGTAAGAGAATCTGTCCATAGGACAACTATTAGTTGTGCACTCCACAAATCTGGCCTTTATGGAAGAGTGGCAAGAAGAAAGCCATTGTTGAAAGAAAGCCATAAGAAGTGCCATTTGCAGTTTGCAAGAAGCCATGTGGGGGACACAGCAAACATGTGGAAGAAGGTGCTGTGGTCAGATGAGACCAAAATTGAACCTTTTGGCCTAAAAGCAAAACACGTGTGGCGGAAAAATAACACTGCACATCACCCTGAACCCACAATTCCCACTGTGAAACATGGTGGTGGCAGCATCATGTTGTGGGGATGCTTTTCTTCAGCAGGGACATGGAAGCTGGTCAGAACTGATGAGCAGATGGATGGAGTCAAATGCAGGGCAATCTTAGACGAAAACCTGTTATGCCCTGTACACGCGGTCGGACATTGATTGGACATTCCGACAACAAAATCCATGGATTTTTTCCGACAGGTGTTGGCTCAAACTTGTCTTGCATACACACGGTCACACAAAGTTGTCGGAAAATCTGATCGTTCTAAACGTGGTGACGTAAAACACGTACGTCGGGACTATAAACGGGGCAGTAGCCAATAGCTTTTGTCTCTTAATTTATTTTGAGCATGCGTGGCACTTTGTGCGTTGGATTTGTGTACACACGATCGGAATTTCCGACAACGGATTTTGTTGTCGGAAAATTTTATAGCAAGCTCTCAAACTTTGTGTGTTGGAATATCCTGATGGAAAATGTGTGATGGAGCCCACACACGGTCGGAATTTCCGACAACAAGGTCCTATCACACACTTTCCGTCGGAAAATCCGACCGAAGAGTCTGCAAAAGACATCAGACTGGGGCAGACTGGTCCACCTTCCAGCAGAACAACAACCCTAAACATACAGCTAGAGCTACAATGGAATAGTTTAGATTAGGGATGAGCCGAACACCCCCCGGTTCAGTTCGCACCAGAACCTGCGAACGGACCGAAAATTTGCATGAACGTTAGAACCCTATTGACGTCTATGGGACTCGAATGTTCGAAATCAAAAGTGCTCATTTTAAAAGCTAATTTGCATGGTATTTTCCTAAAAAGGGTTTGTGGACCCGGGTCCTGCCCCAGGGGACATGTATCAAATTAAAAAAAACTTTTAAAAACTGACTCTTTTTGGGAGCAGTGATTTTAATGATGCTTAAAGTTAAAAAAAAAAGGGAAATATTCCTTTAAATATCATACCTGGGGGATGTCTATAGTATGCCTGTAAAGTGGCGCGTGTTTCCCATGCTTAGAACAGTCCCTGCACAAAATGTCATTTTTAAAGGAAAAAAAAAAATTTAAACTGCTTGCGGGCTTTAATGTAATGTCGGGTCCTGGCAATATGGATGAAAATCAGTGAGACAAATGGCATGGGTACCCCCAAGTCCATTACCAGGCCCTTTGGGTCTTGTATGGTTATTAAGGGGAACCCCGCACCCAAATTAAAAAAGGAAAGGTGTGGGGCCCCAAGGCCCTACATACTCTGAACAGCAGTATACAGGCGGTGCAAACAAGACAGGGACTGTAGGTTTGTTGTTAAGTAGAATCTGTTTGTAATTTTGAACTGGTACATTTTTAATGTGTTTAGCTCCAGCCAAAAAATCTATTTTAAGCTTTTTGGAAAACCTAGGGAAGGGTTATCACCCCTGTGACATTTGTTTTGCTGTCTGTGCTCCTCTTCAGAAGATTACACCTCACTTTTTGTCCCAATGACAAATGTTTTTTGAAAATTTGGGTTTTTTTGTGAAACAAGGATTGGTGATAAAGCATCAGTGGAAAGGAGAAAAGTTTTTCCCATATTAACTCTTACAGGAGAAAATTTCCCTACCTAGGGGTAGATTTCATCTCACTTCCTGTTGTCTCCTTCCATTTGCAAGTAGGAGTCGTTTGTAAGTTGGATGTTTGAAAGTAGGGGCCTGCCCTATATACTCTGCAGAAATTGGGGCCTTAGGTGTTGTTGTGGCCACAACACTGTAAGCCCTCACAGGGGCCTGCTCTGAAATATTAGATCAAGAATTTTAATTACATGCCCCTGTTGAACAGGGGCAGAAACATTGGGCCTTTGTTAGTGGTGGTGGTGCTGGTGCCACAACACTGTAAGTCCTCACAGATACTCTTGGTGGGCGCAGAAACGGGCCCTGCTGTGAATTATTAGATCAAGAATTCAAATTATGTCCCTGTTGAACCGGGGCTGAAAAATTGGGCCTTAGGCACTGGTGCTGGTGCCACAACATTGGAACCCCTCACAGATACTCTATTTGGAGCACAGGAACTAGCCCTGCTGCAAAGAATTGAATCAAAAATTGTAATTACACGCCCCTGTTAAACAGGGGCTGAAAAATTGGGCCTTAGGCACTGGTGGCGGGACTGGCAGCGCCCAGAACCAAAAATGTTCTTACAAGCTATCAGCATGATCATTGAGGAGAAAGAGGATAATTACTCAATATAACAGGATAGTCACTCAGCATCAGCATAGGCAGTCTTTGAAGGGATCTGACATTTCAAAAAAATGTATTCGGTTACATCAGCATCAGGTGCTTGGTAGCTGGTGGTGATCCAAGACTGATTCATTTTTATGAAGGTCAGTCAATCGACCGAGTCGGTGGACAGACGCACCCTGTGATCGGTTACAAAGCCTCCAACAGCACTGAATGTGTGTTCCAAAAGAACGCTGGATGCAGGACAGGCCAGTAGCTCAATTGCATACTGTGCAAGCTCTGAGCTCTGGCCAGTGATCCATCCTCAAGACCCAGTAACCCAGAGGATTTTCGGTGGGAAAGGTGTCCAAGTCAGATCTTGCCTCTAGGTATTCCTGCACCATGTAAAACAGACGCTGGTGATGGTTGCTGAAACTGATCATACCTTGGGGCTGCAGACTAAAAAATTGTCTGAACGCATGCGTCAGACGGCCACCTTCTCCACCGCTCCTTCTTTGACTGACCGAAGCCTCAGCAACATGTTGTCCAGAAACAGGAGTTTGTAACCTTCCAGTCTCTGGGAACGCGTTGCAGAGACCTTTCTGCAAGGCCTCTCGAAGATGTTTCATCCTCTGCTCCCTCTGCGACGGCAAGATAAGGTCCGCAACCTTACCCTTGTAACATGGATCAAGGAGGGTTACCAGCCAGTATTGATCCTTCTCCTTGATACCACGAATACGAGGATCCTTCCGCAGGCTTTGCAGGATCAGGGAGGCCATGCAGCGTAGGTTTGCTGAGGCATTCGGTCCGGAGTCCTCTGGGTCACTAAGGACGACATGATCCGCAGCCACCTCCTCCCAGCCACGTACAAGTCCATGTGTTTCTTGGGACTGTAAATGATCTCTTAAAGACTGATGCTGAGTGCCAGGCTCCACCTCCATACTGACACAATCCTCCTCCTCCTCCTCGTCTTCTTCCTGTGTGATTGGCGGGCACGCAGGAACACTGTCTGGATAAAGGGGGCCTTGAGAGCTAAGGAAGTCCTCCTCTTCCTTCCTCTGTTCTGCCTCAAGTGCCCTTCCATTATTCCACGCAGCGTGTTCTCCAACAGGTGGACAAGGGGAACAGTGTCATTGATGCATGCACTGTCACTGCTCACCATCCTCGTGGCCTCCTCAAATGGTGACAGGACAGTGCATGCATCCCTGATCATGGCCCACTGGCATGGATGGCTGGGAGCGAATTTCTTTTGGCGGTGCAGCAGCTGGGGCAGGGAAATTTGCCTGGTACAATCTGACGTCGGTGTACCGAAAGCAGATTGCCCACAAGTACTTGGCTGTGACACACCTAATTTCACACAATTTCATTCCTCTCAGTGCAGGTCTCAGAGAGGACTGAAGGTATAGTGGGGTTGGAGATCTCAGCTGATGAGTAGCAAGGAGAGATTATCTTTGTTCTTTAGTGTGGGTCTTTTAGATACACTTGCCAACCAACTGCATGGCAGGTCAACATATGTCTGGTCAAGCATGTGGTGCCCAAGCGGGAGATGTTTTGGCCATGTGAGACATATGTTGCAAATAGCAGTGGTGCGATCTGATGCACTTGTCTCAAAAAAGGCCCACACCAAAGAACTTTTGGAATAACGAGCAGAGACAGCAGCGCCCTGCACATGCAGAGCTTTGTGGTGTGATGCAGTCAGTGTGCTGCCCTTAGGCTGGCCCCTGGAGGGCATCCTGCCTCGTTGGTGATGTGCCTCCTCCTCCTCCAGCTCCTCCTCACTCCTATCAGGCACCCACGTTGAGTCATTGACCTCATCATCCCCTCCTCCTCATCACTGGAGCAAACCTGGCAGTATGCTGCAGCAGGGGGAGCATGATTACCAGATTGCTGTCCTTCTTGGGCACCCCCTCTGTCCATGCTCATGTTACTGCCTTCATCTAGCTCAGTATCATCATCAGAGCCTTCTAAACGCTGGGCATCCTCCTGGAGCATGTACCCAACACTGTGGTCAAAGAGTTCGAGGGACTCCTCAGGAGGACATGGTGGGGCTAGGGAAGGAGTCACTGATGCCATTGAGCCAAGGGAAGAGGCCACGTTGGCAGCTGCTTTGCCAGACAAAGTACCCTGAGCATGGGTGAGAGAGGATGAGGAGGATGAGGACGGCTTGGTCATCCACTCGACCAAGTCTTCCGCATGTTGCGGCTCAACACGGCCAGCTGCCAAAAAAAATGCCAAGCGTGTCCCACGGCCACGTGCTGATGAGGATGTACCGTCTCCATGACCAGCACTGTTGCCTCTAGACACAGAGCCTGCTTACCCTCTTTTATTGGCTTGTGACTGTCTGCCTCTCCTTGTTGGCCTTCCAGACATACTAATGGCCTGCAGTGAGATGTAGCTGCACTAATCTGAGATATATTTATATATATATATATATATATATATATATATATCCTGTTTCCCCGAAATAAGACCTAGCGTGATTGTCGGTAATGGCTGCAATATAAGCCCTACCCCCCAAATAAGCCCTAGTTAAAGGTAGGTTGTAAGTTGGTAGGTTGTAAGTTGTAGGTCTTCTTTTCAGGGTAGGGCTTATTTTCGGGGAAACAGAGTAGGGCTTATTTGGGGGGTAGGGCTTATATTGCAGCCATCACCGACAATCACGCTAGGTCTTTTTTTGGGGGAAACAAGGTATATATATATATATATATATATATATATATATATATATATATATATATATATACGGATACTGCAGTAGGCAAAATCAACTGCCTGCCTGTAGTATGGGAACACCACCAATCTTCTACAGGTAGCTTTAGATGAACACTGTGCAGAGGTCGCACTACTCTAACTTGTAGCTTTAGCTGAACACTGTGCAGAGGACACACTACACTAACTTGTAGCTTTAGCTGAACATTGTGCAGAGGACACACTACACCAACGTTAAAATAATGTAGCTGCCTGCGGTAGTGATAGGATCAGGAAAACACCACCAACCTTCTACAGGTAGCTTTAGCTGAACACTGTGCAAAGGTCGCACTAGACTAATGTGTAAACAGTTCAGCACCTGTGTGAGTGGATGTGCTGAGTAACGCTCTCCACTCTACACCTCCCTGGGCTATGAGCTAATCTGCAACGGCTGTGAGAGAGGCTGATTGCAAACCTCCCAGCGCTCCAGCCCTTCGGCCTACTGAGCTTAGCAGACACATGCCAACACGCAAACAGTCAGCACAACAAGATGGAGGAATAAGATCATACCTCTCTCCACGTACGGCGGACCTAGACGGGAGCCGCTCAGTGAGCGAGCGAGATCCAAGGAAAATGGATCAGAGAATGACGACACCGGGTCGCGGTATGCAAACCACAGTGCAAAGATCTCCAGGGCTGGGAAGGGGAAGGATGGCTTACAGAGATGGCAGCACAGTAAAAAGCGCAGACCCCTCAGTGATAGAGACAGCTCTACAATCCCCCAGCCAGAGTGGTCTGGGATATGGAGAAACTCCAATGAAAGCTGACTCTGGAACAGAGAGGAGAGAAGGAGAGATGGCCCATCTAAAGTGCAGCAGGACTCCCAGGTACAAGAGCAAATTGCATTAAAGACCCAAGTGGTTAGTAGCAACGGGGGAGACAGGACAATATTGAACCTCAGTGAGGAAGTATCCACAAAGGATAGGGCTCCCCCAGGGTTGGAGGAAGAAAGTGTGGGGGCTGGTATGGGAAAGAATGTGGATGGACCAGGCTCCCCTGGAGAGGGATCAGTAGCATAGACCAAAACCCCTAGCTTTGACCCAATACAATATGGAGATAAACTATCTGTAGGGACAGGTGGGGGTCTAGAGGGTCTGGAACTGGACATTAGAGAGCTTTTAAGAGCCCTTCCCACTAAATCAGATAATCAGGAACTGATATCAGCAGTGGAACAGTCATGTCAACAAGCGGTGGAAAACCTCAGAGAGGATACACGTGCAATTGGTCACAGGGTAGAGTCACTAGAAAATAGTCATGAAGCACTGGTACAAGCAGTAGCAGACATTCAAGACACTGTAAAACAATGGAGAGCCAACCCCAGGCTGTTCCAGCATGGCCCGACCAAGCTGTACATAGAACAGCAGATGAAGGAATTTTTCTCACTCAATAAGGGTTCGGTTTCAGATCCAATCACCCTGTGGAATACCCACAAGGCATTCGTAAGGGGGGTGTTTATGCAGCAAGAGGCGAGGTCCAGGAGGTTGAGGCAACAGCAGACAACGAGAATCATAAACCAAATTGAAATTTTAGAAAAGCAAAATATGACACTTACTTCTCAAAAATTGATAGATCAACTTAATATGCTCCGTACAGAGCTGAGGCTAATTCTATTGGAGGACTTTGAAAAGGCCTCCAGGAAGTTAAAATTGACATACTACACTAGCGGTAATAGAGCAGGGAAATTACTTGCCAATCAATTAAAAGGCCATAGACATAAAACACACATACCATATATCACGCATCCAAAAACACAAATCAAACACCAACATCCACAAGAAATAGCCGATGCCTTTAGCCACTATTACGGCTCTTCATATAATCTTAAAAATGACTCCACTATACCGCAACCAAATATAGAAAATATAGAAACATTTCTACAAACTATACATTTACCTAAACTTACAGCAGAACACCTTCATACACTGAACTCCCCTATAACAGAATCAGAAGTTAGCCTAACCATACAGTCACTGCCTATAAACAAATCCCCTGGACCAGATGGCTTCTCATGGGAATATTATAAGGCCTTTCAAAATATACTAAACCCACATATGACAGAGATGTTCGGTGCTGCTGTTGCCTCCTCGTCATTCCCTCCAGAGATGTTGAAAGCAACCATAATAGCATTACCTAAACCAGGGAAAGCTCCGGATTCCCCACAGAATTTTAGACCTATATCCTTATTAAATACGGATATTAAGACTTATGCAAAATTACTAGCGAACAGATTAATGCACATTCTTCCTGAAATTATTCATATAGATCAATCAGGGTTTACAAAGGGAAGACAAACTTCAGATGCCACAAGAAGACTGATCAACGTAATCCACATTGCGGACAGATGTAAAACGACTTCTCTGCTCCTCGCTTTGGATGCAGAGAAGGCGTTTGATAGAATCCATTGGCAGTTTCTCTCTCAAGTACTGGGGAAATTTGGGTTTGAGGGTTCAGTATACTCAGCCATTATGGCCCTATATACACATCCATCAGCACAAGTACTCATAGCAGGAGCGCTTTCCGCCCCGTTCCAAATTACTAACGGGACGCGACAGGGGTGCCCTCTTTCCCCCCTGATCTTTAACTTATTAATGGAACCATTGGCAACCCATCTGCGAACACACCCAAGCATTTCCGGGGTACAGATAGGCCAAAGAAGACACTGTAAAACAACACGAGGAAGCCCTGAATTTCTACAGGGATCAGTTGGACATTTATGAAAATAGAGATCGTAGACAAAATATTTGAATAAAAGGATTACCTGAAACGATTCGGTCACCTGAATTGCTCCCAACTGTTCAAAGACTATTCCGCCAGATAATGGGGGACTCATCACCACAGAACATTGAGGTGGATAGGGTTTACCGTGTCCCCCCTAATGTAACCCCAAATTCTGAGAAGCCAAGAGATACCATATGCAAATTACATAAATATACTGTTAAGGAATCAATTCTGAAAATAACTCGAAGCAAATCTGAAATTATTTTGTTTAATTATCTTGGAGTACATGTATCTCTGTACCCTGACTTATCACGTAGGACCTTAATGCAACGACGGACTGTTAAACCTCTGTTAGAGGCTCTACGCGCGGTAGAAACTATCGATTGGGGTTTCCGTTTAGCCTCACAGCCTCTCGAAATGGCAAAACAGCAACCCTGCACACTAAGGAGGATTTGCAAGTGTTTGTAGAGACTTTAGATTTACCCCCAATTGACTTTGTGGACTGGAGGAGGAATAATTTTATGAACCCCCTACAACGCCCTGCCCAATGGCAACAAATGCCCAATAGATCCCAATGTAGAAATGAATCAAAGGGACATCAGGAAATATGATAGACGTGACGGGGTTTACTTTGTGGGGAAATTGAGATAGGGGGGGGGGGAATAGGAAAGGGAATGATTTGAGGATTATTTTCTTTAATTCTGTTTTTTTTTTTGTTTTGTTTTGTTTTTTTTTGTTTTGTGTTTTTTTTTTTGTTTTTTGTTTTTTAACTGTTTACTTGTATTTGGGGTCTACGTTCACATTTAAGTGTGCAAACAGGGATTGTGTTTGTGTGTGTATGTGTGTGTACATGGGTTCACTTATACACCCTTTGGATTGTATGTGATTTCATGATATACCTATTGCATATACAACAACAGAGATCTGGTGGATCTCATATAAAATATGCACACGAGATATGTATATGTATATGCGCACACGTTCCTTACACACGGTTGGTGATAGACAGCACTTATTCATATGTACCTCTGTGATTGGGTACGTTGTGGCACACCTATGTGTATGTATGTGTATATATATATATATATATATATATATATATATATATATATATATATATATATATATATATATATATATATATGTGTGTGTATATATATATATATATATATATATATATATATATATATATATATATATATATATATATATATATATATATATATATACACATGTATATTTTTCACAGTCAGTTATGCAAATAGGGAGTGAGTTTATATGGGTGGGTACATGGACTCATGGATACATCCTTTGGAACATGTGTGACCTCATTATATACCTATTGCATATACAACAACAGAGATCTGGTGGACCCCATATAGAGGTATATATATATGTATATATATATATATATATATATATATATATATATATATATATATATATATATATATATATATATATATATATATATATATTTATATATATTTATATATATATATATATATATATATATATATATATATGTATATTTTTTTTGATAACCTAATCTAACACTAGGAGAGAGTTGTAAAGATGGAGGATAAAATACCCTGCGTCCCCCCAGTGTTTAAAAGGCATGAAATTTGGTGTTTAAGAGGATAAGCAATGGAGGAAGGGGACGGGGTGGGAATATGATATTATCTTCAGAATGGAGGTGTTTGTCAAGGTGAATAGAATTTGAATATGTGGGGTTTTTTTTTTTTTTTTTGTGTTTTTGTTTACTTGTATTTGGAGTCTACATCCACAGTTAGTTGCGCAAACAAGGAATATGTTCATATGTGTGTACATGGGCTCATGTATGCATCCTTTGGAACATATGTGACTTCATGATATACCTATTGCATATACAACAACAGAGATCTGGTGGATATTATATAAGAATATACACACGGGATGTGTATATGAGCACATGCTCTTTACACACAGTTGGTGTTAGACAGCACAAGTTAATTTATTTATTTACACATACTTCTGTGATCAGGTATGTTTTGGCACACTTATGTATATATGTATATACATGTATATTTCTCACAGTCAGTTGTGCAAACGGGGACTGTGTTTATAAGTGTGTGTGTGTGGGCTCATGTATACATCCTTTGGAACATATGTGACTTCTTGATATATCTATTGCATATACAACAGAAGATCTGGTGGATTCCATATAAGAGTATACATATATATTTTTTAGTAATTTAATCCGACATAAAGAGAGAATTGTAAAGATGGAGGATAAAAACACCCTGTGTCCCACCAGTGTTTAAAAAAACATGATGTCTGGTGTTTAAGAGGATAAGTAATGGAGGGCAGGGACGGGGTGGGAATATGATATTATTTTCAGAATGGAGGTGTTTGTTAAGGTGAATAACATATGAATAGGTGGGTGTTTTTTTTTTCTCTTCCTCTCCTCCTTTCTTCCCTGCTCCTTCTCCCCCTTTTTCATCGTATTTATAGGGGGAAAAGGGGGGAGGTTACCCCGCATAGTGTATATGAGTAAGAGGGATGATAAGGATGGTCTCTATAGAGGGGACAAATAGCCGAATGCAGTTATAAATAAAGGGGAATATATTATGATGCCCGGGGGGAGGGATAAATATTAATGCATGGGAGGATGGGCATGGGTCGCCCAGTAGGCCAGGTCCGATATAAGGGACTTGATATCCTGCGGTGTAGCAGGAAGGTGGAGAGGTCTAGGGGGGGGGAGACACCACCTCGCAGAGTTCTTTATCATTTAGTACATATTCCCTAAAGTGGAATATTGGGGTGGAGGAGAGTGGGTGGGAGGGGGGTGTGTGTGGGGGGGTTACTTCTCTTTTTGGAATTCTTCCCTTTTTTTTTCACCCCACCCACTTTGCTGGGAGCAAAGAGACACTCTAGCTACTGGATGATTACATTGGGCAATAGTATTATCGGATATGGCAGCCCCAATAAAGGTGATATCATATAACGTGAGAGGTTTATGTTCACCACAAAAAAGAGGTCGTCTTTGGAAGGAACTACGCCACCTTAGGGGTGACGTGGTTTTCTTGCAGGAGACGCACTTCGTGAAGGATTGCATTCCAAACATGCCCGTGCAGGTGTTTAACCAGTGGTTTTATGCACCATCCCCGATTGCAAGAGCAAGGGGGGTAACCATAACCTTTAGAAAGACATGTCCATTGGTTGTAATAGCTTCACAAATAGACCCAGAGGGTCGATTCCTGTTTGTAAAGGGAAGACTACACGGCTTCTGCTATATATTTGCCTCAATATATGCGCCAAACACTGGAACGGTCAACTTCCTTGTAAAGACTCTGAAGCTGTTGGAGGAATTCAGGTAGGGCATTTTGATGCTGGGGGGAGATTTTAACCTTACCCTAGATTCCAAGATAGATACGTCAACTGGAAAAACTCACATATCTTTTAAAGTGTTAAAGCATCTAAAACAGCTCTTACGTTCCTTTCACTTGGTGGATGGATGGCGTGTAACACATTATGGGAAAAGGGATTATAGTTATTATTCCAAAATACACAATACTTATTCTCGCCTAGATATTTTTTTGGTGGACCAGTTCTATCTTGAAAGGACCCGTTCTTTCACTATAGAACCAGTAACAATTTCAGACCATGCTCCAATTACCGTGACTTTCCTTCCAATTTCTGCAGGCCTAGAACGAACTTGGTTGAGTGAATCCTTACTGGACGATAATAAAGTGGTGGAGGCTTTATCTTGTAAGAATAAAACATTTTGAAACAAATATGCCTGGAGAAGTTTCAGAGCAGGCTGTTTGGGAAGCCCACAAATCAGTGATTAGGGGGGAACTGCTAGCACACGGGTCACGGATTAAAAAAGAGAAACAAAAAAAAATAGTAGATTTATTGAAAGAGATTAATGAATTAGAAATCAAACATAAAAGACACTTGGATCCAGCAGATTCCCAACAATTGGAGCACCTGAGACATAACTTAGCACAATGCCTAGACCGCAAAGCTAAAAACAAGCATAGATACTATGCAAATCGGTTTTATGAGCAGGGCAATAAATGTGGTCGGCTACTTGCTAGACAGCTTAAAAAACAGCAAGAATCCAGGCATGTGCATGGCCTAATAGTCCAAAATAAAAAGATAGTGGAATCTTAAGCCATTGCGGCAGAATTTCACAAATTTTATAAGGCTTTATATAATATTCATACTGTTTCGCCAAATGCGACGGGAGAACAGCGTAAATTAGAAATTCGAGAGTATATAGAAAATTCAGCGCTGCCCTCACTGCTGCCCACGGTAATTGAGGAATTAGATAGACCAATTTCTATTAATGAATTAAACGAAGTAATATCGAGTCTGCCAAAAGGTAAAAGCCCAGGACCAGATGGGCTCACCAATTCATATTATAAGAAATTAATAACCAGATTAGGAGGCCCGTTATGTAGCTACTTTAATTCAATTAATGCCTCCAATCCATTACCTCTAGAGGCCTTATTGGAATACATAACGATACTTCCTAAACCAGGGAAAGATACTCAACAGTGTGCGAACTACAGACCCATCTCCTTGTTAAACTCAGACACTAAGGTTTTAGCAAAAATTTTGGCTCTTCGGTTACAGGATCATATAGTGAAACTAGTTTTTTTAAAACCTTATGTAAGGCCTTCATAGCATTTGTATGGAGTGATAAACATCCCAGATTCGCGTATGATGTTTTGCGTAGAGGCAAATTGGAAGGAGGAATGGGACTACCAGATGTAGCTTTATATTATAGACCCCCGAGTACAGACAGGGGTCTCTCAAAATGGACATCACCATTAACAAAGAGCACACTCTTAATTTGGGATAAATTAAATCAATCAGGAGACTATGCTCCTCGGACATCCCCTCTGACCCCATTGAATGGGTACCCATAGTTTCCTCCAGGGGAGGAGGTGGGATTTTTTGGAGCCTGGCGGAGGGATGGGGATACGACATGTGGCAAATTTGCCCCTCATGGAACATTAACCCCCCTGCAAGATTTAACATCGAAAATGGGGAGGATACCTATGGAGGAGTGGAGATACCATCAATTGGGGTGCCTTTTCAAGGGTCTGAAACCCGGGATGAGACCAGTGAGTTCTCTTACTGCTTTTGAATCCATGTGTGTAAATATACCCACTGAAAGACACTTGGTGTCACAGATGTATAGACTGATTCTCGCGACACAAAATCGAACAGTTCCATACTTTATTAGAGAATGGGAAGGAGAACTAGGTCATAATCTTACCACAGTACAAATTAAGAAACTATTTAATTTGACGCACTCTACGTCTATAAGCTCTCAGATTCAAGAAATGTCATATACATTTTTGACTAGGTGGTATTGGACCCCAGTTAAGATAGCAAAGAGGTTCCCGCTGGCAGACGCCAGATGTTGGAGAGGGTGCGGACAGGAAGGCACCTTTTTCCACCTATGGTGGTCTTGCCCTAAGATTAAGGTGTTCTGGGAAGCAATCACTTCTTGGGTTGAAAGGTTATCCCCCGGACCAATAGAGGTGATGCCCTGGAACTTTTTGTTTCATGGAACTTCAATGTCTGTTAGAGCTTATAAGAATAGTGTTATTCCACACTTACTAAATGCTGCCAAATCATTAATACCTAGGCTATGGAAACAAACTAGAAGTCCAACCTTGGCGGACTGGAAGAAAGAGGTTAACTTAACAATGGGGGCCGAAAGATGGGTGCATGCAGCAAAAGACAAGAAAGATAAAAACATTGAAACATGGACAGGATAGGTGCGCTGCTTGAAAGAGATTAGATAGAACAACATTGTAAAGAGCAGTGTGGTCTCTGGGTTCGATCGGGGGTGTCCCGGGAGGGGAATATAATAATTTTTTTTTGCTCTTCTCCCTTATTAGTTTTTTTCACCTCTCACCTGGGGTTGAATACGGGCAAGGGATAAGAGGTGGGGAAATGGGAAGGGATAGAACACTTAGAGAGGAAGGGGGGCACAGAAGAGAAGGGATAGTTTGAACAGATATAGTAAAGGGAAGAGGGCATATTTACTCACTGATTATGAAGGATGTATGGCTCATAGAAGCCTCATATAGTTCTCTTTCTTTTTTTTTTTTGGGATATTAAGGTTGACGCTTAAGAGTGATTTGAATTGGCTTAGTAGCCTCCTAAACAGAATTTTTTTGTACAGGCTGAGGGTTTTTTTGTTTTGTTTTTTTCTCTATCACAAGGACAGAATCACTTTTCAATTTTGTGGATTTGGAAGGGAAGTGTGGCGCATAATGGAAACATTATATTTAGAGGAAGAGATGAGACGACTGTGGGAGGGAGCACTACTGGTGGAGGGGTGGGAGAATTAAGGAAGGGGGAAGGTGTTTAAATATTATTGTTTTTTTTTGTTTTTTTTTGTGCTTGAAACTGGGAAGAATTGTTAAGAATTGTTAATTGTTAAGATAAATGTGTCTATTTGGATAAACTTGAATATTGTATATTCAAAGTTTGAAGTAATGTATATAATGGAAAAAAATAAAAAATTTGATAATAAAAAAAAAAGACTAACGTGTAAATAATGTAGCTGCCTGCGGTAGTGATAGGATCAGGAAAACACCACCAACCTTCTACAGATAGCTTTAGCTAAACACTGTGCAGAGGACGCACTACACTAACGTTAAAATAATGTAGCTGCCTGCAATAGTGATAGGATCAGGAAAACACCACCAACCTTCTACAGATAGCTTTAGCTGAACACTGTTCAGAGGACGCACCACACTAACTTGTAGCTTTAGCTGAACACTGTGAGGAGGACGCACTACACAAACTTGTAGCTATAGCTGAACACTGTGCAGAGGTCACACTACACTAACTTGTAGCTTTAGCTGAACACTGTGAGGAGGACGCACTACACTAACGTGTAGCTTTAGCTGAACACTGTGAGGAGGACGCACTACACTAACTTGTAGCTTTAGCTGGACACTGTGCAGAGGTCACACTACACTAACTTGTAGCTTTAGCTGAACACTGTGAGAAGGAAGCACTACACTAACTTGTAGCTTTAGCTGAACACTGTGCAGAGGACGCACTACACCAACGTTAAAATAATGTAGCTGCCTGCGGTAGTGATAGGATCAGGTAAACACCACCAACCTTCTACAGGTAGCTTTAGCTGAACACTGTGCATAGGTCGCACAACACTAACTTGTAGCTTTAGCTGAACACTGTTCAGAGGACGCACTACACTAACTTGTAGCTTTAACTGAACACTGTGCAGAGGTCACACTACACTAGCTTGTAGCTTTAGCTGAACACTGTGAGGAGGACGCACTACACTAACTTGTAGCTTTAGCTGAACACTATGAGAAAGACGCACTACGGTAAGTTGTAGCTTTAGCTGAACACTATGCAGAGGTCGCACTACACTAACTTGTAGCTTTAGCTGAACACTGTGCAGAGGGTCGCACTACACTAACTTGTAGCATTAGCTGAACACTGTGAGGAGGACACACCACAGTAACTTGTAGCTTTAGCTGAACACTGTGAGGAGGACGCACTACACTAACTTGTAGCTTTAGCTGAACACTGTGCAGAGGACGCACTACACCAATGTTAAAATAATGTAGCTGCCTGCGGTAGTAATAGGATCAGAAAAACACCTCCAACCTTCTACAGGTAGCTTTAGCTGAACACTGTGCAGAGGTTGCACTAGACTAACGTTTAAATAATGTAGCTGCCTGCAGTAGTAATAGGATCAGGAAAACACCACCAACCTTCTACAGATAGCTTTAGCTGAACACTGTGCAGAGGACGCACTACACTAACATTAAAATAATGTAGCTGCCTGCGGTAGTGATAGGATCAGGAAAACATCACCGACCTTCTACTGGTAGCTTTAGCTGAACACTGTGCAGAGTTTGCACTACACTAACTTGTAGCTTTAGCTGAACACTGTTCAGAGGACGCACTACACTAACTTGTAGCTTTAGTTGAACACTGTGAGGAGGACACACTACACTAACTTGTAGCTTTAGCTGAACACTGTGAGGAGGACGCACTACACTAACTTGTAGTTTTAGCTGGACACTGTACAGAGGTCGCACTACACTAACTTGTAGCTTTAGCTGAACACTGTGAGAAGGAAGCACTACACTAACTTGTAGCTTTAGCTGAACACTGAGCAGAGGACGCACTACACCAACGTTAAAATAATGTAGCTGCCTGCGGTAGTGATAGGATCAGGAAAACACCACCAACCTTCTACAGGTAACTTTATCTGAACACTGTGCAGAGGTCACACTAGACTAACGTGTAAATAATGCAGCTGCCTGCGGTAGTGATAGGATCAGGAAAACACCACCAACCTTCTACAGATAGCTTTAGCTGAACACTTTGCAGAGGACGCACTACACTAACGTTAAAAGAATGTAGCTGCCTGCAGTAGTGATAGGATCAGGAAAACACCACCAACCTTCTACAGGTAGCTTTAGTTGAACACTGTGCAGAGGTCGCACTACTCTAACTTGTAGCTTTAGCTGAACACTGTTCAGAGGACGAACTACACTAACTTGTAGCTTTAGTTGAACACTGTGCAGATGTCGCACTACACTAACTTATAGCTTTAGCTGAACACTGTGAGGAGGACGCACTACACTAACTTGTAGCTTTAGCTGAACACTGTGAGGTAGACACACTACAGTAACTTGTAGCTTTAGCTGGACACTGTGCAGAGGTCGCACTACACTAACTTATAGCTTTAGCTGAACACTGTGAGGAGGACGCACTACACTAACTTGTAGCTTTAGCTTAAAGGGGTTGTAAAGGTAAAATTTTTTTCACCTTAATGCATTATATGCATTAAGGTGAAAAAACTTTTGACAATACCGCCGCCCCCAGCCCCCCCGTTTTACTTACCTGACGCCTCGAATCTCTGCTGCTCGTTCTCGTCATCTCCACTGCAGCTCAGCCTGGTCGCTGATTGGCTGCAGTGGATGGATTGAAAGCAGCGCATCCATTGGCTCGCACTGCTGTCAATCACATCCGATGACGCGGCGCACCGGGGGGGCGGGGCCGAGTGATACAGCGAGCGGCTATAGCCGCCGGCTGTATCATGGGAGCGCGCCCGCAAGCACTCACCACCACGCGAGGGAGCTCGCATTAAGGTGGTTAATGCTTGCGGGGAGGAGCTGAAACAGCCGCCGAGGGACCCCAGAAGACCAGGTTCGGGGCCACTCTGTGCAGAACGAGCTGCACAGTGAAGGTAAGTATAACATGTTTGTTATTTTTTTAAAAAAAAAATTTTACCTTTACAACCCCTTTAACACTGTGAGGAGGACGCATTACACTAACTTGTAGCTTTAGATGAACACTGTGCACTACACTAACTTGTAGCTTTAGCTGAACACTGTTCAGAGGACGCACTACACTAACTTGTAGCTTTAACTGAACACTGTGCACTACACTAACTTGTAGCTTCAGCTGAACACTGTGAGGAGGACGCACTACACTAACGTGTAAATAATGTAGATGCCTGCAGTAGTGATAGGATTAGATAAACACCACCAACCTTCTACAGGTAGCTTTAGCTGAACACTGTGAGGAGGACGCACTACACTAACTTGTAGCTTTAGCTGAACACTGTGCAGAGGTCACATTAAACTAACTTGTAGCTTTAGCTGAACACTGTGAGGAGGACGCACTACACTAACTTGTAGCTTTAGCTGAACACTGTTCAGAGGACACAGTACACTAACTTGTAGCTTTAACTGAACACTGTGCACTACACTAACTTGTAGCTTTAGCTGAACACTGTGCAGAGGTCGCACTATACTAACTTGTAGCTTTAGCTGAACACCGTTCAGAGGACGCACTACACTAAGTTGTAGCTTTAGCTGAACACCGTTCAGAGGACGCACTACACTAACTTGTAGCTTTAGCTGAACACTGTGAGGAGGACGCACTACACTAACTTGTAGCTTTAGCTGAACACTGTGCAGAGGTCACACTAAACTAACTTGTAGCTTTAGCTGAACACTGTGAGGAGGACACACTACACTAACTGTAAATAGTCTAGCTGCCTGACTGTGGTACTAATAGGATCAGAAGAACACCAGCAATTTTCTTCAGGTAGCTGTAAATACTGTAACAACACTAGCCTGCCTGTCAGTAGGAAGATAATAACAGGAACGGATCTCGCTAAACTGAATACAGTGTATATATATATATATATGTATATATATATATATATATATATATATATATATATATATATATATATATATACAACACCTGGGATGCATATATATACACAATACACTGTAAGTGCAGCTAACTCACTGACTGTCCTGCCTAATCTATCTAACTTAAATCAAATGACACTGTCTCTCTGTCTCTGTCTTTCAACGCTGGAACACACACTACACAGGGCCACCGTGCAGGCGGCCTTATATAGTGTGGGGCATGTACTAAACCCCCCTGAGCCATAATTGGCCAAAGCCACCCTGGCTTTGGTCAATTACAGCTCTCTCTACAGACGGCGCTGTGATTGGCCAAGCATGCGGGTCATAGTGCATGCTTGGCCAATCATCAGCCAGCAATGCACTGCGATGCCGCAGTGAATTATGGGCCGTGACACGCCACACAAATTTGGCGCGAACGGCCCATATTGTTCGCAATTCGGCAAACAGGCAAACAGACGATGTTCGAGTCGAAAATGGGTTTGACTCGAACACGAAGCTCATCCCTAGTCCACACTTTGCAGCTATAACAGCTTCAGCTTCAACAAGGTTTAGGAGTGTGTCTATGGGAAGGTTTGACCATTCTTCCAGAAACACATTTGTGAGGTCAGGCAATGATGTCGGATGAGAAGGCCTGACTTGCAGTCTTCGCTCAAATTAATCCCAAACGTGTTCTATTAGGTTGAGGTCACGTTCCTACACCCCAAACTCGCTCATCCATGTCTTTATGGACTTTGCTTTGCGCACTGGTGCAAATAATTTGGTGGAACGGGGATTATGCTGTGGGGCTGTTTTTCAGGGGTTGGGCTTGGCCCCTTAGTTTCAGTGAAGGGAACTCTTGAGGCATCAGCATACCAAGACATTTTGGATAGTTTCATGCTCCCAACTTTGTGAGAACAGTCTGGGGATGGCTCTTTCCTGTTCCAACCTGACTGTGCACAAAGCAAGGTCCATAAAGACCATGCATGAAGGTAAAAAACCTTCTGTGTGTAGCAGCCTTCCTAATACTTACGCGAGCCCCTCTCGGGGATTGACACTCCTGATTGTCTTTTGGCAACAGCGGGAGCCAATAACCCAGGAAACCATAGAAGAACCAGGTTCCTCCTGACTTCCTCTCCAACTGCGGTTAAGCACCACCTGCAGTGGAAGAAACAAACTGCACCTGCTTACTGGTGCACACAGAATCTAGTGCAGCTGTGCATAGTAATCAGCTTTTAGATTTTATTGTCAAAGCTTAAATGAACAAGCTGAAGTTAGATGCTGATTGGTTACTATGCACAGCTGTGTGCACCAGTTTTAATAAATCTCCTCCATTGCGTTACCCATTAACGTGCATGATGTTAAGACAACCCATTCATTTTATTAGAACACGTGACATTTTTTTCCCGTGGTTCTTTCTTCTGTAATCTTCTGTAATCTGACTTCATAGTCTTTTTTTTTTCTTCTAAAATCACTAATTATAGCAGTTGTTCTTCAATAGACATTAGATTAGAATGTTTGAAATTCTCCAGTTTCCTCTCTGTTTTTCCTTTTTTCTATTGTCCTTCATAAAGAATGCATTTTCTGTTCTTTTATTACAGCTAGTCCTTATTTTCTGAGCTATTAAGTATTCTTTATCTTTCATATTTACTTGTTCTTTACATTTTTATTTTCAAAGCTGTCTTTAGAGGATACAGTTCGATAATTATTCTTTCCTGTTTTCTTAGAAATCACTGTAATTTGACCTAATCCTAATTTCTGCTTGTTCATTTTAAATATTTTGCTTTATTAGATATTTCTGCTTATTAGATATTCTTTCACAAAGACAAGATATTCTGTATGCTTTTGTTTTTTTGTATAATCTTTATTTTGATTTTCAAATTTTGAACAGATTAACATCACAATAAGGTAACATTAATGGGGGGAGAAGGGGAAGGGGGAGGGGGGAGGAGGGAGGGGGGAAGGAGCGAGGGAGGGAGGGGAGACAAAAGGGAGGGGGTACATTTAACTTGGTCCGAGTGCAGACAACCGTGTCAACCGGGAGGCATATCTACTTGTGGTGACCAGAAGGACACCCATCCTGTTCCAGACATTCGGTCTATATGGACAGGCCTCCCTTCCAAACTGTAAGGGGGTAGGGTGTTCATAAGCTATAAATCCAGAGTCCTTGTATACATGGCTCCCACATTACAAACATCATAGGTGAACTCGGAGTACCTGGGTCGGTCCAAAACTTGGTGACCGTTCAGGTAGCTCAAAAGGCGGATACTGGGTAATCTGGGGTTGTAACACAGCAAAAAAACACATAACCAATAAGAGAGGGGAGAAAAGGAGTAGTAGGATAGGAAGGCTAGGGGAGGAGGAAGAAGCATGTGTAATGAGTCTCACCGGATTTGCTGATGCCTATTTTTAAGTAGAGCCTGTAGTTGTTGACAAAAGGTTTGGAAGGTTCACCTGAACAAGTCTCCCAAAGGATGGATCTGCTAAAGCAAGAAGTGCAACATCTAGACTGGATGAGGCCATAGTTGTGTCATGTACAGTGCCTTGCAAAAGTATTCACCCCCTTGGCATTTTTCGTGTTTTGTTGCCTCCCAACCTGGAATTAACATGGATTGTTTGAGGATTTGCATCCTTTAATTTACAGAACATGCCCACAACTTTGAAGATGTTTTTTTTTTATTTATTATGAATCAAACAACAAATAGGACAAAATAACAGAAAAAGTCAATGTGCATAACTATTCACCCCCAAAGTCAATAACTTGTAGAGCCAACTTTTGTGGCTATTACAGCTCCAAGTCGCTTTGGATAAGACTCTATGAGCTTGCCACATCTTACCACTGGGATTTTTGCCCATTCCTCCCTGCAAAACTGCTCCAGCTTCTTCAAGTTGGATGGTTTACGCTTGTTAACAGCAATTTTTTAGTCTGACCACAGATTTTCTATTGGATTGAGGTCTGGGCTTTGACTAGACCATTCCAACACTTTTACATGTTTCCCCTTAAACCACTCAAGTGTTGCTATAGCAGTGTGTTTGGGGTCATTGTCCTGCTGGAAGGCGAACCTCTGTCATAGCCTCAAATCACACACAGAGCGGTACAGGTTTTGTTCAAGAATATCCCTGTATTTAGTACCATCCATCTTTCCCTTAACTCTGACCAGTTTCCCAGTCCTGACTGCTGAAAAACATCCCCACAGCATGATGCTGCCACCACCATGTTTCACTGTGGGGATGGTGTTCTGTGGGTGATGTGATGTGTTGGGTTTGCGCCAGACATAGTGTTTTCTTTGATGGCCAAAAAGTTCAATTTTAGTCTCATCAGACCAGAGCACCTTCCTCCATACATTTTGGGAGTCTCCCACATGCCTTTTCACAAACTCAAAACGTTCCATTTTGTTTTTTGCTGAAAGTAATGGCTTTCTTCTTGCCACTCTGCCATAAAGCCCAACTCTATGGAGCGTACGGCTTATTGTCGTCCTATGTACAGATACTCCAGTCTCTGCTGTGGAACTCTGCAGCTCCTCCAGGGTTACCTTAGGTCTCTGTGCTGCCTCTCTGATTAATGCCCTCCTTGCCCGATCCGTGAGTTTTGGTGTGTGGCCATCTCTTTGCAGGTTTGCTGTTGTGCTGTGTTCTTTCCATTTGATTATGATAAATTTGATGGTGCTCCTAGGGATCATCAAAGATTTGGATTTTTTTTATACCCTAACCCTGACTTGTACTTCTCAACAACATTGTCCCTTACTTGTTTGGAGAGTTCCTTGGTCTTCATGGCAGTGTTTGGTTAGTGGTGCTTCTTGCTTAGGTGTTGCATCCTCTGGGGCCTTTCAAAAAGGTGTGTATATGTAATGACAGATCATGTGACACTTAGATTGCACACATGTGGACATCATTTCACTAATTATGTGACTTCTGAAGGTAATTGGTTGCACCAGAGTTTTTTATGGGCTTCATAACAAAGGGGGTGAATACATACGCACATGCCAATTATCAGTTTTTTTATTTCTGAAAAATAGTTTTATGTATATATTTTTCTAATTTTACTTCACTAACTTAGACTATTGTGTTCTGATCCATCACATATAATTCAGATTAAAAAAATCTGAACTAAAGGCTATAATGTAACAAAATAGGTAAAAAGCCAAGGGGGGTGAATACTTTTGCAAGGCACTGTACGTGGGTTCTCCAGGCTGCCCATGTAAGCTCAAATTGTTCACGGGTGTCTGGACAAGTGGCTAGCCAACTCTCTGCCTCCATGATCTCCCCCACCTTCTCAAACCAATCCCGCTCGTTTGGAATATGCAAGCTCTTCCAGTGTATTGGCATAAGGCGCTTTGCTGCATTAAGGAGGTGGGGGAGAGCACTTTGTTTATATTGAGACAGGGGCATGGGGGGGATGTGGAGCAGAAAATGTTTTGGTAGAGCCGGGATATCTATACCCAGGCTGAAATGTGTTTGCCAACCATGGCCCAAAACGGTGTTAACACAGGACACTACCACCAAATGTGGAGGAATGTGCCTTTTATTCCACACCCCCTCCAGCACCCGCCGGAAGTGGTGGGAAAAATTCTAGCCAGGGTAGTGGGCACCCTGTACCATCTCCATAGGATTTTGTAGTTGTTTTCTAGGCCTTAGAGTCTATTGAGCTCGAGTGAGTCAGGCGGTACAGATGATGGAGCTGATCCTCTGTGAATTTGTGTTGGAGGTCTTTTTTCCACTCTTTAACATAGAGGGATTTGGGGCTGGGTGTAGCTGTCTCTAGCATCCCATATAGTGCAGAGATCATATGGGGCAGTGCTTGTCTGTGACATTTGGTTATGAAGGTCTTTAGTTGGCGGTGTCTTCAAAAGTCAAAGGGGAAGCTACCGTATCGTTCTCACAAGATGAAGAGCGTCATCACCGTGCCCCCCTCCACAAATCTTGCCAGGCTAACAATCCCATCGCTCGTCCATGTTCTGAGCGAGGCTACCTGTTCCCCCGGAGGAAACCACGCGTATCCGCTCACTGGTGACAGTGGGGATGTCTGTGGTGCCAGAGCTAAGCATGCGTTCATTCTGTCCCATATTTTCAGAGAGTGAACCGTCAGTGGGGAGACCCAGTCAGACTGTATGCTTTTTTTAATCGTCTTTTACTGTGCAATCGCTGTTTAACTTTAGGACATGTGATTCAAGCTTGTGATTTGATGTGTCACACGATTTTTACTTTTTGAGTCTTTTATATTAATAAATGAATATAGCCACACAGACATTGCTGTTTTCATCAGTTTTTTTTTCATTTTTAAATCAATATTTTTAGTTTCATTTTTTGACATGCCCTCTGATCATTTGACATCATCTCAGGAAATGAAGATATTAATTCCAGAATGAATACACAGAAGTTACATAATGGAATATTTGATCAAATTTCAGTATTTCATTGTCAAAATTTGACATAATAGCCTCAATTTAAGATCACTTAATCTGAAATATAAAAATAATTATTTGAAAATGTATGTATTATTCTATGAGTAATAAACACTGTTATATCCATTAAATATACAAATAAGCAAAACTGATACATTTGCTTACATTTTAGAAATGTGAAATTTTGCAATGCTAGCAAAATGATTTGGAGTCACTACGGAAGGTGTAATTACTATCCTTTTAAGATGAATACAATAGCCAGATCATCAGTGCCTCTTTTCTTGACCTTATAATCATGTGTCTAAGCGTTGGAAACATTCCTCAGATATTTTGGTCAATATTGACATGATAAGATTATGCATTTGCTGCAGATTTGTCAGCTAAATATCCATGATGCAAATCTACCGGTGGTACATTATCATGCTGGAAGAAGCCATAAGAAGATGGGTACACGGACAGCAACAATACTCCGGTAGGCATTTAAACAATGCTCAATTGGAACTAAGGGGCCCAAATTGTGCCAAGAAAATACCCCCACACTATTACACCACTACCTCCAGCCTGAATCATTTATACAAGGCAGGATGGATCCATGCTTTCATGTTGTTTACGCAAAATTCTGTCCCTACCATCTGAATGTCGCAGCTAAAATCGAGATTCATCAGACCAGGCAACATTTTTCCGATCTTCTGTTGTCCAATTTTGGTGAGCCTGTGTGAATTGTAGCCTCAGTTCCCTGTTCTTAGCCGACTGGAGTAGCACCCAGTGTGGTCTTTTGCTGCTGTAGCCCATCTACTTCAAGGTTTGATGTGTTGTGCATTCAGATATGGTATTCTGCATACCTTGGTTGTAACAAGTGGTTAATGAGTGTCTTTCTTTCATCTCAAACCAGTCTGTCCATTCTCCTCTGACCAATAAGGCATTTTTGTCCACACAAGTGCCACTTATTGGATATTTTCTTTTTTTTCGGACCATTCTCTGTAATCCCTAATAATAGTGGGCCAACAAGCCCTTAAACCGCATAACTGGTGTGAACTTTACTCACTGGTAAGCTCTACACTAAGCTAAACAACCCCCAAACATTACACTTAATTGAAAATAACTTTTCAGATAGTTGTGGATGCACCTTCCAGGTAACTGGAATAATTTGACCAGTAGGAGTAGTGTTCAGTCAGAACAGATCTAAAAGCTATAGAAAATTGTACTCTTCAAGAAAATTAAGCTTAAGCCCTGAACTTTGTAAAAACTGTATATTATTATAGTATTATTACTGTATTATAGTATAGATGAAGTGCTTTTTCATATTATTGCAGGACCACACTGCTGTTGAATAAATTGTAAAAACAGAAAGCATCAAAACATTTCAAAATTTCCTCCCCACATTCTTTGAATCCACCTTTCCATATCTCTATTCCCAATTATTCCCATAAAAATAAACATATGGACTTCAGGTATGTTGGAAGGAAACATAGATTTTTTCTAATGTCAGGTGTTTCTGAACCGTGAAATCTTGTTACACCTACCCTGGATACTGTTGGGGGTCAGGCTGGCATGCCAGTAAAGCAGGTGTGTGTCACTGAATGCATATCATAAACTTCATCTGGAAAAAAGGATTCACGCATATCCCCTGGCGGTGCGATATGGGGACAGATGAGCTCTGCTTCAGACCACCTGGTGATGGGAAAATTAAAGGTGCCTAATTGCCTGGCCTGCACCCAGGACATGAAAGGCCAACTGTTGCTGGAGTGTCAGGACAATGTTCTTTGAGCAACAGGGTGAAAAGGACAAAATGTGCCATCCTATGAGCTATAAACAAATTCAGAAGTATAATTTTCAGGTCCTGCCCCTTTTACACCCTATTCCCAGCCAGAATATGGCCTATGCTGCACTTTAGAGGCAGCTACCCAGACACAGTCTTTTACTCAGAAACCATGCCTGCCTCCCACCAGCATGTTCAGAACTAATGTATCGTTTTCCCTGGAGCATGCTGTCAGTGTTAGGGGCCACATGACTACTCTCTCTAGTAAACATGCTTACATGCTGTGCAATGAATATATTTGTCTGCCTTTTTTGGTGGAGTAATATACTCTATTGTTGATTTTTTTATTTTAAGCTACCTGGTGTATCTGATCAAAATGTACAGTATTTCATTTTTTTGCTTTATATAGGGCCAGCTCAAAAATTAGCTGTCTATTTTATGCAAAATAAATACACTCCCAAGGTTTTTTTTTCCTTTTTTTAAAGCTGACTGCTGTTCTTTCGGTTCCAAATACAGACTGCCATGTGCTTAAATATTGTTTATGGGGTTACTTAAATATTTTTGAACTGAAAAACTGCATGCAATCTGTCATTTTCACAATGCTGTAGAATGCTGTCTTTTCAGTATGTACAAGTGTAATTTATTTTAACAGTCGCAAACAAATACTTTATTTGTCTGCATAAACAAAATGTTTTATCAAGTGAGACTTCCCTAAAATGTATAGAAATGCAGTGTGTACCCTATTACTTCTATTTTAACATGAGAAATATAAGCTCAATATTTGGGATGCTATCCACAGCTAATTAGGGATGTGGTTTAGCCAATGATATCTACAATAGATTGCAGAAATATAACGTATGCTGTAAGTAGCATATTACTTACATTGCAATCCAAATATTAAAAACTTGAACTAGCACAGGGAAAAGCTTTACACTGAGTTGCAAAATTTTATTTCAATCAACGTTTTGCCTTTAGATGGTGCACTTTTATGAAATTCACTTTGCCAAATTCAGAAATAACGGCTCTTTTTTCCTCTTTCAGATATACAGAATTGTATGTCCCAGCATTTCCTAAAATCTCCTAAACTAGATGGTTTATATTATTTCATCCTCAAGCCAACCTGCTTATTTATTAGTGAGTTTATGAATCCTATCTCTATATTTGAGTTCATTTAGGACTGCAGTCTCTAAATCTTGGTTGCTTCTTTATGCATTGTCTTTGTAGTTTGTTTGGTGCAAATTTATCTCTCCCCTCTTTATCCCTTCTCTCCCCCTTCTAAATTCCCACTTACTTGCATATGGTACCTGTGCATAGATAGTTCAATGCCCTATTACTAGAACCATTTTTTTCCATTATTTAACAGGTTTTTTATCAATGCAGAAGATGTAGGGTGTGTTCTTTGAGTGGGTGTGCTCATAGGAGGACCAATATCTTTGTGTCTACTGGTACCCAGATTGAATATGAGATAAAGCCCTTTATCACATGTTCCACAGAAGGGGTTATCTACCTAATACAATGCCCATGTGGGCTGCAATATGTGAGCAGGACTAAACGCCCCTTACAAGTTTGCCTTAATGAGCACATCACTAACATAAAAATTGGTTTTGAGAAACATTCGGTGTCCAAGCACTACCTGACTGTTCGTAATAAGGACTCCTTGAACACTATTTTTCTGGGGATTGATAAATATAGTCCCCATTGGAGGGGGAGTTCAATGGTATTAGAAATTAGAAATGTCATGGATCCATAGGTTGAAGATTTATGTTCCATATGGTTTGAATGTGGATGTTGATGTTAACACTTTCATTGATAACTCAAACTAAACAACTACAAATTATTTGTGAACTTGTTTTGAGTCTTGTGCAGCTGCCTTTTAGGTCTTTTTATACAATTAATTTAATTTATTGGTATTGAGTTATATTTTCAAATATTCTTATTACCTATGTTTTGGTACTCTTTATTCTAGTGAGCTACCGCTGTTGTCCCCCTCTGCTTTGTGGGTAATCTTTTTCCCCCCTCCCTCTCTATTACTGCGGAGTGTAAATTTACCTTACTCTATTACAGCTGCTGCGGTGATTATTCCTTTTGCGCATATCATTGGCTCCAGCCCTGTGGAGCTTTCATCATTAACCCATGAGCGCTTGGATCGTTTAAACCATTTTATACCACGATCCCCATCACTGTATGCTCCTCTTTTACTTCATTCCACCCCCCTCGTTGATCAATGCTGTAGGGGTAAGTGATGGCTCTTATTACCTGTGTGCATTTTCTTTCTTTTTTCTTAGTCTCACCTATTTTTCACCTGGATCTAAGTTATAGGTCCTGCTCACTACTCAATCTTCACTACCCTTTCTTTCCCTGTTTCTCCTTCCCCCCTCCCCCCCTCCTTCCCCCTCCCCTTCCCCCCCCCTGCGTTCCTTTCCCCCCCTCTCCTTTCCCCCCTCCCCCCTCCCCTTTCTTCCCCCCCGCCCCCCCCTTCCTTCCTTCCCCCCTTTTCCCCCCCATCCCCTTTTCCCCCTCCCCCTCCTCTCCTTTCCCTTCCCAATCCCTTCCTTATTCCCTGGCTCTCTCCCTTTCCCCCTCCCCCCCTCCCCCCCCTCTTTCCCACCCCCACTTACCCCCTCTTCCCCCCCCCCCTTTTCCCCTCCTTCCTCTTTCCCTCCTCCCCCCCCCCCCCCTTCCCCTCTCCTTCTTCCTTCTCCTCCCTCCTCCTTTTCCTTCCCCCCTCTCCCATCCTCTTCCAACCACTAAATTCCAGTTTCTCTCCCCTGCACACTGGGTTCCAAACTTAGAGCTACTTTATGGGTACCCCTATACTCTACCACGCTTTGCTTTGTCTTGTGGTTTAGTGACCCACACATAAATCAATTACTTAAATATTTTACCCACCAGAGGCTGTTCTGTTATCCCCTGTGTTCGTCGCAGGGGGAATTGTATGGGGCCCCACATATCTACAGAGAATACCTGAACGGGTGAGCCTGTCCTTTCTATATTCAACTTGTACACTATTGTTTAATGTATTATTCAATGACCTCGCTGCAACCACCACAAAAACCTTATGCATCTGTGAATTTTTGTATATTTACTACTTGTTCTCTATGCTATATTATAGACTTTACTCTCCTGAGGAAGCGGTGAATACCGCAAAACCAGTCGAGAATCCAAGTCATTTTTGCAATCTCTGCCATTACTGGATGCAATTCATGTGGTTGTATATATTGCCTTGTCCTGTATTACAACTGTATATGTTATTGTAATATTTAGATATATATATCTTTTTTTAAATGGTTTTCTATTAAAAATATAGTTTTTATCTTACCACCTTCTTTCCACCTTTTTGTACTAATACCCAACTACCTTCAGTACCGAAATAGTCCCCTGTGTTTTTTCCTGTGTGTGGGGGGTTGGGACATCTGCCGACAGAAGCAGCGAACTGCGGCTTTCCCTACTCCCTGCCTCCTTTTGTAGTAGATTTTTGGGATGATGGTACTTTACATTCGGTAACCTAACTATTTGATCGTAGGCGCTCTCTCCTATTACATCTAAATGAATCACTGTTTGTAAATGTTGTACAATTCTCAGGGCAATTATCTTTGTAAATAATTCAACCACTTAGCAACCGGCCCATGGCCGAATGATGGCTACAGGGTGGGTGCTTAACTCTGGGAGGGCGTACATTGATGTCCTCCCAGAATCCCGCTCTCGCGCGCCCCCTGGGGCGCGCACCCGAGAACACCTGTGACCGCCGGGTCTAGAGGACCCGGCGCATCACGGTAAATGGTAAACGGCAGCTGATCGCGGCCATTTACCATGTGATCGCTCCGTCAAATGACGGAGCGATCACATGAAAACAAATCGGCGTCATGTCATGACGCCGATTCCTCTCTCCCCTCTGTGTACCGATCGGTACAGTGTGGGAGGAGAGGGGGAGAGAGCAGATGGCTGCAGCGCTGTGGGCTGTATCTGTAGTGCAGTCATATCCAGCCATCCATCCATCCATGCTCAGCCATCCCTCCATGCTCAGCCATATTCTAAGTTCAAAACATTTTATTGTTGTTTTAACATGACATACATGAGAAAGCATATATTTCCGGCAATTAAGGAAACATAACTTATAATGTGTTACAAGTATACGAACAAATGTTGCAAAATAGTGCCAAATGAAGAAAACTATCTTTACAAGAATAACTCTAAGTTGTGATATGCACTTCAGTTGTAAAGAATTATCCATGTAACGTCACAGAGAGTCTCGTGATCCGAGCATTATAGGTCCTGGATTATATAGGATAAAGCCCGGACACCTGGGTCTCAGGAACACCAAATGAGGAAAAATTAATGTGTATCAAGCTTTCAGACAGGATCCTCAGGAGTCTCAGGGTACCTTAATGAGAGCACGGATCCTGTGATCCGTGTGTAGAAATCAGGGTTGTCCGACCCCTCCATCCCAGGTGGACAGGCATAAGTAAGGAGACACTCCCTAAGGAGAAACGTCGGACGACCCCGGGCACCCTAGCACCCCCCCCTGTGGGATCTTCCTGTGGGTATGGTCAGGTTCCGCCCCGTGTCATCCGACTCCCCAGGAGCGTTAGAAATTGTCTGGGGGATTAACAGAGCAAAACCCCCCATTTCAGTTTCATGTCGAAATGCCCATTCGTCCTTCTGAGAGTGAGGGATGGGTCCCCCAAACACCCCGAGCATCCAAGTCCCGAGAACTCCACACATTGAACAGAGAGATCATGTTATACCTGAGAAATAACGGGGTCTAATCGGACTTAAAAAGGGGAGACAGAGAAGGAGTGAAAAGAGGAATAAGAGGGAGTAGAGAAGGTAGAGAGAGAGGTTTATTTAATAGCAGGCTAAACTTGCGTCAGGTTCCAAACCCGGTATAAGGGATATGTTGCAAAACGTGGCCCAAGGTTCCCAGGTGGTATTAAATTTCTCGACTTTGTCATTTAGCTTCGTGACTATTTGTTCCTGGGACATGATCCAGGATATTTTCCTCTTGCAAGCCTGGAAGGACACTGTGGGCTTCTTCCAGGCTTTTGCTATAGTGATTTTTGCACCCAGTAAAATAAAGTATGATAATGCCCGCAAGTGTTGTGTATGTCATGGTTAAATAAGGAAATATGTGGATTCGGGGCAGCCGGGACCTCAATAAGTTTGCTTATTGTACAAAATATGAGCTTCCATAAGGTTCTGATGCGGGGACAAGTCCACCAAATGTGAAGCATGGTGCCCTCTCGATTGCACCCACGAAAGCAAAGAGGAGAGGTGCAGGGGTATATTGTTGCTAATTTGGATGGGACATAATACCATCTGGACAGGACCTTTAGACTGGCTTCTATGAGGGAAATGTTATAAATACCTTTGTATGAGCGCGTCCAGGATCTGAACCAGTCTGCCGTCTGCCAAACTTCGCCTGTATCCACCTCCCAGGTCTTTGCATAAGATGGTTTGTTCAAGTTTGTCTGTAGTGCAGTGTAAATCACGGAGATTCCCCCCTTTTGATCCATTAGATTCGAGCACCAATGCTCAAAAGGGGTTATTGAGGGAGGTTCCGGTTTGTTGGCCCAGATAGAATGTAAGAAGTGTGAGATTTGTGTAAAACGGAACTGTTCCGTTTCCGGCATTTCTAGTTTATGCTTGCAGTATATTGATATAGTAAGGGGGCCAGCGGGGGTTAGGAAATGTCTGATCCGGTAAAGGCCCTTATCGGTCCACCATCGGAATGCTCTGATATTTGTTCCCGGTGTAAATTTCGTGTTATGGAATATATGGGCTAGCGGTTTGAGCTGTGATGTAAGAGAGGGTTGTTGTAGAAGTTTGGTGCATGTTGCTATGGAGTGAGAGAGAGTGGGGGCCATTATAGCTGGTCTGGCAGTAGGGTCACAATATAAGAGGAAGTCAGTGGTGTTGAGGGGTGTAGCTCTTCTTTCCATTGAAAGCCACTCGGGTTTTGGTCCTTTAGAGAAAACTATAGAGATTTGCGACAATTGCGCTGCTTGGAAGTAGTTCCATAGATCCGGGAGGCCTAAGCCTCCTTGTGTCTTAAGGCGATACAGTATCTTGGAGGGACATCTATAACCCTTTTTACCCCAGATAAAGCGAGTAATCTCTGATTGAAACTTTCGTATGACATTCCTCGGAAGCGGGATTGGTAGAGAGGGAAATAAGTATAAGAGGCGGGGAAGGAGGGTCATTTTCACTACGTGAATTCTCCCCAACCAGGATAGACCACATCCTGACCACTTTTGTAAATCCCCTCTACACCTAGTAAACATGGCGGGGTAGTTGGCTTTAAAGAGGTTATTAACATCTGGGGTTAAATTAATCCCCAAGTAAGGAATGGTCTTGGGAGCCCAGGAGAATTCAAAGTTATTAGTTAGTTGTGCCTTTATGTCGGGATTAACAGTTATGTTTAAAGCAATGGATTTGGACATATTAACCTTTAATCCGGATATTTTGCTAAATGAATTCAGGACCCTGTAAATGTTCGGGGTAGTTATTAAAGGGGAGGTAATATATAGCAGGAGATCATCCGCATAAAGTGCGCATTTATGTTCCTGTTCTCCGCAAGTCACCCCCTTAATATCAGGATTCGATCTAATCGCTATGGCCAGTGATTCAATGGCCATAGCAAAGAGAAGGGGCGATAGGGGGCAGCCCTGCCTAGTGCCCCTTCCAATTGATAAGGAGGAAGACTATCTTCCCATTAATCGAACTTGGGCAGAGGGGTTAGAATACATGGAGTTAATTATATTTAGGAAATGGGGGCCAAAGTTCCAACGTCTAAGGGTTTCAGAAAGGTATTCCCAATCGATTGAATCGAAGGCTTTGTGGAGGTCGATAGAAAGGATAAAACCTGTTTGTGGGGAGCTTCCATCCCAACTAGATTTAAGGAGGGAGATTATGTCTATTGTCCTTCTGATCTGGTCTGGGCCTTGTCTTCCAAATATGAACCCTACCTGATCGTTCTTTATATATACGAGGATGAAACTGGCAATTCTATTGGCTAGGATCTTGGTCATAATTTTTATGTCGTTGTTGATTAAGGATATCGGCCTGTAGTTACCTACTTCGCTCGGGTCCTTCCCTGGCTTGGGGATCACAGAAATGTATGCAGCATTTAGATCAGGACCCAGAGGGTGACCTTCCCTAAGGAAGTTAAAAAGCTTTGTGAGATGAGGGGCTAAGGTTTCCCCAAATTTCTTATAGTACCCAGTGGAAAACCCATCTGGTCCAGGGGAGGAGCCGATCTTCAAGGAATTAATGGAGTCTAGAACCTCTGGGACCGAGAAAGGGCTTTCAAGTAAGTTCCTGTGTTCTAGGGACAATGAGGGCAAAGGCAGGGAGTTAAAGAAGTCATCCCGTGATAGGTCTGGATGTTGACTTTGGGGTCTGTAAAGTTCCGCATAGAACTGATGGAAGGTTTCCATGATCTTGGTAGGTCACCTGAGTTCAATTTGATTTTAGGGAATGTCAGTAGGCGAGGCTTAGGAGTGAGTTTTACCGCCAGTTTCGCACCTATCTTATCTTTCTGTGAGTAGAAACGTGCCCCAGTCCATCTGAGGTGTCTTTCTGCTGTTGTTGTGAGGTTCAGGTTAAGAAGAGTCCGGGCTCTATCCAACTGGGATAATGAATCCGCAGTGGGATTACGCTTATGTGCTTTTGCAAGTTCACGAAAATTTGCGGTCAGTTTGATCATATCACTTTTATGTTCTGCTTTCAGTGAGGCTGTTAGTTGCATTATTTTCCCCCTGATTACCGCTTTATGAGCAGCCCAGACTGTGGCCGGAGAAATACCTGATGTAGCGTTTATTGTGAAATATTCTTTAATAGATTTCCCTATTATGGTGGCTTGTATGGGGTCATTAAGGAGGGATTCCTGCAAGTGCCAGCGGTTGCGTTCTCTATGGCCTGATGATCTATGGGTGGACAGAGTAACCATAGAATGGTCCGACAGTGGGGAGTCTATAATCCGTGATTTAACAATCACAGGGATCATAGAGGTTTGTATAAAGATGTGGTCAATCCTGGCATAAGAATTATGGGGAGCAGAGAAATGAGAATAATCCTTAGTACGAGGGTTAGTTTCCCTCCAGGCGTCTACCAATCCCGCTTCGTGTAGTAACTGGGCCACTTTAACGCTCTGTTTAGTAGGGCGTTTGAGTTTCTTTAGACCCTCTCCTGATTTATCCATTGAGGAGTCAAAGGTTAAATTTGAATCCCCCCCCAAGATAGTTGTTCCCTTGAAGTGAAGGCAAAGTTTGTGTAGCATGGAATCAAAAAATGCCCGCTGGCCTTTATTAGGGGCGTAATATGAGACAAAAGTGTATAATGAGCCATCTATGGTCCCTGAAACTAGCAAGTACCATCCCATGGGGTCTATAATCGTGTTAGATTGAGAGAGATTAATGTGTTTCGCAAAACATATGGCCACCCCTTTTGTCTTGTTGGGAGCTGATGCGATAAAAAGTTGGGGGAAGTTGCGATGGAGAAATGTAGGTTTATATGAGATGGGGAAATGAGTTTCCTGTAGAAAAAGGATATCCGTGTGCATGGATTGGCATACTTGGAACAATTTCCTCCTCTTAACAGGGGAGTTCAACCCTTGAGTGTTGTGGGAGGTAAAATTAAGTGTTGGACGAGCCTTGTGGTTATCGGCCATGACTTGTATGTTGCGGGGGTGCGTTTATGAAAAAGGTCATACCTGAATTGGTAGGATAGGTCGTCTTGATGTTCGCTTGTAGGAGTCCTGATTGGGATGAAAGACCTGGGAGGAGAAGCCACGAACAAGCACAGAACCTGGAGACTCTCGAGTTTGGGACAAGAGGAAGGGAGAGTAAAGAGGAGAAAGAAAGAAAAATAGAGATTAGACCTGTTACAAAAAACTTATACACAAATCTGTCATACACATTACTAGAGCAGTGTCTATACAGACAGGGGTTCCCTAACCCCTTCCCCTCCCCCAGGTAGGGTGAACTGCCCATACCTTACTCGTCACTTACGAGGGCCGGTTACCAACTGATTGACAACCGGGCAAGGAACCAACTGCACTCTAGTGCACTTAGGTTACAATAGAGGTGCATTAAATCCACCACAGCCCCGCCACCTCTAAATCTATACTTCTAAGAAGATGTGAACTTTCAATTAGTACTTCCATAAACTAAACTGAACCAGGAAGATAATAAAAAATGAAAGGAAGAACTTAAATGAACATTATGGAGAACAAAAAAGTGGAGCAACCTTAATCTCTAATGGATGAGTGTAAAATAGGGTTATACTGTCCTAACCGGACTTCAGGGCTCCAGCGAGCCATCAGGGATAAGTAAAAGGTAGGGTCTGTCGTAGGGATCAGGCCCATAAAGGAGAACAAAAATGGTATAAAATTAGAAATTAAACTAACGTAAGAGCTATTGTGGAATCTGCTGGCGAGGAAAGGGTCATCAAGACCAAGTACCCATATGAATCCGTCATACCTAAACAATAGTCAGGAATGGCTATTTATATATAATATTTGATGGGAAGATAAAAGACCTCCTCCCGTCTCAGCTTCCATCTCATGGATTCACAGAGATCACTATTGCTGGGTCTGTGAACCCTGAGATGGTAGTAGCAGTGTAAACCACTGCAGAGAAATGGAACACTTTAGATATAAGGCATATTTGTAGCGGACATAGATATGAGGATGAGGGAATGTCCCGCAAGGGATATCTGTATCCCAATAAGTCCATCAGGGAGCTCCTGCTGTTCTGTAAAGAGGCTGGATCTTGAGGGATCAGTCCCAATTGTAAAAGCAGATGTTCCCCTTCAACAAATGAGGAAAAGCCATAGTTCTTATTCTTATACGAGAAATTTAATCGAAGTGGGAAAGACCAGTGATTTCTTTGTCCAGCAGTGGTGTAAGTAAAGGTTTGAGAGAGCGCCTTTTTTGCGCGGTGTATGGTGACAAGTCCGCGAAAATTTGGATCCTGTGCCCCATCAGAGATAGATTTTCATGGCCCCTAGATCTTCTCATTACCTCCTCTTTGATGGAGTAAAAATGGGTTTTCACAATAATGTCTCTAGGGAGCCCGTCTGAGCGGGGGGGTTGGAGGGCTTTGTGCGCCCTGTCCAGTTTGAGTTGTTGTTCCGTGATGTCCGGTATAAGGTTCCGTAATAGGGTCTTTACTGCACCATGCACATTTTTCTCTGATTCAGGGAGACCTCGCACCCTAAAATAATAGCGTCTCGAGGTCATCTATTTTGGCAAATGCTGATTCCAGCTGGTCTTGCATATCTTGTAATCGTGCCGTATTTTGATTAATCCGGGAAACTGCCTGATCTGCTTTCTTTTCAATTATGTCCATTCTCATCCCTATTTGCTGTAGGTCAGCATGAATGGATGAGGTAATGTGAGCTGCATTTTGGGCCAGGCTTTTTGAAAGGAGCTGAGAGAACGCCTTTATCTTGGAGGGGAAGTCTGATGGCACAGGGATTTCATGCTGGGTCTCTGTGGCTGACAGGAGCATGCCTGTATGAGGATCCAGCATTGGTGTAGACCGAAGGCCCAGACCCATCCTGCTCAGGAGGGATTCAGTGGAGGCTGGGGATGTAGCCAGGGGCAGGGGTGGGTAGTCCTCACCTGGGGACTGTGGCGGTGGAGGAGGCTGAGAGTCCTGTTCCCCCCTCGAGAGCTCCATCACCTCCTATGTATGAGGGCCTCGTGGAGCTGCCACCATCTTGGCGTAGCTGAGCGGAGGGCCAGTCGCGGTCATCTGGCTCAGCAGATTCCGGCGGACATTCGCCGTTTTTGGGGATCTGTTCTAGGGGGTTTCCCCCGTTCGTATCGGCCGGTTAGAGGCTCCATGGGTTGCTCCTGCCGCTCCGGTGGTTAACGCTGGGCCGTGGTGGAGCGGAGCCGGCGGCCATCTTGGGTGACTCCGCGCATGCGCCCGCTCAGCCATATTCTAATACCCTGCACTACTCTGCAATACTCTGCAATTACCCCGTAATGCTCTGCAATACTGTGCAATACTCTGCAATACCCCGCAATACTCTGCAATACCCTGCAATACTCTGCAATACCCAACAATACTCTGCAATACCCTGCAATACCCTGCAATACTCTGCAATACCCTGCAATACTCTGCAATACCCTGCAATACTCTGCAATACTCTGCAATACCCTTCAATACTCTGCAATACCCGCAATACTCTGCAATACCCCACAATACTCTGAAATACTCTGCAATACTCTGCAATACCCCGCAATACTCTGCAATACTCTGCAATACCCCGCAATACCCCGCAATACTCTGCAATACCCTGAAATGCTCTGCAATACTGTGCAATACTCTGCAATACCCCGCAATATTCTGCAATACCCTGCAATACTCTTCAATACCCGACAATACCCTGCAATACCCTGCAATACCCTGCAATACTCTGCAATAACCTACAATACTCTGCAATACTCTGCAATACCCTGCAATACTCTGAAATACTCTGCAATACCGTGCAATAAAAGAAAAATAAGTGCACACTTATTTTTCTTTTACACTGTCTATTCAAACCTCATGTTCAAGGATTTTTTAGGTTGCAGCACCCGTGGTCATATTTCTATAAAAAAAAAATTTTCTCTCACATTTTTTTAATTATTTTTTAACATTCATCAATTAGTTTTTTTCACATTTTTCCCACATTGATTTAAATTGGGGGTAGCGCGGAGTGTCTACTCTACAATATTCTGCAATACTCTGCAATACCCAGCCATACTCTGCAATACCCGATGATACCCAGCCATACTCAGCCATACTCAGTCATACTCCGCGATACCCTGCAATACCCTGCCATACTCAGCCATACCCAGCCATGCTCAGCCATACTCGGCCATGCTCAGCCATGCTCGGCCACACTCTGCCATGCTCAGCCATATTCGGCTGTACTCGGCCTCTGTATTTGGCCAGGCTGTGGAAGTCTCACGCATGTGGTATCGCCGTACTCAGGAGGAGTAGGAGAATCTATTTTGGGGTGTCATTTTTGGTATGTATATGCTATGTGTTAGAAATATTGTAAAAATGGACAACCTTGTGTTAAAAAAAAAATGCGTTTTAACCACTTCCCGCCCACCGTCATACGTCGTCCTTGACTTTGTGCAGGGATATCTGATATCAGCCGGCGATTCCCTACACCATAAGAATGATCATAGCAGCTGTTCCACTGCTTGATCGTTCTTACGGGAGGCGAGAGGGGATGCCCCCCTCCCGCCGCCCTCAGGGGCTTCTACCGACTCACCACTACGATCGACGACAAGATTGTTTTTTTTTTTTTTATTTCAGGCTTCCCAGCCTAGAGGTGAGGTGCGGGGTCTTATTGACCCTATATCTCACTGTAAAGAGGACCTGTCATGCCATATTCCTATTACAAGGGATGTTTACATTCCTTGAAATAGGAATAAAAGTAATCAAAAAATGTATTTTTTGGAAAAAAGCATCAAACGAAAATAAATAAAGTAAAATGAACAATAAAAAAAAAATTTTTTTTTAAAGAAACCAGCGGTGATTAAATACCACCAAAAGAAAGCTCTATTTGTGTGAAAATAAGGACAAAATTTTCATATAGGTACAGTGTTGCATGACTGAGTAATTGTCATTCAAAATGTGAGAGCACTGAAAGATGAAAATTGGTCTGGTTATTAAGGGGGTTTAAGTGCCCAGTGGTCAAGTGGTTAAGGTCACAGTTCAGGAGCGAGATAGGTCTGTAACTACCGCAGCATGTTGGATCTTTTTCCCTCTTTAGGGATTACTGTTGTGACGGGAGGGCCCATGGAACCCAGAATCCCTTAGAGAGGTTGGAAAACCCTTGTTTCAGACCCCCATGCACCCCCTATGTCTAAATCACCCTGTGTCAATCAGGGGCACAGGATGACTGAGAAAATGTGACTTGAAATACTTAAAATAGAACAGTAATATTTATCCACAATATCTCCCAGGATATATATAAAGACTATTCCTGGTTTGTTTTATTCAGAACTCGACATGTTAATTAAAAGAGCTTATCACAGGCCTCTAGAACTGTGTAGGAGCTGGCCAGTATACTCCTGCTATAATTTGTTGCCTACTAGGCTGAGGAGGGGGGAGATCACTGATTGTTTTGGTAATTGTAATTAGGTCATCTGCTATTGTTTGAAGGTGTATTTTACATAGTTACATAGTAGGTGAGGTTGAAAAAAGACACAAGTTCATCAAGTCCAATCTACAGTATGTGTGTGATTATGTGTCAGTATTACATTGTATATCCCTGTATGTTGCGGTCATTCAGGTGATTATCTAATAGTTTCTTGAAGCTATCAATGCTCCCTGCTGAGACCACCGCCTGTGGAAAGGAATTCCACATCCTTGCCGCTCTTACAGTAAAGAACCCTCTACGTAGTTTAAGGTTAAACCTCTTTTCTTCTAATTGTAATGAGTGGCCATGAGTCTTATTAAACTCTCTTGTGCGAAAAAGTTTTATTCCTATTGTGGGGTCACCAGTACAGTATTTGTAAATTGAAATCATATCCCCTCTCAAGCGTCTCTTCTCCAGAGAGAATAAGTTCAGTGCTCGCAACCTTTCCTCATAACTAAGATCCTCCAGACCCTTTATTAGCTTTGTTGCCCTTCTTTGTACTCGCTCCATATCCAGTACATCCTTCCTGAGGACTGGTGCCCAGAACTGGACAGCATACTCCAGGTGCGACTGGACCAGAGCCTTGTAGAGTGGGAGAATTATCGTTTTATCTCTTGCGTTGATCCCCCTTTTAATGCATGCCAATATTCTGTTTGCTTTGTTAGCAGCAGCTTGGCATTGCATGCCATTGCTGAGCCTATCATCTACTAGGACCCCCAGGTCCTTTTCCATCCTAGATTCCCCCAGAGATTCTCCCCCCAGTGTATAGATTGCATTCATATTTTTGCCACCCAAATGCATTATTTATCATTTTTCTACATTGAACCTCATTTTCCATGTAGTCGCCCACCCCATTAATTTGTTCAGGTCTTTTTGCAAGGTTTCCCCATCTTACGGAGAAGTTATTGCCCTGCTTAGCTTAGTATCGTCTGCAAATACAGAGATTTAACTGTTTATCCCTCTTCCAGGTCGTTTATAAACAAATTAAATAGGATTGGTCCCAGCACAGAACCCTGGGGAACCCCACTACCCACCCCTGACCATTATTTACGCTTATGATAATGTGTATTGTCTGCAGTTAGCTTGAAGTCGGCAAGGCTGGTCTGCAATGTGACATTTGAGTCATCCAGGTGCTTAATTAAGTGATGTGATGGGATTAGCCAGCCCTACCTCGTTAGCCAAACCGTTGTGTGATGTTTTGGGTAAATATTTGGGGTTATTGTGTATGTGAGGGACTGACATGTTTCTCAAATGTATAAAAGGCTGTATTCTTGTCCAATAAATCATTCCATGTCCAAGCTGTGTAACTGAGCTAGTCTCGCCTGGTTCTTACAATATATTGGCTGTAAAGTCTGATATCTGAAGGTCCAGATTGGAGGAAGCAGTGTACTGACAGAAGCACTCAAGAGTAGGGATGAGCTTCGAGTTGAACCCATATTCGACTCGAACATCGCGTGCTCGACCATTCGTCGAATTACCAACGATATGGGCCGTTCGCGCCAAATTTGAGTGGCGCATCACGACCCATCATTTACTGCGGCATCGCAGTGCATTGCTGGCTGATGATTGGCCAAGCATGCACTATGACCCGCATGCTTGGCCAATCACAGCGCTGTCTGTATAGAGAGCCGTAATTGGGCAAAGCCAGGGTGGCATTGGCCAATTATGGCTCAGGGGGTTTAGTACACTCCCCACACTATATAAGGCCGCCTGCACGTCGGCCCTGTGTAGTGTGTTCCGGCGTTGAGAGAGAGATAGAGAGAGAGAGAGAGAGACAGTGTAATTTGATTTAAGTTAGATAGAGTAGACAAGCGAGTCAGTTAGCTGCACTTATAGTGTATTGTGTATATATATATACATCCTAGGTGTTGTATATATATATATATATATACTGTACACTGTATTCAGTTTAGTTAGATCCGTTCCTGTTATTCTCTTCCTATTGACAGGCAGGCAGGTGTTTTTACAGTATTTACAGCTACCTGAAGAAAATTGCTGGTGTTCATCTGATCCTATTAGTCCTATTAGCTACAGTATTTACAGGTACAGTGTAGTGCGTCCTCTGCACAGTGTGCACCTAAAGCTACCTGAAGAAAATTGGTGGTGTTCTTCTGATCATATTAGTACCGCAGGCAGCTGTAGCATTTACAAGGTAGTGTAGTGCGTCCTCTGCACAGTGTGCACCTAAAGCTACTTGAAGAAAATTGGTGGTGTTCTTCTGATCCTATTAGTACCACAGGCAGCTGCAGTATTTACAAGTTAGTGTAGTGCGTCCTCTGCACAGTGTGCACCTAAAGCTACCTAAAGACAATTGCTGTTGTTCTGCACCTATTAATACCACAGGCAGGCAGCTACAGTATTTACAGTTAGTGTACTGTGTCCTCTGCACAGTGTGCACCTAAAGCTACCTGAAGACAATTGGTGGGGTTCTTCTGCTCCTATTAATACCACAGGTAGGCAGCTACAGTATTTACAGTTAGTGTACTGTGTCCTCTGCACAGTGTGCACCTAAAGCTACCTGAAGACGATTGGTGGGGTTCTTCTGCTCCTATTAATACCACAGCAGGCAGCTAAATTATTTACAGTTAGTGTACTGTGTCCTCTGCACAGTGTGGACCTAAAGCTACCTGAAGACAATTGTTGGTGTTCTCATATTAATAATACTACAGGTAGGCAGTTGATTCTGCTAGCTGCACTATCAGTATATATATATACATCCCAGCTTTGTGCAGCTACATCTCACTGCAGGCCATTAGTATGTCTGGAAGGCCAACAAGGAAAGGCAGACAATCACAAGCCAATAAAAGAGGGCAAGCAGGCTGGTCATGGAGACAGTGCATCCTCATCAGCACGTGGCCGTGGGACACTCTTGTCCTTTTTTCGGCAGCTGGCCATGTTGAGCCGCAACATGCGGAAGACTTGGTAGAGTGGATGACCAAGCCATCCTCATCCTCCTCATCCTCTTTCACCCAGGCTCAGGGTACTTTGTCTGGCAAAGCAGCTGCCAACTCGGCCTCTTCCCTCGGCTCAATGGCATCAGTCACTCCTTCCCTAGCCCCACCATGTCCTCCTGAGGAGTCCCCCGAACTATTTGACCACAGTGTTGGTTACATGCTCCAGGAGGATGCCCAGCGTTTTGAAGGCTCCGATGATGGTACCCAGCTAGAGGAAGGCAGTAACGTGAACCCAGAGAGAGGGGGTGCCCAAGAAGGACAGCAATCTGGCAGTCATGTTCCGCCAGCTGCAGCATACTGTCAACTTTGCTCCAGTGATGAGGAAGGAGGGGATTATGAGGTCACCGACTCCACATGGGTGCCTGATAGGAGAGAGGAGGAGGAGGAGGAGGCACATCACCAACAAAGAAGGATGCCCTCCAGGGGCCAGCTTAAGGGCAGCACACCAACTGCATCACACCGCAGAGCTCCGCATGTGCAGGGCGCTGCTGTCTCTATGCATTATTCCAAAAGTTCTTTGGTGTGGGCCTTTTTTGAGATGAGTGTATGAGATCCCACCACTGCTATTTGCAACATATGTCTTAAGCGTGTCTTGCGTGGCCAAAACATCACCCGCTTGGGCACCACATGCTTGACCAGACATATGTCGACCTGCCATGCACCGACATCAGATTGTACCAGGCAAATTTCCCTGCCCCAGTTGCTACACCGCCGAAAGAAGTTTGCTCTCAGCCATGCACATGCCCAGCGGTTGAATGCTAACTTGGCAAAATTGCTAGCACTTCAACTGCTGCTTTTTCAGTTGGTAGACTCTGCCCCCTTCCCTGAGTTTGTGAAATGTGCGGTTCCTCAGTGGCAGTTTCCCAAATGCCACTTTTTCTCACGGAAGGCAATTCTGGCTCTCTACCGGCATGTGGAAGGCAATGTCTTGGCCTCGCTGGACAGGGCGGTTAGCGGTAAGTTGCATATTACCGCTCACTCATGGTTCAGCAGGCATGGACAGGGACATTACCTATCTTTCACTGCACACTGGGTGAGCCACACTGGGGCAGAGATTCTGTCAGCTCTGCAGGGGCAGGTTCAGAGGTGGTTGACGCCACGCCAGCTTAAGGCAGGTATGGTGGTTTGCGACAATGGCACCAAGCTCCTCACCGTCCTCCGACAGGGACAACTGACCCATGTGCATGTATCCGGGCTTACAGGATGTCCTGAGTCAGGCCAGGAAAGTCTGTGTGCATTTCCGCAGCTCATATAATGCCAGTGCTCAGCTGGCTGACCTCCAAAAGGCATTTAACCTGCCCAAGAACCACTTAATCTGTGACATGCCTACCAGGTGGAACTTAATGTAGGCGATGCTGCAGTGGCTGCACATGCAGCAGAGGGCCATCAATGTTTTGTTTGCACCGCCTGTATACTGCTGTTCAGAGTATATAGGGCCTGGGGGCCCCACGCCTTTCCTTTTTTTAATTTGGGTGCGGGGTTCCCCTTAATATCCACACAAGACCCAAAGGGCCTGGTAATGGACTATCAATCAGTACCCATGCCGTTTTTAAAACTGATTTTCATCCATGTTGCCGGGACCCGACATTACATTAAAGCCACAAGCAATTTTAAATGACTTTTATTCCTTTAAAAATGTCATTTTATGAAAGGAACTGTTCTAAGCACGGGAAACATGCGCCACTTTACAGGCATACTATAGACACCCCCTGGGTACGATATTTAAAGGAATATTTCACTTTTTTTTCACTTTAGGCATCATTAAAATCACTGCTCCCAAAAAAAGGCTGTCTTAAAACTTTTTTTTGCATCGATACATGTCCCCTGGGGCAGTACCCGGGTCCCCAAACCCTTTTTAGGACAATACCATGCATATTAGCCTTTAAAATTAGCACTTTTGATTTAGAACATTCTAGTCCCATAGACTTTAATGGGGTTTTAAAGTTCGCGCAAACTTTCAGTCCGTTCACAGGTTCTGGTGCGAACCGTACCGGGGGGGTGTTTGGCTCAACCCTACTCAAGAGGAGTGCGACAGGGATCTATTACAACTGTGACATGGGCTTTTAAGGAATCTCTCGGGAAAAGCGTTGTTGATCCTAGTTTATTGAACATTTCTACCATATGAGGGCCTATAAGAGGGAGGAATCATTTATAATACTGTAGCGAGAAGCTGTCTGGGTCAGTTGAGGAAGCTGGGATGCCGCAATATAATCTTCTATGTGGGTCTGGGGTGGAGATTTTTCCAGCAGATTATATAGAGAAGAATGGAACTCCTGAAACCCTTGGACAATCTTTTGAGGAAGTACTGCTTTGTGGCCCCGAGGGGTAATGATTTAAGGAACATAAGAAGCTAGTTTTTGTTCTCTGATCGAGGGGGCTAACAGTCTCCCGCATTTGTCTCTCGATTCGTAACTAAGTCTGTAACATCGTTGTATTGCCGCTTTGGACTGATATTTTAGTAGGTCTGATATTTGTTTGCGAATGGACACGAGGTCTCATTTGCGCACTGGAGTAGGAGTCTCTTTATGTTGGTATTCAAATATATGGATTTCGTTGAGGAGAGATGAAAATTTCTCCCCCCTTTGAGTTTGAGCCGTGACCCATGTTTGATAAACATACCCCTGATAACCACTTTGTGGGCTTCCCAAAGGATCCTCCTATCACAGTCGGGCTGGTCATTGGTCTGAAAGTACAAGGCAAGTTCCCTTTGGACGTCTTCTACCACTTCAGGGCTCTGTAATAGGCTTTCATTTAGTTTCCAAAATCTAGTCTTGGAGGAGGAGGGGACAGAGAGTTTGTAAGTCAACTCAGTCGGTGCATGGTCTGACCATGTTATCGTGCCTATAGTGGAGCTGAGTATTGCATGTAACTGGGTATGAGGTATGAAAAAATAGTCTATGCGGGTATAGACTTTGTGAGGGAAGGAATAGAAGGAGTAGTCTTTCTCACCCGAATGCTGCAGCCGCCAAATATCTATCAACTGGGCTTCGTGTAGAGATTGCGTCACGCGTTTGCGAACACCAAGAGGAACAGAGGACAAGCCAGAGGAAGTATCCACAGTGGGAAGCAACAGAACATTGAAATTGCCCCCCATTAACAACTGACCTTCAGAGAAGTCTAGGAGTCAGTTTAACGTGCGGTTAAGGAAATTATCTTGACAATTGTTAGAGGCATAGATGGTGGCGAATCCCATTTTAACTTCCCCAACTAACAACTTGATAAACAATAAAAGTCCTGCATCATCTCCAAGGGTATGTCGGCATGTCCAGGGTAGTCTGTTGGAAAATAGTATGGAGATGCTTTTGGATTTGGCAAGGTTGTTAGTAGAAGGATAATTCATTGGGAAAAACCTACTTTTTAGAATGGGAAGTTTATCGCCTCTGAAATTAGTCTCTTGAATGAACGCCACATCCACATGTGAGCATCGTAGGTAATTCAACAGCATACGTCTTTTTTCAGGTATATTGAGCCCCCTGGCATTGAGCGATACTATCCTAATAGAGTCCATCCCAGGATAGGGAAGGGGGAGTTGGAAACGGGTGGGAGGGGTGTGGGAGGGAGAATACAAAAAAATAGAAAAAAATACAGTGAAAGAAGGTTCAAAATGGAAGTAGGAGTGGAAACAGAATGGAAGTAAAAAGATGTAAGAACTAATTCAATAAGTAAACCCAACAGGCCATGCACAGAAGTACACTGCCCCTGGACTTACAGTGGCAATATATTGCCAGAAGTGCACATCCACCAAGAAAGTTCTCGAGGAAGTGCACTATCCTAAGTGGGGTAGGGGGTAGACAGAAGCTCAACAGGGTCGGCTCCTACCTATCCCACCCACCCCAGCATGAAACCATGGAAACAGCACCTTAACGTGTATAACAATAACAACGATAACATTCTAATCAGCATATACACAATCCCCTGCCCGTAACCCAGTACATAGGATTATGACTACCCAGCCACTAGGATTATGACTACCCAGCCACTAGGTGGCATATCCTGCACCATTTTGTCAGGGCATACAGGATGCTCATATAACATGATGAACGCACAAAAGATAATTCGGCTGTACAGAATTTGGAACAATTGAAGACATAAGGGATAGCCACATCTGCCGAACTTAAGCCAACCCAGGGCTGGGAAGCAGCCCCAGGATCCCTCACTTGTCCCCCGGGGATGGGGCCCATGCAGAGAACCGGGAAGAAACTGGGCAGGGACTCACCACCTCAGCCTCCCGGCGTGACCCCACCTCAGAGTGGCACAGTCCCCCCAGCAAAACTACTCTCCAGCAAGCCGCACTCAACCCCCAAGGAGGAGGGTGGATATTTGGTGGGGAAGGAAAAGCCGGAAGGGGACACCCCCTAATGCCCTCAAGGTCACCCCCTCACTCCGAACACTCCGGAAGGGGCAAAATATAATACGCTGTAAGAACCAGGCCATAATAACAATCTCCTCCCTCCCCCTCACATGAAATAACATATCAAGTTCTACAGCATGTGTCACTGACCAGCCTAGTCAATAAGCCTCCTCATCTCCAGTTTGCAATGATGGTAGCGCTAGGTCTGCGCAGCCAGCAGCAAACCAGCAATCACATGACCAGCTCCACAGATCTGTAAAGCAACATACAGCACCATGCAGCAAAGACCTCTAGGAAGGTATCAGATGTTAAATCATACTACAATGTAGGTATGGTTAATGCTGAAATTATAAGCAGAGACAGATGAACGAACTTAACGGTTAGACATGGCAAATATGCATTCTATGATTCCACTAGCATCAGGAGGGGGCACAGGAAGTTCGGTCTCAGCCAATCGGAAGTCAAGACATTAAGGGGGGGGGGGGTGGGGGCAGGCTGCCACACATGAAATGCAAAGAAAATCATGAAGAAGGGCAATAAGCACTAAAAGTAAAGATGGCGGTCCTCTGTAAATATAGCCAGGGTGGAGGAAAAACAAAATAAAGTAAACGGGGGCAAAAAACAAAAACAACAATAAGACACATCACACAAGACTAGTTTGACTGTAGGTAGGGATATGTTCCCGCACAGTGTGAGCCTTGAATCGACTACGGGTTGTCATCAGCTATGGGATGGCAGTGAGTGAGTGCAGCTGTCATCTGTAGCACTACGGGAACTTAGCTCCACATCAGAGTACCAGTTAAATTACGGGGTGGCTTCAGGGTAAGCACAGAAAGGGGATCCATAACAGAGGATTGGGCAGGGAGCAGAGCCGGGGAGCATCAGGTACAGTTCAGGACTCATGTGGATGCTCCGGTGACCGCAAGGGGGACCGCCTTCTGGTTCTTTGTAAAAAAATACAAGGAATAGTGGCGCATACTGTAGTATATGAAATGTAACTTAAGTCCATACAAGAGTCCTTTGAGCTGTATAGCTCTGTGTGAGATGACAGTCTGTGTAACCAGGGCAGCCTTGCAGGGAGGAATTGAAGCACACTGCAAAACATGTGGAAAGAAAACAGGAAATAGGCGCTGCTTAAATAAGACTGTATTTGTTTAATAAACAAAGTGTATTAAAAGCTCACATTGAAATATCTTTACAAAGGCACAGTGGAGTCCAGTGAAAATGTCCAATCTCCGTCTCGGCTGTCAGAGCTAATCTCGTCCTGTTGTGCTGTGTGAGACCGGCGTCCTGTCCACCAGGGATCTTTTGGCTTCTCAGGCGAGATCCAGAACGAGGTGGTGGTGCCTATTTCCTATTTTTTTTCTGGTTCTTTGTGGCCAGGTGTCAGGATTGGTGTCATCTCTGGTTTCTTCTGCTGGTGGCACTATTACATTCAGCACCAAAAGGGTGTAATTCCAGTGGCCACCAGCGGGGGTCTCCCTGCCTGGACTGCAGAATTGTCATCAAGCACACCTGTCATGGTTTTGCTGGACTATATAAACCCGCCCTGAACTAACCTCAGTGCTTCAGAATTCCTCTGCTAAGCCCTTGTCCCTGCCAGTACCTGCTCTTGTTCCTGAACCCCGTTTGTGTATCCTGACCTTGAACCCTGTTTCCTGTTCCCTGCTCCTTGGTCTGCTTCATTATTCCTGGTTTCTGTTCCCTTGTCGCTTTGGCTCATGCCTTATTTGTTATTTCATGTTGGTTTCCTTGCTAGTGTATTATATTAGTTAGATAGTTAGGTGGGTTTGGGGGTTTGCTGTGTTTTCACCATTTACTTGTTTTTGGTTTGCTGTCTTGTTTTCACGTGTGTCTTTATCATTAACAATAAACATACCTTCTTATTCATTTACTCGTTTGTCCCTGATTCCTTGGTGCAGCCCAGCGATCTGATCACCTGCATTGGATGTTGTGTATAACATCCCCTGACAGAATACTGAAGCCATACAATCAGATCGGTTGCACCTGGGAATTGGGGCCTGAGTCCCAGCTATTGTTGAAAGATGGATTTTGAAAGTATTTTGTATTTATCGCTCCTGTCAACTGATGACAGAGACCTTTGTTATCAGACATTGACTGAATACACTAGGGAACAGTTGTTAGAATGCATCCGCCTAGGTCATGTTTTTATTGAGCATGACAGTTTTTTGTTTGAAGATGTGCAACCATTAATTTGGATTTGTACTGAGTTGGCCCTGTCTGATGTCGCTGAGGGAGGTGATGACTATACACCCCCTTTTAGTGCAGCTCAGGTAGAATCTTTAGTTTGGCTGTTGGAGGATGACTCAGCATTTTTTTTTGAACAATATTCAGCTTGTCCTCAGCAGGTGCTTGCAAAATGCATTGAATCAGTGCAGTCTCTGGTCAGACAAACCAAGTGCAAACCTGATTCAGTGCAATCATTAATACAGGCCTGGTCAAGTCTGTCGCATTCAGCTTCTGTTAGCTCCGAATATACCTCTCTACCAATGAAATACCAGTACCCTGTTTCCTCCTGCTGCACCTACCCTGCCTTTAACTCCCCTTCTGCTTCTAAACTGCCTCCATCAGCTCCACTAAATTTCCCTTCAAAACCTACTCCCTCTGTTTTGCCATCCTTTCACTCTTCGCTTCTACCAGCTGCATTCACTACCTACAGCCCTGTACCCACTTATAGATCCCCAGTGGCTAAAACCAAAAAGAAGCAGAAGTTTTTTCCAACCCATACCATCATGCCAGTATCCAATCCTGCCTCCCCACCAGCTGATCTGTTCCAGCCTGATGTGTTCCTGTATGCCACCCAGCCTGATGTTCTGATGCCTGCTGTTGTGCCAGTACCTGCTGTTCTGCCTGATGTGCCAGCACCTGTGCCCACTGTCCAGTCTGAAGTCCCAGTACCAGCTGCCCGGTTTGCAGTTCCAGTACCAGCTGTTCAGCCTGTTGTGCCAGTACCTGCTGTTCTGCCTGATGTGCCAGCACCTGTGCCCACTGTCCAGTCTGAAGTTCCAGTACCAGCTGCCCGGTCTGAAGTTCCAGTACCTGCTATCCAGTCCGATGTACCTGCTGTTCTGCCTGATGTGCCAGCACCTGTGCCCACTGTCCAGTCTGAAGTTCCAGTACCAGCTGCCCGGTTTGGAGTTCCAGTACCTGCTATCCAGTCCGATGTACCTGCTGTTCAGCCTGTTGTGCCAGTACCTGCTGTTCTGCCTGATGTGCCAGCACCTGTGCCCACTGTCCAGTCTGAAGTTCCAGTACCAGCTGCCCGGTCTGAAGTTCCAGTACCTGCTATCCAGTCCGATGTACCTGCTGTTCTGCCTGATGTGCCAGCACCTGTGCCCACTGTCCAGTCTGAAGTTCCAGTACCAGCTGCCCGGTTTGGAGTTCCAGTACCTGCTATCCAGTCCGATGTACCTGCTGTTCAGCCTGTTGTGCCAGTACCTGCTGTTCTGCCTGATGTGCCAGCACCTGTGCCCACTGTCCAGTCTGAAGTTCCAGTACCAGCTGCCCGGTTTGGAGTTCCAGTACCTGCTATCCAGTCAGATGTACCTGCTGTTCAGCCTGTTGTGCCAGTACCTGCTGTTCTGCCTGATGTGCCAGCACCTGTGCCCACTGTCCAGTCTGAAGTTCCAGTACCAGCTGCCCAGTTTGGAGTTCCAGTACCTGCTATCCAGTCCAATGTACCTGCTGTTCAGCCTGTTGTGCCAGTACCTGCTGTTCTGCCTGATGTGCCAGCACCTGTGCTCACTGTCCAGTCTGAAGTTCCAGTACCAGCTGCCCGGTTTGGAGTTCCAGTACCTGCTATCCAGTCCGATGTACCTGCTGTTCTGCCTGATGTGCCAGCACCTGTGCCCACTGTCCAGTCTGAAGTTCCAGTACCAGCTGCCCGATTTGGAGTTCCAGTACCTGCTATCCAGTCCGATGTACCTGCTGTTCAGCCTGTTGTGCCAGTACCTGCTGTTCTGCCTGATGTGCCAGCACCTGTGCCCACTGTCCAGTCTGAAGTTCCAGTACCAGCTGCCCGGTTTGAAGTTCCAGTACCGACTATCCAGTCCGATGCACCTGCTGTTCTGCCTGTTGTGCCAGCACCTGCTGTTCTGCCTGATGTGCCAGTGTCTGTGCTTGCTGCCCAGTCTAAAGTTCCAGTACCGGCTGCCCGGTTTGAGGTTCCAGTACCTGCTATCCAGTCCGATGTGCCTGCTGTTCAGCTTGAAGTGCCAATGCCTGCTGCCCAGCTCGATGTGCTTTTGCCTACTGTCCAGCTCGATGCGGATGTGCCACTGCCCAGCGTGATGTACCTCTGCTTTCTGCTCAGCCTGATGACATGGTGCCTGCTAAAACTGTTCCTGACTGATGGCCATCTTGCCGCTGGGTCAATCCTGTCTGTCGCCTGGCTTGAATGTAATGCTCCTGTGTGGTCTGCCTCCGATAGTTTCTTTCCCGTTACCCTGCTAATTTTCATCTCCAGATCCAAACTTCCTGACCCGGGTGGTGGGGTACGTGTCCTATTTTTCAGACTCTGATGGCACGGCCCCCAGTGAACTAAAAGACTCTGGCCTTGGAAGTGCGAAGAAGTCCGCAGACTCAGTAGGGAAACATTTTAAGGGGTTTCTGCACCCACTCGGACTGTCGTACCCAGGGCTGAATGGAGTGTCTGAGGCCACTCCTTTAGGAGGGGGAACTGTCAGGAACGGTGTCATCTCTGGTTTCTCCTGCTGGTGGCACTATTACATTCAGCACCAAAAGGGTGTAATTCCAGTGGCCACCAGCGGGGGTCTCCCTGCCTGGACTGCAGAAATGTCATCAAGCACACCTGTCATGGTTTTGCTGGACTATATAAACCCGCCCTGAACTAACCTCAGTGCTTCAGAATTCCTCTGCTAAGCCCTTGTCCCTGCCAGTACCTGCTCTTGTTCCTGAACCCCGTTTGTGTATCCTGACCTTGAACCCTGTTTCCTGTTCCCTGCTCCTTGGTCTGCTTCATTATTCCTGGTTTCTGTTCCCTTGTCGCTTTGGCTCATGCCTTATTTGTTATTTCATGTTGGTTTCCTTGCTAGTGTATTATATTAGTTAGATAGTTAGGTGGGTTTGGGGGTTTGCTGTGTTTTCACCATTTACTTGTTTTTGGTTTTGATGTCTTGTTTTCACGTGTGTCTTTATCATTAACAATAAACATACCTTCTTATTCATTTACTCGTTTGTCCCTGATTCCTTGGTGCAGCCCAGCGATCTGATCACCTGCATTGGATGTTGTGTATAACATCCCCTGACACCAGGGTTGAGTGGTTCGCTAGGGCATCCCCGATCCTGCATGGCCCCCCGGCTGGGGAAGGAACATCAGCCAGTTTTGAAAGTGTTAACTAGGCAGAAGGCTAGGTGTAAAGTTGTGTTCTGAAAGTTAAGTTGTGTTCTGGGGTCCATTAACCAGAACTGCCATTGTCGGTGGAATTTATCAATATTCATATGGATTTTGGCAAAGAGGTATTCCATATGAGCATGAACATTGTGTATGTCAATGGCCATACCAAGGGTGGGAGAGGAGGTCTGTTTCCAGAGTTGGGCTATTGCAAGTGACCAGCAATGAGTACACGTGTAATTACAGGGTGAAATTTTGAGGGCCAAGCTGAGAGTCCTAAACCGAAGAGCGCCATCTGTGGGACTAGTACATTAGGAGTTTGGGTAAAATCATGAATGAGAGTGGAAATATTCCTCCAATATGGAACAATGGAGGGGCAGTCCCACCATATGTGGAGAATATGACCATCTATATCACAGTGTCTCCAGCACTTCCGTGATAGAGTTGGGAAGATGTGGGCCAGTTTACAGGTGTGTAAACAGCGGTACAAGAGTTTCATCATCGTTTCCCAGTGGGAAATGTTTCTGGAAAAGGTAGTGGGAGCATGAATTGCCTGGTGCCAGAGGGAGGTGGGTATCAAGATCTGTAGGGTGTTTTTTCAGTAAGTCATGGCTGAGGACTTTTTCTTCTTGGCAGGGCCTGAATGCAAATCATAAAAATTGTATATACCTCAGAGTTTGGAGAGAGTTAGATAAAAGTAAGTGATGACACATATCCCCTCTCAACCGTCTCTTCTCCAGAGAGAATAAGTTCAGTGCTCGTAACCTTATTTGTCATGTTGCCCTTCTCTGGACTCTCTCCAGTTCCAGCACATCCTTCCTGAGGACTGATGCCCAGAACTGGACGGGATACTCCAGGTGCGGCCGGATCTTGCAGAGTCTTGTAGAATGGGAGAATTATTGTTTTAACTCTGGAGTTAATCCCCTTTTTAATGCATGCCAATATTCTGTTTGCTTTGCTTGCAGCAGCTTGGCATTGCATGCCATTGCTGAGCCTGTCATCTACTAGGACCCCAGGCCTTTTCCATCCTAGATTCCCACAGAGGTCCCCCCCCCCCCCCCCCAGTGAGTAGATTGCATTCATATTATTGCCACCCAAATGCAATGTTTTACATGTTTCTACATTAAACCTCATTTGCCATGTAGTTGCCCACACCATTCATTTGTTCAGATCTTCTTGCAAGGTTTCCACATCCTGCAGAGAAGTTATTACCCTGCTTAGTTTAGTATCGTCTGCAAATACAGAGATTGAGCTGTTTGTCCCATCCTCCAGGTTGTTTATGAATAAATTAAATAGGATTGGTCCCAGGACAGAAAGCTGGGGGACCCCACTTTCCACCCTGGACCATTCGGAGTACTCCCCATTTATCACTACCCTCTAAACTCGCCACTGTAGCCAGTTTTAAATCCATGTACTCACCCTATGGTCCATGCCAACAGACCTTACTTTGTACAGTAAACTTTTATGGGAACTGTATTAAATGCTTTTGCAAAATCCAGATATACCATGTCTACAGTCCTACCTTCATCTAGATAGCAGCTCACCTCCTCATAGAAGGTTAATAGATTGGTTTGACAAAAACAATTCTGCATGAATCCATGCTGATTACTGCTAATGATACCATTGTCATTACTAAACGTCTGTATATAGTCCCTTTATCATCCCCTCCAAGAGCTTGCATACAATTGATGTTAGGCTAACTGGTCTGTAATTCCCAGGGATGTATCTTGGTCCTTTTTTAAATATTGTTGCTACATTGGCTTTTCTCCAATCAGCTGGTACCATTCCAGTCAGTAGACTGTTCATAAAAAATAGGAACAATGGTCTGGCATTTACTTGACTGAGTTTCTTAAGTACCCTTGGGTGCAATCCATCTGGTCCCGGTGACTTATTAACCGCTATATACATATATATATATATATATATATATATATATATATATATATATATATATATATATATATATATATATATATATATATATATATATATATATATATATATATATATATATATATACGTCGGCAGAGTGGCAAGGGTGGGCAAAAGGGCGAACAGGTATGTCTCCTTTAAGAAGCGATGCTGCGGGCGGGGGGTGCCGTGTTCTCTGTGACCACGGGTACCGCGGACTCGATGTCCGCTGGGTGCCCACGATAGTGCCACAGAGAGGTAGAATGGGGAGATGCTTTTGTAAACAAAGCATTTTCCCGTTCTGCCTTGTGTCATGACAGAGATCACTGCTCTCTGTCATCAAGAGCAGTGAACGCTGCCATGTGTGTTGAAGCCCATCCCCCCACAGTCCCTAGGACACACTTAACCCCCTCATCGCCCCTAGTGGTTAACCTCTTCACTGCCAGTGTCATTTACACAGTAAGCAGTGCATTTTTATAGCACTGATCGCTGTATAAATGACAATGATCCCAAAATAGTGTCAAAAGTGTCTGATGTGTCTGCCATAATGTCGCAGTCACGATAGAAATTGCAGATCGCCGCCATTACTAATAAAAAAATGAATAATAAAAATGCCATAAAACTACCCCCTATTTTGTAGACGCTATAAATTTTGCGCAAACCAATCAATATATACGCTTATTGCGATTATTTTTTTACCAAAAATATGTAGAAGAATACATATTGGCCTAAATTGTGGAAAAAAAATGTTTTTTTATATATTTTTTGAGGCTATTTATTATAGCAAAAAGTAAAAAAATATTGCTTTTTTTTTCAAAATTGTCGCTCTTTTTTGTTTATAGCGCAAAAAAATAAAAACAGCAGAGGTGATCAAATACCACCAAAAGAAAGTTCTATTTGTTGGAAAAAAGGTTTGAGTGCAACGTCTCATGATCGTGCAATTGTCAGTTAAAGTGACGCAGTGCCGAATCGCAAAAAGTGCTCTGATCAGGAAGGGGGCAAATCCATCCGGGGCTTAAGTGGTTAATGTTAAGTTTTTCAAGTCTTTTTCTAATTCTGTCCTCTGTTAGCCATGAGAGTGCTTCCTGTGACGCGTCATGATAAACATTGCAGTTTTGGTTACTGATTCCCTCCGATTCCCTTGTGAAGACTGAGGAGAAGAATAAATTGAATACCTTCACTATCTCTCTATCCTTAGTAACCAGATTTCCTTCATCATTCTTTATAGGACCAATATGATCTGACCTCCCTTTCTTACTATTTATGTACTTAAAAAATTCCTTGGGATTTTTTTACTCTCCTCCGCTATGTGCCTTTTGTGTTCTAGCTTAGCCGCCCTGATTGCACCCTTACATTTTTACTGCATTCTTTGTAAAGTTGGAATGCTGATGATGATCCCTCAGTCTTGTATATTTTGAAGGCCTTCTCCTTTGCTTTTATATGCATTCTTACGTTGGAGTTAAGCCACCCAGGACTTTTATTAGCTCTTTTAAATTTATTTTCATTGGGATGCACTGGCTAATGTATAAACAGAAAAGTCAGTGCTACTACCCATACAACACATATATAGCAAAGCTCCCGGGTGCTCGATCCACAGTCGCTGGCTGAATAAAGTAATGTAGGAAAAATGATCCACACTCCAGTTGTTACTCTTTAAAAAATCTTTGTTTTTATTGACAAGACACAGTGAACAAACGCAGATGAAAATAGTTGACGTGTTTTAGCCTATAAGGCCTTAGTCATAACCACATACATAACAGACATAAAACTTCAAAATAAATAGTAGCACTAAAGATCATAGGCTCCACCCATTAATTGTTTTAATTGACCGCAGGCATTTAACAAAAAAAAGGAGAATCAGCTGCAATACATGCTAGGTGATCCATGTGTATGCCACTAAGTTTGCACCCACCTTGACATTTACATTTTTTATATAGGTACACACATGCATATGTACACACATGTGCATATATCCATGCTCATATACATAAGAGGAAACACCATAAAGTACAAACAACATTACATTTAAAAAATATGAAAATGACAATCCAGGTATGTGAAAAAGAAACAGAAGAGAGAAAAAGGCACTGGGGAGAGGAATTCTAATGTAGATGCAAGCCCAGATCCCACCTCAGGTTTAACACCCGAGGCAATCTAGTTTTTAATTTAGAGATCCACCATGCTTCTCTCCCCAGTAGCCTGCTCTCTCTATCGCCTCCTCTGGGTGACTGAGACAACCGTTCTATTTCTCTGAAGTGATATGAGGAGAGATTGGCCTGATGACATTCTCTAAAGTGACGTGTTGCATTCAAGATATTTCTATCATTTGGATTATTTGTGTAACAATAATGTTCCCCTATACAGGCTCTCGAAGGACGTGTGGAACAGTCTACATATTGGAGGCTGCATGAAATACAGGTGATTTTGATATACAGGCATACCCCTCCCCCTTTTTTACCCTCTCTATACTTGCAATATAGGGAATACCCTTGAATGGTTGCCAGCCAATTATGAGAGCTGTTGAACCAAGTCTCTGAAATTCCTACAAAATCTAAATCCTCCTTGTACAACAGTAGCTCTAGTTCTCCCATTTTGTCCGCCAGATTCCTGGCATCGGTGAACATGCCACGTAGTTTAGACCGGTCGCATACTATCTCCTTATTGGGTGTTCCGAGGATGCAAATAGGACTTGTTACTGTACTTACCTCAGGTCGAGGTGCTTTAGTCAACCTACCACTAATGCCCCCAATACTACCCTCTGGAATTTGTTCCGCACTGACTATATTTACTTCTGGCACTCCCCCCATCACCTAGTTTAAAAGCCCCTCTAACTTTTTGGCCTTCTTCACTCCCAGCAGATCTGCACCCTCCTCATTTAGGTGCAGTCCGTCCCTTCTACAGAGCTGGTAACCGACTGAGAAGTTGGCCCAGTTCTCCATTAACCCAAACCCCTCCTTTCTACACCAGCTCCTCATTCACTTGTTTACTTCCCTAATCTCCTTCAGACTTTCTGGTGTGGCTCGAGGTAATGGTAGTATTTCTGAGAAAACTACCTTGGAGGTCCTTTTCCTCAATTTAGCTCCTAAGTCCTAAAATCGTTTTTTAGGACACTCCATCTACCTCTGACTTTGTCACTGGTGCCAAGATGCACCATGACAGCCAGGTCTTCCCTAGCCCCTCCCAGTAATCTGTCCACTAGATCCGTGATGTGATGAACCCGAGTGCCCGGTAGACAACATACATCTCTGTTCTTCTAAGAATTGAGTCTCCTACCACCAGAATCGGTCTTTCCTTTCCCTTGGCTTTTCCCCCACCCTCACTGGAAGAGTTATTCCCCTGACAGCTAGTGGTCAGAAAGATACTGGAAAGAGTGGAGTTGTTGGCCTTGAAAAAGATCTCCAATGTTGTGAAGGCCAGCTGTAGTCCAGTGTTGTAGAGGAAGGTCAGGAGAGAGAAGTCAAAGTGGAATGTGAGCCAATACTTGAGGGTGGAGGCCACTAGAGAGTTGTTGTAAGGCTTTCCATGTTGAGACCATTGCTTTGATGTTATTTATACTTGTTTTATACTCCACTCAAAAAAATAAGGTTTTTACATCTAGTTTTGATTAGATTAAAGTGGAGTTCCACCCAAAAGTGGAACTTTGGCTTTGAGGTGTCCTGCCCGGCTCCTGTTTGTGAAACTGAGATTTTGGGAAGGGGGGAGCAGGTACCTCCTTTTGACAGGTATCTGCTCCCACTTCTGTTCCGATCACCTTAGATGATCGTAAGCAGAAGTTCCCTCTCGCAAGCTGTCACAGCTGGGTGCCCACAGTAGAGATGCTGACACTGCCATGGGAGAACACAGGGAGAACACAGTGTGAGTGAGTGCACCGCTGGATCATGGGACAGGTGAGTGTGTGTTAATTAATAGTCAGCAGCTACAGTTTTTGTTGTTGCTGACTTTTAATAAAAAAAATATGACTGTAACTCCGCTTTAAATGTATAGCACCATTTGAATTGTAAATTCCAGGTGGCACGTTTAAAGTGGTTGTAAAGGAATTATTTTTTTAAATAACAAACAAGCACAGAGTGGCCCCAATCCTCCTCCTTCTCTGGTCTCCCGCTGGTGCTCTTTCTCTCTGGCTAGTGCCCCCAATAGGGAGCCACTTCCCTTGGGGGCCCTCATGATTCACTTTCACCCCCGATCTCTTGTCACTGGCTTTGATTGACAGCAGTGGGAGCCAATGGCTCCCACTGCCTCAGCAAAGATTGTGAGACCCAGAAGTGAGGGGAGAAAAGAGCTGCAGATGTGCACAGCACTAGATTGAATGAGGGCTTAGGTAAATATAAAGGGGGGGTGAAGGGCAAATATGGATGCCTAATAATTTTTTACCTTAATGTAGGTAAGTTAAAAAAATGGGAGTCTATAATCACTTACATGGCCTTAAATTACAGCATATTTATTTCATATTCAGAGTATTACCACCATAGCAAATGTTTAGAGATGAGCAGATGAGTAAAAATCCTATGCGCCAGAAAACACCCAACATATTTTCTTTATACAGTTAACACATTACAAGGCCTTTTGCCTTTAAATATCCAGTTAGCTGAGTCCAAAACATCTGGGCACAATTCACTCTGCTCCAGGATTTTCTGCACAATCCAGCAAGAGACAGGGTTGCAAGTCGACCCCGATATGTTTTTTTTTCTACCAAACTAGTGAATGGAGACATAAGGTTCTATTTTATTTAAAACAAATGTACCGTATATACTCGAGTATAAGTCGAATTTTTCAGCACATTTTTTTGTGCTGAAAGTGCCCCCCTCGACTTATACTTGAGTCAAGCACTTTAATGCAGCAAAAAATTTCATTTTCCGAACCGATTTTGGGGCCCCGTATCTCAGGGCCACTTAGTGCTAGGAACCCCAAATTTGGTATGCAAACCCAGTGGACCTTGTACCACAACATATCCAAAGCTGAAGTTCCTAGCACTAAGTGACCCCGAGATACGGGGCCCCAAAATCGGTTCGGAAAATGTCATTCTCTGCTGCAGAAAAGTGCTTGACATTTTCTGAACCGACTTTGGGGCCCCATATCTCAGGGCCACTTGGTGCTAGGAACCCCAAATTTGGTATACAAACCCACTGGAACTGATACCATAACATATCCAAAGCTGGGGTTCCTAGCACCAAGTGACCCTGAGATACGGGGCCCCAAAACCGGTTCGGAAAATGTCATTCTCTGCTGCAGAAAAGTGCTTGACATTTTCTGAACTGATTTTTGGGGCCCTGTATCTCGGGGCCACTTAGTGCTAGAAACCCCAGGTTTGGAAATTTTATGGTGCTAGTTCCACTGGGTTTGCACACCAAATTTGGGGTTCCTAACACTAAGTGGCCCAGAGATACGTGGCCCCAAATTTGGTCAACTGTGTCCATCTGCAGCAATGTCATTTCGGGACCCTTTGGGTTCAGAGACCCCAAATTTTGGCTGCAGCTAGGGGGCATCTAGGAACCCTTAACTACCGAGTTTGAAGTTCAGGGGACCTATGGCTGCAAATGGGCACAGTGAGGCATGCAAATGGGCACAGTGATGCTGCAAATGGGCATTGTTGACCCTCTTTTCCACTTACAGTAGCTGTGCATTTCTCACCCTCGTCTTATACTCGGGTCAATAAGTTTTTCCCATTTTTTTGTGGTAAATTAGGGCCTCGACTTATACTCGGAACGACTTATACTCGAGTATATACGGTATGTTATGTACAGTACAAGAATCATGGTGGCCATTGACTATACTACTGAAAAAAAAAAAACATTTTAAATGTATGCTTAAATATGGTGCTGATAAATAATGAGCCTGGCCATAGAGGTTGCAATTTTCTTTCCTGCAACCACAATCAGTGTTTATGGGGAAATCTCACCTGCAGAGCTATTGTGTTCTTGTGTTCTCCTGGGGGCGGAGAAGGGGGGGGGGGCATCCCAGCCAGGAGAAAACACAGGCTGGTTGTACCTAAGTTGATTAATCGAGGTATAATCAGCCTGGCCATACATGTTTAGAATCCCGTCTAGTCCCTTCTGAACCAGAGGAGATTTGAACCGTCAATGGCAGGCTGAAGATTAATTGGAAAATAGGAAATAATGGCCATCAAAACAAAGGTGGTTTACTAAGGTCAAATGATTAACGCTGATATAGAAAATATAAAAGACACAAATTAATACGGCTTTAGCTACAGGCATTATCCCACTATCTTTTTTTTGGGGGGGGGGATTAGAGGTTTCCCTTCACCTTCCTGGGCTCACCTGTCCCATCAGGAACCCAGGGACTACAGCCGACAGTTCCGCCAGCTGACCATAGAGATGATCGAAGACTGAAACATCCCTGATCATCCCTATGGTCTAAGAAATGGGAAGTAATGAGTATTTTGTAGAGATTACCCCCTTTAAATATATTGCCTGGGGGTCCCCTTAGTCTGCTTGTAATGTGGCACATCTGTACCATGTATAGAATGTGCTGCAGAAATAATGACATTTATAAAGCCAAAAAAATGACATTTTTCCTGCAAGCTTTCTTTATTTTGTCAACAATGGCTTGGGGAGCCAGTCTGTATGATGAGGCCACAATTTAGTGCACTCAGAACAAGATTAGAGATTTTTTGGATACAATCTGGTGTCTCTTTTTCAGACTTTGTATAGAAGTAACAGGTGCGGAAAAAATTGGGTTTTGGGTGCTGGTGGTGCCTTCACACTGTAACCCTATAGAGGTACTCTTGATAAAAGCAAGAATTGGCCTTGCTGTCAAAAATTAAATGATATGCCCCAGCCAAACAGTGGCTGAAAAATTGGTCTTTGGGTGTCGGTGGCGCCTTCACACAGTAACCCTATAGAGGTACACTTGATGAAAGCAGGAATTGGCCTTGCTGTCAAATATTGCAATGATATGCACTTGTCAAACAGGTGTAAAAAAATGTATATTTGGGTGTCGGTGGTGCCTTAACATCGTTACCCTATAGAGCATGAGTGCTCAACCTGTGGCCCTCCAGCTGTTGGGGAACTTCAAGTCCCATGAGATATTGCAAGGCTGACAGTAGGGATGGGCTATCTGTTCAAGTCGAACATGAGTTTGACTCAAACATTGGCTGTTCGCTAAATAGCGAGCAATTTGGGAACACCCTTTAAAATTCTATGGTGCTAATTTTAAAGGTTAATATGCAAGTTATTGTCATAAAAAGTGTTTGGGGACCTGGGTCCTGCCCCAGGGGACATTGACGAAACCTCCTGCAGCACTGAATGCCCAATGCAAAAAAAGTTTGCTAGCGCTAGTGCTGGCTATTAATGAATTATTGGTCCCGACAATACACATAAAAGTCATTGAAAGTCATTGAAAAAAAAAAGAATGCGTGGGGGTACCCCAAAATTTTATTACCAGGCCCTTCAGGTCTGGTATGGATATTAAGGGGAACTCCACGCCAAAATTTAAAAGAAAAATGGTGTGGGGTTCCCCCCAAAAATCCATACCAGACCCTTCAGGTCTGGTATGGATTTTAGGGGAACTCCGAGCAAAAATTGAACAAAAATGGCGTGGGGTTTCCCCAAAAATCCACACCAGACCCTTATCTGAGCACGCAACCTGGCAAGCTGCAGAAAAAGAGGGGGGAACAAGAGAACGCCCCCCCCTCCTGAACCGTACCAGGCCACATGCCTTCAACATGGGGAGGATGTCCCCATGTTGATGGGAACAAGGGCCTCATCCCCACAACCCTTGCCCAGTGGATGTGGGGATCTGCAGGTGGGGGGCTTATCACAATCTGGAAGCCCCCTTTAACAAAGAGGACACCCAGATCCCGGCCCCCCCATGTGAATTGATAAGGGGTACAAATGTACCCCTACCATTTCGAAAAAAGAAAGTGTCAAAATGTTAAAAAACCACAGGAGACAGCTTGGGACAAATCCTTTATTAAAAATAAAAAAATAAAAAACAAAAAAGAGATTCCAGCGATGTAATCCAATAAATCCATGCTCCTACTCCAGCGATGTAATCCAATTCTCGATCTCCAGTGATGGATGATCTCCAGCGACTCCAGCGAGGAACACGCACAGGATCTTGCCTCCACTGGAGGCACCCAGCCAATGACGTGGCACTAGCTTGACAGCTCTTATGTAGCTGAGGGCGGGGCCACCCGTCACGTGACCCTGTCCCCCTCTGACAAGGGGAAATGATGGGGTTTCCCAGTGATGTGTACGGGTGACCCAGCCCCCCTCTGATGCAACGGAAATCATGCGTTGCATCCCTGAAGAGTCTGGTATGGATTTTTGGGGGGAACCCCACGCCATTTTTTTTTAAATTTTGGGGCGGAGTTCCCCTTAATATCCATACCAGACCTGAAGGGCCCGGTAATGTAATTTTGGGGGACCCCCACACATTTTTTTTTTTATTTTTTAATGACTTTCAAAGACTTTTATGTGTATTGCCGGGACCAACAATTCATTAATAGCCGGCACTAGCGCTAGCACTTATAAATGACTTTTTATTTCCTTTAGAAATCCTGAAGGCGGTGATTGGTTTTCGGGACCCCGTATGCGGCTAGGCTCCCAAAAAGTCCTACACAAAAATGTATTATTTTTTTGCTTTTTTATCTTATTTTTAAACTGTTCCTTTCATTTTTATTTTTTTTTAATCATTTTTATTGTTATCTCAGGGAATGTAAATATCCCTTATGATAGCAATAAGTAATGACAGGTACTCTTTTTTGAAAAAAATGGGGTCTATTAGACCCTAGATCTCTCCTCTGCCCTCAAAGCATCTGACCACACCAAGATCGGTGTGATAAAATGCTTTCCCAATTTCCCAATGGCGCTGTTTACATCCGGCGAAATCCAAGTCATGAAATGCTTGTAGATTCCGGTTTCTTAGGCCATAGAGATGTTTGGAGCCACTCTGGTCTCTGATCATCTCTATGGTCAGCTGGCTGAATCACCGGCTACATTCTCAGGTTCCCTGTTGGGACAGGAGAGCCAGAGAAAAACATGGAAGACGGTGGGGGGATCCCCTCCCACTGCTTGTAAAAGCAGTCTAGAGGCTAATTAGCTGCTAGGATTGCTTTTACATGAAAGCCGACCGCTGACTGAAAAGAATACCTCCCTTCATCCACCCACTTCTAATGATGGGCATACATGCACATATATATGCCGAAGCATGGGGGCATCCTCCCGCAAAAGTTAGGAGCAAATCGCTCCTCCGCCCTCTGCTGCCCCCACGCTTCGGCATATATGCTGAAGTATGTAACTGTGGTGGTGAAATCACTTCCGACAGAGCTGGAGTAACGGCTTTATGTATCGTGGGAGCAAACGCTGTTGCTGTCAAGATAAATAAATCCGTGCTGCAACTGAATGGCGTACCTGCTAAGCAAATGATGGTTAACAATAAAACAAAGTAACATTACAGTATAACAGTAAGACTTACCATACCTGAAAAGCAAATACAAAAAAAACATAGTAAAAAATAAAATATTTAACGCAACCTGTGCCTAAAATATATATATGCCAAAGCATGGGGGCATCCTCCCACAAAAGGCAGGAGCAAATCGCTCCTCCACCCACTGCTGCCCCCACGCTTCGGCATATATACTGAAGTATGTAACTGTGGTGGTGAAATCACCTCCGACAGCGCTGGAGTCACGGCTTTATATATCGTGGGAGCAAACGTTGTTGCTGTCAAGATAAATAAATCCGCGCTGCAACTGAATGACGTACCTGCTAAGCAAATGATGGTTAACAATAAAACAAAGTAACATTACAGCATAACAGTAAGACTTACCATACCTGCAAAGCAAATACAAAAAAAACATAGTAAAAAATAAAACATTTAACGCAACCTGTGCCTAAAATATATATATGCTGAAGCATGGGGGCATCCTCCCACAAAAGGCAGGAGCAAATCGCTCCTCCACCCACTGCTGCCCCCACGCTTCGGCATATATGCTGAAGTATGTGACTGTGGTGGTGAAATCACCTCCGACAGCACTGGAGTCACAGCTTTATATATCGTGGGAGCAAACGCTGTTGCTGTCAAGATAAATAAATCCGCTCTGCAGCTAAATGGCTTACCTGAAAACAAAAAAATGGTTACCAACAAAACACAGTAAACAGTAAAGTATAAAAAAAATTGCATATCTGAAAAGCAAACATGGTAAAACATAATAACAATAAAACATTGCAGAATAGAATACAGTAAAAAAGAGCAGAACAATAGAGAGAGAATAGAGAGAGAGAGAGAGAACAATAAAACGACAACTATTTTTGGTTTTTTTATTTTATTTTATTTTTGTGTTTTTATTTTTTTTATTTATTTATTTTTTACACTTTTTTTAGTAACTTTAAATTTTGTAACTGGTACCAGGTTTGGGTCTCTCAAAATGCGATGGCATCTTGGGAGACACTGTGAAAGTTTGTCCTAGTCTGTGCAATGCTGTACCCTACGCTAAAACTCAACTAGTGTATGGTAGCGTTTAAAACATTCACCAATGCATAGACCAGGATTGTCAGGACAGGAGGGACAATAATACTGGGTGTCACACCTAAATCCACGCTTGCTACAGACACGACATCTTCTTTGGGGGGCTCGTTGGGTAGGGGTACTCGAGAGGACATAAGGAAAATGCCTCTCATGCAGCCAGCTTACTGCATTTGGTTGGGGAAGGTGAGGTGGAGCACTGCTTGGAAACAGAAGGGCTCTGACGATCTCTTCCTGGAATTTAAGGAAGGATCCAGTCCATCCTGAAGCTCTGTATAGCACATGAGCGTTCAGCAAAGCCAATTGAAATAAATAAACAGACACTTTTTTGTACCAGCGTCTGGCCTTACAGGCAACTAGGTACGGCGCCAACAACTGATCATTGAGGTCCACCCCTCCCATATTTTGGTTATATTCGTGGACACAGAGGGGTTTCTCCACAACACCAGTCGCCGTAGTAATTTGGACCGTCGTGTCTGCATGAAGGGAGGTAAGAACGAAAACATTCTTATTGTCCCTCCACTTCATAGCGAGCAAATTATTACACTGCAAGCAGGCTCTCTCCCCCAGCCTAAGACGGGAATCTACAAGACGCTGGGGAAAGCCCCAGCGATTAGGTCGCACGGTGCCACATGCTCCAATCTGATGATCAAAAAGGTGACTAAAAAGTGGCACGTTCGTGTAATAATTGTTCACGTACAAGTGTACCCCTTTCCGAATAAGGGTGACACCAAGTCCCACACTATCTTGCCAGCGCTTCCTATGTAGTCAGGGCAGTTTGTCAGCTCTACGTGACTATCTTTGCCCTCGTAAACCAAAAAACTACATGTATAGCCTGTGGCCCTGTCACAGAGCTTATACATCTTGACTCCGTATCTGGCACGCTTGCTGGGAAGGTACTGTTTGAATGACAAGTGGCCAGAAAATTTAATCAGGGACTCATCAACGCAGACAACTTGATGGGGAGTAAACAAGTCTGCAAAACGTTGGTTGAAGTGGTTTACGAGGAGCCGAATTTTGTAGAGCCGATCGTATCCAGGGTCTCCACGAGGACGACAGAGTTCATTGTCATTGAAGTGCATGAACCACAAAATCTGCTCGTATCGTGCCCTGGCCATGGAAGCAGAGAACATGGGCATATGGTAAATTGGGTCAGTGGACCAATATGACAGCAACTCACTCTTTTTATTTATGCCCAGGTTGAGGGAAAGGCCCAGAAAGAGCTTAAATTCAGAGACCGTAATTGGTCTCCAATCTCTGGCAAGGGAGGACTGGGGATTAACGGCGATGTGTTGACCAGCGTATAAAGTGCTTTGGTCCACAATAGATCTATAGAGATCTTCAGTGAAAAACAGCAAATAAAAATCCAGTGGCGTAAAATCAACTGTCTCCACCTGAATTCTGGGTTGGCCAGTGAATGGGGGAAGTACAGGTGCTGCAGAAGTGGTGGGTACCCAATTCGGATTGGCAAATGTAGCAGGAAGGGCACTATGGGCACGACTGGCCTGTGTTCGTCTTCTTGGTGGCAGCGGGACACTACTAGTGCTTGCCACCTCACCAGCTTGAACTGCACTTATGGGACTCGCCACGTCACCATGTCATACTGCAGTGCTGGATATACGACCAGGGTGTACTAGGCCGCTGGTGCTTGCCAGTTCACCAGAAGGAATAGCGGCGCTAGTACTTCTCTGCTCCATACGAGGGACCTGCGGTTCTTGCACTTCAAGGACAGAAGAAGAAGATTGGGGTCTGGTACGCCTGACCTTAGCAGGGACCACAAATCCGTCGTCAAAGCTATCTGTCATGGAGCCGCTGTCCTCTACAGGATCGTATTCTGAGCCTGAATCTGACAGATGAGTGACTTCCTCTTCACTATCTGTCATGCTCAGAAACGTGTAGGCCTCTTCACTAGTGTACCTTCAATTTGCCATTTTGGGCTCTAAATTTAGGGGTACACTAGTGAGACTCACAGGCAAAAAAGCTCCTGACTGTTAGCGACTGATTCAAAATGCTACCAAAAAACTGTTATGCCCCGTACACACGGTCGGACATTGATCGGACATTCCGACAACAAAATCCTCGGATTTTTTCCTACGGATGTTGGCTCAAACTTGTTTTGCCTACACACGGTCGCACAAAGTTGTCGGAATTTCCGATCGCCAAGAACACGGTGACGTCAAGCACGTACGGTTCAGAACCAAGCGCAGCACCCTTTGGGCTCCTTTTGCTAATCTCGTGTTAGTAAAAGTTTGGTGAGAGACGATTCGCGCTTTTTCAGACTCGTGGCTTTCAGATCGTTTTCTGCCGTTCAGTTTGTGCTTGTGGGTTCGTATCTGCTCTTCAGTGCGTGCAAGCAAGTTCCGCGTGACTTTAGTCACTGTATTCTTGTTCGTTCGTTACTGGTTTTCAGGTCGCTCTTCACAGGCCTTGCTGTTCTTCAGTGCGTTCTGTTACTTCGTTCTGAGCAGCCGACCGTTTTCTAGCCATGTTTCGTATGCATACTCCTCGTAGAGTTCGTGCTGTGCGGGGGCTTGGTGTTGGGGTCCTGACCTTGACACAAGTCCAGTCCATGAACAGGGTGGGGAGGAGTTCATGGACCAAGAATTGGTTGCTTCAGCGTGACCAGTTCTGTCATATGCCTTTGCTCCGTGAGATCCGTGAGAATAATCCTGATGATTTCAGGAACTTTCTCAGGATGACGGACCCCGTGTTTCACCGTTTGTTGGCTTCGCTGACCCCCTATATCAGCAGGCAGGATACCTGCATGAGGCAAGCCATCACTCCGGAGCAGAGGTTGGTCGCTACCTTGCGGTATTTGGCCACAGGGAGAAGCCTGCAGGACCTCAAGTTCTCGACAGGCATCTCCCCCCAGGCTCTGGGGATCATTATCCCAGAGACCTGTTCTGCCATCATACAGGTCCTACAGAAGGAGTATATGAAGGTAAGATTTTTATCCTTTTATATCACATTTTATTGTATTGAATGTTTGATAATATATTGTATTTCTTTCCTCATTCCCTAATTACCATGATTGTAATATGCTGTGAATGTCCCCTTTGTCCTCATGCATGCTGGATTTTTATGTAATTATTATTTTAGGTCCTTCATATATATTTGCCCTTCAATAACCTCTCCAGCATGGTGTCTCCTGCCCTATATTCACCTCGTGTAGTCACTTAACAATGTATTTTATCAGCTCCATAGTAGTGCTTTACCCCAAACACCCCCTAAAATGTTTGGAAATGTTATTTTGGATTTAAATTCAGGCAGAGGGCCAGAGGCTTTTTTTTGTGGTGTCCCCAAGTTTTTTGTAACCCTCCCTCCCCCAACTGCTAAGTCAGCTGATCCCAATTCTCTATCCTCAATCATCTATCTGCTGTCTTTGCCAAACCCATACACAATATACCCACATCTATAGTGCTCAGATTTATGGATGAATTCCCCAAAGCATGTAGTGCAAGGGCCTGCCTGTATACTTTCCAATGGTACTGTTTAAAGTTCTTGTATCCTATTATGATCTTGATAGGTAATAGCAGAATGTCCAAATGTGCTCAAATGTGTACAGTGTGTATTTATATCTTTGTATTATGACACTTCTTACCTGTCCAGTGGGCTGCCAATAGTGTAACTAAGGAGGGGCTGTTCCAAGTAATACCCTGTATTTAGGCATTCATCTCTCAATGAAGTGAAGAGGGTTACCTGTCCTAGAGTCCCCCCCCCCTATAATGTTAGAAATGGCCCATGAGAGGGGGGGAGGGGGAATATGATAGGTGTACCTTATACTTTGTTGTTGTTAAATTCCCCTTAATAAATGCTATCTGGAGGTTGACCCATAATGTTTGTGTCTAATCTGCTTGCCAGGTTTCTGTGAAAAAATAGTAATGTTTATTGTTTTTTCCTCAACAGTTTCCTTCAACGCCACAGGAATGGCAGACTGTGGCCTCCCACTTTGCCCAGCGGTGGGACTTTCCTAACTGCGGAGGGGCAATTGATGGGAAACACGTCCACATCGTCCCACCACCCAACTCGGGGTCGTACTATTATAATTACAAGGGGTTTAATAGTATAGTGATGTTGGCGGTGGTGTCGGCTAATTACGACTTCTTGTATGTGGACGTGGGGAAGAATGGCCGGATGTCCGATGGTGGAGTGGTCGCCCAGACGGAGTTCTACAGGCGTCTCCAGAATGGCAGCTTGGACTTGCCACCTCCAGAGGACAATGTTGAAGGTCTCCCATTTGTGTTCGTTGCTGATGAAGCATTTGCGCTGGGGGACCACCTGATGCGGCCATTCCCGATGAGGACCCTCACCCCGGAACAGAGGGTTTTTAATTACCGGCTGGCCAGAGCCCGAAGAGTGGTGGAGAACACATTTGGAATCCTGGCCAGCCGGTTCCGATTATTTATGACACCCATCCATATGGCGGAGTATAAACTGAACCATATAATACTTGTGTTCTCCATAATTTTCTACGAAAACATTCAGCCAACTATGCTGGCTCAGTTGGGCCTGAGGCCGGAATCCCAAATACATCAACAATGACGGCACTTGAAAGCGGCCGTCCTGGCTTGCCCTCCCTAAATGCCTGTGATGTCCGGTTACGATACCTGGAGTTCTTTGCGGGTAGGGGGGCTATCAATATGCCAGACAATATGTGACACCTTTTTCAAATAAAAAACAACCCAAAGAAATTCTTGGTGGACATTTACTGCTTGTGTTTGTTTGAGCTGACCCTGACAGAAATGTGTTGAGTGCAGAAAATGTCGTGATTGGGTAACCTTATAAAGAATAGTGTTGGCTGGTACTTCCTAAATGCAAAAACACATTTCACTCCAAGTGCACTTACAACTGCACTGAACCTGCACTTGTAGTGCAAAGTGTATTTGCCCTTAGGAAATAACCCCCATTTTTGCATAAAACAACAATTACATCACCCCAAAAGTGTTGTAGCGTTGAGACAATAATCCACACATTCTTGAGTAAGGCACTTTTTTATACCTGCACAATCACATGTGCATTTACCAAAGGTTTTTAAAACAAAACAACATGTTTGTTGTATAACAATTTTTGTGGGGGGGCATTATCAAAAATCGAAATATCCATTTCAGATAAAACAGGCCTGTGTAAAACCAACAAGAAAGCCAAAAAACTTGAACTTACAAAGTTCACATTAGGTAAAACCTGAAGGCTATATCAGACATCAGTATTTAGGAACTGGGTTTGATATAGCGTTCAGATGGGGGGAAATCACCCCTGGAAAAGCCAAATTTGGAAGATGCACACCAATTTACGAATGTAAACATGTGCTATCTGCCATCAGGGGGGATCAAGGGATGTGTTTTGGGGGAGCAAGCCCTTCCTCAATGCTACTTTATAATTGAGGAAGGGGTTGCACCCCCAAAACGCATCCATTGATCTCCTGTGATGGCAGACAGCACATGTTGGCACACTGTGTGCATCCTCCAAATTTGGCTTTTCGAAACATTGTAAAAATTTTATTAACATAAAACAGGTGATTTTGTGGGGTTTAAATTCGCCCCAAAACATCAATGATGTTATTATTTATTTTAATAACATCAGTGATTTGTTGCTGGATGTTTTGCAATTGGAGATTACATCCCATGATCTCCCCTATCAGTATCTGGGCACTTTCTGATGTAAAGCGTTCTGGATCCCGATCACCTAAAAAGAGATAAAGAACAAAAAAAACAGGTCTCAAAAATCTGCCACCAGCCATCTCTTTTACCTGAGTCTGTGGTCGCAGACACTCACCTGTTGTGGTGCCAATCTCCACCACATCTTCTTCTTCCTCCTGCTCTTCTTCTTGTGTTTGGGGTATTTCCCCTTCTTCCAGAGGGGGGGGGCTCTGGTCTCCTGGGATGAGGAGTGACCTCCGAGTCTTTTCTCCCCTATGTAAAACAAAAATGGTATAATTAGCACACAGATATTTGATGGCAGAACTAGAAATAGGAAACATTGCTTGGAAGTGGGGTACAATTGTCTATTTTAGCCGAGTTCCAAGATGTATATTTTTATTGCCCTTTGTCAAGCTGCAATACTTTACCTGTTTGGTACAAGCTTCACAGATGTAGACCCCCCTATAGTATACACTGGAGCACCTGTGTGCCCCCCCTAATAAAAATGGTGTTCTGGGGTCCCACACTAGTGCTCCAGTGTCCAGATGTGAAAACAGCTGCTCAGTGTCCTCTCCTTACACACAATCTAGTTTGCATTTCATTCTAGTAACAAACCCATCTACACAAACAAATATTTTGCATCCAAGTAGGCCCCAAAAAAATGTGTGAAAATGCATATGGCCTAAACAATGGTGTTCTAGAGGCCGAAAAAAAAAATGTTTGATACGAACGAATAATGGGCCCATGAACATTAAAGTTGCCCTTTTAAACGTTACAATTACTAAAAGCATATGGAGCAGAACAAACGGAATAAAGACAGAAAGAATATGAACACAGCACAACTACTTACTTTTTTGCAGCACTCTCCGGATCTTTCGGTACTGCTCCGGCTCTCTCAACTTCAGGTCCGACCACCGCTTCCTGAGCTGATCTTTAGACCTTCATACCCCGAAATTCCTCTCCAGACTCCGGACCACTTTACCAATGATTTTGGCCTTTCTGATGTTGGGGTGGGGGTAAGGCCCATATTTTCCGTCATAGTCGGACTTCTTCATGATGTCGACCATCTCCAACATCTCCCCAAACGACATATTTGTGGCCTTAAAACGTCTCCTTCTGGATCGGGACGTGCCTGGATCCGGGCTTTCCTCCTCCTCCTCGTTGTTCGAATTATCACGCACCTGGTGTAACTCCGCCATCATGCTCTTCCCCCACTGCGCCGAACGAAAAGGGGCGGGGAATAGAATAGAAAGAACGTCAGGGGCGGGCGGAGTTACACACATGCGCCCGTGTGTATAAAGCGTAATACGCGTGCGTATTACGTACGATCTGTGAGCGGATGAAGGAGCATTGGACGCGCCGATCGTAAGAACGAAGGTAAGAGACAAACTTGGGCCTATACTGCTTCGAGATTGAGGCCTATATTGTAACAAGATTAGGAGAGTTTGGTGTGACATTAGGCTTTGTCTTGTGTTGTGTCTTGCAGTGAACATGGATATCTTAATGAGAGATACTGACTTCATGTCACTATTCATTGATATGCTAAGTGAGCTGCCCTGTCTGTGGGAGATTACCCACCCCCATTTCAAGAACCAAGCAAAGAGGAAGGCAGCACTGGAGCAATTGTGTGAAATCGTGAAGCAGGTGATCCCCACGGCAGACATCACTTATTTAAAGATCTTCATTGGTGGCCTGAGGAGCACATATCTGAGGGAGCGCAATAAAGTCCTGGATTCACAGAGATCCGGAGCAGCAGGTGACATCTATGTCCCCAGGATGTTGTACTATGACAGGCTGCACTTTCTAGCAAGCCAGACTGAACCCAGGCCATCCCTCTCAAGTCTTCCTTCCACGCTTCCTTCCCCCCCCGGCTGAGGCTTCTGATGCCCAACCTGGGCCTTCCAGGCCATATGTGGAGGAGCCCAGATTGAGCCAGGTATAGCATTCCTCTAAACATTTCTGCTTGTCCAATCAATGATGTTACCTAGATGTTAGTTGGGAGTACTAATTTATGATTGTGATTGATGATGCAAAAACTAAAACCATGTCCCTTTTTCATACACAGGGAAGTCTCAGCCAGGAGGTGGCTGATCTGCAGGTCCCTCCACCCCCCCTGGAAACAGAAAGTGGCAGGAGGAGGAGTGCCCTAGAGGAGGCGGCTATTAGATTTTTTTTCTAGGGCTACAGAGGTCCTGGGAGCACCACACACCATGCAGGAGAACCTTGCGGCATTCATTGCCTATAAAATGCAGAGGATGGAGGAGGGCCAACAAGCCATGTGTCAGGCCCTCATATCAGAGGCTCTGGAGAAAGGTGTGAGGGGCCACATTACACCTCACACACAGCTTTGGGATGGTCCTCCTCCTCCTCCTCCCTCTCCTCCAGGTCCTCCCAGTCCTCCTCCAGGTCCTCCCAGTCCTCCTCCTCCTCCAGGTCCTACTCCTCCTCCTGCCACATCTCCAACTGCACAGCCACAGCCGGGAAGGAAGTGTGAAAGGAAGACCAGAGAGTGATTGCCCTGGATCCAGTCTGGTCGGCCAAAAGATGCAGCCTCTTGTGGTACCACAGCCTGGGGACACTGATGTCATCTGCTGCTATCCAAGTCTCTGTGAATCCCGGACCAGACTGCCCTCCCTTACATATGGACTCCTCAGGCCACCAATTTTGAGGTTTAAGAATTGATGTCTGCCGTGGGGGTCCCAGGCTTCACTAATTTCTCCTGTTGATGAAGTGTTGCCTTCCTCTTTGTTTGGTTCTGAGCCCTTAATAAAGGATTTTTGTTTTGAATTCTACTCTCCTATGTGTTTTACTTCAAAAATGATGGTTTGTTTGTGAGGATTCAGGTACATTTCAAATATACAATGTGAAATGAACAAGGGACACCAACAACAAAAAATCTCCTGGAGATTAAATAATAAAAGATATCAATGGTGTTGGGGTAACTTGCCACACAAAATACACACAAAAATATTCTGGAGTAAAAATAAAAATAACATTGAACAAAGATCAGCCTTGGAAAAAATCCAAACATTAAAGAAAAAAAAAGGCTTAAAAAGAAAAAAATAAAAACATAAAAAATATAAAACTGTCAGATGTGACAACTAATAACAATATATTGAGGGAATCCCACTAAAAAAACACAAATAAAACTTTGTGAGAAGTGTGTGTGAATATGAGCAGCAAAACTACTTAATTCTTGTCACATTATAAAGAAGAAGAGAGTGCGCTGTATTAAACAATTTTTAACATTGCAGCGTGACGAAAATGCTGTATCCATTGCGAACGCTAAGTTTACCAGAACGAGCTGTCCCGTGTCGGAATTTCTTCTGAGCATGCGTGGCACTTTGTGCGTCGGAACAGGCCACACACGGTCGGAATTGACGCGATCGGATTTTGTTGTCGGAAAATTTTATCTCCTGCTGTCCAACTTTGTGTGTCGGAAAATCCGATGGAAAATGTCCGATGGAGCCCACACACGGTCGGAATTTCCGACAACACGCTCCGATCGGACATTTTCCATCGGAAAATCCGACCGTGTGTACGGGGCATTAGCGATCGCAGGGATCAGGCCTGACTCAGTGAACGCTGCAGTTATGTGTGCTTAGTGTTTTGTAAGTGTCAGTGATCGATCGATACTGCACTTGGGTGGGCTGGGCAGGGCTGGGCCGAGGGGCAAAACGCAGGTGCTAGCAGGTATCTGGGCTGATCCCGCTAACACTGCATTTTTGGGAACCCTAAACTGCTGGGGATGCTAGTATAGATCTGATCGGATCAGATATCGATCCGTTCAGATACTATAGCACTAAGGGAGGTGTATGCTGCGTGCGTGGGTGTTAGCGGTACTGGCGCTAAACTGACGCTGCCTGGGGCGACGCAGACCTTATCCGACCCTAAAAACGTAAGTTTTATCACCGCCAGGCAATTAGGGGGTTAAACCTTTATGAGGTAATAAATGGCGGGTGCCCTAAAACTATAATAAACTTTAAAAAACAAACGAACTAACCAGCGTCACCCGTAACACCTATATGGTGATCGCTGGTGAAAGGGTTAACTAGGGGGCAATCAGGGGGTTAAAACCTTTACTAGGTAGTATATGGGGGTCCCTGTCGCTATAAAACACTGACAGCGAACCTATATACTTACCTCCCTAACTAGCGTCACCTGTGTCACTAATACAGCGATCAGAAAAACGATCGCTTAGTGACACTGGCGACGGGGGGTGATCAAGGGGTTAACCTTTATTAGGGGGGTTAGGGGGGTACCCTGGACCTAAAGGGGGGTACCCCAGACTTAAAGGGGGCTAACCCTAACTGCCCAACACTTATAACTGTCACAAACTGACACCAATGCAAAAAAAAAAAAACTGCTATTGGTGTCAGTGTGACAGGGGGTACAGGGGGGGTGATTGGGGGGTGATGGGGGGTGAAAAGTGTGCCTAGTGTGTTCTACTGTTAGTGTAGTGTTGGTGTAACTTACATTGATGTCTTCTCTCCTCGGCGCCGGAACGAAAAGACCGGCTCAAGGAGGGATGACATCACTTCATCTCCCTCTGTTTACATTACAGAGGCAGAGGAAGGATTTTCATTCGCCAGGAGCGATCGGGAGGGGGTGGCCACGAATGGATGGCCTCCCCCACACCTCTCATCACCCGCGAAGAAATGCCGGCCGCCTCGGGCACCGGGGGGGGTCCTACCGGACCCCCCGCCCGTGGGAGGCAGATCACGTACAGGTACGTGATTCTGCCTGCCCGTGCCATTCTGCCGACGTACATTGGCGTGAGGCGGTCGGCAAGTGGTTAAGCATCTTTAAAATCACTGCTCCTGAAAAAAAAGGTTTGTTTTTAAAATATTTTTGTCATTGATACCTGGACCCCCATACCCTTTTTATGGCCAACTACTTGCATATAAGCCTTCAAAATGGACACTTTTGATTTTTTCTGTTCTGCGCCCATTGACTTCAATAGAGTTTGCTGTTTGGGTTAGAACTTTTTCCCTGTTCGAGAGTTCTGCTGCAAATCGAACATTGGGGTGTTCGGCCCATCTCTAATCTGGATACTTGACTATCCAAAGGCAATCACTTATCATACTGTTCATCTTTAAACCACTGAGTTCAAAAATCCACTTAGATTCTGCCCTAAACATCTTGCAAACAATTTCCACCTCTCCAGTTGTATTTTATCAATTTTAAAGCTCAGAAAGAAGCGCCTTTAGTGTTATGATATTGCCAAAAATGTTTTGATAATGGTTATTTGTTGATGCCAGATAAGATCTTTTGAAAACGTTCACATGGTCAAACATTGGGTTCCCTTTTAATGAAACCAACATATAGCTTGATACAGGGCCATCTTAAAAAAAAATTACTGAACATTAAATGTTCGACTGACATTTGCCTTGGCAATGTTTAATCCAATGGAATTCAGTCATTAGCTGCCCCCAAAATATAAATTGCAGGCAGAAACTGATGCAAATTCTGACAAATTTGTGGCCAACTCTTGGGTGAAAATTCAATTGGCTATTTACTAAGTAAATCTTTGATAAATAGATCTTACATTTTTCACTAGGCTAAACCTTGTCTTTGAAAAATGGTATGCATAAATTCATGCAGAAAAATGCAGGTATATCTTTTTGTTTGAAAACATATTTTATATTGCGATAATCGTCCTTTTACTATAAACACATAGTTAAAGGCTCCACAATTCAATAGCTGAGGCTGGGCAACAGCTATTTTATTTTTAGGACTTTGGCTTGGATAAAATATTAACAATGTATTGTTTATTCTAAATTTACATTGTTATCTGTTGCTTCTAAAGCAGCTTAGATGAGTGTTCCAAAATGCATAGATCTCTACCACACAATCTGAATTGCAAACCACTAAGGTCTATATTCTGTGTGTACAAAGCTTTACAAACATCATATGTATGCTCCTTTATGTTCTATTTTTCAAAGCCTACAGTTCGCTTCTTGAAGTGCCCTGAGTGCATTGAAGTTCAAAAAGACGAGTATCTTATATTCCCTTGTATGCTAAAATTATGTATTCTGTGTAAATAGAAAGTATATAAAATATATAAATATTTAGAAAGCGACTAAAGCAAGTGAAAATATAACACTTTAAAACATCCATTCTGCAAAATAGCAAATATAAGGTTGATACATAAAGGATTTATAAGCCCAATTTTTTATAGTCTTTAAGAATAATGCAAATAATTAGATGTCATGAAAGGCTCACTGAAATAAACATTTACTAAATCATAACCTAAGTGTAATGCAATCTTTGGGTTCTCAACATGCAATTTCTCTGACAAACAAAGGAAAAAGGTTTAAAAAATGTGAGTCCCCTAGAACTATAATAATACATATACTGCTTAGCACTAGGTTAACAATCCTCAGGCATTGGAAGGATACCAAACCTCCCACCTTCAGTGAAATTATTGAGCTGACCAACACACACGCTACTTACGAATGTATGTTTGCAGCAACCCAGGGTCAATATTTGAAGTCACAATCCAAATGGTCCAGATGGATAAAATGGTACGCTGAGAACCACCAAAGGTAAACTTATCTTCATCCTGATTACCTAAAACCCACTCATATGAAGAAAACAAAGCTGCATATTTTCTGTTTATATTTTATTTAATTATTATTATTTATGTTACTTTAACATTGTTACTACTAGTACAACCTAATCGTATATAGACGGAACACTAGTCCTTTTACTAGCTTATTCTCTAAATAGATATTTAGTATGAAGTTTATACCAGCATATTAACGATAATCAACAATAGTTAAGATGTATAAGCCGAAACTGTGATGTAGCAGAATACCTAAATACACTAAACTGTATACGAACTGTACTGTTTACAATATATATTGTGTACATTCTGTATTGTCTACAATTTATACTGTTTAATACCTTCAAAACAATAAAAATTATTGGAATTAAAAAAAATGTGAGTCCCATGAAAAATACATTTAGAAAATAAGATTTTGTGCTTACTGAAATACACAGTACTTCATCATTTCCCTTTAAATATTGTATCCCCTTGGTCTTAGATATTATCACTTTCATTCAGCTTTTTATACATACCTGGAGTTTAAAAACCATACCAAACCTTTAGGGTATGTGGACAAACCTTCACCTTCTACAGGAGGCTGGATTCCTGGCTCACATTCACAAGGCAGTTGCTGTCTGTTCAAGTGAGGTACTGGACAAAGATGGACTGGGAGGGAGCATCTACCCACCATAATACATGGGGGCACAGAGCCACTGGATCATCTGCACAGCCACTGCCAGCCCCCTCTCTGTGTATACACAGAGCAAAGGTCTCAGTACTGTTGGTCACTAGTCAGCCACATTTTGTGGACAGCAGATGTTTCCTCATGCTTGAAGTAGAGAATCCTCCAATAGACCCCTTCCCAGCTGTTTAAAGAGACCCTGTGCTTTTGACCTTTTATAACTTTAAAGTCAATCGCAGAAGGTGAGAGTTTGTCCTGAAGAGTTGGTGGTGGTGGAGTGAATATTATCGCACCTATTTTTCCTTTCATATATAATTTTGGGTGGTCACCATTTAAGATTTGCTGAATGAACTTTGGCTGTTGTTTTACTACCACGTGCATTTTTATTATCAAATGCACTGTTTACCTTATATGCGTTTGATCATTATGTTTACTTTTTATTGTTGGGTATGTTTGTTGTTTGATTATTGAACAGTTTTTGAGTGTGATACAAATTACCTTTACATACTTTGGCAGAGTTGATTAAAACTCTGGTTACTGCATCTAGTTAAATTTTAATGATGCAATTTTTTCAGTTAATTCATACCTTTGTTTGCACTCTGAATGTTCTTCAGCACATCTCACATATTTCACAGTGCAGTGCAGCACAATAAACATAGCAATTACATCTGTGCATTGTGGTGTTGTTGCCTTTGGTGTTTATTTGTAATCTCCAATTAACAGCTGTAAATAATATTATAATTATGAATATATTTTATTTAGAGTTGTATTGATGTGGGTGTGTAATATGGCTTGCCAGAAGTCCCTGTTAGGCCCCTTTCACACAGACGGATAGATTGATGCTTTTAGCTGTGGATTTTATAATTTTCTACCGCAGCTAAAAGCACACAATGCTTTCCTATGGCCCCATTCACACACTGCGTTTAGCTGCGAATTAGATACATGCGGTTCTGTGCGGATAGAAAAAATAGAATTGCCTGCATCCAGGAGCGATTTAGCGCAGCTATCCGCACATAACTGCAGGTAATCGAAGTGCACTGTGTCAGCTGTGGATAACAGCACCGAGCTGCTCATCGGGAAAGGAAAAATTATTTTTCCTTTCCCAATGAGCGACAAGCATGGGGATCTGACTCAGATCCCTGCCAATGCCCAGCACTGTTTGGTATGAATCTTGAGGGGGAACTCCACGCCAAATTTTAAATAAAAAAATGGTGTGGGTTCCCCCTCAGGGGCATACCAGGCCCTTCGGTCTGGTATGGATTTTAAGAGGAACCCCTACGCCGAAAAAACGGCGTGGGGTCCCCCCCAGAATCCATACCTTATCCGAGGACGCAGCCCAGTCGGTCAGGAAAGAGGGTGGGGACGGGGAAGCGCCCCCCTCCTGAGCCGTACCAGGCCGCATGCCCTCAACATGGGGGCCCCCCCACCCCAAAGCACCTTATCCTCATGTTGATGAGGACAAGGGCCTCTTTCCGACAACCCTGGCTGTTGGTTGTGGAGGTCTGCAGGCGGAGGGCTTATCGAAATCCAGGAGCCCCCTTTAATAAGGGGGCCCCCAGATCCTGGCCCCCCACCCTATGTGAATGAGTATGGGGTACATGGTACCCCTACCCATTCGCCTAGGGAAAAAGTGTCAATAAAAAAAACACTACACAGATTTTTAAAGTAATTTATTAGACAGCTCCGGGGGTCTTCTTCCGGCTTTGGGGGTCCTCTTCCGACTTCGGGGGTCTTCTTCTGGCTTCAGGGGTCTTCTTCCAACTTCAGGGGTCTCTCCGGTTCTTCTCCGTGCTCTCCGGGTCTTCTGCCGGGCTCCTCCGCTATCTTCTGCTCTTTTGCCGCTCTTTTGCTTTAGCGGAGGAGCCCGGTCTTCAGCCTTCTGCCTTCTTCCCTCTTCTCTTCTTCTGATGTTGACACAATGCTCTCTCCAGCTGGAATGCACTCTGGGCGCTCCGCTCTGACTTATATAGGCAGTGACCCCGCTCCCCTATGCCTTCACAGTCCCTGGCAGAAGGCAGCAGACCGGGCTCCTCCGCTAAAGCAAAAGAGCGGCAAAAGAGCAGAAGATAGCGGAGGAGCCCGGCAGAAGACCCGGAGAAGAACCAGAGAGACCCCCGAAGTCGGAAGAGGACCCCCGAAGTCAGAAGAGGACCCCCGAAGCCGGAAGAAGACCCCCGGAGCTGTCTAATAAATTGCTTTAAAAATCTGTGTAGTGGTTTTTTTTTTGACACTTTTTCCCTAGGTGAATGGGTAGGGGTACCATGTACCCCATACTCATTCACATAGGGTGGGGGGCCGGGATCTGGGGGCCCCCTTATTAAAGGGGGCTCCCGGATTCCGATAAGCCCTCCGCCCGCAGACCCCGACAACCAACGGCCAGGGTTGTCAGGAAGAGGCCCTTGTCCTCATCAACATGGAGACAAGGTGCTTTGGGGTGGGGGGGGCCGCAGGGTGCCCCCTCCCCCAAAGCACCCACCCCCATGTTGAGGGCATGCAGCCTGGTACGGCTCAGGAGGGGGGGCGCTCGCCCGTCCCCACCCCCTTTCCTGACCGACCGGGATACGTGCTCGGATAAGAGTCTGGTATGGATTTGGGGGGAACCCCAAGTCGTTTATTCGGCGTAGGGGTTTCTCTTAAAATCCATATCAGACCGAAGGGCCTGGTATGCCCCTGGGGGGGGAACCCATGGCATTTTTTTATTTAAAATTTGGCGTGGAGTTTTCCCTCAAGATTCATACCAAACAGTGTGAATCGGCACCCTGTCGGGTTGCCATGGAAATGGCAAACCGCAGCCAAACGCGACCGCAGCTAATCGCACTGTGCAAATGCAGCTGATCGCAGTGCCTGGAGTCTTGAACTCCACAGGAAAAAAAACATGCTTTTAACTGCGGCAGAATAGCCGTCCCTGTGAAAGGCGCCTTTATACAGACGATTTGGTGCCTAAGCTTGTTTATCTAAACAATGAGACCCAAACCTCTTTGTTCTACAAATATTATCTTCAAAGGATCCCTTGTTTAGCATTTGCAATGAAGGTAGCCAGCCCATCATGAATACTTAATTTCCCTGAAAATGTCATATACTTGTAATTTGTGCCAAGGATTTACATTAAAGGGGGCCGACTTATGCAAAGCATAGGGATTGAAGATTAGCCAATCTTAAGGTACAGTGATGCCCATTAATCAGATCCACACCATGCCAACCAATGAAGCACTGGTCTATAATGATATACATGGGAGGGGAGAGAAGGCTCTGAGAGACCAGTCAGCAGAATGGGGCCCTCATGGGCAGTAGCATGGTAACTATGGAATATCTCTCCTAGCATTTATTTGTATACATGCTTGTCCTATTGTATTGTCTGTCTTGCTGTATTTTAATGTTTTAAGGAATATATTCTGTATTCCTTCATTTAACCTATGAGTTTCTTTCTTTGTCTGTATTACAGATAGATTGCTGTGTATTAGTTTAGACCTTCTTACTACATACCAATACATTTTGTTATGGTGTTAAAGCTTTCCCTCATGGTCAAGGAACTCTCATTTAACCCAAATCATATACGTATGAGAGATATTAAATCTCAAATAGACCACCTGTTACCCATAAGTTATAATAAACAGGTGCATTTATTTTCTTTTACCGTGCATATGCCATTTTTGAATGGACGGCAATACACTGAAAGGCACATATATACCTGCATGTACAGTGCCTTAAAAAAGTATTTACACCCTGACATTTTCCACATTTTGTCATATTACAACCATAAATTTAAATGTATTTTATTAGGATTTTATGTGATAGACCAACACAAAGTGGCACATAATTGTGAAGTGGAAGGAAAATGATAAATGGTTTTCAACATTTTTTACAAATAAATATGTGAAAAGTGTGGCGTGCATTTGTATTTAGCCCCCCTGAGTCAATACTTTGTAGAACCACCTTTCGCTGAAATTACAGCTGCAAGTCTTTTTGAGGATGTCACCTGATCTAGTGACCCTATAAATTATCATTTCTCCTTCCTGTCTTCGCCCTAGTATAGGTCCTGTTTCCTGGTGTTTAACATATTATAGTTCTGCTGCTGACTTCTGCCTGTTCCCGACCTTGCCTCTTGGACTACTCCTTTGGACTTCGCTGATCACTGTTGCCGACTCTGCCTGTTCCTGACCTTGCCTCTTTGACTACTCCTTTGGACTTCAGTGATCACTGTTGCCGACTCTGCCTGTTCCTGACCTTGCCTCTTGGACTACTCCTTTTACTCTGATCGGGGTTCGCTGACTTCCCTCTCTACCAACTGTGAGTTGTTTGTTTGGTTTCCTTGATATAGTCAGTTTGCACTTCCCAATGAGGTCCCATATTTCTGGCTGCAGGATCTCAGCCGCCCTTCCTGATACTGGGATAACAAGACTACCAGTCAGGAAACTAGAGGGACGGTTTGAGTCTCCTGGCAGACCTGACATTATACTAGGGCCAGATGGACCTCAGCAAGTTGGTGCAGGCAGTCTCTCTTCAGGGACAACTGTTGGGAGGGCAGGCCAATCAAGTGCAGTCATTAGAGGAGAAATTAGATGCTATCAAGGCTATGCTATCCTCTTTGTCTATGGCACATGGTTCTACTCCTGCTACATCTAGTAACCAAGAGACTGGGGCTAGGAAACCTGTTGTTTTGTCTAACCCCAGGGTTCTCCTGCTCCTAAGATACCTCTCCCTGAGAAGTATGATGGTAACCCTTTGGATTGCAGGGGGTTTCTCAACCACTGCCAGTTGCATTTTAGAAACTAACCTTTGGTGTTTGCCTCTGCTCAACCCAAGGTGACATTTATTATTTCCTTTCTAAAGGGCAGAGCTTTGTCCTGGGTGTCACCTCTTCTTGAGAAAGATTCTCCTATACTTACCGACTACCCCACGTTCATGAAAACCTTTGAGAAAATATTTGACGTTCCCGGCAGAGTATCTGCAGCCAAGTCCTGTATTCTCGATTTACATCAGGGTAAATGCACTGTAGCATCTTATGCCATTGAATACTGCACACTTGTGGCAGAAACTACCTGGGATAATTGCGCCCTTAAGGCTGCCTTCCGCAGAGGGCTTGCGGAGAGCATAAAGGACGAATTAACTTACCGTGAGGTCCTTTGTGTATCCTGGTGGACACTCGCTTCTTTGAACGACAGTTAGAGAGAGGGCACCAAAGACAATTTATTCCTCACAGGTTTGGTGCTAAATATCCCCCTCTGCAATTACTAGCCCCTTCTGTCCCTTCTGCTGTCGGGTCTGAGGAAGAACCCATGGATGTAGGGGCTGTGCGTTTGTCTGACAATGAAAGTACCAAATGCAGGACCCAAGACCTCTGTCTACATTGTGGAAAGCCGGGTCATCTCCTGCGTTTTTGTCCGGTTCGGCCGGAAAACTTTTGGGTTTAATGGGTGATCAAGAAGCCCCATCAGGCCATGCTGTTTTGAATCCTCCTCAAGGCAGACTAGTAGTCCTGATATCCCTATCCTGGAATAAGTGCTGTTCCACAGTTGCTTTCATAGATTCCGGTGCTGGTGGGGTATTTCTCGATGCAGCGCTGGCTAAGAGTATTCAGATCCCGACTGTTCATAAAGACCCACCGCTCTGTGTAACTACTCTTGGTGATAAACTTTTTTACTCACGAATCCAAGCCTCTTTCCATCCTGGTGGGGGCTCTGCATTTTGAAGTCTTATCGTTTGACATCATTCCATCTCCTAAGTACCCAGCGATTCTCGGGTTTCCTTGGTTATGTAAACACAACCCGTCTATTCACTGGTCCTCTGGTCAAGTTTCAGCCTGGAGCACATCCTGCCATGTCAACTGTCTCCAAACGGTAGTACGTGAGGATGTGTCCATTCATATGGTGACTACTGACCCTAAATTACCTAAAGCCTAAGCCGATTTTTCTGATGTGTTTTCTGAAAAGGAAGCGAAGGTCCTCCATCCCCACCGCCCTTACGACTGCTCTATTGATTTACTACCCGGGGCTCCCCTACCTAAGGGGAGAACCTATCCTCTCACCCTTGCGGAGACTAAGGCGATGAAATAGTACATCAAAGACAGTCTAATGCCCTGTACACACGGTCGGATTTTCCGACGGAAAATGTGTGATAGGACCTTGTTGTCGGAAGTTCCGACCGTGTGTAGGCTCCATCACACATTTTCCATCGGATTTTCCGACACACAAAGTTTGAGAGCAGGCTATAAAATTTTCCGACAACAAAATGCGTTGTCAGAATTTCCGATCGTGTGTACACAAATCCAATGCACAAAGTGCCACGCATGCTCAGAATAAATAAAGAGATGAAAGCCATTGGCTACTGCCCCGTTTATAGTCCCGACATACGTGTTTTACGTCACCGCGTTTAGAATGATCAGATTTTCCGACAACTTTGTGTGACCGCGTGTATGCAAGACAAGTTTGATCCCAGGATTTTGTTGTCGGAATGTCCGATCAATGTCCGACCATGTGTACGGGGCATAAGAAAGGGTTTAATTCATCCTGCCACCTCTCCCGTAGGGGCAGGGTACTTTTTTGTGGAGAAAAAAGATGGAGGACTTAGGCCCTGCGTTGACTTCCGGGCTCTCAATCGTATCACTGTAAAAAATCGCTATTTGACCGTGAACAAGGATCAAAAATCTTTACCAAGCTGGACCTTCGTTCTGCCTATAATCTCATTGGAATTAAAGCAGGAGACGAATGGAAGACCGCTTTCAATACTCGTAGGGGGCATTATGAGTGTCGTGTGATGCCATTTGGCTTTTGCAATGCCCCCGCTGTATTCCAGAAGTTCATAAACGACATTTTCATAGACCTTCTCAACACTTTTGCTGTCGTATACTTGGATGATATACTCATTCACTCTAAGGATATACAGCATCATCGTTGCCATGTACGCATTGTTCTCCATGGTTTAAGGGATCATAGGTTATATGCAAAACTTTCCAAGTGCTCCTTTGAACTACCTGAAATACCCTGCCTGGGTTACATCATTTCGTCCGAAGAATTCCAGATGGATTCCAAGAAGCTCAATGCCATCTTACTATGGCCCAGACCTACCACTTTATAAGAAATTCAGCGTTTCATTGGGTTTTGTAATTATGATCGGAAAATTTTCCAAGATTCTGGCTCCAATCACTGCTCTCACTAAAAAAGGGACCAACTGCTCTTTGTGGTCTTTGGAAGCTCTGGAGGTGTTCAATCATTTAAAGTCTGCCTTCTGCTCTGCTCCTGTACTCCGCCATCCTCAGCCATCTGCTCAATTTTTCTTGGAGGTTGATGCCTCCGAAGTAGGTGCTGGAGCAGTGTTATCTCAATGAGAACCTACTTCCAACAAACTATATCCGGTCGCCTTCTTCTCCAAGAAATTCTCTGTAGCAGAACAGAACTACGACATAGGGAATAGAGAGCTTTTGGCTATAAAGCTAGCATTCTCTGAATGGAGACCCCTATTAGAAGGTATGGAAATTCTGGTTGTGGTTCAGACTGACCATAAGAACCTGACCTACCTGGAGAAAGCTCAAAGACTGAATTCCAGACAAGCTCACTGAGCACTTTTTTTCTCCCGGTTCAACTTTGTAGTAACGTACATTCCTGGCACCAAGAGCACCAAGGCTGATGCCCTGTCTCAGCAATTCCCTGCAATTTGCAAATACCTCCAGATCATATTGTTCCTCCTAAATTAATTATTGCTCAACTGGACACTACTCTACAAAGGAACTTGTTGGCTGCACAATCTCGGGCACCTTCTAATCTGTCGGTTCCGCCCAATACCTTGTTTGTTCCCCTAGAACTACTAAAAGAATTTTTACAATGGGCCCATGGGCAGAAGGTATCCGGACACCCTGGTGTCAATCAAACCTTCCTACGCTTGAAGTCCCTGGTTTTGTGGCCTACTCTAAAAAGAGATTTTATAGCCTTTGTTAGAGCTTGTTTGGTTTGTGTGGCCATCAAAATGCATTGTTCTGTTCCACAAGATCTACTACAACCATTACCTGTTCCTCATGCTCCCTGGACTCATATCAGCATGGATTATATCATGGACTTACCCACCTTCAGTGGGAATACCTTCATTTTGGGTGGTAGTAGACCACTTTTCTAAGTTAGCCCACGTCATTCCTATGCCCGCACTACCTTCTGCCCCTAGCTTGGCTCTATCCTTTATTGAGAATGTCATTCATTTACATGGCATTCCTGTCGATATTGTTAGCGATAGAGGCTCTCAATTCATATCCTCATTCTGGAGGGCCGTTTGCAAACATCTGGGGATCAAAAATACCCTGTCCTCGGGATACCACCCTAAAATCTAATGGCCAGACAGAAGGGTCAATCAAGATTTGGAGATCTACCTATGAGCTTATATTAATGCTGAACATGTCAACTGGAGTGAGATGCTACCTCTAGCTGAATTAGCACACAATTCGCAATGGCATTCTTCTCTAAGATGTTCCCCTTTCCAAGCTTCCTTTGGGTATCAACCCAGGGTTCTTCCCTTCCAGTCCTCTCTGGTAGAGGTACCTGCGGCAGCCAAAATGGTGTCAAGATTAACAAATCACTGGAGGAACATAAGAAAGGTTCTGCTGTAGTCTGTACGCAGATACAAGGGGTTTGCGAACCGTCGCAGAAAACCTGCACACTGCTTTCCTCTTAATCAGCTGGTATGGTTCTCCACCAAGATCATTAAGCTGCGGCAAACCTCTCCTAAATTTAGGTCCTAGATTTATAGGACATTTTCGTATCCTTCAGCAAGTCAATCGGGTAGCTTGTAAACTTTGCTTGCCCCCTCACCTTCGAATTCCCAATACATTTCATGTATTCTTGCTTGAACCATTTTTCAAGAATAAGTTCTCTCTACCCTCTAGGCATACCTCTCCAGTCTTGGTGGATGACCATTAGGAATATAAAGTGTTAATAAATTAATAAATAAATAAAGGACCCAATTTAGGAGCTAGCTTCATCTCAGGATTTGGCAACACCTTCAACGAGTGAGTTTTCCGCAGAGCTTCCGGTTCAACAAACGAATGCTGATTTCAGTTCAGATGACGAAAAAGATGCAATTGAAGAGCATTGTTCCTCTTTTGACTTTGGGTTGATTGAGCAGTTTGTAGTCGCAGTGAAAGATGCGATCCAATAGGAAGAAGCTCCCGAACCTCCTGCCAAGTCTAGAAAATATTTTCCTCGTTTAAAGAAAAAAGCACCGACCTTCCCACTTATGGAAGAGATAAGGGAGGTAGTTACGGAGGAATGGCGGAAGATGGAAAAAAGGCCAGCCGCCTATAACCGCTTTCACAAGTTATATCCCCTATCAGACTCAGATACGTAGCTATTTGATTCTTTACCTTCAGTAGACTTTTATATTTTAAGGCTAGCAAGAAATACCACACTACCCTTGGAAGATGCAGTCTCCTTTAAAGACATGCTCGATTGCAAGATTGACGCAGACCTCAAAAAAGCTTATCAAGTGGCTGGAGGGGCCTGTAAACCAGCAGTGGCCCTAACTTTGGTTTTCAGAGTGACAAAGGCTTGGATAGATAATATCGAGTTAGCTTTGAGGCAAGGTATCGAGTCAGACAAGATTATCAAAGCCCTGGATAAATTGAAGTTAGCTTCAGATTTTATGGCGGAAGCTGCCATTGATACATTGAGATGTTCTGCACGGGCCATGTTATACTCAGTGACTGCCAGACGAACGTTTTGGTTAAAACCATGATCAGCGGATCCCTCCTCCAAACAAACATGGTGCTGCATACACTATGATGGAAAAGCACTTTTTGGTGAAAAACTTGATATCGCCATTAACCGAGTAACAGGAGGAAAGAGTGGCCTAATATCTCAGGATAGGAACAGGAGAAAAAGTTTACAGCTCGCCCTTCTTTTCAACATAGGAACAAGGACACCAGGTCATATAGGCCAAGGAGAGAATATAGAAGAGGCTGGAGAGGTTCCCAGGCTTTTTTACGGTTCAAAGTGGGGGAACTCCATCTTTTATTAAACGCTCCAGTATCTTCCCGACTATAAAAGTTAAACTAACAGGTCTACAGTTACATGGTAAAGACTTTGATCGCTTTTTAAATATAGGCACCACGTTCACCCTGCCCCAATCCAGTGGAACTATTCCTATCATTAATGAGTCCCTAAAAATTAGATACAATGGCTTTGAAATGACAGAGCTCAGTTCTTTTAGGATTAGTGGGTGGATGCCATCAGGTCCAGGTGCTTTATCCACCTTTATTCTGTCTAAATATTTCTGGACCATATCACTTTTGAGCCATTGTGGATCATTTGGGGCTGTGTCAATACCACCCCCATTATGGACATGAGCTCCCCCATGCTCTTCTGTATACACAGAGCTGAAGAAAGTATTTAATAAATTAGCTTTCTCTTTGTCCCCAGTCACCCACTCTAGATTATTTTGTAAAGGGCCTACATGCTCAGACCTGACCTTTTTACTATTAATAAATTTGAAGAATTTGTTGGGGTTTGTCCTACTATCTTTTGCAATCTGTCATTCATTTTGAATTTTTGCATCCCTGATTTCCTTTTTATATATATGCTGTTAAATTTTTCCATCCTCATATTTAAAAATAAAAAAAGTTAGTAACAAAAAATAAATAAAAATAAATCGCAGGCAGGTGCAAAGGTAAGATAGGTCTTGCATTTTCTTGGCCAGAGTGGCTGACCAATTCAGCACATGCAGAGGAGGCACTGTAATTTACTGGCTCATGAATTATGCATCTTGCACCTTCCAGGCACAGAACAGACTGTATTCAGCCAACATAATTCATTTTCTACAAAACCATACCTGAGGGCTGTACTAGTATTTTATATATATTAAACAAAGTTGGGATTTGAGTGGTACAGGAAATGTGGATGCTGGTGTGAATTGTTTTTTGGGCACTCTGTTTTCAAATGTTTTACTTTTTACTACAAAACAGTGCAGGGCTTTGACAAAAAAAGAGAGCTCAAGAAGAGTGCCATCAAACTGTAGTGTCACTGTCTCATTATCCACCTCTAACTGAAAAATTAAAAATTAAATAGAAGTAGATTAGGGTGTTGTTATCTATAAGCAGAAGCTAATTGAGATAGAAAAAAAAAATCTCAAAGTAAGCTGCCATGTTTGCTGTCAATGAGGCTGTTCCTGAAAATCATGCTTGCCCATCCAACTCCCAAGGGACCAAAATTGTCCATCACAATTCATCACAATTTTACTTCAGTGCAATTCACCTCAAAATCTGTGTACAAATTTTTATCAATTAGCTAGGAGTCCTCCCTAATATCCATACCATTTTTAACCACTTCAATACAGGGCATTTTCACCCCCTTCCTGCCCACACCAATTTTCAGCTTTCAGCACTGTTACACTTTGAATGACAATTGTGCAGTCATGCAACACTGTACCCATATGACATTTTGATATTTTTTTTCCCCACAAATGGAGCTTTCTTTTGGTGGTATTTGATCACCTCTGTGTTTTTTATTTTTTGCACTATAAACAAAAAAAGAGCGACAATTTAGAAAAAAACAATATTTTTTACTTTTTGCTAAAATAAATATCTCATTTAAAAAAAATATATTTTTTTTTTCCCTCAGTTTAGGCCGATATGTATTCTTCTACATATTTTTGGTAAAAAAAATCACAATAAGTGTATATTGATTGGTTTGCGCAAAAGTTATAGCGTCTACAAAATAGGGGATACATTTATGGCATTTTTATTGTTATTTTTTTTTTTTACTAGTAATAGCGGCGATCTGCGATTTTTATCATGACTGCAATATTTCGGCGGACACTTCGGACACTTTTGACACTATTTTGGGACCATTCACATTTATACAGTGATCAGTGCAATAAAAAATGCACTGATTACTGTGTAAATGTGACTGACAGAAGGGGTTAACACTAGGGGGTGATCGAGGGGTTATTATGTTTCCTAAGGAGTGATTCTAACTGTAGTGGGAGGGGACTCACAAGGGGAGGAGACCAATCGGTGTTCCTCTGTACTGGGAACACACCATTGGTCTCCTCTCCTCTGACAGGACTTGGATCTGTGTGTTTACACACACAGATCCACGGTCCTGTTGTGTTCACGGGCAATCGCGGGTGCCCATCGGACATCACGGCCGCCGGGCATGCGCATCGGGTGCCTAGTAATGTGGCAGGCGTTCACACCCCCTAGAGGCTCAGGAAGTAAAAGACGTCATATGACGGCAGCCCGGAGGGACAAAGGGTTCCTGCCGCCGTTATATCACTATACGCGGTAGGGAAGTGGTTAATAATGAAGATGAGGGGTTCTGTGGGCAATTGACTAATCAGAATCTGAAAGCAACCTTTAAAAAAAAGGGGGCCCCAGATACATAGTACCCATATCCATAACAAAAAAGTTGGTCGTAAAGAAACACATACAATTTTTGAGAATTCCTAAAAAAAAAAAAAAAATTTCTACGATGTAAATGTGATGACCAGGAAACCAGATCCCTTGTCAATCACAATGAATGACACTCACCAACTTGCTGAAAGGAAAAACCCACCAATGCACAGACAAGTCAGATCCCATTGCTCAGTTATCCTAAATAACAATTATTTAAGAGATTTAATTATGATTTTTCCCATTTACAGCGATGCTCCAGTCATTTGTGTGTTTATTAAAAGTTATGAGCTACAAAAAGGGTAGCTGCTGACTTTTAATAAACACACACGCACCTGTCTCAGGATCCAGCAATGTGACTGCACGAACCCTCGATTCTCTTCCTCTCCTGCCGGCATTACAACTGTGGGCACCTGGCTGTGACAGCTTGTGTGTCCAAGAAGATTGCAGGGAGGGAGTGGGAGAGGAGAACTTCTGCTCAGATTGCCTAAGTGGTCCGAGCAGAAGTGCCCGCCCCCCCCCCAAAAAAAATGACATGGCACATGTGGCATAGGAGGGGGGGTGCTTAGACTGGAACTTTACTCTTTTGGGTGAAGCTCTCATGAGAATAATCTGAAAACTTGTGTACAACAATCTCCTTTAGTAGCAGAGTGAGTTTTGCACTAGGAGAGTTTTTACATTTCTGAGGTTAAAATCACTTGTGTAACAACCTTAAGGTAGTCACACTTTTTTTCCTGTTTTGTAGTATATGACATTATGTTCTGTAAACACTACTTTCATGTTATAGTAAATTGCCTGCAATAGCTCCTGTTGTATTCATATTATAAGTGTGTTTCTTTTTTTTTCCATGCTGTGGCTTTCAAATATACATTCTCCTTTGCTGAAGCATTAATGTGCTTTCCAAGCCACTGAAGAGGAATAAAACAGTTTAATTCTTCCTGTGGAGGATTTAATGTAAAAGTATTCCTTCATTGAACCCTCTGTCTGATTGTCTGCTGAAAGAGAGGGGTTTAATCTCCAATCTCATTGCTTATATTCGCAAATAAGGAGTTTGAATGTAATTGCAATTTAGATGTGATGTGATCTGGTTATATTTCCTGTGGAGACATTTCTAAGTTTGAAATGTCATTTTTTATGTTAAAATTTAAATCAAATCTTGAATATATGAAGAGAATGTGAGAGTAATAAGTGAAGTCCCCGCTATCTGGGTTTAACGTATGCTATGAGGATAGCTCCATTAACCTTATATTCAGAATTTTAGGACAAATAGTATTGAAGATGTTTTATTTGAGTTTGAGTAAATTAGATTACTCATTGATCAATCACTTAATAAATCGAGCATGTCCTTGATTAGGAATGTATTCATTAGCTATTGTAGTCTGTATTGAGCATTGACAAAAATGTACCTGCCCCTTCAATTTTTTCTTTTTTCTGTCAAAGAAAATTTAATTGAGCCATTCAACAGTATAGAACTCTATATGATTTGTTAGATGTGGAAGATGCTTGCCATGCAATAGGATAGTAGGCATCTTGGGAATTTTTTGATGGTTAAACAATGTTTTATTAGAATTGTTGATGCATTTCAGGAACTTTAATCTTTCAAGACTGCTATTATTTTTGTGTAAAGTCAGACCCTTTACATTAAGTGATATCACTTTATAATATTGAGCATAGTGTACATGTTGCGGGAGTGTCTTGGTGGTAGCCTGTGATGACCAGTGAAGTGGAGCAAAGAAGGAGAAGGGTTTGGAAAGAGAGCAAGATAGCAGAGGAATTGGAAAATATAGGGAAGGCATAAGAAAGATTAAAAGGAACACTGTGTTTGCTGGTGGGCCCCTCCCAGCAATAAAGTCTCTAGCAAATCCCCTCCCCTGCAGACTTTGTTCAGTTTTCCTCCTTCTTCATCTGCAGTATATTCTTTGAAAACTTTTCCCCAGGAATCCCTGGTGGTCCTATGCTCGCCCCACTCTGCCCCCAGCCAGTTTGGGTATTCCGGACCATGTTTATATACCATCTAACCAGCAGGCAGCACTCTCTCTTTCAGCCTAAGTCTAAATCTTTTTTCTATTTCTGTCTTAATCATCTCTTTTTCTTCTCTTGCCTAGGCCTGTATCTCTTTTCTTCCTTTCTTGTTCTTCTTTGTTCTCACCCTTGCGCCTCCTTCATCCTGCTCCACCCCTTGCTACCTTATTCCTTCCTATCCCAGCTCCCCCTCCCCCTTTTTTTTCCCCTCCTTTCTTCTCCTCCCCTTCCCCCATCTCCCCCACCGTGGGACGACAATCCCAGCCCTGCTACCTCGCCGTGTCTCGGGCCCCCGTGCCCGGTTACACATTACCACCTTGGACACTTGTGCCGGATACTTCTACTACAATACAAAAACATGAAAGAGGAAATGTCACCAGCACACCAGGATCTTCAAAAATGGGTCCAAAACTTTAATCACATAGTGTCAAAAAAAAGCATAGATCGGTACAGTGTGAGAGGAGAGGGGAGAGATTGGATGGCAGCAGCGCTGTGGGCTGGATCTGTAGTGCCCACACCGCTGCTCTGTGACAATTGCAGTCACATCCAGCCATCCATCAATCCATGCTTAGCCATCCCTCCATACTCTGTAATACCCTGCAATACTCTGCAATAATCTGCAATACTCTGCAATGCCCTGCAATACTCTAAAATGCTCTACAATACTCTGCAATGCCCTGCAATACTCTGCAAAACTCTGCAATGCCCTGCAATACTCTGCAATGCTCTGCAATACCCTGCAATACTCTGCAATGCCCTGCAATACTCTGCAATGCTTTGCAATACTCTGCAATACCCTGCAATACTCTGCAATACCCCACAATACTCTGCAATACCCTGCAATACTCTGCAATACCCTGCAATACCCCGCAATACTCTGCAATACACTGAAATACTCTGCAATACCCCGCAATACTCTGCAATACTCTGCAATACCCCGCAATACCCCACAATACTCTGCAATACTCTTCAATACACTGCAATACCCTGCAATACTCTGCAATACCCCACAATACCCTGCCATACTCTGCAATACCCAGCCATACTCTGCAATACCCAGCCATACCCAGCCATACTCTGCAATACCCAGCCATACTCTGCAATACCCAGCCATACCCAGCCATACTCTGCAATACCCAGCCATACTCTGCAATACCCAGCCATACCCAGCCATACTCAGCCATGCTCAGCCATGCTCAGCCATACTCGGCCATGCTCGGCCATGCTCTGCCTTGCTCAGCCATACTCGGCTGTACTCGGCTTCTGTATGTGGCCAGGCTGTGGAAGTCTCACACATGTGGTATCACCGTACTCAGGAGGAGTAGGAGAGTTTATTTTGGGGTGTCATTTTTGGCATGTACATGCTATGTGTTAGAAATATTGTATCAATGGACAACTTTGTGTTAAAAAAAATGCATTTTAACCACTTCCCGCCTGCCGTCATATGTTGTCCTTGACTTTGTGCAGGGATATCTGAAAGATGCCTGCAGCTACAGGCATCATTCAGATATCAGCTTTTTCAGCCGGCGATTCCCTACACCATAAGAATGATCAAAGCGGCTATTCCACTGCTTGATTGCTCTTACAGGAGGCGAGAGGGGGCATCCCCCCTCCCGCCGCCCTCTGGTGCTTCTACCGACTCACTGCTACAATGAAGCCAGGATTGTTTTTTTTTATTTCAGGCTTAGAGGTGAGATGTGGGGTCTTATTGACCCTATATCTCACTGTAAAGAGGACCTGTCATGCCATATTCCTATTACAAGGGATGTTTACATTCCTTGTAATAGGAATAAAAGTGATCAAAAAAAATTTGGGGGAAAAAACTGTCAAAACAAAATAAATAAAGTACAATGAATAATAATAAAAAAAGAACATTTTAAAGTGCCCCTGTCCCCGTGTGCTTGCATGCAAAAGCGAACGCATACTTAAGTCCTGCTAAGTCCCGTCCACATATGAAAATGGTGTTCAAACCACACATGTGAGGTATCGCTGCGAACGTTAGAGTGAGAGTAATAATTTTGGCAATAGACCTCCTCTGTAACTCAAAACAGGTAACCAGTAAAAAATGTTATAGTGTCGCCTATGGGGATTTTTAAGTAGTAAAGTTTGGCGCCATTCCACGAGTGTGTGCAATTTTGAAGGGTGACATGTTAGGTATCTATTTACTCAGCGTAACTTCATCTTTCACATTATGTAAAAACATTGGGCTAACTTTACTCTTTTGTTTTTTTTAAAGCCCAAAACTTTTTTTTTTTTTTCGAAAAATTACTGCGCAAATACCGTGCGAGATAAAAAGTTGCAATGACTGCCATTGTAAACACCATGCTTCTTTCTAAATACCTTGGAATGTCCTTCAGGTGTGATCAATTTTCAGATATTGGCACCATAGCTTGTGGACTCTATAACTTTCACAAAGACCAAATACTATGCACCAATTTGTACTTATTTCTACCAAAGATATGTAGCAGTATACATTTTGGCAAAAATTTATGAAGAAAAATTACTAATTTGCTAAGTTTTATAACAGAAACAAAGAAAAATTCATTGTTTTACAGAATGTTCAGTCTTTTTTCTTTTATAGCTCAAAAAGTAAAAAACCTAACATCGATTAAATACCACCAAAAGAAAGCTCTATTTGTGTGAAAAAAAGGACAAAAATTTCATATGGGTACAGCGTTGTATGACTGAGTAATTGTCATTCAAAATGTGAAAGCACCGAAAGCTGAAAATTGGTCTGGTTAGAAAGGGGGTTTAAGTGCCCAGTGGTCAAGTGGTTAAAGCCCTTTGTGTGAGAAGCTTTAGACTCATGCTGCTGCTCTATAATAACTCACCTCTGTAAACCTTTGCCAAATACATTAGGGACATATTTCCTAATCAATGTCATTCATTTTTATGACCATGACCTTAGTTTTGAATAATTTTGTTGCTAATGATGGGAAGATCGGTAACCATAATGTGGAAGTCAAAAAAGGAACTGTTTTTCTCACTGTCATATGCTCCACACTCTTTTCCTTCACATTAAAGGCTGCTGTCATAGTTTCTACAATTCTTCCCTGCACATACTGTCACTTCTATGAATTCTTCTACTGCACATACTGCTTATTGTCATGCCTTCCACACTCCTGTCTTGCACCCATCCCCTGTAATATCTTGAGATTGTCTCTTGTACATAATTCCCCTTTATTACACTCTGAACTCTTTTTCTGCACATAGAACTTGTTGCTGTACACTGTGCAATCCTCTTCCCTATATTCTGCCTGCTGTCATACCCTCATACTATGTATCTTTTATATGGATGAACTAAAACTATGTACCTTTGGAGGCACCAACCCTATAAAAGTCAAGAAAAAATATATTCCTAATAGGCCCTATAGGGAAAAGGAATAGCAGAAATTTTACTTTTATTGTGCCAAGATAGGAACCAAAGCTGAAAAAATTCCAAGCTCTTTATTACAAACATTAAAAATCATAATAAAATCAATATGGTACATCACATCAATAATTATAGCATTGAACTAATCCAAACCACATTCGCTTAAGTCAAATAGACAATGTTTAAAAGGCTTGCTGGATCAACGTGTTTCACTTATTCTGCTTCTTCAGGATCCAACCCAATTAAAGTTAAATGGGTTTAAATAAGCTGATTTGGTTGGGTATTGATTTGCCTATGAGTTTTTAATGTTTGTAATAAAGAGCTTGGAATTTTTTCAGTTTTGGTAACTATTTTGGCACAATCAAAGTCCCATTTCTGCTATTTCTTTCCCCTAAGGGGGCGTATTAGGAATATCATTTTTTCTATACCCCCATACTACTCTAGTGCACAAAATGCCCTCTGTTAAACTCACCACACACTTTTCTCTTGTACAGATTGCCCTGTAATACCACTCACACTCCTCTCCTGCACATACAGCTTGCTATCACATCCTACATACTACTCTATTTCACATGCTGCCAGCATTATGATATATTTAGCATTGTTTACTATATCTCCATTTGTTTTTGGAAGATGGGCATGTCAGAGATGGGCATGGCTGCTGCATGTGTATAAGAACAAAACACATGGACCCTAACAATATTACTTCTGATGAAACGCATAGAGAAAAGCATAGCATGCTAAAGTCATCACATCCTGCTGGAGACGGCAGGATGGTTGGTAGATGATTTTATCTGTTTGGCTTGCTTAGCATACTAACTTTGTAAGTTTGATTCTTGTATTTTTTTAAATAAATGTAAGCTTTATCTGCATGCAGAGTTCTTTTTCTCTCTCAATATTTGATGATATCTGAGGATGAAGCATTTCAAATAGATGGATGACTGACTTTCCAGGTTTCCTCTATGCAGGGGTTTAGCTATAAGCACAGTTAAACCTCTTAAAGGTATCAAGGTCTAAATTTTTGTTAAGAGTCCTTACTGTTTAAGTGGTGGTTGGAGTTTTATTTTATTGAAGTGTTCTGGATTTCACATGATGTTTGATTAAAGATCTTTGGGACATGTAGACTGTACTATAATTGTATGAATCACTATTTGGATTAGATTATGATGTTATATGTTTTTAGTCGTTAAGCTAGGGAAAAGTAAGGGTTACAGTTAGAAAAAAGGAGAAGAAGGAAGAGAATAGAGTGGGAGTATCTACTCTAGGAAAGTGTTGGATTGTTGGTAGAAGGGGGGATTGGAGAGAGGTCTGAATGTCTGTGTGTTTTAACCCATATCTAGCAGGGAAGTAATCCGCCTGGGAGGTCAAAGAAAAATCATGTAATAAATAAGGATCGGGTCTTCTCTGTAAGTTGCAAAGTTAGGAGAATAAGGATTGGTTGGTAAGATTGCCAAGTGCAGGTAGTTTGTGTCTGCAATAAATCTTGGCCATTCATCAATGTGCTATAAACAGTAATTTGAAAATTAATAATTTCCAGGTTTTATGGAATCATATTTTTGTTTTGTTAGATGGTATCTACCCTATGCAGCCAGTCCCTAATTGATGGGGTAAGTGTTGACTTCCAATGTTGTTGAATTAGAGATTTGGCTGCATGTGCCAGATGTTTTATTAGATAATGTTTATATTTCTGCATGGAATACATAGAGATATGTAAAGCCCCATACACACGATCGGACCTTGTACAAACTTTCCCGTGGATTTTTGTACAAAGGGCGTATCGAACTTGTATTGCATACAGACGATCGGACTTTTAGGCAACAAACACAAACGTAGTGACGTTACAATGTACTGACGACACTTCAAAAGAAGACGTTCAATTTTCTGGCGTCACCCTTCGGGCTCCTTCTGCTAATTTCGAATTAGTAGATGTTTGGTCAGTGCTGATTCGCGGTTTCCAGTTCAGTGCGTTATTTTGCGTTTCAGACCATTCGTAGGGCAACCAGCCATGTTGCGCAATTCTAGGAGAGAGCGTGCTGTTTATGAGCTTGGAGTTCTTGCTGTGACTCTAGCCCGGTCCAGGAATAGTCGGAGTAGTAGGATGAGGAGTATTTGGGCCAAAACTTGGCTACTTAATTGTGACCAATTTAGCCATATGCCCTTGCTACGTGAGCTGCAGGAGAATAATCCCAATAATTATCAGAATTATCTCCGGATGACAGACTCCTGCTTACAGCAACTATTGTCCTTGCTGTCCTCCTATATCATGATGCAGGACACCTGCATGAGGGTTGCTATTCCAGCAGAGCAAAGGCTCATAGCCACCTTACATTATTTGGCGACAGGGAGGAGTCTCCAGGGTATCAAATTTACCACTAGTATCTCTCCCCAGGCTCTGGGAGTCATTATTCCTGAGACATGTAGTGCTATTATCCAAGTCCTGCAGAAGAACTTTATTCATGTAAGTTTTTTGCTTTAATATCACCTTCATGTTTTCTAATGTATTTCATAAATTTTGTATTCCATCCTTCCCATTTTTGTAATATGCTGTGAATGAATGTCCTCTTTGTCCTCATGCATGCTGTAACCTTTTCGGTGGCCTACATGCATATTTTCCTTCACTAACCTCCCCAGCATGCTACCCTGGGCCCATACACACCTAGCCTAGTAACTTAACACTTTATTTTTTATGTTTCATTTTTATGTTTACCCTAAACACCCCTTAAAATGTGTCCCAATCTTATTACTGTCCTTAAATTCATGCAGAGTGCAAGAGTCCCTTTTTGGTGGTGCAAACACTTATTTTTTTATCCCCCCCCAAAAAAAAAAGAAAAAAAAGGAAAAAGAAGCATAGTGATATACACATACACAGTATACCTTATTTTTTTAGTTAAGATTGCAGCATAAATTTTCAAAAGCATGTAGTGCAAGGGCCTGCCTGATTACCTTCAAAAGGTACAAATTATACATTCCTTATGATGAATTTAGCATTATGAGGGGCTCCCACCATCCCTGTGCTGTGTTCATTATGAGGGGTTCCCACCATCCCTGTGCTGTGTTCATTATGAGGGGCTCTCACCATACCTGTGCTGTGTTCATTATGAGGGGCTTCCACCATCCCTGTGCTATGTTCATTGTGAGGGGCTCCCACCATCCCTGTGCTGTGTTCATTATGAGGGGCTACCAACATCCCTGTGCTGTGTTCATTAAGAGGGGCTCCCACCATCCCTGTGCTGTTTTCATTATGAGGGGCTCCCACTATCCCTGTGCTGTGTTCATTATGAGGGGCTCTAACCATCCCTGTGCTGTGTTCATTATGAGGGGCTCCCACCATCCCTGTGCTGTGCTGACTTCCTGGGATTATAACTTTATCATAACGAATAATCATAATTAACGAACATTGTTATTATTTTGTCCGATGTATGTCAAAATGTGCATAGATTTGGACAATGTGCATTTTTATTTGTGGATTATGCCACTTCTTACCTGTCCACTGGCCTGCCAATCTTGTAAAGATGGATGGTCAGGCAAAATTGATCTTAATTTTTAATGCATTTAGCTCTCATGGAAGTGTAGAGGTTTACTTGTCAAAAACATTTTTAGAATGTGCCACCAGTGGGGAGGGGGTGAGGGAGCATATAATTATAACTTATCCTTTTTTTTTGTAAATACACATTGAAATGTTATAATATTATGTTGCCCCACAATGTTTATGTCAAATATGGTTGCAATTTTATGTGCTCAAGTCTTTTTTTTTTTTTATTTGTTTGACTCCACAGTTTCCTTCAAACACCCAGCAATGGCAGGATGTGGCGGCCCAGTTTTACAATTTATGGAATTTCACCAACTGTGAAGGTGCCATTGATGGCAAGCATGTGAGGATAGTCCCACCACCGAACTCGGGCTCATATTATTTTAATTATAAAGGGTTTTGCAGCATAGTTCTGCTTGCTGTGGTGTCAGCTAGGGATGAGCCGAACACCCCCCGGTTCGGTTCGCACTAGAACTTGCGAACAGATCAAAATTTTGCACAAACATTAGAACCCCATTGAAGTCTATGGGACTCAAACGTTCAAAATCAAAAGTGCTCATTTTAAAGACTAATTTGCATGGTATTGTCCTAAAAAGGGTTTGGGGACCCGGGTCCTGCCCCAGGGCACATGTATCAATTCAAAAAAAAGTTTTAAAAATGGCCGTTTTTTCAGGAGCAGTGATTTTAATAATGCTTAAAGTCAAACAATAAAAGTGTAATATTCCTTTAAATTTTGTACCTGGGGGGTGTCTATAGTATGCCTGTAAAGGGGCGCATGTTTCCCGTGTTTAGAACAGTCTGACAGCAAAATTACATTTCAAAGGAAAAAAAGTCATTTAAAACTACTCGCGGCTATTAATGAATTGCCAGTCCGACAATACACATAAAAGTCCATTGATAAAAACTGCATGGGATTTCCCCACAGGGGAACCCCAAACCAAAATTAAAAAAAAACTGGCGTGGGGGTCCCCCTAAATTCCATACCAGGCCCTTCAGATCTGGTACGGATATTAAGGGGAACCCCGCGCCAAGATTTTAAAAAAAAATTACGTAGGGGCCCCCCTCAAATAAGGGTCTGGTATGGATTTTAAGGAGAACCCTATGCCAAAATTTAAAAAAATTGTCGGTGGGTCCCCCCAGAAATCCCTACCAGACCCTTATCGAGCATGCAACCTGGCAAGCCGCAGGAAAAGAGGGGGGGACAAGAGAGTGCCCCCCCTCATGAATCATACCAGGCCACATGCCATCAACATTGGGAGGGTGCTTTGGGGTAGCCCCCCAAAGCACCTTGTCCCCATGTCGATGAGGACAAGGGCCTCATCCCCACAACCCTTGGCCGGTGGTTGTGGGGGGCTTATCGGAATCTGGAAGCCCCTTTTAACATGGGGACCCCCAGATCCCGGCCCCCCCTGTGTGAAATGGTAAGGGGGTACAAAAGTATCCCTACCATTTCACAAAAAAGTGTCAAAAATGTTAAAAATGACAAGAGAAAGTTTTTGACAATTCCTTTATTTAAAGTCTTCTTTTTTCCATCTTCTATCTTCTTTCTTCTATCTTCCTTCGTTTCTTCCTCCATCTTCTTCTTCCTCCAATCCTCTGCTTCTTTCTCCGGTGTTCTCGTCCGGCATCTCCCTTCGCAGCATCTTCTTCTCTTCATCTTCTTCTCTTCATCTTCTTCTCTTCATCTTCTTGTCTTCATCTTCTTTTCGTGTCGCTCCGCATCCATGATTGGATGGAAGGCTCTCGCTGTGTGACGAGAAGATGAGAAGCGTCACACAGCGGGAGCCTCCCATCCAATCATGGATGCGGAGTGGCCCTAAAAGAAGATGGAGACAAGAAGATGAAGACAAGAAGATGAAGAGAAAAAGATGAAGAGAAAAAGATGAAGAGAGAAGCGTCACACAGCGGGAGCCTCCCATCCAATCATGGATGCGGAGCGACCCGAAAAAAAGATGAAGAGAAGAAGATGAAGATAAGAAGATAAAGAGAAGAAGATGAAGAGAAGAAGATGCCACGGAGGGAGATGCTGGACGAGAACACCGGAGAAAGAAGCAGAGGATCAGAGGAAGAAGAAGATGGAGGAAGAAACTGAAGGAAGATAGAAGAAAGAAGATAGAAGATGGAAAAAAGAAGACTTTAAATAAAGGAATTGTCAAAATCTGTTTCTTGTCATTTTTAAAATTTTTGACACTTTTTTTGTGAAATGGTAGGGGTACTTTTGTACCCCCTTACCATTTCACACAGGGGGGGGCCAGGATCTAGGGGTCCCCTTGTTAAAGGGGGCTTCCAGATTCCAATAAGCCTCCTCGCCCACAGACCCCTGCAACCACCGGCCAAGGGTTGTGGGGATGAGGCCCTTGTCCTCATCAACATAGGGACAAGGTGCTTTGGGGGGCTACCCCAAAGCAGCCTCCCAATGTTGAGGGAATGTGTCTTGCTACGGTTCAGGAGGGGGGCGCTCTCTCATCCCCCCTCTTTTCCTGCGGCCTGCCAGGTTGTGTGCTCGATAAGGGTCTGGTATGGATTTTGAGGGGGACCCCTACGTCATTTTTTTTTCAATTTTGGTGCGGGGTTCCCCTAATATCCATGCCAGACCTGAAGGGCCTGGTATGGAAATTAGGGGGACCCCACGCCAGTTTTTTTTAAAATTTTGGTTCGGGGTTTCCCTGTGGGAAAATCCCATGCAGTTTATATCAATGCTCGGCGGCCCCTGCCGCCGAGCAGGGGCCCCGCCCCACGCACTGTCGGCCCGCAGCGTGACGTCAGTGGCAATCACCAGCGTGGTCGGGACGCATATCAGGCGTCGCCCCGGGCACATTACCCTCTCCTTCCTACACCAATGCAGACGCCACAGTGGTGGTCAGCTCTGGTTTCAAGCACCTCCAAGATAATACTCTATGACTATATCACGATTTCTTACTCCCCTTACTTTTAATTGCCAGTACTTTGATCATCTTCATGGATCTATTTACTCACTTTAGATCCTTGTCCACCCCCCTGACTCATGATTGGCCTTGTTGTGGAGATGATGGTTGTGCTTTGGGGATGATGCCGGTGTGCGCCTGTCCTGCACTTGAGTGCCTGCCACCCCAGCTCCGGGGGAGATCATATTCCTTGCCCAGTCCTTGTCCTGTACCACAGTCTGGCTACATCGTGAGTACCCAGAAATTGACATATTGTCCTTTCTGGTCGTATTTATTTTTATTTTTTATTTTTTGATGGCTTCATATTTTGTAATTTCAGAAATCCTGTAGCATCCGCCCCTGAAGAAGTGTATTCACAGAAACGCGTCGGGCACCAAGGATGCAGCCACTGGGCTTTTAATTGGATCTGATATTGATCAATTTTTTGATGTACCTCATCACTTTATTATTTTTTATTTTTCATACTCACCTTTTACATCATGTGTTTTGTGCTCCCCAGTATATATCTATGCATCTATTGTACAGTGTATATTTGCTACAGTTTTATATGGTTAGATACACTTTCTTTGATTGTTTGTCTACACATGCATTCATGTAGGCTATGGTCTGTGCGCATGCAGATGTAACCCTTACATGTGTTGTATACCCAGAATTTTTTACCAATAAACTTGCACACATTTTTGACCTTACTCCAACCTGTCTGCTGCCTCATTTAAAGTCCCATTTGGCCTCCGGCCTCCCCCCCCTCTTTTTCTCGAACTTTTATGTGTATTGTCGGACCGGCAATTCATTAATAGCCGCGAGTAGTTTTAAATGACTTTTTTTCCTTTGAAATGTCACTTTGCTGTCAGACTGTTCTAAACACGGGAAACATGCTCCCCTTTACAGGCATACTATAGACACCCCCCAGGTACGAAATTTAAAGGAATATTACACTTTTATTGTTTGACTTTAAGCATTATTAAAATCACTGCTCCCGCAAAAACGACCGTTTTTAAAACTTTTTTTTGCATTGATACATGTCCCCTGGGGCAGGACCCAGGTCCCTAAACACTTTTTATGACAATACCATGCATATAAGCCTTTAAAATGAGCACTTTTGATTTCTCCCATAGACTTTTAAAGGGTGTTCCGTGGCTTTCGAATTTGCCGCAAACACCCCAAACTGGCGAACAGCCGATGTTCGTGTCGAACTCGAAGCTCATCCCTAGTGTCAGCCAACTATGAGTTTCTTTATGTTGATGTTGGGATGAATGGACGCCACTCTGATGGAGGTGTGCTGATTAGGGATGAGCTTCGTGTTCGAGTCGAACCCATGTTCGACTCGAACATCGGCTGTTCGACCGTCCGTCGAATTGCGAACGATATGGGCCGTTCGCGCCAAATTCGTGTGGCGCGTCACGGCCCATAATTCACTGCGGCATCGCAGTGCATTGCTGGCTGATGATTGGCCAAGCATGCACTATGACCCGCATGCTTGGCTAATCACAGCGCCGTCAGTAGAGAGAGCTGTAATTGGCCAAAGCCAGGGTGGCTTTGGCCAATTATGGCTCAGGGGATTTAGTACACACCCCACACTATATAAGGCCGCCTGCACGGCGGCCCTGTGTAGTGTGTGTTCCGGTGTGCTGAGAGATAGAGAGAGAGAGAGACAGTGTCATTTGATTTGAGTTAGATAGATTAGGCAGAACAGTCAGTCAGTTAGCTGCACTTACAGTGTATTGTGTATATATATGCATCCCAGGTGTTGCATATATATATATACACTGTATTCAGTTTAGCTAGATCCGTTCCTGTTATCTTCTATCTAGACTATTTACATTTAGTGCAGTGTGTCCTGCTCACAGTGTTCAGCTAGATCCGTTCCTGCTATTTACATTCAGTGCAGTGCGTCCTGCTCACAGTGTTCAGCTAGATCCGTTCCTGCTATTTACATTCAGTGCAGTGCGTCCTGCTCACAGTGTTCAGCTAGATCCGTTCCTGCTATTTACATTCAGTGCAGTGCGTCCTGCTCACAGTGTTCAGCTAGATCCGTTCCTGCTATTTACATTCAGTGCAGTGCGTCCTGCTCACAGTGTTCAGCTAGATCCGTTCCTGCTATTTACATTCAGTGCAGTGCGTCCTGCTCACAGTGTTCAGCTAGATCCGTTCCTGCTATTTACATTCAGTGCAGTGCGTCCTGCTCACAGTGTTTAGCTAGATCCGTTCCTGGTATTTACATTTAGTGCAGTGCGTCCTGCTCACAGTGTTCAGCTAGATCCGTTCCTGCTATTTACATTCAGTGCAGTGCGTCCTGCTCACAGTGTTCAGCTAGATCCGTTCCTGCTGTTTACATTCAGTGCAGTGCGTCCTGCTCACAGTGTTCAGCTAGATCCGTTCCTGCTATTTACATTCAGTGCAGTGCGTCCTGCTCACAGTGTTCAGCTAGATCCGTTCCTGCTATTTACATTCAGTGCAGTGCGTCCTGCTCACAGTGTTCAGCTAGATCCGTTCCTGCTATTTACATTCAGTGCAGTGCGTCCTGCTCACAGTGTTCAGCTAGATCCGTTCCTGCTATTTACATTCAGTGCAGTGCGTCCTGCTCACAGTGTTCAGCTAGATCCGTTCCTGCTATTTACATTCAGTGCAGTGCGTCCTGCTCACAGTGTTCAGCTAGATCCGTTCCTGCTATATACATTTAGTGCAGTACGTCCTGCTCACAGTGTTCAGCTAGATCCGTTCCTGTTATCTTCCTACTGACAGGCAGGCTTGTCTGGTTACAGTATATAAAGCTACCTGAAGAAAATTACAGGTGTTCTTTTTGATCCTATTAGTACCACGGTCAGGCAGCTAGACTATTTACATTTAGTACAGTGTGTCCTGCTCACAGTGTTCAGCTAGATCCGTTCCTGTTATCTTCCTACTGACAGGCAGGCTTGTCTGGTTACAGTATATAAAGCTACCTTAAGAAAATTACAGGTGTTCTTTTTGATCCTATTAGTACCACGGTCAGGCAGCTAGACTATTTACATTCAGTGCAGTGCGTCCTGCTCACAGTGTTCAGCTAGATCCGTTCCTGGTATTTACATTTAGTGCAGTGCGTCCTGCTCACAGTGTTCAGCTAGATCCGTTCCTGCTATTTACATTCAGTGCAGTGCGTCCTGCTCACAGTGTTCAGCTAGATCCGTTCCTGCTGTTTACATTCAGTGCAGTGCGTCCTGCTCACAGTGTTCAGCTAGATCCGTTCCTGCTATTTACATTCAGTGCAGTGCGTCCTGCTCACAGTGTTCAGCTAGATCCGTTCCTGCTATTTACATTCAGTGCAGTGCGTCCTGCTCACAGTGTTCAGCTAGATCCGTTCCTGCTATTTACATTCAGTGCAGTGCGTCCTGCTCACAGTGTTCAGCTAGATCCGTTCCTGCTATTTACATTCAGTGCAGTGCGTCCTGCTCACAGTGTTCAGCTAGATCCGTTCCTGCTATTTACATTCAGTGCAGTGCGTCCTGCTCACAGTGTTCAGCTAGATCCGTTCCTGCTATATACATTTAGTGCAGTACGTCCTGCTCACAGTGTTCAGCTAGATCCGTTCCTGTTATCTTCCTACTGACAGGCAGGCTTGTCTGGTTACAGTATATAAAGCTACCTGAAGAAAATTACAGGTGTTCTTTTTGATCCTATTAGTACCACGGTCAGGCAGCTAGACTATTTACATTTAGTACAGTGTGTCCTGCTCACAGTGTTCAGCTAGATCCGTTCCTGTTATCTTCCTACTGACAGGCAGGCTTGTCTGGTTACAGTATATAAAGCTACCTGAAGAAAATTACAGGTGTTCTATCCCAGCTTAGTGCAGCTACAGGCCATTAGTATGTCTGGAAGGCCAAGAAGGAGAGGCAGACAGTCACAAGCCAATAAGAGAGGGCAAGCAGGCTCTGTGTCTAGTGCTGGTCGTGGAGACGGTGCATCCTCATCAGCACGTGGCCATGGGACACGCTTGGCCTTTTTTTCGGCAGCTGGCCGTGTTGAGCCGCAACATGCGGAAGACTTGGTCGAGTGGATGACCAAGCCGTCCTCATCCTCCTCATCCTCTCTCACCCATGCCCAGGGTGCTTTGTCTGGCAAAGCAGCGGCCTCTTCCCTCAGCTCAATGTCATCAGTGACTCCTTCCCTAGCTCCACCATGTCCTCATGAGGATTCCCTCGAACTGTTTGACCACAGTGTTGGGTACATGCTCCAGGAGGATGCCCAGCGTTTGGAAGGCTCTGATGATGATACTGAGCTCAATGAAGGCAGTAACATGAGCACGGACAGAGGGGGTGCCCAAGAAGGACAGCAATCTGGCAGTCATGCTCCCCCTGCTGCAGCATACTGCCAGGTTTGCTCCAGTGATGAGGAGGGAGGGGATGATGAGGTCACTGACTCAACGTGGGTGCCTGATAGGAGAGAGGAGGAGGAGGAGGAGGAGGAGGAGGTGGCACATCACCAACTAGGCAGGATGCCCTCCAGGGGCCAGCCTAAGGGCAGCACATTGACTGCATCACACCCCAAAGCTCCACATGTGCAGGGCGCTGCAGTCTCTGCGCGTTATTCAAAAAGTTCTTTGGTGTGGGCCTTTTTTGAGACGAGTGCATCAGATCGCACCGCTGCTATTTGCAACATATGTCTCAAGCGTATCTCGCGTGGCCAAAACATCTCCCGCTTGGGTACCACATGCTTGACCAGACATATGTTGACCTGCCATGCAGTTCGTTGGCAAGCGTATCTAAAAGACCCACACCAAAGAACAAAGACGATCTCTCCTTGCTCCTCATCAGCTGAGATTTCCAACCCCACTAGACCTTCAGTCCTCTCTGCGACCTGCAGTGAGAGGAATGAAGGTGTAGAATTAGGTGTGTCACAGCCAAGTACTTATGGGCAATCTGCTTTTGGTACACCGACGTCAGATTGTACCAGGCAAATTTCCCTGCCCCAGCTGCTGCACCGCCGAAAGAAGTTTGCTCCCAGCCATCCACATGCCCAGCGGTTGAATGCTAGCTTGGCAAAATTGCTAGCACTTCAACTGCTGCCTTTTCAGTTGGTAGACTCTGCCCCCTTCCGTGAGTTTGTGGAATGTGCGGTTCCTCAGTGGCAGGTACCCAAACGCCACTTTTTCTCACGGAAGGCGATTCCGGCTCTCTACCGGCATGTGGAAGGCAATGTCCATGCCTCGCTGGACAGGGCGGTCAGCGGTAAGGTGCATATTACCGCTGACTCATGGTCCAGCAGGCATGGACAGGGACGTTACTTAAGTTTCACGGCGCATTGGGTGACTCTGCTGGCAGCTGGGAAGGATGCAGGACAAGGTGCAGTAGTGTTGGAGGTTGTTCCGCCACCACGCCTCCAAAATGCTGATTGTGACACACCTCTCTCCTCCACCCCCTCCTCTTCTTCTTCCTCCATGGCCTCTTCCTCGGAACCAGCGGTGCTCCGTAGGCGTTCAAGGGGCTACGCAAGTACGCAGGCCAAAAGATGCCATGCGGTGCTTGAGCTGGTGTGCTTGGGGGACAGGAGCCACACTGGGGCAGAGGTTCTGTCAGCTCTGCAGGGGCAGGTTCAGAGGTGGTTGACGCCACGCCAACTTAAGGCAGGAATGGTGGTTTGCGACAATGGCACCAACCTCCTCTCTGCCCTCCGACAGGGACAACTGACCCATGTGCCCTGTTTGGCTCACGTCCTTAACTTGGTGGTGCAGCGGTTCTTGGGCAGGTACCCGGGCTTACAGGATGTCCTGAGGCAGGCCAGGAAAGTCTGTGTGCATTTCCGCCGGTCATATAATGCCAGTGCTCGGCTGACGGACCTCCAAAAGGAGTTTAACCTGCCCAAGAACCGCCTAATCTGTGACATGCCCACCAGGTGGAACTCGACGTTGGCCATGCTGCAGCGGCTGCACACGCAGCAGAGGGCCATCAATGAGTACCTGTGCGACTATGGCACCAGGACAGGGTCAGGGGACCTTGGTTTTTTTTCCCCACGCCAGTGGGCCATGATCAGGGATGCATGCACTGTCCTGTCACCATTCGAGGAGGCCACGAGGATGGTGAGCACTGACAGTGCATGCATCAGTGACACTGTCCCCCTTGTCCACCTGTTGGAGCACACGCTGCGTGGAATAATGGACAGGGCACTTGAGGCAGAACAGAGGCAGGAAGAGGAGGACTTCCTTAGCTCTCAAGGCCCCCTTTATCCAGACAGTGTTCCTGCGTGCCCGCCGATCACACAGGAAGAGGACGAGGAGGAGGAGGAGGAGGAGGAGGAAGATTGTGTCAGTATGGAGGTGGAGCCTGGCACTCAGCATCAGCAGTCTTTAAGGGATCAGTCCCAAGGAACACATGGACTTGTACGTGGCTGGGAGGAGGTGGCTGCGGACGTTGTTGTCCTTAGTGACCCAGAGGACTCCGGACCGAATGCCTCAGCAAACCTACGCTGCATGGCCTCCCTGATCCTGCAAAGCCTGCGTAAGGATCCTCGTATTCGTGGTATCAAGGAGAAGGACCAATACTGGCTGGCAACCCTCCTTGATCCACGTTACAAGGGTAAGGTTGCGGACCTTATCTTGCCATCGCAGAGGGAGCAGAGGATGAAACATCTTCGGGAGGCCTTGCAGAAAGGTCTGTGCAACGCGTTCCCAGAGACTGGGAGGTTACAAACTCCTGTTTCTGGACAACGTGTTGCTGAGGCTTCGGTCAGTCAAAGAAGGAGCGGTGGAGAAGGTGGCCGTCTGACCGATGCGTTCAGACAATTTTTTGGTCCGCAGCCCCAAGGTATGATCGGTTCCAGCAACCATCGCCAGCGTCTGTTTTACATGGTGCAGGAATACCTAGGGGCAAGATCAGACTTGGACACCTTTCCCACCGAAAATCCTCTGGGTTACTGGGTCTTGAGGATGGATCACTGGCCAGAGCTTGCACAGTATGCAATTGAGCTACTGGCCTGTCCTGCATCCAGCGTTCTTTCGGAACGCACATTCAGTGCTGCTGGAGGCGTGGTAACCGATCACAGGGTGCGTCTGTCCACCGACTCGGTCGATCGGCTGACCTTCATAAAAATGAATCAGTCTTGGATCACCACCAGCTACCAAGCACCTGATGCAGATGTAACCGAATAATTTTTTTTGAAATCTCAGATCCCTTCAAAGACTGCCTATGCTGATGCTGAGTGACTATCCCTGAGTAAATATCCTCTTCCTCCTCAATCATCACGCTGATAGCTTGTAAGAACATTTTTGGTTCTGGGCGCCACCACCAGTGCCTAAGGCACAATTTTTCAGCCCCTGTTTAACAGGGGCGTGTAATTACAATTTTTGATGTAATACTTTGCAGCAGGGCTCGTTCCTGCATTCCAACTAGAGTGTCTGTGAGGGTTTGCAGTGTTGTGGCACCAGCACCAGTGCCTAAGACCCAATTTTTCTGCCCCTGTCTAACAGGGGCGTGTAATTACAATTTTTGATGCAATACTTTGCAGCAGGGCTTGTTCCTGCGTTTCAACTAGAGTGTCTGTGAGGGGTTGCAGTGTTGTGGCACCAGCACCAGTGCCTAAGACCCAATTTTTCTGCCCCTGTCTAACAGGGGCGTGTAATTACAATTTTTGATGCAATACTTTGCAGCAGGGCTTGTTCCTGCGTTTCAACTAGAGTGTCTGTGAGGGGTTGCAGTGTTGTGGCACCAGCACCAGTGCCTAAGACCCAATTTTTCTGCCCCTGTCTAACAGGGGCGTGTAATTACAATTTTTGATGCAATACTTTGCAGCAGGGCTCGTTCCTGCGTTCCAACTAGAGTGTCTGTGAGGGGTTGCAGTGTTGTGGCACCAGCACCAGTGCCTAAGGCCTAATTTTTCAGCTCCTGTTCAACAGGGGCATGTAATTACAATTCTTGATCTAATATTTCACAGCAGGGCCCTGTGAGGGCTTACAGTGTTTTGGCCACAGCAACACCTAAGGCCCAAATTTCTGCTGAGTATATAGGGCAGGACCCTACTTTCAAACATCTAACTTACAAACGACTCCTACTTGCAAACGGAAGGAGACAACAGGAAGTGAGATGAAATCTACCCCTAAGGAAGGGAAATTCTCTCCTGTAAGAGTTAATATGGGAAAACAATTTCTCCTTTCCACTGATGCTTTCCAATCCTTGTTCCACAAAAAAACCCAAATTTTCAAAAAACATTTTTCATTGGGACAAAAAAGTGAGGTGAAATCTTCTGAAGAGGAGGAAAGACGCAAAACAAATGTCACAGGGGTGATAACCCTTCCCTATGTTTTCCAAAAAGCTTAGAAAAGATTTTTTGGCTGGAGCTAAACACATTAAAAATGTTCAAAATTACAAACAGATTCTACTTAACAACAAACCTACAGTCCCTGTCTTGTTTGCACCGCCTGAATACTGCTGTTCAGAGTATATAGGGACCTTTCCTTATTTTAATTTGGGTGCGGGGTTCCCCTTAATATCCATACAAGACCCAAAGGGCCTGGTAATGGACTGGGGGGTACCCATGCCGTTTGTCTCACTGATTTTCATCCATATTGCCATGACCCGACATGACATTAAACCCGCAAGCAGTTTTAAATGAGATTTTTTCCTTTAAAAATGACATTTGGTGCAGGGACTGTTCTAAACATGGGAAACACGCGTCACTTTACAGGCATACTATAGACACCCCCCAGGTACGATATTTAAAGGAATATTTCACTTTTTTTTTTTTACTTTAAGCATCATTAAAATCACTGCTCCCGAAAAAACGGCCGTTTTTAAAAGTTTTTTTTGCATTGATACATGTCCCCTGGGGTAGGACCCGGTCCCCAAACCCTTTTTAGGACAATACCATGCAAATTAGCCTTTAAAATGAGCACTTTTGATTTCGAACGTTCGAGTCCCATAGACGTCAATGGGGTTCTAACGTTCGTGCGAACTTGCGGTCCGTTCGCGGGTTCTGGTGCGAACCGAACCGGGGGGTGTTCGGCTCATCCCTAGTGCTGATGCATACAGAATTTTATGATCGTCTACAAAAAGGGACCTTACATTTGCCAAATGCTCAGGACAATATTGAGGGACTACATTTTGTCTTTGTAGCAGATGAGGCCTTTTCTTTGGGGGAACATATTATCAAACCCTTTCCACTGAGGAACCCCACTGCCAAACAAAGAATTTTCAACTATCGCCTCTCTCGTGCCCAAATGGTTGTGGAAAATGCATTCGGCATCCTTTCCAGTAGAAAGAAAAAATAAAACTGCACTAAAGAAATTTAAAAACATATACCGTGAACCAATAATCGTAAGAGCTGCAATTCAAAATATATGACACACATATACCCAATCAAAATAGAAAAAACACCTGAATCGCACTAATGAATGAAAATTATTAAGTGATCAGTGATAAATGAAACCAATAAGTATAGCCTTATTGATATATATATTCTATGTTCGTTATTAATAAACCTTGTGTGCACATATAAACAATAAATAATAAAAAGAAAAAAAGTCTCTTAATAGGTAATAAATAATCCACCCGTGCAAAACACAAATTGCAAAAGTCCATCCATAAGAAATTCTTCAACTGTTGTGCAGCAAGAGATGTGAGCCACCACCAGTATAGAAGGGGTTACTTCTTACCGGACATAAATGATCCCCCATTACAGAGGATCATAGCAGGCATATCAGCTGTATAACTCCCATGCTGGGCTCCTGCGGCAGTGCTTCAGATCATCAAAGGGACCCAATCAGTGCAGTGGTAAGTATTGCATGTAACACAAACTCCGATCGTGTAAAACTTTTTTTAAATTTATTTGTATAAAAGTCAAAGACACACTTACATAGAACATCTGAAAAACAAGCCTGAAGTCCGTTGTGTCAGCCAAACACACACGGACAAACCCATCCTACTGGAAGAGAACACAGTCTGGAGATGATGTCAGCGTGTCGTCCAGCTCCACCATACGCATTTTGTGATAGGTCACGTCATCCAGGAGAAGGATTTCTTACAAAGTTTAACGTATACAAATTGGAATGTGGACATCATCATGCAGCAGGAAATGAAGAACATGATAAATGTTTTTTGATGTAAAAAGGATTTAGATTCTACCCAAAACATCTATCATGTTCTTCATTTCCTGCTGCATGATGTCCAGGCGATTCTGCATTTCGCCATTCCAGGCCATGATCTGCCCAATGAGCCTTTGGGCTCTGTCCGCCGTGAAACGTTCTGCTTCTTGTTCCACAACCAGCACATCACCTAAAAATGGATTAAAAAACATGTATTTAGAAATATGCAGGCACACATAGATTACCAGAAGTTTGGGTGTCAGACACTCACCCGGTGGGGTACACTCTCCCACTTCCTCCACCTCTCTTTCCTCCACATCCATGACGCTGGGGCTCAGTTTACATTGAGATTGGGGATCCTGGTGAGGTTGGGGGTCCCGGCGAGGTTGCGAGTCCTGGCGAGGTTGGGGGTCCTGGCAAGGTTGGGGGTCCTGGCGAGGTTGGGGGTCCTGGCGAGGTTGGGGGTCCTGGCGACCCTGTTGTCTACATCTTTTATCCCCTATGAGAAAGAAACAAAAGGTATACTTAGCACACAGATATTTGCGGCCAGAAATAGGAATATGAAACATTGCTTTCAAGTGGTGTAGAATTGTCTGTTTAGGAAGTGATCCAAGTTGAAAACATGATTAAAATTCCCTTTTACCCAAAATGCAATACTTACCTTTTTTGGCCAAGTTTCTCTGGTGTCCTACACTAGTGCTCCTGAGTCCAGATGTGTAAACAGCTGCTGAGTGTCCTCTCCTTACATTCCACTGAATCTATTTAACAATGACTTCAAATGTCAAAGACATCTAGACAACAATGTCTTAAACTTCGTTCAATCAGACAAATTATCATGACCAAAACAGTCATAACCCTTTATCAGCTAAAGACATCGTATTTATTGGCAAACGATCACTGTTTGTCCCTGCGAACGTTATTTCCTACCTACGAATGTTATTTCCTACCTATGAATGATTAAGTATAACAGTAAAGAAAAACACATGGAGCAGCATGCAAGTGAATAATCATAAATAGGAACACACGACAAGTACTTACTTTTTCGAAGCACCTTCTTTATTTTGAGATACTGATCCGGCTCCCTGTTTTTTATTTCGGACCAGCGCTTCCTCAATTGGTCCTTCTTTCACCATACCCCAAACTTGCGGTCCAGAGTCCTCACGACACGAGAGAGGATTTGGTCCCTTAGTAGATTAGGATGGGCGTATGGACCATGTTTCCCATCATAATCCTCCCTGTGTAAAATGTCCACCATCTCCACCATTTCAACAAAGGACATGTTGGTGGCCTTACATCTCCTTCTCCTGGATCGTGATGTTTGTGCCTCTGGCCTTTCCTCCGCACTAGAAGACGACACATCACACATCTGTGTCTCCGCCATGTTTCTCCTCACTGCGCACAGAAGAGAGACAGGGTGGGGAATATTACAGAAAAAGAACGTCAGGAGCGGATGACGCAAGCGGAGTTTCATGCATGCGCCGTCTATGTCAAGCTAACACGTGTTACGAACGAATGCGTCATGACGTTCGGAGAGCGGAGTTTTCACTCATAGGTAATGTATATCAATTGAACGAGCGTGTGATGTAATGTAACTTTCTGATTAGGCGCGAGACGAAAGGAATCCGAGAGTAGCCGTGAAAAGAAGGTACATTTCTAAATTCTGTCGCTATCACTAGTATTTTTAAATGACTGTTTTTTGCTTTGGAAATGTAATTTTGCTCTCAAACTGTTTTTACATACAGGAAATATGCACAACTTTACAGGTATACTATAGACATCTACACCCCCCCACCCAGTTACGAATTGTAAAGGAATATTTCACTTTTATTGTTTCACTTTTAAACATTATTATAGTCCATGGACCCAGGTTCCCAAACTTTTTATGGCAATTAGGGATTAGCTTCGAGTTCGAGTCAAACTCATGTTCGACTCAAACATCGGCTGTTCGCCAGTTCGCCGAACAGCGAACAATTTTGGGTGTTCGCGGCAAATTCGAAAGCCGCGGAACACCCTTTAAAAACCTATGGGAGAAATCAATAGTGCTAATTTTAAAGGCTTATATGCATGGTATTGTCATAAAAAGTGTTTGGGGACCTGGGTCCTGCCCCAGGGGACATGTATCAATGCAAAAAGAAGTTTTAAAAACGGCCGTATTTTCAGGAGCAGTGATTTTAATAATGCTTAAAGTGAAACACTAAAAGTATAATATTCCTTAAAATTTCGTACCTGGGGGGATGTCTATAGGATCCCTGTAAAGGGGCGCATGTTTCCCCTGTTTTAAACAGTGTAACAGCAGAATGACATTTCAAAGGAAAAAAAGTCATTTAAAATACTTTTAATGAATAGTCGGTCCGACAATACACATAACAGTTCATTGATAAAAACGGCATGGGATTTCCCCACGGGGAACTCCGCGCCAAAATTTTTAAAAAAATGGCGTGGGGTCACCCCAAAAATCCATACCAGACCCTTATCCGAGCACGCAACCTGTTAGGCCGCAGGAAAAGAGGAGGAGACGAGAGAGCGCCCCCCCCTTCTGAACCGTACCAGGCCACATGCCCTCAACATTGGGAGGGTGCTTTGAGGTACCCCCCCAAAGCACCTTGTCCCCATGTTGATGAGGACAAGGGCCTCATCCCCACAACCCTTGGCCGGTGGTTGTGGGGGTCTGTAGGCAGGGGGCTTATTGGAATCTGGAAGCCCCCTTTAACAAGGGGACCCCCAGATCCCACCCCCCGTGTGAAATGGTAATGGGGTACAAAAGTACCCCTACCATTTCACAAAAACAGTGTCAAAAATGTTATGAATGACAAGAGACAGTTTTTGACAATTCCTTTATTTCAAGTCTTCTTTCCACCTTCTTCGGGTCTTCTTCCTTCCTTCTTCCTTTGGTTTCTTCCTCCATCTTCTTCCTTCTCTGGTTCTTCCTCTGATCCTCTGCTTCTTGCTCCGGTATTCTCGTCCGGCATCTTCCTCTGCGGCGTCTTCTTCCCCGCTTCATTCTTGGACCGCTCCGCTTGAGGCTCCCGCTGTGTGACGCTTCTCTTCTTCTGACACTTCTTATATAAGAGAGGGCGGGGCCACCCGGTGACCCCAACCCCTCTGACGCACGGGAAAAGCCATAGGGGAAGTCCCCGTCAAGTGCCCGTGTGTCAGAGGGGGGGCGGGGTCATCGGGTGGCTTCGTAAAATATGTTTGTCTGTACTCTGTCAGTATCACCAGCAAAGCAGATTTATTATTAAGCCATTAAAAAAGAAGAGAATGGTGCGTTGCATTTAGAAATTTCATAATTTGACAAGTCACGAATGTGCTATCTCCATTACGAACGCTAGTTTTACAAGACCCACCGCTTCGTGCTGGTCCTTGCTTCGGAGCATGCGTGTTTGCTCCATTGGACTTTTTTGCCGGAAAGTTTGTCCATTCGCACAGCCAACAAAAGTCCAATGAAAACAGATGGAGCGTACCCGCGATCGGATGTTGCTCCAAAACAGCTAATTTACATGTTTATTGTCAAAAAGTCTGATCGTGTGTACGGGCCTTAACAGACAACAAGTTGCTGTGAGTTGTAATTTATTTATTTTTTTGCACTACAAACAATCAAATTATAGATCTTCTTCCAAAATTAGGCAATTAAAGGGCATTACCAGTGCATAAGAATTTAAAAAAAGGTTTCCTGAGCACATGTATTTTTTGAGCACTTGTGAGCCAGAATGCACACCTTTCTCTAGTGGTCTGTCTGTTTTTGTTTGCTGCAGCCAAATATATGCTTTTTTTGTGATGCTTGCATGCCCCAGTCTATAATATCACAAGGGGCGGGGTCACCTGGTGATGCCACTGGGTGACCCAGCCCCTTAGTTTATTTAGCGGTGGGAGCCAAGTGCCAGGTGCGGATCTTTTTTTTTTTTTTTTCGTGCGGGTTGGCGGCTGTTTGATGTTGGATTTACTTCAAGGTACATTCATTTTTTGGGTGTGCCGGCATTAAAATGCTGCTAGTTTTCACTACAAAATTACAGCATCACTTTAAGAAATAGCACATGCCGTATTTTACTAGCCTTTATTAGTGAATTGCAAAAAAAAAAATGAAAAATGCTATGAGCCATTTTACTGCTGATCTTAAAGCAGTAGATACCATTTAGTGAAGGGAGCCCAGTAATTGTTTAAAAAGGGGCACTGAAAAATTTACCTATGAACAAAATAAATTCTGTGATCCCAATACTAAAATTTCCCAATAAACATAATGCAGGAACTCAAATGTATCGCCAAAACAAACTTCATTTTTTGACACAGCAAAACAACCTTTCATCTTCAAGACCTTTGTAATAATTGTGAGAGTGGGGTCAACAATGGTAATGGTGTTTAGCTTTAGTACAGATTGCTTTTCTGTGTCCTGTATTTTCAAAAGTGTCAGTACAATGTAGGTACAATTGCACTTAAATATATCACTAAAATGTTTTGTTCTAGTAAAGATACATTATCTACAGTTTATTTACAGTAAGTACATTTATCCTTCAGGTTCATTTGTCTTCATTTATATGGATGTCATAGTACTTACAACTTATTTTTTTTTATATTGTAATATCTCCCCTACACACAAGCCGCATTAGGAAGCATAAAACATGCACATGGAAAGTTTAAGTAGTAAAATATGCTTGTAGCTTGAAATCCATTTTCCTTACCCAGGAAGCTACAGATGGTGACCTTGGAAGTGAAAGATTGTACTTGGCTATACTCAAGTATATCTGAAGTATTCTTGCATCAGTGCATTTGGGCAATACATTATACAACATAAATGTATGCTATTGTTTATGGCAATGTTTGAAAGCATTGGTGTTTACCTGAGTAGAGCAAAAACAGGAAAAAGAAGAGAACTGACTTTTAAGGTAGCCACTATAAACCCGAATAGGAAAGAGAAATGATCTTGTTGTGTGCATATTTCCAAACCTGGAAAGTTGCAGGTGGTACATACAGCCAGTCATCACAGAAAATAGTTGTACATGGCTGTACTCAGGTAAATTTTGCAAAAAGAAGGGATTAGAGACATATGTTGTAGAGCGTGGCACCGCATCCAATATTAATTGAGCAAAAACAAAAAACAGGAAAAAGAAGAAAACTTGACTTTTAAGGTTGCCACTATAAACCCGAATAGGAAAGAGAAATGGTATTGTTGTGTTAAAAGTATATAATTTATTGGATCACACTAACAAACACATATTTTAAAAAAAAGGGGGTGTGTATACATATGAACATATCTAGGAAAGTACACTGTCTCATACAAGAGTACAGATAGGGAGGCTGACACATAGAAGTAGCATGGATGGCCTATGGGACCAAGAGACCAGGTAGTCCTAGAGGAGCATACAGAACTTCAAGATCAGCGCCAATGGATCACTACGTGTTTCACCTTTAGCTTCTTCAGGAGATCCTATTGGTACTAAGAAATATATTATAATCACAATTAGGATCATATATAGATATATCATACTGAATTATTATACATCATACAAAAAATTATATATACATATTTATTTAGAGACCATTATCTAAACAGAAGACATTTCATTTTTGCAGTTATATATCACTGTGAAAAAAGCATAAATATATATAGCATTATTTAGGCAGCAACAAAAAAACACAAACACACACTAGCAACAGAAATAAAAAATCACAACAAGGAAAAACTTTATGATAGATGTGCATACCATCACAGGGAAAGAGGGGGAAGAGGAAAAAGGACGTCCTTCAAACACAGAGGGCCCACTCAATATTGCAATGCAAAATCAGAAAATGGAACAAAAACAGCCTCTATTGAGAAGCCTATATCCAGATGAATGGCAGCCTGCCCAAAAAAAGATAACAAAAGATATGTATAGAAAGTATATAATATAATATAGAGATAACACAAAATATGAAGATGTGGAATATCATAAAAAATGGCAAAGATGACAGTAGGATTACTTAACTGCTGACAATATTCCCAAAACCTATGTAAACATTATTATAGAGTTTATAAAATATGTATCTCTGGATTATATTTGCCATTTATTATTATTTGTCACATACCACGTTTATCTATTCCTATTCTAAGTTGTTTAAGAGATTTGGATTGATGGGGGCAAAAAGCTTAGGCAGTCTATGTTACATTTATGATTTGAATACTATATTGCTTTTATTTAATCCAACATATAATTTTTTTTCTCTCAACGTAAATAATAATCTATCAAATCATAATGAAATTCAGATATATAAATGTAATAGAAAAAAATAAAAATAAATATATATATATATTTTTATATATATATATATATATATATATATATATATATATATATATATATATATTTATTATTAGGAAATGATAAGGCCCAACCAAATTGTATTGAATTTGCTCAAATCTATTCAGGTCAAGTCAATTTAATTAAATCAAATAACATGGATCAAATTAAATTAAGTCATATCAAGTTAAATTATAATGAAATACTTATAATATTATTATAATGTTTACATAGGTCTTGGGAATACTGTCAGTAGTTAAGTAATCTTGCTGTCATTTTTGCCATTTTTTATAGTATTCTATACATATCTTTTGTTATCTTTTTTGGCAGGCTGCCATTCATCTGGATATAGGCTCCTCAATAGAGGCTATTTTTGTTCCATTTTCTGATTCCCCCCCTTTTTTTTGCTTTATGATGTTGCATTGCGATATTGCGAGTGGGCCCTCTGTGTTTAATAGAAACCCGTTTTCCTCTTCCCCCTCTAAATATGTATATATAATTTTTTGTATGATGTATAACAATTCAGTATGATATATCTATTTATGATCCTAATAGTGATTATGATGTATTTCTTAGTACCAATAGGATCTCCTGAAGAAGCTAAAGGTGAAACGTGTATTGATCCATTGGCACTGATCTTGAGGTTCTGTATGCTTGGCCTTGGAGCCAGACAGAATCCTCCAGTACTACCTGTTCTCTTAGTCCCATAGGACATCCATGCTACTTCCATGTGTCAGCCTCCCTATCTGTTCTCTTGTTTGAGACAGTGTACTTTCCTAGATATGTTCATACGTATATACACCCCCTTTTTTTTTCAAAATATGTGTTTTTTTAATGTGATCCAAAAAATTATATCATTTTAACACAACAAGACCATTTCTCTTTCCTATTCGGGTTTATAGTGGCAACCTTAAAAGTCAGTTTTCTTCTTTTTCCTGTTTTTTGTTTTTGCTCAATTATTATTGGATGTGGTGCCAAACTCTGCAACATATGTCTCTAATCCCTTCTTTTTTGCAAAATTTACCTGAGTAGATCTGTGTACAACTATTTTCTGTGATGACTGGCTGTATGTACCACCTGCAACTTTCCAGATTTGGAAATATGCCGGGAATTAAAACTACAGCATGTTTTATATTTCAATATTCTTATTGAAAAGATCTGGTAATAACAGAAATAACACTGGAACAAAGCCAATGATCAGGTTGTCATAAAATCAAAACACAGGTAAACAATGTATAAACAGTGAAGATGAGTAAAATTCAACATCAGAAGAAAAAGGTATACATCAGGCAAGAAATGGTCTCAGGTTAATATCCAAAAGTTAAATGTACTATCCATCATTGTCAAGAAATAAAACAAAAAGACATAGTCCTAATCAATAATGGGTCATAGAGTAAACATTTCCTATGGGTAGACAGGAAAACAGCTATGTATGATGGAGGGCGGGAACAAAGGCATGGTACAGGGGAACAGAGGGGGGGGATAATGGGCAGGGAGAAGTGGGGAGACCCCCGACACTAATCCCTGAGACTGCCATTGGGCACACAACTATATAAGGCCCTAAAGACAACCGAATATACCTACAGCATATTTTAACACTGAAAACATTGGTGAGTATGGGGCCTTATGGTTTTGTTTCTCCATCCATAAACTTGTAAATACATGCACTTATATTTTTTACTTGCACAAACACATGCATGCATATGTGCAAATGACCCCTTGGTGCAGACAGTCAGGGTCCATAGAAATAGATCTGGACGCACATATCTGTTTACACAACTAAAGGTGTACAGTACTGTATATTAAAAGTGTGGTTTTCCCTCCAAAAACATAGGGCAAAAAAATAGGGCTTTGGCGATACTTCTCCTTTAATGTTAACTTTTATATGGCTTTTTGGGGTTGTATGAGCATAAGCTTCACATGTGACTGCCAGTCATGGGAAATATGCACAATTTTTGAAGGTTTCCACTGATGTGTATGTGAATGAACTAATAAGTGTATGTATATGTAATGCCGCGTACACACGGTCGGACTTTTCGTCTACAAAAGTCCAACGGACGCTGACGGACTAAAGCTGGCTGGTAATCCGATCGTGTGTGGGCTTCTCCGGACTTTCAACTGACTTTTTTAGCCTCAAATCCGACGTACTTTAGATTTGAAACATGCTTCAAATCTTTCCGACGGACTCGAGTCCGGTCGAAAAATCCGCTCGTCTGTATGCTAGTACGACGGACAAAAACCCACGCTAGGGCAGCTATTGGCTACTGGCTATGAACTTCCTTATTTTAGTCCGGTGTACGTCATCACGTAAGAATTCGACGGACTTTTGTGTGATCATGTGTAGGCAAGTCTGTTCGTTAGAAAGTCCACCGCAAGTCTGTCGAAAGTCCGCCAAAAGTCCGTCGAACGTCTGTCGGACAGGCTGTCGGACTTTTGTAGCTGAAAAGTCCGACCGTGTGTACGCGGCATAAGTGTATCATACATAGAGGTTCCCTATCTTTAAGACCTTGAAAGCATTATGAAAACAGGAACAACATCAGCAACAATGGTTACCTTATTTCAGATTAATGTTTATATTGAAGGTATGCTTAATAATATTTAAACTTGCATTGTTCTTTTTCATGTGTTTGTTGAACATGGTACTATTAAATCTCATTATGTCAGTTATGTTATGGTTGCAATTTAAGAAAGCATCCGCCATGGACACAAATATAAAATCTTTTTTTTTTACTAGTAATGATGGTGATCAGTGATTGTTAGCGGGACTGCGACATTGCGGCGGACAGATTAACATCAGCGGCAATCAAGGGGTTAAATGTGTTCCCTGTTTGTGTTTTCGAACTGTATGCGGGACTGTGTGACTGGGGAAACACACAGATCGGTCTTCCTGCTAAGCAGAAAGACAGGATCCGTGTGATCGCCCCTGTCAGAATGGAGATCTGCCTTGTTTACACAGGCAGATCCCCTTTCTGTCACTGCAGGGAAAGATCGTGGGTAGCTTGCGGACATTGAAACCACCAGACCTGATGATTGACCCCCCCGCTGGCCAATGGGAGCGCGCCCACAAAAGTGAGCTTACGAGCCAACGTACAGCTACGGCCAAAAAGCGGGATTGTGCCAACCTGCCGCAGTATACTGATGGCAGCTGGTCAGGAAGCAGTTAACCACTTCACACCAAACAACGAACCTGTACATCAGTACTTTGACGCTAAATACTGTGGTTATGGCAGCAGCTAGCTGCCATAACCCCAGTATTTTCGGGAACGTTGTGCATTTCTCTTTATGGGTAAAAGTAGTCTCTGCAGCGGATTTGCCGCAAGATCACTTTTATCAGTGGTGGGAGAGGTCCCCCCCTCCCGCTGCACTCTGGTCGTCTCCGCTGGTAGCGGCGGAGATGATTGCGTCCTCTCCTGTGGATGCCTGGCTGCCAACTGAGGGAAAGATGGCCCCCGCTTGGCTCTATAGCATGGGAGGGCAGAAGCGACGTCAAACATCACTTCTACCCATAGATCTTTAAGGAGACTTTTTTTTTTCAAGTGACTTTTTATTTTTATTTCATTTTAGTGTAAATATGAGATCTGAGGTCTTTTTGACCTCAGATCTCATATTTAAGAGGTCCTGTCATGCATTTTTTCTATTACAAGGGATGTTTACATTCCTTGTAATAGGAATAAAAGTGACACAATTTTTTTTTTTTAAAAGACAGTGTCAAAATAAAAAATTGAAAGTAAAATAAATAAGAAAAAAAAACATTTTAAAGCGCCCCGTCCCGACAAGCTTGCGCGCAGAAGCGAACGCATACGTGAGTAGCGCCCGCATAGAAAAACGGTGTTAAAACCACACATGTGAGGAATCGCCGAGATCATTAGAGCGAGAGCAATAATTCTAGACCTAGAACTCCTCTGTAACTCAAAACTGGTAACCTGTAGAAATTTTTGAAGATCACCTATGGAGATTTTTAAGGATAAAAGTTTGTCGCCATTCCTCGAGCGGTTGCAATTTTGAAGCATGTCATGTTGGGCATCAATTTACTCGGCATAATATTATCTATCACAATATAAAAAAAATTGGACTAACTTTACCGTTGTCTTAATTTTTAATTAAAAAATGTGTATTTTTTCCAAAACAGGTGCACTTGTAAGTAAATACAGTGTGACAGAAAGTATTGCAACAATTGCCCTTTTATTCTCCAGGGTGTTAGAACCCCCAAACATTATATATTTTCTTTCTAAATAATTTTCTAGCAAAAAAAATGATTTTAACTTGTAAACAACAAGTGTAAAAAAGAGGCTCAGTCCTTAAGTAGTTAAACTGTGAAGGTGTAAAGGTATTGAACTATTGTGAGACTTTCTTGTTCATGAGGGATGGTTAAAAGGTGAATGTTTAACAAGATCTTTCTTTCAGAAGCAAGAGAACCATGAGATATGTGTTTACTTTCTTACAAGGTCGTTAATTGTGTAGTTTGATTTAATTGTATATGTATTCATATTGTATTTATATTCGAGGTATGAGGATTTTCAGTGCCACCTAATCCTGTTAATTTTATATTTTTTCCAGACACTGATGTGATGTAACACATATATGCAGCAACGAAGAGGTGGGCTTTAAACAAGGGTGCTGCATACACTGTATATATGGTTCTGTATTTGTGCAAGGAGCACACCGCATGGCCTGCTCCCAGCACAGAGATCTGTCTCTCACTGAATTTTGTACTAACAATCAGGACCCAGGACTCCTGGTTCCCGGGCACCTGATCACTGTGATAGGCTCTGATTGGCTATCACAGTGATTAGTCACTGTGCAGTCCACCCATGTATTTTCTTTCCTTCTGAATGGAGAGAACGATGCATTGGAGATGATTTACTAAAACTGGAGAGTTTAAAATTTGGTGCAGCTGTGCTTGGCAGTAAATCAGATTCTAAATTCAACTTGTTCAATTAAACTTTGACAAAAAAACTTGGAAGCTGATTGGTTTCTACACAGAGCTGCACCAGATTTTGCACTTTTCAGTTGTAGTAAATCAACCCCTTTGTGTCTTTTTCTCCTTGCAGGAGAGAAAGGTGTAGACAAACGCGTGTTAAAATAATAACAAAAAAACTTTAAAAAAATTAAGAAAAATAGGTAGATCTGGGTTTGTTCTAGGTCAGTGTCAGGGTTAGGATTAAGGTAAGGGTCAAAGATAAGTGTGTGTTTAGGTAGGATAACAAAGCAAAATGTGCATTATTGTTTCTGGGCTCTACTACGAGTACAAATAACATATGCATATGTGGTATCACAGTGATCGTCAGGAGCAGATTTATTTTTGGTTGTTCTTTGGTGGTAAGTTATAATAGTAGAAAGAAATATACAGCTACATTTCTAAATATAATTATCTATATAGATATATAGATATATATAGGTATATAGGTATATCTATATATATATTTACTATTTGGGCCAGTTTTCCGTGGATAAAAATAAAAACAGGAAATATCCATAAACATTTACCATCAAAGAAAGCCCATTTTTTCCTGAAAAAACAAGGCACAATCCTAAATATACACAGTAGTTGCAATCATATGTACAATTTTACTAAAACAAGTCAAAGTTGCAAAATTGGGTCTGGTCATTAAACTTTGTTTTGCCCTCAGTCATGAAGGTTTTAAGCTGCACCAGATGCTGGTTGTTGAAATATGCCAATATTTACACTTTTGCATAGCAACTTGAGCCAATGTTTTTAAACCTTATAATGAGTATATTATCCCTTTTTTCTGTTATCCAAAGACCTTTGTAAGCTGTGTGAGAGCAAGATCTACAAAAATGTTCAGTTGTATTCCAAAATGTTTCTCTTATGTGTACTGCTCTTTTTAAAACATATTTGAATGCAAGTTTGCTTTTTGCCATGGTTTCCACTATGCCATATTATATTTAAATATTGAAGTACATCAAGTATATCATGCATTCATTTTCTATTTGCTTCCTCCATTGACACCACTACTTACTTGTTACCAGAACACACAAATTCAAGTAAAATAGGTATAACTAATTTTGTTTTTTCTAAGGAATATCTATACTTTAATTAGTAAAGTATAGTTATCCTTGCAGTGTGTTTGAGTTCATCCAAAACTGATTCCTTATGCTGTGTTGAAAGCATGAAAGCACCACACTAACTTGTACAGTCTTATGAAAGATTTTATTTTGCTACAGACCAGTAAGTTAAATTTCAATAGTTAGCACAATACCACATAGACGAGTGGATGAGGGATGAGCCGAACACCCCCCGGTTCGGTTCGCATCAGAACCTGCGAACGGACCGAAAATTCGCATGAACGTTAGAACCCCATTGACGTCTATGGGACTCGAATGTTCGAAATCAAAAATGCTCATTTTAAAGGCTAATTTGCATGGTATTGTCCTAAAAAGGGTTTGGGGACCTGGGTCCTGCCCCAGGGGACATGTATCAATGCAAAAAATTTTTTTAAAAACGGCCGTTTTTTCAGGAGCAGTGATTTTAATGATGCTTAAAGTAAAAAAAAAAAAGTGAACTATTCCTTTAAATATCGTACCTGGGGGTGTCTATAGTATGCCTGTAAAGTGGCGCGTGTTTCCCGTGCTTAGAACAGTCCCTGCACATGTCATTTTTAAAGGAAAAAAGTCATTTAAAACAGCTTGCGGCTTTAATGTAATGTCGGGTCCTGGCAATATGGATGAAAATCAGTGAGACAAACAGCATGGGTACCCCCCAGTCCATTACCGGGCCATTTGGGTCTTGTATGGATATTAAGGGGAACCCAGCACCTAAATTAAAAAAAAGAAAGGAGTGGGGCCACCAGGCCCTATATACTCTGAACAGCAGTATACAGGCGTTGCAAACAAGACAGGCACTGTAGGTTTGTTGTTAAGTAGAATCTGTTTGTAATTTTGAACTGGTACATTTTTAACATGTTTAGCTCCAGCCAAAAAATCCATTTTAAGCTTTTTGGAAAACATAGGGAGGGGTTATGACCACTGTGACATTTGTTTTGCTGTCTGTGCTCCTCTTCAGAAGATTTCACCTCATTTTCTGTCCCAATGACAAATGTTTTTTGAACATTTGGGTTTTTTTGTGAAACAGGGATTGGTGATAAAGCATCAGTGGAAAGGAGAAACGTTTTTCCCATATTAACTCCTACAGGAGAGAATTTCCCTTCCTAGGGGTAGATTTCATCTCACTTCCGGTTGTCTCCTTCCGTTTGCAAGTAGGAGTCGTTTGTAAGTTGGAAGTTTGAAAGTAGGGGTCTGCCCTATATACTCAGCAGAAATTTGGGCCTTAGGTGTTGTTGTGGCCACAACACTGTAAGCCCTCACAGTTACTCTTGGTGGGTGCAGGAACAGGCCCTGCTGTGAAATATTAGATCAAGAATTGTAATTACGTGCCATTGTTGAACAGTGGTAGAAAAATTGGGCCTTTGGTGGTGGTGGTGCTAGTGCCACAACACTGTAAGCCCTCACTCGCTCTTGGTGGGCGTAGAAACGGGCCCTGCTGTGAAATATTAGAACAAGAATTGTAATTACATGCCGCTGTTGAACAGGGGCTGAAAAATTGGGCCTTAGGCACTGGTGCTGGTGCCACAACACTGCAACCCCTCATAGATACTCTAGTTGGAAATGCAGGAACGAGCCCTGCTACAAAGTATTGCATCAAAAATTGTAATTACACGCCCCTGTTAAACAGGGGCTGAAAAATTGGGTCTTAGGCACTGGTGGTGGCGCCCAGAACCAAAAATGTTCTTACAAGCTATCAGCGTGATCATTGAGGAGGAAGAGGATAATTACTCAGGATAGTCACTCAGTATCAGCATAGGCAGTCTTTGATGGGATCTGAGATTTTAAAAAAAAATATTCAGTTACATCAGCATCAGGTGCTTGGTAGCTGGTGGTGATCCAAGACTGATTCATTTTTATGAAGGTCAGTCGATCGACCGAGTCAGTGGACAGACGCACCCTGTGATTGGTTACAAAGCCTCCAGCAGCACTGAATGTGCGTTCCGAAAGAACGCTGGATGCAGGACAGGCCAGTAGCTCAATTGCATACTGTGCAAGCTCTGGCCAGTGATCCATCCTCAAGACCCAGTAACCCAGAGGATTTTCAGTGGGAAAGGTGTCCAAGTCAGATCTTGCCCCTAGGTATTCCTGTACCATATAAAACAGACGCTGGCGATGGTTGCTGGAACCGATCATACCTTTGGGCTGCGTACCAAAAAATTGTCTGAACGCATCGGTCCGATGGCCACCTTCTCCACCGCTCCTTGTTTGACTGACCGAAGCCTCAGCAACACATTGGCCAGAAACAGGAGTTTGTAACCTCCCAGTCTCTGGGAACGCGTTGCAGAGAGCTTTCTGCAAGGCCTCCCGAAGATGTTTCATCCTTTGCTCCCTCTACGATGGCAAGATAAGGTCCACAACCTTATCCTTGTAACGTGGATCAAGGAGGGTTGCCAGCCAGTATTGGACCTTCTCCTTGATACCACGAATACGAGGATCCTTACGCAGGCTTTGCAGGATCAGGGAGGCCATGCAGCGTAGGTTTGCTGAGGCATTCGGTCTGGAGTCCTCTGGGTCACTAAGGACGTTATGGTCCGCAGCCACCTCCTCCCAGCCACGTACAAGTCCATGTGTTTCTTGGGACTGATCCCTTAAAGACTGCTGCTGATGCTGAGTGCCAGGCTCCACCTCCATACTGACACAATCCTCCTCCTCTTCCTGTGTGATCGGCGGGCACACAGGAACACTGTCTGGATAAAGGGGGCCTTGAGAGTCCTCCTCTTCCTGCCTCTGTTCTGCCTCAAGTGCCCTGTCCATTATTGCACGCAGCGTGTGCTCCAACAGGTGGACAAGATGGACAGTGTCACTGATGCATGCACTGTCACTGCTCACCATCCTCGTGGCCTCCTCAAATGGTGAGAGGACAGTGCATGCATCCCTGATCATGGCCCACTGGTGTGGGGAAAAACAACCAAGCTCCCTTGACCCTGTCCTGGTGCCATAGTCACACAGGTACTCATTGATGGCCCTCTGCTGCGTGTGCAGCTGCTGCAGCATGGCCAACGTTGAGTTCCACCTGGTGGGCATGTCAAAGATTAGGAGGTTCTTGGGCAGGTTAAACTCCTTTTGGAGGTTTGCCAGCCGAGCACTGGCATTATATGACCGGTGAAAATGCACACAGACATGCACCTGGCCTGCCTCAGCACATCCTGTAAGCCCGGGTACCTGCCCAAGAACCGCTGCACCACCAAGTGAAGGATGTGAGCCAAACAGGGCACATGGGTCATTGCCCCTGTCGGAGGGCAGAGAGGAGGTTGGTGCCATTGTCGCAAACCACCATTCCTGCCTTAAGTTGGCATGGCGTCAACCACCTCTGAACCTGCCCCTACAGAGCTGACAGAACCTCTGCCCCAGTGTGGCTCCTGTCCCCCAAGCACATCAGCTCAAGCACCGCATGGCATCTTTTGGCCTGCATACTTGCATAGCCCCTTGAACGGCTACGGAGCACCGCTGGTTCCGAGGAAGAGGCCATGGAGGAAGAAGAAGAGAAGGGGGTGGAGGAGAGAGGTGTGTCACAATCTTTAGTAGTGGCATTTTGGAGGTGTGGTGGTGGAACAACCTCCACCAACACTGCACCTTGTCCTGCATCCTTCCCAGCTGCCAGCAGAGTCACCCAATGCGCAGTGAAACTTAGGTAACGTCCCTGTCTATGCCTGCTGGACCATGAGTCAGCGGTAATATGCACCTTACCACTGACCACCCTGTCCAGCGAGGCCAAGACATTGCCTTCCACATGCCGGTAGAGAACCGGAATCGCCTTCCGTGAGAAAAAGTGGCGTTTGGGTACCTGCCACTGAGGAACTGCACATTCCACAAACTCACAGAAGGGGGCAGAGTCTACCAACTGAAAAGGCAGCAGTTGAAGTGCTAGCAAATTTACCAAGCTAGCATTCAACCGCTGGGCATGTGGATGGCTGGGAGCAAACTTCTTTCGGCGGTGCAGCAGCTGGGGCAGGGAAATTTGCCTGGTACAATCTGACGTCGGTGTACTGAAAGCAGATTTCCCACAAGTACTTGGCTGTGACACACCTAATTCTACACCTTCATTCCTCTCAGTGCAGGTCTCAGAGAAGACTGAAGGTATAGTGGGGTTGGAGATCTCAGCTGATGAGGAGCAAGGAAAGGTCCTCCTTGTTCTTTAGTGTGGATCTTTTAGATACGCCTTCCAACGAACTGCATGGCAGGTCAACATATGTCTGGTCAAGCATGTGGTGCCCAAGTGGGAGATGTTTTGGCCACGCGAGATACGATTGAGACATATGTTGCAAATAGCAGCGGTGCAATCTGATGCACTTGTCTCAAACTAGGCCCACACCAAAGAACTTTTTGAATAACGTGCAGAGACTGCAGCGCCCTGCACATGCGGAGCTTTTCGGTGTGATGCAGTCAGTGTGCTGCCCTTAGGCTGGCCCCTGGAGGGCATCCTGCCTCGTTGGTGATGTACCGCCTGCTCCTCCTCTCTCCTATCAGGCACCCACGTTGAGTCAGTGACCTCATCACCCCCTCCCTCCTCATCACTGGAGCAAACCTGGCAGTATGCTGCAGCAGGGGGAGCATGACTGCCAGATTGCTGTCCTTCTTGGGTGCTCCCTCTGTCCGTGCTTACGTTACTGCCTTCATCGAGCTCAGTATCATCATCAGAGCCTTCCAAATGCTGGGCATCCTCCTGGAGCATATACCCAACACTGTGGTCAAACAGTTCGAGGGACTCCTCAGGAGGATATGGTGGAGCTAGGGAAGGAGTCACTGATGACATTGAGCCGAGGGAAGAGGCCGCTGCTTTGCCAGACAAAGTACCCTGACCATGGGTGAGAAAGGATGAGGAGGATGAGACGGCTTGGTCATCCACTCGACCAAGTCTTCCGCATGTTGCGGCTCAACACGGCCAGCTGCCGAAAAAAATGCCAAGCGTGTCTCACTGCCATGTGCTGATGAGGATGCACCGTCTCCACGACCAGCACTGGTGCCTCTAGACACAGAGCCTGCTTGCCCTCTATTGGCTTGTGACTGTATGCCTCTCCTTGTTGCCCTTCCAGACATACTAATGGCCTGTAGCTGCACTAAGCTGGGAGATGTACAAGTCTACAAGTAGCTTTAGCTCAACACTGTGCAGAGCTCGCAAAAAACTAACTTGTAGCTTATTTAGCTGCCTGCGGTAGTGATAGGATCAGGAAAACACCACCAACCTTCTACAGGTAGCTTTAGGTGAACACTGTGCAAAGCTCGCACTACACTAACTTGTAGCTTATTTAGCTGCCTGCGGTAGTGATAGGATCAGGAAAACACCACCAACCTTCTACAGGTAGCTTTAGCTGAACACTGTGCAGAGCTCGCCAAAAAATAACTTATAGCTTATTTAGCTGCCTGTGGTAGTGATAAGATCAGGAAAACACCACCAACCTTCTACAGGTAGCTTTAGCTGAACACTGTGCAGAGCTCGCAAAAAAATAACTTTTAGGTTTAGCTGAACACTGTGAGGAGGACACACTACACCAACTTGTAGCTTTAGCTAAACACTGTGAGGAGGACGCACTACACTAACTTGTAGCTTTAGCTGAACACTGTGCAGAGGTTGAACTACACTAACTTGTAGTTTTCGCTGAACACTGTGAGGAGGACACACTACACCAACTTGTAGCTTTAGCTGAACACTGTGAGGAGGACGCACTACCCTAACTTGTAGCTTTAGAGGAGGATGCACTACACTAACTTGTAGCTTTAGCTAAACACTGTGCAGAGGTCTCACTACACTAACTTGTAGCTTTAGCTGAACACTGTGCAGAGGTCGCACTACACTAACTTGTAGTTTTAGCTGAACACTGTGAGCAGGACGCACTACACTAACTTGTAGCTTTAGTTGAACACTGTGCAGAGGTCTCACTACACTAACTTGTAGTTTTAGCTGAACACTGTGAGGAGGACGCACTACACTAACTTGTAGCTTTAGCTGAACACTGTGCAGAGGTTGCACTACACTAACTTGTAGTTTTAGCTGAACACTGTGAGGAGGACGCACTACCCTAACTTGTAGCTTTAGCTGAACACTGTGCAGAGGTCACACTAAACTAACTTGTAGCTTTAGCTGAACACTGTGAGGAGGACGCCCTACCCTAACTTGTAGCTTTAGCTGAACACTGTGCACTACACTAACTTGTAGTTTTAGCTGAACACTGTGCAGAGGTCACACTAAACTAACTTTTAGCTTTAACTGAACACTGTGAAGACGACGCACTACACTAACTGTAAATATTCTAGCTGCCTGACTGTGGTACTAATAGGATCAAAAGAACACCAGCAATTTTCTTCAGGTAGCTGTAAATACTGTAACAAGACAAGCCTGCCTGTCAGTAGGAAGATAACAGGAAAGGATCTAGCTAAACTGAATATAGTGTATATATATATATATATATACGGTATATATATATACAACACCTGGGATGCATATATATACACAATACACTGTAAGTGCAGCTAACTCACTGACTGTCCTGCCTAATCTAGCTAACTCAAATTAAATTACACTGTCTCTCTCTCTATCTCTGAGCACGCCGGAACACACTAAACAGGGCCGCCGTGTAGGCGTCCTTATATAGTGTGGGGCGTGTTCTAAACCCCCTGGGCCATAATTGGCCAAAGCCACCCTGGCTTTGGCCAATTACAGCTCTCTCTACTGACGGCGCTGTGATTGGCCAAGCATGCGGGTCATAGTGCATGCTTGGCCAATCATCAGCCAGCAATGCACTGCGATGCCACAGTGAATAATGGGCCATGACGCGCCACACGAATTTGGTGCGAACGGCCCATAAGGTTCGCAATTCGGCGAACGATCGAACAGCCTATGTTCGAGTCGAACATGGGTTCGACTCGAACGCGAAGCTCATCCCTAGTAGGGGCCTGCCCTATATACTCTGCAGAAATTGGGGCCTTAGGTGTTGGTGTTGCCACCACACTGTAAGCCCTCCCAGTTACTCTTGGTGGGCACAGGAATGGGCCCTGCTGTGAAATATTAGATCAAGAATTGTAATGACATATCCTTGCTGAACAGGGGCAGAAATTGGGCCTTAGGCACTGGTACCACAACACTGCAACCTCTCACAGATGCTATAGTTGAAACGCAGAAATGAGCCCTGCTGCATAGTATTGCATCAAAAATTGTGATATGACATGATATAAACAGGGGCTGAAAAATTGGGCCTTGGGCACTGGTGCTGGTGCCACAACACTGCAACCCCTCACAGATACTCTAGTTGGAAATGCAGGAACGAGCCCTGCTACAAAGTATTGCATCAAAAATTGTAATTACACGCCCCTGTTAAACAGGGGCTGAAAAATTGGGTCTTAGGCACTGGTGGTGGCGCCCAGAACCAAAAATGTTCTTACAAGCTATCAGCGTGATCATTGAGGAGGAAGAGGATAATTATTCAGGATAGTCACTCAGTATCAGCATAGGCAGTCTTTGATGGGATCTGAGATAATGAGAAATATTCGGTTACATCAGCATCAGGTGCTTGGTAGCTGGTGGTGATCCAAGACTGATTCATTTTTATGAAGGTCAGTCGATCGACCGAGTCAGTGGACAGACGCACCCTGTGATTGGTTACAAAGCCTCCAGCAGCACTGAATGTGCGTTCCGAAAGAACGCTGGATGCAGGACAAGCCAGTAGCTCAATTGCCTACTGTTCAAGCTCTGGCCAGTGATCCATCCCCAAGACCCAGTAACCCAGAGGATTTTGGGTGGGAAAGGTGTCCAAGTCAGATCTTGCCCCTAGGTAACTATGCACCATGTGAATCAGACGCTGGTGATGGTTGCTGGAACCAATCAGACCTTGGGGCTGCGGACTAAAAAAATGTCTGAACGCATCGGTCAGATGGCCACCTTCTCCACCGCTCCTTCTGTGACTGACCGAAGCCTCAGCAACATGTTGTCCAGGAGGACCAGGAAATTGTAACCTCCCAGGCTCTGGAAACGCATTGCACAAACCTTTCTGCAAGGCCTCCCGAAGATGTTTATTCCTCTGCTCCCTCTGCGACGGCAAGATAAGGTCCGCAACCTTACCCTTGTAATGTGGATCAAGGAGGGTTGGCAGCCATTAATCATCCCTCCCCTTGATACCACGAATATGAGGATTCTGTTGCAGGCAGTCCTCTGGGTTACTAAGGATGACATGATCCGCAGCCACCTCCCCCCAGCCACGTACAATTCCATGGGTTTCTTTGGACTGTAAATGATCCCTTGAAGACTGCTGCTGATGCTGAGTGCCAGGCTCCACTTCCATGCTGACACAATCCCCTCCTCCTCCTCATCCTCTTCCTGTGTGATTGGCAGGCATGCAGGAACACTGTCTGGATAAAGGGGGCCTTGAGAGGTAAGAAGGTCCTCCTCTTCCTCCCTCTGTTCTGCCTCAAGTGCCCTGTCCATTATTTCATGCAGCATGTGCTCCAACAGGTGGACAAGAGGGACAGTGTCACTGATGCATGCACTGTCACTGCCACTTTGTGGCCTCCTCAAATGGTGACAGGACAGTACATGCATCCCTGATCATAGCCCACTGGCGTGGGAAAAAAAACAAGCTCCCCTGACCCTGTCCTGGTACCATAGTCGCATAGGTACTCATTGATGGCCCTCTGCTGCATGTGCAGCTGCTGCAGCATGGCCAACGTTGAGTTCCACCTTGAGTTCCACCTGGTGGGCATGTCACAGATTAGGCGGTTCTTGGGCAGGTTAAATTCCTTTTGGAGGTCAGCCAGCTGAGCACTGGCATTTTATGACCTGCGAAAATGCACACAGACTTTCCTGGCCTGCCTCAGGACATCCTGTAAGCCCAGGTACCTGCCCAAGAACCGCTGCACCACCAAGTTAAGGACATGAGCCAAACAGGGCACATGGGTCAGTTGTCCCTGTCAGAGGGCGGAGAGGAGGTTGGTGCCATTGTCGCAAACCACCATACCTTCCTTAAGCTGGCATGGCATCAACCACCTCTGAACCTGCCCCTGCAATGCTGACAGAAACTCTGCCCCAGGGTGGCTCCTGTCCCCCAAGCACACCAGCTTAAACATCTTTTTGATTGCATGCTTGCTTAGCCCCTTGAACGCCTACGGAGCACCACTGGTTGTGAGGGCAAATCAGCATAGGAAGAGGCCATGGAGGAAGAAGAAGAGGGGGGGTGGAGGAGAGAGGTGTGGCAGAATCACCACTAGTAAAATTTTGGAGGCGTGGTGGAGGAACAACCTCCAACACTACTGCACCCTGTCCTGCATCCTTCCCAGCTGCCAGAAGAGTCACCCCGTGCGTGGTGAAAGATAGGTAACGTCCCTGTCCATGCCTGCTGGACCATGAGTCAGTGGTAATATGCAACTTACTGCTGACCACCCTGTCCAGTGAGGCCAAGACATTGCCTTCCACATGCCAGTAGAGAGCCGGAATCGCCTTCCGTGAGAAAAAGGGGCGTTTGGGAACCTGCCACTGAGGAACGGCACATTACACAAACTCACGGAAGAGGGCAGAGTCTACCAACTGAAAAGGCAGCAGTTGAAGTGCTAGCAATTTAGCCAAGCTAGCACTTCAACCGCTGGGCATGTGGATGGCTGGGAGCAAACTTCTTTTGGCGGTGCAACAGCTGGGGCAGGTAAATTTGCCTGGTACAATCTGACGTCGGTGTACTGATAGCAGATTGCCCGCAAGTACTTGGCTGTGACACACCTAATTCTACACCTTCATTCCTCTCAGTGCAGGTTTCAGAGAGGACTGAAGGTATAGTGGGGTTGGAGATCCCAGCTGATGAGGAGCAAGGAGAGGTCCGCTTTGCACTTTGGTGTGGGTCTTTTAGCTATGCTTGCAACAAACTGCATGGCAGTCAAGCATGGTCAAGCATGTGGTGCCCAAGCGGGTGATGTTTTGGCCACGCGAGATACACTTGAGACATATGTTGCAAATAGCAGTGGTGGGATCTGATGCACTCGTCTCAAAAAAGGCCCATACAAAAGAACTTTTGGAATAACGCACAGAGACAGCAGCGCCCTGCACATGCGGAGCTCTGCGGTGTGATGCAGTCGGTGTGCTGCCCTCAAGCTGGCCCCTGGAGGGCATCCTGCCTCGTTGGAGATGTGCGGCCTCCTCCTCCTCCTCCTCTCTCCTATCAGGCACCCACGTGGAGTCAGTGACCTCATCATCCCCTCCCTCCTCATCACTGGAGCAAAGCTGGCAGCATGCTGCAGCTGGGGGAACATGACTGCCAGATTGATGTCCTTCTTGGGCACCCCCTCTCTCTGGGCTTACGTTACTGCTTTCCTCTAGCTTGGTACCATCATCGGAGCCTTCAAAACGCTGGGCATCCTCCTGGAGCATGTACCCAATACTGTGATCAAACAGTTTGGGGGACTCCTCAGGAGGACATGGTGGTGATAGGGAAGGAGTGACTGATGCCATTCAGCCGAGGGAAGAGGCCGCGTTGGCAGCTGATTTGCCAGACAAAGTACCCAGCCTGGGTGAGAGAGGATGAGGAGGATAAGAACAGCTTGGTTATCTACTCTACCAAGTCTTCCATATGTTGCGGCTCAATACAGCCAGCTGCCGAAAAAAAGGACAATGTCACGTACCTTACAGCAGAGTCTGAATGTTGAGGGAGGCCTCTCGCACGGTTCTGGTCTTGACACCCCTGGTAGTGAGGACAGGGAGCGCCGGGGCACAGAAGGGTGCAGGTGCCTGCGGCTGGAGAACTGGAACTTAGAGATTCGGAATCCTCCAGAGACTAGATGGAAGATAGGTCACCAGAACTGTTAGTAGAAGCCGGGCAGGCGTGGGTTCAGGGACAACTGCAACGTCAGGTCAGGCAAAGGTTGGCAACTGGCTGGCAGCGAGGTATCCAAAACAGAAGACAGTTCGTGGTCAAGGTCAGGCAGAGGTCGGCAACGGGCAGGCAGCGAGGTACAAAGTCGGGAGGCAGAGCCGTAGTAGATAGTCCAAGCCAGAGTCGGTATAATCAGCAAGTTAGGTAGCAGACAAGAGAGATCCGAGAGAGTGGTCAGGAAGCCAGGTAATCAGGAGCAAAGTAACAGGTCACACGGATGTCAGGAAATCAGGAACTAGCTGAAGACGATCCAGCACTAGTGTCAGGCAAGAACCTTGTTTATATATGGCGCCGAGCGCCGGGATTGGTGGACGTGAATGTGCGTGCGTGAGAACGTACACCCGCTCGTATGGCTGTGTGGGTGCGTGCACACGTTCGTACGGATGCGCGGTTGTGCACGTTCGCTCCGGAACTCGCTCGTATCTATCGGGGACACCGCGCATGGCCGTTAGACGCTGCTGCATGGAGACGGAAGCTAGTGCTGTGAGTTCTCTGACAGACAAGCATGTCTCACGGCCACGTCCTGATGAGGATTCACCGTCTCCACGACCAGCACTGTTGCCTCTAGAGACAGAGCCTGCTTGCCCTCTTTTATTGGCTTGTGACTGTCTGCCTCTGCTTGTTGGCCTTCCAGACATACTAATGGCCTGCAGTGAGATGTAGCTGCACAAAGCTAGGATGTTTATATATACTGATACTGCAGCTAGCAGAATCAACTGCCTGCCTGTGGTACTAATAGGATCAGAAGAACACCACCAATTTTCTTCAGGTAGCTTTAGGTGCACACTGTGCAGAGGACACAGTACACTAACTGTAAATACTGTAGCTGCCTGCCTGTGGTATTAATAGGAGCAGAACAACAGCAATTGTCTTCAGGTATATTTAGGTGCACACTGTGCAGAGGACGCAGTACACTAACTGTGAATACTGCAGTTGCCTGCCTGTAGTACTAATAGGATCAGAAGAACACCACCAATTTTTTTCAGGTAGCTTTAGGTGCACACTGTGCAGATGACACAGTACACTAACTGTAAACACTGTAGCTGCCTGCCTGTGGTATTAATAGGATCAGAACAACAGCAATTGTCTTCAGGTATATTTAGGTGCACACTGTGCAGAGGACACAGTACACTAAATGTATATACTGCAGCTGCCTGCCTGTGGTATTAATGGGATCAGAAAAACAGCAATTGTCTTCAGGTATATTTAGGTGCACACTATGCAGAGGACGCAGTAAACTAACTGTAAATACTGCAGCTGCCTGCCTGTGGTATTAATAGGATCAGAAGAACACCACCAATTTTCTTCAGGTAGCTTTAGGTGCACACTGTGCAGAGGACACAGTACACTAACTGTAAATACTGTAGCTGCCTGCCTGTGGTATTAATAGGAGCAGAACAACAGCAATTGTCTTCAGGTAGCTTTAGGTGCACACTGTGTAGATGACACAGTACACTAACTGTAAATACTGTAGCTGCCTGCCTGTGGTATTAATAGGATCAGAACAACAGTAATTGTCTTCAGGTAAATTTAGGTGCACACTGTGCAGAGGACGCAGTACACTAACTGTGAATACTGCAGTTGCCTGCCTGTGATACTAATAGGATCAGAAGAACACCACCAATTTTTTTCAGGTAGCTTTAGGTGCACACTGTGCAGATGACACAGTACACTAACTGTAAATACTGTAGCTGCCTGCCTGTGGTATTAATAGGATCAGAACAACAGCAATTGTCTTCAGGTATATTTAAGTGCACACTGTGCAGAGGACACAGTACACTAAATGTATATACTGCAGCTGCCTGCCTGTGGTATTAATGGGATCAGAAAAACAGCAATTGTCTTCAGGTATATTTAGGTGCACACTGTGCAGAGGACGCAGTACACTAACTGTAAATACTGCAGCTGCCTGCCTGTGGTATTAATAGGATCAGAAGAACACCACCAATTTTCTTCAGGTAGCTTTAGGTTCACACTGTGCAGAGGACACAATACACTAACTGTAAATACTGTAGCTGCCTGCCTGTGGTATTAATAGGATCAGAACAACAGCAATTGTCTTCAGGTAGCTTTAGGTGCACACTGTGCAGAGGACGCACTACACTAACTATAAATACTGCAGCTACCTGCGGTACTAATAGGATCAGAAGAACACCACCAATTTTTTTCAGGTAGCTTTAGGTGCACACTGTGCAGAGGACACACTACATTAACTTGTAATTACTGCAGCTGCCTGAGGTACTAATAGGATCAGAAGAATACCACCAACTTTCTTCGGGTAGCTTTATGTGCACACTGTGCAGAGGAGGCACTACACTATTTTGTAAATACTGCAGGTGCCTGTGTTACTAATAGGATCAGAAGAACACCACCAATTTTCTTCAGGTAGCTTTAGGTGCACACTGTGCAGAGGACGCACTACACTAACTTGTAAATACTACAGCTGCCTGTGGTACTAATAGGATCAGAAGAACACCACCAATTTTCTTCAGGTAGCTTTAGGTGCACACTGTGCAGAGGACGCACTACACTAACTTGTAAATACTACAGCTGCCTGCGGTACTAATAGGATCAGAAGAACACCACCAATTTTCTTCAGGTAACTGTAAATACTGTAAACACACCTGCCTGTCTGTCAGTAGGAAGATTATAACAGGAACGGATCTAGCTGAACTGAATACAGTGTATATATATATATATATATATATATATATATATATATATATATATATATACACACTGTAAGTGCAGCTTACTGACTCGCCTGCCTACTCTAACTTAAATCAAATGACACTGTTTCTCTCTCTCTCTCTCTCTCTCTCTCAATGCTGGAACACACTACACAGGGCCAACGTGCAGGCAGCCTTATATAGTGTGGGGCGTGTACTAAACCCCCTAAGCCCCCTGAACGGCCCATAACACTCGCAATTTGAAGAACGGTTGAACATGTGACATTTGGTCTGTGTGAAAGTTATAGAGTCCACAAGCTATGGTGCCAATCTCTGAAATATGATCACACCTGACGTACTGACGGCCTAGCTCATTTCTTGAGACCCTAACAAGCCAAGACAGTACAAATACCCCCAAATGACCCTTTTTTGGAAAGTAGACATTCCAAGGTATTTAGAAAGAGACATGGTGAGTTTTTTGAAGTTGTAATTTTTTTCCCCACAATTCTTTGCAAAATCAAGATTTTTTTTTCTTTTTTTTTTCCACAAAAGTGTCATATTATCAGATTATTTCTCACACACAGCATATGCATACCACAAATGACAATTCTACTACTCCTCCTGAGTATGGTGATACCACATGTGCAAGACTTTTACACAGCATGGCCACATACAGAGGCCCAACATGCAGGGAGCACCTTCAGGCGTTCTAGGAGCATAAATTACGCATCTAATTTCTTGACTACTGCTTACACTTTTGAAGGCCCTGGAGCACCAGGACAATGGAGACGCCCAAAAAATGACCCCATTTTGGAAAGAAAACACCCTAACGTATAATCTATGAGGCATATTGGGTCTTTTGAATATGTTATTTTTTTCTACAAGTTTTTGGAAAATGTGGAAAGAAAATGAAACCGCATTTTTTTTTACACAAAGTTGTCCATTTATACAATATTTATAACAGATAGCATGTACATACCAAACATTACATCCCAAAACATTGTCTGCTACTCCTCCTGAGTATGACTATACCACTTATGTGAGACTTTTACACAGCCTGGCCACATATGGAGGCCCAACATGCAGGGAGCACCATCAGGAGTTCTAGGCGCATACATTTCAAATCTAATTTGACTACCTATTACACTTTGTGGCACTGTAGTGGCATGGATGCGAACTGATGTTGCATGGATGAGCCGTGGATGGGGATGGCTAAGCATGGTTGAAGCATGAATGTGGATGGCTGGGTATGGCTGAGTATGGATGGGATGGCTGAGTATGGTTGGGTGGGTATGGGTGGGATGGCTGGGTATGGCTGAGTATGGCTGGGTATAGATGGGATGGCTGGGTATGGCTGCGTATGGCTGGGTCGGGTATGGCTGAGTATGGCTGGGTATGGCTGAGCATGGATAGATGGATGAGTATTGCTGATTATGGCTGAGTATAGGTGACTGAGCATGGATGGATGGATGAGTATTGCTGAGCATTAGTGGATGGATGAGTATTGCTGAGTATGGATGAGTATTGCTGAGCATGGATGGATGGATAAGTATTGCTGAGCATGGATGGATGGATGGGTATTGCTGAGTATGGCTGAGCATGGATAGATGGATGAGTATTGTTGAGCATGGATGGATGGATGAGTATTGCTGAGTATGGATGGATGCATGGATGGATTGATGAGTATTGCTGAGTATGGATGGATGCATGGATGGATTGATGAGTATTGCTGAGTATGGATGGATGAATGCGCTGAGTATGGATGGATGAGTATTGCTGAGCATGGATGGATGAGTTTTGCTAAGCATGGATGGATGAGTATTGCTGAGTATGGATGGATGCATGGATGGATGGATGGGTATTGCTGAGCATGGACGAGTATTGCTGAGTATGGATGGATGCATGGATGGATGGATGAGTATTGCTGAGCATGGATGAGTATTGCTGAGTATGGATGGATGGATGAGTATTGCTGAGCATGGATGATTATTGCTGAGTATGGATGGATGGATTATTGCTGAGCATGGATGGATGGATAAGTATTTCTGAGCATGGATGGATGAGTATTTCTGAGCATGGATGAGTATTTCTGAGCATGGATGGGATGGATAGATGAGTGCTGGAATGGGCACAGATCAGCGCTGTGGGCACTACACATCCAGCCCACAGCGCTGCTGCACACGATCTCTCCCCATCACCCCTCACACTGTACCAATAGGTACGGGGAGTGGAAAGATGAACCGGACATGGCGCTGGTTTGTTTACAAGTGATCGCTCTGTCATTTGACAGAGCGATCACGTGGTAAACGCTCGCTGATGCTGATGCATCAGCCCCTGATGAGCGAGAGGAGACTCGCGAAACGCGTAGGGCAATACCGATGCCACATGCATGCCCACCTTGCTGGGTATTTTAAGTTGGTCACCACATGGTCACATACTACTGCTATCCATGCATGTGTAATATGTATTTTACTTATTCTAATGATACATGTATACTTTGTATAATACTTTTTATGGATGTACAAATCAAGTGTAACGATCTGTATTTGTTTTTTACTTATGCTTTAATACTAGGCCACTATGCCGGGTAACGCACACTCATTGCTGATCCCACTTCTGTATTGAGCATTCTGTGAATAATAAACATTTTTTGCACTGATTGTGAAAGTGTTCCGAATCTCTCCCACCTCACTCAAAGTCCCAAGGCCATCCTTTCCTTCTTTTAATTAACGAAAACTAGTTTAACAAATTTTTCCAAAATTTTATTCGTAAATTAGTAATTTCAAAAATTCGTAAATTCGTAACTTCGAAAATTCAAAAATCCGATATTCGAAAATCCAAAAACCCGAATAATCTAAAATCTGAAATAATAACTAACTAATAATAACTTAACTATTACTCATTTTTAAATTATAGGTATAGAAATTTCCTTTCAAAGTTACGAATTATCTGAAATAACGAATGCCGTATCTAAACGAATGGAACGTAACAAATGAATAATAATAAATAACAATAATAATACAGGGCGTGGCTTGGCGCGCAGCGAGGATGGCAGCCTAACTTCAGAGCTCCGTCAGACACCCGGCCCGAGCACGTCTTTTCTGCACTCAGCACAGAGGATGAGCAGACAAAACAAACACCCTCATCACACCCGATCACGGCAATCTATGGCCACAAGCGCTGGGAGAGATATCTCCGATATATTCTGGAATCAGGCCGCGGCCCTGAGAGACACGGAGGGTGGCAAGATGGCGCCGGTACATGCAGACGATGAGTTCAGCGAGGATTCTCAGTCGGCAGCAGAGGATAACGGTAGGAGAAGCTCAAGAGCAAATCACCCCCTTACATATGAGGATATGTCAGGCTTTGCAGCTGACATTAAGGCCTCGTTTTCTGCTGCCATCACAGACCTCAAAACCATATATATATATGGATGGTGCCGCGCTAATCCTAATTATTTTTATTCCTACTAGTTAAATTAAATATCCAAGTGATAAAACCCACTGTGCAGACTGAAATAAATAAATAAAAATTGAAAAAATGTGGGTGTAAGCAATAGGTAGTCTTCAAGCTGAAAAAATAAAAATCAATCTCGACTGACCATAGGTGTAAATATTATGATATTGTGACAAAATTCAATATATTGGAGTGACATAAAATAATTAACAAACACAAATCCGCAAAAGTGCCTAGTGTCAACACTGTGCAATCTAAATATCTGAACTAAATACTGTGAACCAACAAATTATCCATAAAGTGCAAACGTGCAATCAAGCATAAATAGATGTGTGAAGTCCAAACTGAATAGTAATATCAATTGAATGTCCCAACAAATTGAGTAAAACGAAGTAAAATCACACAAGAAAACAAGTCCTTAATAGTAAAAAAATCTTGTGACATAAGGTGCTGGCATGCGCATGTAGCAGTTAAAGTGCCTGGTGACTCGGGGTTTCATGCAGCTTCGTGTGTGAACACTCCAGTAAGCAGTGGCCCCTTACCTCATGGGAATGGGGTAACAGCATATAACTGGTTCTTTAACCTTTTCCACCTGGCGGCTCCTACGTATTTCTCACCGTCCTGGGGTGGGATACCCTCAGATATGGTCCAGGGGGTGTTTAAAAACAAGGATAAAGGAACCCAATAGTGTAATTCCGTATTACAGATAACCAAGTTTATTTGATAAAAAACAGCAGGTACTCACATTTAAAAATAAATAGCAGAGTGTTTGTATCCGACGAGCGGCGAGCTCGTAGCTTTCCTTCAGTGTATTCAGCCTATCCTGTCCCTACGCGTGACGTCACACCACACGTGACTTCTTCAGGGGGTAAGTATAGGCTGTAATAGTGTCCTTAAATACTGTAGTATTGGCCGGCAATGGGCGGCCATTTTCCCGAAGTTCAATATATTTAAGTTACGGCGGCCATTTTCCTAGAGGTTTTTTCGATCTAATTCCACTTAGAGTGTGTGTCAGCTGATGGTTAGTGGCCAATAGAGGTTGTCAGCTGATTCGATATCGCTTATACTGTCAGCAAAGGGGGGCATTGTTAATTTCAATGATAGAAGCCCAGCGGACAGATAGAGTGAATTGTTATTAGGAACGGATTTGCCTATAGGATATTGTTGATGTTATAATGTCCTGCAAAAACGCTAGGTGGGCTAAGTTTTTTAACTAGGTGATCTATATAATAATCAAACCCAGGGGAAGGCGGCAGACACTGACAGAATGCTAAAGGTGCAAGACAGTGAATATACATATAAATTCCGAACAATATTAAGTATATATTTATAAAAAGCACTACATTAGCATCAAATAGATAAAAGCAAAATAAGTTAATTGGCAGCACCCTGCCATTTGGAGGTGGGAGAATTGGGAAAGAGTGTATATCTTTATTGGTTATAGACAAATATTAAATAGTAAAATTAAAAGACAAATTAAATTAAAATCCCTGAGAGGCTAGTAAATTGTATCTAGTGTTCAATAAAAAGTAAGGCTTGCATGGATATGCTAACTTCTCTAATATAAGGAGCAGGTGGTTAAATAGATATGACCTCTTGCTTAGATAGAATTTGGGGAAATCAGTGGTCTAAAATCAATTATTAAAAAAATGCATTTCTATGTACCTTCATATATTCTAAAGCCATTTTAAGATTAATTTTAAAATTATTTTAAAATCATTTTAAAAATCACTCAGGAAACAGTTTAAATCAAACTCGATGTTTAAGCCACGGGGCCAGAAGGTGTCCAAGGTATAAATCCACTTGGATTCCAATTTGCTTAATGTTCTCACTTTGTGGCCCCCCCGCCAGTGTTTTGTGTATGGGGTAATGCCCCAGAATGTCAGGTTAGTGGGGTCTCTGTTGTGACAGGTGAGAAAATGCTTTGATACACAGTGTTTGTCATAGCCGTTGATGATGTTTTTGACGTGCTCCTTGATACGGACTCTAAGGGGTCTTTTGGTGCGCCCCACGTATTGAAGGCCGCAACTACATTCAAGCACGTATACTGCCCCTTCCGTATTACAACACACAAAGTCTTTGATTTCGTGGTTTTCTCCTGTGCTGGTTGACGTGAAGCTAAAGACTTTCTTGTTGGGGCGTTTAGTCCTGAGGCATGCAAAACACCTCTTACATGGAAAAAATCCATTTCCGGAAAAGAAGGTGAAAGGTTTCTTGGGTGGGTCCACAACGTTTTTCACTAGTATATCTCTAATTGTTGGGGCTTTCTTGTATATGAATTTTGGATTCACCGAGAGAATATCTTGTAACTGTCTGTCTGCCCGCAGTATATGCCAATGGCGCTTTATTATCTTTTCTATTTTTTTATATTGTGCATTGAAGTCTAAGATGAGTGGTATCCCTTCCATTGTATTTTCCTGTTGGGTAGTTTTTTCTTTAATCAATTGGTTTCGGTCTAGTTTAGCCACTTCTTCTATTTTTGTCTTGATAAATTTTCGGTCATAGCCTTTTGTGGTGAATCTCTCGCCCATCTTTTCTGCTTGTTCAAAATATGTCTCGATTTTTGTGCAGTTTCTTTTTATGCGCATTAATTGTCCTTTTGGGATATTAAAAATCCAGTTTTTATGATGACAGCTTGTAGTTGGGAGGTAACTATTTCTATCAACCCCCTTAAAGTGCGTTTTAGTATTAAAAATGTAATTGTCAAGCGAAATCTCTAGATCTAAAAAGTTTATTTTTTCTGAGCTGATATCCCAAGTTAGTTTGATATTTCTGTCATTGTCATTGAGCTTCATGAGGAATTCCGTTAGGTGTCCTTCTTCTCCATCCCATAATATAAAAATATCATCAATGTCAAATCAACGATGAGTTCAGCGAGGATTCTCAGTCGGCAGCAGAGGATAACGGTAGGAGAAGCTCAAGAGCAAATCACCCCCTTACATATGAGGATATGTCAGGCTTTGCAGCTGACATTAAGGCCTCGTTTTCTGCTGCCATCACAGACCTCAAAACCAGCCTATTGGTTCTACAAGAAAAGATGGCCACAGCGGAAACAGCAGGGAAGCAGAGGGACACTAGAATCAAAAGACTTGATAAAGTTACCTCCTCTCATGCACGCCATTTTATAGACATGAATAGGCATTTAGAAGATCTTGACAACAGGGGAAGACGCAATAATATAAGAGTCCGCGGTATTCCTGAATCGGTCCTGGCTGATCAAATCCCCTCAGTCTTGCAAAGAGTCTTTAATAGCCTTTTAGAAAAACCAGAAGACACAGAGACCGAGTTTATCCGGGCGCACAGAGCTCTGAGGGCCAGGGGACCAGACACTTTACCCCCCAGGGACATAATCTGCTGCTTGCAAAATTTTGCTCTCAAAGAAGAAATAATGTTTAAGGCCCGCAGAAATGACCAAATCATCTTCAACGGCGAATGCATTAAACTATTTCAAGACTTATCCCAGATCACATTAAAAAACCGCAGGGCCCTGCGACCTTTATTAGATAAACTAAGGGAGAAGGAGATAAGATATACATGGCGATTCCCCTTTGCCCTGTTGGTCACCTTTGATGGCAGACAACATACGCTACGCACGCCAGAAGACCTTCCGGATTTTTGTGACGCACTCCAACTCGGATTGATTGAGCTTCCGGACTGGTACCAGGAATTCATCATACCACCCCAGGAACGGAGTCCACTATGTTCACCTCTGAGTACACCTGAGAAGCACCTCCCTAAAAAACAGAGACAAAATCGTCAAGAGGCTCAGTCAGTCGGCACGCCACACGGTCGCTCACACCCCGTCGGAAACATGATGGAGGATCGAGAGTGACTGCAACTGCTCCATCCCTATGTAAAATGTTTCACGGTACTGCGATCTGCTGATGTCTCTATCGGATAGCTTTCTTGCAAGCAGTTTGGTTCACTGGGTTCATTTTTATGGTTTTATGTTTTATTTGTTTTATATTCTAACGCTACAAAATCTAATCTGAGCCGAGACATACTCGCATTTCTTTGATAATTAAAGATTTTGGGAAAAACTGCTCGAACACAGTTAAACGGGCCTCCTTCAGGATACCAATGTGGTTTTCAGGAATAGAATGTGTGTTGACTGATCTATATCTACCAGCCGCATTCGGGTGACCTGGAAATTCAGCAGCATTTTTTCTGTTTTATTTTTTCCATGACAAGAATGGCATCATTTTTTATTTAATACGTTTTTGGTTGCTGCCTTCTCTCCTCTGGTCAAGAGACAGTCAAGGGAACAAAGTTCATTTCATTTAATGCCCCTCATAGACTACATCCCAGGCTCAGGATACACTGGTACAGAATGGATGGCTTCATATTCCCCCCACAACCTCCCAAGAGTATTCAAGAGCTCAGATATAGTTATACCTAATCATTTTATAACTATAAATGTTCCTTAAGTAGCAGAACCTATCTGTTTGATAGGGTGGCACAATGGCGCTTATAGACGAATGATTATCCTCGTATTTTGTCTAGTTAGTTTTGTTAGTGCAGATTAGACCTTTTAGCATAATATATGAGAGTTTAGGTCGTTGTCTGGCCATGCTTGGTTCACCCACTGTTGAATAGTACCTTAATACCAAAGAGTGTTTAGACACATACTTATCCTTATAGATAGGTAGTTATTCTCCAGAAGCCCTCCTCATTGGGTGTCTTCCCCAACCCCACAGTAGTGTTTACGGTGGGCAACTGCCGTTCCCATCCGTACACATTAAATTTGATCTTCCAGGACGTGTTTTTTTTTTTTGTTCGAGGAAGAAGTTCCCACACCCTCTCCACTCTTACCTCTTCACCCTAAATCTTTACTCTACTTTCTATCTATAATTTTGATCTCTCCTTTACACACATATATCTGTATAGCGCGATAGAATATCCGGATAACATTTACCTGCCTGTTATTATATAATTTTTTTTTTTCTTCACTTATTTGTTTGTACTTTATCTCCCCTTTATTTTTATTTTTTACTATTAACTTAATTTATTTTTAGTTAATCTAATTTAATTTGTCTTCTCCACCTATTTTTCTTAAGCAGTGCATACGGGAGTGTCTGGGCATCTCTCTCTGAATACCTACCATGGCTTACTCAGGCCTAGGATGCAACCCGACAATCATCTCACACAACGTTAGGGGTCTGAACATCCCTGAAAAGAGAGCCTCTCTCCTCAGGGAATTGAGAAAAGGTAGGCTCAATTTTGTCTTCCTTCAGGAAACACACTTCAAAACGAACCACATACCAAGACTCACTGACCACTATTTCACAGAGGCACATCATGCTACAAATAATACATCCAAATCCAAAGGGGTTTCAATTTTAGTCAGTAAAGACGCAAGATTTGAATTGACAGATAAATTAGTGGACCCAGAGGGCAGATTTATCTTCCTGAAAGGGCCATGTCATGGGACCATCATAACGCTAGCTAACATGTACTTTCCAAACTGAGGACAAATCTCATTTTGCCAGAAAATGATCACAGAACTGACAAGTTTTCATATAGGTCGCTTGATTCTGGGAGGTGACTTTAACGTTCCTCTCAACCCCGCCGAAGACACCTCATCAGGGAAAACATATCTCACCTACAAAATTCTCAAAAAGATCAAAAACATGATACATTCTCTGTCATTGGTTGATGCGTGGAGATTTCTGCACCCAGAGGACCGAGATTACACTTTCTTTTCGTTTCCACATAATCGCCACGCCAGAATAGATTATCTATTCGTCACACAAAGAGATCTAGACACGCTACGCGAAGCGAACATAGGTTTACAGACCATCTCGGACCATGCTCCAATTGCCATAACACTAAACATATCTGAACCCACGGTGAAGTCCAACACTTGGAGATTAAACTTATCACTTTTAACAGTCCCATCCCTACTAACAAAGCTGACATCTTCATTAAAAGAGTACTTCGCACTTAATATCACGCCAGGAGCAGATCCCTTAATGGTCTGGCAGGCACACAAATGCTATATCAGAGGGGAGCTGATCCAAATGGGAACCCGTAAGAAGAAAGAAACAGAAAGAAATAGTTAAATTGACCAATAAAATACGCGAATTAGAAACCCTGCACAAGCAATCACTTACAACTCAATCAGCCGCGTTATTACTGGAAACAAGAAAGTCCCTCAAAGACATTCTGGAAACTAAATCTAGGAGATTTCTCTTTTTTAAAAAGAAGATCTATTGCGAACATGGGGACAAAACGGGGAAAATACTAGCACGGGCATTAAGAGGCCAAATATCCCAACACTCAATTTTAGGCATTCAAAATAAATTCGGCAGGACCGACAGAGTAACGGATAAAATCACACAACACTTTCATGCATTTTATACAGCACTATACAATCTCCCACCCCAACATAAACCCAACAACATATTGAGAGACAGAGACGTGGCCATTGAAAACTATCTAAAAGAATCTAAACTCCCACCCCTAACCACAGATGACATTGCACTATTGGAAAAACAAATAGAAGCTTCAGAAATTCAAAACGCTATTAAAAACTTGAAAACAGGAAAGAGTCCAGGCCCAGATGGCTTTAGCGCCATTTATTATAAAACATTTATAGATATTCTGACCTCCCCTTTAACAAACGCTTTAAACTCACAATCTAAACAGAGAACAGTCCCTCACGACTTTCTGGCAGCACATATAACAGTACTTCCCAAAGCAGGTAAGGACCCAACGCATTGCGCCAGTTATAGACCGATCTCACTATTGAATCTTGACGCCAAGCTACTAGCTAAGATCATTGCTAATAGGTTGAAACCCCTACTACATGACATAATTGGACCAGATCAGGCGGGTTTTGTCCCCAATCGGGAAGCCAAAGATAATGTCACGAAATCCTTAAACCTGATATATGTGGCACATCAGCGAAAGATCGAGGGCTTTCTCTTGTCCACCGACGCGGAGAAGGCCTTTGATCAAGTAGCTTGGGACTATATGATGAAGACTTGCGAGCACATAGGACTAGGACCACATATGCTGACGTGGATTTCGGCATTGTACCAAAATCCCTCAGTCAAAATCAAAATAAATGGCACCCTGTCAGATAGTGTCAGCATAAAAAATGGGACTAGACAGGGTTGCCCATTGTCCCCTCTGCTCTTCATCATATCGCTGGAGCCGTTTATCAGACATATTCTTTTAAATGGCTCTATCAGTGGCTTCAAATTGACAGATAGAGAATTCAAGGTTGCGGCTTACGCAGATGATCTTTTATTTTTTTTGACAGATCCACACATATCGATCCCTTCATTGATGAATGAGTTTTCCCTATATGGCTACGTCTCCAACCTCAAAATTAATTTTACAAAATCCGAAGCTATGAACATTACTTTGCCGGTTGACAAATTGACTAGAGCTCAGGGTAACAGCCCCTTTAAGTGGGAGAATTCTGCAATAAAATATCTGGGTACCTGGCTGACACCTAAACTCTCCTCAGTCTTTGAACGTAATTTTCCACCTCTTCTTAAAATTATTGAAAAAGACCTACAAAACTGGCACACTTCACATTTTTCTTGGTTTGGCAGGGCAGCCATATGCAAGATGACTGTCTTGCCAAAAATTCTATATCTACTACGAACTTTACCTATAAAAATTCCCCAAAACTTCTTCAAAAAGCTACACGCGATACAAATGAAATTTATTAGGGCTCACAAACCGCCTCGAATTAAGGCCTCTCTTCTCACTAGACCCAAACATATAGGGGAATTGGGGATACCTGATTCTAAAAATTATTATTATGCCGCGCATCTTGCACATATTATTGATTGGCATTGCCACTCCAAAAGTAAAGATTGGGTCACCATAGAAAATGACGTGCTCTATCCCACTTCAATTCCTACCCTGGATCTCTAAATTGAAATACCCCCATATTGTGAAGATACACCCACTCATAGGTACTTCCTTAGATATTTTTCACAGCCTAGCAAAGCAAACTAAGCTTTCTTCCCCGTTAAGCCCTCTCACCCCGCTAAAAGATAACCCAGACTTCCCACCGGGCATGGGTAATCACTTTTTGACACTGACACCAAAATGCCTCTTCTTGCGCTACACTGCTTCTCCAACAAGACAATGAAAGACCTCCCCCGATTTAAGAGAGATAATAAAGCGGCACACATACCTATGTGGACTTACTTCCAGGTACGCAGCTTTGTTAACTCCGCTCTACATAGGAATAGTTTTTCGAGAGACCTTACGAACTTTGAACAAATTTGTATGAAGGGAGACCTAGTGGAAAAATCTACTTCTCTTTCTTATACATTGCTGCAAAATTTAAAGAACAATGACATGGATAGGTTCAGAGAGAGATGGTCAAAGGAACTGGACATTCAGTTCACTGACAAACAATGGGAAGCAGCCTGTATTCTTTCCCATAAAGGTTCAATAAGCACACGGATGCAGGAAACGGCTGATAAGATTTTGACTCACTGGTATGCCACTCCTGATAAACTACACAAGTGGTACCCTCAGACATCCGATTTATGCTGGAGATGCAACAAGGCTAAAGGTACATTGCTACACATATGTTGGCATTGTGATATGATACAAGCATTCTGGCTTGGTGTGAGGAAAGTTATCAAACAGATCACGGAGACCAAACTAAAATTGGATGCGGCTTGTTGCTTGCTGCATGTGACAAATTTCTCATTTAAAAAATATAAAGCCTCTCTTTCTAAACATCTGATTAATGCAGCCAATTCACTTATTCCACTCCACTGGAAATCCACGTACACCCCTACTCTAAAAGATTGGCTCCATAAAGTTGCACACATATGCGAGATGGAAGATACAGCAGCACAATCATCCGAGATTATCGAGAGATATCACAAAACTTGGTCTCCCTGGTTTGTTTTCAAGTACTCACAGGTCTATGAACAATTAATGAGATAAATAAAGGGTACGAACACTTTTCTCCTAATATACTGATCTACAGGCTCCCAGATATCACATGAGAGTTTTGGTTCAGTATAATATATTTATTACTGTAGTGGTTTTCTTTGTATTATGGATAATCCTAGCAGGCCCTCCCTAACAATATAACATAAGGTAATATCGCCTAGCATTCCTTTTTTTTTCTTTTTTTTTTTTTTTATCCTATACCCCCTTCCCTTTCATGTACCCCACTTCCACCTAATGTCTTCCGTACTTCTCCTCCTTTCACTCCTTTCTTATTCTCTTTTAATAACATTTGGAGTATTTACTAGAAAGAATGGTAGATCACACATTAAGTCATAAATCCCTACATTAATGACAGATCAGTTCTAAAATTTTATGACCACTTGAATTACCCTGCTTATGAGATCACCATATGTCATAATAGTCTACGTGGTTTTATTATATGTTTGACAATTTCTATTGATTTCCAATGTAACCTAAAGGTACTCCATTGGACTTTTCACTACATTGTACCTTTCACCTATTTTTTCAAATTTACTCTATACAGTCATGTATGTATACAAGTTTAATGCTTTAATAAACTTTTATGTTAAAAAAAAAAAAAAAAAAAAAATGTCCAAAAAATAATAATAATACAAACTTTTAATTATTATTATTATTCATTATTAGTTTGTTCTGTTCCATTTGTTTAGATGTGGCATTCGCTATTTCGGATAATTCATACGTTCGGATAAATTCGTATTTGTTACGTTCACTAACAGCCAAATTTGAAAAGAAATTCCAATACCTATAATTTAATAGTTAGTTATTATTAGTTAGTTAGTTATTCTTTCGTATTTTCTGACTTTCTTTCTTTTCAGATTTTCAAATTTTCGAACTTATGAATTTTTCAAATTTTTTAATTTACAAATTTTTTAATTTACAAATTTACAAATTGCGATAACAAATGACCCAAAAAACGAAACAAAACAAACAAAACAAACAAATGACATGAAAACAAAAATTTTTTTGGCAGTGCACACGTCTACTCATTTAATGAATGGCAAACATAAGATGTAACGTAAGAAGGGACTTTTCTTGTCATTTTGGTAGGCCAAAAGTGGATATGACAACATTTTTTATGTAAATCAACGCTATACACCATTATGGGCACAGAAAGCTAATGTTTAGGATATACAGTATATAAATAAGTGTGTCAGCTTCAAAAGCAGACATGTTCTAGGCTCACTAGTTACCTGACTAAAAAGGAGTAGATTGGACTGGTGTCCTACAGTAATTTTTGAAATTAAATCTGAAGCAGTGAGTGAGTTGGCTAGCTTAAGTTTCAACTTACTTTTAATTGACTTTATTTGACTCTATAAATTCACCAGATTTGTATAATAAAGGAGAAGAAAGTTTACTGATTGTGTGATCACTTGGTCATTCTATCAAATTTATACATTTTTATTATTAAACAGGATTTACAGTATATAGTGCCAACCGTGCTTTACAAAGTATTTTCAGTAAACTTGGGTTTGTTGGACTAAATAATCTTTCTTCTTATTTAGTAAAAAAAAAAACAGATATTATATTCTAAGCAGCAAGATTCAGTCATTGTAAACGTGACTGCCATTTAAAAAAAACTGCTATCACTTGGTATCACTGGGCATTTGTCAGTAAAACAGCATTTAGGCACAGCTTTCAACTCTTGATGCCTGCACCTTATACTGGATATCAGATTTTTGTTCCCAGACAGAGTCATTTTATGCATTTGAGAAATGGCTAACCAAATGCAAATCAAGCATCCAGCCCAAACTCCCTCTCACTAATTATGTTGGTACACTTGTTGTTAGCTCATTTTATGTACTGGTTATCCATGAATATAAGGATCCCAAAGGATAATTCATTCACCTCTTTGGAATTTTCTGTCCTTTTTGGAGGAAGAACTATGCAATAGATAATATAAATCACATTTTTCCAAACATACAAAAATGTGTAAGCCAGTATATATGACATGAAAAAGAGGGGTTTTGGGACTTTAAATGAGATGTGTAAGTGAGGCCAAGGGATCAGTCACTATTATACAAAATAATTTTATTGGTGAAAAATGACATGGTAACATGATACAGATCCAAGTATGGAAAAGCAGTCACATAGTATATACGCAGTGATTGATACACTGTAGACAAGGTAAAAGCATCCAAGTGATGCGGGGTAATTATCCTCATTGGGTGATAAAACCATTCTAAAATGCACATGATAGCAAGACTACTGAATACAGACATACTAGTAAATAAAACCTTTAAAAGGAATTCATTATTTGGTGCATATCGTAGGACTGACGCGTTTTGTGTATTAAACACTCTTCAGGGGCAAATTTGCACCAAAGTCTAAAAGAATATAAGTCAATCAATAAGGTTCAATGTATGTTGTTGAAGGGGGGGTTGTTTATACACGTTGGTTGAGAGAGATAACCACTCATCCCAAATGGATACTCACATGCCAATAAAGTGTAAACCCCGTGAGGTCAGCAGCCTCAGGCCGTCTCCAGCTACTGTGGGCCGCGGCTGCCGCTGCGCTGGATGAGGCTTCCTGTCCTTTGGTGCTTGCACCGTGATGCTAGGTGAAGCCTGGGGGCGGGCTGGGTGCATATAAGTTCCCCTTTACATGCTAGCCTGTCTCCTGGCAGCACGTCTTGTTACAGGGTATACACAATTGGCTATTACACATCACTCCTAAAGGTAAGGGGTTCTCTCCTCTAGTTCATGGTGTATGTTTTCAGAATTTTCACACCCTCATTTATGTCCTACTGCAATCTGTTTCCTTTTTTCACTACAGTTTATGCTTTCTTCTTTTCTTTTCTTTTTTCTGTCTTTTCTTCTTCTTTTTTTCGTCTCTCTCTTTCTTTTCCTCCTAGCCACTCCACAACACTAGCACTTATGTCAACATTTGCGATACTGGGTTCTAGTAACCTTATTGTTATTATTATATATACACATTTTACAATATATTCCAATCACTTCTAGAACCAGCATCACTATTCATCACTAGTGTGGACATGTTTTTTTTATGGGGACTTTGTTGTGGCCTTCCCTCTGTGAGCTCTTCCCTCAGCTCCCGGATCTGCGGATGCTGACTTCATGGAGTTTACACACTATTGGCATGTGAGTAGACATTTGGGATGAGTGGTTATCTCTCTCCCCCAACGTGTATAAACAAACCCCCCCTTCAACAATGTACATTGAACCTTATTGATTGACTTATATTCTTTTTTAGACTTTGGTGCAAATTTGCCCCTGAAGGGTATTTGATACACGTAACAGGTTGGGCCTGCACCAAATAATGAATTCCTTTTAAAGGTTTAATTTACTAGTCTGTATTCAGTAGTTTTGCTATCATGTGCATTTTAGAATGGTTTTATCACCCAATGAGGATCATTTACCAATAAAATTATTTTGTATAATAGTGACTGATGTCTTGGCCTCACTTACTCACCTTGTTTAAAGTCCCAAAACCCCTCTTTTTCATGTATACATAGGGATGGAGACTCCTGTCTCATTTAAAATCTCAAACCTTCTCTTTTAACAGTATATATGACATGGTAATGCATTTCTAACTTGAATCTTGCACTAGTCATACTTGAAGAAACATTTATATATTTTTTTAAACTTGGTATATGTTATTATCGGCTATTTATATGTATTGAACAGACTTTCCAGAGGAAAAATAGCTTCTGCACATTATGTCCCATTTTAAAATGCCCTCCCAACCTAATCTGTTGTAATCTGTCCTCAGGATACACCTGAAATATACATTTGCAATATATATGCAAATATATCATCAGCATTCTAAGATCTAGAAACCCAGGTGCATGATTCAAGCAGAATTATTCTTAATCCCCAAGAGGAAAGATGTTTCCCTGAAGTGCAATAAAAACATATTTATTCCATGCAAATACCATGGCTATAAATATATATATTTTTTTTATGGTTATTAATTGCTCTTTTTCTTGTGCTGTGTGTGTGTGAGCATCATTGATATTAAATACAGTTATACAAATAAGTAACAAGAATGTTTTTAAATGATAAAATAACAATTATGTAAATTGTTTTTTAAGTAGAAGTAAATTATACTTCACCCTTTACTAAGATTCACATATCAGACTACACATTCCAGGAGTGATTGTTCCAGTTTTGTGATGTAATTCCCTGATTGGTTTGTTGATCAAAGACAGGGAGACACTATAAGTGGTTGCTGGCTCTTGACTACAATCATAAGTGGCCTCATTCATTTGGAAATACGGATGAGCTGAACACCCCCCGGTTCGGTTTGCAGCAGAACATACGAATAGGCAAAAAATTAGTTTGAACACGTGAACACCGTTAAAGTCTATGGGACGCGAACGTGAAAAATCAAAGTGCTCATTTTAAAGGCTTATATGCAAGTTAGTGCCATTAAGTGTTTGCGGACCCAGGTCCTGCCCCAGGGGACATGTATCAATGCAAAAAAAAGTTTTAAAAACGGACGTTTTTTTGGGAGCAGTGATTTAAATAATGCTTAAAGTGAAACAATAAAAATTAAGTATTCCTTTAAATATCATGTCTGGGGGTGTCCTTAGTATGCCTGTAAAGTAGCACATCTTTCCCATGTTTATAACAGTTACATAGTAGTTACACAGTAGGTGAAGTTGAAAAAAGACACAAGTCCATCAAGTCCAACCTATGTGTGTGATTATATGTCAGTATTACATTGTATATCCCTGTATGTTGCAGTCGTTCAGGTAATTATCTAATTGTTTCTTGAAACTATCAATGCCCCCCACTGAAACCACCGCCTGTGAAAGGGAATTCCACATCCTTGCCGCTCTTACAGTAAAGAACCCTCTACATAGTTTAAGGTTAAACCTCTTTTCTTCTAATTTTATTGAGTGGCCACGAGTCTTGTTAAACTCCCTTTTGCGAAAAAGTTTTATCCCTTTTGGGGGGTCACCAGTATGGTATTTGTATATTGAAATCATATTCCCTCTCAAGCGTCTCTTTTCCAGAGAGAATAAGTTCAGTGCTCGCAACCTTTTCTCATAACTAATATCCTCCAGACCCTTTATTAGCTTTGTTGCTCTTCTTTGTACTCACTCCATTTCCAGTACATCCTTCCTGAGGACTGGTGCCCAGAACTGGACAGCATATTCTAGGTGCAGCCGGACCATAGTCTTGTAGAGCGGGAGAATTATCGTTTTATCTCTGGAGTTGATCCCCTTTTTAATGCATGCCAATATTCTGTTTGCTTTGGTAGCAGCAGCTTGGCATTGCATGCCATTGCTGAGCCTATCATCTAAAAGGACTCCCAGGTCCTTTTCCATCCTAGATTCCCCCAGAGGTTCTCCCCCAGTGTATAGATTGCATTCATATTTTTGCCACCCAAATGCATTATTTTACATTTTTCTACATTGAACTTCATTTGCCATGTAGTTGCCCACTCCATTAATTTGTTCAGATCTTTTTGGAAGGTTTCCACATACTGTGGAGAAGTTATTGCCCTGCTTAGCTTAGTATAGTCCGCAAATACAGAGATTGAACTGTTTACCCCATCCTCCAGGTCCTTTATGAACAAATTAAATAGGATTGGTCCCAGCACAGAACCCTGGGGGACCCCACTACCCATCCCTGACCATTCTGAGTACTTCCCATTTATCACCACCCTCTGAACTCGCCCTTGTAGCCAGTTTTCAATCCATGTACTCACCCTATGGTCCATGCCAAGGGGCCTTATTTTGTACAGTAAACATTTATGGGGAACTGTGCCAAATGCTTTTTCAAAATCCAGATACACCATGTCTACAGGCCTTCCTTTATCTTTATCCTTTATTTTTATCCTTTAACAGTGCCACAGCAAAATTACATTTCTAAATGAAAAAAAATGTAATTTAAAACTGCTCGTGGCTGTGAGGAATTGTTGGATCCTGGCAATATAGATAAAAATACCAATAATACAAAAAAATGGTGTGGATGTGCCCCCCAAAATCCATACCAGACCCTTCAGGTCTGGTATGGGTATTAAGGGGAACCCTTCACCAAATTTTTTTTTAAAATGTGTAGGAGTCCCTCAGGCACTAGATACTCTGAACAGCAATATATATACTATACAGCCTGCCCTATATACTCTGCAGAATATTGGGCCTTAAGTTTTAGTGATACCAGAACGCTGTAAGCTCTCACAGTTACTCTTGTTGGGCACATCAATGGGCCCTGCTATGAAAAACTATATCAAGAATTGTAATTACATGCCCCTGTTAAACAGGGGCAGAAAAATTGGGCCTTGGGTGGTGGTGGTGCCACAACACTGTAAGCCCCCACAGTTACTCTCTTGTTGGGCGCAGGAATGGGCCCTGCTGTGAAATTTTATATCAAAAATTGTAATTACATGCCCCTGTTAAACAGGGGCAGAAAAAATGGGCCTTAGGTGGTGGTGCTGGTGGTGGTGGTGCCACAACACTGTAACCCCTCACAGATACTCTTGTATTGCGCAGGAACGGGCCCTGCTGTGAAACATGACTACCAGTTTCTTGTCCTTCTGTGGCACCTTCTCTCTCTAGGCTCACATTACTCCCTTCCTCAACCTGAGAACCAACATCGGAGCCTTCAAATCGCTGTACATCCTTCAGCAGCATATAACCGGCACTGTGGTCGAATAATTCTGGGGACTCCTCCGTGCATGATGGTGGGGCTACGGAAGGAGTGACTGTGGACAAGGACACCAGAAGTGTATTAGAATCTGTACACACTGTATTAGATACTGTGTACACCGCCTGCACAGTATTAGCGACTGTACACCATGTAATGCACTGTAGATATAGGCTAAACTGAATGCAGAGTATATATATATACATATATATATATATATCTATACACACACTAGACTGTGTATTAGAAACAGTACACCACGGAATGTACTGTAGATATCTGCAACTCCATACATGCTCTTTAAATCAGTCCAAATTTATTATATCTCCATAAAGATAAAAGTACAGCAGAGGTAGACGTGTTTCAGCCACAACGGCCTTGTTCACAACATTAATGTACAAAACAGCACAAAATATATACTTGTAAAAATCACTCCCCACCCCGCCCCCCTTCATTGGACTTCCAATTAGCCTCTTAATACTCAAATTGATGCAATGAGACCAGAAGGAAAGTTGTTCTTTAAGAAAGCAAACCACAATAAAAAATAAAGATAGAACATATGTACGGTAATTCCTAATAATAAAAAAATACAATTTTATAAACAATAATGTAAATGGCCAAGGGGGAAACAAGATAGGACAACAGAATATGAGAAGTGGTGGAAGAAAAAAAAGAAATATACTTTTTAGGAACCCCTGACAATTTCCATGATCGTCATTTATAAATATTTGGGTGTTTGGATCAGCAATTTCATTTTGATCTATCAAATAACTGAAGGACACAGTAATATTTCAGTAGTGAAATGAGGTTTATTGGATTAACAGAAAATGTGCAATATGCATCAAAATGAAATTAGACCGGTGCATAAATTTGGGCACCCCAACAGAAAAATCACATCAATATTTAGTAGAGCCACCTTTAGCAGAAATAACAGCCTGTAGACGCTTCCTATAGCCTGTAATGAGTGTCTGGATTCTGGATGAATGCATTTTGGACCATTCCTCCTTACAAAACATCTCCATATCAGTTAGGTTTGATGGCTGCCGAGCATGGACAGCCCGCTTCAAATGACCCCTCAGATGTTCAATGATATTCAGGTCTGGGGACTGGGATGGTCATTCCAGAACATTGTACTTATTCCTCTGCATAAATGCCTGAGTAGATTTTGAGCAGTGTTTTGGGTCATTGTCTTGTTGAAATATCCAGCCCCGGTGTAACTTCAACTTTGTGACTGATTCCTTAACAATATTCTCAAGAATCTGCTAATATTGAGTGGAATCCATGCAACCCTCAACTTTACCCATATTTCCAGTACCGGCACTGGCCACACAGCCCCACAGCATGATGGAACCTCCACCAAATTTTACTGTGGGTAGCGAGAATGCTGTGTACTTTTGCCGCCATGCATAACGCCCCTTGTTATGACCAAATAACTCAATCTTTGTTTCATCAGTCCACAGCACCTTATTCCAAAATGAAGCTGGCTTGTCCAAATGTGCGTTTGCATACCTCAAGCGACTCAGTTTGTGGTGTGTGAGCAGAAAAGGCTTCTTTCGCATCACTCTCCCATACAGCTCCTCCCTGTGCAAAGTGCGCTGAATTGTTGAAGGATGCACAGTGATACCATCTGCAGCAAGTTGATGTTGTAGGTATTTAGGAGGTGGTCCATGGGATGTTTTTTGATGGTTCTCACCATCCTTCACCTTTGCCACTCCAATATTTTATGTGGCCTGCCACTTCTGGCGTTAACAAGAACTGTGCCTGTGGTCTTCCATTTCCTCACTATGTTCCTCACAGTGGACACTGGCAGCTTATATCTCTGCGATAACTTTTTGTAGCCTTCCCCTAAACCATAATTTAGAACAATCTTTATTTTCAGGTCATTTCAGAGTCATTTTGAGGCCCCCATGTTGCCACTCTTCAGAGGAGAGTCAAAGAGAACAACAACTTGCAATTGGCTACCTTAAATACCTTTTCTCATGATTGGATGCACCTGTCAATGAAGTTCAAGGCTTAATGAGCTCACCAAACCAATTGTGTGTTCCAATGAATCAGTGCTAATTAGTTACAGGTATTCAAATCAACAAAATGACAAGGGTGCCCAAATTTATGCAGCTGTCTAATTTCGTTTTGATGCATATTGCGCGTTTTCTTTTAATCCAATAAACTTAATTTCACTACTGAAATATTACTGCATCCTTCAGTTATTTGACAGATCAAAATTAAATTCCTGATCCAAACACCCAAATATTTATAAATGACAATCATGGAAATTGTCAGGGGTTCCTAAACTTTTGCATACGACTGTACATAAAACATTATAACTAGCATAAATGTAAATCCAGGTCCCACCTGAGGTTCAACCCCAGGGGGACTCTAGTTTGAATTCTAAAAATCCACCACGCCTCTTTATTCAAAAGTCGCCCACTCCTATCTCCACCCCTGGGAATTGGAGTCAATCTCTCGATGGCAGTGAACGTGAAAGAAGACAAATCCCTAGCATGGCATTCTCTGAAATGTCGTGAAGCATTTGAAATGTGTTTAGCATTGGGATTCGAAGTGTCACAATAATGCTCCCCTAATTTAGTGCGTAGGGCATGTGTAGTACACCCCACATACTGCAAATTACATGCGACACAAAATATAGTATACACTACAAAACAAATCCCACAATTAATGTACTGATTAATTTCAAAGCTCTCTCCTGAGCCAAAAAAGCTTAAATGACCTAGTAGGGGCTTTCAAATGACAATATCTACATGTTTTTAAATTACATAGCAAACTGCCAGGGTGGGACAACCAGATAGGTTGGTGTTTTGTAAATTGGCTTGGGGACAGAAGGGAGCCAAAAGTGGGGGCCCTCCGACTGGAGAAACGGCAACCTGATCCCAGTATTTTATGAAGACCTGTATCAGAATAGAAAATTCTTAGAAAAAATAACTAAGGTGGCTGGACCATTATTATCAGTTCTCCCTTCTCCCATATGTTTTTTTCTCCCATACTTCCTAATACCTGGTGTCCCATGAAAAGTATTGTCTAGGAATACTCCACCCTGCTTATCTCTCACATGATCCAAACCCTTCCTAATCACTGTACCTAACTATCCTCTCTGCACCAGCCTAGCAGTGATGTTATTCCCCCATAGGGATGGCGCTGATGGTATGGGATGGGTGGCAGTTCGTATCATGTAATGTTATATTTCCTGACCCTTGCTTCCTGTAACTATTGGTGTGTATGACCCCTGTCTCTGGATCCCCAATCAGGGTGATATCCAGGAAGTCAATGCTCAGAGAACTCGAACAGACTGTAAAATGTAAATTACACTGATTTTTATTTAAATAACCAACAAAATCCCTTAACGATATGCCATCCCCATCCCACACCATCAGCAAGTCATCAATATAATGACCATACCATCTGATGTTATGTGCAAACAAACTATTAGGGGAAAAACAAACACATTTCTTCCCACCACCCCATGTACAAATCAGCCATGGAAGGGGAGAATCTAGCCCCCATCGATGCCTCACAGCGCTGGCCATAGAAGCAGTCAACAAAAAGAAAATAATTGTGTGATAAAACACTCTACACTCACAAGAATAAAGTGCTGCAACTCCTGTGAGTAGGTGCTGTATCTATTCAAATGATACTCAACGGCCTTCAGTCCAGCACTGTTGGGAATGGAGGAGTACAGAGCCCGAACATCCAATGTGGCCCATAGAAATTCAGGTGTCTATACAACCAATTTTATATGAGACAAAACAATACCAGTGTACCTAATATACCCTGGTAGTCTCAATACCAGTGGCTGAAGATGATAATCTACCCACTCTCCCAAGCGTTCAAGTAAAGAGCTGATACCAGCTACTATTGGATGGCTGAGTTGCATTTTTGGATTTGTGAATCTTGGGAAGATGGGGAACACTGGTATAATTGGATCTATATCCCTGATGTATAATGATACATCAGGGATGTGGTTGAAATATTCTGCCTCTAGAACCTGTCCAAAACCATTTACATATATTCTATTATCTAGGGTGTAAAACCCATGCTCTAATTGAGCATGTTCTAGTATGAGGACACTTTTTATGTGATCTCATTCATATATCCATCAATTTTAAAAATATACTAGGGAGTTATTTACTCCCCAGAGAATTTAATTTTTTTGTTTTGAGAAAGTGTAGTGGCTCTATGGTGAGTTGAGCTGTATATGATGTCGCAATTCTCATGGCCTGGCTGGGAAAGTTTTCTCGACTCTATCCAGAAGACCTGTACCTCTCAGGCACAGACAGAGGTGGGACTCGATGTGTTTTTCTTTAAACTCAAAAAACGAATGGAAAAAAAATCCAATCTTGGATGGCATGTACGGTTCTTTGATCGTTATTTAAGAGAGGAAGTAAACCCTCAAGGCCTAGGGGTACAAATTTTTCCATCATTTGAGGTTACAGATACTGTATTCTGTGAAAAATGGGAGAAACATTTGATATAATGCTCTGCTACCATGATGGAGATGTTAAGGGATAAGCACAGACTAGACTTGTTGGATTTAAACAAGGGGATTGAGAAACTACGCACCAGTGGCAACCAACTGTCCCAATGTCCTGAGTTCAAAAAGAGAGAACAAGACCTAATACAACACCTTTAATTAAATTAGCATTTTCAGGTGGTTACGCATACAGGTGGCAAAACAGGTTCTCCAATAAAAGAGGGAGAATGTTTAACCACTTGCCTACCAGGCACTTACACCCCCTTTCTGCCCAAGCTATTTTTCAGCTTTCAGCTTTGTCACAATTTAAATGACAATTGAGCGGTCATGCTACAATGTACCCAAGCAAATTTTTTGTCATTTTCTTCACACAAATAGAGCTTTCTTTTGGTCGTATTTAATCACTGCTGGGTTTTTTATTTTTTACAAAAAAAAAAAAAGACCAAAAATGTTGAAAAAAAAAATGTTTTTTGTTACTTGTTACTTTTTTCTGTCAGTAAATTTTGTAACTAAGTAATTTTTCGCCTTCACTGATGTGCGCTGATGAGGCGGCACTGATGTGCACTGATGAGGTGGCACTGATGGGCACTGATAGGCTGAACTGGTGGGCATTGATGAGGTGACACTTATTGGCACTGATGAGGTGGCACTTATGGACACTGATGAGGTGACACTGATGAGGAGGAACTAATATGCCGCACTTATGGGCACTGATAGGTGGCACTGATAGGTGGCACTGATGAGCACTGATAGGCGGCGCTGATGGGCACTGTTGGGTGGCACTGATGGGCACTAATAGGCAGCACTGTTGGACACTGATAGGCGGCACTGGTGGGCACAGATAGGCGGCATGGATAGGTGGCACGGATTGGCAGTACAGATGGGCACTGATGGGCAATGATGGGTGGCACTGATATGTGACACTGATGGGCATTACTGATGGACATTGATCGACAGCAGTGATGGGCATTGATGGGCCGCACTGATAAGCGGCACTGATTGCCAGCACTGACTGGCATCGTTAATGGGCACTGATTGGTGGCATGTGTGGGCAGTGGTAGGCACTGATGGCTGCCACTGGTGGGCACTATATGCTGGCATTGGTGGGCACTGTTTTATGACACTGTATTTATTCATTTTCATCAGGGCACTGATGATCAGTGCCCTGATTACATTCCTAGATGTCCCCCTGTGAGGAGATGCCACTGATCGAGATCTCCTCTCCTTACACTCTGTCAGTGTGAGGCAAGGAGAGCTGTTTACATGTGACCGGCTGTGACCGACTGTGATTGGACACAGCCAATCCCATGGTTAAAGAGCCGCAGACATGGCTCTTTACAGAGATCGGGTCTCCCCTGCGGGCCCGCGGGAGCACGGGTGCTGCCATTCTGGGACGCCATCATATAACGGCATCCCAGAACGAGAGCTGCACTGCCCCGCCGTCATTCGATGGTGAGTGGGCAGCAAGCAGTTAAACAACTTTTTTCATCAAGATACCTTAATGTATAAATAAGACTCTGACTTTTCTGTCTTTTCTTCTGTTTCTTCCCAGAGATCACAGAATGCAGCACAAAAAGTTATCTCCGGAGACTATGAAGCGTGTCAAGAGGATTACCCAAAATGACCAGATCATTGTAAAACCAGCCGACAAAGGCGGCAATGTGGTGATAATGGATAGAGACCAATATGTAAAGATGTGTGATACAATCTTGAACAATAATAATGAATGGTATCAACTGATACCTCGGAATACACTGACAGATTTGAGAGCACAATACCAAGCCATTATAGCCTAGGCATACTGACAGGCCCTTATTGATAAGGACCTGTTTGAATACCTGCAAGTTAAATGGCCAACTATACCTACCTTCTATGCCCTTCCGAAGGTCCACAAAAACCTGAAGAATCCTCCTGGTCACCAGATAGTCTCTGGTATCGGGTGTCATACAGAAAAAGCCAGCACCTATGTGAATATCCAATTAAGACCTCATGTTATTAGACTTCCGTTGTATCTTAAAGATACATTGGAACTACAAATACAAAGTTATTGAGGGTCTTATCATTCCTGCGGATGGCATATTAGTAGCCATCGACATTGAAGCCCTTTACTCGAGTATCCCTCATGAGAGGGGAATCAAGGTGGTTTCAGGCTTCTTACGCGAACAAGATAAAAAACAACTGGAAACTATGTAACTTTGTGATTACTTTATTGAGACATATATTAACCCCCATTATCTTTTTATTCAATGCATCCATATACCTCCAGGTGCAAGGGGTTGCAATGGGGGCTTTGTGTGCCTCATCGTATGCCAACCTGTACCTGGGGGGTGGTGAGCCGATGTACCTTTGCCACATCCTTTTGTGGCAAAGGTACATTGACGACGTACTCGAACTTTCTGAATTCATGGCTTTTATATCAGTTAATCAATTTAACCTGAAATTACGATGCAATTGGATACTCATAGTATTCCATTTCTAGATTTGCGACTGTTCATGAATCCAGATGGATCGATTTATAGTACTTTATACTGCAAGGAAACTGCAGGAAATACTATTTTACACTACTCCAGTGCTCATCCCCATTCATTGATACATAGCATCCCGTTTAGTCAATATCTCAGGTTACGCCGTAATTGTGCCAGGGAGGAAGACTTTTAGAAGGAAGTGCTTTTTGGGTGGTTGCTTAATAGGGGATATAGTAAAAAAGTCCTTAAAAGGGCATATCAGAGGGCAAGGTTAAATCAATGTGAGCAATTAATCTTTAAAACTAGACCTCAGGTCAAGAATCCCACTACAATATTGATCACCACTTTCAGTGCCCATCAAGACCAATTTCGTACACTAATAGTGCAAAACTGGCATTTTCTGTCAGAAGACCCAATTTCAAAGTACGTCTCAGTTCATCTAGAGATAGTATATAGGAGGTCTTGATCCATTAGGAACAGCCTTTTACACAGCCATTTTTCATCTTTACCAACTATGAAGGGAGCCGTTGGAGGTAATGGTACATATAGTTGTGGGAATTGTGACCAATGCCACGGATAAAGGAGGGGTAGGGTTGCCCACGACCTAGAGGCAGCTATATGAAATCTAGATTGTATGCCGACTGTTGTACCATTGGTGTGGTACTAGACGACATGATTGATGATGGATTTACAGTACATTGTGGGACTTTTTTTTAAATAAAGGACTTGATGGAGGTGTGTTGTCTTTATTTACTGTACATTTATTTGTGAATGAATAACCAGTGGTACTATGCACCTGTTATGCCCCGTACACACGATCGAACATTCCGACAACAAAATCCATGGATTTTTTCCGACGGATGTCGGCTCAAACTTGTCTTGCATGCACACGGTCACACAAATCTTGTCGGAAATTCCGAACGTCCGGAACGCGGTGACGTACAACATGTACAACGGCACTAGTAAAGGGAAGTTCAATATGCCAGTACGCCACCCTTTGGGCTCCTTCTGCTGATCTTGTGTTAGTAGAAGTTTGGTGAGAGACGGTTCGTGCTTTTCAGCCTTGTGCTTTTCCAATCGTTACTGCTCTTCAGTTTGTGCTTGTGCGTTCTTATCTGGTTTTCATTGTGTGTAGTTAGTTCGCATTTGTTTTTCAGTGCGTATTTTATAGTACGTATTTGATTTTGCAGTGCATTCTTGTCTGCTCATTTCTGATTTTCAGCTCGCTCCTCTCAGGCATTTCTGTTTTTCAGTGCGTTCTGTTAGTTCGTTCTGACTAGCCGACCGTTTTGAAGCCATGTAGCGGGTACGTACTGATCGCAGAGTTCATGCTGTGCAGGGGCTTGGTGTTGAGGTTCTTATTACTTTGACCCAAGCCCAGTCCATGAACAGGGCGCGGAGGAGTTCATGGACCAAGAATTAGTTGCTCCAGCATGACTAATTCTCGCACATGCCTTTGTTGAGGGAGATCCAGGAGAATAATCCTAATGATTTCAGGAATTATCTCCGTATGACGGATCCCGTTTTTCACCGTCTGTTGGCTTTGCTGTCCCCTTATATTACCAAGCAGGACACCTGCTTGCTGTACTTGGTGACAGGGAGAAGTCTGCAGGACATGAAGTTTTCGACAGGCATTTTCCCCCAGGCTCTGGGGATCATTATTCCAGAGACCTGTTCTGCCATCATTCAGGTCCTGCAGAAGGACTATATTAAGGTAAGATTTCTCCTTTAACATCACATCATATGTATTTCATTTTTGCTAATGTATTGTATTTATTTCACTATTTCCCTAATTACTATGGTTGTAATATGCTGTGAATGTCCCCATTGTTCTCATGCATGCTGGAATTTTTTAAAGTTCCTTTTTTGTCCTTCATGCATATTTGCCTTCACTAACCTCCCCAGCATGCTATCCTGGGCCCATAAACACCTAGCCTAATCACCTAACAATGAATTTTGGCAGCTCCATTGTAGTGCTTTACCCTAAACACCCCCTAAAATGTGTACAAATCTTATTTGTGTCCTTATATTCATGCAGAGTGCCTGAGGCTTTTTTGGGGGTCCAAAACTCATTTGGAACCCTCCCTTCCCCCAACCGCTAAGTCAACCGATACCAATCCTCTATCTGCTGACTTTGCCCAACCCACACACACTATACCTACCTCTTTTGTGGTCATATTTATGGATGAATTCACCAAAGCATGTAGTCCAAGGGCCTGCCTGAATACTTTCAAATGATACTGTTTAAAGTTTTGCTCTCTTATTATCTTGATAGGTAATTGCAGAATGAAAAAATGTGTTTCAATTCGTACAGTGTGTATGTATATTTTTTATTATGACACTTCTTACCTGTCCAGTGGGCTGCCAATAGTGTAAGTAAGGAGGAGCTGGCCAAAGTTAAACACATTATTTATGCATTCAGCTCTAATGAAAGGGGAGAGAGTTACCTGTTCAAAACATCTCCCCCCTATAATTTTTACAATGGGCCATCAGAGAGGGTGAGGAATCTGATCAGTGTACTTTATATATTTGTCTTTAAATACTCCTTCAAATAAATGTTATACTGATATTGGCCAAGAATGTTTGTGTTTAATCTGCTTGCAATGTTTATGTGCAAAATTACTATTTTTTTTTCTTGATTGACTCCACAGTTTTCTTCAACGCCACAGGAATGGCAGACTGTGGCATCCCAGTTTGCCCAGTGGTGGGACTTTCCCAACTGTGGAGGGGCAATAGATGGTAAACACGTCCACATCATACCACCCCCCAACTCGGGGTAATACTATTATAATTACAAGGGGTTTAATAGTACAGTGTTGTTGGCGGTGGTGTCGGTGACTTACGAGTTTCTGCATGTGGACGTGGGGAAAAATGGCTGGATGTCGGATGGTGGAGTCATCGCCCAGACAGAGTTTTACAGATGGCTCCAGAATGGCAGCTTGGGCTTGCCACCTCCGGAAGATAATGTGGCAGGACTGCCGTTTGTCTTCGTCACGGATGAAGCTTTTGCGCTGGGGGCCATCTTCTGCGGCCATTCCCGATGAGGACCCTCACCCCAGACGGTTTTTAATTACCGGCTGGCCAGAGTCAGAAAAGTGGTTGAAAATGCCTTTGGAATAACGGCCAGCCGATTCCGCCTATTTCTGACAGCGATCCATGGCCGAATATAAACTGAATAATATTGTCCTTGCCTGTTGCATTTTCCACAATTTCCTATGGAAAAAATTCTATAAACTATGTGGCCTCAGTTGGTACTGAGGCCAGTGTTCCAAATCCAACTACCTTGACGACACTTGAACCTGGCCGTCCTGGCTTGTCCCCCAAAGTGCACACAAAGTTATACAGAAGTATCTCAAGTACTTTGCGGGTAGGGGGGTCATTGATATGCCAGACAATGTGTGAAACTTTTCTCAAATAAATATTTTTGGTATAAACTGAACTCATATTTCATTTGATTTACTGCTTGTGTTTCTTTAAGCTGTCTCCTAGGTTCTCCAATGGTCTTTTTTTATGACCATTTTCTTCAATAGTGCAAACGTAATTTATTTGATACATGTGGTGACAATCTCTTCTTCAGCGATATATTATGTTGTGGGTCTGCCACACACACACACACTTTGTTTTTGTTGTTAATGTAAGTAATGCATTAATGATAAAAAGATTCATAATTTTAAGCACCATTAATCATTTTAGGGGAGTCACAAAAATGGCATGATTGTGGAAAATTATAAAGCACTGTGGGAGCTATTTACTAAAGAAAAATCCACTTTGCACTCCAAGTGCACTGCAAAAGTACATGTCAGGTCACCTGTATCCAGGTGACAGATGCAACCCGTTGGGGTCAGGAGTGCACCGCTATGATAGTGGACCCTAAGGCTGACTGCTGCAGATGGAACTAGGGGTGGTTCAGGAAGGCAGGTCCCCTGGAGCACCAACACGGATGCCACAGTGAGTTAGAGCATAGATTCCCCAGGGCGCGGAGTCTAAGAGCGAGTAGGTGTTTACCAGAGCCTCTAGTGGTGAGGATAGACTGGGCTGCAACTGGCTCCAGGTCGTGGCCCCCAGGATCTCCTAGCTCACGCTCACGGTAGGCTACAGGAGGATGGAGAGGAAACAGCAGCCCAGGACAGCAGGAAATAGTAAGGAAGTAGCCAAATGTCGGGGCGACTAGCAGACAAGGATAACAGAGAACACGCCAAAAGTCAGGGTCACAGGCAAACAGGGATAGTCGAGAATGCGCCAAAGGTCAGGGTCACAAGCAGACAGGAATAGTCAGGAACACGCCAAGATCGGTGACAGAGACAAACTTAGAGCACACGGCAAACAGGAAGCCAAACACACAATATTGCACAGCAAGGCAGGCTTGGAGAATACGGTGTTAAATAGTGGTTCCTGTTGAGGCTAGGGTGGAGCCACACAGAGGGAAGATTACTTAAGCATGCAGGTGTGAGAGTGCAAGCCTCAAGGCTGATACACAGACCAGGTAAGAGACAGACAGGTCATGAATGTATTACTGCAAGGTCATGACAGTACACTTGAAAGTGCACTTGTAGTGCAAAGTGAATTTGCCTTTAGGAAATAACCCCCATTGTCACTGTAAATAACAACTTACTCCAAAAACTGCTATTGAGCATTGAAAGAAGAAGCCACACATTGTTGAGTCTTAAAATTTGTACTCTGTGCACATTCACATGTGCGTTAGAAAAGGGTTTTTGAACAAACCAACATATTTTAGGAATAATATTTTTGGTATAGACAGTACAAATAGCTTTTTTGTGTGTTAAATAGGCATGTTTAAAACCATAAAACAATACCCAACCCAGGAACTTACAAAGTTCAACTTTGAAAAAATGAAAGCAAGATCAGACATTAGTATGTGCAAACTGTGTTGATCTTGCCTTCATCAGATGGGATGATGTCACCCCTGTGAAAGCCAAATTTTGAACATGCACACAAATTGAGAGTCAAAATGGGGATTTCCCTCCTGATCCCATGCCTAATGTCAACATGTGCTAGCTCCCATCATGGGGGATCAATAGACATATTTCGGGGGTGCAACCCCTTCCTCACAGCTACTTTAGTTGCGAGGAAGGGGTTGCACCCACCAAACGCGTACATTGATATCCCGTGATGGCAGATAGCACATGTTGACACACTGTGTGCATGTTCAGAATTTGGCTTTCAAATGTAACCTGGGGGACAGGTAGCAGGCACAAAGCTCCCTGGGATGAGCAGTCTTTCAGGCACAGATACCAAATCCAGTGGAATAGTGACAAACAGTGCGGTGTTTATTTGTGATATATACAAGTCTATATAGAGGTGCTGTACAGTGTTCCAAAAAAAACAAATAGGAACAAAAATAGCCAAAACAAAACCTAGCCGTGTCTCGACACTAACTAAACAATATTTACAGATCCTAACTACTAAGCTGAGCAAGCTTACAGCTTGTCAGCTTCCACATACCTTTTTTGCTCTCCTACACAGAAGTTGAGTATCCCAGGCCAAGAGCAAAGGCTGTCTTGCTCAGGTGAGCTTAAATTAGCCTGGGGGAGAGGACCAAGACCTGAACTGGACCATGGATCAGAGATCCCTGAACCTGTATGAGAGGAGCCTGGGAGATGTATAAACCCCGAACAGGACTTTTCCTGGCTCTCTCTGGGACGCTCTGCTACATATCCCCCCCTTGTTTCAACCCCAGGATTGGAACACCTGTAGCCCAACAGGAGTGAACACGGGACAGGGCATCTACATTCCCCATCTCAACACCTGGCCTGTGTTTTACAGTGAATGAGTAATCCTGTAGAGCCAAAAACCACCGGTTCACCCGTCTATTAGTCTCCTTCTTTTGGGCCAGTGCATCCACGGCCCACTTTATGGCTAAACACTCCTTTTCAATGACTGCATACCTTTGCTCATGGTCATTGAGCTTTCTGCTTAGGTACACCACAGGGTGTTCTTCCCCATTGTGTACCTGTGATAGTACTGCCCCGATACCAACATTAGACGCATCCGTCTGAACCAAAAAATCTTTGGAGAAATCGGGGGAGTACAGTACTGGTTGTGCACAAAGAGCCTTCTTCAGGACTTGGAAAGATTCCTCTGCTACTGAGGACCATTTCACCATTACAGAGTCTTTCCCTTTCGTAAGGTCTGTCAGTGGGGCAGCTATAGTTGCAAAATTTGGGATAAATCTTCTATAAAAACCCCGCAATGCCAAGAAAGGCCCTGACCTGCTTCTTGTTTGCAGGACGTGGCCATTCCTGGATGGCTTCTATTTTATTCACTTGAGGTTATATGACACCACGCCCAATAGTGTAGCCCAAATACTTGGCTTCCTCTAGACCAATGGCACATTTTTTTGGATTTGCTGTAAAACCTTCTTTGAAGAGGGAACCGAGGACAGCCTGGACACGGGGCAAGTGAGACTCCCAGTCAGTGCTATGTACCACTATGACATCTAGATATGCTGCTGCATATTGTCGGTGGGGTCTTAGAGTCCTGTCCATGGCCCTCTGAAATGTGGCAGGGGCATTTTGCAACCCAAAAGGCATTTTTTTATATTGAAAGGAACCCTCCGGGGTCACAAATGCAGTCTTCTCTTTGGCGCTACCAGTCAGGGGTATTTGCCAATAACCTTTTGTCAAGTCCAAAGTGGTCAGATAGCGAGCCTTGCCAAGTCGGTCTATAAGTTCGTCCACTCTGGGCATTGGGTACGTGTCAAACTTTGTCACTACATTAAGCTTCCTGAAGCCATTACAGAACCTCCAAGTGCCATCCGGTTTTGGGACTAACACGATGGGGCTAGACCAGTCACTATTGGATTCCTCAATGACATCTAGCTCCAACATTCTTTTAACTTCCTCGCTGATGTCCTTTCTCCTCGCTTCAGGAATTCGGTATGGTTTGAGCTTGGCACGAACCCCAGGTTCAGTAATAATCTCATGCTGAACTGCTGAAGTCGTGCCAGGTAACTCTGAAAATTTCTCTCTATTTCTTATCAGGAATTCTCTAGTTTCCTGCTTTTGAGAATATGACAGGGTGTCTGGAATCGTGACCTCAGGGATCAGAGGGGACTCAGTACCCTTAGGCGTTACCGGGAGGGACCTCGCAGTTAACGCCAGTCTATCCTTTCAGGGCTTTAACAGGTTTATGTGGTAAATCTGTTCGGGCTTCCTTTTTCCTGGTTGATATATTTTGTAATTGACCTCCCCAACTCTTTCAATTACTTCAAAGGGACCCTGCCACTTAGACAGGAACTTGCTCTCAACAGTTGGAACTAACACCAGGACCCTATCCCCAGGTGAGAAAACACGGAGTTGGGCCCCCCTGTTGTATATCCTCTGTTGAGCTGTTTGGGCCTGCAGTAAGTGTTCTTTTACCATCGGCATGATTGCTGCAATCCTGTCCTGCATTTGAGCGATATGCTCGATGACACTCTTATGGGGTGTCTGCTCCCCCTCCCAAGTTTCTTTGGCTATGTCCAAGAGTCCCAGAGGGTGTCTCCCATAAAGCAACTCAAAGGTAGAATACCCCGTGGAGGACTGGGGAACCTCCCTGATGGCAAGCATCAAGTATGGTTTTAGGAAGTCCCAGTTTTTCCCATCCTTGTCAACAACCTTTTTTAACATGCTCTTTAATGTTTTATTGAAGCGTTCCACCAAGCCATCCGTTTGAGGATGGTACACCGAGGTTCGCAATTGCGTCACCTTAAATAACTTGCACAGCTCTCTAGTTATTCGTGACATAAATGGGGTGCCCTGGTCTGTAAGGACTTCTTTAGGGATTCCAACACGACTGAACACCATAAACAGCTCTTTGGCAATGTTTTTAGCAGACACGGTGCGTAAGGGAATGGCCTCTGGGTAACGGGTAGCATAATCCATGATTACGAGGATATGCTGATGACCTCAGGCAGACTTGGGGAGCGGACCCACAAGGTCCATGGCAATCCTCTCAAAGGGCACTTCAATAATGGGCAAGGGCACTAAAGGAGTTCGGAAGTGGGGTAATGGGGCTGACATCTGACACACAGGACAGGATTGACAATAATTCTCAATATCTTTCTGTATCCCGGGCCAATAAAACCTGCGCAACACCCTTTCAGTAGTTTTCTCAACCCCTAAATGACCTCCTAGCAAGTGCCTATGGGCAAGTTCCAACACCACCCGTCTGTATGGCTTAGGGACCACCAACTGTTCAACCACTTCATTGTTTTTTTTACATACACGATACATTAAATCCTCATTGCTGCTAAAATAAGGAAAACAGAGCCTGTCCCCTGATTCGACAGGTACATCATTAATCACCATTACATTTTCCCAGGCCCTGGCAAGGGTTGGGTCTTTTCTCTGCTTGGTACCAAAATTTTCCTTGTGTACATTAAGGTCAGCAAACTCCAACGTAGGCTCAGATTCAGCAGATGGCTGTCCAGCTCCACTGGTTGTGGGGACCTCCTCAGGCTCCTCCAGCTCTCCTGCCATAACTGAGAAAGGAAAACCCGGGGAGCCCTGAGAAGAGTCCCCTGAACCCACATTGTCAGTAGCGGCCAGGAGTTCTGGCTCTGTCACTAGTCAGCTACTGCGACCGGGTCGGGACGATCCCACAGTTCCCAAAACTTAGGGAAGTCCCTACCAACGATGGCCTCGTGCTCCAAGTGGGGCACAAGTCCGACCGGATGGGTCACCGTACCTAAGCCAGTTTTAAACTGAACAGTGGCTATAGGATACTCGCGGGTATCCCCATGTACACAGATCACAGCAACTTTTTTAGCATGAAAATTCACAGTTTCAACCATCTCAGCTGTAACCAAAGTCACTAGACTTCCAGAGTCCAGCAAGGCTGTAATAGGCTTATTATTAACAGTCATTTGGCACATGTGTTTTCCCATACTTGGAGCTGCAGCGCATGAAACAGCAGCAAACATAGACTGCCTTCTAATAGATAGATCACACTGCATTGGTTCATCTGTCAATGGACAATTTGCTGCAACATGTCCCAGTTCTTGGCAACGAAAACACCTGATGTTTCCCTAGTTTGGTTTGCTGACAGGCAGTAGCTTCCCTTGTTTGGGATGCCAAACTTCAGTCCTGGCACCAAAAATCCTCCCCCTATTTCCTTGCCATGCTTACCACCCACTTCCCCTGGAACAGTCTTACCGGTTGCTTGGGGAGACCGTGGCTTTAGGTGGAAAGTCCGTGCGGCTGTAGGGGTGGTGACCAGGCTCTCTGCAGCAAAGTACCTTTCAACGAGTTCCACGAGGTTGTCCGCCGAGTTGGGGCCTCCTTGACTCACCCACTTGTGCAGGGGAACTGGTAGTGACCTCAGGAACCGGTCCATGACCACAAGCTCCACTATTTGTGGCCCAGACAGGGACTCCGGCTGTAGCCATTTCCTCACCAAGTGAATTAGGTCGAACATCTGCGATCTTGGGGGCCTCTCGTCTTGGAAGAACCAGCTGTGGACCCGCTGTGCTCGAACTGCCAAGGTGACACCAAGTCGCGCCAGGATTTCCCGCTTGACCTTTTCATAGTCTCCTGCTTCTGCTGACTCCAAATCATAGTAGGCTTTCTGCGATTCTTCAGACAGCAAAGGGGCGACCAGTCCTGCCCACTGGGTTTTGGGCCAACCTTCCCTCTCAGCGGTCCATTCAAATGTTAAGAGAAAGGCCTCTGGATCATCATCTGCTGTCATTTTAGAAAGAAAGCGACCGACATGGATGGCTGAGGGCTTGTCTCCAACAACATTAACTTTAGCAGGTGACCACTGTGCTAGCGTCTCCACAACCGCAGCCAGGGTTTTCCTATCCTCTTTTGCATCAGTGGCTAGCTGTTTAAACAGCCTCTGCGATAGCTCCTGTACAGCACCAATCTGTTGGCACAGCGCCTTGGTTTGCTCCTGTGCGATAGCGTTTGTTTGCTGCTGTGTAGCGTTTGCTTGATGCAGTGCAGCGTTTGCTTGTTGCTGTGCAGCATTGGATTGTTGCTGTGCAGCATTGGATATCACCAATTGTTTTAGGATTTCCTCCATGTTTAGTCACTCTAGGTACTGGCCTTTTAAGTAGTAACGTACTACAGCTGGTCGCAGTCCCCACCATATGTAATCTAGGGGACAGGCAGGGCCGGATTTGCCATAAGGCCACCGAGGCCAGGCCTCGGGGCGGCAGCGGTGCAGGGGCGGTGCCGCTCCTGCGGTGACTTCGCGGCCGCCCCCCCTTTCAGGCTGCCCGTTAAAGTTGATTAAGGGCACCGGTGCCCTTAGATAAGATGGCCGCGAGCCGCCCACTACTGCGCATGCGCAGTTCTGAAGCGGCCGGGCTCGGGAAAGGTCGTACGCGCTCGGGCGGGCGGCGCATGCGCAGTAGTGTGATTGCGCCGCCCGGCGCCATTTTTGAAAACATTAAGAAGTAATGACAGCGGTGCAGCGGCGAGGGGAGAGAGATGACATCTCTCATTGCCAGCACCGCTGTTCCGCCCTCCTTCATCTGTTGGCAGACAGGCAGCGTTGCAAGTGACATCAACATCTGGTGGCACCATAGCAAGTGACGTCTCCATCTGGTGGCAGCATGGCAAGTGACGTCTCCATCTGGTGGCAGCGTGGCAAGTGACATCCCCATCTGGTGGCAGCGTGGCAAGTGACATCCCCATCTGGTGGCAGCGTGGCAAGTGACATCCCCATCTGGTGGCAGCGTGGCAAGTGACATCCCCATCTGGTGGCAGCGTGGCAAGTGACATCCCCATCTGGTGGCAGCATGGCAAGTGACATCCCCATCTGGTGGCAGCGTGGCAAGTGACATCCCCATCTGGTGGCAGCGTGGCAAGTGACATCCCCATCTGGTGGCAGCGTGGCAAGTGACATCCCCATCTGGTGGCAGCGTGGCAAGTGACATCCCCATCTGGTGGCAGCGTGGCAAGTGACATCCTCATCTGGTGGCAGCGTGGCAAGTGACATCCTCATCTGGTGGCAAGTGACATCCTCATCTGGTGGCAAGTGACATCCCCATCTGGTGGCAGCGTGGCAGGTGACATCCCCATCTGGTGGCAGCGTGGCACGTGACATCCCCCATCTGGTGGCAGCGTGGCAAGTGACATCCCCATCTGGTGGCAGCGTGGCAAGTGACATCCCCATCTGGTGGCAGCATGGCAAGTGACATCTCCATCTGGTGGCAGCGTGGCAAGTGACATCCTCATCTGGTGGCAGCGTGGCAAGTGACATCCTCATCTGGTGGCAGCGTGGCAAGTGACATCCCCATCTGGTGGCAGCATGGCAAGTGACATCCCCATCTGGTGGCAGCATGGCAAGTGACATCTCCATCTGGTGGCAGCCAGGCAGTGTGGCAAGTGACATCTCCATCTGGTGGCAGCGTGGCAAGTGACATCTCCATCTGGTGGCAGCGTGGCAAGTGACATCCCCATCTGGTGGCAGCGTGGCAAGTGACATCTCCATCTGGTGGCAGCCAGGCAGTGTGGCAAGTGACATCTCCATCTGGTGGCAGCGTGGCAAGTGACATCCCCATCTGGTGGCAGCGTGGCAAGTGACATCCCCATCTGGTGGCAGTGTGGCAAGTGACATCCCCATCTGGTGGCAGCGTGGCAAGTGACATCCCCATCTGGTGGCAGCGTGGCAAGTGACATCTCCATCTGGTGGCAGCGTGGCAAGTGACATCTCCATCTGGTGGCAAGTGACATCCCCATCTGGTGGCAGTGTGGCAATTGACATCTCCATCTGGTGGCAGCGTGGCAAGTGACATCCCCATCTGGTGGCAGCCAGGCAGTGTGGCAAGTGACATCCCCATGTGGTGGCATCATGGCAAGTGACATCCCCATCTGGTGGCAGGCATAGTGTCAAGTGACAAGCGATGGTGGCAAGTGACATGCTCAGGGCTCCCAATGATTCTGCATTATGGTGAGTTGAACTATTTCATTTTACATTACAATGTAATGATAGAAATAATGTGTTTCAATCATCCTGACACCATAACAACCATGGTGCCGGGGATGATTGAGGCACTAACACCAGCCATTGCCCTGAAAAATTGCCCGCGAAAAATCCTTACCCCTCGCGCGCTTACCCTGAAGTATTTTTAGTCTGTACAATTAAAGCCAGTTATTTTCAGTGTTCTCATGTGTGGAGATATGTTTTTAATTGATCTATTGTAGATGTCATCGATAAAGGACGAGAATGGTGGTGTGTGTGTGGGGGGGGGGGGCGGCATTGAAGGACCCGGCCTTGGGGCGGCAAAGGGAGTAAATCTGGGCCTGGGGACAGGTAGCAGGCACAAAGCTCCCTGGGATGAGCAGTCTTTCAGGCACAGATACCAAATCCAGTGGAATAGTGACAAACAGTGCGGTGTTTATTTGTGATATATACAAGTCTATATACAGGTGCTGTACAGTGTTCCAAAAAAACAAATAGGAACAAAAATAGCCAAAACAAAACCTAGCCGTGTCTCGGCACTAACTAAACAATATTTACAGATCCTAACTACTAAGCTGAGCAAGCCTACAGCTTGTCAGCTTCCACATACCTTTTTTGCTCTCCTACACAGAAGTTGTCTGAGTATCCCAGGCCAAGAGCAAAGGCTGTCTTGCTCAGGTGAGCTTAAATTAGCCTGGGGGAGAGGACCAAGACCTGAACTGGACCATGGATCAGAGATCCCTGAACCTGTATGAGAGGAGCCTGGGAGATGTATAAACCCCGAACAGGACTTTTCCTGGCTCTCTCTGGGACGCTCCGCTACACAAGATACTTAAAAAATTGGTGAAAAATAACAAAAAAAGACTTTAGGTGTTTTTTTAGATTCGGCCTAAAACATCAATGATGTTTTTGAGTCTTTTTTCAATATCATTGATGTCTTCCTTGATCTTTTCTAAATCATGATTGCACACCATGATCCATTTCCGATGAGGACGTGTGCACTTGCACTTGTGAATTGCGAATCTTCTTCCACAACATCCACTTCACCTAAAATAAAAAACACACCATGTATTATAAATATGCAGGCATCCATCTATTACCTGAAGCTGTGGTCTCAGACACTCACCTGTTGTGGTCCCTTATTTGCCAACTTTATAAACCTCTCCTTCCTCCACATCTTCTGGTTGTGATGTGGGGGTTTGCTTTTCTTTCAGAGGTGGTGGGTCCCTGGAGAAACTGCTGGAGTTGGTGAAGCCTCAGATCCCCACGGCAACCATCCAGTATTTGAAGGCGAAAATTAGTGGGCTGAGGAGCACTTATAATAGGGAGAGCAATAAGGTCCAGGATTCCATGAGATCAGGAGCAGCAGCAGATGTCATTTATGTCCCCAGGCTGTGGTACTATGACAGACTGCATTTTCTGTCAGACCAGACTGAAGTCAGGCAATTCCTCTCAACCCTTCCTTCCACTCTTCCTTCCACGCTTCCTTCCACCCCAACTGAGGCTTCCGCCGTCCAACCTGGGCCTTCCAGCCAGGAAGAAGAAGTGGAGGAGCCCAGCTTGAGTCAGGTATAGCACTGTTCAACATATTTCTGGTCGTAAAATTAATGATGTTAACTAGATGTTCAATTTGCAACAGTCATGTGCCTCAGCCAGGAGGAGGGCATGGAATATGGGAGCCAGGAGGAGGGCGTGGAATGTGGCAGCCAGGAGGAGGCTGTGGAATGTGGCAGCCAGGAGGTGGCGGGGGTAAGTGGCAGCCAGGAGGTGGACGGGACCAGTAGTAGCCTGACAGAATCCCAGGTCCCTCCCCTCTGTCTATCCACCAAAAGGACCAGGAAGGGGAGTAATGTGCAGGAGGCAGCGCTTGGGCTGATTCAGGAGGCTACCCCCACTCTTCAAGAGGCCTTTGCCTGCATGACTGCCAGCAAAATGCAGGAAATGGAGGAGGGCCAACACCTCTTGTGTGAGGAAATTATGTATATGACCCTAAATAAGGGGTTGAGGTGCCAAATCACACCCAAAACACACCTGTGTGAGTTGGACCATTCTACTACTCCTCCCCCACCTCCTGCCACACCTCCAACACCACATCCACAGCCTGGAAGCAAGCAGGGAAGGAAGAGTGGAGGTAAGACAAGAAATTGATGGCCTGGGTTCAGTCTGGTCTGACAAAAGACACAGGCTGTGGTATGACCACAGCCTGGGGACATATATGTCATCTGCTGCTGTTCCTGATCTCTTGTAGCCCGGGACCAGATTGTGCTCGCTATTAAATGGAGTCTTCAGGCTACCAATTTGGTGTGTAAAATAGTTGATGTGTGCCCTGGGGTACAAAGCCTTCGCCAATTTCACCAGTTTCTCCAGCGTTGCCTTCCTATTTATTTTATTATGACCCATAAAAAAAAGGTATTTTGTATTCACAAATACTTGCCTATGTGTTTTACTTCTAAAAGGCCATTTTGTGAGTAGGCAGGTACATTTCCAAAATACAATGTCAAATTAACAAGGGACACCAACACAAACCAACCTCCTTGAGATTAAAAAAATACAAGATAATAATGGTGTTGTGGTAACTTGACACACAAAATGAAAAACAACATTATATAGAGCAAATATATTTAAAAAATTGCAGCGTGACGAATGTGCTATCTCCATTACGAATGCTAGTTTTACAAGACCGAGTGCTTCCATCTTGTACTTGATTCTGAGCATGCGTGGAACTTTGTGCGTTGGAATTGTGTACACAAGATTGGAATTTACGAGAACGAATTTTGTTGTTGGAAAGTTTGAGATCCAGATCTCAAATTTTGTGTGACGGAAATTCCGATGGAAAATGTCCGATGGAGCCTACACGCAGTCGGAATATCCGACAAGAGGCTCCCATCAAACATTTTCCGTCGGAAATCCGACCGTGTGTATGGGGCATTACTCTTGCAGAGGGGCAGATTCCTGGGTCACTCTCATTTTAAAAGCTTTTACAGCAGGATATTCAGGCTGGGGAACCTGCCAGTCATCAGTAAATGCAAACATCTAAAGTTTCTGTTAAAACCTGCATTTGGCTAAACCCTAATTGTTAACATGTGGAGAGACATTGGGAATTTTATATAAAATGCTGCATTAGGAAAACACGTATCCATATATGTGAAACATCTGTGTAATCAGTGGTTTGTGAGCACCTTTTGCTAGAACAACTTTCTCCATGTGGTAATAAAATGATATTACCTGCTATAGCTTTACCATTTTGCAAGTATGGACTAGGTTTTGTTACAGGATATAATTGGTTAACTTTGGAAAATCAATGCAGTGCCATATATTATTACTTATCAAAAGTCAGGGCTGAATAATACATAACTACAGTATCTCACAAAAGTGAGTACACTACTCACATTTTTGTAAATATTTTATTTTATCTTTTCATGTGAACACTGAGGAAATGACACTTTTTTACAATGTAAAGTAATGAGTGTACAGATGGAATAACAGTGTAAATTTGCTGTCCCAAATTTGCCGTGCCTGTCAGTGCTCAGACCATATGCTGCACACTGCATCAAATTGGTCTGCATGGCTGTCGTTCTAGAAGGAAGCCTCTTCTAAAGATGATGCACAAGAAAGCTCGCAAATAGTTTGCTGAAGACAAGCAGACTAAGGACATGGATTACTGGAACCATGTCCTGTGGTCTGATGAGACCAAGATAAACTTATTTGGTTCAGATGGTGTCAAGCGTGTGTGGCGGCAACCAAGTGAGTACAAAGACAAGTGTGTCTTGCCTACAGTCAAGCATGGTGGTAGAAGTGTCATGGTCTGGGGCTGCATGAGTGCTGCCGGCACTGGGGAGCTACAGTTCATTGAGGGAAACCTGAGTGGAAACATGTACTGTGACATACTGAAGCAGAGCATGATCACCTCTCTTTGGAGATTGGGCCGCAGGGCAGTATTCCAACATGATAACGACCCCAAACACACCACCAAGACGACCGCTACCTTGCTAAAGAAGCTGAGGGTAAAGGTGATGGACTGGCCAAGCATGTCTCTAGACCTATACCCTATTCAACATCTGTGGGGCATCCTCAAACAGAAAGTGGAGGAGTGCAATGTCTCTAACATCCACCAGCTCCATAATGTCATCATGGAGGAGTGGAAGAGGACTCCAGTCGCAACCTGTGAAGCTCTGGTGAACTCCATGCTCAAGGTTAAGGCAGTACTAGAAAATAATGGTGGCCACACAAAATATTGACACTTTGGGCCCAATTTGAACATTTTCACTTAGGGGTGTACTTACTTTTGTTGCCAGTGGTTTAGACATTAATGGCTGTTTGTTGAGTTATTTTGAGGGGACAGCAAATTTACACTGTTATACAAGCTGTACACCCACTACTTTACATTGTAGCAAAGCGTCAATTCTTCAGTGTTGTCACATGAAAAGATATAATAAAATATTTACAAAAATGTGAGGGGTGTACTCACTTTTGTTAGATACTGTTGCTACGTGAAACACTATTGGCAAAAAACACTGGATAATATTTGACATCAAAACATGTTTTCAGGAATTTCATTTTATTTAGCTGTGTATACCAAGATGCCCCAACATGGCCCTAGACAACACTTACTATACTGTAGTTTAATGTGATTGTAAAGTCTTGCTTTTTTTTCCTACAAAAATAACAAACATATTATGCTTACCTCCTCTATTGCAGTGGATTTGCACAGAGCAGCCTAGATCCTCCTCTTCTTGGGTCCCTCTTCTGTGATCTTGGCCCCTCCCTCCTGTTCAGTGCCACCACAGCAAGCAGCTTGCTATGGAGGCACCCGAGCTGAGTCACAGCTCCCTGTGCCCATTCAGACATGAAGCCCTGGCCCGGCCCCGCCCCGCCCCCTCTCTCCCCTTATTGGCTAGCTAATTTTGATTGACAGCAGCAAGAGCCAGTGGCACCGCTGCTGTGTCTCAGCCAATCAGGAGGAGAATCTCGGATGGCTGAGACACTCATAGAAATCTCTGGACAGAGAGGGACCTCAGGTAAGTGTGGGGGGGCTGCTGCACACAGAAGGCTTTTTAACTTAATGCATACCTTTTGAGCGGGCCGCATTTGTGTGGGCACGGCAGCCCATTCAAATGAATGGGCTGTTGTGCCTGCACCTTTTCAAAAATGCGGCCGTAGGAAAATAGCATGGTCTTTTAGACCATACAATTTCCCTGCAGTTCCCGCAAATGTGCTGCATGCTGAGTTGTGTGGGGGTGACAATTAGAATGAATGGCAGCCCTGCACATCTTTGAAGAGCAGAGCAATTTGGCTGCAGGTGGTTGCGGGGACCAGGAACAGATGCCATTCCTGCCCCCGCAACCACACGCAGAGGTGTGAACCAAGACTTCCTGGTCATCAATATTAGTTTCTATGTTTTTATGATGTTTCCTTGCCACTCTAAATGCCCACACACTGTAAAAATCCCAGCAGCAGGTGCATGGTGCAGAGGAGATTTGGATATATTCATTCTGATTTCACAGAAATCATTCCACCTGTAAAAAATATATTGTTTTTTTCCTTCCATTATTGCAGCAGACTTTTCAAAAAAAAATTATCTTTGTACATAAAAGTTTTTTTATGGTCATATATGGTGAAGAGATATTACACTATACCAGTAGACATATATTAAGATTGGATAAGTTTACTTTACTCACAATTAATCTAGATTAGCTAGTAAGGATGAGCCGAACACCCCCCTGTTCGGTTCGCACCAGAATATGCGAACAGGCAAAAAATTTGTTCAAATACGCAAACACCGTTAAAGTCTATGGAACACGAACATGAATAATCAAAAGTGCTAATTTTAAAGGCTTATATGCAAGTTATTGTCATAAAAAGTGTTTGGGGACCTGGGTCCTACCCCAGGGGACATGGATCAATGCAAAAAAAGTTTTAAAAACAGCCATTTTTTTGGGAGCAGTGATTTTAATAATGCTTAAAGTGAAACAATAAAAGTTTAATATTCCTTTAAATTTCGTACCTGGGGGGTGTCTATAGTATGCCTGTAAAGGGGTGCATGTTTCCCGTGTTTAGAACAGTCTGACAACAAAATGACATTTCAAAGGAAAAAAAGTCATTTAAAACTACTCGCGGCTATTAATGAATTGCCGGTCCGACAATACACATAAAAGTTCATTGATAAAAACGGCATGGGATTCCCCCACAGGGGAACCCCGAACCAAAATTTAAAAAAAAAATGACGTGGGGGTCCCCCTTAAATTCCATACCAGGCCCTTCAGGTCTAGTATGGATATTAAGGGGAACCTTGGCCAAAATAAAAAAAAAAATGGCATGGGGTCCCCTCAAAATCTATACCAGACCCTTAAGGTCTGGTATGGATTTTAAGGGGAACCTCGCCCCAAAATTTTTAAAAAAATTGGCGTGGGGTCCCCCCAAAAATCCATACCAGACCCTTATCCGAGCATGCAACCTGGCAGGCCACAGGAAAAGAGGGGGATGAGAGAGCACCCCCCCTCCTGAACCGTACCAGGCCACATGCCCTCAACATTGGGAGGGTGCTTTGGGGTAGCCCCCCAAAACACCTTGTCCCCATGTTGATGGGGACAAGGGCCTCATCCCCACAACCCTTTCCCGGTGGTTGTGGGGGTCTGCGGGTGGGGGGCTTATCGGAATCTGGAAGCCCCCTTTAACAAGGGGACCCCCAAATCCCGGCCCTCCCCCCTCTGTGAAATGGTAATGGGGTACAAAAGTACCCCTACTATTTCACAAAAAATGTGTTAAAAATGACAAGAGACAGTTTTTGACAATTCCTTTATTTAAATGCTTCTTCTTTCTTCTTCTATCTTCTTTCTTCTATCTTCCTTCTGTTTCTTCCTCCATCTTCTTCTTCTTCTAGTTCTTCTGGTTCTTCTGGTTCTTCCTCCGGTGTTCTCGTCCGGCATCCTCCTCCGCGGCGTCTTCTTCCCTTCGTCTTCTCGGCGCACTCCGCATCCACCATGATGGGAGGCTTCCGCTGTGTGACGCTTCTCCTCTTCTGATGGTTCTTAAATAATGAAGGGCGGGGCCACCACTCTGGGAACACCGGAGGAAGAACCAGAAGAACCAGAAGAAGAAGAAGATGGAGGAAGAAACCGAAGGAAGATAGAAGATAGAAGAAAGAAGAAGCATTTAAATAAAGGAATTATCAAAAACTGTCTCTTGTCATTTTTAACATTTTTGACTTTTTTATGAAATGGTAGGAGCACCATTTCACACAGGGGGGAGGGCTGGGATCTCGGGGTCCCCTTGTTAATGGGGGCTTCCAGATTCCCATAAGCCCCCCACCCGCAGACCCCCACAACCACCGGGCAAGGGTTGTGGGGATGAGGCCCTTGTCCCCATCAACATGGGGACAAGGTGTTTTGGGGGGCTACCCCAAAGCACCCTCCCAATGTTGAGGGCATGTGGCCTGGTACGGTTCAGGAGGGGGGCACTCTCTCGTCCCCCCCTCTTTTCCTGCGGCCTGCCAGGTTGCATGCTCGGATAAGGGTCTGGTATGAATTTTTGGGGGGACCCCACGCCAATTTTTTTTAAGATTTTGACAAGGGCCAAGGGTTGTGGGGACAAGGGCCTCATCCCCACAACCCTTGCCCAGTGGTTGTGGGGTTCTGCGAGCATGGGGCTTATTGGAAACTGGAAGCCCCCTTTAACAAGGGGGCCCCCAAATCCCGGCCCTCCCCCCTGTGTGAAATGGTAAGGGGGTACAAAAGTACCCCTACCATTTAAAAAAAAAGTCAAAAATGTTAAAAATGACAAGAGACAGTTTTTGACAATTCCTTTATTTAAATGCTTCTTCTTTCTTCTATCTTCTTTCTTCTATCTTCTATCTTCCTTCGGTTTATTCCTCCATCTTCTTCTTCTGGTTCTTCTGGTTCTTCCTCCAGTGTTCTCATCTGGCATCTTCCTCCGCGGCGTCTCCTTCCTTTCTTCTCCTCAGGCCGCTCCGCATCCATGATGGCATGGTGGGAGGCTCCCACTGTGTGACGCTTCTCCTCTTCTGACGGTTCTTAAATAATGGAGGGTGGGGCCACCCGGTGACCCCGCCCCCCTCTGACGCACGGGGACTTCCCTGTGGCATTCCCCGTGACGTCAGAGGGGGCAGACAGGGAAGTCCCCGTGCGTCAGTGGGAGGCGGGGGTCACTGGGTGGCCCTGCCCTCTGTTATTTAAGAGCTGTCAGATGAGGAGAAGCATCACACAGCGGGAGCCTCCCACCATGCCATCATGGATGCAGAGCGGCCCGAGGAGAAGAAGGGAAGGAGACGCCACGGAGGAAGATGCCAGATGAGAACACCGGAGGAAGAACCAGAAGAAGAAGATGGAGGAAGAAACCGAAGGAAGATCGAAGATAGAAGATAGAAGATAGAAGAAAGAAGAAAGAAGAAGCATTTAAATAAAGGAATTGTCAAAAACTGTCTCTTGTCATTTTTAACATTTTTGACAGTTTTTTGTGAAATGGTAGGGGTAGTTTTGTACCCCCTAACCATTTCACACAGGGGGAGGGCCGGGATCTGGGGGTCCCCTTGTTAAAGGGGGCTTCCAGATTCCGATAAGCCCCCCACCCACAGACCCCCACAACCACTGGGCAAGGGTTGTGGGGATGAGGCCCTTGTCCCCATCAACATGGGGACAAGGTGTATTGGGGGCTACCCCAAAGCACCCTCCCAATGTTGAGGGCATGTGACCTGGTACGGTTCAGGAGGGGGGGCGCTCTCTCATCCCTCTCTCTTTTCCTGCGGACTGCCAGGTTGCGTGCTCGGATAAGGGTCTGGTATGGATTTTTTTTTAAATTTTAGCCAGGGTTCCCCTTAATATCCATACCAGACTTGAAGGGCCTGGTATGGAATTTAGGGGGACCCCACGTCATCTTTTTTAAAATTTTGGTTCGGGGTTCCCCTGTGGGGAATTCCCATGCCATTTTTATCAATGAACTTTTATGTGTATTGTCGGACCTGCAATTCATTAATAGCTGCGAGTAGTTTTATATGACTTTTTTTCCTTTGAATTGTCATTTTGCTGTCAGACTGTTCTAAACACAGGAAACCTGCGCCCCTTTACAGGCATACTATAGACACCCCCCAGGTACGAAATTTAAAGGAATATTACACTTTTATTGTTTCACTTTAAGCATTATTAAAATCACTGCTCCCGAAAAAACGGTAGTTTTTAAAACTTTTTTTGCACTGATCCATGTCCCCTGGGGTAGGACCCAGGTCCCCAAACACTTTTTATGACAATACCATGCATATAAGCCTTTAAAATTAGCACTTTTGATTTCTCCCATAGACTTTTAAAGGGTGTTCCGCTGCTTTCGAATTTGCCGCGAACACCCCAAATCGTTTGCTGTTCGGCGAACTGGCAAACAGCCGATGTTCGAGTCGAACATGAGTTTGACTCACACTCGAAGCTCATCCCTATTAGCTAGTAAAGCTGGGCCAACAATTTAAAAAGTAAAGAAAAATCTTTAGTCAATAATAGGGATGAGCTCGATGTTCGGGTCGAACATAAGTTCAACTCGAACATAAGTTTGACTTGAACATAGGGTGTTCCCCCGTTCACAGAACAGCGAACATTATGGGGCATTTGCGGGAAATTTGAGTGCCGCAGAACGCCCCATAATGTACTGCAAGATCGCAGTGCATTGCTGTAGGATGATTGGCCAAAGCATGCACCTGACCTGCATGCTTTGGCCAATCACAGCGTGCTCTGCTGAAAGAGCCATAATTGGCCAAAGGCAGTGTGCCTTTGGCCAATCATGGCTCAGGGGGACTAAGTCCACGCCCCATACTATATAAAGCTGCTTACACGGTGGCCGTGTGTAGTGTTGTTGGCGTGGACAGAGAGATAGCTTAAGTTAGATTAGGCAGGTTATTCAGTTAGTGGCAGTGTATTTGATATATATATATATATATATATATATATATATATATATATATATATACCGTATTTATCGGCGTATAACACGCACTTTTTTCCCCTGAAAATCAGGGAAAAATTGTGGGTGCATGTTATACGCCGATCCCCCGCCGATTGTGAGATTTTCGGCCGCTCTCAGCGGCTTTTGGCTTTTCTCGGCGGCTTTGAAAATGGTGCCGCCGTTCTCGCCCGCCTTCGGCCATTCTCGGCGGCTCTCAGCCGCTTTCGGGAATTCTCGGCAGGTCTTGGCCATTCTCGACGGCTTTCGGCCGCTTTCGGCCATTCTCGGCGCCTCTCGCAGTCCCACAGAAGCCAAGTGCGTCCGAGAGCGTCCGAGAGCAGCCGAGAGCCGCCGAGAATGGCTGAAAGCGGCCGAGAGCCGCCGAGAATGGGCGAAAGCGGCCGAGAATGGCGGCACCATTTTAAAAGCCGCCGAGAAAAGCCAAATGCCGCTGAGAGCGGTGCCATTTTCAAAGATGCAAACAACACAGGCTACAGAGGGACACTGACAAGGCTACAATCGGGTACAAGACTACAGATTGACACTAACAAGGCTGCAATGGGGGACAAGGCTGCAATGGGGGACAATGCTGCAATGGGGGCAAGGCTGCAATGGGGGACAAGGCTGCAATCAGGGACAACACTACAGATGGACACTGACAAGGCTGCAGATGGACACTGATGAGGCTGCATTGATGGGCATTTAAATGTAAGTTTTTTTCCTTAAAATTCCCTCCTAAACTTGGGGTGCATGTTATACGCAGGCGCGTGTTATACGCCGATAAATACGGTATATATATATATATATATATATATATATATATATATATATATATATATATACAGTTGCAATAAAAAGTATGTGAACCCTTTTGGAATGATATGGATTTCTGCACAAATTGGTCATAAAATGTGATCTGATCTTCATCTAAGTCACAACAATAGACAATCACAGTCTGCTAAAACTAATAACACACAAAGAATTAAATGTTACCATGATTTTATTGAACACACCATGTAAACATTCACAGTGCAGGTGGAAAAAGTATGGAGCCTAATGAGATCTCCATGAGCTAAATGGAGTGAGGTGTCAGCCAACTGGATTCCAATCAATGAGATGAGATTGGAGGTGTTGTTTACAGCTGCCCTGCCCTATAAAAAACACACACCAGTTCTGGGTTTGCTTTTCACAAGAAGCATTGCCTGATGTGAATGATGCCTCACACAAAAGAGCTCTCAGAAGACCTATGATTAAGAATTGTTGGCTTGCATAAAGCTGGAAAGGGTTATAAAAGTATCTCCAAAAGCCTTGCTGTTCATCAGTCCACGGTAAGACAAATTGTCTATAAATGGAGAAAGTTCAGCAATGCTGCTACTCTCCCTAGGAGTGGGCGTCCTGTAAAGATGACTGCAAGAGCACAGCGCAGACTGCTCAATGAGGTGAAGAAGAATCCTAGAGTGTCATCTAAAGACTTACAAAAGTCTCTGGCATATGCTAACATCCCTGTTAGGGAATCTACGATATGTAAAACACTAAACAAGAATGGATTTCATGGGAGGATACCACAGAGGAAGCCACTGCTGTCCAAAAAATACATTGCTGCATGTTTACAGTTTGTACAAGAGCACCTGGATGTTCCACAGCAGTACTGGCAAAATATTCTGTGGACAGATGAAACCAAAGTTGAGTTGTTTGGAAGAAACACACAACACTATGTGTGGAGAAAAAGAGGCACAGCACACCAACATCAAAACCTCATCCCAACTGTGAAGTATGGTGGTGGGGGCATCATGGTTTGGGGCTGCTTTGCTGCATCAGGGCCTGGACGGATTGCTATCATCGAAGGAAAAATGTATTCCCAAGTTTATCAAGACATTTTGCAGGAGAACTTAAGGCCATCTGTCCACCAGCTGAAGCTCAACAGAAGATGAGTGTTGCAAAAGGACAACGACCCAAAGCATAGAAGTAAATCAACAACAGAATGGCTTAAATAGAAGAAAATATGCCTTCTGGAGTGGGTTCACATACTTTTTATTGCAACTGTATATATATTATTAGTTATTAGTTTAAGCAGACTGTGATTGTCTATTGTTGTGACTAAGATGAAGATCAGATCACATTTTATGACCAATTTGTGCAGAAATCCATATCACTCCAAAAGGGTTCACATACTTTTTATTGCAACTGTATATATAGAGATATACAGTATATACATATATATATACTCTGCATTTAGCATAGACTATATATTCAGTGTTTACTGGATGGTCAGTGTAGGTATATATATATATATATATATATATATATATATATATATATATATATATATATATATATATATATATAGTCAGGTCCATAAATATTGGGACATTGCCACAATTCTAATCTTTTTGGCTCTATACACCACCACAATGGATTTGAAATGAAATGAACAAGATGTGCTTAAATTGCAGACTTTCAGCTTTAATTTGAGGGTATTTACATCCAAATCAGGTGAACTGTGTAGGAATTACAACAGTTTGTATATGTGCCTCCCACTTTTTAAGGGACCAAAAGTAATGGGACAGATTAACAATCATCCATCAAACTTTCACTTTATAATACTTGGTTGCAAATCCTTTGCAGTCAATTACAGCCTGAAGTCTGGAACTCATAGACATCACCAGACGCTGGGTTTCATCCCTGGTGATGCACTGTCAGGCCTCTACTGCAACTGTCTTCAGTTCCTGCTTGTTCTTGGGGCATTTTCCCTTTAGTTTTGTCTTCAGCAAGTGAAATGCATGCTTAATCAGATTCAGTTCAGGTGATTGACTTGGCCATTGCATAACATTCCACTTCTTTACCTTAAAAAACTCTTTGGTTGCTTTCGCAATATGCTTCGGTCATTGTCCATCTGCACTGTGAAGCGTTGTCCAATGAGTTCTGAAGAATTTTGCTGAATATGAGCAGATAATATTGCCCAAAACGCTTCAGAATTCATCCTGCAGCTTTTGTCAGCAGTCACATCATCAATAAATACAAGAGAACCAGTTCCATTGGCAGCCATACATGCCCACGCCATGACACTACCACCACCATGCTTCACTGATGAGGTGGTATGCTTTGGATCATGATCAGTTTCTTTCCTTCTCCATACTCTTCCCTACACATACACTGTTCCAGAACTGTAAAGACTTTTTTAAATGTTGTTTGGCAAACTCTAATCTGGCCTTCCTGTTTTTGAGGCTCACCAGGCTTACATCTTGTGGTGAACCCTCTGTATTCACTCTGGTTAAGTCTTCTCTTGATTGTTGACTTTGACACACATACACCTACCTCCTGGAGAGTGTTCTTGATCTGGTCATCTGTTGTGAAGGGTGTTTTCTTCACCAGGGAAAGAATTCTTCGGTCATCCACCACAGTTGTTTTCCATGGTCTTCTGGGTCTTTTGGTGTTGCTGAGCTTACCGGTGCGTTCTTTCTTTTTAAGGATGTTCCAAACAGTTGATTTGGCCACACCTAATGTTTTTGCTATCTCTCTGATGGGTTTGTTTTGTTTTTTCAGCCTAATGATGGCTTGATTCACTGATAGTGACAGCTCTTTGGATCTCATATTGAGAGTTGACAGCAACAGATTCCAAATGCAAATAGCACACTTGAAATTAACTCTGGACCTTTTATCTGCTCCTTGTAAATGGGATAATGAGGGAATAACACACACCTGGCCAAGGAACAGCTGAGCAGCCAATTGTTCCATGACTTTTGGTCCCTCAAAAAGTGGGAGGCACATATACAAATTGTTATAATTCCTACACCGTTCACCTGATTTGGATGTAAATACCCTCAAATTAAACCTTAAAGTCTGCAGTTTAACCACTTGCCGACTGCCTCACGCAGATATACTGCAGCAGAATGACACGGACAGGCAAAATCACGTACCTGGTACGTGATTGCCTTCCCACGGGCGGGGGGTCCGAACGGACCCCCCCGGTGCCCGAGGCGGTCGGCTTTGGTCTGGCAGCAATCAGAGATGAGGGGGAGGCCATCCATTCGTGGCCCCTCCCCTCGCAATCACTCCCAGCCAATGAGAATCTTTCCCTGCCTCTGTGTCATCTCTCCTCGGCTCGGCAGTTTCCGTTCCGGCGCCGAGGAGAGAAGACATCTGAGTGAGTTGCACAACACAACACACACAGTAGAACATGCCTGGCACACTTTACACCGCCCTTTACCCCCCGAGCCCCCCCGATCACCCCCTAATCACCCCTCCCCCCCTGTCACACTGACACCAAGCAGTTTTTTTTTCTGATTACTGCATGGTGTCAGTTTGTGACAGTTAGTGTGGTAGGGCAGTAAGTGTTAGCCCCCTTAAGGTCTAGGGTACCCCCCTAACCCCCCCTAATAAAGTTTTAACCCCTTGATCACCCCCCATCACCAGTGTCACTAAGCGATCATTTTTCTAAACGCTATATTAGTGTCGCTGGTGACGCTAGTTAGGGAGGTAAATATTTAGGTTCGCCGTCAGCGTTTTATAGCGACAGGGACCCCCATATACTACCTAATAAATGTTTTAACCCCTTGATTGCCCCCCAGTTAACCCTTTCACCACTGTTCACCGTATAACTGTTACGGGTGAAGCTGGTTAGTTAGTTTATTTTTTATAGTGTCAGGGCACCCGCCGTTTATTACCTAATAAAGGTTTAGCCCCCTGATCGCCCGGCGGTGATATGCATCGCCCCAGGCAGCGTCAGATTAGCGCCAGTACTGCTAACACCCACGCACACAGCATATGCCTCCCATAGTGGTATAGTATCTGAACGGATCAATATCTGATCCGATCAGATCTATACTAGCGTCCCCAGCAATTTAGGGTTCCCAAAAATGCAGTGTTAGCGGTATCAGCATTTTGCCCCTCCGCCCGGCCCGGCCCAGCCCAGCCCACCCAAGTGCAGTATCGATCGATCACTGACACTTACAAAACACTAATCGCATAACTGCAGCGTTCGCAGAGTCAGGCCTGATCCCTGCTATCGTTAACAGTTTTTTTGGTAGCGTTTTGGTGAACTGGCAAGCACCAGCCCCAGGCAGCGTCAGGTTAGTGCCAGTACCGTTAACACCCACGCACGCACTGTACACCTCCCTTAGTGGTATAGTATCTGAACGGATCAATATCTGATCTGATCAGATCTATACTAGCATCTCCAACAGTTTAGGGTTCCCAAAAACGCAGTGTTAGAGGGATCAGCCCAGATACCTGCTAGCACCTGCGTTTTGCCCCTCCGCCTGGCCCAGCCCAGCCCACCCATGTGCAGTATCGATTAATCACTGACACTTACAAAACACTAAACGCATAACTGCAGCGTTCGCAGAGTCAGGCCTGATCCCTGCGATCGCTAACAGTTTTTTTGGTAGCGTTTTGGTAAACTGGCAAGCACCAGCCCCAGGCAGCGTCAGGTTAGCGCCAGTACCGCTAACACCCACGCACACGCACCGTACACCTCCCTTAGTGGTATAGTATCTGAACGGATCAATATCTGATCCGATCAGATTTATACTAGCGTCCCCAGCAGTTTAGGGTTCCCAAAAATGCAGTGTTAGCGGGATCAGCCCAGATACCTGCTAGCACCTGCGTTTTGCCCCTCCGCCCGGCCCAGCCCACCCAAGTGCAGTATTGATCGTTCACTGTCACTTACAAAACACTAAACGCATAACTGCAGCATTCACAGAGTCAGGCCTGATCCCTGCGATCGCTAACAGTTTTTTTGATAGCGTTTTGGTGAACTGGCAAGCGCCAGCGACCTAGTACACCCGGTCTTAGTCAAACCAGCACTGCAGTAACACTTGGTGACGTGGCAAGTCCCATAAGTGCAGTTCAAGCTGGTGAGGTGGCAAGCACAAGTATTGTCCCGCTGCCACCAAGAAGAAGACAAACAGACCCGTTGCACCCATAGTGCCCTTCCTGCTGCATTCCCAAATCCTAATTGGGAACCCACCATTTCTGCAGCACCCGTACTTCCCCCATTCACATCCCCAACCAAATGCAGTCGGCTGCATGAGAGGCATTTTCTTTATGTCCTCCCGAGTACCCCTACCCAACGACCCCCCCCAAAAAAGATGTCGTGTCTGCAGCAAGTGCGGATATAGGCGTGACACCCGCTATTATTTTCCCTCCTGTCCTGACAATCCTGGTCTTTGCATTGGTGAATATTTTGAACACTACCATTCACTAGTTGAGTATTAGCGTAGGGTACAGCATTGCACAGACTAAGCACACTTTCACAGGGTCTCCCAAGATGCCATCGCATTTTGAGAGACCCGAACCTGGAACCGGTTACAGTTATAAAAGTTACAGTTACAAGAAAAAGTGTAAAAAAAAAACCACAAAAAAATATAAAATAAAAAAAAATAGTTGTCGTTATTGTTCTCTCTCTCTATTCTCTCTCTATTGTTCTGCTCTTTTTTACTGTATTCTATTCTGCAATGTTTTATTGTTATTATGTTTTATCATGTTTGCTTTTCAGTTATGCAATTTTTTATACTTTACCGTTTACTGTGCTTTATTGTTAACCATTTTTTTGTCTTCAGGTATGCCATTCACGACTTTGAGTGCTTATACCAGAATGATGCCTGCAGGTTTAGGTATCATCTTGGTATCATTCTTTTCAGCCAGCGGTCAGCTTTCATGTAAAAGCAATCCTAGGGGCTAATTAGCCTCTAGACTGCTTTTACAAGCAGTGGGGGGGAATGCCCCCCCCACCGTCTTCCGTTTTTCTCTCTGGCTCTCCTGTCTCAACAGGGAACCTGAGAATGCAGCCGGTGATTCAGCCAGCTGACCATAGAGCTTATCAGAGACCAGAGTGGCTCCAAACATCTCTATGGCCTAAGAAACCGGAAGCTACAAGCATTTTATGACTTAGATTTCGCCGGATGTAAACAGCGCCATTGGGAAACTGGGGAAGCATTTTATCACACCGATCTTGGTGTGGTCAGATGCTTTGAGGGCAGAGGAGAGATCTAGGTTCTAATAGACCCCAATTTTTTCAAAAAAGAGTACCTGTCACTACCTATTGCTATCATGGGGGATATTTACATTCCCTGAGATAACAATAAAATGATTTTAAAAAAAAATGAAAGGAACAGTTTAAAAATAAGATAAAAAAGAAAAAAATAATAAAGAAAAAAAAAAAAAAAAAAAGCACCCCTGTCCCCCCCTGCTCTCACGCTAAGACGAACGCAAGCATTGGTCTGGCGTCAAATGTAAGCAGTAGGGATGAGCTTCGAGTTCGAGTCGAACTCATGTTCTACTCGAACATTGGCTGTTCGCAAGTTCGCCGAACAGCGAACAATTTGGGGTGTTCGCGGCAAATTCGAATGCCGCGGAACACCCTTTAAAAGTCTATGGGAGAAATCAAAAGTGCTAATTTTAAAGGCTTATATGCAATTTATTGTCATAAAAAGTGTTTGGGGACCCGGGTCCTGCCCCAGGGGACATGGATCAATGCAAAAAAAAGTTTTAAAAACGGACGTTTTTTCAGGAGCAGTGATTTTATTAATGCTTAAAGTCAAACAATAAAAGTTTAATATCCCTTTAAATTTAGTACCTGGGGGGTGTCTATAGTATGCCTGTAAAGGGGCGCATGTTTCCTGTGTTTAGAACAGTCTGACAGCAAAATGACATTTGGAAGGAAAAAACTCATTTAAAACTACCCGCGGCTATTGCATTGCCGACAATACACATAGAAGTTCATTGATAAAAACGGCATGGAAATTCCCCACAGGGCAACCCCGAACCAAAAAAAAAAAAAAAAAATGATGTGGGGGTCCCCCTAAATTCCATACAAGGCCCTTCAGGTCTGGTATGGATATTAAGGGGAACCCCAGCCAAAATTTAAAAAAAAAATTGACATGGGGTTCCCCCTAAATTCCATACCAGACCCTTCAGGTCTGGTATGGATTTTAAGGGGAACCCCGCGCCAAAAAAAAAAAAAAAAACGGCGTGGGGTCCCCCCAAAAATCCATACCAGACCCTTATCCGAGCACGCAACCTGGCAGGCCGCAGGAAAAGAGGGGGGGGACGAGAGTGCGGCCCCCCCCCTCCTGAACCGTACCAGGCCACATGCCCTCAACATTGGGAGGGTGCTTTGGGGTAGCCCCCCAAAACACCTTGTCCCCATGTTGATGAAGACAAGGGCCTCATCCCCACAACCCTGGCCGGTGGTTGTGGGGGTCTGCAGGCGGGGGGCTTATCGGAATCTGGAAGCCCTCTTTAACAAGGGAACCCCCAGATCCCGGCCCCCCCCTGTGTGAAATTGTAAGGGGGTACTTACCCCTACCATTTCACTAAAAAACTGTCAAAAATGTTAAAAATGACAAGAGACAGTTTTTGACAATTCCTTTATTTAAATGCTTCTTCTTTCTTCCTTCATCTTCTTCTTCTTCTGGTTCTTCTGGCTCTTCTGGTTCTTCCTCCGGCGTTCTCGTCCAGCATCTCCTCCGCGGCGTCTTCTATCTTCTTCTCCTCGGGCCGCTCCGCACCCATGGCATGAGGGGGGAGGCTCCCGCTCTTCTCTTCATCTTCTTCTCTTCTTCATCTTCTTCTTCATCTTCTTCTTCTTCTTCTCTTCTTCCTTCTGCTCTTCTTCATTTCTTCTCCGGGCCGCTCCGCAGCCATGCTGGCATGGTGGGAGGCTCCCGCTGTGTGACGGCGTCTCTTCGTCTGACGGTTCTTAAATAACGGGGGGCGGGGCCATCCGGTGACCCCGCCCCCCTCTGACGCACGGTGACTTGACGGGACTTCCCTGTGACGTCACGGGAATGCCACAGGGAAGTCCCGTCATGGCCCGTGCGTCAGAGGGGGGCGGGGTCACCGGGTGGCCCCACCCCCCGTTATTTAAGAACCGTCAGACGAAGAGACGCCGTCACACAGCGGGAGCCTCTTACCATGCCAGCATGGCTGCGGAGCGGCCCGGAGAAGAAATGAAGAAGAGAAGAAGGAAGAAGAGAAGAAGAAGAAGAAGATGAAGAAGAAGATGAAGAAGAGAAGAAGATGAAGAGAAGAGCGGGAGCCTCCCCCCTCATGCCATGGGTGCGGAGCGGCCCGAGGAGAAGAAGATAGAAGACGCCGCGGAGGAGATGCTGGACGAGAACGCCAGAGGAAGAACCAGAAGAGCCAGAAGAACCAGAAGAAGAAGAAGATGAAGGAAGAAAGAAGAAGCATTTAAATAAAGGAATTGTCAAAAACTGTCTCTTGTCATTTTTAACATTTTTGACAGTTTTTTAGTGAAATGGTAGGGGTAAGTACCCCCTTACCATTTCACACAGGGGGGGGCCGGGATCTGGGGGTCCCCTTGTTAAAGGGGGCTTCCAGATTCCGATAAGCCCCCCGCCCGCAGACCCTCACAACCACCGGCCAGGGTTGTGGGGATGAGGCCCTTGTCTTCATCAACATGGGGACAAGGTGTTTTGGGGGGCTACCCCAAAGCACCCTCCCAATGTTGAGGGCATGTGGCCTGGTACGGTTCAGGAGGGGGGGGGGTCGCACTCTCGTCCCCCCCTCTTTTCCTGCGGCCTGCCAGGTTGCGTGCTCGGATAAGGGTCTGGTATGGATTTTTGGGGGGACCCCACGCCGTTTTTTTTTTTTTTTTTGGTGCGGGGTTCCCCTTAAAATCCAGGTCTGGTATGGAATTTAGGGGGAACCCCACGTCAATTTTTTTTTTAAATTTTGGCTGGGGTTCCCCTTAATATCCATACCAGACCTGAAGGGCCTTGTATGGAATTTAGGGGGACTCCCACATCATTTTTTTTTTTTAATTTTGGTTCGGGGTTGCCCTGTGGGGAATTCCCATGCCATTTTTATCAATGAACTTCTATTTGTATTGTCGGCAATGCAATAGCCGCGGTAGTTTTAAATGTGTTTTTTCCTTCAAAATGTCATTTTGCTGTCAGACTGTTCTAAACACGGAAACATGCGCCCCTTTACAGGCATACTATAGACACCCCCCAGGTATGAAATTTAAAGGGATATTACACTTTTATTGTTTGACTTTAAGCATTATTAAAATCACTGCTCCTGAAAAACTTTTTTTTGCATTGATTCATGTCCCCTGGGGTAGGACCCAGGTCCCCAAACACTTTTATTGACAATAACTTGCATATTAGCCTTTAAAATTAGCACTTTTGATTATTCATGTTCGTGTCCCATAGACTTTAACGGTGTTCGCGTGTTCGAACAAAGTTTTTTCCTGTTCGCATGTTCTGGTGCGAACCGAACAGGGGGGTGTTCGGCTCATCCCTAGTAAGCAGCAATTGCACCATGCATGTGAGGTATCACCGCGAAGGTCAGATCGAGGGCAGTAATTTTAGCAGTAGACCTCCTCTGTAAATCTAAAGTGGTAACCTGTAAAGGCTTTTAAAGGCTTTTAAAAATGTATTTGTTTTGCTGCCACTGCACGTTTGTACGCAATTTTAAATTATGTCATGTTGGGTATCCATGTACTCGGCCTAAGATCATCTTTTTTATTGCATCAAACATTTGGGCAATATAGTGTGTTTTAGTGCATTAAAATTTAAAAAAGTGTGTTTTTTCCCAAAAAAATGCGTTTGAAAAATCGCTGCGCAAATACCGTGTGAAAAAAAAATGAAACACCCACCATTTTAATCTGTAGGGCCTTTGCTTTAAAAAAAATATAATGTTTGGGGGTTCAAAGTAATTTTCTTGCAAAAAAAATTTTTTTTTATGTAAACAAAAAGTGTCAGAAGGGCTTTGTCTAAGTGGTTAGGAGAGTGGGTGGTGTGTGACATAAGCTTCTAAATGTTGTGCATAAAATGCCAGGACAGTTCAAACCCCCCCCAAATGACCCCATTTTGGAAAGTAGACACCCCAAGCTATTTTCTGAGAGGCATGTCGAGTCCATGGAATATTTTATATTGTGACACAAGTTGTGGGAAAGAGACACATTTTTTTTTTTTTGCACAAAGTTGTCACTAAATGATATATTGCTCAAACATGCCATGGGAATATGTGAAATTACACCCCAAAATACATTCTGTTGCTTCTCCTGAGTATGGGGATACCACATGTGTGAGACTTTTTGGGAGCCTAGCCTTGTACGGGACCCCGAAACCCAAGCACCGCCTTCAGGCTTTCTAAGGGCGTAAATTTTTGATTTCACTCTTCACTGTCTATCACAGTTTCGGAGGCCATGGAATGCCCAGGTGGCACAAAACCCCCCCAAATGACCCCATTTCGGAAAGTAGACACCCCAAGCTATTTGCTGAGAGTATAGTGAGTATTTTGCAGACCTCACTTTTTTGTCACAAAGTTTTAAAAATTGAAAAAAGAAAAAAAAATGTTTTTCTTGTCTTTCTTCATTTTCAAAAACAAATGAGAGCTGCAAAATACTCACCATGCCTATCAGCAAATAGCTTGGGGTGTCTACTTTCCAAAATGGGGTCATTTGGGGGGTTTGTGCCACCTGGGCATTCCATGGCCTCCGAAACTGTGGTAGGCAGTGAAGAGTGAAATCAAAAATTTACACCCTTAGAAAGCCTGAAGGCAGTGCTTGGTTTACACGCGAACACCGTTAAAGTCTATGGGACACTAACATGAATAATCAAAAGTGCTCATTTTAAAGGCTTATATGCAAGTTATTGTCATAAAAAGTGTTTGGGGACCTGGGTCCTGCCCCAGGGGACATGTATCAATGCAAAAAGATTTTTTTAAAACAGCCGTTTTTTCGGGAACAGTGATTTCAATAATGCTTAAAGTGAAACTATAAAAGTGTAATATTTCTTTAAATTTCGTACCTGGGGGGTGTCTATAGTATGCCTGTAAAGGGGCACATGTTTCCCGTGTTTAGAACAGTCTGACAGCAAAAAGACATTTCAAAGGAAAAAAAGTCATTTAAAACTTGACCGGTGGTTGTGGGGGTCTGCGGGCTGGGGGCTTATCGGAATCTGGAAGCCCCCTTTAACAAGGGGACCCCCAGATCCCACCCCCCCGTGTGAATTACAAATGTACCCCTACCATTTCACAAAAAAAGTGTCAAAAAGTATAAAAAACACAAGAGATGGTTTTTGACAAGTCCTTTATTAATTCCTTTTAACTTCTTCTTCCATCTTCTTTCTGCTGTTCTTTCGGTGTTCTTCTTCTTTCTCCATCTTCTTAATCATCTTCTTCGCTCTTCTCGTCCCGCATCTTTCTCCAGGCTTCTTCTCTGCTCCGTCCGCACGATCAGCCTCAGTGGGAGCCACCCGGTGACCCCGCCCTCCTCTGACGAATTCACGGGACTTCCCTGTGGATTTCCCCATGTTGTCAGAGGGGGGCGGGGTCACTTCGGAGACCAACTCTGTGGGTTACCGTCCTTTCTGGTCATATTAGTCAGGGGCTTGACCAGAGATGAGAAGTTACGAATAAACGTCTGATAATAGTTGGCAAAGCCAAGTAAATGCTGCAGAGGATGTATACCCATGGGTCAGGGCCACTGTAGGACTGCTGAAAGTTTCTCTGGGTCCATCGAAAAACCAGCAGTGGAAATGACAAAACCCAGGAATTTAATGATTTTTCACGATGGAATTCGCACTTCTCCAATTTACAATAGAGATTGTTATCTCTTAGTTTCTGAAGCACACGACTGACATCTGTGTGGTGGCTCTCCAGGGATTTGGAAAATATGAGGATATTGTCGAGATAAACCACAACACATAACTGCAACAAATCTCGGAGGACATTGTTAATAAATTCCTGGAAAACTGCCAGAGCGTTACAAAGGCCAAAAGACATTACGAGGTACTCATAATGGCCTGTTCTGTTATTAAACGCAGTTTTCCACTCGTTGCCCACCTTAATCCTTATGAGATTGTATGCCCCTCTCAAATCAAGCTTTGTGAAAAGGCATTCTTAATCGTGAAATGATTGAGACCCCTATAATCAATACAAGGTCAGTTCACCACTTTTCTTCTTCACAAAGAAGAATCCAGCACCAGCAGGAGATGAGGATTTGCGGATGAAACCTCGAGAAAGTGCGTCTGCAACATACTCCTCCATGGTCTTATCCTCCAAGACAGGCAAAGGGTAAACCCAGCCACGAGGGGGTATGGCACCAGGTTGAAGGTCAATTGCGCAATCATACGACCTTTGTGGAGGCAAACTAACACCTTGACCTTTGTCAAAGGCATCGCTAAAATCGCGGTACTCCTCCAGTAGGGAGGAGAGTGAAGAGGTGCAAAGGGCCTTGGCTATGTTCTGGAAGCATGTTTTACTGCATTGTGGTGACCAGGAGAGAACCTCAGCATGGAGCCAATCAAAAGATGGGTTGTGCCTCTGTAACCAAGGATAACCAACAACCAGCGGAAACCTAGGTGAGGAAATAACTTGGAATTGGATTGTCTCATGGTAAAGAGCCCCTACAGCTATGGACAACAGAACAGTCTCATGAGTCACATGGGCAGGCTGTAGAGGTCTCCCATCAAGAGCCTCAATGGCAAGTGGAGTGTCACGCAGCTGTAGTGGAATTGGGTGCTTTGGTGCAAAGGCAGCATCAATGAACAGGCCTGCAGCCCCAGAGTCGATTAGAGCCTGTATCTCGACATGCGATTCAGCCCAAGAAAGGGTAATCAAAACCAGGGGCTTATCCTTCTGGATAACTGGGGATGAAACAACGCCACCTAAGGTCTGTTCGTGACAGGACCTTAAAGTTCGGGCATTCTCTGGACGGGTAGGACAAGATTTAAAAAAGTTTCCTGCCTGGCCACAATAAAAGCACAATCTCTCCCTCCTCCAAAGGGTTCTCTCATCCGCAGAAAGACGCATGAAGCCCAAGTGCATGGGGTCCTTTTCACAGACCGACTCAGTACCAGGAGGCATGGAAGGTGAGGGAGGCAAGGGTGGGACTGCAAAGTTTGGAGACAAATGTACAGGAGGCTTCCGCAAGCGCTCCTTAAAAGGAAGTCTTTCTCTGAGTCTGAAGTCAATGAGGATGGCAAACGTGATAAACTTCTCCAGCTCAGTGGGTATATCTCGGACTGCTATCTCATCTTTGATGGAACTCGAGAGACCATGAGAAAAAGCAGCCACGAGGGCCTCATTGTTCCAAGCAACCTCTGCTGCCAGAGTACGGAATTCAATAGTTGGCAAGAGTTCTCGTACTCTGTTTGATGGACATGAGGCACTTGGCAGCAGAAGCGGAGCGTGCAGGAATGTCAAATACCCTTTTAAAAAAAGCCACAAACTCAGGGTAACCTACTTTGCTTCTGTCCATGGGAAACACCTGGGGCAGCATCTCAAAGTATATCTCAACCTGGTTGAGAAACCCTCTGCATTGGACTGGATCGCCCCCAAATCGCTGGGGCAGTGGAGCGAAACCAGACATACCTCTTGTAGAGGTAATACTCAAGGCGGGTGCCTGCACAGAGACTGGAGCAGCAGCAGGGAGGACCTGCAACACAGGCTGTACCAGAGCAGCCACAGTGGGAGATTCCAGGTGAGCTGTGCGACTCAGGAGTGTTTGTAACGCCATGGCAAACTGATCCATGAGGTGATCCTGCTCACCCAATCTGGAAAAAATATTACCAACAAGTGGATTGACTGCATCTTCTGAATTCATGGCCTTCGCCTACTGTCAGAAACCATGAATCAGACTAAGACAGAAGTACAGTTAAATCACACTTGGTTAATAATAATAAAAAAAAAGGTAAACAAGGTAAATGTAGTCAAAACATAGCCAGAGTTCAGGAACCGGAACGGATAGTCAGACAAGCCAAAACATCATGGAGCCAGAGATGAGCGTAGTAGAAGACCAAGCAGGATCTGGAGCCAGAAGGAATGTCAGCCAGACAAGTCTTTAACAGGAACACAGGAGAGCCTCTCTAGAGATGTGACCAAGGCGAAGGCAGAGATCATCTGGGCTGGACGGCTTAAGTAGGCAGGACTGACGAGCAGGATATCATCAACAGGTGAGGCACTGCGGAGAGATAGGAGCTGGCAATTAGCCAACAGCTGAGCGGCCAGCTTAGAGAAGGAAGGGCTGAGCCCAGCCCTGACAGTGTCCTCATTGGGGGGCTCATATTGAAGCTCATGGCCAGAGGAAACCATGGTCTTTTCGGCCAATATGGAAGAACTGCCAATATTTGTACTGATTCCTTCCAGAGCCTCAGGAGAAAGTTCATTATGAGTGGACAAGGGGGAAAGTCATAGGCTGTGGTGAAATTCCATGGGCATGTCAGAGCATCTTTCTCCTCTGCCTGGGGATGAGGAAAGCAAGAAAAGCAACCGGAGAGCTTGGCATTCTTTTGAGATGCAAACAAATCCACCTGTGGGGGGTCCCAAAAGTCAGAAATCTGTACAAATATGTGAGGATGGAGGGCCCCACTTGTTGTTTTCCCAATAGTCTCTTGATAAGGAGTCTGCTTCCTTGTTCAGTATCCCCTGGAGATACATTGCCCTGAGATCTAAGTTCTTTTCTGACCAAAACATTATTCGTTCTACTTCCTTTAGAAGTGTTCTGCTGCAAGTACAAGACCGCTGCTTTGTTGTCCATGCGCAAGACCACTTTGTTCTCTGATCTGAGGGATTTATGAAGTAAAAAAAAAAATACTGCGCTACCTATAGAAATTATCCCCCCAAAAAGCAGCAGTTAAACAGTGAGATGTGCACTAAAATAACTAATAAAAAAGAAATAAATATAAGTGAAACATGTGAAGTAATCTCAAAGACTTCCATGAGGAAGTACATATATAAATACAAAAATGTTAAAAAATATTAAAAATGAAATTATGAAAAGTACATGGGTCAACACATGTATGTATGAATCAAACATGAGTGTCCATATGTAATATTTGCGAATAAAAATAAGTGTCCATATATATAGTAACAGAAAATAAAAATGTGAAGTAATGATCTGAAAACAGTCCAAGAAAGACCCCTTGGGTGAATCCAACCAGAGTCAATGGTGTGACAACCCATACAGTATCCGCAATAATTCTGCTTACCGCAAGGCAAGCGTACACCAGCCTGTATCACGTCTTGGTGTGGAGAATCCAGATAGTGCTCTTAGACTGTATACATCGTAGCTGAAAGGATGTAATGAGGACACCAAACTTCCATCTCATGGACATGTAAATAAAAGGAAACTGGCCATAGTGTAATACTGCCAAACTAATTAAAGTTTAGAAAAGGTCGAAAACTTACACTAGTGCATAAAGATACAGCAGGAAAAAAAGGGAACTTAAAGTGAACACTAGCAAACTTAGTAGTGAAGATGAGACCCCACACTCCGTGCAAATATTGCGCTTACCACAAGGCAAGCCAACAACAGCTTGTGTTCAGTATTGGTTAACCACACCACACTACGTGATCCACCACCAGGCAAATAATGCGCTTACCGCAAGGCAAGCCAACCACAGCTTATGTTCAATAGCAGTATGAGAGATCCATTGGCGTTCTGGACTGCTTGTGGCAGGAACCGGGGGATACAGCAGAGACTCCAAAATGACATCTCACAAGCATGTAAATAAAAAGGAACTGGCCATAGTGTTATACTGATAAAAACGATTTAATAGATAAAGGTAGAAAACTCACATGAGTATGTAAAAATACAGCAAACAGCCGGCCGGCATAGCGAGCACCCGTCCACACTGAAAATGGCGATGACGTCAGAGCGTCAACCTCCCGACGTACGTTTCACCACAAATGGCGTCGTCTGTTGGTGATTCTGCCAACAGATACATCTTGCTGAGATGTCCTGGCGAGAATTTCCCATCCGCCTTCTGCCATTCCTCCTCAATAATTTCCTTAATTTAACCAATCAAGGGAAAGACCGGCTGATTCTTTTTTAGAAAGGGAAAATATTTCTTAGATTTCTTGGGGGGTTCCTCTGGATCTTTCCATGCAATGGCATTATTACTTGCCTGAATAAATGGTTGTACGAGGGAGAAACTAAACTCTGATGGTTCTAAATGCTCTGAGGAGTCTTCAGAGGAACTTTCCAGCAGTGAATCTTTGACTGTGCACCCTGATGGAGGTAGAGGGGCACTGACCATTGAAGGGCCTGGTACATTGGGGTCTGCTTCCGGAGACTAATCCGTGTGAGGGTCTGGCTGAGCAGGAATTAAAGTGGCCAACTCAGAAAATGAATCCTTCATGGTTTGCTTAAGCAAGTCCACCACCTGTTGGCTCTCTAACTCGTGATTTGCCACATAATCTCTGAGACAGTCTTTACAGGCTAGTTTGTTCAGTAAAGAAACAGCCCCACAAGCCCATCACCCCTTCCTTGCAGACCGAGCCAGGGGAGAGGGGGAATGATAGTGCCTTCGAAATCTTGAGCCTTTAGAAGATCTATGACGTGAGGAGTGAGATCTATACTCTGGGCTGTAATCCCGTGAATTGTCATGGCATCTTGAAGACTTCCTGAATCTCTTGGAGTGACCCAGGCTGAAATAAAAAATACACCTTGTTATCAGGTGTCTGTGGTAAAAAAGAAGAACTAAAAGAAAAAAGGAAAACATCTAAAAGGGGCAAAGCTGCAAAACAAAAGGAAAATTAAAGGGGAACCCATTGTCCTGCACAACCCACAGTGTACATCATTCAAGGTAAGCAGACTTCGTTCCTATGAGGAAATTCTGCAGGACCCCAAAAGATCCACAGAAGTGATTCCCTGCCTTATCAGTGTTGTTAGCACCCCAAGAACAGGGACTGCACATGGAGAAGGCTTAACCCAGTGGAAGCTGCTGAAAGTAGAGGTAGGGCTATACTGCTACTCTTCACCAGCCAAGAAGAAATGAAGGAAAAAAGAGAATGCTGGGCAATGGGGTAGGTCTTTCTTTTATGCTATTCACTAGTCCTGAGGGAGGAGTCGAGGCATAGCTCTATCATCAGTATGGTGCCATGGAGGTGCCAGGGAAATTCTTTGCTAACTATATAAGAGCTAGGCGGACCAAAGATAAATTATCTTAATTTGTAGACCCAATCACTCGATCTACAGTTTATCACCTTAAAGACATAGCCAAGGCTTTTCAAAAATATTAACACCAATCTTATAACTTAAATGAGAAGCCAGACACTCCTTAACCCATTGAGAAATCTATTTTGGACTTCCAGATTCAGTGGATCTACCTGTATTAGATTCTCAATTGTTGCTGAATGCCCAATCTCCGATATGGAAATTCTCTGATTAAATCTCTGGCCAACAACAAATCTTCCAGTGCAGATGGCTTTTCAGCTGAGTATTATATTATAGAATTACAAATAATTTGGATTGTAAATTCTTCATTTGAATAAATTATATACATTATTTTTGAATGTATTATTTAAATTACATTTGAATTAAATATATAATGAGACTGCATCATCTACTTCTTCTCCATAGGAAATGTTATAGGCTGTGATTGCAGCATTGCCTGAACCAATGAAGGAGCCAACGTCGTCATCAGATGGCCCTATACACCACACGCCAAAACTTGTGATGAAGAGTACTAATTTAATTTGGTCTCCTTAAATGTTTGTATTTTCTGTTTATTATCCAATTAGATTGTTGTCTTTACATTCTCTGTAGATATGCTGATTACACCTGCTCCTGAGGAAGTGGAATCCCACAAAACACGTTAAGCACTATAGGATGTAATCTTTTCGCTTCAGTCATGCGTTTCGATTTGTGGTGTAACTATTTTTGTCCATCATGTACATATTACACTATATGAATTGCTGTAACCATGATGTATATTAATATTTTACTACTCGCCATCAAGGCTGTTTAATAAAAATACTTGTTCTCACTATTATCACCTTTTTCTTTTACGTGCATGAATCTTCATCTGATTCATATGTGATACTCACTATCCACCAGTGGTGACGCACCTCATTTAAAGTCCCAACCCTTTCCTCTTTTTCAATGAAGGAGCTTAACTGCCCTCAAAACTTTAAGTGATACCAAAGTCTTGTTTTTTTGTTAAAAATAACAAACATGTTATACTTACCTGCTCTGTGCGGTGGATTTGCACAGAGCAGCCCAGATCCTGCACTTCTTGGGTCCCTCTTTGATGCTCCTGGCCCCTCTCTCCTGTTGAGTGTCCCCACAGCAAGCAGCTTGCTAAGGGGCACCCAAACCAAGCTGCAGCTTCCTGTATCCATTCAGACATGGAGTTGTGGCCCGATCCCGCCCCCTCTCTCTCTTTATTAGCTCACCGACTTTGCTTGACAGCAGCCGGAGCCAATGACACTTCGCTGCCATCTCAGCCAATGAGGAGGGAGAGTCCTGGACAGCCGAGTCTCCTGTGCCACATCACTGGATCAAGATAGCGTTCAGGTATGTATTGGTTGGGCTGAGGGGGGCTGCTGTGCACAGAAGACTTTTTATCTCAATGCATAGAATGTTCACACAGCTATGGGATGGCTGTGGAGCAAATTGCACAGGAGTCCTGTGCTTCTTCTGGGTTGCTTCAGCTCCAAATTAAGCCAAAAATTCGGACCAAAATCGGACCTGAAACAGTGAACACAGAGATGCACTAAACCCTTGTTGTGAGCCACTCAGCACGGCAGTGTGAACCCAGCCTCAGGCCTATATCCCTTGTAAATTCTGACCTAAAAATCTATGCAAAAATCTTATAGGTTAGCCAAAGTTTCTCCCACACTCAATAAAGTGGACAAAGTAGGCAAGTCTCAGATGACATGAGGCAAATGAGTTAAATTTTAATTAAAATTGCGGAATCTTGTAAATTACTTTTAGTATTTCTCTGATTGAATGCAGAGAAAGCATTTGATAGAGGGAACTGGGGGTATCTGCAGGCTACACCCCACAAATTCGTACTTAGGGGTTTTGTACTTTTGGCTATTTTAGCTTTATATGCTACTCCTTCCACCCAAAAAGTGAAAACGAATGCAGCCACCTTGATTGAATGCTAGTTGGTTGCGATATATTATGTTTTTGTTTTTTGGTTTAGATTTGCTTTTCATCCTACAGATTTTTTCTGCTACTGCTATAAAAATGTTTTACTATATCTTATGGCCTACTAGGCCTGGCATATAATAATTTATAGTATATATAATGTTTGTTTTTTATAGTCAGCCTAATGACTACCATGTAGGTTCTAATGTAATAAAATGAAATTTGCTTAGTGGTCATTTAAAGGATAAGTTTGCCTTGAGGTGCATGTTACACTCATATTTAGGATGAAACATGTAACATGTTCCTATGCAGCTGCCTCCCTCTGACAGAGATCCCCTCTCTGTGACAGTGGGCAAGTGATCTTCTCTCCATGCCCGCTGTCATTTTTTAAAAACAGTGCCGCTGTGCGGGGTCACATCAATAATTCACAGAGATCTGAGAATGAAAAAAATACAAGTACCGTCTACCACCACAGCAGACGTACTTGTAATTTTTGAATAGACTGTGAACGAGCTGCTCAGCAAGCTCCTAGTTCATTCGTTATTCCCTTGCTTTGTAACAGAAAGCCCATTTGGGGATATGGGCACAAAGCTAGAGATTGCAAAAGCCTGACATTGCACCCACCATCTGCTTATCACAGGTGCAATGCTCTGCAGGCTCCAGCAAAAAAAAAATATATATATATTTTTTTGAGGCTGGGTTCACACCTCCCGCGGATGCGGCTCGCAGCAAGGGTATGGTGCGTCCCTGTTCTCCATTTGAGGGACGAATCAGGGCCGAATTTTCCCCTGAATTTGGTCCTGAATGGAGCCTCTCCGCAGCCACAATGGAGATGTGTGAACCAGCTCCATAGAGAGACGGTCACAATCTCCTGTCATGCGAATTGGATGCAGACAAATCCGTATCTAATTCGCATAGATGTGAACACAGCCTAAAAGGTGAACTTAGCCTTTAAGTACCACTTATTACAGTATACGTCTTATAAACATTGGTGCATATCTCTTTAAAATATCTTCAGAAAAAGTAACTTGTGTTGTCATTTATAATTAAGTAGTAAAATTGCTTTCTAAAAATGCTGGATCTTTAATTCCTTGTTTAGTTTTATTCATTTATTTTATTACACTTCATTTGTACAATTCTTAAGAGTAAGCTGAACAACTGCTGGCATCAGCATATTTTTTAATTAGCCCTTAAGTGCTCTACCTTCTCTGTGCCAAGCCTACATTATACATAGTTATTATATTTACCATAATAATGCTTGCACTTCAGTTTTCTTTCAGCATAATGCAGCTATACACAAAAGTCACAAACAAATGTCTACAAGCAATATTAAATTTGCTAGTAAGTTGTTTCAATTCTTTGTGTGGTTTTTATATTCATTTTTTTTAAGACTCTCAGATTTTCACTAGACAAAATATGAACAAGCACCTACTCAATCTAAAACTTTTTTGGTTTTGCATAGCCTGGGAAGATGTAACAACGTCTACCAGGTTTTTATTGTTTTCATCTTCATTGTGAAGCAACCTCAAAAGAAATCAGGTTTCACAGGGATAGGAAAGAACAAGCATCAGTAAATACATAAAGAGACTCTAACCCTTCTTAATTGCTATTGAATTGTTGATGTTTGTATACAGAAAGTGCAAAAGAGGGGACACTAGAGAGGAGGAAAGAAGATTGCTGCTCACCCCTAAAAAACTAGAAACAAAAAAGGAGGGATTTCCCCGAGGTGGGGTTTTTTGGCAGCACAGTGACGAATTGAGTCAGTAATGTATGAAAAGTAGAACAAATTTATTTGTACAAAAATAACATGACATAAAAGTTAAAACAATGAGCTCCAGTGGGAAGTACCTTAAAACTAAATTGGCTAAACATACATTTGCAGACATATATTCATAACAAGACTTGATATCATGAACAATAAACCTGACGCGTTTCGACCCATACACTAAGGGTCTTCTTCAGAGGGTCAGTCTGCTGGAAAATATATGCAAATAGGGTTGATATACATATATGAGTCCCATTATATATGGCAACAATTGTATTTACCATGCAGTACACAAATATAGTATAATTACCCAACAATGTATGTCCAGCAGGAAAGGAGAAAAGCCTCCCACATGGAGATCCCTTAAAAAATTATCTTCTTCTCTTCCCCAGGAAAGAGTCCCAGGCACCTCTACCACCACCGCAGCTCAGACCGGGGCAGTGAAAACAGCGACGTAACTTACGAGAGGTCACACTCTCACGCACCGCCCGCCAGGCCAAAAAATCGGCCGAAAGACAAACCACACCTGCGATGAAATTAAAGGACAAATTAAATCAACGCCCATTACATATACAACAGGTTAACCAAATTTATTATGTGGACAAAAAGGCCACTAGGGGACTGGAGTCTCCAATTGTATCATGCGTATAATTCAAACAAGGAATTCAAAGCCATGTTTGTATATCAAATTCTAAAAACCAATTAATAAAGATAATTCATAGAAATGTATAAGAGGTATTACAAAACACTCAGTCTGTGCCATATGTGAAAATGATAATGAGGTAGTGAGGAGGGGAGGGGTGAGGGAGTGGGAGGGAGTGGGGGAATAAGGGGGAGTGAAAAAGTGAACAAACCATGCAGTGTATGTGTATACAGAAAGTGAGGGTAAACCTCCCTATTAATGAAGGGTGAGGATAAACCTCCCTACTGATGAAGGGTGAGGGTAAACCTGAGGGTAAACCTCCCTACTGATCGAAGGTGAGGGTAAACCTCCCTACATCACAAAGCCTCATGACAGCTATCCCATCCATACTTTCAAAGTATTAAAATAAATTGAGCCACCCCATTCTCTGTGCACCATTTACATGTCATCCCATTATTGAAACTATTTAATAGTTGTAAATCCCCAACATTTAAAGGGGGCCTTATTACCTAATGTATTTTGAAATGCATTCCTAAATAGTGGATGATATGGATATAAGTCATGTTTTGCACAAACCATCTCAACATGCTTTGCACTAAGTGATATATGGATTGACCAAAAAAAAAAAGAAAAAGATTTACCCTGTCAGCATTCCCTTGGTCTCTGTGTCAAAGTAGTGGTCTTTCTGCAAAGGCCTGACAGGCAATCCACTAAGCTTGTGCTCTCTCCTGATTCTAGTTCAGTCCTTTGATGCAACTGGAATGTATTTAGCTCATTTAAACTAAAAATGTAATTTGGCTTTAACTGTAGGATTACATCATTTTTCTGTTGAGGCCAATGCGCTATGCTTTCAGCTCAATCAGAATTTCCCACACACTGAGAAACTCCAAACATATTCTAGCATACAGTGTGACATGACATCTCATAATCCCTTACAGCAGCATTCAGAACGCGGTGACGTACAGCATGTATGATGGGACTAGAAAAAGGAAGTTCAATAGCCAGTAGCCAATAGCTTCCGTCTCGAACAGCATACAGCGGTTTTCCCAATAGGAATTGGTTCCGTCGGAAATATTTAGAACATGTTCTATTTTTAGGTCCGTCAGAATTTTCGAAAAATTAAGTCCGATAAGGCACACACACGATCAGAATATACGATGAAAAGCTTCCATCTGACTTTTTCTGTCGGACATTCCGCTCGTGTGTACCCGGCTTTAGGGATTATCTCACCCAGAATGCATTTTTGTTGCAGGGGGTGCCTAAAATCTGGCTTGTATCTAATGTAGAATTCTTCACCCAAACAGGAAATGACATTTCTGGGGGTGTTCTGTACACCAACAGTGTACAGAATGCCTCCAGGTTGCCATATTGCATTGAATTGTACTGAAAATTACAGCATTGCCGTTTGAAAAGAAGAGGTAATTTTTAACAACATTACAATATGGCTTGTGTAGCTCTTGATTATGCTATTTTTTTAATTGCCATATTTGTTCTCTGAAACTGGAGTTAACCTTTAACATCATCTGTTCTAGCTGTTTATTTAACCACTTCAATACCAGGCACTTCCCTCCCTTCCTGCCCAAGCCAATTTTCAGCTTTCAGCGCTGTCACTTTTTAAATGACAATTGCGCAGTTATGCTACACTGTACCCAAACAATTTTTTTAATCATTTTGTTCCTACTAATAGAGCTTTCTTTTGGTGGTATTTCATCACCTCTGCGTTTTTTTATTTTTTTTTGTTAAACAAATAAAAAAAGACTGAAAGTTTTGAAAAAAGTTTTTCTTTTATTTCTGTTATAAATTTTTGTAAATAAGTATGTTTTCTCCTTCACTGGCAGGCACTGATATGCAGCACTGATGGGCATTGATAAGTGGCACATAGGTGGCACTGATGGGCACTGATAGGCGCTGAAAGACTGCACTGATGGGCACTTATGGGTGGCACTGATAGGGGGCACTGATGGGCACTGATAGGTGGCACTGGACACTGATGGGTGGCACTGATGGACACTGATAGATGGCACTGATGGGCATCACTGATGGCACTGGCAGGCATTGCTGATGAGCACTGATTGGCATCTGTCTGGGCACTGATTGCCATCTGTATGGGCACTGACCATCATCCCTGGTGGTTCAGGGTGGCAAAGTTACATAGTAGGTGAGGTTGAAAAAAGACACAAGTCCATCAAGTCAAACTCATGTGTGTGATTATATGTCAGTATTACATTTTATATCCCTGTGTGTTGCAGTTTTTCAGGTGATTATCTAATAGTTTCTTGAAACTATCAATGCCCCCCGCTGAGACCACCGCCTGTGGAAGGGAATTCTACATCCTTGCCGCTCTTACCGTAAAGAACCCTCTACGCAGTTTAAGGTTAGACCTCTTTTCTTCTAATTTTAATGAGTGGCCACGAGTTTTGTTAAACTCCCTTCTGCGAAAAAGTTTTATCCCTATTGTGGGGTCACCAGTACGGTATTTGTATATTGAAATCATATCCCCTCTCAAGCGTCTCTTCTCCAGAGAGAATAGGTTCAGTGCTCGCAACCTTTCCGCATAACTAATATCCTCCAGACCCTTTATTAGCTTTGTTGCCCTTCTTTGTACTCGTTCCATTTCCAGTACATTCTTCCTGAGGACTGGTGCCCAGAACTGGACAGCATACTCTAGGTGCGGCTGGACCAGAGTCTTGTAGAGTGGGAGAATTATCTCTGGAGTTGATCCCCTTTTGAATTCATGCCAATATTCTGTTTGCTTTGTTAGCAGGAGCTTGACATTGCATGCCATTGCTGAGCCTATCATCTACTAGGACCCCCACGTCCTTTTCTATCCTAAATTCCCCCAGAGGTTCTCCCCCCAGTGTATAGATTGCATTCATATTTTTGCCACCCAAATGCATTATTTTACATTTTTCCACATTGAACATCATTTGCCATGTAGTTGCCCACCCCATTAATTTGTTCAGATCTTTTTGCAAGGTTTCCACATCCTGCGCAGAAGTTATTGCCCTGCTTAGCTTAGTATCCTTTGCAAATACATGATTGAACTATTTACCCCATCCTCCAGGTTGTTTATGAACAAATAAATATGATTGGTCCCAGCACAGAACCCTGGGGGACCCCACTACCCCCCCTGGCCATTCTGAGTACTCCCCATTTATCACCACCCTCTGAACTCACCCTTGTAGCCAGTTTTCAATCCATGTACTCAACCTAAGGTCCATGCCAACTGACCTTATTTTGTACAGTAAACGTTTATGGGGAGCTGTGTCAAGTGCTTTTGCAAAATCCAGATAGACCACCTCTACGGACCTTCCTTTATCTAGATGGCAACTCACCTCCCCATAGAAGGTTAATAGATTGGTCTGGCAAGAAAGATTCTTTATGAATCCATGCTGATTACTGCTAATGATACCATTCTCATTACTAAAATCTTGTATATAGTCCCTTATCATCCCCTCCAAGAGTTTACATACGATTGATGTTAGGCTAACTGGTCTGTAATTCTCAGGGATGTCTTTTGGGGCCTTTTTAAATATTGATGCTACATTGGCTTTTCTCCAATCAGCTGGTACCATTCCAGTCAGTAGACTATCAGTAAAAATTAGGAACAATGTTTTGGCAATTACTTGACTGCGTTCCCTAAGTACCCTCGGGTGCAAGCCATCTGGCATACCTGGTGGCCATCCATTGTGGGCATCCCTGGTGGTCCAGTGTGGGCATCTGCAGGGGGGGGGCTGCACTGATAATCGATCAGCACAGACCCCCTGTCAGAAGAGCCGCCGATCAGCTCTCCTCTACTCGCGTCTGTCATACAAGAGTGAGGAAAATAAATAAACGTCTCTTCCTGTTTACACTGTGATCAGCCATGATTGGACACGGCTGATCACGTGGTAAAGAGTCTCTGAGATCGGTGTTGTGGTGTGTCAGACAGACAGGCCGCAACATTGATCGCCGTGCTGTGTGCCCCCACAGGCACGTGCCGGCTGTTATCCTGAAAGACGGCATATGACGTCCAGTCAGGATAACGGAATCACCGCACAGGCGTCATTCTGCTATAGGCTGGTGGGGAAGTGGTTAAAGCAATAAAATAGTGTGTTCTCATCCAAAAAGCATATGTACAGTTCAAGGTGTTCTAGAGGAGCTGTTAGCACATAGTCAACGAAGGGAATGTTTTGATGCATTTGGCTGTATAAACATATATTGCTATATGTGACACTGGCGATTTTCAAACTTTATACAGTTAAAAAGAATTCTGTTTAAAATTACCGTAATTTGTAACCCTCTTCCTAAGAGTAGGCACAGAACAGTATTAGTCAAAAAAAGTCTTCTATAATCCCCTCTAATCAGACTTTAGGCTTATAGTGTAAGTATACCCCCCTATCGTTTTCAGCTAAGCAAGCTGCCATCCTTGCCTCTGTTTAATCTACAACTGCTATGATGCTGCACATGTGATCAATTATGACACCAACCATTGGAGTGTTACATTTCCTGAACGTGCCATAAATGAAACTATTTTATAGATGGGTTTACTTCTGCTTTAAGTCTGTTCATTTGGGCCACCCACCTGCTATCACTGTTCAATGAGAAGGGCTCAGTGGTTGATAAAGGGCATTATCAATGGACAGGGGCTGCAAGTGCCAGGACTTAGTACTGACATTGGCAAAGACAGGAAAGGAAAGGAAATGAAGGAAAATTGTATTAAAGGATACAGAGAAACGATTCTGGTTATTTTTTGTGCTTCCGCTTGAGAAGTACTTATGCTTTGTAAGAATAAAGGTAAGTTCCAGGTTTACTTTAAGTACATAGAGATGTGCAAAGTGTAGTTTTCCCTTTTACAAGGTCAACTTCAGGTTTAGACCCCCCCGCCCCGTACTCTTAATTCTCACCCACAGCATTTTTCTTTGTTTTTTAATTCCCAACATATATACTTTTCCAGTCACATGATGAGAGGGGCCCTCTTCCTCTTCTCTGATGGTGGGAGGTCCTCAATACTGCAAAGGAGAGCACTCATGTTATAACATAAGGGCCGTTCTCTGCAGCATTGTGCTGTAAGCTTAGGCTGACATGATAATGCACCCCTGGGGGGTGTTTCCATGACAACTTTGGACAACAGGAAGTGTTAATTGATGCTAGACACCATTCAACGCAACTTCACCATTCAAGGTTAGTCCAGCGATCTCCCACCCTGAGCTGTTGTATTCTGACAGGGGGACGGCCCCCCACAAGAGCACTCCAATCAGCGCTATCAGCCAACGATCACAGTCGGCCGGCTGGTTTTCCAGCATGCATGTCCAACAAAAGCCGACCAAAAGGCTGGCTTCTATCGGACAGACCGACATACACATGGGCAGAATGTCCGCCTTTTTTTTTTTTTTTGAAGCAGCAAATGTCTCCCAACATTCTGCTCTTGTTTACGGGGCTTTAAGCTACCGAGTTTGGCGCTGGAGTCTGAAAGGGGGAAGAGGTGCTTAGCAATGACTGTTTAAATAAAAAGGGTTTGAAAAAACAACAATCATGGAGATGGGTTTTCAAATGGTAGTGCAAAGAACAAATGCATGAGTGCTTCTTCTGTACAAATATATCCATACTGCCTACCCCCACACTTCAGAACAATGGTTTATTACAAATTAATATAACCTTTGTAAGTTCATTGACAACCCAGCTAATTAGCATTATCCACTATAATCAGCTACTTGAAAATAATAATGATTTTAGTCTTTGGGTGGGAGGGGTACCTACAATATTGTCATTTGTTAAGAACTGCACTGACTTTACTGAGATCAAATCTGTTTTTCCTTGAACAATCAGTAATCTGTATGCAAGTATAAATATCTTATTTCTGTATAAAAATCACTGCAGCCACTGTTTCTGTCACTAATATTCATTTTTTTTCCAAATGATAATAGTATATGCAATATACAGTTAAACAAAATGGTGTACTTTATTTATGTATCAGAAAATTTACTCTAATTGGCTGCCATTATTTTCCCTACACTGTTCTAGTTAAAGTATGTTCATAGCTGCTCTTATAATTCCTTTTTATTTCATAACACTATACTTTTATTGAAAGGCAAAAAATGGGTTCACTCGTTTGTCTCCTAGCGCAGTGTTTCTCAACTCCAGTCCTCATGGCGTATCAACAGTTCATGTTTTCAGGCTTTTTATTATTTTGCACAGGTGATTTGATCAGTTTCACTGCCTTAGTAATTACCACAGGCGTTTCATCTGAGGGAAATCTTAAAAATATGGCCTGTTCAGGCGCCTTGAGGACTGGAGTTGAGAAACACTGTGCTAGGGAAATGTGCATCTACATCGACTACCTAGACCAGTGGGTTTCAACTCCTGTCCTCAGAACCCACTAACAGGCCAAAGTATACGCATTACCTTGGGGAGGTGCAGACTAGAAAATCACTAAGTGATATCACCTGTGATGTATTTCAGTTATCTTGCAAACCTGGCCTGTTAGTGGGTCCTGAGGACAGAAATTGAGAACCATGGACCTAGACTAAACATAATTTGAAAGCTTGTAATGTGCTGCCTTCATATTCATAGGGTTTGTTTTATTTTTTAACAAAGGAAATAAACTGTGAAAAATTGGTAAAGAGATTTACCTACTCGCGCATGTGGAAAATTAAATTAAAATGAGGAGCAGCACGTTATAAATAAAGAAAATAAAGAAATAATTAGCTTCTGACGAAACTGGTCGGACGTAAACGAACGTGATACGCCATTTCTGCTCGTAATTTTTATTTCCTGCTTTTCCTGTTTGTATTCTGCCCACATGTACCCTCATGTGGGGAATGTGGTTTTAAGTCGTTTTTAGCTTAAATAAATATTTTGGCTTACTTCATTATGGGAGTTTCTTATTCATCTCTCCCCAACTCCAAACATTTATGGTCTTTGTGACCTACCCAGGGAAGTCCGGTCGCATGCATCCAAGCAGCCTCATCGCTGATAAAGACGCCTGAGTTCCAGCGCCTGAGCTCCAGCACCTGCACCTGGTTGTGAGCGGGAGAAGCCTTGTTGGTTAACCCCAAAGCGCATTTGACTCCTGTCATGGGAGTCACCTCCATCTGGTGAGTAGGCTGTGTGGCTGGTGATGGCAATTGAATGCTGCTGTTTGATGCTTTGCTGTACCCAAGGAAGATATGCTTAGAAGCTTTACCCACCCAGAAGCTCTGGTTTCAAAAAATATTTTTGAACATTTATTTTTTGAACATTAATTTTTGAACACTAATTTGTTGTACACATTGGTTAATAATGGTGGACTTTCTTTTTAAATTTGTATTTTCTTTTTGAATTCTGCACATCTGATTAATTTAACCTTTGCCTGGTATTTTTCACTATGATAATTTAATATTCAGTTGGCAGATGTATATATAATTTTTCACAATTTTTCACGGTTTTTATTATGTTGTTTGTATACAGTAATTTTGCACAGGAGCGCAGTTTGTAATTAGACAGCTAATTATTTCTTTATAAAGGAAATAAACTGTTCATTTTGCAAAGCAATCTTCACTTTACAAGTGAATTTTCCTTTGTCTTAGTGAAAGTGGTGAATGTTCTCTCTGCACTTAAAACCTAATCACATGCAAGGAAAAGTAAAAAACAAAACAAAAAAAAAAAACAGTATTTTTGCTTGTTTATGATGAGTGCTTGGATGAAGGTAGTCAACATAGTTTCACTTGATACATTAAGCAAAGAGAAAATGCCCTTGCAATCTAAGCCTATTTGCCTTTAGTAAATCAACCCCATGATGTCAGTAGTATTTAATTTATTCAAAAAAACACACTGTGATCATGAAACAAGACCATGGAATAAAGGAGAGAGAACATCTAGAGGAGCTGTATAATATTTAATGGGTTTAATAATTAAAACAATCAATGCAATTTGTTTAAATACCTGTATATGTTTTTGAACATAATCAGTTTTGGCAAGTTGCATATTAGTGAATCACACGAGGTATTCAGTCCTGGCTTGGTCTCTATTGTAGGTTGTGCTGACACTGCTACATGCCTACTGTGCTTCACCCCACTGAAATCTGATTATGTATGAGACAGACTCCGGTGGAATGAAGGACAGCAGGGCACATGGATCCATCTTTAAACCAGTGACCCGAAGCTGGTACCTGTCTTAAAACTAGAAGATGTTAAGCATTACAAAAACCAGAGATGGTCTTGAAAATTAACAATATAACAACATAAAATAAGATGTTCAATTACTCACTATATAACATTATTTCAAAGTATGTGAATATTTGTAAGGTAAAATCAGTTATGTAAGCAATCTAAGGCATAATAATACATCACGTTCCAAACATCTTTAGATTTCACAAACCTAATAAACAATTTAATATGTTAATTTACAGTACTATAGGTACTTATACACTTGAGATAAAAGAGTTTTTACAACCTTATGTCTTTCTGCTGTCACAAGGGCAGAAAGGTTAACTGCAGATATGTCAGCTCCTGCTCCACCTCTCTCCTCTGCATAATAAATAATCTACAAATATTTGTAAGCATCACCAAGCATTAATTACAAGTCAAGAAGAGGTTGCTCTGTGAGCTGTCATATAGTTGCAAGTGCACCAATACAGTTACAATCATCTTAAAGCGGGGTTCCGCCTAATTTTTTTTTTAAGTCAGCAGCTACAAATACTGCAGCTGCTGACTTTTAAAATAATGACACTTACCTGTCCAGGGCGCCTGCGATGCTGGCACCCGAAGCTGATCTATCCTTCGGCTGTCGGGTGCTGTGGCCGCCATCCTCGGTAAGGGAATCAGGAAGTGAAGCCTTGCGGCTTCACTTCCTGGTTCCCTACTGCGCATGCTGACTTGCTCTGTGCTATCCTACTGGTCCCTACTGTTTTCTGGGACCCATGTGTCTCCCAGAAGACTGTGGGGGGGTGGCATAGATACCCGCGGGTGGCTCGGGTATCTATGCCCGGAAGTTGGAGCAAAATACCTGTATTAGACAGGTATCTGTTCCCCCCTCCACCCTGACAGGTGCCAAAAAAACACCGGAGGGGGGGGAGGAAAATCGGAAGTTCCATTTTTGGGTGGAACTCCACTTTAAGCATATATAGTTTAAAGAGTAAATCCACTTTTGTTGAGAAAAAAAAATTGCCCTATGGGTGATCTATGTACATTGCAAGGGTCCTAACCAACTTTATTGCAGATTCCTACCTTTTTTTATTCTAAAGAGTGAATCTGTATAAGAGTGGTTTTATAATTATCAATCACCTGCTGCACCTACAGGGCTCTAATAAAGGAAAGTGGCAAGGTCTGTATTCCTTTAGAAACTATTTCCTTTTGAGAACATCTCACCAAAAATGACACTTTTGTTGCAGGAGATGCTCAAAATCATATCATATTTGAATCAAAGTACAGACTTCTGGGAAAATTAGTAAGCTAATCACTTAAGCAGGAAATTACATTTTCAGGGGGCGTACTGTACACCAACTGTGTACACAATGCCTCCAGGTAGCCATATTGCATATGATTTTACAAAAAATTGCAGCACTGCAGATTGAAAAGGAAAGGTAATTTTTAATAATATTCAAGTACAATAGGACTTAAGACGTAACTGTATATGCTATGTAATTTTTTTTTTTATTTGCTCATTTTTTTCCCCATGAAAGCGGAGTTACACTTTAACATCTGACATCTTCATGAAAAATGGATTGATTAGGAGTGAATACAATAGAAAAAATAAATTTTGCAATACTTTGTGTGCCTTGCATGATTTTAGTGAGATACATTGTTTTCAGTTGTTTGTTCTTAAAAAAATAGCAGATATATTTTAGGTGGTTTTTCTTCTGTGCTAAGCAACATCTTGTATTAAAAAAACATTTACCAGATATATCTACAGAGAAAGATTACCAGAGGAGTTAGTAAATCATTTCAGCCACTATGTCCCATTTTTATATATTTTGCAGCAAGAATGTAAACATTTTTGTTTATTGAATCTTCACTGGATTGTACAAAAAAATCATCCCATCCAAGATCATTGAGTTTAAGACCCCTTTCACACTGCGGGCGGTTTTTAGGCGCTACAGCGCTAAAAATAGCGCCACTTTACCACTGACGTCCTAGGCTCAGTGTGAAAGGGGTCTAAGTGTATATCTCAAAGATTAGGTGATTTACCAATGAGTTATTAGGCCAAAAAAATCTAGGTTAATTAAAAGGTCAACTTTGTTAGGGTAAGAAAGATACAACCACTTCTCTCCCTTCCCAACTATTTGGGGCAAATACAGATTTACTAGTTTAAAAGTAAGTTTTAAAGATGTCCCAAAGGTGTAAAAATATGAACTCACTGTTGGTATTGCACATGCAACACATTTAGGTCAAGTACGATAGTGTTGAGAACAAGCAATGCTTAATTAATCTGATTATTATAAGACATAATTACATTGTGTTAAGCTAATAAATATTTGGTCCTGGTTAAGCCACTGAAAATGTGAACCTTGTTCATTTGTTTTGTTAACTTATTAGCATGTAATGGCTATAGCTTGTATTACTCAGACTTTGTTCAATGCCTTGCCCTTTTTTTCTGTCAGGGCTTGTCGTGGTTTTGAGCTGTTTAATCACCATATATGGGATACGATGCACCTGGAGCTTTGAATTCCACCACGCAGTCTGGGCCTATATGAAATGCTTCCTTCTTCAAGACATGTCTTGACAAGCTTTCACATAGTACACAGTTTCCACTGCATGATCAAACAGTGGTCTGGCCTAAAGTAGTCTGAGAAGAAAAAAAAAATAGCCAGAGGCAATAATCACCTGAAAGAGCTTTGTAGGAACTGTGATGTGACTCAGGAAGAATTCCCACAATAATTCTTTGGAAAAAAAACAGATTCTGTTGCATAATGTAATTGGTTTTGCAATAAATTAAATAAATACATTTTACCACAATTTAGTTGTCAAATGTTTACATATATGTATGATGTAATAGCATTTTGATCTCCAAAATGTTACCTTGTTTTATATCAGCTCTTTATATTAAATTAACTATCACCTATTATTATGTGAGAAATATGCTATTGTAATTTGTTTCCATAAATCTATACCTGATTCTTATTCTCATACTTTTTAAATTTACATCTATATATCCTCTGAACTGAAGATATACTGGAAAGATTGACCTTAATACAAGGGCTATATGGGTAATCTTTTCCTCAGCGATGCAACTATTTTTTTTTGCATTTGATTGCTTTCTTCATGTCCCATTAGTTTCCATGAGAGATGCTACACAAGAAATTAAAAGGCAATGCTCAGCTATTAATAATTGCAACTATAGTGATATAGAATAGTGATCTTATTTCAAGGAGATGCTGTCAGTCGCTGAGATTAGAATATGCCTATGTTGCCATAGCCTAATCTCTCAGTGACTGAAAAAAAAACAAAAAAAATCTCCTACCATAGCACTGAATAAATATTTTTATTCTTAGCACCTTTTTTCTGCCTATGAGATTAAAAATTGCTTGTGTATACAAATAAAAAAATAAGAAGGGACATTAGGTTAATAAAGCAAATAAATTGGTAGTCAAATAGATTGTGGTTATATTAGGCACACTTCAAGGCAAGTTAGTGGTAAATAACCACTCTGAAAATAATCTAGAGATATACATTTGGCATGTGCTAGAGATTAAAGGCTATTGCAAAACTATGTCTGCTTTGTTTTAAATTGCATACATTTTCACAATAGCTTCCTATCAGTTCACAGGCAATACAATAGTGAGCTACTTCAGCCTAAATGAACACAACCATAACAATGGCACTTCGAGTAAAGGTTTACATTTATTTAGTCAAATATCCTTTATACAGGAATGCCTGTTTAAGGACATCATTGCAAAACAAAGAGTGAAACTTTGCTGAGGTATTTGTTTTAAGTAGTTACCTGACAATATAAACTCAACCGAACTTTGGTTCAGTACTTTAACTGCAAGTTGTGCAATATTCCATGTTTTAACTGCCTTAACATTATATTAATTCTAGTTTCTCCAGCCTTTTGTCTGCAAATAATCTAGATGGAGATCACAGTTACATAACACAGGTTTATTAAAAGCAAGAAAATATTTTCCAACCAATTTCTTATAGAAGAGAATGGGGATGATTTACTTAAGGACTTGAACAAGTGAATGTTCACTTGTTGAACTAAACAATGTTTAGCTAATGATATTAAACAAAGTGAAAATAAAATTTGCAAAAGATATCCAATTATGTGCAAGAACATCTTATTTACTAGACGAAGTGAAAAATTCACTTTGCAAAATGAAAATATCCTATCTGAACAGCCTATACTCCTTTAGTAAATCAACTCCACCATAACATATATATATATATATATATATATATATATATATATATATATATATATATATATATATATATATATATATATATATAGCCCAGAAATAATGTATCTGTAATCATACATGTTTATAAAAGCAAGTAGACCTTTTACCAAAAAAAAAAAAAGGATCAATGATGCATTTTATGGAAGCAAAGGTCCTAAATCTAAATATACAAAAGTCTAGAATTAATAGGATAAGTTATATTTACACTTTAAGTCCAAAAAAACAAACTTAATCTTAAAAAAAATCCACATGAAAAGTTTTTTGTTTTTCTTTTTGTAAAGGAAAACAGAGAAAAAAAATGTGTATCTTTTTAAATGTCACAATGTGTTACTTTTAAGGTTGTCCAATGTATTTTTTGCTTGCTTTCATTCTACTTTATCTATATCGTCTTAAACAAAGCGTGAAAGTAAAGTCCTACTCACCTTTCAATTATCAATCATCAGTGATAAAATCTTCATTCTTTAGCCATATAAAAGAAAAGAAAGAATAGGGAATGATAGAAGAATAAAATGTAAATCACTGTCTTAATGTTTGGAAGTTTCTAAATATCTTCAGTATGTGAAACATGTCAAAAAGCAGCAGAAAAAGTTGCAGTAAGCCCTGTTAAAGATTTTAGTTGCATATGCATGTTGTTTGGTTAACAAAAATAAACTTAGAAGATATGGTAAAGTTAACAGTAGAAGATACCTTGCTATAATTCTGAATGAAAAAGTAAAGTACCTCTCCAAAAATAAAGTTATTTTTTTTTTACTTTAAAAAAGAAAATTATAGCCACAGCATAAAAATACAAAAAAAAGTAGAGCAATAAAGCTGCATTTGTTGGCTGAGGAGTAAAAAAGAAAGGGAGGGAGGCAGTAATAGATTCAGAAAGATAGGAATACACAAAAGCAGACTGCCAGGTGAGCATTGTGCAGAGGGAGTCATCTGATCTGCCCATTTTAAGCTGAAGGCTTTTTGTATGTCACGTCAGTTAAAGTGATATTGACAGACAACGTGATGTGACCTATCAGAACACGCAGGTGTTTGACAAGGGTGGATTTTAGGTGTCGCTTACCTGAGGGGGAGTTAATGGTTCACTCCCCAAAGACCACACCTAAGCAATACATAGCACACAAACCTAGCAGCTGTCTTTTGGAATTTTGAGGACTGTGCTTTCTTGGAACGAAGAGATAAAATAAAATGATACCAAGTTTTTGGGATTTTTTTCTAGGTCACATGTCTCTTTTATTCTTCTATATCAATAAAAAATAAATAAAAGTTGGCTCACAGAACACTGCTGCACGCAGATAAAAGGAGCTGTCATTATTCTTTCAGGGTATGTTCTAATACATGAATGAATTTTTAGGCATGTAAAGTGCATTGAAAATGTTGCATTTTTCACACAGATTGAATGAATTCTACTAAACATGTCTCACAGCTGATGAAATTTCTACAGCTTTTGTGCCCCCTTATGTAGTCCATGAATTATGACTTCAAAAACAATAAATGCTTTTACAGAACATTACAGGAAGTTTTGACTAAATCGAATTAGGTATTTTAAAACCGTATGCAACTTGAATAAAAGCATTGAAACATATAGCAGACTATAAGCTTTATTTGTTTTCTTCTTTTTTTTAACACGCACACTCTCTGTATGTTATAATAAAATATTTAATCCTAAATATCAGTTGATACCAAAATGGGTGAACCGACACAGAGGTTAAATGGAGGGCGCTTCAAAGTGTAAACCTTACGGTCTACATAAAACAGTGACAATCTCTTAATTATTATCAGATTATCCAGGTGACAAATATAAATAAATCAGTGCTTATTAATGTGCAATAATGGTGATAACCTCTACTCCTATAACACTAACCTAGTGTATATAACGTGCACATGAAAATAAATAAACACTAATAATAATGATGACCATTAATAAAGTGATAAAAGCGACAGCAATAAATAAGAGCACCTGCAAGTGTTTCAATACGTGCTGTAAATATGACATGAAGTATCAATAAATCAAAACAATATCCAAACAGGTTGTAAGTGACAGAAAATGGTGACGTTAAAGGTGAAAAATCAAATGTCCCACACAGATGATTCCTAGGTGATCATATGTCAAATGCTGGATATCTACGTGCTTCTTTCACCACACCACCGTGCTAGTGAGACACTCTCCAGACCTGCACTCACCGAAAAAACATGCCAGCACTCTCATGCAAGGCAAAACACGCTCTCTTTACCACACTCCAGGGTAAATGGTGTATACGAGGTCCAATGATGGTATTCAAATAGGTCCACATAAAAGAAAATAAGTGCTCCAATAGTGTAATTCAGCAAACAATAATTTTATTAAAAATCACTGCAATCCTCACACATCGCACTCACATTAGTGTAATAAAAACAGGCATCAAACGTGTAGTTAACAGCAAGCCTCAACTTGTGGATAAAAACATAACCAATGGCCACGGCGGACCCGAGGTGTGTAGCTACTGGGTATAGTCTCACCCCTCCCTCGGGAAACCTCCGTCCTTCAGAGCGCTCGTATTCCTCTCCTCCTGTGTGGCTGACAGCATGTACGTCACAAGTCACAGCCACGCCCCGACATGTTTCGTCATGGATCGACTTCTTCATGGGTTTTTTCGGTGAGTGCAGGTCTGGAGAGTGTCTCACTAGCACGGTGGTGTGGTGAAAGAAGCACGTAGATATCCAGCATTTGACATATGATCACCTAGGAATCATCTGTGTGGGACATTTGATTTTTCACCTTTAACGTCACCATTTTCTGTCACTTACAACCTGTTTGGATATTGTTTTGATTTATTGATACTTCATGTCATATTTACAGCACGTATTGAAACACTTGCAGGTGCTCTTATTTATTGCTGTCGCTTTTATCACTTTATTAATGGTCATCATTATTATTAGTGTTTATTTATTTTCATGTGCACGTTATATACACTAGGTTAGTGTTATAGGAGTAGAGGTTATCACCATTATTGCACATTAATAAGCACTGATTTATTTATATTTGTCACCTGGATAATCTGATAATAATTAAGAGATTGTCACTGTTTTATGTAGACCGTAAGGTTTACACTTTGAAGCGCCCTCCATTTAACCTCTGTGTCGGTTCACCCATTTTGGTATCAACTGATATTTAGGATTAAATATTTTATTATAATTTATTGTGTATTTAAGGGGGCAGCTCAATTATTCTTTCGTTCACTTATTTATTTATTTATTATTGAATCACTGTCACTGGTGTTGAGGGAATTTCTGATTATTTCCTCAAGTTGATATCATTTAGATACTTTTGAGGAGAATCAGAGAGCCATTGGCGCGGTGGAGGTATCTCTCGTGTAGAGGGCGTAAACATAGAGGATATTTGGTTTTCACACTCTCTGTATGGCCATGCTAGGAACAGTATACAGTAACAGCATTTACATCCATCTTTTATTAGTGCACGTCAATTATAACTATGCTAGCTGATTGAAATCTGGTGTATTGAATTACTCTATTTTGTACATTGTAATAATAATATTATAACTATTATTATAATACAGGATTTATATGACACAAGCAATTTAAAAAATATATTTATAAAAGAAGAAATTACAGTTACAACAGAGTTCAATATAGTAGCGTTAGGCTGAAATCAGCTGAAAATGGTCAGTTTGGCAAGAACCAGCCAACTTTTGGCCCATGTGCATAGCTTCCTTTCTGACAGAAGCCAGTGTCAAGACCGGCTTCTGTCGAACGGCATGCTGGAAAACCAGCATCCGGTCAGGGCTTGCAGGCAATGGCTGGGGGGGCAGTCTCCCTGTCAGAACACAATAGTTTAGTGGGGGAGATCACCGCACTAACATTGCTTGTATTAGTACTACAATCTGTATGTTTTTTTCATTCTGCCCGCTGGGTTGAACGAAAAAAATAAACTTATAGTGTATAATCCACATTGTAAGCTTCCAATGACCTGGGAAGCCCACACAGTTGGAAATCACTGCAAAAATTATTTGACCAATCCCAAGCCAATTGATCAACCCTACAATTTTCTGCAAGGGCATGACCATGAAGCCCATGATCTTATGTGTAATAAAAACATAATTTTATTATGTGCATTTTCACTACATTCGCTAAGGGAAAATGAGTTTGCAAAATGTCCAGCCTATTTGCCTTTAGTAAATTAACCCTTATGCACCTATCAATATATGCTATGAACAAGTGAGTATTTAGCATTTTATACAGTGGAGTAGGGACTGGCCAGATCACTTTCATGCAGTTGGCCAGCTTGCACGCGTATTGCAATATATGCAGAAAAACAATCCCTGTTTTTATGCAAAACTTTGCTAGAAGTATGTAAGAGTGCATAACAGTGTGCAGATGGTTATTTCAGAATGTTCACTGCTATCATGATGTTTCTCCAGTTCTATTTCTCTATCCATTTACATGTTGTATTTTTAAACCAGTGGATCCTAATTTACACATTGGACGATGGGGAAGAACCATGTCAAATGCTTTAGCTACTCCACAATTACTCCCCTTTCAAAATTAATGCTTTCCTACTCATCAGAAATTAAATTTTCTTGGCTTGACAACATCTGTCTTTCATAAATCATTGCTAGTTATCACTTCCTATATTATCCCTTTCTTCACCCACTCTTTCCTCTTTATCCCCATCTATGCATCAGCTCTTTCTGCTTGCCAACAACTCCTAATTATCACAATGGACATATAATTACAATGTACATGAAAGACTAAACGAAATATTGCAAAAAAAAAAGGAAGACATTGCAGAATAACTATTTCAGAATATGGAGGCAAAATTCCAAAGCTGTATATAGGGTAAGCTCTGTAAATTAATTAGAAATATTTATTAAACATCTGTTGCATAAAATGTTTGATGTGCATTTGTTTGTTTTTTTGACAACTTCTCTCAAAACTAACAGATAAGAGTGAAAATATTTTGTTCACAAATAACTTATCCCACTTACCATCACTTTGTCAAGACAAGGCCTAAAACAACTTTTTGTTTCAGTTTCATCTATTTTTTTTCCATCAGATACATTTTTTTATTTCTTAAAAAATATACAGTACATACTCCCTTAGCCTCATGTGTTACTGTGTTTCACATATACAACTTATTTCATGGATTTCTTTGCCCCTAGATTATTAAAGGAAGTTTGTACCTTCTTACTGAAAATTATAGTTGCATGTCTCTACCTCCAACTGTGCCACAGACCCAGATCATGTACAGCAGGTCAGGTTATATCAAAATTATTGGGACACCTGCCTTTTACAGAAAAAAGATTACAGCGCACACATACAAAAATGACATTTAACTCCTGCAAGGCTACTTACAACACCTGAGCATTGCCTCTTATTAGTGTCTACCTGTGTTATAGGAGGAGTCCTTTTAATTCTCCCATTTAGAGGAATGTATGCTCCCATGGTTCAGAGAAGCAGGATCTTCCATTCTATGGATAGCGTAGGACCCTCCACTAATTTGGGGTATTTTGTTGCAGTAAGTAGGCTTAGCACTATATGACCATATAGTGTACCAAACCCCCGTATTTTCTGAATATACTCAGGTGGTTTTAAATAGCCTTGCAGGAGTTAAATGTAATTTTTGTATGTGTGTGTGCTGTAATCTTTTTTCTGTTTGTATGGTCTTATGGCTGCACCATCTTTTATGCATTTTTTAGGGTGTGCCCCCCAAATCTTTGTTTGACCTGCCTTTTACACACACATTAACTTTAATGACATCCCAGTCTTAGCCTGTAGGGTTCAATATTGAGTCGTCTCACCCTTTGCAGCTATACCAGTTTCAACTCTTCTGGGAAGGCTGCCCACAAGGTTTAGGAGTGTGTCTATGGGAAAGTTTGACCATTCTTCCAGAAGCGCATTTGTGAGGTCAGGCATTGATCTTGGATGAGAAGTCCTGGCTCACAGTCTCCGCTCTAATTCATTACAAAGGGGTTCTATCGGGTTGAGGTCAGGACTCTGTGCAGGCCAGTCAAGTTCCTCCACCCCAAATTTGCTCATCCATGTCTTTATGGACCTTGCTTTGTGCACTGGTCCAAATCATTTAGAGGAGGGGATTGTTTATCATCCTCAATCCAGGAGGGGGGATTATGGTGTGGGTTTGTTTTTTTTCACTGGTTAGGCTTGGCCCCTTTGTTCCAGTGAAGGGAACTCTTAAGGTGTCAGCATACCAAGACATTTTGGACACGTCCTCCATTATTTAAGAACCGTCAGAAGATGAGAAGCTTCACACAGCGGGAGCCTCCCATGGATGCGGAGCGGCCCAAGAAGAAGAAGGGAAGAAGACGCCGGCGCCGCGGAGGAAGATGCCGGAAGAGAACACTGGAGGAAGAACCAGAAGAACCAGAAGAAGAAGATGAAGATGAAGGAAAAAACCGAAGGAAGATAGAAGAAAGAGGATAGAAGAAAGAAGATGGAAAGAAGAAGACTTTAAATAAAGGAATTGTCAAAAACTGTCTCTTGTCATTTTTAACATTTTTGACACTTTTTTTGTGAAATGGTAAGGGTACTTTTGTACCCCCTTACCATTTCACACAGGGGGGGAGGGCCGGGATCTGGGGGTCCCCTTGTTAAAGGGGGCTTCCAGATTCCGATAAGTCCCCTGCCCGCAGACCCCCACAACTACTGGGTAAGGGTTGTGGGTATGAGGCCCTTGTCCTCATCAACATGGGGACAAGGTGCTTTGCGGGGGACCCCAAAGCACCCTCCCAATGTTGAGGGCATGTGGCCTGGTACGGTTCAGGAGGGGGGGCACTCTCTCGTCCCCCCTCTTTTCCCGCAGCCTGCCAGGTAGCATGCTTAGATAAGGGTCTGGTATGGATTTTTAGGGGGACCCCATGCCATTTTTCTTTTAAATTTGGCGCGGGTTCCCCTTAAAATCTATACCAGACCTGAAGGGCCTGGTATTGATTTTGAGGGGGACCCCCACGCCATTTTTTTTTATTTTGGCGCGGGGTTCCCCTTAATATCCATACCAGACCTGAAGGGCCTAGTATGGAATTTCCGGGGAACCCCACACATTTTTTTGTTCTTAATTTTGTTTTTTTTCTTAATGCTGTTTTTATCAATGAACTTTTATGTGTATTGCCGGACCGACATTTCATTATAGCCGTGAGTATTTTTAAATAACTTTTATTCCTTAAGGGCCAGTTCACACCACATGCAGTCCAGTGCATTTTTTTTCTGCATCAAAAACGCACGGAAAGTAGGTTATATGGTTTTCAATGGCATAGTTCACACCAGTGCTTTCAGTTCCAGTGTGTTTCCACTTCCAGAAAAAAATGTAGAACATGCTGCATTTTTTATGCACTGGACTGTACTGGAACGCTGTAAAATGCATCAAAAATGCACTGGAATGCATCAAAAACGTGCATCCGGACTGCGTTTCTATAGTGTGATCTGACCCTTAGGGCCCTTTGGGCTAGTTCACACCATAGAATTGCAGTCCAGGCGCGTTCCAGGTGCTTTTCTGCATGCACGTTTTTGATGCGTTCCAGTACATTTTTGGTGCATTTTTGATGCAGTCCAGTGCTTCCCCCCTCTTTTTTCTTAACCTTAAATAAGGACAAGTGCGTTCCAGTGTGTTTTTGATGCATTTTACAGCTTTCCAGTACAGTCCAGTGCAGAAAAAATGCAGCATGTTCTACTTTTTTTTCTGGAACTGGAACGCACTGGAGCTGCAAGCACTGGTGTAAACTATACCATTGAAAGCCATATAACCAAATTTCCATGCATTTTTGATGCATAAAATATGCACTGGACTGCATTGGTGTGAACTGGCCCTTAAGCAATTTGGCATATTTAAAGGCATTTCTCCTTGTTTCGTTTTTGGGGTTGTCCAATTGGTGACATTGATATATGTCCCTTAGGGTGGGACCTGGGCCCCATACCCACTTTAAGGCCAATAACTAGAAGATAAGCCAGCCAAGTGGGGACTAGTAAAATTGCCAAGCCAGTTCCCTTAGACTGCAATGGTATTTGTTGTATAACTATTGCACATGTTAGGATCTTTAGTTGCCCCCCCTGAACTGGGGGGTGTTTTGTCCCATCTGTAATTTTGGTGCATGCTGAATGATGTGCTTAATTTTGACAGGGGGGTGGCTTATTTTGTGCTAGCTGCATTTGGGTTGTTCTGGGCATGCTCAGGGACTTTGGTTTTTTCCTGTGCCTTTTGGTGTGTGAAATGCATTTGGGTTGTTCTGGGCATGCTCATGGACTTTGTTTTTTTTTGGTGGTGCTTTTTGTGTCTCAGAGTGTGTTTTTTGGGTTAGTAATTTAAGGACATCCTTAACAGGTGTACCCACTTTTAAGTTCTCTCTACATTGGGTAAACTTGCATTTTGTGTGTTTCATGGACTGTCCATGTGTTTGCAATTGCCTCATTAGCACACAAACCTATGTTATATAAAGCTATATAACAAATATATGTTATATATATATATATATATATATATATATATATATATATATATATATATATATATATAAAAAACGCCACCACGGCTGCGTTTTGCCGGTGGTATAGCTGCGCTGTCCCATTGATTTCAAAGGGCAGGAGCGGTTTATACACCGCTCCAAAGGTGCTGCGAGCTGGCCTTTTTTTAGGCCCCTTTCACACTGGGGTGTTTTTAGGCACTACAGCGCTAAAAATAGCATCTGAAATATGCCCTAAAGAAATGGCTCCATTTACTCCAGTGAGGGGTTTCACAATGAAGTGGTGCACTGGCAGGGCGTCACAAATGTCCTGCCAACAGCTTCTTTGGAGCGGTGAACTCACCGGTCCTCCCCATTGAAATAATAATAAGGGGGCCCCCAGATCCCGGCCCCCCACCCTATGTGAATGAGTATAGGGTACATCGTACCCCTACCCATTCACCTAGGGAAAAAAGTGTCAAGGAAAAAACACACAGGTTTTTAAAATAATTTATTAGGCAGCTCCGGGGGTCTTCTTCCGACTTCGGGGGTCTTCTTCCACGCTCTCCGCATCTTTATAGTCCCATCATGCCCCAGGACTATGCCGTCGTAAGAGGCGAGGTCACCCAGTGACATCACACGGTGACCACGCCCCATGCCTATATAAGTCTCCGCACACCGCGCAGACGGCATTACAGCTGGAGAGAGCGTCGTGTCACCATCGGAAGAAGATAAGAGGGGAGAAGACGACGTAGAAGAAGATTGGGCCCCCGCTAGCAAAAGAGCTGGAAGAAGATAGCGGGGGATTCGGAAAAGGATACCGGAGAAGAACCGGACAGCGACAGAAGATCCGGACAGCAGCAGAAGACCGGGCCCCCGCTAGCAAAAGAGCTGGAAAAAGATAGCGGGGGAAGCCGGCAGAAGATACCGGACAGCAGCAGAAGACCGGGCCCCCGCTAGAAAAAGAGCTGGAAGAAGATAGCGGGAGAGGTCGGCAGAAGATACCGGACACTGGAAGAAGAGGCCGGACAGTGCGGAGAAGAACCAGACACCGGGAGAAGATACAGAGAGCGCGGAAAAACCCCCCGAAGTCGGAAGAAGATACCGGACACCGGAAGAAGAGGCCGGACAGTGTGGAGAAGAACCAGACACCGGGAGAAGATACGGAGAGCGCGGAAAAAACCCCCCGAAGTCAGAAGAAGACCCCCGGAGCTGCCTAATAAATTACTTTAAAAACCTGTGTAGTGTGTTTTTTTCTTGACACTTCTCCCCCAGGTGAATGGGTAGGGGTACCATGTACCTCATACTCATTCACGTAGGGTGGGGGGCCAGGGATCTGGGGCCCCCCTTATTAATGGGGGCTCCCAGATTCTGATAAGCCCCCCACCTGCAGATCTCGACAACCAACAGCCAGGGTTGTCATCAACATGGGGACAAGGTGCTTTGGGGTGGGGGGGCCCGGAGCGCACCCCCTTCCCCAAAGTACCCATCTCCCATGTTGAGGGCATGCAGCCTGGTACGGTTGAGGAGGGGGGGCGCTCGCTCGTCCCCACCCTCTTTCCTGACAGGCCGGGCTGCGTGCTCGGATAAGGGTTTAGTATGGATTTTGGGGGACCCCCCCACGCCAAAGGGCCTAGGGGGAACCCAGGCCGGTTTTTCTGCTTTAATAAGAAGATGTGTTTTTCCTATTGCAGCGAATGTGGGATGTACCTCGCCGAGAACCAGCGTGTTCCCATCGTGCTGGAAACATTCTCGCGTGTAGGTACTCCTGTGTGTGCGCCGGCTCACACGCTGAATTAAGAATCTATCCAGCGCACCAATTAATGTCTGAACCAGCGCAGTGCATTCATTTTAGTAAATGACTCCCTGTGTGTTTGTTTTATATTAATAGTACATTGCATACCCTTGTATGTTGTAGTCGTTTAGGTACCCATCTAATAGTTTGAAATTATCGATGCTTCCCACTTAAACCAGTGCTTGTGGAAGAGAATTCCACATCCTTACCACTCTTACAGTAAAGAACCCTCTACGCAGTTTAAGGTTAAACTGCTTCTCTCCTAATTTTTGTGAATGGCCGCGTGTCTTAAATTCCCTTGCGTGAAAAAGATTTCACCCTATTGTGGTGTCACAAATACGATATTTGTACATTGAAATCATATCCCCTCTGAAGCCACTCCTCTCTAGAGAGAATAAGTTCAATGCTTGCAGTCTTTCCCCAATAGCTCTAGTCCCTTTATTAGCTTTGTTGCCTTTCTCTGGATCCACATCCCTTCTGAGGACTGGTGCCCAGAACTGGATGGCATACTCTAGGTGCGGCCTGACCAGAGTCTTGTAGAGTGGGAGATATATTGTTTTATCTCTGGAGTTAATCCCCTTTTTAATGCATACCAATATTCTGTTGGCCTTGCTTGCAGCAGCCTGGCATTGCATGCCATTGCTGACCCTGTCATCTACTAGGACCCCAGGTCCTTTTCCATCCTAGATTCCCCCTGAGGTTCTCCCCCTAGCGAGTAAATTGCATTCACATTTTTGGCACCCAAATTCAATATTTTACATTTTTCAACATTAATCCAAATTTGCCATGTGGATGCCCACCCTATTATTTTATTTAGATCTTCTTGCAAGGTTTCTACAAGGTTTCCTTAAGTGTCTCTCATGCATTCTAAAAGTGGTGAAGAATGTGCCAAATCCATATACTGTACCTGACAAGAACTTGTACTTGAATATGGCTCATGCTGTGCCAATTTCAGAAAGCACACTTTCGCAAAATCTGTCTGAACAAAGTTTTCTCTCTGTACGCTAAAAAAGAGTTGGTCATAATTTGCTTCACTTTTACAATTGGTGCATTTAATGCGACACAATGTAAAAGTGGCGCATTTTAGAACTACCTGAGTTTGGTGCATGAATCGCTGTCAGAACCAAAAGTGTCACAGGTGCTTCATGATTTCCCCCTCTACGTTTTAAAGTGTTACTTGTGGCACTGCACCTGGTTCTTTATATTCAGCGTTATATACTGTAGCACTGTCTTTTGGGGACATTGTCATAAATATTTGCACATACATTGTGTTGTTTAGACTTTTTCACTAATATTACCTTAAGTTATGATTTGAGCACAAATAGTTTATGATTGTTAGTTCTTACATTTGATTGTTGTTTGGGATTGTTGTAAACCAACCAAGTTATATTATTGCACATGTATCCCAGTACCTTATGCTGTGGCTATAACCTCACTGTTGCTGTTGGCGTCTGTCCCTTAATAGGTCATACTCCCTTTAAAAAGTCTCCATCATCAGAGCAATGTCTTATAATTTGTAGATATTGACTACAAGCGATACTTTGGACAAGGGAGGTTGGATGTGCATTGTAAGCATGAAGAATAGTGTTATAAGCAGTCTTTTCTGATATAAAGTGCTATTCAATGAGCCATTTGATTTTGAATACTTGTTCTGCTTAGTGAGATGGCTGAGAAAGAAGCAAAGCCTAAGGGTTAATATGAAAGCTCCTAAATTTCTTACATTTATTTCTTCATATAAGCTTTAACAAACAATATGATTTTAAAAAGTTATTTTTAATATTTTAAAATGTACGGCTTGTTTTAAAATAATATCTGGTGATCCTATCATGAAGTTCCTTGTTTAGGCACTTCCTGTTATAGGATGATAATGTTCTGTCCCTGTCCCCAACACTCCTACATTGTCAAAACATAAAAAGTGTAGTGCTTTAATCATATACAATTATTTAAAAAACAAATGTGATATGTGCTCTTACATATATGCAACAAGTAAAATTTTAGACAAAATTTTATCATTGTGCATAGAAAGTCCATGCAAAGGAAAAAAAGGTAACAGGTATTCACATGACCAGATCTTCTGTGCACTTCTTTGCTATGATTACCGATCCATAGCAACCAAAAGTGAATGCATCACTCCACATACAGTCAGACAATAAGCTTACTAGAAAGAATGACCATCTAAGAAAGGTAGGTAAAAAAACACTTATTTAGATTAACAATCTCCTCCCGGAACAAAAAATCCCTCATTGTAAGCCTTCCAGGGATACTGGGATATATACAGATTTGATCACTTCCTAAATGGACATCCTTTCACACAGGCACCAAAGTATACAAGATTTCAGGGGTGCACTACCTGAACAAGCAGAAGGTATACCTCTGAAGGATATTTGTATAACTTGGCACTGGAAGAATAAATATAACAATCTATTTTTTTTTATCACAGCAAGTCCTCTTGAATGTTTATTTTGCTCACTTAACTTCATATATTGGATCCCACTTTTTATTATATTGTTACATTATTTTTCAGAACTAATCCTTCTGCCATGCAAAGCTTACTCCTTCTGCCATTTTAAGTTGTATTCCAGATATGGGTGCAGTCGGTAACTCCAGAGCAGTAAACCCATTTACATGGTTTGCTATGGTAGACGTGTATATACTCCTTCATGTGTTGCAGGATGATTTTTCCCTGCTACAAAATACAGCTTTATCCAGACCTACTTACCAAGTGCCCTTGCAAGTACTGAATGGGTCACTGTCTAGTAATGTAGTGCTACAAGAAACATCATACCTGGGATGGCGTGGCTGTGCACAATGTACATGTCCAGCACAATTGTATGTTCTCTAGAGGCCTTGTTTGGAAATCAAGCCATCTGCTTCTGTATCCCAAAAAGTGTTGGCAGATGTCAGTCTTTATAGTATTCCCATGAAACCTGTTGCCACAGAAGATTACTAAATTACTAAACTATATTAAAATAAAAATTGTTGATTTCTTATATGGTAAAAGGGATGTGCCAGATCACATATATTTAGCTAGGCTGCTTTTTCACATTAATTGTTCTGATCATCTGATCTCCAAACTACAGCCCTCCATCTGTTGCGGAAGTCCCATGAGGTATTGTAAAACTCTGACTTTCACAGATATGACTAGGCATGATGGGAATTGTAGTTCCTGAACAACTGAAAGGCCATAGTTTGGAGACCCCTGATCTATAGTGACTCTTCACAACATTTTTCTGAAATCTTCTGAAACGCCTAAACAGGACCCTAGGTTGTGGTTACCCAGTGGCATACAGACTAAAAATATCACTCTTTCCCTATATATGTTATAAACTACTGTTATTATTATTATTACAAACATAAAACACAATCAATAAAATATGGTTGAACAGGGGCCGGTTAAAGATGATTGTGATGATTGTGCAACATATCATAGAGTAAATGGAATTTGTAATGTCCATCACTGGGGATGAGATTTGAATTCCAGTCAACCATTAATTGAACCCAAACCCAAGCTGTTCACAGTTTGCTTAACAGGCAAACTAAATGGTCAGATCCAATCATTTTGCCCACCTCCCTGAATCCCCGGGTGCTGCAGCCAGAAGTAATTCTTTTAGTGGCAGTTTTATCTCCACTAAATTACAGTTTCCAGCCACCTTTCTGTCAGCATTTTCAAATTGTGAACAAGCCAGCAGGCATCCTAGGTAAAGTCATGACCATATTTGGTCAATGACCTCAGCCAGCATCACTGGACAGTTTGTGAGAAGATCGTCTTTGTGCAGGTCATCAGGTTCATACTGGCAGATTGGCGGGGTATTGCACATAGAGGGGGTTCCTTTACATAAAATATTTTTTCTATAGTGTTTGCGTGTGTTTACTTTTTTTTTGTTGCTTATGAACAAGGGGTACTATACTGTAGACTCCAAGCTATTTTTTTTTCTTTGCATGGGCCCCCCTTTCAAAATCTATACCAAACCCCCTATCTAGGATAAAGCATAGGGACTGATATTGTTTTTTAAGAAAGACCTCACAAGAAAAGTTTGAATATGAACAAAAAAAATGAGGGAGAGAGACTTGTATGGACTTTCTAGGCACAGTAACACAAAAGTCAGTAATTAATACAAAATTTATTTATTGAAAAAAACATCTAAAAATACAATTCCATAAAAGCCACAATAGATCTTTATACAAAATTTTTTTGAATAAAAAATCGCTGCTGTATAGGACCATATAATTGAAAACTGAGACTTGGGGGATGAAGACATCATTCTATGATAGCAAAAGTATGGCTATACGGCAGATATGCGGTAAAGATGTTGAAGATTCAGCAAAGAAGTGGGCTCAACATGTTGCGTGTGCAGTCACGCTTCTTTAGGAGCAGAGACTATTGTGGTATATTTTTTGTATATTCAAACAAAAAGTTTTAAAACCAGGAAGGAAAAAACAGCTGGTTTGAAAAGGTATATGGGGCGCTGGTGCGATGTGATGGATATACTGTATGTAAAATAATTCAATGGCCGCCCACATAAGGAAATAAATACATTTTGTATTAATCACTGACTTTTGTGTTACTGTGCCTAGAAAGTCCATACAAGTCCCTCTCCCTCATTTTTTGTTCAAAGCCTGTTAAAGATGTTTTGGGGGGACCCTATGAAAAAAACAGCATAGGGGCCCCCTAAAAAAACAAACCAGACCCTTTTTCAGACATGGCATATAAAAGGATAGGCAATAAGCGTATTCCTCCTCTTAAACCATATCAGGCTATATGCCTATAATATTGGGAGGGTGATCTATCAGGGCCCTCCTTCTAAAAAAGGCACCTTGTATCCATGTTGATAGGTACATCCCTTTAACCGTGGTCTCATCCCTTTAACCTTGGCCCTGTGGATGTGGTGGTCTGCAGGGGGTAGGTGGGGGGGGGATGAAATTTTAAAAGAAGAGAAAACCCTAGATGTCTACTCCCCTCCCTATGTGAATGAGTATGGGGACATAGTAGCCTTTGTTACTCATTCACACAAATAATTGAAAAAGTAAATAAATACGCTTTGTATTTTATTAAAAAAACAGCTGGAATCTGTGACTACTTACCATTGTGTGTGATTTATATTCTAATATACTTCAATATGACCGTTGCTTATTAGGTGAGAGCCATTCTAGTATAAGCTAGAAAACTAGTTTTTCGGTCTGGGGATTTTTTCACAGTAGCACCCATGTCCATAATGCATATGTCTGTGATACATATCATGATCTTACTATCATAAACACACATTAGAAAATTTGAAATTCTGTCTTTTTCGGTTGTCTGTTAGTTCTGTGAGGTTCCCCCATACCCTGAGCCACAAGTTTACCAGGCAAGCATACATGTTGGTATGTCTATATGTAATTGTTTTTTTTTTGTATATGTACTTCTTCTGGAGAAATGATGTAACAGTCATAGCTATACTTATACAGATATATACTACACTAAATATTTACACATGTACTCTTTTGTTTTTAAATATACCAGCACCTACCCAGTTTTTGTCCTGAGGAAGCTAATATTTTAGTGAAACGCATCGTCGAGCAAGTTTTTGGAGGCATTACTGGATCAGAAATTCTTAATCTACTATATATATTATGACATCAATTTCTGTTCCTTCAGATCCAGCCCTCTGTAACTGCATCATTGGGTAACTGTGTCCATACAGGGTGTTGTTTGTATGTTGGTTTTTTGTATTTTATATGTTTTTTGTAATTTTAATTATGCTTTAATAAAATGTATACTTTTTTATTGATTTTCCCTCTCATTGTGTGTCCTCAAAGTCCGCTAATTTTTTTACTTGGTCAGTCCTTGTATATATATTTTGGATGTTGGCATGGTGAAGGTGCTCCCTACCTTATTAAAAAAACAAGAACACTATGTTTGATATTATAAGTTCAGTGTTACTCACTCACGTTACGTGTCACTCACGCCATTAAGCTTTATGACTCTTATAGGCTGGCCCTGAAAGAAAGAGGGCTGTTGTAGGCATGCACTTACAGTATGTCACAAAAGTAAGTACACCCCTCACATTTTTGTAAATATTTTATTATATCTATTCATGTGACAACACTGAAGAAATGACACTTTGCTACAATGTAAAGTAGTGAGTGTACAGCTTGTATAACAGTGTACATTTACTGTCCCCTCAAAATAACTCAACACACAGCCATTAATGTCTAAACCACTGGCAACAAAAGTGAGTACACCCCTAAGTGAAAATGTCCAAATTGGGCCCAATTAGCCATTTTCCCTCCCCGGTGTCATGTGACTCATTAATGTTACAAGGTCTCAGGTGTGAATGGGGAGCAGGTGTGTTAAATTTGGTGTTATCACTCTCACTCTCTCATACTGGTCACCAGAAGTTCAACATAGCACCTCATAGCAAAGAACACTCTGAAGATCTAAAAAAGAATTGTTTCTCTCCAAAAAGATGGCCTAGACTATAAAAAGATTTTCAAGACCTTGAAACTGAGCTGCAGAACGGTGGCCAAGACCATACAGTGCTTTAACAGAACAGGTTCCACTCAGAACAGGCCTCGCCTAGGTCAGTCAAAGAAGGTGAGTCCATGTGCTCAGCATCATATCCAAAGGTTGTCTTTGGGAAATAGAGGTATGAGTGCTGCCAGAATTGCTGCAGAGGTTGAAGGGGTGGGGGGTCAGCCTGTCAGTGCTCAGACCATACACCGCACACTGCATTAAATTGGTCTGCATGGCTGCCATCCCAGAAGGAAGCCTCTTCTAAAGATGATGCACAAGAAAGCCGGCAAACAGTTTGCTGAAGACAAGCAGACTAAGGACTAGGGATGAGCTTTGGCCAATTATGGCTCAGGGGATTTAGTACACACCCCACACTATATAAGGCCGCCTGCACGGCGGCCCTGTGTAGTGTGTGTTCCGGCGTTCATTGAGAGAGAGAGAGAGAGAGAGAGAGACAGACAGTGACATTTGATTTGAGTTAGATAGGTTAGGCAGAACAGTCAGTCAGTTAGCTGCACTTACAGTGTATTGTGTATATATATGCATCCCAGGTGTTGCATATATATATATATATATATACACTGTATTCAGTTTAGCTAAATCCGTTTTTGTTATCTTCCTGCTGACAGGCAGGCTTGTCTTGTTACAGTATTTACAGCTACCTGAAGAAAATTGCTTGTGTTCTTTTGATCCTATTAGTACCACAGTCAGGCAGCTAGACTATTTACAGTTAGTGCAGTGCGTCCTGCTCACAGTGACCAGCTAGATCCGTTCCTGTTATCTTCTTACTGACAGGCAGGCTTGTCTTGTTACAGTATATACAGCTACCTGAAGAAAATTGCTGGTGTTCTTTTGATCCTATTAGTACCACAGTCAGGCAGCTAGACTATTTACAGTTAGTGCAGTGCGTCCTGCTCACAGTGTTCAGCTAAAACTACAAGTTAGTGGGGTGCGTCCTGCTCACAGTGTTCAGCTAAACCTACAAGTTAGTGGGGTGCGTCCTGCTCACAGTGTTCAGCTAAACCTACAAGTTAGTATGGTGCGTCCTGCTCACAGTGTTCAGCTAAACCTACAAGTTAGTGGGGTGCGTCCTGCTCACAGTGTTCAGCTAAACCTACAAGTTAGTGGGGTGCGTCCTGATCACAGTGTTCAGCTAAACCTACAAGTTAGTGGGGTGCGTCCTGCTCACAGTGTTCAGCTAAACCTACAAGTTAGTGTGGTGCGTCCTCCTCACAGTGTTCAGCTAAACCTACAAGTTAGTGGGGTGCGTCCTGCTCACAGTGTTCAGCTAAACCTACAAGTTAGTGGGGTGCGTCCTGCTCACAGTGTTCAGCTAGATCCGTTCCTGTTATCTTCTTACTGACAGGCAGGCTTGTCTTGTTACAGTATATACAGCTACCTGAAGAAAATTACTGGTGTTTTTTTGATCCTATTAGTACCACAATCAGGCAGCTAGACTATTTACAGTTAGTGGAGTGTGTCCTGCTCACAGTGTTCAGCTAAACCTACAAGTTAGTGGGGTGCGTCCACCTCACAGTGTTCAGCTAAACCTACAAGTTAGTGCAGTGCGTCCTGCTCACAGTGTTCAGCTAGATCCGTTCCTGTTATCTTCTTACTGACAGGCAGGCTTGTCTTGTTACAGTATATACAGCTACCTGAAGAAAATTGCTGGTGTTCTTTTGATCCTATTAGTACCACAGTCAGGCAGCTAGACTATTTACAGTTAGTGCAGTTCGTCCTGCTCACAGTGTTCACCTAAAACTACAAGTTAGTGGGGTGCGTCCTGCTCACAGTGTTCAGCTAAACCTACAAGTTAGTGGGGTGTGTCCTGCTCACAGTGTTCAGCTAAACCTACAAGTTAGTGGGGTGCGTCCTGTTCACAGTGTTCAGCTAAACCTACAAGTTAGTGGGGTGCGTCCACCTCACAGTGTTCAGCTAAAGATACCTGTAGAAGGTTGGTGGTGTTCTCATACTACAGGCAGGCAGTAGCTGCAGTATCAGTACATATATATATATATATATATATATATATATCCCAGCTTAGTGCAGCTACAGGCCATTAGTATGTCTGGAAGGCCAAGAAGGAGAGGCAGACAGTCACAAGCCAATAAGAGAGGGCAAGCAGGCTCTGTGTCTAGTGCTGGTTGTGGAGACGGTGCATCCTCATCAGCACGTGGCCGTGGGAAATGCTTGGCCTTTTTTTCGGCAGCTGGCCGTGTTGAGCCGCAACATGCGGAAGACTTGGTCGAGTGGATGACCAAGCCGTCCTCATCCTTCTCATCCTCTCTCACCCATGCCCAGGGTACTTTGTCTGGCAAAGCAGCAGCCTCTTCCCTTGGCTCAATGTCATCAGTGACTCCTTCCCTAGCCCCACCATGTTCTCCTGAGGAGTCCCTCGAACTGTTTGACCACAGTGTTGGGTACATGCTCCAGGAGTATGCCCAGCATTTGGAAGGCTCTAATGATGATACTGAGCTAGATGAAGGCAGTAACATGAGCACGGACAGAGGGGGTGCCCAAGAAGGACAGCAATCTGGCAGTCATGCTCCCCCTGCTGCAGCATACTGCCAGGTTTGCTCCAGTGATGAGGAGGGAGGGGATGATGAGGTCACTGACTCAACGTGGGTGCCTGATAGGAGAGAGGAGGAGGAGGAGGAGGAGGAGGAGGAGGCACATCACCAACGAGGCAGGATGCCCTCCAGGGGCCAGCCTAAGGGCAGCACATTGACTGCATCACACCCCAAAGCTCCACATGTGCAGGGCGCTGCAGTCTCTGCACGTTATTCAAAAAGTTCTTTGGTGTGGGCCTTTTTTGAGACGAGTGCATCAGATCGCACCGCTGCTATTTGCAACATATGTCTCAAGCGTATCTCACGTGGCCAAAACATCTCCCGCTTGGGTACCACATGCTTGACCAGACATATGTTGACCTGCCATGCAGTTCATTGGCAAGCGTATCTAAAAGACCCACACCAAAGAACAAAGAGGACATCTCCTTGCTCCTCATCAGCTGAGATTTCCAACCCCACTAGACCTTCAGTCCTCTTTGAGACCTGCACTGAGAGGAATGAAGGTGTAGAATTAGGTGTGTCACAGCCAAGTACTTGTGGGCAATCTGCTTTTGGTACACCGACGTCAGATTGTACCAGGCAAATTTCCCTGCCCCAGCTGCTGCACCGCCGAAAGAAGTTTGCTCCCAGCCATCCACATGCCCAGCGGTTGAATGCTAGCTTGGCTAAATTGCTAGCACTTCAACTGCTGCCTTTTCAGTTGGTAGACTCTGCCCCTTCCGTGAGTTTGTGGAATGTGCAGTTCCTCAGTGGCTGGTACCCAAACGCCACTTTTTCTCACAGAAGGCGATTACGGCTCTCTACCGGCATGTGGAAGGCAATGTCCATGCCTCGCTGGACAGGGCGGTCAGTGGTAAGGTGCATATTACCGCTGACTCATGGTCCAGCAGGCATGGACAGGGACGTTACCTAAGTTTCACGGCACATTGGGTGACTCTGCTGGCAGCTGGGAAGGATGCAGGACAAGGTGCAGTAGTGTTGGAGGTTGTTCCGCCACCACGCCTCCAAAATGCTAATGATTGTGACAAACCTCTCTCCTCCACCCCCTCCTCTTCTTCTTCCTCCATGGCCTCTTCCTGTGCTTTGTCCTCGGAACCAGCGGTGCTCCGTACCACCACGCCTCCAAAATGCTAATGATTGTGACACACCTCTCTCCTCCACCCCCTCCTCTTCTTCTTCCTCCATGGCCTCTTCCTGTGCTTTGTCCTCGGAACCAGCGGTGCTCCGAAGCCATTCAAGGGGCTACGCAGGTACGCAGGCCAAAAGATGCCATGCGGTGCTTGAGCTGGTGTGCTTGGGGGACAGGAGCCACACTGGGGCAGAGGTTCTGTCAGCTCTGCAGGGGCAGGTTCAGAGGTGGTTGACGCCACGCCAACTTAAGGCAGGAATGGTGGTTTGCGACAATGGCACCAACCTCCTCTCTGCCCTCCGACAGGGACAAATGACCCATGTGCCCTGTTTGGCTCACGTCCTTAACTTGGTGGTGCAGCGGTTCTTGGGCAGGTACCCGGGCTTACAGGATGTCCTGAGGCAGGCCAGGAAAGTCTGTGTGCATTTCCGCTGGTCATATAATGCCAGTGCTCGGGTGACGGACCTCCAAAAGGAGTTTAACCTGCCCAAGAACTGCCTAATCTGTGACATGCCCACCAGGTGGAACTCAACGTTGGCCATGCTGCAGCAGCTGCACACGCAGCAGAGGGCCATCAATGAGTACCTGTGCGACTATGGCACCAGGACAGGGTCAGGGGAGCTTGTTTTTTTTTTCCCCACGCCAGTGGGCCATGATCAGGGATGCATGCACCGTCCTGTCACCATTTGAGGAGGCCATGAGGATGGTGAGCAGTGACAGTGCATGCATCAGTGACAATGTCCCCCCTGTCCACCTGTTGGAGCACACGCTGCGTGGAATAATGGACAGGGCACTTGAGGCAGAACAGAGGCAGGAAGAGGAGGACTTCCTTACCTCTCAAGGCCCCCTTTATCCAGACAGTGTTCCTGCGTGCCCGCGGATCACACAGGAAGAGGAGGAGGAGGAGGAGGAAGATTGTGTCAGTATGGGGGTGGAGCCTGGCACTCAGCATCAGCAGCAGTCTTTAAGGGATCAGTCCCAAGAAACACATGGACTTGTACGTGGCTGGGAGGAGGTGGCTGCGGACCATGTCGTCCTTAGTGACCCAGAGGACTCCGGACCGAATGCCTCAGCAAACCTACGCTGCATGGCCTCCCTGATCCTGCAAAGCCTGCGTAAGGATCCTTGTATTCGTGGTATCAAGGAGAAGGACCAATACTGGCTGACAACCCTCCTTGATCCACGTTACAAGGGTAAGGTTGCGGACCTTATCTTGCCATCGCAGAGGGAGCAGAGGATGAATCATCTTCGGGAGGCCTTGCAGAAAGGTCTGTGCAACGCGTTCCCAGAGACTGGGAGGTTACAAACTCCTGTTTCTGGACAACGTGTTGCTGAGGCTTCAGTCAGTCAAAGAAGGAGCGGTAGAGAAGGTGGCCATCTGACCGATGCGTTCAGACAATTTTTTGGTCCGCAGCCCCAAGATATGATCGGTTCCAGCAACCATCGCCAGCGTCTGTTTTACATGGTGCAGGAATACCTAGGGGCAAGATCAGACTTGGACACCTTTCCCACCGAAAATCCTCTGGGTTACTGGGTCTTGAGGATGGATCACTGGCCAGAGCTTGCACAGTATGCAATTGAGCTACTGACCTGTCCTGCATCCAGCGTTCTTTCGGAACGCACATTCAGTGCTGCTGGAGGCGTGGTAACCGATCACAGGGTGCGTCTGTCCACCGACTCGGTCGATCGACTGACCTTCATAAAAATGAATCAGTCTTGGATCACCACCAGCTACCAAGCACCTGATGCTGATGTAACCGAATAATTTTTTTTAAAATCTCAGATCCCTTCAAAGACTGCCTATGCTGATGCTGAGTGACTATCCCTGAGTAATTATCCTCTTCCTCCTTAATCATCAAGCTGATAGCTTGTAAGAACATTTTTGGTTCTGGGCGCCACCACCAGTGCCTAAGGCACAATTTTTCAGTCCCTGTTTAACAGGGGCGTGTAATTACAATTTTTGATGCAATACTTTGCAGCAGGGCTCGTTCCTGCATTCCAACTAGAGTGTCTGTGAGGGGTTGCAGTGTTGTGGCACCAGCACCAGTGCCTAAGGCCCAATTTTTCTGCCCCTGTTTAACAGGGGTGTGTAATTACAATTTTTGATGCAATACTTTGCAGCAGGGCTCGTTCCTACTTTCCAACTAGAGTGTCTGTGAGGGGTTGCAGTGTTGTGGCACCAGCACCACCACCAAAGGCCCAATTTTTCTGCCCTTGTTCAACAGGGGCATGTAATTACAATTCTTGATCTAATATTTCACAGCAGGGCCCATTTCTGCACCCACCAAGAGCGAGTGAGGACTTACAGTGTTGTGGCAAGAGCACCACCACCACCAAAGGCCCAGTTTTTCTGCCCCTGTTCAACAGGGGCATGTAATTACAATTCTTGATCTAATATTTCACAGCAGGGCCCTGTGAGGGCTTACATTGTTGTGGCCACAACAACACATAAGGCCCAAATTTCTGCTGAGTATATAGGGCAGGCCCCTACTTTCAAACATCTAACTTACAAACGACTCCTACTTGCAAACGGAAGGAGACAACAGGAAGGGAGATGAAATCTACCCCTAGGAAGGGAAATTCTCTCCTGTAAGAGTTAATATGGGAAAAACATTTCTCCTTTCCACTGATGCTTTCCAATCCTTGTTCCACAAAAAAACCCAAATTCTCAAAAAACATTTGTCATTGGGACAAAAAGTGAGGTGAAATCTTCTAAAGAGGAGGAAAGACAGCAAAACAAATGTCACAGGGGTGATAACCCTTCCCTATGTTTTCCAAAAAGCTTAAAAAAGATATTTTGGCTGGAGCTAAACACGTTAAAAATGTACCCGTTCAAAATGACAAACAGATTCTACTTAACAACAAACCTACAGTCCCTGTCTTGTTTGCACCGCCTGTATACTGCTGTTCATAGTATATAGGGCCTGGTGGCCCCACACCTTTCCTTATTTTAATTTGGGTGCGGGGTTCCCCTTAATATCCATACAAGACCCAAAGGGCCTGGTAATGGACTGGAGGTTACCCATGCCATTTGTCTCACTGATTTTCATCCATATTGCCAGGACCCGACATTACATTAAACCCGCAAGCAGTTTTAAATTAGATTTTTTTCTTTAAAAATGACATTTGGTGCAGGGACTGTTCTAAACATGGGAAACACACGCCACTTTACAGGCATACTATAGACACCCCCCAGGTACGATATTTAAAGGAATATTTCACTTTTTTTTTTTTACTTTAAGCATCATTAAAATCACTGCTCCCAAAAAAATGGCCCTTTTTAAAAGTTTTTTTTGCATTGATACATGTCCCCTGGGGTAGGACCCGAGTCCCCAAACCCTTTTTAGGACAATACCATGCAAATTAGCCTTTAAAATTAGCACTTTTGATTTCGAACGTTCGAGTCCCATAGACGTCAATGGGGTTCTAACGTTCGTGCGAACTTTCGGTCCGTTCGCAGGTTCTGGTGCGAACCAAACCGGGGGGTGTTCAGGTCATCCCTACTAAGGACATGGATTACTGGAACCATGTCCTGTGGTCTGATGAGACCAAGATAAACTTATTTGGTTCAGATGGTGTCAAGCGTGTGTGACGGCAACCTGGTGAGGAGTACAAAGACAAGTGTGTCTTGTCTACAGTCAAGCATGGTGGTGGGAATGTCATGGTCTGGGGCTGCATGAGTGCTGCTGGCACTGGAGAGCTACAGTTCATTGAGGGAACCATGGATCCCAACATGTACTGTGACATACTGAAGCAGAGCATGATCCCCTCCCTTCGGAGACTGGGCCACAGGACAGTATTCCAGCATGATAATGACCCCAAGCACACCCCCAAGACGACCACTGCCTTGCTAAAGAAGTTGAGGGTAAAGGTGATGGACTGGCCAAGCATGTCTCCAGACCTAAACCCTATTGAGCATCTGTGTGGCATCCTCAAACAGAAGGTGGAGGAGCGCAAGGTCTCGAACATCCACCAGTTCTGTTATGTCGTCATGGAGGAGTGGAAGAGGACTCCAGTGGCAACCTGTGAACCTCTGGTGAACTCCAAGCCCATGAGGGTTAAGGCAATGCTGGAAAATAATGGTGGTTACACAAAATATTGACACTTTGGGCCCAATTTGGACATTTTCACTTAGGGGTGTACTCACTTTTTTTGCCAGTGGTTTAGACATTAATGGCTGTGTGTTGAGTTACTTTGAGGGAACGGAAAATTTACAATGTTATACAAGCTGTACACTCACTAATTTACATTGTTGCAAAGTGTCATTTCTTCAGTGTTGTCACATAAAAAGTTATAATAAAATATTTACAAAAATGTGAGGGGTGTACTTTCTTTTGTGAGATACTGTACATAGTCAACCATGATAAGTGATGCCACGAAAGGTGATACATCACTTCAACAAGCCCCTTAATCATTCTGCAATTCTATTCCACATCCTTTTAACCCTACCATGGTAGAATATAAAGCGAGTGAGATTGCCGCCAGGATTTCTTCCCTCCACTTATCACATTTTGCGGTAGAGATATACTGTAAGCGTTAATGATTAGTTAAAGTATATAGTATTTCTCTAATATCAGTTCCCAGAATTAATTTTTGTACACTTGTGAAGGCCTCCTCGAATAACCCCTATATCCCTCATTTCAGGATGAATACACCTACCTATAATATTATAAAGGTCTACAACTTTTTGATGATCAAAGGAAGTTATTATATAAAATATTACAATACTAATTCTCTATTCTATTAGAACTATATTCTAATACTGACTTGTTTTCCAAATATCATTTTATATGGGAGATTTTCCAAAATACAGCTTTGTTTTCCTTGTTAAGACACTCCTGGGTTTCTCTTAGCATCTCAGAAGGGGTAAGATTCTGTTTATCATTCAGAAAATACCATCAGTGAACAATATCCCAACTTTCCCCATGATCAAATATTTTGTAAAGTATTCCTGGTTTAAGCCTTGGGTTCCCCCTTACAGACAGGTACTATGAGTTCTGAAATACATTTTCTTGATACTACCAAAGAAAGTGCTATGTCTTTAACATATATCTGAAAAAAGAGATCTCCAAATTCTCTCAGGGCATTCATTTTTCTTAGCATGTAACAAGAAATTAAGAAACTCTCTCTGTTACTCTGATTCTAAATCCAAAACAATAACATTATTATTTAAAAATCAAGCTATTGCTATTCTCACCAATGCGGCCATATTGTAGCACCTTATATTTGGTAACCCCAAACCAAGAATCAAACTATAACTCCCCCACCCAACCTCTTCTTAATTTTCTAGCTTGTGTGTCTTCTCGTCATGCCAAACAATAATTACCAAGAGCTCTCTGCCTGTAGGCAGGCTGTGGGTTGTCTCTTGGGAGTTAGCGGTGGCTCTCTAAGTGGGTTCATGAGCAATTAGGGGTTAGAGAGAGGCAGAGAAGTTCAGATAGCAAGAAGAGTCTACTCTGACAAATGACTGTCAACATTCTGAGCTGCTAAACAAATGGTAGCTGCACACTGGAGTAGTGCACAGCAGGATAGGGAAGGGCAACTTCATTAGCTGCGATTCTCCTACTGCAAACAGTACTGATCTGGTGACAGCTTGGCCTACTTCGAACTAAGGAAGGTGGTGAGGTGACTGGTTACTCTACATATATGCAGCAATTGAAGGTTAATGGTCCCCACAGAAGGAAGTAGGTGCATATATGTATACATATTTTCTTAGTAATGACACAAAGAATAGCACTGGTGTCTAGGCCCACAGCTGACACAATGGCGCTCCCTAAGAAGCATTTGCCCAGAAAATAGGCCTATATGGGAGGCAACCTCCACACTGCTTCAGTACAGTTCCCTTTTGGAATACACATTTCATTCAAGAGCTGTTAATTACCTAATTAAGATTCAAGTGAACAGAGTATCACTCACCTATTTATTTGAGGTGCGTTGCTGCCCCTCATAGTCCACTAGACTCTCTTTTCACATTACAAGCCTTTGCTTTTAGGTAGATGTTCATTAAAGTGCAGGTATCGCCAAAGCTTTTTAGTTTTGGATAGAGTAAGGAAGATGTAAAGTTCCTTGTCAGGTTTATTGATGCCATCTTCTATTGCTGTCTGTGTCCCCAAGGGGTAGCTTTACCCTCGCTCTCTTTGTCCTTGTAACTGTTGTCACCAAACAGAAAGTGATGGAGAAAACACAATTTTACTGTTGTACCTTTTCCTTTAATAGGTGCACCTTGTCTGGTGATAGCTGTCTAAGAGGGGACTTCCCCTCACTTTGTAGAGAGTTCCACTCACTTCCTGTTGCAGCTCTGTGTCATGCCATGCAACAAGCCTTTGTGTAAGTACAAACAATATGCATAATTGCCTGCATATGCCCTGTGTGGTTATTAATCAGAACAAGAATCTAGAGATGGTCTTTTCTCTGCCTTTTTCGTCTGCACACTTTGTTCTAGGTCATTGATTCAGAAAATATTAAAACCACACAATATCCTTATCCTTATTCTCCAAAAATAATCCATGCACATCCAATACCTAGTAGCCATATAATCAATTTTTTCATGAAATCATTGTTACTGTGGTTTTCTTGTAATGTCATCCATGATTTACCAAACCTTTTTTTTTAGCTCACTTCCATTTGTTTATAGTGAGCAGTATTAGTTAGCAGGACCGTTTTTACGGCATGGCAAAAGGGGCAGCTGCCCTGGGCCTCATCACTGTTGTGGGGCCCAAAGCAGCTGCCTCATACTTGCCAACTATCCCAGTTTAAATTCCCTTATCTCTTAAAGTTTTAGTCCCATGCTGTGTCCCTATATCTCAGTGTAAAGTTCTGTTGCTGCTGCCAAGCTCTGCCCTATTGCCATATACAGATGACTCACCTGCAGACCCTGTGTTTACATGTAAATAACCTGCAATGATATGTAAATAGTGGCAGCATTAATATGTAAATAGTCATGGACAGCGGCATTGATATGTAAATAGAGGGGGCATTCATATGTATATCATGTCCCCCTGAGGTCATATCTACCATCACTTCTGCTGAATGCTGCCCACTGGGTAGGTAAAGGAGCATGCTTGAAAGTCCTGCCTACAACTATAGTCATGAAGCCTAACATCAGCCTGTTCTGCAAAGGTAAGCAAATTTGAGGTGGAACCCTTCTTCAAAATAACATGGTGCAGAGCGCATGTGCGGCTCTTTGTTATGGTGGACGTGTGTCCAGTGAGCTCCAGACCCGTACCACCCTCCATCTCCCCTGTACAGCACCATCCACTCCCGATCACCACAGGGGTAAGCCACATCAGCTCCTAAGACCTCCAAGGCACCTCATGGTCAAAATCAGAGACCAGAGACTATACTATAGGACTCCTCTAGTGCCGTGGCCTACTGTCACCATGGACCGTTATTTAACTAGGCCTCAATCCCTGGCCTCAGTTTTGCAGGGGGACCTGGAAGTCTATGTCCGCACCCTGATGGCGAAAGATAGTTCACAGCCAGCTCCCCACTCGCAGCACCCCTCATCCTCTCAAGCATTATTAACCGCTGAACTGCTGGATATCAAGCTCCAGGCTCTTGCATAGCAGCTCACCAGGGGCATAGACCAAGAAGTGGGGAAGATCTCCAGGGAACTTAGGGGCAAAATAGATCAGCTTGGTGAACATACGGCCACACTTGAGACAAAATTTGATGAGATGATTCACTATCTGCAAGCTTTAGAAGAGGAGAATGCATCCCTTAAATACTCTCTTTCTCAACTACAACTCCAGCAAGAGGATCTGGAAAACAGAGAGAGACTTCAAAACTTTAGGATCTGTGGAGTATCAGAAAAGATGTCTGACAACAATATCAGATCATTCCTCCTGGGCCTGTTCAATAATCTTACACCAGACATAGTAGACATAAACTGGCATATGGACCGTGCCCACAGATCGATGGCTCCTAAACCCCCGGCGGGGGCTAGACCTCATGATATCGAAGTGAGATTCCACTACTATGAGAGCAAAGAAGCGCTCACTCTGGCTGCCTGCAACAGCTCTCACATTGACTATAAGGGGGGCAGAATCCAAATCTTTAGCGACCTCTCCCCGATCACTCTGGATAAAAGGCGTGCCTTGTGGCCTATCACCTCTTATCTCCAACAACACAAGATTCCTTACTACTGGGGCTTCCCGTTCCATCTCTCCATCACGAAAGATAAAGTCCAACATATCCTCTGGGACCTGCAAGAAGGGGACTCCTTCCTTAAGAATCTGGACCTTCCACCACTACCAGCAGAAGATGACCAGCTAACACCTACCACCCTCCGGGCTCCTATGGCCCCTTCTCAGATCTGGACCCCAGTGAGAGGAAGAGGAGCGAAAGCCTTCTCCACGCCTCAACGTTCTCAGTGCCCTTGACAACCAACCTGACCATCTATGAGATGTCCTCCATGATGCTTCCTTTGGGGTCCTGACTCCCTGTCACCCCTCGCACGGGTGTGATTTGCTATCTTTACCCTTCTCTCCAGATTTGAAGGGTTTTTTTTTCTTGTATTTTTGCATTTTTATCTTTCTTTTGTTTCCTTCCACTGAGGTGCCTTGAACTGTTTGGTTTTGTTTTTGGCTAACCCATAGGGGAGGAGCTGACGTGCTGACATTCCGCGTGTACCATCTGTAGAACGGGTGTTTGCTATAGCTGGCCGGCTGTTTTGCTGTTTTGCTGTTTTATCTTCGTGACAGTGTAAGTGTCTTTCTAATTACTAATAAATTAGAGTTATCAGTATTACGCTGTGTCATTTCCTTTCTTTTTGGGGAATTTCTGAGTGATACTCATCTTGGTACCTTTGTGACCTGTGTACTTGACGAGATTTGTGCTGGTGCTGACCCCCTCTGTGGGGCTTGTTGGAATATCGCCCCTCAGACTACTTCTTGGACAAAGGCCCTGACCGGATAACAGGTCGCAAGCTTTTAACCACTTGCTTACAGGGCACTTAACCCCCCCTCCTATCCAGACCAATTTTCAGCTTTCAGCGCTGACGCACTTTGAATGGCAATTGAGTGGTCCTACAACACTGTATCCAAATGAAATTTTTATCATTTTTTCACCACAAATAGAACTTTCTTTTGGTGATATTTGATCACCTCTGCAGTTTTTACTTTTTGTTAAAAACATGTAAAAAACTGAATTAAAAAAAATATATATATATTTCTTTATATTTTGTTATAAAAAATTTAAAACGGGTCATTGTTCTCTTTCATTGATGTACACTGATGAGGCGGCAGTGATGGGCACTGATGGGTGGCAGTGATGGGCACTGATGGGTGGCAGTGATGGGCAGCACTGCCAGGTGGCACTGATTGGCACTACAGGTGGGCATTGATAGGTGGCACTTGTGGACATTGATAGGTGGCACTTGTTGGCAGTGTTAGGTGGCACTGTGGGCACTGTTAGGTAGCACTATTATGGTGGCACTGATGAGGCAGATGTGCCTCTTCCACTTGGGGACCAATGTCCCTGACATCCGAGCCAGTGATCGGCTTTTTTTTCTACTCGCGCTGTCAGCGTGAGTAAAAAAAAAAATCGATTACCAATCTTTTGTTTACATCATGTGATCAGCTGTCATTGGCTGACAGCTGATCACATGGTAAGGGGTATATATACACTGTATTCAGTTTAGCTAGATCCGTTCCTGTTATTCTCTTCCTACTGACAGGCAGGCGAGTGTTTTTACAGTGTTTACAGCTACCCGAAGAACATTGTTGGTGTTCTTCTGATCCTTTTAGTACCACAGGCAGGCAGCTACAGTATTTACAGTTAGTGTAGTGCGTTCTCTGCACAGTGTGCACCTAAAGCTACCTGAAGAAAATTGGTGGTGTTCTTCTGATCCTATTAGTACCGCAGGCAGCTGCAGTATTTACAGTAAGTGTAGTGCGTCCTCTGCACAGTGTGCACCTAAAGCTACCTGAAGAAAATTGCTGGTGTTCTTCTGATCCTATTAATACCACAGCCAGCTGCAGTATTTACAGTTAGTGTAATGCATCCTCTGCACAGTGTGCACCTAAAGCTACCTGAAGACAATTGCTGTTGTTCTGATCCTATTAATACCACAGGCAGGCAGCTACAGTATTTACAGTTAGTGTACTGTGTCCTCTGCACAGTGTGCACCTAAAGCTACCTGAAGACAATTGCTGGTGTTCTCATACTAATACTACTACAGGCAGGCAGTTGATTCTGTTAGCTGCAGTATCAGTATATATATATATATATATATATATATATATATATATATATATATATATATATCCCAGCTTTGTGCAGCTACATCTCACTGCAGGCCATTAGTATGTCTGGAAGGCCAACAAGGAGAGGCAGACAGTCACAAGCCAATAAAAGAGGGCAAGCAGGCTCTGTGTCTAGAGGTAACAGTGCTGGTCGTGGAGACGGTGCATCCTCATCAGTACGTAGTCGCGGGACACACTTGTCCTTTTTTTCGGCAGCTGGCCGTGTTAAGCCGCAACATGCGGAAGACTTGGTAGAGTGGATGACCAAGCCGTCCTCATCCTCCTCATCCTCTCTCACCCAGGCTCAGGGTACTTTGTCTGGCAAAGCAGCTTCTAACGTGACCTCTTCCCTCGGCTCAATGGCATCAGTCACTCCTTCCCTAGCCCCACCATGTCCTCCTGAGGAGTCCCCCGAACTGTTTGACCACAGTGTTGGGTACATGCTCCAGGAGGATGCCCAGGGTTTTGAAGGCTCCGATGATGGTACCCAGCTAGAGGAAAGCAGTAACGTAAGCCCAGAGAAAGGTGGTGCCCAAGAAGGACAGCAATCTGGCAGTCATGTTCCCCCAGCTGCAGCATGCTGCCAGCTTTGCTCCAGTGATGAGGAGGGAGGGGATGATGAGGTCACTGACTCCACATGGGTGCCTGATAGGAGAGAGGAGGAGGAGGAGGCACATCTCCAACGAGGCAGGATGCCCTCCAGGGGCAAGCTTAAGGGCAGCACACTGACTGCATCACACCGCAGAGCTCCGCATGTGCAGGGCTCTGCTGTCTCTGCACGTTATTCCAAAAGTTCTTTGGTGTGGGCCTTTTTTGAGATGAGTGCATCAGATCCCACCGCTGCTATTTGCAACATATGTCTCAAGCGTAACTCTCGTGGCCAAAATATCACCCATTTGGGCACCACATGCTTGACCAGACATATGTCGACCTGCCATGCAGTTCATTGGCAAGCGTACCTAAAAGACCCACACCAAAGAAAAAAGCGGACCTCTCCTTGCTCCTCATCAGCTGGGATCTCCAACCCCACTATACCTTCAGTCCTCTCTGAAACCTGCACTGAGAGGAATGAAGGTGTAGAATTAGGTGTGTCACAGCCAAGTACTTGCGGGCAATCTGCTATCGGTACACCAACGTCAGATTGTACCAGGCAAATTTCCCTGCCCCAGCTGCTGCACTGCCGAAAGAAGTTCACTCCCAGCCATCCACATGCCCAGCGGTTGAATGCTAGCTTGGCTAAATTGCTAGCACTTCAACTGCTGCCTTTTCAGTTGGTAGACTCTGCCCCCTTCCGTGAGTTTGTGGAATGTGCGGTTCCTCAGTGGCAGGTACCCAAACACCACTTTTTCTCACAGAAGGCGATTCCGGCTCTCCACCGGCATGTGCAAGGCAATGTTTTGTCCTCGCTGGACGGGGCGGTCAGCGGTAAGGTGCATATTACCGCTGACTCATGGTCCAGCAGGGATGGACGTTACCTATCTTTCACCACGCACTGGGTGACTCTTCTGGCAGCTGGGAAGGATGCAGGACAGGGTGCAGTAGTGTTGGAGGGTTTTCCCCCACAATGTCTCCAAAATTCTACTAGTGGTGATTCTGCCACACCTCTCTCCTCCACCCCTCCTCTTCTTCTTCCTCCATGGCCTCTCCCTGTGCTGATTTGTCCTCGGATCCAGCGGTGCTCCATAGGTGTTCAAGGGGCTACACAAGCACGCAGGCAAAAAGATGCCATGCGGTGCTTGAGCTGGTGTGCTTGGGGGACAGGAGCCACACTGGGGCAGAGATTCTGTCAGCTCTGCAGGGGCAGGTTCAGAGGTGGTTGATGCCATGCCAGCTTAAGCCAGATATGGTGGTTTGCGACAATGGCACCAACGTCCTCTCTGCCCTCCGACAGGAACAACTGACCCATGTGCCCTGTTTGGCTCATGTCCTTAACTTGGTGGTGCAGTGGTTCTTGGGTAGGTACCCGTGCCTACAGGATGTCTTGAGGCAGGCCAGGAAAGTCTGTGTGCATTTCCACAGGTCATATAATGCCAGTGATCGGTTGGCTGACCCCCAAAAGGATTTTAACCTGCCCAAGAACTGCCTAATCTGTGACATGCCCACCAGGTGGAACTCAAATTTGGCCATGCTGCAGCGGCTGCAAATGCAGCAGAGGGCCATCAATCAGTACCTCTGTGACTATGGCACCAGGACAGGACCAGGTTTTTCGCCACCCCAGTGGGCTATGATCAGGGATGTATGCACTGTCCTGTCACCATTTGGGGAGGCCACGAGGATGGTGAGCAGTGACAGTGCATGCATCAGTGAAACTGTCCCTCTTGTCCACCTGTTGGAGCACACGCTGCATGGGATAATGGACAGGGCACTTGAGGCAGAACAGAGGCAGAAAGAGGAGGACTTCCTTACCTCTCAAGGCCCCCTTTATCCAGACAGTGTTCCTGCGTGCCCGCCGATCACACAGGAAGAGGACAAGGAGGAGGAAGATTGTGTCAGCATGGAGGTGGAGCCTGGCACTCAGCATCAGCAGCAGTCTTGAAGAGATCATTTACAGTCCGAAGAAACCCATGGCTGGAAGGAGGTGGCTGCGGATCATGTCGTCCTTAGTGACCCAGAGGACTCTGGACAGAATGCCTCAGCAAACCTACGCTGCATGGCCTCCCTGATCCTGCAAAGCCTGCGGAAGGATCCTTGTATTCGTGGTATCAAGGGGAGGGATCATTACTGGCTGGCAACCCTCCTTGATCCACATTACAAGGGTAAGGTTGCAGACCTTATCTTGCAGTCACAGAGGGAGCAGAGGATGAAACATCTTCGGGAGGGCTTGCAGAAAGGTTTGTGCAACGCGTTTCCAGAGCCTGGGAGGTTACAATTTCTTGGTCCTCCTGGACAACGTGTTGCTGAGGCTTTATTCAGTCACAGAAGGAGCGGTGGAGAAGGTGGCCGTCTGACCGATGTGTTCAGATAATTTTTTAGTACGCAGCCCCAAGGTCTGATCGGTTCCAGCAATCATTGCCAGTGTTTGATTAACATGGTGCAGGATTACCTAAGGGCAAGATCAGACTTAGACACCTTTCCCACCAAAAATCCTCTGGGTTAATGGGGATTGAGGATGGATCACTGGCCAGGGCTTGCACAGTATGCAATTGAGCTACTGGCCTGTCCTGCATCCAGCGTTCTTTCGGGATGCACATTTAGTACTGCTGGAGGCTTCGTAACCGATCACAGGGTGTGCCTGTCCACCGAATTGGTCGATCGGCTGACCTTCATAAAAATGAATCAGTCTTGGATCACCAGCTACCAAGCACCTGATGCTGATGTAACCGATTGATTTTTTTTTAATGTGAGATCCCTTCAAGACTGTTTATGCTGATGCTGAGTGACTATCCTGTTATGCTGAGTCACAATCCTCTTCCTCCTCAATTTTCATGGTGATAGCTTGTAAGAACATTTTTGGTTCTGGGCACCGCCACCAGTGGCCAAGGCTCAATTTTTCTGCCCCTGTTTAACGGGGGCATGTAATTACAATTTTTGATGCAATACTTTGCAACAGGGCTCATTCCTGCACTCCAAATTGAGTATCTGTGAGGGGTTGCAGTGTTGTGGAACCAGCACCAGTGCCCAAGGCCCAAATTTTCAGTCCCTGTTTAACAGAGGCATATAATTGCAATTTTTGATGCAATACTTTGCAACAGGGCTCATTATTGAGCTCCAACTATAGCATCTGTGAGGGGTTGCAGTGTTGTGGCACCAGTGCCTAAAGCCCAATTTTTCTGCCCCTGTTCAACAATGGCATGTAATTACAATTCTTGATCTAATATTTCACAGCAGGGCCCATTCCCGAGCCCACCAAGAGTAACTGTGAGGACTTACAGTGTAGTGGCACTAGCACCACCACCACCAAAGGCCCAATTTTTCTGCCCCTGTTCAACAATGGCATGTAATCACAATTCTTGATCTAATATATCACAGCAGGGCCCGTTCCAGCGCCCACCAAGAGTAACTGTGAGGACTTACAGTGTTGTGGCACTAGCACCACCACCACCACCAAAGGCCCAATTTTTCTGCCACTGTTCAACAATGGCATGCAATTACAATTCTTGATCTAATATTTCACAGCAGGGCCCGTTTCTGCGCCCACCAAGAGTAACTGTGAGGGCTTACAGTGTTGTGGCAACACCAACACCTAAGGCCCCAATTTCTGCAGAGTATATAGGGCAGGCCCCTACTTTCAAACATCCAACGTACAAACAACTCCTACTTGCAAACGAAAGGAGGCAACAGGAAGTGAGAAGAAATCTACCCCTAGGAAGGGAAATTCTGTCCTGTAAGAGTTAATATGGGAAAAACGTGTTTCCTCTTCACTGATGCTTTATCACCAATCCTTGTTTCACTAAAAACCCCAAATTTTCAAAAAACATTTGTCATTGGGACAGAAAGTGAGGTGAAATCTTCTGAAGAGGTGCACAGACAGCAAAACAAATGTTACAGGGGTGATAACCCTTCCCTATGTTTTCCAAAAAGCTTAAATATAGATTTTTTTGGCTGGAGCTACACTTTGAAAATGTACCAGCTCAAAATTAAAAACAGATTCTACTTAACAACAAACCTCCAGTCCCTGTCTTGTTTGCACTGCTTGTATACTGCTGTTCAGAGTATATAGGGCCTGGGGGCCCCATGCCTTTAATTTGGGTGCGGGGTTCCCCTTAATATCCATACAAGACCCAAAGGGCCTGGTAATGGACTGGGGGGGTACCCATGCCATTTGTCTCACTGATTTTCATCCATATTGCCGGGACCCGACATTACATTAAAGCCGCAAGCAGTTTTAAATGACTTTTATTCCTTTACAAATGTCATTTTGTGCAGGGACTGTTCTAAGCATGGGAAACATGCGCCACTTTACAAGCATACTATAGACACCCCCCAGGTATGATATTTAAAGGAATATTTCACTTTTATTTTTTCACTTGAAGCATCATTAAAATCACTGCTCCTGAAAAAACGGGTTTTTTTAAAACTTTTTTTGCATTGATACATGTCCCCTGGGGCAGGACCTGGGTCCCCCAACCCTTTTTAGGACAATACTATGTGTATATTAGCCTTTAAAATCATCACTTTTGATTTCGAACGTTCGAGTCCCATAGACTTTAATGGGGTTCTAAAGTTTGTGCGAACTTTCGGTCCGTCCGCAGTTTTTGGTGCAAACCAAACGGGGGGTGTTTGGCTCATCCCTAGTCAGTCCCATCCCCCCTACAGTTAGAACACACAGAGGGAACACATTTAACCCCTTGATCGCCCCCTAGTGTTAACCCCTTAGCTGCCAATGACATTTATACAGTAATCAGTGGCTATTTAAAGCACTAATTGCTGTATAAATGTCAATGTTCCCAAAACAGTGTCAAAAGTGTCCAATATGTCCTCCGCAATGTCGCAGTCAGGATAAAAATCGCAGATCATCGCCATTACTAGTAAAGAAAAAATAATAATAAAAATGCCATAAATCTATCCCCTATTTTGTAGACACTATAATGTTTGTGCAAACCAATCAATATACAATTACTATTCTTCTTATTATATTGCAAATTTTTTTGACCAAAATGATGTAGAAGAATACATATCGGCCTAAACTGTGGACAAATTTTTTTTTTTTTAAATTTGGGATATTTATTATAGCAAAAAGTTAAAAATATTGTGTTTTTTTCAAAGTTGTCGCTCTTTTTTTGTTTATAGCGCAAAAAATCAAGAACGCAGAGGTGATCAAATACCACCAAAAGAAAGCTCTATTTGTGGGAAAAAGGACATAAATTTTGTTTGGGTACAACGTGGCACAACCGTGCAATTGTCAGTTAAAGCGACGCAGTGCCGTATGGAAAAAAATGGCCCGGTCAGGAAGGGGGCAAATCCTTCCGGGGCTGAATTGGTTAAAATCCTCTTTTTAAGCTAAATTGCAAGCTGCCGAGCACTCTCTGGTACTTTCTCCCACGGTGGACCGACAGAAGGCAATAACCTCATTGAGAAATCAGATAAAATCTTTGGACATGTCGGGTATAGCCTTCTCTCAGTGAAACAACAATTTTATGAGTTCTCAAATAAGCCTCATAGAATGTTGGTCTCCAGACTCAACCCTAGACCCTTTCATTGCTTTTCTGACCACTTGAACCAGTCGAATGGTACGCCTACACATTGCCCACCGACCATGACCCGGGTCTTTGGAGACTTTTATGACAAACTATACAACTGTTTAACCCCTGCTCTACATCTCCTATTCATCCACGGGACGTTCAAGACTTTTTTGGAAGGTATTCAGCTACCTAAAGCTGGCCAAGATAGACTTATTAACATTAAATGCCCCCATTACTGAAGACGGACTGACTAACACTATCAAGCACTAACCCTCACACAAATCCCCTGGACCAGACAGTCCTCCTTATTCTTACTACAAGACATTTTCACTGACCTTAACGCCCTTAATGCCCTATTTACAACTCCCTTCTACAAGGCAAGCTCCCCCACCACATGTTTCTTCACTCCTACATCTCGGTCATACCTAAACTGGGTAAAGACCCATCCTTTCCAGATAGTTATAGACCGATTGCTCTTTTAAACTCAGATTACAAATTATTTATGAAGATCCTAGCCAACCGTTTATCCCAAATCCTGACAAAATTGATTGTCACGGACCAAGTAGGCTTTGTTCCCACTAGACACGCAGGAGACAATACCAGACGCAACATAGACCTCATAGACATGCTAAATAGAATAGGTAGACCTGCCCTGATCCTTAGCTTGGACGCTCAGAAATCGTTTGACAGACTAAGCTGGCCCTATATGTTCTCCACCCTAACCAAATTCGGATTCCGAGGCCCCTTTATACCTGCCCTAAAAACCCCTTATTCTAACCCCTCATCTCAGGTCTGAATGGCATCCTTTTAGTCTCAGGCCTTCCCAATGTCTAATGGCACCAGACAGGGTTGCCCTCTTTCCCCATTACTTTTCATCCTCTGTATAGAACCCCTAGTAGAGGCTATTTGGTCCCATCCTGACTAGGAATGAGCTTCGAGTCGAACATTGGCTGTTCGCAAGTTCACCGAACAGCGAACAATTTGGGGTGTTCGCGGCAAATTCGAATGCCGCGGAACACCCTTTAAAAGTCTATGGGAGAAATCAAAAGTGCTAATTTTAAAGGCTAATATGCAAGTTATTGTCATAAAAAGTGTTTGGGGACCTGGGTCCTGCTCCAGGGGACATGGATCAATGCAAAAAAAAGTTTTAAAAACGGCCGTTTTTTCAGGAGCAGTGATTTTAATAATGCTTAAAGTCAAACAATAAAAGTGTAATATCCCTTTAAATTTTGTACCTGGGGGTGTCTATAGTATGCCTGTAAAGGGGCGCATGTTTCCTGCGTTTAGAACAGTCTGACAGCAAAATGACATTTTGAAGGAAAAAACTCATTTAAAACTACCCGCGGCTATTGCATTGCCGACAATACACATAGAAGTTCATTGATAAAAACGGCATGGGAAATCCCCAAAGGGGAACCCCGAACCAAAATTTAAAAAAAAATGACATGGGAGTCCCCCTAAATTCCATACCAGGCCCTTCAGGTCTGATATGGATATTAAGGGGAACCCCGGACAAAATTTAAAAAAAAAATGACGTGGGGTTCCCCCTAAATTCCATACCAGACCCTTATCCGAGCACACAACCTGGCAGGCCGCAGGAAAAGAGGGGGGGACGAGAGTGCGGCCCCCCCTCCTGAACCGTACCAGGCCACATGCCCTCAACATTGGGAGGGTGCTTTGGGGTAGCCCCCCAAAACACCTTGTCCCCATGTTGATGAGGACAAGGGCCTCATCCCCACAACCCTGGCCGGTGGTTGTGGGGGTCTGCAGGTGGGGGGCTTATCGGAATTTGGAAGCCCCCTTTAACAAGGGGACCCCCAGATCCCGGCCCCCCCTGTATGAAATGGTAAGGGGGTACTTAACCCTACCATTTCACAAAAAAACTGTAAAAAATGTTAAAAATGACACGAGACAGTTTTTGACAATTCCTTTATTTAAATACTTCTTCTTTCTTCTATCTTTCTTCTATCTTCTATACCCCTGGCCGGTGGTTGTGGGGGTCTGCGGGTGGGGGGCTTATCGGAATCTGGAAGCCCCCTTTAACAAGGGGACCCCCAAATCCCGGCCCCCCCCCTGTGTGAAATGGTAAGGGGGTACTTACCCCTACCATTTCACTAAAAAACTGTCAAAAATGTTAAAAATGACACGAGACAGTTTTTGACAATTCCTTTTTTTAAATACTTCTTCTTTCTTCTATCTTCCTTCATCTTCTGGTTCTTCTGGTTCTTCCGGCTCTTCTGGTTCTTCTACCAGTTTCTATCCCCATGTCACAATTAAAACTAATCAAGTGTTGGTTCCTTAATTTTATCTGGAGTAACAAAGCTCATAGAGTAGCAAGCTCTGTGATTTTCTCCCCTAGGCATCGGGGTGCTCTGAAGGCCCCGGATGTTTATAAATATTACTTGACATCCCACCTTCGAGCAGTGGTTTCCTGTTCCAGCTTAGCAGCACCAAATAGATAGGCATAAATCGAGATGGGCTCATTGTTCCCCACACACCCCTGTTCCCTTGTCTGGTCACCCACCATGAATCAGGACCCCAAACCCCATAGTTTATGTTTACGATCTATGTTGTTCACATTAAGGATATGGTGCACTTGTATCACTAAGTTCTCTCTCTCTCTTCGCCATGCCCCCCACTATCTAATGTACTCTTCAACCCACTACTCCCAGACAGCCTATCTTATTCCTGTATGGTCCCCTGGGTACAAGCTGGCCTGTTTCAACTTTGCCACTTTGCCTATGTGATAATGGTTCCAAATCATACGAAAGCCTATCTCTATCCCTTAATGGTTTACAATAAATTGGTTTATACTGTTTTACACTATTGGAGCACTATTATTTTACATGTGGAGTGATTTCTACATACACTGTTGGCTATCGGTTTGCTGATTTAACCCTTTCTGTGTGGTTAAAAAAGTGTTTTAGCCTTGCACGCAAGTGTAGGCATTTGGAGTCGGTGAGTGCATTTCTTAAGGGAGTGGGGTCACTGGTGTGGTGGAAGATATTAAGAAGACACAATTAGTCAAGGACTTTCTTCATACATCAATATATGGAAATTTTGTTTGATTTATGCACTTATGAATTTCACAGGGTGTTTTAATTGTTTAAACACAATATTTATGCACCAGATTGCTTTCAGTATTGTCTAAATCGGACAGTTCTGTCTTAGGTTAGCGCCACAGTTTTTTCCCTTTTTTTATTTTTATTTTTAGTCACCATTTAGATATATTAGAAGGATAAAACACTATTCACAATATTAAATACAGCCCTGCAAGTTAGTTGGGGGTCATGTGCACTGCTCTATGCACTCTACAGATCCTAAAGTCCATCTCATGAGCAAGCAAGAGAGGGTGGCTATATTCCTACAAACATCGTGACCATGATAAACAAATATAGTCATTCTCCAACAGAAAATCAGATTACAGCAGCAAAGAAATAGGATTTAGAGATTTGGAGGAATCTAAGAACAATAGAAGGTACTTTTTTGAGTTAAGAATACATGCTTGAATATATTACTTTTTTTTAAAAACAGAGATTAGTGTTAAGCTAGTGGCTCAGAACACTAAATATTTTTAGGAGTCAGCAATGGTAGTCCCCATATTTCTTTTATGACAGGTTTACTCTAACTTATGTTAAAAAAAAGGAATTTTGTTAGTAATCTTGCCTGGGATGTTCAGAGGTGAATGCAGAGACTTAGCCCAGAGATTTTCAGGGTGCTTTGCCCTGTATACAGTATAAGCTTCTTTCCCATCACACAAAAAAGGGCAAATGTATTACCTGAACATATTATTTCAGCAGCCCTTTATTTTAAAACTATAGGATTAATAACAAAAGCAAGCATGATGTCCCATATTTTTAATACTACTCACGCTTAACAAGGGAGCCTTACTAAAAAGCTAGAACCATATATACCAAGAAGACATTATAAAATTTGCCGCATTAGTCTCAATTCACTAAGTTATAATGCATGTGTCATTTGCCATAATGACTGCTATTTCCACCCATCTTCAGCTACCATTGCCTCTCATTGCTAAAGATAATAATCATTATGGCAAGTTATAGCTTCTTATGGCTATAGTGAATTGAGCCTTTTATCATGTGTAACCCCCGCTGTTGAATAAAAGGTGTAAAGGAACACCTTCATTTTGACAATTCCTGTCTACATAAACATTTAAATAACTTTTAGAAACTTAACATACTGATGCAAATGATCATCTTTTGGTTATTTTATATTTTTGTTAGAATTTTTACAACCAGACCTAAAACATGCATGCAGGCAGCCCAAGTTACCTTTATGGTACAAAAAATGGTTTTACACATATAGCCGGTATGGACTTACTTTTGACTGTTAAACCTGCTTCTGTGAATAGGGTTGCCTTATACTAGAATAAACCTCAGACAGTGTTCATCTTTTTCTAGTCCTGGTTTGACTGTGGTATACCCTGCGGCAAAGAAAAAACATATGTGTGGAAGTTAGAAATTACACTCAAAATTAAGATCAGAAGCGTCCATGCACTCATTTTCTCATTTGTCAATTACGGCTGTGAAAACTGGACACAATATTGTTTTCAAAATGACAACAGTAATAGCTTAGAGGTTAGAAAAGAGTGTTTGTTATGTCACTTTTGCTTACTTAAAGTGCTTGTAAAACCTTACATATACCCAGTGAAGGAGCATTCCTCAGGTGATAAACAGAGATTAAACAATACTCATACATAAGTTGTATCTGCCTATCAGCAATTGTCTCTTCTCTATATTCCTTCAAAGTGCTGAATTTATAAGATTGTCTGAGAGTTCAGAAAAAGGGGGTGGAGAGCTGAAGTTCCACTATGCAGAGCTCAGTGAGGAGAGATCTTAGAGCTGAGAGCTGATTGGATGGAAGAGACATTCCCCTCCTCACACAGCTCACAGGAACAGACCTGAAGCTGTCCTCATGCTGGGGGTCCCTTCCCTGTCACCATTGTTAGAAGCAGAGGAACAAAGCAGCAGACAGAAATGCCACTTTGAGACAAGTATGCACTATATAGAGGGATATGCTTTGTTCATATTTCATACCTGAGGTTTGCAACCACTTTAAAACAATAATTTGAATAATTGGTCAATACATTGAACCAAAAAAGAGGTTCAATTAAGGAGGAAAGAGGGAGAAAGGAATTGACTTCCAGAAGAGGGTCAGTTAACAGCTATGTGATTTTCATGCGCTTCACAAACCTCTCTTTACCATACAAGGGTTGTTCTGCACATACCAACGTGTAATAGTTACATAGTTACATAGTAGATGAGGTCGAAAAAAGACACAAGTCCATCAAGTCCGACCTATGTGTGTGATTATATGTCAGTATTACCTTGAATGTATATTACCAATATGTTGAGGTCATTCAGGTGCTTATCTAACAGTTTCTTGAAACTATCGATGCCCCCCGCTAAGATCACCACCTGTGGGAGGGAATTCCACATCCTTGCCGCTCTTACAGTAAAGAACCCTCTACGTAGTTTAAGGTTAAACCTCTTTTCTTCTAATTTTATTGAGTGGCCACGTGTCTTGTTAAACTCCCTTCAATAGTACTAGTCATAGATCCAAAAGCTGCATTTTTACACTCTCGGGTTCTGGGTCTCTGAGGATTTAATTGTACCATGATTACTCTCTATTTACTCCTCTTTAAAAAGAAAGAGTTCTGGGGTTATTTTATTATTTTTTTTTGTGTCCTAATTAGGAAGGCCAGAAATTCTGTATTTTTTAAACACATCTTCTAATGAAAGCTTACATCTAGTTTTAAAGCAAACCTTCAAAAGTTGCTAAAAAACAATTGCTGCTTGCGATAACACATCAACCTGGCAGACAGTACAGCTGTGACTTGACTAGTTTTTCTATATATAACATGTAGAACAGTATAATACTTTGTGATCTGAGTGTAATTGCTGTAAAAAAATAAACAGGTATTTTTAGCTTGTAAGAGGTGCCACAAAGAGAATCAAAGTGTAAATTGGTTTACAGAGCAAGCATAAGACCATATTTTTCAGTAGATCTTGTTCATGTTCTGAGATGTGTGCTGCATTTTTGAGGTGCTCACTAGCACTAGTAAAATTGTGAGCAGCATATGCATCTGTTAAAGTGAGTGTAGAATATTTTACTCTGAAGCATGTTACATGTAAGAGGGTCCACTGATGGGTTATTTAACATTATGTGTTTCAGTAATTATATTTTTGCCCTAAGGCATAACTGTACTGTCATAAAAAAAAATACAGCAATCGTAGCTGTCTTGGTAAATTTACCCATCCTCCTTTGCCTCTGATATATACCTTACCTTAATCTCACAGCTACAACCTTCTGATCTTGGCAAGGGAAATCCCCTAGCCACTGGGTACAGTGTCACAGTTGCTCCCAATAGACACCCAGGAAGTGTGTGGAAACCTGTTCCATAAAAATCTATAGGGAACAAATTTGCAGGCATGACTAGTTGCAAGAAGTTTTTTTTTTTTTTTTTTACAGGATAAAAGTACACATATCTTTAGCAGACACCAAACCATTTCTCTTATGACTAAACCTGGGGGTCTCCTGCTACTTCTTGTCCTCTACAAATTGCTATTGGCCCATCACTATGATGCTTAGTTTTGTTGGCTAATAGGAATATGCAGGGGAAAGGAAGCAAAGGATACGTTTTGGCACAACTATGGTCAAAACTATGTCTGATAAGTTCTTCCCTTTTGCATTAGAATCTGATACTCTTTGTATGTTTATACCATTGAGCAATTGATTGAGGAAAGATGGGTGTATCTGCCCATGTGTGATTTTGTTGGGGGTCATCAAATACTGTTTGAATTTCACAAAACCAAAACTTAGCAGCAAATCCAATTAAAGTCTATAGGGGCGGGAGGGACATATCTTAATACTAACTTCTGGCAGTTTCCAAGGCTAATAGGCAATCTATTGTCAAAAAGGCATATGGTGGTGGACACTGGATACAAATGACATCCTGATCTTCTAACATCATAGTTGGGGATTTATTTTGGAAGGGAATTTCTGTGCAGCAACAGATTGAATGGTAATCTATTACTGGCTAATCAGCCAGCAATAGATATTGATTGCAGTCACTTACTGCAATAAGAAGAGGTTAACTATAGATAGCACTACAGCTCTGCTCGATCCTGCAGACAGACAGACAGGAAGTGCAGTGATATGACTTGTGGCATCACTACACATACCTTTGCAGAAGCAAATACTTTTAATTTGCTTCTACGGTGAGCTTAGTATTTTTCCCTTACTGTGATAAATACACAATTTTCTAAAGCTGTTTTAAAATGGCAGGCAAGTGGTTAAACTATATGTGGTGTTACAAAACAGAACAATTTTCACGCTTATCCTGTGTGCAGCCTATTACTTTAGGGTGTGCATCCCAAAGCTCAAACACTCACACTCACACACATATATATATATATATATATATATATATATATATATATATATATATATATATATATATATATATATATATATATATATATATATATATATATATATATATATATATATATATATATATATATATACTGTGGGGACGGAAAGTATTCAGACCCCCTTAAATTTTTCACTCTTTGTTATATTGCAGCCATTTGCTAAAATCATTTAAGTTCATTTTATTTCCTCATTAATGTACACACAGCACCCCATATTGACAGAAAAATATAGAATCATTGACATTTTTGCAGATTTATTAAAAAAGAAAAACTGATATATCACATGGTCCTAAGTATTCAGATCCTTAGCTCAGTATTTAGTAGAAGCACCCTTTTGATCTAATACAGCCATGAGTCTTTTTGGGAAAGATGCAACAAGTTTTTCACACCTGGATTTGGGGATCCTCTGCCCTTACTCCTTGCAGATCCTCTCCAGTTCTGTCAGGTTGGATGTTAAACGTTGGTGGCTCTTCTCCCCGATAGCTCAGTCACGGCCCATAATTCACTGGGGCATCGCAGTGCATTGCTGGCTGATGATTGGCCAAGCATGCACTATGACCCGTATGCTTGGTCAATCACAGCGCCATCTGTACAGAGAGCTGTATTTGGCCAAAGGCAGGGTGGCTTTGGCCAATATTGGCTCAGGGGGTTTAGTACACGCCCCACACTATATAAGGCCGCCTGCACGTCGGCCCTGTGTAGTGTGTTCCGGCGTTGAGAGACAGAGAGACAGTGTCATTTGATTTAAGTTAGATTAGGCAGGACAGGCAGTCAGTTAGCTGCACTTACAGTGTATTGTGTATATATATGCATCCCAGGTGTTGTGTATATATATATATATATATATATATATATATATATACATATATATATATATACATGGTATTCTGTTTAGCTAGATCCGTTCCTGTTATTATCTGCCTACTGACAGGCAGGCAGGTGTTGTAATGCCCCGCACACACGGTCGGATTTTCCGAAGGAAAATGTGTGATAGGACCCTGTTGTCGGAAATTCCGACCGTGTGTAGGCTCCATCACACATTTTCCATCGGATTTTCCGACACACAAAGTTTGAGAGCAGGCTATAACATTTTCCGACAACAAAATCCGTTGTCGGAATTTCCGATCGTGTGTACACAAATCCGACGCACAAAGTGCCACGCATGCTCAGAATAAACAAAGAGATGAAAGCCATTGGCTACTGCCCCGTTTATAGTCCTGACGTATGAGTTTTATGTCACCGCGTTCAGAATGATTGGATTTTCCGACAACTTTGTGTGACCGTGTGTATGCAAGACGAGTTTGAGCCAACATCCGGCGGAAAAAATCCTAGGATTTTGTTGTCGGAATGTCCGATCAATGTCCGACCGTGTGTACGGGGCATTACAGTATTTGAAGAAAATTGCTGGTGTTCTTCTCATCCTATTAGTTCTATTAGCTACAGTATTTACAGTTAGTGTAGTGCGTCCTCTGCACAGTGTGCACCTAAAGCTACTTGTAGAAGATTGTTTTTCTGATCCTATCACTACCACAGGCAGCTACATTATTTTTTAGTGTAGTGCGACCTCTGCACAGTGTTCAGCTAAAGCTACAAGTTAGTGTAGTGCGACCTCTGCACAGTGTTCAGCTAAAGCTACAAGTTAGTGTAGTGCGACCTCTGCACAGTGTTCAGCTAAAGCTACCAGTAGAAGGTTGGTGTTGTTTTCCTGATCCTATCACTACCGCAGGCAGCTACCTTATTTAAATGTTAGTGTAGTGCATCCTCTGCACAGTGTTCAGCTAAAGCTACAAGTTAGTGTAGTGCGACCTCTGCACAGCGTTCAGCTAAAGCTACAAGTTAGTGTAGTGCGACCTCTGCACAGTGTTCAGCTAAAGCTTCCTGTAGAAGGTTGGTGTTGTTTTCCTGATCCTATCACTACCGCAGGCAGCTACATTATTTACACGTTAGTGTAGTGCAACCTCTGCACAGTGTTCAGCTAAAGCAGGGGTCCTCAAACTTTTTCAACAGGGGGCCAGTTCATGGTCCCTCAGACTGTTGGGGGGCCGCACTATAGTTTAAAAAAAATATGAACTAATTCATATGCACACATCTTATTTGTAGTGCAAAAAAAAACAGGAAAAAACAGTACAATATTTAAAATAAAGAACAATTGTAATCAATATGAACTTATCAGTATTTCACAGACTCCCCTCATTACAGAACCATTTCCAATCACAGACCCCCCCCTCCCCATCACAGACTTACCCCATAACAAAGCCCCCCCATGACAGATCCCCCCATCACAAAGCCCCCCAACACAAACTCCTCTCCATCACAAAGCCCCACATAACAGATTCCCCCCATAACAGACTCCCCCATATCACATACTTCCCCCATTACAGATACCCCCATAACAGACGCCCCATCACACTTTCCCCATAACAGACTCCGCCATCACAGATCCCCCCATATCACAGATCCCCCATATCACAGACTCCCCCATATCACAGATCCCCCCATATTACAGATGCCCCATCACAGACTCCCCCCATATCACAGATCCTCCCATATCACAGAGCCCCCCATATCACAGAGCCCCCCATATCACAGATCCCCCCCATATCAGACCCCCATCACAGATCCCCACATATCACAGATCCCCCCATATCACAGATCCCCCCATATCAGACTCCTGCATCACAGATCCCCCCATATCACAGATCCCCCCTATCACAGATCCCCCCTATCACAGATCCCCCATAACAGAGCCCCCCATCAAAGATCCCCCATATCACAGATCCCCTCATATCACAGATGCCCCCATATCACAGATCCCCCCCATATCATAGATCCCCCATATCACAGATCCCCCCATATCACAGATCCCCCCATATCAGACTCCTCCATCACAGATCCCCATCAGAGATCCCCCCATCACAGATCCCCCCATATCACAGATCCCTCCATATCAGATACCCCCATATCACAGATCCCCCATCACAGACTCCGCCATCACAGAGCTCCCCATATCACAGTCCCCCCCCCATATCAGACTGCCTCCTATCACAGATGCTCCCCATCACAGACTCCCCTCATCGATATTACACTGCCGCCCCTTCTATAATATCACAGCACTCCCACTCCCCTCTGTTACCTGTATCATACAAGATACGAAGCATGGTAGGTCCGGACAAAGAGCGGGACTTTGCAAGTGAAAGGCAGGTGATTGATTCCTGGGACCGCCCCGATGCCTAGTAACCAATCACCTGCTTCTTAACACAAAAGGTCCTTTGTCCAGACCTGTCATGTTTCCCGTCCTGTGTGATAAAAGTAGCAGAGGGCAGGGGGAGTGCTGCGACATTAAAGGGGCAGTCCGCGGGCCAGATAAAAATGCTGAAGGGCCGGATTCGGCATGCGGGCCGTAGTTTTAGGACCCCTGAGCTAAAGCTACCTGTAAAAGGTTGGTGTTGTTTTCCTGATCCTATCACTACCGCAGGCAGCTACATTATTTACACGTTAGTGTAGTGCGACCTCTGCACAGTGTTCAGTTAAAGCTACCTGTAGAAGGTTGGTGGTGTTTTCCTGATCCTATCACTACCGCAGGCAGCTACATTATTTTTTAGTGTAGTGCGACCTCTGCACAGTGTTCAGCTAAAGCTATAAGTTAGTGCAGTGCGGCCTCTGCACCGTATTCAGCTAAAGCTACCTGTAGAAGGTTGGTGTTGTTTTCCTGATCCTATCACTACCGCAGGTAGTTACATTATTTACATGTTAGTGTAGTGCAACCTCTGCACAGTGTTCAGCTAAAGCTACCTGTAGAAGGTTGGTGTTGTTTTCCTGATCCTATCACTACCGCAGGCAGCTACATTATTTACATGTTAGTGTAGTGCGACCTCTGCACAGTGTTCAGCTAAAGCTACCTGTAGAAGGTTGGTGTTGTTTTCCTGATCCTATCACTACCGCAGGCAGCTACATTATTTACATGTTAGTGTAGTGCGACCTCTGCACAGTGTTCAGCTAAAGCTACAAGTTAGTGTAGTGCGACCTCTGCACAGTGTTCAGCTAAATCTACAAGTTAGTGTAGTGCGACCTCTGCACAGTGTTCAGCTAAAGCTACCTGTAGAAGGTTGGTGTTGTTTTCTTGATCCTATCACTACCACAGGCAGCTACATTATTTACACGTTAGTGTAGTGCAACCTCTGCACAGTGTTCAGCTAAAGCTACCAGTAGAAGGTTGGTGTTGTTTTCCTGATCCTATCACTACCGCAGGCAGCTACATTATTTAAATGTTAGTGTAGTGCGTCCTCTGCACAGTGTTCAGCTAAAGCTACAAGTTAGTTTAGTGCGACCTCTGCACAGTGTTCAGCTAAAGCTCCAAGTTAGTGTAGTGCGACCTCTGCATAGTGTTCAGCTAAAGCTACCTGTAGAAGGTTGGTGTTGTTTTCCTGATCCTATCACTACCGCAGGCAGCTACATTATTTACACGTTAGTGTAGTGCGACCTGTGCACAGTGTTCAGCTAAAGCTACCTGTAGAAGGTTGGTGTTGTTTTCCTGATCCTATCACTACCGCAGGCACCTACATTATTTACACGTTAGTGTAGTGCGACTTCTGCACAGTGTTCAGCTAAAGCTACCTGTAGAAGGTTGGTGTCACGTACCTGGTGATGGAGCCTGATATGCAGAGGACGGCCTCTCTTACAACTCTGACTTGGAGCCCCTGATAGAGCTGACAGGAAGCACCGAGATGCAGAGTCGCACAAGTGCCTGGTGGGATCGCTGAACCTGGAGCTGGATCGGAGCACTCGGCCGGGCTGTAGAGGTGTCTGTAGGGATCCCAGCGCAGTGGTAGGCAGGTAGCTGGAGTAAGTAGACAACCGGTCCCCACAGGCAGAAGTGCAGGTGCAGCAGAAGGGATGGTGGCACCCTCGAGGCTGAAGAGAAGGCAGGTACAGGCAGGCTGGGTCATACACAAACGGGCACATCAGGAACAGGCTGAAGCGGAAGTGGAATCAGATTACAGTCCGGGTCGTCAGCAGACTGGCAGCGAAGTGGCAGAAGGAGCAGGCAGATGCAGAGTAGAGGACAAGCCGGGGTCAGATGCAGGGAGGAAACAAGAACGTTAGGAAGCAAGTCAGGTCACAACAGGAACGGAAGTCAGGTAGGTAATTGCAGGATACACAGGGAACGCTGTAGAGCAGACAGCACTGAGTCTGGAAACTGACTGAGTTTAAGTAGCCTGTTTGGGTGTCAAAAGCTCTCACAGGGTGTGTGTGCACCAATGGCATTCTGACAGGGGCAGATGTAACAGGTCATCTTCTTCGGCAGCCATCTTGAGTGCTGGCATGCCCTTCCTGACAGGCAGAGGTAACAGGTCGTTTTCTTCGGCAGCCATCTTGGGTGCTGGCATGCCCTTCCTGACACTGCCCCCCCAAAGGGCAGCCTCCGGATGCCCAACTTGGCCCACTTGTCAGGATGGGAGTTCTTAAAAGCTTGAACCAAATTTCGGGCATGGATATTACCTTCAGGTTCCCAGGAGTTGTCCTCTGGCCCATACCCTTTCCATTTTATCAGGAACTGTATCTGATTTCTTCTCTTCCTGCAATCTAAGATTGTTTCCACCTCAAACTCTTCCTCCCCGTCAATAATTACAGGTTCAGGCGAGCCGGAACTTCGTCCTGGAAAAGGGTCAGGAATGGCAGGTTTCAACAAGGTTATGTGGAACACAGGGTGGATTCTAAATGACTCAGGCAACTCTAATTCATACTCAACCTCATTGATCGTCTCTTAACCGGAAATGGTCCTATAAATTTAGGGCCCAGTTTCTTTGAGGGACAGGCCAGTTTTAAATTAGTAGTTGCTAGCCACACTTGGTCACCAGGGTTCAAGATCAATTCTCCCCTTCTTTTCCTGTCAAAAACTCCCTTATTGTATGCCTGTGTCTTGGCCATTGTTTTCTGTAGCAGTTTGTTATTGGCGTTGAAGAAATTTATAGTTTCGGAAACAGCTGGTACAGGGGAATCTGGAATTGTATTAGACAAAAAAAGGGTGGAAACCGTAGTTTGCAAAAAATTGAGATTGCTTTGTAGCAGAGTGTACTGAATTGTTATAAAAAAACTCGGCCAGGGGAAGCAGAGAAGCCCAATCGTCTTGAGAAAATGAGGAGAAACATCTCAGGTACTGTTCGAGGGTTTGATTAGTCCTCTCTGTCTGCCCATTCGTTTGTGGGTGATATGCAGAAGAAAATGAAAGTTCAATCCCGAGTGCATCAAATAAGGCTCTCCAGAATCTGGATGTAAACTGCACCCCACGGTCGGACACAATATTATCCGGAATCCCGTGAAGCCTTACTATCTCCTTGACAAAGGTTTGAGCTGTATCTCGAGCAGATGGTGTGCCCTTCATGGGCAGAAAGTGTGCCATCTTAGATAGTCTATCGACAACTACAAAAATGGTATTGTGGCCCTCAGATGGGGGAAGTTCTACAATAAAATCTATTGAGATCATCTTCCAAGGTCTACTGGGGACAAGTAAGGGTTTTAGCAGACCCCAGGCTCTGGATCTGCTGGTTTTATTGCGGATGCAAGTGATGCAAGATTCCACATATTTCCTACAATCTTTTTCCACCCCAGGCCACCAAAATGTCCGTTGTACTAATTCAGTTGTCTTGCCAATGCCAAAATGACCTGCCAGCACATGATCATGGCATCGCACCAGGATGGCCATTCGGAGGTCTTCCAGCACAAAGACCTTGTCTTCATGCCAAAGTAGCCCATCCTTTGCCAGTAGAGAGAACCCTGGTAGTAAAGGGTTCCTTACTAGAGTTTGTTTAATTTGTTTTATTAACTCTCCTTGAAGTAACAGGAAGTTCCCAGGGGATAGAATGGTATCTGGAGATGAAATTTCTTCAGGTTTGCTGAACATGTGTGATAACACATCGGGTTTTGCATCCTTGGATCCGGGCCTGAACGTTAAGTGAAAAGTGAATCTAGAAAAGAATAGTGCCCACCTGGCTTGTCGGCGTTTCAATCTTTTTGCTGTTCTTAAATACTCGAGGTTCTTATAATCGGTATAGATCAAGATTGGGTGTGCGGCCCCCTCTAGAAGGTACCTCCATTCCTCCAGGGCGGCTTTGATGGCCAAAAGTTCACGGTCCCTGACGTTGTAGTTCCTTTCAGCATTTGACAGCTTGCGGGAAAAAAAGCAACTGGATGCAGTAGAGCCTTAGCTCCCCGCCTCTGAGTCAATATTGCTCCGACCGCTGTTTCTGAGGCGTCTACTTCCAAGACGTAGAGCAAGGCTGGGTCAGGGTGTTTCAGGACAGATGCAGATGTGAAAAGTCTTTTTAGGGTGTCAAAAGCTTTCTGAGCTTCCAGAGACCAAGAGAATCTTGTACCTTGTTTGGTTAAACTTGTAATGGGGGATATGATTGCAGAAAAATTTCTGATGAATTTTCGATAAAAATTTGCAAACCCCACGAAACGTTGGATACCCTTTTTATCACTGGGAGCAGGCCAATCCAGGATGGCTGTAACATTCTGCGGATCCATCTGGATGCCTTCGGTGGAAATGATTAAACCCAAGAATTGGATGCTTTGGCATTCAAATACACATTTCTCTGGTTTTGCATAAAGTCTGTGTTGTCGAAGGCGACTCAATAGATTCTTGACGTGACTATGGTGGTGATCTAGAGAGGGAGAGAAGATTAATATATCATCAAGATAAACAACAACAAATAGATCCAGGAAATCTCGGAAGACATCGTTGATGAAGTGCTGAAAGGTAGCTGGGGCATTGCAAAGTCCAAAGGGCATCACAAGGTATGCAAAATGCCCAAACCGTGTGTGGAACGCCGTCTTCCATTCATCCCCCTCTCGTATGCGAACCAGATTATAAGCACCCCGAAGATCCAATTTTGTGAAAATGGTGGCCGTACAGAGTCGCTGGAATAATTCAGGCACAAGTGGAAGAGGGTAATGTTTTTTTACAGTGACCTTATTAAGTTCACAATAGTCCACACAGGGCCGTAATGAGTGGTCCTTTTTTTCTACAAAGAAGATCCCCGCACCAGCAGGAGATGTGGAGGGGCGAATAAACCCCTTTTTAAGGTTGTCATCAATGTAGTCTTTCAAAGCAACAAGTTCAGGTTCAGATAGAGGAAAGATCCCAAAAGGAACTTCAACCCTAGGAAGAAGCTCAATTGGACAGTCATAAGCCCTATGAGGAGGAAGCGTTTCTGCCCCTTTTTTGCAGAAAACATCCAGAAAGTTGTGATATGCTACTGGAATGACTTGGCGGGCTTCAGACTCCAAATCGATGCACAGCAGGGGAGATTGGTCCTGATGATTCTCTTGCCAACAATGCTGAAGGCAATAGGGGGAAAGAAACTTGATTTCTTCTGTAACCCAGTTAATGTGAGGGTTATGAGCTTTTAACCAAGGCATACCCAGAATGATTGGGAACAGAGGGGAAGCGATTGCATCTAAGCGTAGAAGCTCTTGATGGTTCTCGGCAATGGTGGTAGATAACGGGATGGTTTCGTGAGTAATCATTCCAGATTTAATGGTGGATCCGTCTGCCAGATGTACAGAAAGTCTCTGAGCCTTGGGTTGTAGAGGAATGTGATGTTTGGCAGCAAAAGCTAAATCTATGAAACAGCTGCAAACTCCAGAGTCAATTATAGCGGGGGTCTGGATAGTTCCTCCTGGGAGCTGTAACAAAATGGGAAGAGCAAGATGAGCAGAGTGATTGGGTAGAGATGGAGGAGAAGCAGATGTAACTGAGAGGCACTTGCGGATCTTGACCGGGCAAGACCTAACATAATGTCCTGATCTTCCACAGTACAGGCAAAGATTTAGCTGGCGTCAGGGCTGGCGTTCTTCTGTAGTCAGAGAAGGACGGAGGAGACCAAGCTTCATGGGTTCAGATGTGTCTGAAGCGGATGCGGAAGGAGCAGGTGAAGCGGGACTGAAAGAACCAGACACTCGTGGAAGCATCCATACTGGACGGGACTGGTTGGTGGCTCGTTCCGACCTACGTTCCCTTAAGCGATGGTCAATCTGGATTGACAAATTTATAAGTGACTCTAGGGTGGAGGGGACACCTGTTTGTGCTAGCTCGTCCTTGAGATTATCAGAAAGGCCCATGCGGAACTGGTAACACAGGGCAGCATGGTTCCAGCTGGTGTCGGAACTCCAGCGCCTGAATTCTGAAACATAGTCCTCCACGGCCCTGTGACCCTGCTGAAGCGTGTGAAGGACGGCTTCCCAGTAGCGGCTTGCTGGGGGTCTTCATATAACTGAGCCATGGCTCCAAAAAAGGAGGCTAAGTCCATCAGAGATGTGGCCTTTTGTTCATGGAGTCAGTGAGCCCAGGCCTGTGGTTCCCCCTAAAGCAAGGAAATGACAAACCCGACCTTGATGGCTTCCAGGGAGAAGGTTCGTGGTTGTAGAGGTGTCTGTAGGGATCCCAGAGCAGTGGTAGGGAGGTAGCTAGAGTGAGTAGACAACCGGTCATCACAGGCAGAAGTGCAGGTGCAGCAGAAGGGATGGTGGCACCCACGAGGCTAAAGAGAAGGCAGGTAAAGGCAGGCCGGGTCATACACAAACAGGCACGTCAGGAACAGAGGCTGAAGCGGAAGCAGAATCAGATTACAGGCCGGGTCGTCAGCAGACTGGCAGCGAAGTGGCAGAAGGAGCAGGCATATGCAGAGTAGAGGACAAGCCGGGGTGGGATGCAGGGAGGAAACAGGAACGTCAGGAAGCAAGCCGGGTCACAACAGGAACGGAAGTCAGGTAGGTAACTGCAGGATACACATGGAACGCTGTAGAGCAGACAGCACTGAGTCTGGAAACTGACTGAGTTTAAGTAGCCTGTTTGGGTGTCAAAAGCTGTCACAGGGTGTGTGTGCAAAAATGGCATTCTGACAGGGGCAGAGGTAACAGGTCATCTTCTTCGACAGCCATCTTGGGTGCTGGCATGCCCTTCCTGACAGTTGGTGTTGTTTTCCTGATCCTATCAATACTGCAGGCAGCTACATTATTTACATGTTAGTGTAGTGCGACCTCTGCACAGTGCTCAGCTAAAGCTACCTGTAGAAGGTTGGTGTTGTTTTCCTGATCCTATCACTACCGCAGGCAGCTACATTATTTAAACGTTAGTGTAGTGCAACCTCTGCACAGTGATCAGCTAAAGCTACAAGTTAGTGTAGTGTGACCTCTGCACAGTGTTCAGCTAAAGCTACCTGTAGAAGGTTGGTGTTGTTTTCCTGATCCTATCACTACCGCAGGCAGCTACATTATTTACACGTTAGTGTAGTGCGACCTCTGCACAGTGTTCAGCTAAAGCTACCTGTAGAAGGTTGGTGTTGTTTTCCTGATCCTATCACTACCGCAGGCAGCTACATTATTTAAACGTTAGTGTAGTGCAACCTCTGCACAGTGATCAGCTAAAGCTACAAGTTAGTGTAATGCGACCTCTGCACAGTGTTCAGCTAAAGCTACAAGTTAGTGTAGTGTGACCTCTGCACAGTGTTCAGCTAAAGCTACCTGTAGAAGGTTGGTGTTGTTTTCCTGATCCTATCACTACCGCAGGCAGCTACATTATTTACACGTTAGTGTAGTGCAACCTCTGCACAGTGTTCAGCTAAATCTACCTGTAGGAGGTTGGTGGTATTTTCATGATCTTATCACTACCGCAGGCAGCTACATTATTTAAACGTTAGTGTAGTGCGTTCTCTGCACAGTGTTCAGCTAAAGCTACCTGTAGAAGGTTGGTGTTGTTTTCCTGATCCTATCACTACTGCAGGCAGCTACATTATTTACACGTTAGTGTAGTGGGACCTCTGCACAGTGTTCAGCTAAAGCTACCTGTAGAAGGTTGGTGGTGTTTTCCTGATCCTATCACTACCGCAGGCAGCTACATTATTTACACGTTAGTGTAGTGCGACCTCTGCACAGTGTTCAGCTAAAGCTACCTGTAGAAGGTTGGTGGTGTTTTCCTGATTTTATCACTACCGCAGGCAGCTACATTATTTTTTAGTGTAGTGGGATGTCTGCACAGTGTTCAGCTAAAGCTACAAGTTAGTGTAGTGCGACCGCTGCACATTATTCAGCTAAAGCTACCTGTAGAAGGTTGGTGTTGTTTTCCTGATCCTATCACTACCACAGGCAGCTACATTATTTACACGTTAGTGTAGTGCAACCTCTGCACAGTGTTCAGCTAAAGCTACCTGTAGGAGGTTAGTGGTATTTTCCTGATCCTATCACTACCGCAGGCAACTCCATTTTTTAAACGTTAGTGTAGTGCGTTCTCTGCACAGTGTTCAGCTAAAGCTACCTGTAGAAGGTTGGTGTTGTTTTCCTGATCCTATCACTACCGCAGGCAGCTACATTATTTACACGTTAGTGTAGTGGGACCTCTGCACAGTGTTCAGCTAAAGCTACCTATAGAAGGTTGGTGTTGTTTTCCTGATCCTATCACTACCGCAGGCAGCTACATTATTTACACATTAGTGTAGTGCGACCTCTGCACAGTGTTCAGCTAAAGCTACCTGTAGAAGGTTGGTGGTGTTTTCCTGATCCTATCACTACTGCAGGCAGCTACATTATTTTTTAGTGTAGTGCGACCTCTGCACAGTGTTCAGCTAAAGCTCCTGTAAAAGGTTGGTGGTGTTTTCCTGATCCTATCTCTACTGCAGGCAGCTACATTATTTACACATTAGTGTATTTCAACCTCTGCAAAGTGTTCAGCTAAAGCTACCTGTAGAAGGTTGGTGGTGTTTTCCTGATCCTATCACTACCGAAGGCAGCTACATTATTTACACATTAGTGTAGTGCAACCTCTGCAAAGTGTTTAGCTAAAGCTACAAGTTAGTGTAGTGCGACCTCTGCACAGTGTTCAGCTAAAGCTACCTGTAGAAGGTTAGTGTTTTCCTGATCCTATCACTACCGCAGGCAGCTACATTATCTAAACGTTAGTGTAGTGCGTCCTCTGAATAGTGTTCAGCTACAGCTACAAGTTAGTGTAGTGTGACCTCTGCACAGTGTTCAGCTAAAGCTACAAGTTAGTGTAGTGCGACCTCTGCACAGTGTTCAGCTAAAGCTACAAATTAGTTTGTGCGACCTCTGCACAGTGTTCAGCTAAAGCTACCTGTTGAAGGTTGGTGGTGTTTTCCTGATCCTATCACTACCGAAGGCAGTTACATTATTTACACATTAGTGTAGTGCGACCTCTGCAAAGTGTTCAGCTAAAGCTACAAGTTAGTGTAGTGCGACCTCTGCACAGTGTTCAGCTAAAGCTACAAGTTAGTGTAGTGCGACCTCTGCACAGTGTTCAGCTAAAGCTACAAGTTAGTGTAGTGCAACCTCTGCACAGTGTTCAGCTAAAGCTACAAGTTAGTATAGTGCGACCTCTGCACAGTGTTCAGCTAAAGCTAGAATTTAGTGTAATGCGACCTCTGCACAGTGTTCAGCTAAAGCTACAAGTTAGTGTAGTGCGACCTCTGCACAGTGTTCAGCTAAAGCTACCTGTAGAAGTTTGGTGTTGTTTTCCTGATCCTATTACTACCGCAGGCACCTACATTATTTACACGTTAGTGTAGTACGACCTCTGCACAGTGTTCAGCTAAAGCTACCAGTAGAAGGTTGGTGTTGTTTTCCTGATCCTATCACTACCGCAGGCAGCTACATTATTTAAATGTTAGTGTAGTGCGTCCTCTGCACAGTGTTCAGCTAAAGCTACAAGTTAGTATAGTGCAACCTCTGCACAGTGTTCAGCTAAAGCTACAAGTTAGTGTAGTGCAACCTCTGCACAGTGTTCAGCGAAAGCTACAAGTTAGTGTAGTGCGACCTCTGCACAGTGTTCAGCTAAAGCTACAAGTTAGTGTAGTGCAACCTCTGCACAGAGTTCAGCTAAAGCTACAAGTTAGTGTAGTGCGACCTCTGCACAGTGTTCAGCTAAAGCTAAAATTTAGTGTAATGCGACCTCTGCCCAGTGTTCAGCTAAAGCTACAAGTTAGTGTAGTGCGACCTCCGCACAGTGTTCAGCTAAAGCTACCTGTAGAAGGTTGGTGTTGTTTTCCTGATCTTATCACTACCGCAGGCAGCTACATTATTTACACGTTAGTGTAGTGTGATCTCTGCACAGTGTACAGCTAAAGCTACCTGTAGAAGGTTGGTGTTGTTTTCCTGATCCTATCACTACTGCAGGCAGCTACATTATTTACACATTAGTGTAGTGCGACCTCTGTACAGTGTTCAGCTAAAGATACCTGTAGAAGGTTGGTGTTGTTTTCCTGATCCTATCATTACCACAGGCATCTACATTATTTACACGTTAGTGTAGTACGACCTCTGCACAGTGTTCAGCTAAAGCTACCAGTAGAAGGTTGGTGTTGTTTTCCTGATCCCATCACTACTGCAGGCAGCTACATTATTTAAATGTTAGTGTAGTGCATCCTCTGCACAGTGTACAGCTAAAGCTACAAGTTAGTGTAGTGTGACCTCTGCACAGTGTTCAGCTAAAGCTACAACTTAGTGTAGTGCGACCTCTGCACAGTGTTCAGCTAAAGCTACCTGTAGAAGGTTGGTGTTGTTTTTCTGATCCTATCACTACCACAGGCAGCTACATTATTTACACGATAGTGTAGTGCAACCTCTGCACAGTGTTCAGCTAAAGCTACCTGAAGAAGGTTGGTGGTGTTTTCCTGATCCTATCACTACCGCAGGCAGCTACATTATTTTTTTGTGTAGTGCGACCTCTGCACAGCGTTCAGCTAAAGCTACAAGTTAGTGTAGTGCGACCTCTGCACAGTATTCAGCTAAAGCTACCTGTAGAAGGTTGGTATTGTTTTCCTGATCCTATCACTACCACAGGCAGCTACATTATTTACACGTTAGTGTAGTGCAACCTCTGCACAGTGTTCAGCTAAAGCTACCTGAAGAAGGTTGGTGGTGTTTTCCTGATCCTATCACTATCGCAGGCAGCTACATTATTTTTTAGTGTAGTGCGACCTCTGCACAGTGTTCAGCTAAAGCTACAAGTTAGTGTAGTGCGACCTCTGCACAGTGTTCAGCTAAAGCTAGAATTTAGTGTAATGCGACCTCTGCACAGTGTTCAGCTAAAGCTACAAGTTAGTGTAGTGCGACCTCTGCACAGTGTTCAGCTAAAGCTACCTGTAGAAGTTTGGTGTTGTTTTCCTGATCCAATTACTACCGCAGGCACCTACCTTATTTACACGTTAGTGTAGTACGACCTCTGCTCAGTGTTCAGCTAAAGCTACCATTAGAAGGTTGGTGTTGTTTTCCTGATCCTATCACTTCCACAGGCAGCTACATTATTTACACGTTAGTGTAGTGCGACCTCTGCACAGTGTTCAGCTAAAGCTACCTGAAGAAGGTTGGTGGTGTTTTCCTGATCCTATCACTACCGCAGGCAGCTACATTATTTTTTAGTGTAGTGCGACCTCTGCACAGTGTTCAGCTAAATCTACAAGTTAGTGTAGTGCGACCTTTGCACAGTATTCAGCTAAAGCTACCTGTAGAAGGTTGGTGTTGTTTTCCTGATCCTATCACTACCACAGGCAGCTACATTATTTAAACATTAGTGTAGTGCGTCCTCTGCACAGTGTTCAGCTAAAGCTACCTGTAGAAGGTTGGTGGTGTTTTCCTGATCCCATACCTACCGCAGGCAGCTACATTATTTACAAGTTAGTGTAGTGCGACCTCTGCACAGTGTTCAGCTAAAGCTACAAGTTAGTGTAGTGCGACCTCTGCACAGTGTTCAGCTAAAGCTACCTGTAGAAGGTTGGTGTTGTTTTCCTGATCCTATCACTACCGCAGGCAGCTACATTATTTACACATTAGTGTAGTGTGATCTTTGCACAGTGTACAGCTAAAGCTACCTGTAGAAGGTTGGTGTTGTTTTCCTGATCCTATCACTACTGCAGGCAGCTACATTATTTACACGTTAGTGTAGTGCGACCTCTGCACAGTGTTCAGCTAAAGATACCTGTAGAAGGTTGGTGTTGTTTTCCTGATCCTATCATTACCACAGGCAGCTACATTATTTACACGTTAGTGTAGTACGACCTCTGCACAGTGTTCAGCTAAAGCTACCAGTAGAAGGTTGGTGTTGTTTTCCTGATCCCATCACTACTGCAGGCAGCTACATTATTTAAATGTTAGTGTAGTGCATCCTCTGCACAGTGTACAGCTAAAGCTACAAGTTAGTGTAGTGTGACCTCTGCACAGTGTTCATCTAAAGCTACAACTTAGTGTAGTGCGACCTCTGCACAGTGTTCAGCTAAAGCTACCTGTAGAAGGTTGGTGGTGTTTTCCTGATCCTATCACTACCGCAGGCAGCTACATTATTTACACGTTAGTGTAGTGCGATCTCTGCACAGTGTTCAGCTAAAGCTACCTGTAGAAGGTTGGTGTTGTTTTCCTTAACATATCACTACTGCAGGCAGCTACATTATTTACACGTTAGTGTAGTGCGCCCTCTGCACAGTGTTCAGCTAAAGCTACCTGTAGAAGGTTGGTGGTGTTTTCCTGATCCTATCACTACCGCAGGCAGCTACATTATTTTTTAGTGTAGTGCGACCTCTGCACAGTGTTCAGCTAAAGCTACCTGTAGAAGGTTGGTGGTATTTTCCTGATCCTATCACTACCGCAGGCAGCTACATTATTTTTTAGTGTAGTGCGACCTCTGCACAGTGTTCAGCTAAAGCTAGAAGTTAGTGTAGTGTGACCTCTGCACAGTATTCAGCTAAAGCTACCTGTAGAAGTTTGGTGTTGTTTTCCTGATCCTTTCACTAGCACAGTCAGCTACATTATTTACATGTTAGTGTAGTGCGATCTCTGCACAGTGTTCAGCTAAAGCTACCTGTAGAAGGTTGGTGTTGTTTTCCTTAACCTATCACTATTTCAGGCAGCTACATTTTTTACACGTTAGTGTAGTGCGACCTCTGCACGGTGTTCATCTAAAGCTACCTATAGAAGGTTGGTGGTGTTTTCCTGATCCTATCACTACCGCAGGCAGCTACATTATTTTTTAGTGTAGTGCGACCTCTGCACAGTGTTCAGCTAAAGCTACAAGTTAGTTTGTGCGACCTCTGCACAGTGTTCAGCTAAAGCTACAAGTTAGTTTGTGCGACCTCTGGACAGTGTTTAGTTAAAGCTACAAGTTAGTGTATTGCGACCTCTGCACAATGTTCAGCTAAAGCTACAAGTTAGTGTAGTGTGACCTCTGCACAGTGTTCAGCTAAAGCTCCAAGTTAGTGTAGTGCAATCTCTGCACAGTGTTCAGCTAAAGCTACCTGTAGAAGGTTGGTGGTATTTTCCTGATCCTATCACTACCGCAGGCAGCTACATTATTTTTTAGTGTAGTGCGACCTCTGCACAGTGTTCAGCTAAAGCTACAAGTTAGTGTAGTGTGACCTCTGTACAGTATTCAGCTAAAGCTACCTGTAGAAGGTTGGTGTTCTTTTCCTGATCCTATCACTACCACAGGCAGCTACATTATTTACACGTTAGTGTAGTGCGACCTCTGTACAGTGTTCAGCTAAAGATACCTGTAGAAGGTTGGTGTTTTTTTCCTGATCCTATCATTACCACAGGCAGCTACATTATTTACACGTTAGTGTAATACGACCTCTGCACAGTGTTCAGCTAAAGCTACCAGTAGAAGGTTGGTGTTGTTTTCTTGATCCTATCACTACCGCAGGCAGCTACATTATTTAAATGTTAGTGTAGTGCATCCTCTGCACAGTGTTCAGCTAAAGCTGCAAGTTAGTGTAGTGTGACCTCTGCACAGTGTTCAGCTAAAGCTACAACTTAGTGTAGTGCGACCTCTGCACAGTGTTCAGCTAAAGCTACCTGTAGAAGGTTGGTGTTGTTTTCCTAATCCTATCAGTACTGCAGGCAGCTACATTATTTACACGTTAGTGTAGTGCAACCTCTGCACAGTGTTCAGCTAAAGCTACCTGTAGAAGGTTGGTGTTGTTTTCCTGATCCTATCACTACCGCAGGCAGCTACATTATTTACATGTTAGTGTAGTGCGACCTCTGCACAGTGTTCAGCTAAAGCTACCTGTAGAAGGTTGGTGGTGTTTTCCTGATCCTATCACTACCGCAGGTAGCTACATTATTTTTTAGTGTAGTGCGACCTCTGCACAGTGTTCAGCTAAAGCTACAAGTTAGTGTAGTGCTACCTCTGCGCAGTATTCAGCTAAAGCTACCTGTAGAAGGTTGGTGTTGTTTTCCTGATCCTATCACTACCACAGGCAGCTACATTATTTACACGTTAGTGTAGTGTAACCTCTGCACAGTGTTCAGCTAAAGCTACCTGTAGGAGGTTGGTGGTATTTTCCTGATCCTATGACTACCTCAGGCAGCTACATTATTTAAACGTTAGTGTAGTGCATCCTCTGCACAGTGTTCAGCTAAAGCTACCTGTAGAAGGTTGGTGGTGTTTTCCTGATCCTATCACTACCGCAGGCAGCTACATTATTTACACGTTAGTGTAGTGCGATCTCTGCACAGTGTTCAGCTAAAGCTACCTGTAGAAGGTTGGTGTTGTTTTCCTTAACCTATCACTACTGCAGGCAGCTACATTATTTACACGTTAGTGTAGTGCGCCCTCTGCACAGTGTTCAGCTAAAGCTACCTGTAGAAGGTTGGTGGTGTTTTCCTGATCCTATCACTACCGCAGGCAGCTACATTATTTTTTAGTGTAGTGCGACCTCTGCACAGTGTTCAGCTAAAGCTACAAGTTAGTTTGTGCGACCTCTGCACAGTGTTCAGTTAAAGCTACAAGTTAATGTATTGCGACCTCTGCACAGTGTTCAGCTAAAGCTACCTGTAGAAGGTTGGTGGTGTTTTCCTGATCCTATCACTACCGCAGGCAGCTACATTATTTTTTAGTGTAGTGCGACCTCTGCACAGTGTTCAGCTAAAGCTAGAAGTTAGTGTCGTGTGACCTCTGCACAGTATTCAGCTAAAGCTACCTGTAGAAGGTTGGTGTTGTTTTCCTGATCCTATCACTAGCACAGTCTGCTACATTATTTACATGTTAGTGTAGTGCGATCTCTGCACAGTGTTCAGCTAAAGCTACCTGTAGAAGGTTGGTGTTGTTTTCCTTAACCTATCACTACTGCAGGCAGCTACATTTTTTACACATTAGTGTAGTGCGACCTCTGCACAGTGTTCATCTAAAGCTACCTGTAGAAGGTTGGTGGTGTTTTCCTGATCCTATCACTACCGCAGGCAGCTACATTATTTTTTAGTGTAGTGCGACCTCTCCACAGTGTTCAGCTAAAGCTACAAGTTAGTTTGTGCGACCTCTGCACAGTGTTCAGCTAAAGCTACAAGTTAGTTTGTGCGACCTCTGGACAGTGTTTAGTTAAAGCTACAAGTTAGTGTATTGCGACCTCTGCACAATGTTCAGTTAAAGCTACAAGTTAGTGTAGTGCAACCTCTGCACAGTGTTCAGCTAAAGCTACAAGTTAGTGTAGTGCAACCTCTGGACAGTGTTTAGTTAAAGCTACAAGTTAGTGCATTGCGACCTCTGCACAGTGTTCTGCTAAAGCTACAAGTTAGTGTAGTGTGACCTCTGCACAGTGTTCAGCTAAAGCTACAAGTTAGTGTAGTGCGACCTCTGCACAGTGTTCAGCTAAATCTACCTGTAGAAGGTTGGTGTTGTTTTCCTGATCCTATCACTACCGCAGGCAGCTACATTATTTATACGTTAGTGTAGTGCGACCTCTGCACAGTGTTCAGCTTAAGCTACCTGTAGAAGATTGGTGATGTTTTCCTGATCCTATCACTACTGCAGGCAGCTACATTATTTAAACGTTAGTGTAGTGCGTCCTCTGCACAGTGTTCAGCTAAAGCTACAAGTTAGTGTAGTGCAACCTCTGCACAGTGTTCAGCTAAAGCTACAAGATAGTTTGTGCGACCTCTGCTCAGTGTTCAGCTAAAGCTACTTGTTGAAGGTTGGTGGTGTTTTCCTGATCCTATCACTTCCGCAGGCTGCTACATTATTTATACCTTAGTGTAGTGCGACTTCTGCACAGTGTTCAGCTAAAGCTACCTGTAGAAGGTTGGTGGTGTTTTCCTGATCCTATCACTACCGCAGGCAGCTACATTATTTACACGTTAGTGTATTGCGACCTCTGTACAGTGTTCAACTAAAGCTACCTGTAAAAGGTTGGTGGTGTTTTCCTGATCCTATCACTACCGCAGGCAGCTACATTATTTACACGTTAGTCTATTTTGACCTCTGCACAGTGTTCCGCTAAAGCTACCTGTAGAAGGTTGGTGGTGTTCTCCTGATCCTATCACTACCGCAGGCAGCTACATTATTTAAACATTAGTGTAGTGCGTCCTCTGCACAGTGTTCAGCTAAAGCTACAAGTTAGTGTAGTGCGACCTCTGCACAGTGTTTAGCTAAAGCTACAAGTTAGTTTGTGCGACCTCTGCACAGTGTTCAGCTAAAGCTACCTGTTGAAGGTTGGTGGTGTTTTCCTGATCTCATCACTTCCGCAGGCAGCTACATTATTTATATGTTAGTGTAGTGCGACTTCTGCACAGTGTTCAGCTAAAGCTACCTGTAGAAGGTTGGTGGTGTTTTCCTGATCCTATCACTACCGCAGGCAGCTACATTATTTTTTAGTGTAGTGCGACCTCTGCACAGTGTTTAGCTAAAGCTACAAGTTAGTGTAGTGTGACCTCTGCACAGTGTTCAGCTAAAGCTACCTTTAGAAGATTGGTGGTGTTCTCATACTAATAATACTACAGGCAGGCGGTTGATTTTGCTAGCTGCAGTATCAGTATATATATATATATATATATATATATATATCCAAGCTTAGTGCAGCTACATCTCACTGCAGGCAATTAGTATGTCTGAAAGGCCAACAAGGAGAGGCAGACAGTCACAAGCCAATAAAAGAGGGCAAGCAGGCTCTGTGTCTAGAGGCAACAGTGCTGGTCATGGAAACGATGCATCCTCATCAGCACGTGGCTGTGGGACACGCTTGGCCTTTTTTTCGGCAGTTGGCCGAGTTGAGCCGCAACATGCAGAAGACTACCTATAACCAATGACACCTCAAATCTGCTAGTTCACTCCCTGGTCATCTCCCACCTCGACTACTGCAACTACCTCCTCACAGGATTACCTTTACATAGGCTATCCCCTCTGCAGCCTGCCTCTTCCACCTTACCAACCGTTCAGTGTCTGCTACTCCTCTCTTTCAGTCCCTCCACTGGCTTCTACTCACCCAACAAATTCAAATTCAAAATACTAACAACAACTTACAAAGCTATCCACAACTCTGCCCCCAGATACATCACTAACTTTGTCTTAAAATACCAACCAAAACGTTCTCTTCGCTCCTCCGAAGAACTCCTGCTCTCTAGTTCTGTTCCCTTGTCACCTCCTCCCATGCTCGCTGCCAGGACTTTTCCCAAGCCTCTCCTATTATATGGAACGCCCTACCCCAATCTGTCCGACTATTTCCTACTCTGTTTGCTTTAGACGATCCCTGAAAACCCTTCTCTTCAGAGAAGCCTATTCTGCCTCTACCTAACAACTCTACTTTTATTTTCTCCATCAGATCATCCCCCCACAGTTATTACTTTTTTATCACTTGACCCTCCCTTCTAGATTGTAAGCTCTAATGAGCAGGGCCCTCTGATTCGTCTTGTATTGAATTGTATTGTATCTGTACTGTCTACTCTCATGTTGTAAAGCTGTTTGCGCTATATAAATCCTCTATGATATTAATAATAATGTTCCAAATGTCAATATTTTAAAGATAAATATACATTTTTAAATTCTGTCATATCATAGCTTCCAGGAAAAAGGAGCAGTTACAGCTGAACACCCGAAAGAGGTGTGCCATCACTTCCACTCACTGTTCAGTGCCGCTTGTAGAAACAATTTTTTTTTTTATGCAATGTGTTGTGAATGGCAATGTATGTGGGAAGAAATTGGGACAGATGGCAGATGATACGCCTGGTCAAATGATACAATGATAGTGAGCTGGTTATTGCATCCATTGATGTACAGAAGGCCTTGCCTTCTGTACAAAAAGCCTTCTGTAGAAAAAAAAAGTAGACTGAACTTTTCTAAGGAAATGCGCAGCTCTTGCTGAGTGAGAAACTCTGATCTATATCATAAGGTGCACCTGCATTGAAACCACATACTAAAAGCAGCATTATATTACCATGCTTTCAATGACTTTTTACTAATGCAATGTTTATTATACCAACCAGTATCTGAGGATTACCAGTGTTGGCTGTTTAATTAGGTGACTACCTTTGTATGGTTCTGCTGGAACATACACTGTTATTCTTGTTGTATTTTTATATGAATTATGCACTACAGGGAACACGAGGCAAAATGTTGCAGATACAGATTAAGGGCAGGTGATCAATCCAGTAAGAGTGATTGGAATAAGGATTGGTGACCCGTTCCAGTGGGCAGTGGTACTTCTGGTCAAATGACACAATAATAGTGGGCAGTCTAGACTCCTATTCTGTCCCACCTACTTTAATATCATTTAATGTTGACTTGCCTTCAGTACATCAAATAATACAATGATTGTGGTTTGGTCAGAATCCGAGACCCCTGGGTCCTCTCACTAAAGTCATGTAATTAACTATACAGGGGATGTTACAAGACCAGTGGCTAGGGGAATAACAGGCATAGCAGCCACCTGGCATTAAACAGCCAATGAGGGGCAGAGCCCTTCTTATGACTGCTTCCAGAGGGTATTTCTTAGTGGGAGGATCTGTGTTTATTTATTTATTTATTTCAGGTACTTATATAGCGCCGTCAATTTACGCAGCGCTTTACATATACATTGTACATTCACATCAGTCCCTACCCTCAAGGAGCTTACAATCTAATGTCCCTAACTCACATTCATACATACTAGGGACAATTTAGACAGGATCCAATAACCTACCAACCACAAAAATGTGGATGAATTTCTGAAATGTAAGAAATTATATTTATAGTAATGAAAACTTGATTTGATTGTAGCCGTATTAGTGCAATTGTGACAGAGAAAATTGAGTACTGTCCGTGATACTTTTTTTATTTATTTGCACTAACATACAATTTTTCAGGACAAGCTTTCGGGGTATGTACCCTTCTTCAAGGTCCAAGCAGTACTGATTCACAAATTTTTAAGCAGAATGTTAAAGAAGAAGGAAAAAAAAAAGAGAAAACCAAACACATACAAATCAATGGTAATAAAGATAGCAGCAGAGTTAGTGAGATAAGACAGAGGGAGAGCTAGGGGGGAATGCAGGGGGGGATACTAGTCACAGAGCGGTCGTAAAACTTTAGCATAATGTGTAAGGAAAATATCTAAATTCAGGCCATTATTCTTCGTGTCAAAAAGAAGTATCATTCTTAGTTCAAACGTTTTCCTTTCGTGGATAGTTCTGAAATTCCCTTTAAGAACTAAGACATTGAGGTCTTCTATAGTGTGGTCCGATTGTGAGAAATTATGTCCCACAGGTGTGCATAAACTGTCTTCTTTATGTTCTTTGATGGTATGTCTGTGCAAATTCATCCTCGCTTGCAACTTCTGTCCTGTTTCACCAACATGAGATCCTTTGCTGCACCTTTTGCATTGGATGAGGTACATAACATTACTTGAGGTACAGCTGTAAGATCCCATGATATTGAAGGTCCCATTTGTGTGTGTAACACTTTTGGATAGATTTATCTAGTTGCATAGTTTGCAGCGTTTTTTATTGCAGGGTTTGCTACCATTATTTGTGACTTCATAATCAGAGTGAATTTTCCTGCTGATTAGTTTGTGTCTGAGGTTGGGTGGTTGTCTGAAAGCCAATAATGGGGGTTGTTGGAATATTCCTTTCAGAGTTTCATCCTCTGTTATAATGGGTTGTAAATCTTTGATTATCTTTTTGATCCCTTCAAGTGCTGGGTTGTATGTGGTGACTAGAGGTACTCGGTTATTTGTTTTTTTCTCTGTGTATTGGAGGAGATTTTCTCTTCGGGTTTTCAAGGCTGTGTTTATACTGTTGCTGATGGTTTTGTCTTTGTAACCTTTCTTATGGAAGGAGTCTGCCAGTGTTCTGAGATGTTTATCTCTGTCTTCTGGGTCTGAACAAATTTGGTGGTATCTGATGGCCTGGCTGTGTATGATGGCCCGTTTGGTGTGTTGGGGGTGAAAACTGGAACTATGAAGATAGCTGCATCGGTCAGTCGGTTTTCTGTATATCGACGTGTGTAGCTTGTCATCCCTGATGTATACTGTAGTGTCCAGGAAGTTGACATGTGTGTTCGAATAGTCCATTTTAAGTTTGATAGATGAGTGAAAAGTGTTGATCAATGAGAAGAATTGGTTTAGATTTTCTTCACCTTCAGTCCATATCATGAATATATCATCAATATAGCGATAATATCTGTATGGCTTTTGTTGTATGCTGTTCAGTAATTTGTCCTCCAGGTCAGCCATAAATAAATTTGCATATTGGGGTGCCATTTTGCTTCCCATAGCAGTACCCATACACTGGAGATAGATGTCATTATTGAAAGGGACATACCCCGAAAGCTTGTCCTGAAAAATGGTATGTTAGTGCAAATAAAAAAAGTATCACGGACAGTACTCAATTTTCTCTAGTAATGAAAAAAAATTCTGCTGGGGTTCAGCTTTAATATTTAAGAGATAGTACCTACAAATATTATACCGTGGCTGGACAGTATGTATGAGCTTGGTAAGGCCACAATGTAAGATGGAGTAACAAAGCAGATTTTATCTTGTAATAAGAAATAAAGTGTACACCATAGCCAAGAACATTATATGGTGGTTAGACAGTATTAGTGATGGGAGAACTGGCCCGGGTTCAATTTGTGGGAGAATGCACAAACCCAGCCGAATATCAGTGAACCCTAAACAAAGTGCCCAAACCCCAAATGCCATAGGGGACATGTACTAATACAAAGGGAAAAAAAAAGTCTTCAATAGGGAGTAGGTCTCTTACTAAAGTTTAAATGGCAACAATAAAAATACAAAGAATAAAGGCCAAATTGGCCAAACGCTGCACTAAAAATTGTGCTTGTTGATTAAATTAGAAAAAAACAAAATATGAGCAACGTACACCAAAAGTCTACAATACAAAACTCAAAATCACAAATTATATATAAAGATGCAGCGCTAAATTTTTAAAAACGAAAAATTGATACATCAGGTGAAAACCATGCTGAAACCAAGAAACTAAGGCAGTCAGTATGAAGTAGTGCTAATAATGAAACAAATATAAATCACCCCAGTGACATTTATAATCCTATATAGGTAGTCAGATAATTGAATAAACAATATGTGGCTAAAAGCCCTCAAAAACGGATTAGTGTAATCCACAGTAATGCCCCGTACACACGGTCAGACTTTGTTCGGACATTCCGACAACAAAATCCTAGGATTTTTTCTGACGGATGTTGGCTCAAACTTGTCTTGCATACACACGGTCATACAAAGTTGTCAGAAAATCCGATCGTTCTAAACGCGGTGACGTAAAACACGTACGTAGGGATTATAAACAGGGCAGTGGCCAATAGCTTTCATCTCTTTATTTATTCTGAGCATGCGTGGCACTTTGTCCGTCGGATTTGTGTACACACGATCGGAATTTCCGACAACGGATTTTGTCGGAAAATTTTATATCCTGCTCTCAAACTTTGTGTGTCGGAAAATCCGATGGAAAATGTGTGATGGAGCCTACACAGGGTCGGAATTTCCAACAACAAGGTCCTATCACATATTTTCCATCGGAAAATCCGACCGCGTGTACGGGGCATAACAGTGTTCAAAGTCCAAAAACAAAAGTGATGCAGGAGATTTCGGCTGTGTGTTCCATCCAGGGCAGGCTATGAACAACGGTTCTTTGATTTGCTGCCAGAATCACAAGCAATGTTCAAAGTGCTTGGAGCCATGCAAGGAAAACTGGGACTTGAAAATGAATAGCTGCCAAAGTCTCTGTGAGTAATACTGCTGACCACAGATGGAACAACTCCTGGTCCCTCCTAGCCTTTTGCTGATGATACGGATGTTATAGCCTTATAAGGTTTTTGGGAGACCACAACTCCCTGGGCTCGGTGAGACCAACTTATTGGTCTTCACAGCTGGTAAGGAGATAACCTATTCACCTGTGTGTTTTGCTCTATGGAACAAGGGACTCCCTCTTCATCACAGTGTCAATTAGACCTTCACTGATCACTCTCTTTTGTTTTTGGACTTTGAACACTGTTATGCCCGTACACATGGTCAGATTTTCCGATGGAAAATGTGTGATAGGACCTTGTTGTCGGAAATTCCGACCGTGTGTAGGCTCCATCACACATTTTCCATCGGATTTTCCGACACACAAAGTTTGAGAGCAGGCTATAAAATTTTCCGACAACAAAATCCATTGTCGGAAATTCCGATCGTGTGTACACAAATCCGACGGACAAAGTGCCACGCATGCTCAGAATAAATACAGAGATGAAAGCTATTGGCCACTGCCCCCATTTATAGTCCCGACGTACGTGTTTTACGTCACCGCGTTCAGAATGATCGGATTTTCCGACAACTTTGTGTGACCGTGTGTATGCAAGACAAGTTTGAGCCAACATCTGTCGGAAAAAATCCTAGGATCTTGTTGTCGGAATGTCCGAACGAAGTCCGACCGTGTGTACGGGGCATTACTGTGAATTACACTGATCTGTTTTTGAGGACTTTTAGCCACATATTGTTTATTCAATTATCTGATTACCTATATAGGATTATAAATGTCACTGGGGTGATTTATATTTGTTTCATTATTAGCACTATTTCATACTGACTGCCTTAGTTTTCTGGTTTCAGCATGGTTTTCACCTGATGTATCAATTTTTTTGTTTTTAAAGATTTAGCGCTGCACCTTTATATATAATTAACAATAAAAATACACAATTCCTTTAAATAGCATCCTTCATGGTTGCCTTAAACCTGCATGTGAAGTAGTGCACATGTAGGATTTACTGCCACAAGTGACATTCTGCCCTTGTTCTGTTTGTAAAAATATCCATACCAGACCCTTATCCACATGGATTTTTCTTTGGGGGGACTCCATGCAAAAAAAAAAAATGAAATAGGGCCCCCTATTATTCCCTAATTAATTCCAATCCTTGGTGAGGGTTTGGTTAGGATTCTGAGGGGGACCCCATGCAAAAATCAAAAATGGCATGAGGTCCCCCTAAAAAGCCATACCAGATGCATATCCAGGCATGCAGCTTGGCTGCACAGGAAAGGAAAGGGCAGCAAGCACCCCCTCCAATACCAAGTCCCATTCCCTCAATTTTGGGAGGGTGACTTACCAGGGATGTCCCCTTGGCCAGGCACCTTGTCCTGAAGTTGATAGGGACAAGGGCCTCATCCCCACATCCCTGGGCCAATGAATGGGCCAATGTAAAGGCCTATAAGAAAAGGGGGTCGCTCATAAAGAAGACACTGGTGGAATGGGAGATGCCAGGCCAAATTTATTTTTATAAAAAGGCCATAAACATAGAGACTGAGCAACTAGGGTATTAAGAGAGGCTAGATGATGACTGGAAATGGATGAATACCATGATTATGTGCCATAATCATATCTTGGTGTCTAGAGCCTGGAGCGTACTGTGCGCGCTGCCAAATTATTTTAAGCCTGGAGAGAGCAGTTGGGGTGGTGTAGGTAAGGGAGGGAAAAAGGAGGGGAAGAAAGAAAAAAACCCGAGGTAAGGAAAGGGGGAGGGAAGGAAGAGGGGGAGAGGGGCTTACAAGCTTGGGCCCCAGGGCTTAACCTGTGTTCCTGTCTCCGCTACAGGGAGAGAGAAGGGATAGTTATGAGGGTTTTACCTGGGTTGACTACCAGAGGTGCGTGCAGACCTGCTGGCCCACCTAATGGGGAATAGGATGGGTCCTGAGGGGAGGGGGGGTCATGGGTGCCGGAACTGTTCAAAGGGGAGCCTGCCACTCTGAGGTGGGAGAGAGGTCTAACAATTGGACACCTACTAACATAGACCAACCAAGGCTGCAAACAAGCAAGTAAACCTTTGATGGAAAGGCTTCAGCAATTCTAGTAGAGAGAGGAGCCGGAGGGAGCCCCCTCCCGGAAGAGGGGGCTCCACCTCCGAATCCCCACCCCTGCTATGATATCACAGAGGGGGAGTTTCGTAGGAAACCATCTAAAGGGCACTGGTTGCCTAGGAGCCTGCACTGCTAAGCATATCAGGTGCTTAGGGTTCGAAGGCCATTGGCCTCGCGCTAACACAGGAGCAAGTTCCCCATAACCAAAAGTTGTACATTCAGATATGAAAACTAGCAGTGCAGGCTACAGCTCCATGGAAGTTAAACTTAATCATCAGCAAAGTTACACACATATTTTCATTACAAACAAGGAGAAATAAACTAAGAAGCATAAGCCCGAGAATCAGTCCCCAGGTCAGACAACAGGGCCTCCACATTAGCATTCCCTTCTATCCAACTAGGATCGTGGGGGTCAATAATTAGGGACACCGAAACCTCGGAATGCCCGACAAATGTGGCGAGTTGACTTCCGGCTTTAGGAGAGGCCCGGGTGACTGACTCAGGGTCCACATGGGACACCGCACGCCTATCAAAAATAACCACCTTTTCTGCAGGGATTCTAATTTAAACAAAGAAGCTAATTAGCCTATATCCCAGCTTAGTGCATGCTACAAGACATTACTATCCCTGTACAAGATTAGCATGAACAGGGCACTTATCAACTTGACTTCATGGGAGTAGCATATAGGAAAGGCGAACAGCTATCATTGTCCCCAGATGTCCATACCTCGTCGTGATAAGATCCGTTCATGATCTCGGAGCCACCGGGAGTGACCTAAAAAGATAAAAAAGGGAACAGGAAGAACACAAAATAAAAGAAAAAGGCTCCCGGATCTGATAGTCCTAAATAGCTCCATTGGCCTCAGGGAGCCCCCAAAAACCGCCAGGGTCAGGGTGTTGTAGCAATCTGTCCACAAATGGGAAAGGTGGCAGAGAAGCCTGTCTTTCACAGAAGCCTGAGTGTGTGGAGCCCGTACAGGGGGATAGCATCCTTAGTGGGTGCACAGAACTTGTGTCCTTGGTCGTAAGAGATGTAGTTATGTCATTAAGCGCTTAGAGCACAAATTTTTTAAGACTACATACCATCACCATTATAAGGTGACACAAAAGAAGGCTGTAGAGAGCTTCGGAACTCAAAGTAGAACTTCACCGCAGTCTGGTGAACCAGGCGGGAGCAAGTGGAAGCAATGAAGTTGTGAACAAGCGGGAAAAAGGCTACTTAGGTGGGTACTGTATGAGGTATTCTTATCCAAAATTAGCAGTCAGTTTTCCGCAGGGAGGATGTTGGTGATGCTCTCGGGCCTCGTTCAGTAATCATAGCATCTGGACCTCTCTGGGATGAGTCGGAGGAAGACCTGCAATGTCTCTGTCTGTGTCACCTTGAACGTGGGGTCATTTCCTGATGGATGAGGATCCGGGGGTCTGGCTGTATGAATGAGCTGAACCAATCTGGAATGGGTACCACTGGGATGCCTAAGGGGTCACAGAACTCTAGGAGCTCGGATGGTATGTGCAGGAAGGCTGTGCGATTGCCCACTGTAGCTGTCAGGCAGAAGGGGAATTTCCAATGATACATAATGTGCCTGTCCCTTAAAGCATTAAGCAGTGGGTGCAATGCTCTTCTGTTTTGCAATGTGATGGCCGAAAGGTCCTGAAAGATCTGAATGAGGTGGCCATCATGTTGTAGCTGCCCATGGTTGCGTGCATGGCGCAAAATGTCCTCCTTCTGAGTGAAGCTAACAAGGCAGGATACGACATCCCTAGGTGGATCAGTGTCACAGCCTCTAGGTCTCAATGCCCTGTGGCAGCACTCCATTTCTATGGGGGCATCTGGAGGCCTACCCAACAGTGTGTTGCAAAGTGCCCATATTACCTGCTGCACATGTCCCCCCCATGCCATTTGTTTGACAACCCCTTTGAAAAAGTAATCTTGAAAATTGATTTTAAAGATTCAGCTGCTATTGGCTTTATTGCGGATTAGGTCAACAATCAGAAACTGCAAGCTGTTCAGTGAACACCAAACCCAGGTACATTTAGCTTACCCCTGCTGCTAATGACCTGCTCCATGTTATAGGATGTTAGGCTAGTTACATACTTCTATCATTTTAAAATGCATTAATTTGAATGCATCTGATTCACATATGAGCATGGCATTCGCAATGTGCATTGCACAAAAAACATGTGCATTTTCTGGGCATTGCGGTGCGAATTACAAGCCCATTATCTTCTATGGGAATGCATCTGATTCAGAAATGCATTCCGTTCTGAACAGGAATTCTCTCCTTCTCCTCACTACACCTCCCCCCTCTCCCTGCTCACTGATCCGCAGCTTAAATGCAGAGGAACCTCTGAACAACTGATTTTTATCTTTTCAGTGAAACTGGAGCTTCAGTTCGCAACGCACATGTGTGAACCCAGGCTGAGATGTTTAGACACTTCTTTGGAACAGTGTGGGAGATTCACTAAGACTGGAGCACTCGGAATCTGGTGCAGCTGTGCATAGTGGCCAATCAGCTTCTAACTTCAGCTTATTCAATTAAACTTTGACAATAAAACCTGAAAGCTGATTGGTTTCTATGCAGAGCTGCACCAGATTTTGCACTCTCCAGTTTTAGTGTTTCTACTACATAAGCACTGAACATTTTCAGCACACTTTTTTTCTAAACTGCATTTATATTTAAACTTAAGAATTCATTTTCTGGACTAAAAAGTTAGTAAGAAAGAACAATGCCAGCCTGGGCTTGGTCAATATAGAGGCAAGAAAGGATCATTCCTTAGGAGCTGTGGATGGGGTGTAGCTGGAGCAGGCGCCCCCTCAGCTGCCAGTTACAGTACCCCAAGGACCAACAGATTACTGCAAACATTTTCACAGACTTTTGTGCAAATCATAGTTTTGTAATTGAATCTACACATAATGACAATTCTAGCAAACCTGCAAATTGCAATTTAAAAACATTTGTTCTTATTTAACACCTTAACTTAGTTAACTCTAATGAGTTTTCATCCAACTTTTCTTCTTTTCTTTCATTAGCTTTTTTTGTGGTGTTGTTGCTCATTCTTTTAGCATTTTACAATTTGTATGTAAATATTTTTCATTTGTCATGTTGTTTTCTCTTTTTCTCGTTTTTTAAAAGCCTCTATTTCATTTCTAAATAATTTCCCCTAGCTTTGTAAGAGAAACAATTTTGTATTGGCTTTAATAATACAACAAATCACAGAATAAAATGTGTACTTTGATGAGTTATAAGCTTAGTTTCCAGATACAGGACAGCACCTGCTATTACATCAATCCCCTGGACCAGTTTACCGATTGATTGTTGGCACAGCCACTTGTAGTCACCACTAGTGGTGTATGTGATGGGGGGGTGCACACAGAATTTGGTGCAGCTGTGCATAGCCAATCAGCTTCCAGGTTTTATTGTCAAAGCATCATTGAACAAGCTTCAGTTTGAAGCTGATTGGTTACTATGCACAGCTGCACCAGATTCTGTGTGCACCAGTTTTAGTAAATATCCCCCAGGGTGACAACTACGGAGACAATTGTTACCCTAAACCAGAAAGTGTTTAAACAAAGATCTTCATGAAAGGAGCACTAGGTATTATTTTATTTAACTCCGCCGGACCCTGAAATCTGGTCGTCTGTATGCTAGTTTGGCGGACAAAAAAACAACGCATGCTCAGAAGCAAAAACTAAACGGAAGCACTCGGTCTAGTAAAACTAGTGTTCCTATTGTAGGTAGCACATTCCTCACGCTGCAAATTCTGTGATTGCTGAATGCAGCGCATTTAATGTCTTCTTTAAAATAATATATAACAAAGATGTTTTGCTGTTCCTATTCACACAGAGTTCTCCCAAACTGATTTTTGGATTCTTTTTCTCTTTGATCTCATGAATGATTTAGTATTTTTTGGAAAAGCCATATCTCCATACTATAATACTAATTTTTACACTTTTTATTTTTGGGGGAGTTATCTTTTATTGTAGATTTTATCCTTTTTTTTATGATTATTGTCGAAATTATTTTATCTTTATCAATCTTTTTTTTTGTGTGTGCTTGTAAAGTTACCACAAAGAACCATTTTTATTTTGATTTTTGTAGTTCTTAAATTGAACACAAATACATTTTTCTTTTATTTATTTTTTGTTTTAATTTTGTTTGGTTTAAGTTACCACAAAGAACCATTTATTTTTGATTTTTTTCTTTGTATATAAAGTTAACACAAAAGAACCTTTTTTGGTTATGTATTTTTTTTAAGTTACCTCTAGAACAATATATTTTTTTGGGGGGTTTTTGCAACCTCAGGGAGATTGTTGTCCCTTGTTAATTTGACATTGTCTCTAAAAATCAATGATGTTAATTAAAACACATAAAGTCTTTTCATAAACTAAAATATCCATTTATTTATGGTAAAAAGAAAATAAAGAGGAAGTCAACGCTGGAAAAAGTCTGTGGACAAGAAAATTGGGATCTTGAGGAGTCCATATAAGAGGGAGCACAATCTGGTCCAGGAATCCCAGAGATCAACAGCAGCAGCAGATGATATAGATGTCCCCAGACTGTGGTACTGCAACAGCCTGCATCTTCTGTCAGACCAGACTGAACCCAGGTCATCACTTTCTTCTCTTCCCTGCAGCCTTCCCTCCATGCTGCCGCTGCCCTGCACCCTTCCCTGCACCCTTCCCCGCAGCCTTCCTTGGAGGCTGTGGCTCTGGTGGTTGAGTTGTGGCAGGAGGAGAAGGAGGAGGAGGAGGGGGGCTGCCTCATTTATTTGTGTGTTGGCAGTTAGCTCACTATTCAGCCCCTTGTGTATCATTTCTGCAAAAAGTTTTTCACAAATGAGGCGTTGGCCCCACTCCATTTGAAGCAGCCTGCTGGCTAAATAGCACCCAAATGCCTCTTCAGCTTCGGGGGGGCTCTTCAAAAAATTGGTGGCCTCTCGCATGAGGCGAAGGGATGCCTCCTGTGTCACTGTCCCCTTCCTGGCCCTTTTTGTAGGAAGGCGGAGGGGAGCCACTTGGGATTGGGTCAGGCTCCTACTGGGCCCAGCCACCTCCTGCCTGACACTGGGTCCAGCCTCCTCCAGGATGACACTGGGTCCGGCCTCCTCCTGGCTGTCCCTGGGCCCGGCCTTCTCCTGGCTGTCCCTGGGCCCGGCCTCCTCCTGGCTGTCCCTGGGCCCGGCCTCCTCCTGCCTGCCACTTTCCACACTTTCCTCCTGGCTGACCTCATCCTGTGTATAAAAAAGGACAGTTTTAGTTGTTTGTTTTTGGTTCATCAATGACACACAATTTTCTTCTCATGACTTGAAAATTCAATGTTAAGACATCTATTACTAAAAGAGTCTAGAAATCAGACACCATAATTTTTTGAAGCAGGTGACAAACATATTTGGCCACTACTGTCAATTGATATGTATACATCATTTTTAGGCAAAAATTATTTTAATTAATTCTAACATCTAGTTAACATCATTAATATTAGGACAGTAAATATGTTTGAAAAAAATGTACCGGACTCCAGATGGTCACATCCGGTTCTTCCAGGATGGAAGACCCAGCTTGGTCCTCATCAGCCTCTGCTGGGGTGGAGGGAAGGGTGCATGGAAGAGTGCATGGAAGGGTGGAGGGAAGGGTGGAGGGAAGGGTTGAAAGTGATGCCCTGGCTTCAGTCTGGTCATCAAGAAAACATAGTTTATTGTAGTACCACAGCCTGGGTACATATACATCATCTGCTGATGCTCCTGATCTCAGGGAATTCTGGATGTTGTTATGCTCCCTGTTATACATGTTCCTCAAGATCCCAATTTTCGATAACAACATCTCCATCATTGCCTCTGGGATGTACGTCTGGACAAATGTCAGAAATCTCTCCAGCGTTGACTTCCTTACATGTTTAAGATAATATTGAGGGTGTTTTACCTCCCACAGATTCCTCATCTCTCTGTATTGATCGATAAAAGCTGTCAGAAATTCAGGCTCCTTAAATTTAGCATTCATAATTTCTGTAAAAGATAAAGACACAAGACAAAAAACACTTATGTTTCTGCTAAACCCTCATCATCTTATCCCAACATAGGCCTCTTCAATCTGTCAAGCCATATAGGCTGCTTGCTACAAAGTTTTTACAAGATTTCAAAATGTAAAATTACCTTCGTTTTCTAGCATCCCGGTCCACTATCAACTACGCACAGAACCTACGTACGACACAATACGTAATAACGTTTTATACACTGGGCATATGTAAAACTCTGCCTACTTTGCCCTCCCCTAACGTTCTTTTTCTTTACGCATATTCTCCAGCCCTTGTCTCTACGCACAAAACGTATGTACGACACATGCGTAATACCTCTCTTTATACACTGCGCATGTGTGAAACTCCACCTGCGTCGCCCGCCCCTGACGTTCTATTTTAAAGAAGATTCTCCACCCCTTGTCTCTACACACAAAACGTACGTACGACACATGCGTAATAAAAAAAAATAGAGGCCTGTTTTCAAAAAAATAAATAAATAAATAGAGGCCTGTTTAAAAAAAAAATAGAGGCCTGTTTTAAAAAAAAAAAAAAAATAGAGGCCTGTTTTAAAAAAAAAAAAATTAAAATAAAAAAAGGCCTATTTGTTAAAACAAAACTAAAATAAAATATTGTAAAAAAAGGACCTAATTCTATTGTTAATAATTTATAAATATAGATATATTTTGGACTATCAAAAATTTTTACAAACGCATAAGTGAATGTACACAGAATATTAAAAAAATCTGTGTACTAAGTAACAAAATGTTTGGTTTCTTATTTCAATGCTCAGTATCAGTTTGTTTAAAGTTAAAATAGTTGCTTACAGTGACAATGGTGCTTATTTAATAAATGAAAATACACTTGGCACTACAAGTGCTCTACGATAACCTAGGAGAAAGCCAAAAAGAAAGGCAAGCAATAAATATAATTCAAGATTTGATCAAGATTTTTTATTTTGACAAATTAAATATTCTGGTGCATTGCAATGGCCCCCCTACCCATAAAATAATCTACATATTGCTCACGAACTTGACGGGCACTTTGAGGGGCCAAGCCAGTACGGACAGTATCCATGCCCCTCAGATTGTCACTAATAATAAGTCCGGCCTCAGGCCAAACCGGCAAATTATAATTTGGGGAATGTTTGTTCAAAAAGTTGTGCACAGGCGGTGATGAGGACGTGACGCAGGACGTCCGTGTAGGGGGAGGGGCCTGATGGCGGCGCTGATGTGAGGGTATGATGCGAACCACCACGGGAGGGAAAACGACACGAGCGGGGTGAGAGACCGCAGTGCGTCTAGAGCTAGAGCTGAGATACAGGATCTCCCGTGAGGCGGCATCCCCTCTCGCGCCCCGCAGTCACAGGCGGTAGCATAAGACAAGTGCCGTCCCGCCCTGCTGTCTATCTGTCAGGTCAGAGCCGGGACGCCAGTAGACCAGAGCTGACAAACTGTCAAACTGAGGAAACCGGAGCTGGAGCAACTGAGGTGGTGAGGAGTGTGGTAGTCGGAACCTAGAGCGGATGAAAGGTCCCACCGAGCAGCCCTAATTCTGCTGAGCAGCCCTGGTGTATCGCTTCTCTCTGAGGGCTCACCGGTCCCACCAGTTTGTCCTCACCCTCCTCTCCCTCCACCAGCATTGGGATCATGGACAAAGTCTGCGGAAGGAAAACAAGGTAACAGGAGAGGTGCTGCACTACAGGGAATGGAAAGTCAGCAGAAGCAAAGGTATGAGAATCTCCTTTCTTAAACATAAAGCCGTATAAGGACTGACAGTGTGTTCCGGTGTATAGACTTAAAAAAGGGCTTAGTATGACTATCTTTCCCCTTGGTCTGATTTCCTACTATTGATGTGGGGCACAGCAAGAAACTTTTAAAGATAACAAGCGTGATCCTAGCTGTCGGGCAGTATATGCTTAAAGCAAGAAGGCACAAGCGCTCAATGTATAAACAGAATAAAGGTGGGCAACAAAGGCAGTAAGAGTCGAGGAGGGTGAGGAGGATACGCTTATGGACTTTGTTGTACTACACACGCAGCGTGGATGCATCAGAGGGTGGGTGTGTGTAATGTAGCCAGAGGTGGAGGAGAAGTCCTAGGAATCGCAAAGTTTGGTCTGCATGTACAGCTAGCAGCAGCTGAACTCTGAGAGAGCGGTCCCAAAGAACAACAGAGACTAAAATATACCTTCTTCTCCCCTGTGCACAGGACGTATTCGAGACTAGACCATATCTTTGTAGATCATAGTCTCTTGGAATGGGTGGAGGAGACTAGAATAGAAATTCTTTCTATCTCTGACCACTCGCCGGTTACTATGAGGATGAGGTTCCCTGATAGGGTGGAGAGGACTTTTTCTTGGAAGTTGGATGAATTTCTACTGAAGGACCCAAAAGTATTGGAAAAGATACAGGAAGAGGTTGATTTTTACTTCAAAGTCAATGACACAGGAGAAGTTCCCCCCTCCACCCTATGGGAAGCGCACAAGGCGTACATTAGAGGGGTTTTTATCTCAATAGGAGCGGGAATAAAAAAAAAGAGAAAGAAAGTAAGGGAGAGGATGATAGATGAAATTTTCGCACTGGAACAGACCCATAAAAAGCTGAGGGGAGAGAGCCAGGAAGTTTTGCATCAACTAGTGGTTAAAAGGGAGGAGCTAAAGGACATTATGGAACAGGACTGCAGGCGAACCTTTAATAGGATGACAAAGGACAATTATCTGTGGGCAAACAAGTCTAGTAAACATCTGGCCAGAATATTAAGAAAGAAAAGAGATAGGAATTATATATATAAAATACAGAACAAAAAAGGGGAGGTAATTGGGACTAGCAAAGGTATAGCAAATGAGTTTAAAAAGTTTTACGAGGCACTGTACTCTATTGGGCAAAATGGAAGGGGCAACCTATCGCATTTAGAGATGGCCGAGGAATTTCTGAGAGGGGCAGGGGTGTCGGTGCTTACAGAGGAAGAGAGAACGGCCCTCGATAGACCGATAGGAGAGGAAGAAATTCTGGCAGCTCTAAAAGCGTCTCCAAAGGGCAAGAGCCCAGGACCTGATGGGTTCACCACACTTTACCTGGATAAACTGAAACATATCCTAGTGCCTAGACTCTGCCAATTCTGGAACGAGCTGGGCACTAACTATGAAATAGGTAAAGAGGCGTTGACAGCGTCAATTACTTTAATACTAAAAGAAGGAAAAAATGACAAGCTATGCTCCAGTTATAGACCCATCTCGCTGCTGAATGCAGATGTCAAACTCTATTCAAAAGTGTTGGCGAGCAGATTGAAGGATAAAATGACATCTCTTGTACATGCAGATCAGGCAGGGTTTGTGCCCAGGAGACAAGCTAGAGATAATGGGGTACGAGCAGCGCTCCTGCTGGAATTAATTAAACGGGACGGACCCCCAGCTCTATTCCTGTCGGTAGACGCGGAAAAAGCGTTCGACAGGGTAGACTGGGGGTTCATGATGAAAACACTAGAAGTAATGGGGTTGGGCCCGAGATATATCTCGTGGGTTAAGGCCCTATACAGTAACCCTACGACCACAGTTAGGGTCAATGGGGTCCTATCAAAATCTTTCGATATGAAAAACGGCACCAGGCAGGGGTGTCCCCTATCCCCTCTTTTGTTTGTACTGTCCCTGGAGCCTCTGTTGGCCACTATTCGCAATAATCCAGACTGTAATGGGGTGAAGGCAGGAATAGACGAACACAAGCTTGCAGCATTTGCCGATGATGTAATGTTTTTCATTACCAATCCTCGAATCACCCTTCCGAATGTACTCCGAATCCTTAGAAGATACGGTGAAATATCAAATTTTAAAATAAATTTGAAGAAGTCGGAGATTCTGAATATTAGTGTAGGAGAACAAGAGGCAGCCCATCTATCACAGGTTTTCCCATTCCCTTGGAAAAAAGAAATCAAATATTTGGGTAAAAAAACTTTCCAATACACTTAAAGAATTGTACCTTAAGAATTATATGCCGATGCTGGACGAGATCAGGCAGGAAACTAGAAGACTATCCTCGAGACCGCTTTCATGGATTGGTCGGGTGAATGCGGTTAAGATGATTCTGACTCCAAAAATATTGTTTAAATTCCAGATGTTGCCTATACCACTTCCTCAGTATTACCTTAGAGCCCTAAGGAGTCTGATAGTAAGATTTGTCTGGGGGGGCAAAAAACCATGTATCTCCTACGCAGTTTTGAGCAGGGGGAAAAAAACAGGGGGATTAGCCTTACCCGACTTTAGGAGGTATTATTTAGCAGTCATATTATCACGGGTTATTGAATGGTCCAAAAGGGACTCGGAGAAGAGATGGGTGAATGTAGAACACTATATGAGCAACACTGATTTGGGAAGGGTTATCTGGAACCCCCCAAGTATAGAGCACTGGGCACAAACACAGCGGTTTTGACACTTAACACTCTTAAACACTGGGATTTGTTACACATTCAGAATAAGTGGACACATAATTCACCTTTGATTTACATGAAAGATAATCTGTTTTTTGAGCCGGGGAGGAGGGAGGTGGGAGGCAATTGGGTAAAAGAGGAGGGAATTCAACTAAAAATTTTTTTACATAAGGGGAGACTACGCACATTAGTAGATTTAAGGTCAGAACCGGGGTTGGGGTCTATGGATGTGTGGAGGTGTCCGATCCAATTTCCAAAACCACTCAGAGGTGAGGTGGAATATAGACCACTCGAGCGGCTATGTGTAAAGGAACATTCGAAAGGTGTTATATCACAGATATACAGGATCCTGGGAGAGAGGCTGGAGCTGGAGGTGCCCCCATATGTCAAAAAGTGGGAATGGGAGTTGGGGTCACAGTGCAGTAAATCCACGTTGGAGAAGATATTGAAGTTGATGCACTTGGTAGCACTTGATACTAGGAGAGTCGAAAGTCATTATGAATGCTTGGCTAGATGGTATGCCACCCCAGACAAATTAAGTAAAATAGATAATACCAAATCCAACCTATGCTGGAGGGGGTGTATTAGCCGGGGAACTATGGCCCACATGTGGTGGGAATGCCCCGGTATTAAACCTTTCTGGGGAAAAATCATATTATTGACCAAGGAAATAACAGGGGAAGATATCGCCGAAGATCCATGGGTGTGTCTCTTCCACGGTACAGTAAAGACGATGAAGAGTTACCTATCCTCTATTGTCCCTATATTACTGGATGCAGCTAAAAAGTAGATAGCAACAATTTGGCTAGATCCAGCTAGCCCAAGCATACGGGATTGGCCCCTCTGCATAAACGATATAATATAGAAAGTTTAGATAGCAAGGGTATCTCACCTGATGAGGGGGTGGTACGGGAGGGCAAATGGGAAGGATGGCAAAAATATAAAAAGACCTGGAGTTACGTGGAGGAGGTTATAAAAACCACATAAAGGGTGGATGGGATGGAAAATATTATATACACATGGAGGCACTACTTGTCTCCTTTAGATCCTTCTGCAGGAACATGGGAAAAATTTCAAATAAATAAAGTATTTAAAAAAAAAAAAAAAAAGTTGTGCAGGATGCAGCACGCTAAAATGATGTAATTAAGTTTGTATTCCGCAAGGGTTATCGATGTCTGAAACAGGCAGAACCGGCTGGCCAGAATCCCAAAAGCATTTTCAACAACTCTTCTCGCTCTGGCCAGCCGGAAATTAAAAACCCTCCTCTCCGGGGTGAGGGTCCATTGGGGGAATGGCCTCATGAGGTGCTTGCTCAGAGCGAAGGCTTCATCTGCTATGAAGACAAGGGGAGTCCTTCCACGTTATCCTCATCGGGTGGCAATCCCAGGCCACCACTCTGGAGATGCTGGTAGAACTCCATCTGGGCAAATACTCCTCCATCCGACATCCGGCCATTCTTCCCCACGTCCACATACAGAAAGTCATATTGTGCTGACACCACCGCCATTAAGACAATAATATGGAACCCCTTATAATTAAAATAGTATGACCCCGAATGTGGTGGTGGCACGATGTGGACATGTTTCCCATCTATAGCCCCTCCACAGTTGGGAAAGTCCCAACGGGTGGCAAAATGGGATGCCACAGTCTGCTATTCCTGTGGCGTTGAAGGAAACTGGGGAATCAAACAAGAAACCAAAAATCAGTAATTATGAAAAGAACATTGCAAGAACATTACACTTATTAAAACAATATTGCCCAGCATCAGTATAACATTAAAAAATTGAAATCTTCGTGAATAAATAATATGGAAAGGCACACTTACCAGATTGCTCACCCCCTCTGATGGCACATTGTTACATTTTAGGGGGTGTTGAAATTAGAAATTAAGTTTAAGCACATGCAGGGTTTGATTGACTAAAGGCTACAATGACTGTGCAGTTTGAAAGTGCAGTTGTTGCACTCTGCAAGTGCAGTTGCTCCACAGCTTAGTAAATGAGGTAAGGTAAAAAGGCTTCATGTTGCAAGGAGTACCCAATCACATGCAAGGGCAATTAATCCCAAAACTTTGTGGCTTGCACATGATTGGATGATAAAAATCAGCAGAGCTTCTGCTCATTTACTAAAGCCCTGGAGCAAATGCACTTGCAGAGTGCAAATGCATTTTGCAAAGTGCAACATATATTTGCTTTTTTAAAATCAACACCACAGAACATTATAGCAAATTATTAGGGGGGAGGGGATTGGAAATTGCGTTAATGACACACACACTATTTGGATGGAGTTTAGTCGGGGGGGATTGAAAATTGAGTTAATGACACACACACTATTTGGATGGAGTTTAGGGGGGGAGGGGATTGGAAATTGAGTTAATGACACACACACTATTTGGATGGAATTTAAGAGAGGGGAGGGGATTGGAAATTGAGTTAATGACACACACTATTTGGATGGAGTTTAGGGGGAGCAGATTGGAAATTGAGTTAATGACACACACTATTTGGATGGAGTTTAGGGGGGGAGGGGATTGGAAATTGAGTTAATGACACACACTATTTGGATGGAGTTTAGGGGGGGGATTGGAAATTGAGTTAATGACACACACAATATTTGGATGGGGTTTAGGGGAAAAAAACTACAATGCAGCTGACAAAATACATTAAAAGTGAGTAGACTAGGTGGATATGTGCCCAGCATTGCATGCTGGGGAGGTTAGTGAAGGTAAATATACATGCAGGACAAAAAAAGAACATGAAAAAATTACAGCATGCATGAGGACAAAAAGGGGACATTCACACTATATTGCAATGATGGTAAGTAGTGTTTGAGTTAAGAAATACATTACATTATCAAACATTAAATAAAATAACATGTGATGCTAATAAAGGATAAAAGTCTTACCCTAATATACTCCTTCTGCAGGACCTGAATGATGGCAGAACAGGTCTCTGGGATAATGATCCTCAGAGCCCGGGGGGAGATGCTTGTCGAGAACTTAAGGTCCTGCAGGCCTCTCCCTGTCGCCAAGTACCGCAACGTGGCGACTAGCCTCTGCTCCGGAGTGATGGCTTGCCTTATGCAGGTATCCTGCCTGCTGATATAAGGGGTGAGCAAAGCCACCAAATGGTCAAAAACGGGGTCCGTCATCCGGAGAAAGTTCCTGAAATCCTCAGGATTATTCTCACAGATCTCACGGAGTAATGGCATGTGACAGAATTGGTCACACTGGAGCAACCAATTCTTCATCCATGAACTCATCCTTGCCCTGTTCATTGACTGGTCTTGGGCTTGAAGAATAAACTACAGCACCAAGCACATACAATGCAGGAGCTCTACGATGAGTACGTACAGGTAACATGGCTTCAAAATGGTCGGCTGGTCAGAACGCACTTAACAGAACACACTGAAGAACAGCAAGGCCTGTGAAGAGCAACCTGAAAATCAGCAACGAGCAGATAATAAAACAAAGATTGCTCAATGTCAACTGACCAAACGCACTGAAAAGCAGATACAAACCTCACAAGCACAGACTGAACAACAGTTAAAACGAACTGAAAAATACGAGTCTCACAAGCGCGAATCGTCTCTCACCAAACTTCTACTAACACAAGATAAGCACGAGATTAGCAGAAGGAGCCCGAAGGGTGTCATACGGGCTATTGAACTTCCGTTTTATAGTCTCATCGGACTTGGTGTATGTCACCACGTACTAGGCTGTCAGACTTTTGTGTGATCGTATTTAGGCAAGTCCGTTCGTTAGAAAGTCCACCGCAAGTCCGCCAAAAGTCCGTCGAAAGTCTGTCGGATGGGCTGTCGGACTTTTGTAGCCGAAAAGTCCGACCGTGTGTACGCGGCATTAGTCAAAACTCAAGGCGAATCTGGAGGGTTTGTTTTCGACAAATTTTCAGAAATCTGTAGTTACATCACCTACGGCAGGCCTTTCAATAACCACCCCTTCTGACCCAAAATACCATTTTCTTTTCATAACAGTTTGTAAGCAAGGAGAGGTACATGGGACACCCCCGCAGTAAATACAAGCACAGAGTCAAAGGTTACACTGTGTTGTGGTCAGAAGATTGTGATCGTTAGGCAGGCAGAAGTTGGCAGAATATAAGATGGTACACTCACTCTTTGTTTTTGGTTAAGTACAAAATGGAGCTACCAAACCATTCTGTAATGTATTGTACTAAAAGCTGTACTTTATGGGAAAAATAGAGGTTTGGACAAAATTAAGGCCCATCTGCCCTGCCACCTCACATATGTGAATTGCTGTTGTAAAGGGGTTAAAAAATATTTGTCTCAGAATAAATTAAGAGACAAAAGCTATTGGCTATTGCCCCGTTTATAGTCCCGACGTATGTGTTTTACGTCACCGCGTTCGGAACGATCGGATTTTCCGACAACTTTGTGCGACCGTGTGTATGCAAAACAAGTTTGAGCCAACATCCGTCGGAAAAAATCCATGGATTTTGTTGTCG